>OZ005660.1:93645200-94913200 GCA_963930645.1 Salticus scenicus
AATAAACAAAAATTTACATTTAAATTTACATTTTAATTGCAAATTCAATTTTATTCTAAAACGTGTATTTCAAATTCTAATTACGATTAAATTATTTTTAATAAATCATTCGAAAGATGTATTTTTATATTTTCGAAAGTGGAATTTGAGATTTCACCCGATTTACACGTTTTGAGGTCTCCTGATTAGGTTTTCTTTGGTATCTCAGCTACTAATTAAAATAAATTCTTAAGTAATACATCATTTGAAAGGTTTGTTGATTTGGAATTGAACACTAGATTACAGAAATTTCCACCGCCAGATGGTGCTGTAATATTTTAAAATTTCAATATTTCACATTCTAATTATGATTAAATTATTTTTAATGCATCATTCGAAAGATATTTTAAAGTACTTTTATATTATAGAAAGTGGAATTTGAGATTTCACCCGATTTACATGTTTTAAAGTTTCTTGATTAGGTTTTCTTTTATATCTCAGCTACTAATTAAAAGAACTTCATAAGTAATACATCATTTTAAAGCTTTGTTGCTTTGGAATTGAACTGTAGATTACAGAAATTTCTACAGCCAGATAGTGTTGAAATATTTTAAAATTTCAACATTTTTAATTCTAATGAGCGAGGAAAGTATTGTAAGTTCTAAAATGGGGATAAGGCGTTGCAGACGCCACCGAGCGGGACTTTGCTGAAGTCAGAAATTTGAAAGATCATAACATGGTGAGCGAACAGACTGTTTCAGATATTGAAACTGGAAGAGGGCGCCGCAGGCATTACCGAGCGGGAATTTACTGAGATTAAATTTTTCAATAAAGCTGCTTTCATTATATGTCACTAAGCTGTTGTAAGACCTGAAACGGGAAAAAGGTGTTGCAGGCGCCACCGAGCGGGAGTTTTGTAAAGTCGGATTTTTCAAGGATGGCAAACCAGCTGGTCGCCAAAGGCGGCTAGTATATAATATATTAAGCAAAACAAGTTTTTGACAACTTGCAGTAAAAAGCACCGAAAAACTATTGTTGAAAATCAGAGAAAGTAAAGGGGGAGTGGATTGAAATAATCAGTCAACCCCTTTATCTGGTTTATAAAAAAAAAAAAAAAAAATGTAGCCAGGAGTGCAGAATAGAAGCGAAGAAAAATGCACTGTACCAGGTTAAAAGCAGCACAGGTAAAGAATCTTGTAATTGAATAATGAGTTATTAACAATATTTATCAAACAACAAAAACTCGAAGTTAGATTATTATTATTTAAATACAGTAAAAACTCGATTAACTGGCATGATCAGGAAATGCCAGTAGCCAGGGAAAAAAAAAAAAAAAAAAAAATTCCAGACAGTTGAGAGCATTAAAATTCGAACAAGATTGGGACAGAGGGATGGGGCTGCCAACAGAAATACTGAAATAGTAAATCAGTTTTTCTGTTTATTATTTTTTTTTCCTGCTTTTATCATAAAACTTTTTTAATAATTTTGTATGTTCTATTTTGTAACATATATTATATATTATCTATAACATACATTATCTATTTTGTAACATATATCGTTAATAATATAGCAGTATATTATTAACGATATGGAGGGGGGGGAAAAAGTGTGTTCGGATGTACTTCTATGGTTGGAAAGTACGACGAGATCCCTTTTTAATTAGACATAGGTTGATGTTTTAATTAATATCTCTGCAACTAATTAAAATTTTTAATTTCTGTTTTCACTGTCTTCTTGGGAGGGCTTCTGAGCATCGATCATTATGTCAAATTTCGTACTTCTATGTTCAATAGGGGCTGAACGTATAGATGGTCAGACAGACAGAGAGACATCTTCTTTTATTATTATAGATAGGCCTGTTTGGAAAGGAAGGGAAAAAAGAATGGGAAAAAAAAAAAAAAAAAAAAACTTTGTCAAAATTTTTGAGATACTTGAGATTACTGGTAAGTTGAATGCCAGATAGCAGAGCTTATACTGAACATGCATTTGTTTTCTGAGAAGAGTTTTTACTGTCACTTTGTAAGTATCAAAATCTATTTGTTTTCATATTCTCTCTGTCTTTTTTTTTTTTTGCTTTTTTTGTTGGATTACATATATTTTCCTGTCTTTGATATTAAAAAAAGGTTTAAAAAATATTTCAAGGAACAAATTTCTTGTCCGTGGTTGTGATTTCAGCAATATTTGCTAATGCTGTTATGTCACCATCCTAGTATTAGCCTAACAAATTATAAACATACAAAACAATTGTTCTTATTTTTCAGCATCCAGAGTTTTTGCTTCTTTTATTCTTTAATTTTTTCATTGGGGAAAAAAAAAAAAAGTATGGCACTTGCACTACTTTTTCTTACCCTGCTAGTTTCAGAAACTGCTTCATATATATTTCTGTATGAGAGGGATCTGCCAACCCCTCAATCCACCCATTTAATAAAAGAAAAAAAAAAAAAAAATCTAATTATTTATAGAACTTCACCTACACTACAGGAAGAAACTTAATGATCTCAGTGAAAATTTTCAAGTAGCATTCTGATAAGATCTTTTAAATGGTGATTTCTGATTGGCTTGAAAAAAATTACAGAAATTAATTTACATTGCACTTAATTCACTGACAAATTTAATTGCTAAGTCACAACAGAAAATAACTACAAAAAAATTTTAATTTTCCTGTTTTGAATGCCAAATACAAAAATGTTATAGCCAAATAGGTACATCAACTCTTGGTCATTATTGCCAAGGAATTTAAATATATCCAGGAGATATAATTCTTAAAATATGATGTCATGTCTTTATAGTATATCTAAAATTTTCATCTATTTTATGTGATTTAAAAATTGCATAGGTTTAAAATAGTTTCAGATTTACTTTCTACATTACATTACACAGACATGGTACAAGCTTACAGAAAAAAAGGCTGAACTTTTCACGACCTGTAGATTACAGAAATTTCTACAGCCAGATGGTGTTGAAATATTTTAAAATTTCAACATTTTTAATTCTAATGAGCAAGGAAAGTATTGTAAGTTCTAAAATGGGGATAAGGCGTTGCAGACGCCACCGAGCGGGACTTTGCTGAAGTCAGAAATTTGAAAGATCATAACATGGTGAGCGAACAGACTGTTTCAGATATTAAAACTGGAAGAGGGCGCCGCAGGCGTTACCGAGCGGGAATTTACTGAGATTAAATTTTTCAATAAAACTGCTTTCATTATATGTCACTAAGCTGTTGTAAGACCTGAAACGGGAAAAAGGTGTTGCAGGCGCCACCGAGCGGGAGTTTCGTAAAGTCGGATTTTTCAAGGATGGCAAACCAGCTGGTCGCCAAAGGCGGCTAGTTTATAATATATTAAGCAAAACAAGTTTTTGACAACTTGCAGTAAAAAGCACCGAAAAACTATTGTTGAAAATCAGAGAAAGTAAAGGGGGAGTGGATAATCTCAAAGGGGAGTTGAAATTGTTGTTTCTCCACGGGGAGTTGAAATAATCAGTCAACCCCTTTATCTGGTTTATAAAAAAAAAAAAAAAAAAAAAAAAATGTAGCCAGGAGTGCAGAATAGAAGCGAAGAAAAATGCACTGTACCAGGTTAAAAGCAGCACAGGTAAAGAATCTTGTAATTGAATAATGAGTTATTAACAATATTTATCAAACAACAAAAACTCGAAGTTAGATTATTATTATTTAAATACAGTAAAAACTCGATTAACTGGCATGATCAGGAAATGCCAGTAGCCAGGGAAAAAAAAAAAAAAAAAAAAAAAAAAAAATCCAGACAGTTGAGAGCATTAAAATTCGAACAAGATTGGGACAGAGGGATGGGGCTGCCAACAGAAATACTGAAATAGTAAATCAGTTTTTCTGTTTATTATTTTTTTTTCCTGCTTTTATCATAAAACTTTTTTAATAATTTTGTATGTTCTATTTTGTAACATATATTATATATTATCTATTTTGTAACATATATCGTTAATAATATAGCAGTATATTATTAACGATATGGAGGGGGGGAAAAAAAGTGCGTTCGGATGTACTTCTAGGGTTGGAAAGTACGACGAGATCCCTTTTTAATTAGACATAGGTTGATGTTTTAATTAATATCTCTGCAACTAATTAAAATTTTTAAATTCTGTTTTCACTGTCTTCTTGGGAGGGCTTCTGAGCATCGATCAGTATGTCAAATTTCGTACTTCTATGTTCAATAGGGGCTGAACGTATAGATGGTCAGACAGACAGAGAGACATCTTCTTTTATTATTATAGATAGGCCTGTTTAGAAAGAAAGGGAAAAAAGAATGGGGAAAGAAAAAAAAAAAAAAAAAAAAAAAACTTTGTCAAAATTTTCGAGATACTTGAGATTACTGGTAAGTTGAATGCCAGATAGCAGAGCTTATACTGAACATGCATTTGTTTTCTGAGAAGAGTTTTTAGTGTCACTTTGTAAGTATCAAAATCTATTTGTTTTCATATTCTCTCTATCTTTTTTTTTTTGCTTTTTTTGTTGGATTACATATATTTTCCTGTCTTTAATATTAAAAAAAGGTTTACAAAAATATTTCAAGGAACAAATTTCTTGTCCGTGGTTGTGATTTCAGCAATATTTGCTAATGCTGTTATGTCACCATGCTAGTATTAGCCTAACAAATTATAAACATACAAAACAATTGTTCTTATTTTTCAGCATCCAGTGCTTTTGCTTCTTTTATTCTTTAATTTTTTCATTGGAAAAAAAAAAAAAAAAAAAAAGTATGGCACTTGCACTACTTTTTCTTACCCTGCTAGTTTCAGAAACTGCTTCATATATATTTCTGTATGAGAGGGATCTGCCAACCCCTCAATTCACCCATTTAATAATAATAATAAAAAAAAAAATCTAATTATTTATAGAACTTCACCTACACTACAGGAAGAAACTTAATGATCTCAGTGAAAATTTTCAAGTAGCATTCTGATAAGATCTTTTAAATGGTGATTTCTGATTGGCTTGAAAAAAATGTACAGAAATTAATTTACATTGCACTTAATTCACTGACAAATTTAATTGCTAAGTCACAACAGAAAATAACTACAAAAAAATGTTAATTTTCCTGTTTTGAATGCCAAATACAAAAATGTTATAGCCAAATAGGTACATCAACTCTTGTTCATTATTGCAAAGGAATTTAAATATATCCAGGAGATATAATTCTTAAAATATGATGTCATGTCTTTATAGTATATCTAAAATTTTCATCTATTTTATGTGATTTAAAAATTGCATAGGTTTAAAATAGTTTCAGATTTACTTTCTACTAGGGATGAAACGGATATCCGGTAACTGTCCGGTATCCGGCCGAGTTTTAAATATCCGGCGGGGTACCGGATATCAGCACACCGGATACGGATATCCGGCAATTTCAAGCCGGATATCCAAAGGAGAAAATTCGAGCTTAAACTCCCATCAGATGAAAATTTTGCGACAATTTTTTACTTTTTTTTAGATCAGTTGTAGCTTGTAAAGGATTTTTTTTTTCTTTTAAGTCGGCTTCTGCGAAAATCGATTTTGGACTCATTAGCAAACAAATTTAGCCAAAAGTAGCTTCAGGTCTAAGAAATATAGAAGCCCTATTTTAATTTTGAACAGAGTTAGCTAGGTTTTTCTTCCAGAGTGATCTATAACATTCCCCCTAATCTTCCCCATAACAATAAAAAGAGCTATTCATTGTTGTTCCTGAACAAATGATATTTATTCTCTGCAGTTGCAGTGTATATATAACTCTGTTTTCATGTCTTTTGCTAATATGTTGTTAGATTGTTTAGTAATATTGTTAGTCTTGGATGTTAAAGTTGTTAGATTGTTTTGAGAATGAGTCAAATAATGTGCATTTATT
The DNA here is from genome assembly GCA_963930645.1 of Salticus scenicus. Taxonomy (NCBI): domain Eukaryota; kingdom Metazoa; phylum Arthropoda; class Arachnida; order Araneae; family Salticidae; genus Salticus; species Salticus scenicus. Next base: position 93,651,038 of record OZ005660.1, read on the forward strand.
GACTAGAACCTGTTTATTTACAATCCAGTTTTCCATACATAATAAAGCTGTTGTTTTTGTGACCATATATTTATACTAGCAGAAACCTGGCATTACTTGCGCCATCTATCTATTCGAATTGGATTTTTTAAAAAAACCTCCAATTTATATAAATTAGCATTTTTAATGGAATATCTTACTAAAGCACCTGAATTTAGAATTCCCTGTTGCGTTGCGTAGCGTAGATATATCCCAAGAAATTAAAATTACTTCAAATAAAAGTACATATTTAAATTTTCAGAAAGTGTACTTTCACTTTCATATTGTTCATAAGAAAAAAAAAAAAAAATAAATAAATAAAAAATCAGTTATTTAAAGTTTTTGATTTTGTACTGCAGAAAAACTTCACTTACTTAAAGAATTTTAATAACTAATGTAAAATTTTCTTTCTTATCTGTACAGAATATAAAAATATAAAATAAGTAAAAAGTATAAATTCATTTTGGATTATTACTTTCTTCTATATTAAATAGAAGGAAGTATTGGATTTGTGAAAATTTTCAACTTCCAGTTTTCGGTGGATTTACGCATTTTGAGGGAACCAAAACACAATTTGACCATTTTTGGAAAATGTCTATCTGACAAAAATTTTGTGCAGTTCAAGAGTTAATGCACAGAATTTCATATAAATTTATACATAGTTGCATCTTACCAAAAAAAAAAAAAAGTGCCCATCAACTTTTGGTGCAAATCACTCAACAGGTGGCGCTGCTATACTGTGATTTCTCCCATTTAAAGGAAGACTATATCTCAGCGTATACTGTGTATAATTAAAAAAATTAACTAAGTGTGTCACAGGGAGGGCTATTTATTATGAAACATGTTAATTCAAGTTTTGTGCATAACGGCCAATAGGTGATGCTGCTATGCTGCAATTTTCCCGTGAATGGGGAAGTTATATCTCAGATTCATTTGTGTATAATTGCTAAAAATTTAGTATGGGAAAGGGTCATTTTTATAAAACATCATGTTGATTCAATTTTGGTGCATATTGGTCGATAGGTGGCTATATTATGTTGCAATTTACTCTGTGAATAGGAAGGCTAAATCTGAACATCTATAAAATTTAAGAGATAAACAAGATAAAAATAATATGCGAATAAAAGTTGGCTTAATTTGGGTGTATATCGACCAACAGGTTGCGCAGCTGTTCCTCACCTTCTGTGATTCTCCACATGGCTATATCTCAAAATTTTTTGATTAAAATTGCACTAAACTCAATATCTAATATCTTGATTGTAAGCAGCTATGATTATGTTTCTTCTGCATGTTAAACAGCGTGTAGCATTGTTATATAGAGAGATATAGAAGAAAGTTTTGTGATGGCCACAACAGACTAGTTTGAAGCTTTTAGTTTATTTTTTATTTTCTTCTTTCTTTTATGTTTTCTTATAAATGTCTCAAAAGAAAGTATTGGATTCATAAAAAATTTCAACTTCTGGTTTTTGATAGATTTACACATTTTAAGAAGTCCAGAACCTGGTTTGACCAATTTTTACAAAATGTCTGTGTGTGTGACAAAAATTCTGTTCAACTGTACCTCCGGAACTACTGCGTACTACAATTACATATAAATTTATGTGTAGTTGCACCATGACATAAATCAGTGCCTACCAACTTTTGGTGCAAACGGCTCAACAGGTGGTGCTGCCATACTGCGATTTCTGTAACTTAGAGGAAGGCTATATCTCAGAAACTACTGCACAGAATTTCATATAAATATATACTTACATGTAACTTGGCATATATTAGTGCCTATCAAATTTTGGTGCCAATCGCTCTACATGTGGTGCTGTTATATAGTGCTTTCTGCAATTTAGGGAAGGCTATATTTTAGGTTCTATTTCATGTAACTACACAAAACTTCATGTTGGAAAGGCATTATGAGAAATTATGCTGGTTCAGTTTGGATGCATGTTGGACAGTAGGTGGCTCTGCAACACAGAAATTTCCCCCCAAAAGGGGAAGGCTATATCTCTTATTCTATTGTGTATAATAGCATAGAACTTGGTATGTGAGAGAACCAGCCATTGTGAAACACTATTGCGATTTATTTTAGGTGTATATCGGCCAACAGGTGGCAATACTGCACTACAATTTACCCAATGAATGGGCTAAGTTAATCCCAACTTCTATGACATATGTGCATGAAACTTGATATATAAGACAACCATTATGAAAGCAAATGTTGACCTTATTTATGTGTATATCAGCCGGCAGGTGAAGCTTCTATTATGATTTTTTACAAGCGTATATCTCAGCATCTGTTGATTAAAACTGCATAAACTCCTTTTGTAAAATATTTATTGTGAGAAGCTATGGTTAAACTTTTATACGATTTAAACCGTAAGTGGCGCTGTTATATAGAATTATGTAGAAGAAAGATTTGTGATGGCCACATCATATTAGCTTTCATGTGAAAACAACCCTTCAACTGTGATTATATTAGTAAAATAATTTATTTCATTTTTTTAATAATAGTATTGTAAAAAAAAAAAATGTACATAATAAGTTTTAGTTTTATAATTCTGAACAAAACCTATCTTTTTGTGATAGTGCTTTTCACCAAAAATTGCAAGTGTAGGAATGAGTATGTTAGGCTTAAAATTTTATTTTTCATGGCAATATCGCACAAATAAATAGAATATTAAATAAATATGTTTAAATGAATTATATTTAAAATGTTTTTTAAAGAATAGTTCATGAAATATGTTTATATTTTATTGTTTTAAAATAAAGAAAAAGAAAAGAAATATACAACACAACAAAAAACAAAACTAATGCCGGATATCCGTATCCGGCAGGCAGAAGAGCTCCGGATATCCGATATCCGGCAAAATCACTATCCGTTTCATCCCTACTTTCTACATTACATTACACAGACATGGTACAAGCTTACAGAAAAAAAAGGCTGAACTTTTCACGACCCCCCCCCCCTCCCTCTCAAAAGTGGTATCAGGCACCTGACACAATATAAATTTTTCAATAATAAAAATAATGTTATATCTGATCGCATACATGTACACACAATAAACAAAATCAGAACAATAAATCTTACATTAAATATCATATTAATTATAATTAAAATAGTTGTAAGTGCTTAAAAAACAGACAACCTTATTACATATACTTGAAAATAAGTTTATTCTATAGAAGCATTGTCTGCTAGGGCAATTGATTAGCAAAATAATGTAGTTCAAGTTCATTAGGAAAATGTAGTTGAAGTGCTATTTCTTTTTCATTTTATCCATGTTTGAATTTAACATTTCTTGAAAGCCAATCACATAGAAATTGCTAATAATATATTGCACAAATTCAGGCTGCCCCACCCACCCCCCCTATTTCCTACACATGTCAAAAAAGTTTTAATGCGGATTTGCATTGATCCCAAGAATAATATTTTTCAAGCTGAAAAAGGCTGAAAAGTAACATGTCTGATTACATAACATTAAATTTTTATTATAATAAATTTACCCAGAATATACATTAGGGTGGCTACAAAAATTTAGAAAAAAAGTTCCCTAATTTTTTCCTGATTTCCCTGACTAATTTTGGCATATTTCCATGATTCCTGTTACATATTACATATATGCCATAATTTTGTGTATATTGCACCAGAGGTCAAAAATAGAATCAGCAAGCTGGGTACCAAATAGAAACTAACATCGTTTTCTTAGTTGTCATTATATTGTAGTTACGTGCCATTTTAAAACACACATAGAAACATATGTGTAAACATTGTACATAAACTGCAATTACTTAAAATGCTGATACTTTATCTAGTTAATTTTTTCTATTTTAAAAATTTGCTAGTACTAATATTTTTACAAGAAAGCTAGGAATTTACTTCTACTACTTTGTTGCTAGTGCCTTTATTTTCATTGCACATTAGAACTGCACATTGAAGGGGGGAAATAATGCTAGGCGTCAAAGTGACGACTAGTTATAAAATTGTGGTCGTCAAAACGAAATATTTAGTTGGAAAATACAACTAATGACCGTTAATTTCGAGCCCTGTATTGCACCCTATTAAGTGAACTGCACAATTTTTCATTCTCGTTTTCTTTTGTTGACTTTGGTAAAGTACACACACACATACACACACTAAATAAATAAATAAAATAAAATCCAAACAAAAAGTTCAAAATTTGGAGAAAAAAATTCACAAAATATAAAATTTTGAATCCTTTTAAATTGTACAACATATTATTATGCCTCAAGTTGTTGCATTAAGAATATTTAATTTAAAAAGAAAATGAAAGCAAGTTCTTTTTATAAATGTTAATTTTGCACGATTCAACTAGAAAGCTGCCAATCCTGTGCAATCTTGGCTAAGATATCATTTGATTGCTTTTCTTTTAGTTGCATTTAAAAAGCAAAAATAAAAAGCACTATGAATTTTTGGTATTTTTACAAAATTCCCTGTTATTTCAAAATTGATAAAGTTTCCTGTTTTTTTCTCATGATTTTCCTGTTTTCCCTGATTATTAACATCCATTTACATTTACACTAGTTTGTAAATAACCAAAATAAAATGAAGTCCTATTACAATATTTGATTAATTGAAATTAACATGTACACAAATAAATCAAAATGGATTTTTTTTTTTTTAGCAAATGTAGATAAGAAATTGCAATCATAGAATCACGATTGCTTATTAAGATAAATTGTAGACATGAACACTGAATCCATTTTTTATACATTTTATAGATTTTTTTACTACGACTCGGTAGCTAATATTTTTGAAAAATACTATACTTGATTTAACCTTATGCTAGTAATTTTTTCAAGAAAACTGGCAATTACCACTCGAAAGAGGTTTTTAGTGAAACTCAAGGTTTTAACTGTCATTAGTTTCTTTTTACATTCTGCTAAAAGATATTGTATTTTGCTAAAATATGTCAGTAAATTACAAAACCAGTAATCCAAATTTAGCATATTTGAATTTAATTTTGATTTTTAATGGTTGAATTTAAACGCAAAAATATTAAAAAGTATGTCAGAATTTCTTTCATAGGAGCATTCTAAGCATCAGCACTAGAGTTGCTCAATAATCTACCCATACAATACAATTTTACACTTTTTAATATCTTGAAACAATCTATAAAAATGTTTCACTATAGATTGATTATACTAAATACATAAAAGTTTCAAATGAAAAATTATACCTCTTCAACATATAAATAACTACAAAACAGAATCTGTAAGAAATTTATTTAACAATAGACTAAAAAACTTGGTCAAGTTAAAATATATAGTAAAAAAGTAAATACGATAAGAAAGAGAATTGATACCTAATAGTGTAGAAAGAAATGCAGTCACTAAGCAGCTGTCAAATATTTTCTATTAAATATTTTTAGTTTCCATTAGCTGCTACAAGCTTTCCCCCACCCCCCTCAAATTAAACATGCAATTGCTAAAATTAGAAATTAGCTGAAAAGTTTTCGTTAACATGCTTGGTTGGTTGATTAGTTGAGCACTGATAATGTCACTTTCAATAAATTGATGGCATAAACATTTATATATATAGCTTTTAACTATAGTAAGCATTTTTAGGATTTTTTTCATTAATATAAAAAATAAAAATCTTTAATACAACTGCAATAACTTTTATATCCACATAAAACCTCATTAAAATTACATACCAATGGAAAAACAAATTTTTTATACAAATATAGAATATGATTTTTGTGTATGTATATTAATCATACATATAAAAAAGTAGCAATAACTAATTATCAGTTTTAAACATGTATAAAATCAACTGAGTATTAATTTTCTTAAATTGTTTTAGGAAAAATTTTCCAACCTGAAAAATCTATTCTTAATTTTTTCCCATATTTACACATTTGGTATAAATATGACATACAAATAATTAATTTAATTGTGCAAAAATAAACAGATTCATTAAATTCAGCAATAAGGTCTAAAAATAATTACATACATAAGAAATATAGAGACTTCTATTGCTTTATTGTTCCTAGAATTGATCACTATTCAGACTAAGGGAAAGGGGAGGGGAGGATACAAAAGTAATTACAGAGTAAGAAATATTAAATTCTTTCAACTCTACTTCTAGAATCTAATGAAGCAAGTTTAAAATAAATATTATCATTTATGCTGCAGATGGATAAAGATTAGAAAATAAAAGACTTCTGCAGAACACTTGATTGCCGATCACTAGTTGGAGATAAATGGGGAGGGGAGAAGGGGCAAACAATAATTACATGAGCAAGAAATATTTAACAATTCTATTTCTTTACAGGTTCTATAAAGCAAGTTTGAAATGAATATTGTTATTTATGTTCTGGATGGAGAAAGATTGGGAATTGGGAGTTATCTGCTCCATGAGGTTTCTTTTGTCTTCCGGGAAAACCAGAAAAGTTGACAAGTATGCAAAAACCCATGTAAGTCTATGGCGAAATTTGTTTATAGAATTACTCATTATCTAATTGGTATTTTTAAATTCCATTTTCCCATTCAGAAAATTCTCAACTGTTCAATTGATACTTATTTTCCAAAAATTGAATTTTTTAAATTTTTATATTTCACTTTACAGCTTAAATATGAGAAAAATACATTTAGTGAAAATTCGAATTTTTAAACTTAAAATTCAAATTTCTTTTTTTAAATTAAAGTACTAATTGAATGGCTGCGTACTTTCAGTATATAAAAACGGAATTTAAAAATAACAATAAGGTAATGTGTAATTTTCTAAACAAATTTTGCCATAGAATAACATGGGCTTTGGATGATCTTGACGATCCATGATATACCCCCTTAAATCACAAGTATAGATGCTTGGTTAAAATCATCAGTGAACTAAAGAAGCGAAAAACAAAATTGGGGATAACCAAGTTAAGAAAAAATAAAATAAAATAAATTAAAAAATTAATAGTATCCAAAGAATTAAATTAACTTTCAAAAAAGCTAAAATACTATAAAACATTTCAGAAAATTTTGGAGTGGAAGGCTGATTTTTTATACCAACTATGTGAAAAAATACCAGAGCTGGGAATCAAACTCGTGCCTTCCGCTTTATATGCGAATGCTCAAACCACTGAGCTACCCTGGCTGATTACCAGCTAGGCATTTCTCCCACAACATTCGTTGGCAAAGTCAGCAAAAGTGGCTGATTGTGGCAAAGTCACAATCAGCCAGGGTAGCTCAATGGTTTGAGCACCCGCACGTAAAGCAGAAGGCCCAGGTTTGATTCCCGACTCTGGTATTTTTCACATAGTTGGTATAAAAAATCAGCCTTCCACTCCAAAATCTTCTGAAATGAACATTCATGGTTGATGCATAAATTTCTAAATTAAACTATAGAAACTTTTTGCCGTTAAACCCTGGTGAAATTATCTGACCACCTCCAATCATCTGGTTACTAATATAATAAAGAAGTGGGATAAAAATATCTAAAGTAACAAGCCATGATGGTATAGGGACCCAAGGCTCGATCTGCGCTGTGAAGAATTGGAAACAATCTCTTTTTTCTTGTGAAAATCCATTATTCTTTATTTTACGTAACTATATTAAGAATGAGATGCTTAGTTCACTGTCTTAAAAATACTTATTACGAAAGCAACAATAATAGATAGCTTCTGGAAGAGTTGCAAAGTTTATTTTCTTAAATGATTTGAAGGCACCAAATGGAAAGAAAGCCATTTTGATTAATTAATAATTTTGAGAATCTTTCTTAAAAGAACGTGTTAACCCAGCAGAACGGGTGCCATGAAACGTAACATGAGGACGGGCATGGGGTGTCAGCGCACCTCAAACATATTAAATAACATAAATACGAAAAAAAATCTTTAGAATTCAATCTGTTAATGAAATTCATGATAATTACACTCTTTCTCGTGAAAATAAATAACTGAAATGTTCAATTATCATTAACTTTAAAAATTAATAGAAAATAAATTAAAAACAATCAACTTTTTCCTCCTTGTTTGAAAAACTTAATTTTTCCCCTGTGGCACTTAATTATTTTCTTTACAATATTTATTATAATAAAAATGATACATTACTGTGGATAAGAATACTGAGACATTAATTTTCCTAGTAATTAAGGTGTACATGGATCAGAAACTTTAGATTTTTTGCAGTTTTTACATAAAGCTTCAATTTCTGAGTGTTATATAAGAATGAAAAAAGAGTCTGAATTTGCCGTTTTCATACGCTCCGCATGGAGGATGACCTTGGAGGCAGGTACTGAAGGACCCGACCACTTCTGTTTATAGGGAGAGACAACAGATAAATATTTCCAGGCATGGAGTGTCAAAACACCCTGTGCCCGTCCTGACAGGTTAACAGCATGAAGAACCAGTTGTAACTCACTATCTTTGGCCAAACCTGCTTGGCATCAAAAATTAATTTGACTGAACACATTTTAAATCTTTTGTATTATAAATCTAAAGGAGATATAAAAGATTGGCCAATAAATAAATTACATCATATGATATCATTAAATATTGTCAGGTATCCAGAAATAGGCTAAACGCTCAAAATTTATTGATAAAAACATTAAAAATAATTGTCAGCCCCCATAGCAGAAAATGCGAGACGCGCGACGTACGTCGCAGATTTTTTTTTTTAGCCTGCAGATTATTTCCAAATCAGCATTATGCAGAAATTCCAAATCTTCCGACTTTGGCAGGAAAGATAGCGATTTTCTATCTTTTTCCATCCACAACATAAATGTCAATATTCATATTAAACACGCTTTATTAAATTCTAGAAACTATAGAGAGGTAGAACTGTTCAATATTTCTCACTCATATAATTTTTTTTGTGACTGTGGTGGTGCTTTATATTTTATTTAATAATGGATAGAGGTTGCCTTTAATTTAAAACAAAATATGTTAACAAATTGTGATCGTATGAAATAATGATGAGTTACCCCAGGCTTCGATCTGATCATACATGGGTACATACCAAGCATAAGATAAATTCAATTTTTTATTTTTTTTAAGATATTTTAAAGTTTAGAATAAAGATTTAAATTAAAACATACCCAGTCTTGGAAAAAAGGAAAGGCAGTATTCAATTCCAATTTAGGAGTATTTATTAAGATTAATTTGCTTCCCCACTTCAAGAATGCAGAATCCATACAACTATTATAAATCTCAAATCTCTAATACATAGCCATGCTTCTTTAAAATAAATTCAAGATACTTCACAAAATATTTATATAAAAAAATCATCTCCGGTCACTGTCACAATTTAGTTTCAAGTCATAATAACCGTGTGGGACCACATATATAAAAATAACAGTAAAATATAATGTACGGACGTAGGTGCCTGGCCATTCTTCTCTGCAAAAAGGTGGAACACCAACTGACTGATTTTTAAATTTTAAAAATCGCTCCTAAAGAAAAAACAGGTCCGCACACCTAAAATCACAGATACGCGATTTGGATTCGTTAATCGGACCGCAAAAGTAACCAATTAAACAGTTCGCGCACGCAAGAGAAACAATCGCCGATTCTCCCGTTGACAAGTGTCGCGGGAAGCAAACTTTACAGGGTGCGTTGAGCCAGGAACGAACGGCTGCGATGAGATGCCTGCAAAACGATGTATTTTGGCATAGGAATTAAACAAGAGGTGATGTATTTACATCACATATCCCCACATGACCAATTACAAAAAAATTTATGGCACTGGAAACATGAACCGGATATGGTGAAATTGTGAACAGAGTCAGAGACGGTTTTTGTTGACAAAAGACATAAAATTTTTTGTGAATAAATTGTATAAAAGAATAATATAAAAAAAAAAAATCAGAAACATTACTAAATATAACATATATATCAATTATTTTACAACTAAAAGAAACTTATCGTTATTACACATACGAACTTGTTATAAGAAGAAATAATATAGTCATAATATCAACAACAAAAAAAAAAATCACTGAACACATGAGCTTGTTATTTGAAAACACTCACGTGAGAATTTTTTTTTTTTTTTTTTTTTTAAATTTCTCTTTAAAGGAAATCATGCGAATGACAATAACATGGCTCATAAAATTAAATAATCTCAATTCTTATAGAAAAATAAGATACACATAAAATATAAATGTAGTATTTTAAATGTAAACACAGCACATGAAAATAGATATCTATTAATATATATAAGTATGAATATAAACATGAAATCATATTACACAAGTGACATGTCATAAAAGAAATATTATATTTGTTACCAGTAACATAAGAATTGTTTATAAAATAAACAGCAATATATTTGGGCCCAATTATTACATGTGAGAAAGCCCCTTGGAAATAGACCAAGAAAATATCAAACGAAATTAAAACCCAATTAAAATAATAACCCTAAAATGAAAATAAAAGAATGTGCTTTACAAAAAAAAAAAAAATGCTATTTCCAATTGACTTGCTACTATTACACAATTATTTTTGCATATATATATCTATATCTGAATAATACTCTAAAAAACTAGTATGTTGTGGCCACCACAAGACTTTCTTCTATATTTTCCTGTACAAATTCACGCAGTAACAATATTTAAAAAAAAAAAAAAAAAAAAAAAAAAAACGATTTTTTTCAAAGATTTTTTTTTTTGTTAAAAGTAAAAAAAATCGATAACTTTGTTTTAAATTACCACATATTTATAGTTCAACCATTCGTTTTAAAGGTATTGACGAGACCTTTCGAAAGATACCGATCTTGAAAATTTACACCCCCCACTGGGGGGAAGCGATGCCCCAAATTTTTTTCCTAATTAACTACTACTATTATCAATAATTCATATTAATTTCACAATCACAGGTTAAGAATAACTCTCATTATGTACATTTATACGAAATTTTTTCCTATACTGCCATGTTAAAAATTTAGAAAAAATACGATCACAGCGCCACCTGTTGAACGATTGATCCCCAAATCTAATCAGCCGCAGTTTATGTCAGGGGCCAACTAAATACCAAGTCTGGTTAAATTTCGTTTAAAAAAAAAAAAAAAAAAAAAAAAAAAAAAAACGATTTTTTTTCTAAGTTTTTTTTTCATTAAAAGTAAAAAAAATCGATAACTTTGTTTTAAATTATCACATATTTATAGTTCAACCATTCGTTTTAAAGGTATTGACGAGACCTTTCGAAAGATACCCATCTTGAAAATTTACTCCCCTCGAGGGGGGACTTCCCCCCCAGGGGGTGTGGCGAGGCTCCTACGCATACAAAATTTTTTTCCCAGTTGACTATCTCTATTATAAATAATTCTTGTAAATTTCATAATGATTACTAAAAAATAATTCTCTTTATGCACACTTATACAAAATTTTGTCCTATATCACCATGTTAAAAATTTAGAAAAAGCGGGATGGCAACGCAACCTGTACGACAACTTTTACCAAAAGTTGATAGGCACTAATTTATGTCAAGGTGAAACTACATACCAATTTGTATGAAATTCTGTGCAGTAGTTCTTGAGATACAGTTGCCACAAAATTTTGTCACACACACACACACACACACACACACACAGACAGACAGACAGACATTTTCTAAAAATGGTCAAATCGTGTTCTACAGCTCTCAAAACGTGTAAATCCATCAAAAACCCGAGGTCGAAAACTTTTACGAATCCAATACTTTCTCTATATTACATATAGAAGAAAGTAAAAATATATATACATATATGAATGAGGAATTATTTAACAGAAGTGTGGTACAGCAAAATCCAACCATCTAACACATTGAACACTTTTTTTTTTTTTTTTTTTTTTTTTTTTTAATTTTTGTATACTTTACTATGATAATCTTGAGATATTAATATTATATTTTCAAAAATTAACCCTTTTATAAAACATAATTTACTGGCTGTGACTCTCCAAGAGTACTCCCAAACAGGTTGATCAGTCCTATTCTGAAGCACTCCGGAAAGACACAGAAAGCAAAAAAAAAAATATTTATATATATATATTGTTAAAGATTACTATTTTTTATTCCTGGGCCTCAGGTTGTACCTGGAAGCCGAGCTATCTGGTATACAAGTGTTATTTTTCTTGTTGACAATAGGAGCAGGAGATTGACTATTTTCTAGAACTGGTAATTTATTGTTTGTAAGCAGAGAATTTGTATTGTCTTGTATAAGATATTGTTTCCTTTTTGGGACAATTAAAAGTCTATCGATATTAATGTGGAACGGTTTTGCTGTAACACTTTCATACTCTTTAATTTGAACCAGCACCTTAGAAATTACTTTAGTGACAATAAAAGGCCCGATAAACCTTGCTTTGAAAGTGTCTCGTGTTTTCATGTAAACAAGGTCGCCCGTCTTGAACACTCTGAGGGAAGCTCTCTGGTGCTGTCTTTGATTTCTGTAATTTTGAGCATCCTTCATATTTCTATGTACCTTTTCATAAACTCTATTTAACGACTTCATGTATTGATAATACTCAAAGGGGAATTCCATATTTGACATTTCATGCAATTCACATACATCAAATATATTAGAAACTGACCTACCAAAATGTAAAAATGCTGGTGAATACCCTGTTGATGAATGTATAGAAGTGTTGTATATACTTTTATGTATCATCAAGGCTTGTTTGAAGTTGAAGCCTTCACCTGCTAATGAAGCAATAGATGATTTGATACTAGTATTTATTCTTTCGGAAGATCCTTGCGTCTGTGGATGTGCAGACGAAGCATGAACAAGGCTTATTTTCATGGTTTTGGTGAAATGGTTGAAAATATCTGCTGTAAACTGAGGTCCAAGGTCAGACATTAATGCTGCAGGACGTCCATATGATGTGATATATTTTGTTAGGGAGTCTACAACAGACTGTGCCGTGGGTTTTTTAATTGAAAAAAGTTCTAAGAATTTGGAGAAGTGATCAAAACAGGTAAGTACAAACATTTTGTTGGAGAATGGTTCAACAAAATCCATAGATACCAGTTCACCAGGTTTATTTGGAATGAACATTTCCTGTAAAGGAGCTGCAGGAATTTTGTGAGGCTTATTTCTGATACACAGTTTACAAGAAAGCACGTAATTTTTGGTATCTCTGTATATTCCTCTCCAGTAATATGACTTCAGGATTTTATGGTATGTATTATAAATACCAAAATGGGGCATATGAGCTATCTTTAAAATTTTAGGTTTTAGTGAATTTGGTACAAGAATCTTGGAGGAATTACTATCTTGTTTGCTATTAAATTTTCTTTTTATCATCAATAGACCTGTATCTGGATGAATGAAATAATTTTTGAATTTCTGTTTTGGATTTTCAGACGTAATATTTTGTACTATTTTCAATAAATTATCATCATGTTTTTGTTCAATAAATAAAGTATCTTGTGAAACTTGTAGTTCTGGGTCATTATTTTCTCTATTAGTTAGGTTTAGGTTGCTGTGATTTATATTGTGCAACTGTATGCTGGGTGAATTGGATGATACAGGTAAGATGTTTTCATCATTTATTAACTCTGGATTTGTTGTCAAATTTTGGGTGGATTCTGAAAAGTCATCACGTGAAAAATAATCTGCTAGAACATTAGATTGACCTTTAATGTATTGAAATGTAAAATCATACGTGTACAACTCTATTAGCCATTTTGTAGTAAGATCTGCAGGTGAAGTAGTACTGCGATAGAATTGTATGGGTTTGCTATCACTTAAAATTGTAAATTGTCTATTATATAAGTAGAACCTGAATGCTTGAACTGATTTAACAATTGCCATAAGTTCTTTCTTGAGTGCCGGATAGTGCTTCTCAGAATTAGAAAGTGTTTTGCTGAAATAGCTAACTGGTTGTAATACATTGTTGCGTTCTTGCAACAGAACCCCAGCTATAGCTACATTGCTAGCATCGGTATTCAGGAAGAAAGGCTTGTCAAAATCAGGTAAATTTAGAAATGGTTTAGTAAAAAATATCTTTTGAATTTTCTCAAAAACTTCTGTGTGTTGATGTGTCCATTTAAACGGGATCTTCGTTGAAGTTAACTGTGTTAGTTGATCCACTAGTTTTGCATAATTTGGAAGAATTTTTCTGTAAAAACCACATAAACCCAAAAATCTCTTTAAATGTTTTCTTGTTTTGGGAGTTGGAAATGCTGTTATTTTGGTGATGTTTGATGATATGGGACTTATTGTATGGTCTTGTATATGAAATCCAAGGTAATCAATAGCCTTCTTAAAAAATTGGGATTTCTTCGGAGATAAGGTGATGTTATACTTTAATAAAATTTTGAAAAGTTGAGTCAGTTTTTCTAACATTTCTGGAAATGAATTGCTACATACAATGATATCGTCCTGGTATGCAAAGATACCAAGACATTTTGTTTCTTCAATTATCGCATCAATCAACATTTGGAAACTGCTTGCTGCAGATCTTAGTCCAAACATTAAACGACTAAATGAATAGGTCCCCCACTGAGTTGTGAATGATAACCTTTTTCTGAACTTCTTTGGGAGATGTAATTGATGATATGCAGACGGGAAGTCCAGCGTGGTGAAGTATTTATACTTTGAAATGTTATTAATGATATAATCAATTCGTGGCAATGGATACGATGAACTCCTTATCATGGCATTAATGAGTCGCAGATCAAGGGCTAGGCGAAAAGATGGCTTTTCATCAGGAGATGTGGGTTTTTTCTTCACAGCAAGCATGGGACACGCCCATTCAGAAATGCTCCTTTCAATGATGCCAGCCTCTTGTAGAGCATCAATTTGTTTCTTTATCTCCTCCTGCATAGCTTCAGGAACTGGATAAGGCAACGTTCTTACAGGAACATCACTTGTGAATTGTATATGCGGGGTCACATGGTCAGTGTGTCCCAGTGATTTAAGTGATGAGGAAAAAACCACTTGATGTTCCATGAGCAATTTCTGGATAGTCAATCTTTCTTTAGTAGACAAATGGTGTAAGGAAAAATTATCAATACTAAATTCAGATTTTCGGAGTTGAATAATCTCATCCGATGCTTGAATCAGATTAACTTGTGCTCTGGGCTCTTGTTTAATTTCGTCTATTTTTTCAATTTGGTGAATTATTCCAAGCTTGGTACCTTTATTTAAATGTTGATCTACTTTAGAATAATTTGTTAACGGAACTGAAAATGACATTACTTCAATATTTTTACTATGTGAACCCTCTTCAAGGTTGACAATTGCAGTGTACAAACCTATACCTTTGTTTTTATTCAGTGTGGGAATAAAGATTACCTGTTTATCAGCATATATTTGTTTGCACATAACAAAGACATAAACTGTTTGTAGCGGTGGAATGATCACTTTGTTTTTGAGTGTACATTTATTAACTTCATCTTGACAGTCAAATTGAGAATTTTTATCGTTTACGAAAGTAGGATTAGAGGTAGAACTACTGGTCTCAGGAACAGCGGGTAAATTTTGGAGGCAATTAATTTTGGATTCAGGAATCTCATACTCATCTTCAGGAATTGTGCTATAAATGTCAACATGACAATCGTTAATTTGTACGAGATTTTGTTTTAAATCAATTAGGACCCTATGGGTTTTCAGAAAATCAAATCCCAATATACCAATGAATTTTGAGTCTGTAGGAATATCTATGAGAAAAAATGTATGTCTGAAAAAAAATTTGCCAATTTTGAATGATAGATTGATACATCCCGCACAAAATACCGCTGAATTGACAGTAGCAATTTTAACTTTTGTAGCGACTCTTTTAAAGTGTAATTCATTTCTGAATTTATCGAAATAGCCTTTGGCTAAAACTGAAATGCTCGCACCTGAATCCAAAAGAAAGTTTTGTAATGACTTATTTATGTTTAACTTAACAATAGGTAAGTGAGGACTGGCAGCTTGAGTGTACAATAGAAATCTTAATGAATGAATAAAAATAACATCCTCATCAGGCTGATTTTCTGTTTGGGATGTAGCATTAGATGATATATTTGCAGGAACAATGGTTTGAGTACTTACTGAACTGACCAATCTTTTTGATGAGATTGGAAATTTTAATCTAGTGCTTGGTGATCTTAGGATTATATCCTGACCACAAATTTTTAGACCATTCGAATGTTCATTATGAATGGGAGAGGAAGTGCAGGACTGACCTCTCCCAGAAATTTGTCAGTCTTTATGAAACTGACGATTTTTGTAGTTGAGCCCTTTACGTTTATGTTCAAAAGTTGCTGACTCCGATCGAGCCTGTGCTGACCGGGGGTGTGTGCGAGAGGAGTGTCCACCCGAAGGAGAATGTCTACGGTTATATTTGGATCTAATCTTATTTCTTTGACATGATTTGAATCCCTGTTGATCTGTGTCAAATCTTCTGCCACCCTGATAATCTTTTAATTTGTAACAAAATCGGGCAGTGTGTCCAACCCGAGAACACCACTGACATGTCGGTTTATGACCATCAGACCACGAGGGCCGATCTGAATTTAATTCAAGATGATGCAGCTGGGAGTCCCGATCCGCGGCATTATGCTGTGCATTTTCAGCAGTCATGCAATGATTTATATTTGAAAATGATGGCTGGGAAACAGCCAAAGATTCACCTGATTGAAGAACCTCCTGATATGCAGCCAGATTGTCAACCATTTCCTCAAAATTACTACACTTTCTCGTTAAAAGATGTAATTTATAATCGGGGGTGAGAGTATCTGTTAATTTTGCAATGAGTAGTTGGTCCATTGATTCTTGTGGAAATTTTGGAAACCTCTTATAAACAAGATGTTGGAGCCGATTAGCAAAGTTTCGGATATTCTCCAAATCATCAAATTTAATGGCATTATATTGTAATGCTACACTCTGTTCTGTTTCACCTTTAAAATTCTTACGTAAAATCTGAAATAATTCATCAGGAGACTTGGCTCTTTGGCATGGGATTGACGATGTATAAAATTTTAAAGCCCTATCGCAAAGTTTTGATTTAATAAAAATAAGGGCCTGTTTAGGATGCCATTTAAAAATATCTATTTTAGTTTGCACCTGTTCAATAAAAAAAATCCAAAAGATCTGGATCACCATTAAATGGTGTTACTGTGAATTTAAGACAATAAGTTTTTTCAGAAGTCATGATTTTAAGAAAAATTTGTCAAAATTTTGCAGAGACAAAATAAAAAAGTTAATGCATAGTCATATATTTTCAAAATATCAAGCAGACATACTTATCTACTTTAATCTTATTATATTTCATAACAAATTTTCATATTAACTGAAGTTGACCCATCTTATTATGTCTATTTTTTAGAAGTGATAGCAAACTCCCAAACACAATAAATTATAACATGTTATTCCTTCAAATACAAAAATATCATACAGCCTATTTTCAAAATATTCTCTCTCTATTATCTTGGCATTAATTCTAAATCAAAAGAGTATTTTTATTTTGCAAATGAATAATACCCTATATAATCCAGAAATACATACCAATATATTACACTTCAAATGTGAAAGTAAGCTTTTAATTATTATTCTTGATAAACTATTTGTTTAAATACATTCAACAGACTAGATTATAATACTTAGTTCAATATGCCACTATGGAATTTTTTTTTTTTTTTTTTTTTTTGAAAAACCACTTTTCAAAAGTATGTTTTTGAAAAAATATATGAATTCTTATTTAACTATTTCAGTCTATTATTATTACTATTATTAATGAAATGGCTAATAGGCATCTTAAAATAAAATTTCACCCATGCAAACAGTACTACTTTCAATAATTACTGCACTTATGGCTATAAAAATATGAATAATAACAAAAATATACATCTTTCTAATAATTTCTTAAATAAAGCACTTTCAGATCAAAACTGGCAATGTATCTCATGCAATCTTCGATTTTTACGATCGGCACCATATGTGGTGGTGCTTTATATACTATATGCTCTTGCATATAGAGACTTATCTTAAAAATATTTAATAATGGATAGAGGTTGCCTTTAATTTAAAACAAAATATGTTAACAAATTGTGATCGTATGAAATAATGATGAGTTACCCCAGGCTTCGATCTGATCATACATGGGTACATACCAAGCATAAGATAAATTCAATTTTTTATTTTTTTTAAGATATTTTAAAGTTTAGAATAAAGATTTAAATTAAAACATACCCAGTCTTGGAAAAAAGGAAAGGCAGTATTCAATTCCAATTTAGGAGTATTTATTAAGATTAATTTGCTTCCCCACTTCAAGAATGCAGAATCCATACAACTGTTATAAATCTCAAATCTCTAATACATAGCCATGCTTCTTTAAAATAAATTCAAGATACTTCACAAAATATTTATATAAAAAAAATCATCTCCGGTCACTGTCACAATTTAGTTTCAAGTCATAATAACCGTGTGGGACCACATATATAAAAATAACGGTAAAATATAATGTACGGACGTAGGTGCCCGGCCATTCTTCTCTGCAAAAAGGTGGAACACCAACTAACTGATTTTTAAATTTTAAAAATCGTTCCTAAAGAAAAAACAGGTCCGCACACCTAAAATCACGGATACGCGATTTGGATTCGTTAATCGGACCGCAAAAGTAACCAATTAAACAGTTCGCGCACGCAAGAGAAACAATCGCCGATTCTCCCGTTGACAAGTGTCGCGGGAAGCAAACTTTACAGGGGCGTTGAGCCAGGAACGAACGGCTGCGATGAGATGCCTGCAAAACGATGTATTTTGGCATAGGAATTAAACAAGAGGTGATGTATTTACATCACAGTGACCCCCCCCTTTACCCCCTGTTAACGATCGGCTATCAAACAGATCGCGAAATCCTTGCGATTAACATTTTTCTCCCCCATCAGTAACATAAATATCAATATTATTTTTTAAAACTTACTTAATTAGATTTAAGAACTTATAAAGAAGTAGAATTGTTCAATATCTCACTTATATTTGTTTTATTCCCCCCCTCCCCTCCTCCCACCCACTAACTATCGGTGATTGAACGTTCCACAAAATCTAAGCGTTGTAATTTTTAAGCTTTCTCCATCCACAGCATAAATGTCAATATTCATTTGAAACATGCTTTATTAGATTCCAGAACCTATAAAGAAGTAAAATTATTCAATACCCCCCCCCCTACTAACGATCAACAATCAAATGGCTTGCAGAATTCTTACGATTTCAAATCTTCTCCATCTGCAACATAAATCTCAATGTTCTTTTTAAACTTATTTACTTAGATTCCAAAACCTAAAAAAAATATAATTGCTTACTACCTCTCACTCGTATATTTGATTTACTCCCCCCTCCCCTCTCCACTAACGATCAGCAATCAAACGCTCTACAGAAGCATTGTAATTTCCAATCTTCTTCCATCCAAAGCATAAACGTCAATATTCATTTTAATCTTACTTTATTAGATTCTGAAACCTATAAAGAAATAGAATTGTTCAATATCTCTCATTCATATAATTCCCCCCCCCCCCCCTCTTTAGCATTTGCTACTGATCAGTAATGAAGTTCCCTGCAGAAGATTCCCATTCTTTCTCCATATGCAACATAACTGTCAATATTCTGTTTAAATTTGCTTCATTAAATTGCAGAACCTATTTAGAGGTAGAATTGTTCAATATCACTCACTGCTTATGTAATTTTTGTTATTGCACCTTTGAATATATACAAGATTTTGTATCGATTTCAAAATTACATGATCTTAACACACTTTTGTTTGAATACCAGTATTTTTATAAATGGATCGCTAGCACTATAAAAAAATGAATTGGATCTGAAAGGATCACAGATTTTATTTGAAAGTCTTATTTGAGCTGTCAAAGAATATACTGTGCTTATTAAATTACTTAACTCATTGATGTTACATAACCCATTAAGTTACTTAACCCCGCTATATGAATCTCACTCAAAAATTTTGCATTTTCGTACGTTTTGGTTACAAAATGCATTCCTAATCATATATAATTAAAAAAAAAACAGTTATTTTATTCAAAGATATGATATAGTTCCAAAATGAGAGACATAGCACCTAATGGAGGTAGTATAGATGTTGATAAACTACATAACTCTTTTAAATTTTCTTGATCCCTGTTTGTTATAATTTAAGAATCGAATTTTTTAATTAATATCCATCATTTTAAACCCCTGCACTTGAATAATAAGTTATTTTTAGCGATTTTCTCTTCTTATGCAGTAGAAACACATGATTTTGTCTGAATAATTAAAAAATAAAAATAAAAAAATAAATAAGAATACAATTTACATTGCAAACTTTTTGAAAAAATTACCAGCGAAGCTAGGCACTTCAACGTTCAATGTAAAAAAAAAAAAAAAAAAAAAAATTATATTTATCCTAATTATTGTAGAGAAAAAAATTCGTAATTAAATGTTTCTGCAGCGGAAGTTTTGGCGCCTAATGGGTTCAATACAGTTTCAATTCCAGTATAAAAAGTTTTCTGTGAAAGTTGGGGCTCGGACATTGAGAAAGTGAGCAAAATGCAATTAAGATGTACAGATGGCAATGGCGAACAGACTGTAATTGCACTGTAAAAAATAGGTTCTTAAAAATAACATATATTGTCTCAAAATAACCCCGAAACAGTATGTACTTAAATTTGAAAACCCCTGTACTCATTTTTGAGTACATTGCCATGCCAAACATGGGGATATTGAGATTCTTATTGGTCAATCCAATTTTTGAGCATGTCAGTATACTCCAAAATGAGTACATGGGTTTTCAAATTGAAGTATATATTGTTTCGGGGCTATTTTGAGACAATATATACTTATTTTTAAGAACCTATTTTTTACAGTGTGTTGATAAGAAAAGAAAAAGTTTATACGTCATGTCCCTCCATCTGGTTACACAGGAACCAGAAAATTTTAGAAAGTTGCATTAATTTCAATGTTTAGAGTCTCCTGCAAGTATTTTACTAGAGTCAGTATGAACAAAATCATAAACAAAATAGTAGTTCTTATACAATATGAAAGATAATTGGTAATTATAACTCTTTATCTAGCTAAAGCTATATGTAATGGAAATTCTTTAACTACGTTGCTTTGACATATCTGACAGATTAATAACATTAGATAAATGCAAACTTGTGATAAAAATATGCTTACTGAATCCAGTATTTTTTCCCCCCGTAACTCATTGTGAAATTATGCTGCAGATTATTTTCGAATGTGTAAATAATTGTCGCAGATTGACAGAAAAATTTCTGCTACTGGGTTGTCAGCTATTTTATGATACAACGGAACTGGATGTAACCGCAGACGATTTTAAAGCACATAATAAAAATAAATGGGTTTTTCTTTCTTTTATATTTTTTATTCAATGATTACTTGGTGAAAGCAGGGGAAAGAGTTACATTTTGGAATACTGGAAACAATAAATTATACGAAATTACAGATTAATGAAAAAGAAATAAAATAGATTAAGCAAATTGAACTAAAATATATTAGATTCTTTCAGAATAGGAAATATAATGTTTGCTTGCACTTGAAATAAATAAAATGTAATTCAGATTATTATTATTATTTTTTTTTTTTTTTGTTGTTTTTAAAGGGATACGTGATGTTTTCAACGTAACATATTTCTCCCCGTCAACCGAAAAAAAAAAAAAAAAAAAAAAAAAAAAAAAAATATGGTTCAGCCATTACATCGTACATGATATGAAAATCAAGCAAAAATTAAAATTAAATCAAATTACCTCCACTCTTGTAACATAGATTGATTATAAAAAAAAAAAAGAAAGAAAAGAAAAGAAAAATGAATGGCTTCCTATATAAACAGACTATGTATTTTATTATAGTTTAAATACAAAATATAGTATGCATACTTAAAAAGGATAATATTCTTATATGATAATAAAATAGAAATACAAATACAGAAAAAAAGTATATTATAAGGTGACATGATATAGTGTAGTATGGCCATAGGTCTGTGTACACAAGAGTCTTTAGAATATATCCATAAACAAAATAAGCTCTAGACTTTTGATTTAAAATCACAATTCAGTCATCATACATTTTATTAGTTCATGATAAAACGCTGACTTCATTAAATTTTACATTTCCACGTACGGAGAGAAAATATGTGTCCATTTCAGTTCATATAGGACAAGAATTTGTTCTTTTAGTACATAATCTAAATGTATAAGCAATATCAATATGAAACTTTGACAAAATAAAAACCACATATATTTATATGTTACCAAATATATAGTGAGCCTTTTACATTCAATAAAAGGTTTAGATAAATAATAAATGGGTTTTTCTTTCTTTTATATTTTTTATTTAATTGATCACTTGGTGAAAGCAGGGGAAAGAGTTACATTTTAGAATACTGGAAACAATAAATTATACGAAATTACTGATTAATGAAAAAGAAATAAAATAAAATCTGACTAAACGAATTGAACTAAAATATATTCGAATCTTTCAGAATAGGAAATATGTTTGCTTGCACTTTAAATAAATAAAATGTAATTTAGATTATTATTTTTTTTACCTTTAAAAAGGAATATGTGATGTTTTCAACATCACAGCTAACAAATAAAATGTCATGCAGTTGGTTTTTCTATTTCAAGAGGGTTTTGCCAATGATGTACCACTGAATTCATCAACATCTGACTGACACAATTTAACCATTTTTTAGAAATATATGTTAATTTTATTTCACTATTTTATGAACTTTTCGTCAAAAAGGTGTGCAGCTTACATTTAATCAAACCTATAACTAATCAACACTTAATCAAAGTATTTTATAATAACTGCACGGTTTAATTTACCTTATTTATAAATAGGACTCTATCTCACCAGAGGTGCCAACTTCTAATGACAAAAAAAGCAGATTTTTAACAGAAATCAGGATACTTTTTCCAACAAGAAAGTTTGTAAGAAAAATGAGTAAAATAACACAAATTTAATTTTAAGTAAAGCTTTATAAGCTTAGGAGGTATTTACAAAGCCTCAGTATTAAAATTAAATGAATAATATATGTTTCTTGCAGTAAAACAAACTATCAAAAAAAAAAAAAAAAAAATCCTCAGACACACAGTTGTTTAAAATTTAAGTCAAAATAGACAGATAATAAAATTTAAGTCAAAATAGACAGTTGTAAATGTTGTTTGTGCTTGTATGTTTGACACTGGGCTAGTGTTCTAGCCGAAACGTCTGTCTTGTGTTTTAATATTTTTAATTAAAATGTATTTTTAAAGTTTTAAAATTTTTGTATTTTTTTTTTTATCTCATTTTAAATGTTACATTGGTTTTAATATATTAATGAGACATATAAAATTGTGTTTAATTTTATTAAAATAGACAGATTTGGTCATTCTGCTCCTAATATAAAACAATAAGAATCATAATTATTTTTGTAAAAGAAAAGGTAATAAAGAAATGAAAATATCAGTTATATTCTAATGAAATTTGAATTCTTTAAGTTTTCAATAGTTATGGTATTTAAAAAAAAAATCTTTTGATAATAAGACATTTTTCATTATGTAAAAACTAAAATTAAAATTTTATTCTTAGCAAAAATTAGTTTCAAAGCATTGTATAGTAATTCACATTCAAACTGAACTTGATAAATTACAGGATAAGATAAATTTCAAATTTCTTTCAAATTTTTGTACCCAATCCCACAAATTTTAAGCATAAATTATGCTAAGAGGGATAGATAAAAATTTCATCAGAAAAGCAGGAGAAATGAGTGGAAAATCAGGAGCATAGAAAAACAAGCAAAAAGCAGGAGACTCCTGCCAAAAGCAGGAGACTTGGCATGTCTGTCTCACCTAGGATCTGCTACAAGACAACCAATTAATATTTTATAATAACTGCACAGTTTAATTTAACTTATTTATAAATAGGACTCTATCTCACCTAGGATCTGCTACAAGACAACCAATTAATATTTTATAATAATTGCACAGTTTAATTTAACTTATTTATAAATAGGGCTCTATCTCACCTAGGATCTGCTACAAGACAACCAATTAATATTTTATAATAATTGCACAGTTTAATTTAACTTATCTATAAATAGGACTCTATCTCACCTAGGATCTGCTACAAGACAACCAATTAATATTTTAGGAAAACTGCACGGTTTAATTTAACTTATTTATAAATATGACTCTATCTCACCTAGGATCTGCTACAAGACAACCAATTAATATTTTATAATAATTGCACAGTTTCATTTAACTTATTTATAAATAGGGCTCTATCTCACCTAGGATCTGCTACAAGACAACCAATTACATTGTCAAACCCTAAGTTGGAGGCAGCAATAGCAGCAACAGCCATTGTATTAGTATTGTGAGGGGCTAAAGCACAAATATCTCGTACAGGACCTGTAAATAATAAACAAAAGTAACCAATAAGAGAATCATAATGAGATGCAAATATTAAAAACAGAAATAAAGTATACTATTCTTTACAAAATAAATCTCTTTTAAAAACATCAATAACATACAAAGTAACATATATATGTTGTATAAATATTTTGCAATTATTCATTCAGTAAGAAATAAAAGAAGGCATTATTGGAAATTGTCATGATGTCTCTATCACTCTTAATATAATATTATTATTAAGGACATGTTATAAAGGACTTCCTCCTGAAAAATAATGTATATATATATAATCCTTTAAAAGCAAATTTCTTGGACTTGGATATAAATATCGTAGATAATGAAATGATTACAACTATTTTTGATAAAAGAAATAATTTTAATTTTAATGTGATTAAATTGATTCATTCGAGCTCTAACATAAGTAAACTTATCTACAGAAATATCATTTTAAACTATCTTAATCGTAATAAAATATTAATTTCTAATTATCATAATAAAATTAAGGATGTTCAAGATTCTTTAATAGAGCTATTGAAAATGATTACCCTATAGATTTTTTACATGGTTATATTATAAAAAAATATTTAAAACATTTGAAATATAAAAGATTTTTTAATTTTCCTTTTTAAATATTTCTTATTTTTCAACTAAATTTAGCTATATTAACTTTATTTATTGTTTTAATTTCTTTAATTGAATATAGATGGCGTTGTAATATATTTTCGATTGTTTCAAATTTTGACTAGTTGTCTCGCTGGAGACCTTATAAAACACTTGCTGCTGTTTGCGTAAATGTTTGATCAATTTTCTGCCTATTCCATATAAGTTTTTTGCCTGTTCCACATTATTTTATTCATTTTGTTTTATACATATTGAATTTAGCCATATATGTGCTTTTTTATTAAACTGTCTGCCTAGGGGGAGAGTTTGATTAATTAAAAGCATGCTTTAACCCCACACATATGTCTCAAGTCATACGGGGTATTTTTTGGCAGTTTAAATAATTTATTTTACGTTTTTGCAGTAAGTTTTACTTATGAATTGTTTCACATTTATTAATTTTCTCGTAAATTTTTCTTTACTTATTTTTGTTACATATTTTCAACTTTTATATGACTGAAAACATATATTATAATTTCATATATATATATAAATGCATTTTCCAATAAATATTTATGAATCACGAGCACTGCATGTGACATTTTCTAAGAGGTAACAATCAGGGTTTAAACTGCCATTAGTTTTTTTAGCATTTTGCTAAAAGGTATCATATTTTGCTAAAACAAGTCGGTCAGAATTTCGCTAAAAAGCTAAAACTGGATAACTGTATAAAATATCTCTATATAATAATTCAGTTTTTTTTTTTTTTTTTTTTTTTTTTTTGTAATATTTGCAGGCAAAAACTACGAAAGGACTGAAACTTTTGGGAATCCTTATTTATATAGTAATTTGGATTTATTTTTAATTTTCAATGATTGAATTTAAATGCAAAAATATTAAAAAATATGTTAGAATTCAGAATTTGCTTCATAGAAGCATTTTTAGCACTAGTATTTCACGATTATCTACCACTACACTTTACTTGATTTTTAAATTGCTTTTTCCTTTTACACATATGATATGAATACCTCTTTTTCTATTGATAAAATCAAAACATAGTTTCCCTGATTCATATTTTTAAAGTCACAAATATGGATGCTTGGTTAAAATCATCAATGAACAAAAGGAATAGAAAACAAAACTGAGGATAACAAAGCTAAGTAAAAGAAATCAATGGTATCCAAAGAATTAACTTTTGAAAAAGCTAAAATAGTGCTTGCCTATTTTCGCTAAAATGCTAAAGTAATTTTTTTGCCAGGTTAAATCCTGGTAACAATAACAGTAGGAATGCAATGGACTCTTCCCACTGTCGTCTGCTCAATCACGTGATAGAGGAAAACGAATAATCGAATTCTGAGAATCAAATTCAATTAAATATTGTTCTTAAGAACAAAAATTTTAATATTTAATATAAAATAAAATAAAAGTAATATTGTGCATTTGTAGACAGTAGAATAGTTTTATTTGTAAATTTAATAATTTTTAAAAAACATTTTATGTGTTTATTTATTTTTACCTATAAGAATCGATTTTTGTATATTGTAGTGCAACTGTAACATTAACTGATCTAGCAATAAATAATAGCTTCTTGTGGAATGTTTACGGATTATAATTTGAAATTTTAAAATGTTTTCATTTAATTTAATTGCATAAAGGTGTTACAACAAGTTAATTAATTTAGTTACTGGTCTAAATGGATTTACGTAGTACGATATTGCACTGTCACTGATTTAAGTACGAAAAATCAGAGTATTTAAACATGGTCTTCATGAACATCAATAACAGGTATAAACTAAATGATGATTGTAAATGTATACAGCAAACAAAAGATGATGAATAATGATATAAAATGGATTAAAAATGATGATGTATAAAAAATAACACAGATTAAATACGATTGATCAAAAATAAGAATAGAAAATATGTTATTTCAGCAATCGCTCTAGATAAACAAGACTTCGTCTGCTATTTGTTTTTCCTCTATCATGTGACCTCTGACGTCAGGTGGGAAGAGTCCATTGAATTCTAAGCAGGATTAGAAATTAAAATGCGAAAGTCAAGTGTCAATGACACGTAACTATTTTTTCTTACTTGCCAAAAATAGTCTACTCAGGTTTTTTTTTTTTTTATAAATTGTTTATTGGGATCATAACAGGACAAAACTTAAGTTTCTTTTCTTTTAAATTAATTAATTTAAATAATAAATACAAACACGGAAGTTAAAAAATGAATACATTTATATTTAAAAAAAATTAATACTTATTTAAAACAGAACAAACAGTAGAAGAACATTTTTAATTATCTGCTGGTAACTAAATTTTCCTTGTTTTTGTAATAAATTTTGAAATTTCCTGAGTTTTCATTGTTTTTTAATAGTTTTTTAAATCCCCTGAGCTTTCCAGATTTTCCCTAAATTCCAGGTACCATAGCAACTCTGAAAAAAAATAGCTCACAATTTAAATAATAACATAGTTTAAGACGTAAAAGATAACACAGTGCATTTTAAATTAGATGCTCAAAAAATATTTTCCAGGTTTATAATATTGTTCAAGTTTTCAGGCAATATTTGCAATTTCCCCTCACTTTTTTTCACCCATTTTAAATTCCCTGACTTGTGGGAATTCTCTCTAAACATTTGGTTAATAAATTAATATGGAAAAAAAAAAAAAAAAAAAGTAAATGCTTAAGAGACTTGCTTGTTAAACATTACTGAGCAAAAATGTTCATATTGCTTCACATATACATATATATATTTTTTTTTATGTTCTGAATACAGTATGTTGTCCATACTGTGTATGTGAAGTTTTTCAGAAATGTCATAGTATTGGTATACCTGCATATAATACCATACCTGCATAGCATTGACCCTGCATGTAAACAAAAACCTTTACATTTCCAAAAATATAGGCATTATTTTATACAAATGAATACAGATAATTAAAAAATATATATATACTTAATCATATGTTATAATTAAACTACAATACAATACAAGCAATATTTTTTACAAAGTAATCGAAATACAGTCAAACCTCATTAACGTGAATCTCAAGGGGAATAAAAGATTTGTTCATGTTATCAGCAGTTCATGCTATCAGTAACTCAGAAACTGATCTTCATTTTGATGGAAATTGTGGAAACAGTTCATGTAAAAAGTAAATCACACTAAGCATGTTCACATTAACGAGGTTTGACTGTACTATTCTTTTTCTTTAATTTATCACTGGCCCTCTTTTTATCTCCCTAATAAAACCTTCTCTGGAATAAATTAGGTGTGACTTGTTCTTTACAACCCTAAAGTTCCAAGAGATTCCACATTAAGTATTTCTTCAGATATTAAAAGTAGACTTGGCACTGGATTATTAAAACCAGTAATTCATTTTTACTTTCCGAACACTATAGTGAGGAAAGTATTGCAATCATGTCAAAAATCCAAAATTGAGATTTTGATGTTTCTATACGTTTTGAGGTCCCCTGAGTCCGTTTCCACTATTTTTACAATGATGTTATTGATTTTGGTGAATCTAGCACTTATAGTTTTTTTACAGGGACACCAGGAAAAATTCCTTATCATTATGGCATATGGGGCCAATTTTTTAAAAGTGCGATAGCGTCTAAATGCTTTATTAATCAGAGCAAAAAATTTGTACACATGTTATAGGTCAAAGTTGCACGAACTGTATAGATTTTTGATGAATTTAGCACTTACAGTTCTTTTTATAGGGGCACAAAGAAAAATTCTTTATCATTGGGGCCTATGGGACCAAATTTTTAAAAGTGCGATAGCATCTGAACACCTTATTCAATTGAGCTGAAAATTTATATGAATATAAATCACTGTTGCACTAACTATAAGCATTTTGGTGAATCTAGCATTTATAGGTTTTTACAGGGACACAACGAAAAATTCTTTATCATTATGATCTATGGGCTCAAATTTCAGTAGCGTTAAATAAAACATCGTGTAATATATGGAGAAAAATACTCAAACACTCTGTTATGGTTTTCTCTCTTTTGTTTGTTTAACAGCCCTCTTCACTTACCGTCGCCGGAAGCCCGAGCCAATGTTATTCTATGAAGAAATTTTCTTTACAAATAACTTATTAACTAATACATATTTTTAAATTCTGTTTTCACATTCAGAAAATTCCCAACTATCAAATTGACGGACTTTTTTTTAAAAATGTATTTTTTTTTTAATTTTTAATATTTTATTTTGAAATTGCAAAATGAAAAAATTTCTCATATTGAAGATTCGTATTTGCAGCTTTAAAAAAATAATAATAATAATATTTAAAAAAAAAAAAAGTCTGTCAATTTAACAGCTGGGAATTTTCAGAATGTGAAAACAGAATTTAAAAATATGTATTAGTTAATAAGTTATTTGTAAAGAAAATTTCCCATAGAATAGCATTAGCTTCGGCTTCCGGCGACGGTGAGTGAAGAGGGCCCTTAACAACTCCTCTTCCCAGGGCCGTCGCAAAGTGCTCTGCCGCCCTCAGGCAAGTTTTAATTTGCCGCCCCTTCATACACTGAAATTTCGTTTAGACGAATTTTTATAACTTGAGATTTTCTGTCAGTCAAAGTTTTTATAATGGCAACTCCATTTCCCCTTCTTTGTCACTAAGACTTTGGTTTAAGGAAATTAAGTGTACGTAAGACCGTAACAAAACAAAATGTTGAAAAAAATTTACGGTCTTCTTTTAGTTTTATTCTAAAATTTTCAGCATTTCCCTCTCACTTTCGCGTGTTGTCACTTTTTTAAAATCCGCAATTTAAACTTGATTAATCAAACACTGCATAAAAAATAGGAGTAGATCGAGACAGCACATTTCCTCCTTTGAAATAGACATCTAAATTTTTAATTGTTGCCTTTATTTTAATTTTTTCAACCATAAAATAAAATATGCTTTCACGTGAAAAAAAAAAAAAAAAAAAATAAAATATTAATATTTTCTTTTGGTATCCAAATGCTTTAAAATGCTCATTAGATATTTTCTTTTGTAAGAACGCCTCCTACTACCTGAAACCCCCGTTATGAATTTAGATCCTTTCATTAAAAATAATGAAATAGTTGGTTGGTTGGTTGTAGGATTTAAGGCCGATTGACTCCTGATGTGTCCTAGGCCAAGAGGGGGAATGCCCTCCGTGGGGGTCTTTCTAAGGGGTCCTAGCCCGTATTTACGCGAGTTTCGGAGGAAACCACGGAAAACTCCGAACGGCTAGGTCGATGAGCGCGACCTGGGATCGAACCCGGCACCTCCCATCTACCAGCTTTGAGCGCAGAACCGCTCGGCCGCTGGTGGGCAATAATGAAATAGAAAATGAAAGATGTAATGGGAAAACATGTAAACTTGTGTTGTATCATGCACGTATGTACACTTCACGCACATAAAAACCAAAAAAATTAACTGGACACCCCTACCTCGCTGTGCATGAATCTGAGAACACATGTAACTCGTTTTCCCAGCAGTCGGTATCACGCACGTATGTACGCTTCGCTCACATGAAAACCAAAAAAACATCACTGGACACCCCTACCTAGCTGTGCATGAATCTAAGAACGCATGTAACTCGCTTTCGCAGCCATCAGTATCACGCACGTATGTTCGCTTCGCTCACGTGAAAACAAAAAAAAAACATCACTGGACACCCCTGCCACGCTGTGCATGAATCTGAGAACGCATGTAACTCGTTTTCGCTGCAATCAGTATCGCACACATAACTCCCACGACGCCCCCCCCCCCCTAAAAAAAAGAATCAATGGATACCCCTTCCTCGATGTATATGAATCGCAAAAGTGCACGAAATTACGATACTTAAGTATTATCCGTAAGTACATGCCATGCATGAACAAATTTAATATATACTAGGGGCTCTGCCCCCTGCTCGCTCCGCTCACCAACCCCCAAGAAAGGCTTTCCCTCACCCCGATTTGCTTCTCTCATTAACCCCTGATGGATTCTACCCGACTATTCTCAACTTTGCCTTTCATTGAATTGGAATATTAATAATACATAATACAAGAGAAAAGTTTAACAATATTATAGAAATCCACCATATTTGGTATCACATTGAAATACACAATATTTAATATTATATCGTTTCTAGTATGTGAAAAAATCTGTCTTAACGTTCGACACTTTAATAACAATTTGCCATTATTTTGAGAGAAAACATATGTTAGACAGCTAGACACACAAAATAAACAACGATAGCACTAACTGTTTAGAACAGAGAGAAATTCTTAACATCTAAATGATTTAGCGTTACAGCTTTAGTATACGATCCACTTGTTAAATTTTTGTCACTGTTTAACGATGAATTTTTTGGGTGTTATTGCTTGATTAAAGAAATTATGAACTTATTTTTTCTAATGCCTATATTTTTTACTATTGAATTTT
This sequence comes from Salticus scenicus, assembly GCA_963930645.1. Taxonomy (NCBI): domain Eukaryota; kingdom Metazoa; phylum Arthropoda; class Arachnida; order Araneae; family Salticidae; genus Salticus; species Salticus scenicus. Next base: position 93,682,362 of record OZ005660.1, read on the forward strand.
TTTAGTTAATTTAGGGCAATATGTAACACTCTGCATTTATTTCCAATGTACAGCAAGGTTTAAAATGGTGCTTACAACAGTAAAGATGCAACATTTAAAGTGCATTTTCCCTAGAATATGATTTAGTCGGATCTATTGAAAATAAATATCTTATGTGATTATTGCAATTATTTTAAACATTTCATTAGTAGTAGTACGACAGGGCAATTTTTTTCAGATAGCAATTTTGCATTGTCGCCATGAATTTGCCAAGATGCCCGTCAATATCTGATTTTACCATTTCTTAAACTATATTACATACTAAGTTAAATCGGGAAAAAAAAAAATCACATTTTTCGAAACCTACTGATAAGTGAAAAATTCATCCTTGATTATATTCTAATAACGAATTGCCGGTTTGGAGTATTCGCGATAGACCATCACCATTCATAAATTGGATGGTTTTTGAATATTTGTTGACAATTTGAATAAATATTCATGATGGCTCCTGAATACTTGTTGTCGATATCTTCTGAATAATTATTATTGTTGGCGATATCTACTGGGCTACATCTTCTGGATATGTACTGATTACACCTTGATTTTTTTTACATATATATTATATAATATTGAATTTAGAAAATAAAAAATGCGTGTGGAGAATGAAATATAATGATATTGGATAATTTAATTTATAGAGGCATCAATGGTACAGGAAAAACTACTTTAGCCATTTTCTTTCTAATAATACGGATGATATTTTACCTGGAGATATTTTGTACATTTAGACCAAATAAAAAATTTTCTTATTTTTTTCTCACTTGAATTAAGTTAAAAAAAAAAAATATTTAAAATAAAATTGAAAAAAAAATTGTGCTAAAGCAATGGTACAGTTTAACCTTTTGGCGAAATTTTAAATTTGGCACCGAAGTAGCTTAGACTTTTCTCGCAAAAATCTTGACATGCATAACTGAGATAGATAATTTAAGTCATCGTCAAAATAAATGAAAAATTTAAAATCTGCCCGTGAGGTCCTGTATTATGTGTAACTAAAATATTTTAGCAATGCAGTTACTTCATTCCATTACATGGAAAAATAGACAAAAAAAAAAAGTCCTGTTGTATTACATTAAATTCTGTTTTCTGCAAAGTTTTACATCAATGCTTAAAAAACAAAAATAGGTTGCGAATTTTATTATTATTATTATTATTATTATTATTGCTCTATTTTTATAATTTTTTTCGGTACTTACGTATTAATGCCACAGCAGCAGAAGTTGCGCTAATGCGCCAATAAAGAGTAATCTTGTTGTTCGCACACAAGAGACATAGGGGGACAGCGAGACATCTTTTGGAATCTTATTTATCAGAGTTCATATGGCGACAGCATCAGGTGAAATATAATAGAGACAGTTTTGAATCTATGTTAAACTCTATATCGGCCCATTTTCCACCGAATCAGATTGACTACTTTGTTTTAAATAAAGTGTTTTGAATTTTGAAAGTGTTTTGATTTTAAATAAAGTGTTTTATTTTATGATTTGTCGCAAAAATTTTAGGTGTAGATTGACGGCACTTAATCTGTAGCCGCGGTGGCGTTAATACGTAAGTATCTTTGGAACAACTTCAGTATAACGCCACAACGATATTTGGCGATTTTTTGTTGGCGATTATGGCTAAATCATAAATCTAAAAATCATAAATGATAAAATCATAATCGAAATCATAAATCATAAAACATAAAATCATGAAGCCAAAATAAACAACATATAGGCTGCCACATTATATCGCAAACAGTCCAGACATCGTTATCGTTCAAAACGGCGCAAAAGAAAAATCGCCAAATTCAGCTGTGGGGTTATACTGAAGTTATACCAATTTCTGGGCTTAACCTCTAATTCTATACCAGTTGTTGTTTAACGTAATAATTATATTCATTACTAAATCTTTTTCGCCTAACGTTAAAATAAAAACTAATAATATAAACTAAACTAATAGAATAAACTTAAATAATAATATAAAATAATAATATAAACTAAATTAAAAATATAAACTAATTTTCATTTCATTTTTATTAAATTTTTACTCAATATTTTTTAAATATCGGTTATTTTCATGTTTTGCTATTCTAAATAATTTTTTTCTACTCTCGAGCATCTCAAAGATGCCAATTTTTCAATTTTTCTTATTTACACCATTGATCTCATTTTAATTTTCCTGAGGAAAGTGACGTCAGAAACACAGAAAAAAAAACGCCATAAGAGAAATTTTTCACTCAGGTGGCAAATAGAGTACCTTTATAAACCCGACGTTTTCAGTTATAACTTCGTTAATTAAAATGATAGAAATTTCTAAGCAGCTGAAATGCCTTCCTTGAAGCAGTCGGAATACACTGATACCTCTCATGATGCAGAGCACTTTGCCCTCCGCGAGAAGATGCTGTCGCAGACAAAAAAAATTGACGCCAGCGACAGTTACTTTTTTTTAATGTATAGAGATATATATATATATATTTTTTCACGTGAAAGCATATTTTATTTTATGGTTGAAAAAATTAAAATGAAGGCAACAATTAAAAATTTAGATGTCTATTTCCAACGAGATATATAAATTAGAGTGCTGATTCAATGGATGAAGGATTAGCTTTCCGTGGTTCAAGATGAATCACGTGACATGCTCGAATAGGTTGCTGTGTTTGGCCCTTTATCGCTATTTTGGCATTTAAAATATTAGTTCGACAAATTATCATTACTATTAGGTAACATGACAGTCCTATGACCGAAATAAATTGCTTTTAAAATAATTTTACACATATTTCACATTTTAATAAATAATAAAATACCTTTTTTTTCATCGTTTCTCAACAAAGTTTAAAAGTGTTTATAAAACAAAATTTAAACTTTTAAAGAGCTAAATTTAACAACAAATAATAATTTTTCAACTATTTTTAAGCATTTTGTCGGTTAAAGTTCAACTACACGAAATAAAAAAGAAGTAAAATCAAAATCAAAATGGTTTAGAACAAAAGAATATTAAACTACGTAAAGTAAGCAAAAACACTGAAACCTTTGCGATAGAAATGTACTGAAAATGAGCTGTTACCAAGGGAACCACCGAATACGCAGGTGCAAGGAGAGCATGTCACATGACTCATCTTGGACCTTCTCAAGGGTTACCATTTATCACTCTACTTTATATATCTCGTTGTCTATTTCAAAGGAGGAAATGTGCTGCCTCGATCCACTCCTATTTTTTATGCAGTGTTTGATTAATCAAGTTTAAATTGCGGATTTTAAAAAAGTGACAACATGCGAAAATGAGAGGGAAATGCTGAAAATTTTAGAATAAAACTAAAAGAAGACCGTAAATTTTTTTCAATTTTTTATTATAACTGAAAATTTAATGAATTTAAAAATTTCAAATTCATTTTATCTCTAAAACTAAATCTAGTTTGGGTTAGGTTGTGGGGATTAAGGCCGATTGGAAGCACTAGGGTCGTAGGCCTGAAGGGGAATGCCCTCCATGTGTGTCTTTCTAAGGGGTCCTAGCCCGTAGTTATGCAAGTTTCGGAGAAAACCATGGAAAACTCCAAACGGCTAGATCGACGAGCGCGACCTGGGATTGAATTCGGCACCTCACGTCTACCAACTTTGAGCGCAGATTCGCTCTGTTGCTGGTGGGCTAATATCCAATTTGTATAAATTTTAAGTATACTTTTAACTAATGTAAAATTCCCTTCTGTACTTTTTTTTTTTTTTTAATTAAAATTTTAGATTTTTTTAGATAATGCATAAAAAAATCTGGATTCACTCCACTCGACTTTTCGAACATTAAATAATTAACAGTTGTGTAAATAAATTAAAGCAAGACAAACGTGAAAACTATAATAGAGTGTATGAATATATTTTTCCATAGTTTAATTTGTACTTACAATCATTTCAGCCCATAGATCATAATGATAAAAAATATTTCTTTGTGTTGCTTCCCTTTAAAAAATCTTTTATAAGTGTTAAATTCACCAAAATCTATGCAGCTTGTGTGACTGTGGCATATAGTATGAGTATAAATTTTCAGCTCTATCGGGTAAGGCATTGAGACACTATCGCACTTTAAAAAAAATTGGGCCCATAGACCATAATGATAAGAAAATTTTCCTTGTGTCCCTATAAAAAGTCTTTAAGTACTAGATTCACGAAAATTTATACAGTTCGTGCATAATGACTTATAACATGTGTATAAATTTCCAGCTTAGACGAATAAGGCGTTTGAGCGCTATTGCACTTTAAAAAAATTGTGGTCCATATGCCATAGTGATAAAGAATTATTTTATTTGTTTCTCTGTAAAAAAAAAAAAAAAAAAAAACTACAAGTCCTAGATTCACTAAAATCAATAGAGTTCGTGCTATGGGGATTTACAAAGCGTTTAGGCGCTATCGTGTTCACTCACACACATCATCGCAAAATTGAACTCAGGGAACCGTAAACCGTGTATAAACACCAAAATCTCATAGTCAGATTTTTGACATGATTACAAATACTATACTTTCCTTACATAATATGTTAGTAAAGTAAAAAGCGCTTAGTTTAAACTTAATAATTCCCTTAAAATGTTGTATCTCAAATTCAGTGTTTTATTTTTCTTTCACACTGATGGATTCTAAATAATTTTGTCTTTCTTTTTCAGGCCACCCATGTAGAACTCCATATACTACATATATCCCTTATTTCTGTTTAAATTAACAATATCCGGTTAGTAATAGCTTTTTGAGTTGCATACTGACAGGACTCGGTCCTAACGTACTCATCTGTAGTCTCCAAATTAAAGCTTTCTCAGAATGTATTTGTCTAGTAGACTAGCCGGAATCGGACATCGGACCCATACAAAGATAGTTTCTAAACTCAAAGCTTTGTGCTTTCACATTTCTCATATTGTCCTTTTCAGACATCTTGTTCGATTTATTGGCTAATTTTACTAGCAGCAGTTTCTCAACCAATTTAGATTCTTTCGTGAAGAGGGGGGGGGGAGGATTCTTTTTTGCCAATATATATTTTTGTAAAAATATTTTTTTTTCAATCTCGCTTATTTTTCGTACTTCGTTTTAATGATTCGAGTGCCGCCCTCAGGCATTGCCTGAGTTGCTTAATGCCTAGCGGCGGCCCTGCCTCTTCCTTTACTTTATCTACAAAACTGTTAATTACTCAATGTTCAGAAAGTCGAGTGGAGTCACTCCAGATTTTTTCCTTTTTAATGTTTCTTATTATTTTTTATTAGTAGCAGGAATACTGGTTTTAATATTTCTTCAGATATTCATCAAAATGTCTAAATTTAATTTTTTTTTTAATGTTCCTTATTATTTTTTATTAATAGCAGGAATTTATTCCTCTAAAAAATAAAATAAGGAAAACTAAGAACAAAAAATGAAAAATATTTTACTTCAACTGAAATAATAATAATAATAATAAAAAGGCTCTGTCCAGACTCCTAGGTTCAATTTTCAGTTTTAAGGCTGTGCAACAAAACATTTACAATCTGCAAGTGATAAATTACATGTTTTAAATAGCAAGTCACTTAATTATTCAATTATATACATAATAGAACTCTGTAAATTACAGTAAACTCACCTTCAAATAAAGTAACAGGTTCATCCTTAACCTGCAAATTTTTCTCTTTCAGATGGCCTTCTAATTTTAGACTCAAAGGATGTTTTTTCATTGTTACAGTCAATGACTAAAATATTAAAAAAAGAAAAAGACAAGGAAACATCATTTTCTTATTAATTATGTTTCAATGAGCATTAACTTAAAGAGAAAAAAAAACCTGTTGTGTAACAAACACATACCTTCCATTACTCGCTACTACATTTATTATTATAACTCTTTTTGGAGATAGGTCAATTTTAAGACTTTCACATTTTTGCGCAACTTTCACTGTATAATTGTTACTTCTAAAATTATTATCTTCATGTTGAATTGATTTTTCTTTTCTTACATTGTTTATTTTCGTAATCATTATTCATGTTTTTTCTAGCTTCATGTGATGCATGGTTTCATCTAATTCAATGTTTGAAAAGGTTTTCAATATATATATATATATATACATACTTTTTTTGGACTTAGGAGACCTTAAAACCGTTAATCAGGTGAAAATTCGATACTGAAATTTTTGACTAAATACAATGCTTACATATCTATGGTAGTTGGGTAATGGAAGCAAAAACAGACTAAAATTAAAATTAGAGGGTATATACAAGGATTTCTGTGGATTTAGATATTTAATGTAAAATATGTAAAAGTAATAACAAGGTTTAGTTAGATTTTGAACTGAGTGGTAAAAATCCCATTAAAAAAAAATAACTATAAATTTCACCAAACAGCCCAAAGTTGTATTTTGACAATAACAATGTTTACTTATTTATAAAAATTAACCATGAAGCATAACTATACACATATTAAAAACATACAACCATTAATTCTTCATGTTGCTTTTACTGCCGAACTAGTTTCACATGGGGCACCCCAGGTTTTTCACCGGCAGGTAAGGTGCACGAAGTTTGACGAGACTGTTCTTCTGCTGGTCTTCATCACTTTAAACACTCGGCACCACTGACGATGGAGTAAAAAAAAAAAAAAAAAACATGCATAAAAGAGCATAGTCATGATATCGCTACCGGAAAAATAACCACAGCTTTAACGCAAGTAAATAAAAATGACAATATAAATATAAAGTTTGAGGATGTAAGAAAAATCGCAAATTATCAAAGTCATTGATATGCCATGTTCAGAGAGTCAATAGAAATTTTATCTCATCATAATTCTTGTAATGGCAATGATGGGGCACTACTTGATCGTCAGTGGCACCGAGTGTTTAAAGGTGGTGAAGACCAGCAGAAAGAACAACCCCGTCAAACTTCGTGCACCGTACCTGCTGGTGAAAACGCTCGCCCCATGCGAAACTAGTTCGGCAGTAAAAGCAACATGAAGAATTAAAGGTTGTATGTTTTAAATATGTTTATAACGATATTTACATTAGTATATCCAGGTAACACATCTACATTTAGTGTTACACAAGTAAATTAAAGAAAAAAAAAAAGAATATTTTCTTACTCTTTTTTTTTTTTTTTTTTTAAATATAGTGAATAGAAATTTTTATTCAAAATTTCAAGAACATAAAAAAACAACATTTAAGCAATATTTTCTAAAATTTCTGGAACATTCAGCCAGCATAACCTGGCTTCCACAGACCCTTTAGAAAAGCAGTGGACATGATTTCTCAAAAACTAATGCACAGATCTCATTCAAAACAAAGGATTTAAAAAAAAAAACTGAAATTTGAATTTTTGGCAGAGTTGTATGCAAAAACACTACAATTTTTGGTACATTTTGCCCCATCTATAGCCTTCTAAAACAAGTTGCAATAAATTAAAAAAAAAAAAAAAAAAAAGGGTCCTTCATTAAAGCACCAGTCAATTTTATTTTGAAGAAGTATTTGGAATTTCAATAAGATTGGTGCATAAGTTTTTGGAGAAATCGTGCCCACTGTTTTTTTTTTTTTAAAGAGTTTCTGGAAATCAGGGCACACCAGCTGAATTTCCCAAAATTTTTAATGAAATTTTATTTATTTTTTTTAAGAAAAGAAAAGAGAGAGAGATGATATGCTTTTTTTATTTTTCAAAACCCATGTAACACCTTAAAAAGATCAAATCTTTATTTTATATTGGAAAAAAAAAAAAAAAAAAAAAAAAAAACTAACATTGTTATTATGCAGTAACAGTAAAAATAAAACACTCTCTAACTGAAATATGATCTTTTGCTACCTTTGTTTCCTTCCTTAACATTAAAAGTGAATGGTTTAATCTTGCCGACAGCCACAGCCCATGTTATTCTATGGGAAAATTTGTTTCTATTATGTACTCATTATGTATTTTTTTTTTTTTTTTTTTTAATTCCACTTTCACATTAAAAAAAATTTACAACTGTTAAATTAGTACTCATATTCCAAAAATTGATTTTTCCCATTTTACTTTTTAGCTGAAAAATGTGAAAAATGTAATGGGTGAATTTTTCACTTTTAAACTTAAAAATAAAATATAAAAAATGTAAAAGAAAATTTTGGAAAATCAATAATAATTAAACAGTTGCAAGTTTTCGGAAAATGAAAATGGGATTTAAAAAAAAAAAAAAAAAAAAAAAAAAGGTATGTAATGAATGATTGTAGAAACAAATTTCTTCATAGAATAACATGTGCTGTATTTGTCACTGAGATTGGGTATTATCTGCTTTTAACAAGTGGTGATGTCAACTTGTTTAGACATTGAGGTTTAGAAAATGAGGATTGCTTTGACTATTTTTATTTATAATGATGGCAGTCAACCAGAAGTAAAGTTTAAAGTGTAAATTTACAATATGAGTATATATACTGTAATAATTTAAAACAAGAAACCATTTTTTTCTTCTTTTTTCCCCCCTAAAAAAAACAAAAAAAAAAACGCTAGTGAGGGTTGTTCTGCATCATATTTTGAGTACAAATGCTTAAACAGTGAATCCTCAGCAAACGTATACTATAAGGCAGGCAGCTGTTTTTGTCTAAATTATGAAGGAAGCAAACTTAAAATTGCAAAATTCCATTATATTAAAAAAAAAAAAAAAAAAAAAAAAAAAAAAATCAGTTAGATTCAAATGGTTGATTGAAGTGATTAACCAAACCCATAATAAATATCTGCTACAATAAAGTTTCATGAATGTAATTTAAATTGAAACATTTTATTTACAAAAATTATACAGTTTGTTCCAATCCAACCAGAGTCCGACAATTTACTGTCAAGTCGATTCAAACTCTATCTGCAGGAAAAGGTTAGCGACAACTTGTGAGTACAGGTCGAGCCGGTTTGGCTCTAATTAGCTCTGGGATATAAATTTGACTAATCATTTCGAATCTAAAGACACAATTTTAAATCTTTAAATGTAATTAAAGAAAAATTGTTTTACTTTTTTGAATTTACCAGAAGTAGGCATGCCCCCCCTTTATGTGCCAACATACAAGCAGAACATATTAGATTTTTGCATTTTAAATTTTTTAATACAAATATTTTGGACAATTTTGGGTGAAAAAACTCCTTTTCTGTCCTAAACACATTCTGTTATTGGAGTATTATTAGTATAAATTAAAATGTCAACATAGTGAACAATTGGATTATTTCTTTTTTTCCTTAAGTGCTAGTGAAATTATGTAACTTGAAGATGAAGGAGTAGGAGAAACAGGGTTTTCACCCGGTTGCAATAATAATACTTTGAAGCTAGATTCATTATTTTTAAATATTTCTCGGTCTAACTTTCTATTATAAGCATGTTATTTTGTTTGTTTATTTTTTATAAAAAGTGCAAGAATAATATTAATACAGTCAACTCTCGTTAAGACGGCCCCGTTTAAGATGGACTTCTCGTTATTATGTACAAAAACAGAATTCCCCACTAAGGCCTATAGGAATTGCATGTAATAAACATCACTTTATATGTACAATTCATTCGTTAAGATAGACATATTTCTCCCTCAAAGCTTACTTTCTTTGAAAAAGAGTCAGTTCTCAAAATCTTTTCAAATAAAAGGGTTAATCTCTTTCCCTCTGTGCTATTACACTGGGGGAGGTAAATAGTATTGAATGACAGCGACTGTTGAGGTCAACAATTTGCACCTGTCTCCACTTCTATTGTGGAGACATAGCAAAGGATTTTGTTATCAGGTTGTACTATATGAAAAAAAGAAGTTTTGAAAGTAAGTATCGGTTTTCATGCTTTTATATTTTTAGTGAATAAAAGGGTTTGAGGAAACAAATTTTCATTCGTGTTATACTGTGTATAGTGTACATAATAGTGATTTTAGAGTTCATATAGAACTTCAGTTTATGAACTCCTGTTATAATGGACTCTCATTAATATGGACAAAAACTGCTGGCCCTTGACTGTCTGTTTTAACGAGAGTTCACTGTATTAATTACATAAAAATAAATTTTAGATTTCTCCAAAGATATCTTTAACATAGTATTTATTATTCAATGTTTATAGAAAATTTCTTTTTTTTTTTTTTTACAGTTTTACTTTAAGGGATTATTACATTAGTTTCAATAGCTTAAAAAAAGTACATATTTCCTCGACTTTTTTTTAAAAATTAATTAAAAGGAATTTTTATTCAAAATTTTGAGCATATAAAGGATCAACATTTAAACAAACTAATGCACCGATCTTATTGAAACTTTTCACATTTCTTCAAAATAAAACTGGCTAGAGTGTTTGAATGAAGGGTTTTTCTATTTTTCGATAACAACTAATAATACAAGGGTATATGTGGGGTAAAATGTACCAAAAATTGTATTTTTTCTGCATACAACTCTGCCATAAATTCGAATTTCAATGTTGTAAAAAAAACTTTCATTCAAGAATTAGTCAATTCAGTTTTGAAGTAGTGTGTGAAATTTCAATAAGATTGGTGCATTAGTTTTTGAGAAATTGTGGCTACAGCTTTTCGGTAGGGTTTCCAGAAACCAGGATATCCACCGGTTAAAATTTCCAGAATTTTTAAAGAAAATTTTATAAAATATTGTTTAAAATGTTTCTCTTTTATACACTCAAAATTTTGAATAAATATACACAGTGCATTAAATAAGTTTTAAGACTCGTTCTAGAGCACAGGTTGTAAAGGCACTGTGAGTGTAAATGCGCATGCATCATAACGTCCATCATCTGCTGGCACACTGCCAACAAGTTGTGTACATTTTGTTAAGTAGCTGAAAGAAGGCGAGCGCTCATTGCAGAAGTGAACTTTTTTCATGTTGATTTTTTAAGGGAACAATGAGCTGTAATTAAATTTAATGCAAAACTTGGTAAAAGTGCTTCGGAAACATTAAAGGGCAAAACTGGGAAAATTCATTAGTGGCCAGTGGCCGGTACTGTCAGTTTCATTAGTAGCCACTTTTTAAAGTTAGTGGCCACTTTTCACATGATAAGACTATTTCTTTCAGACTGCAAAAAGCATTGTCACCATTTTGTGGTATAATTACCACAAGAAAAATATGAAAATAAGAAATACATATAATAAAATTAACACAGGGACACTGAAATTGTAATTACGCTCTTTTTAAAAATCCTAAATTGCACATCCTAAATTGAAATCTGCTTAGGGCTGTAATAATAACAGCAAAAGTTTTTATATTTCAGATAATTTAGTAGTACTTTTTTTTCAATTTATTTAAGTGAAATAAGCTGTTATCATTCACAGTTCACATTGCTATTTTCTAAGTAAATGAATGATTCATCATCACAACTTTTTACATGGTCATGTGTAAATACAGTTAGCAGTTTTATTATTTTTTTCTTATTTTTAAAGACATTTTTTAAAATGATTTTATTTCAATAGAGTTGAAATATTTCCTCTTAAAAAGTATAGATATGGAAACTTAGCTGCTTCATTAAAAATAATTTACTTAGCTGCCAAATTTGTAGCTTTAAAAATAGGGAGATTTCTACTTTAAAATGGGAAGGGAAAAGGAAGATTTCTACAAAATTTTTTTGAAAAATACACATTTACGTCAAACCAAATTTTGATACACACATTTGTCAAATATCTTAAATGGGTAAAATATACACTAAATACTATGGAGATAATAATGGAAAAAGACTGTGCTTTGCAGGACATTTGATCATTAACTGCTGGTTGAACCGGAGCGCACATGTGTGTGTGTGGGGGGGGGGGGGGATACATCCATATACTTCTTTATAGGTTCTAGAATCTAATCAAGAAAGTTTAAAATGAATATTTACATTTATGTTATGGATGGAGAAAGATTGTAAATCACAAGGCTTCAGTGAAGCATGTGATTGCCAATCATTGGAGGGGGGGGGGATTACAAGAATTATGAGTAAGAGATATTAAACAATTCTACTTCTTTACAGATTCTAGAATCTAATAAAGTAAGTTTAAAATAGATATTTATATTTTTGCAGCAAATGGAAAATGGTTAGAAATTATAAAGCTTTCTATAAGCTGTGTGATCACAGATCGTTAGGGGGGGGGGGGGAGTCCAAAAAATTATATGAGTGAGATATATTAAACAATTCTACTTCTTTATAGGTTGTAGAATATAATAAAGCAAGTTTAAAATGAACATTGACATTTATGCCATGGATGGAAAAAGATTGGAAATCACAAAGCTTAAATTCCCTATCGTCGCTCGATTTTTAGAATCTTTTAATGATCACAAAAAGTGGCGACTTTAGTGGCGATCAATGCATAATTTTTAATCGCCATCTTTTTTTATTTAGTCGCCACGTGGCCGGTGGCGACCGTTAATTTTGCCCTTTAGGAAACATACCAACTCATGAAACAAGTTTATGTTGACACTGGTTTAAGTAGATCAAATGTTTTTGTGTGGCACAAATGTTTTTTGGACGGAAGAGATACGTTAGAAAATGATCATCATAGTGGAAGACCAATTTCATCCAGGACACCTGAAGTTATTGAGAAAATATGAAATTTCAGAACAAATGATCGCTGTATGACACTGAGAATAATGAAAAACTCTTTAAACACCAACAAAACAAAGAAGCAATTCGAACCATCCTGCATAAACATTTAGGTAAAACAAAAGTGTGTGCTAAATTTGTTCCACACACTTTAACCCCTGAACAAAAAGCAATGAGAAACGCACAATGCAGAGATATCATTTCAGCCGCTGAAAACGATCCAAACTTCTTGAAGTCCATTATTACAGGTGATGAAACATGGTGTTTCCAATATGATCCTGAAACAGTGTTCAGGGTTTACTCGTGATTTCAGGGTTTTTACTCTAACCCATCTGTATTTTCATATTTCCTATAAAGTTATTTTTTGCTTTCATTGGTTGTTCATTTGTTATCCAGGTGATATGTGAATGAAATGTAAAAGGATTGAGGACTTTTGGCCTAAATAGTTTGAGTATTATTTGATATTTTGGGTTTTTTCTAATTTGAGGCTCTAATTTTTAGGGTTCTTACCTTTGAGTCACAATCACCCCTGAACAAAGCAACAAAGTGCAGAATGGAAGTCACAAAATTCACCACAAGCCAAAAAAAACAAGGAAAGTTCCATCCAAAATAAAAACAATGCTCATTAACCCTTTCGCTACCACTGGGACTTATATGTCCCAAGCTTAAATTAAAATATAATATGAAATTTTTTTTCTGAATGTTTTCTGTTCTTGTTTTTTAGACCTGTAACTACCATGAATAGGTGGATAGAAATGTCAGTTGAAAAAATTCACTGTCTATTAAATGGACCACTTCAGATAAATTATTTAATACTTATTTTATTTTTCTCAGAAAAAAAATATATTGGTAGTGAAAGGGTTAAATTCTTCGATAGTAAATGTCCACAAAGAATTTGTTCCAACTGAACAAACAATTACAGGTGAATACTACTTAGCTGTTTTAAGACGTTTGATGGTCAGAATTTGTCGCATTCATTCAGACTATCAGACTGAAAGCAGTTGGTATTTGTTACACGACAATGCACCCCATCCAGTCACATCTCCCATATTTTTCGTCAATTTTTGGCAAAAAATGTCTGTGTGTATCTACCGTATTCACCAGATTTAGCACTGTGGGACTATTCCTTATTCCTAAAACTTAAAATGAAGTTTAAAGGGTGTTATTTTAAGGATATTTCGCGACCATACAAGCAACTTCGACGTGTGCTTTGTAGTCTATTACACAAAGTGATTTACAACAGGCGTTCGCTTCATTAATAAATCACTGTAAAAAGTGCATTGAAGCCGGAGGGTCCTATTTTGCATAAAAAAACAAAACAGGTGTTAATTTCTTGTTTCCATTTCTTTTTACAGACCCAGTCTTAAAACTTATTTGACGCACTGTGTGTGTATATATATATATAAAATAAAAGAGAGAGAGAGAGAAAATATGCCTTTTTTTAGTCTTCGAAACCCATGTAGCATGTTAAAAAATTTCAGCTACACAAATTAAAATAAAAATATAAAGAGGCAGAAAAATAATTAAAACTGTATATGTATAGAATAAAACAAGCAACAAGGCAGACGACACTTTAAAAATTTAAATACACAATTTACTTCAAGTTGTTTTGCATCAGCCATTTTTCGAATATCTTCACCTCCCCAAAACGCTCCACTAGGTATATATAAACCATAGTCTGTAGCTGCATCTTGCAAGTACGTTAACAAATCATTATCACAAAGAGCAGTTGGAGATCCTATCTAAAACCATTAAGAAAAAAAAACAACAATGACACACAAGAAAAAGTTTCCATTACAGCAGCATTTTGCATTTATAAAAAATGCAACAGTTAAACAAGGGATTTTTGCTTTTTAGGTAAAGAATCTCATTAAATACTATTATTTGAAAAGGAAAAAAAAAAAACCACTTTTAAGAAAATGCATAGGTGCCAAGTTTTTTAATTTATTCTGGAATGTTGTTAGCCACGCCTTTTTTTCACACCGTAATCTTTGTAGAAAAAAATGATTCAATATATAATTACGATTAAATATAAAGACAATTACTCTAAAAATATTACGGTGTGAAAAAGGGGCGGGACTAAAAACATTCCGGAATAAATTAAAAAACTTGGCAGTTATGAAAATGATACGCTAAATTGTCTAACACAGGAAAAAAAAAAAAAAAAAAAAAAAACTGGTATATATTACATTGTTTTACTAATGTATGGCCATTATATGAAATGATGGGCATATTACACAGTTCTTTTTCTTTTACAGAGAAGCTTAAAAGAATTTATATATATCCCATCCTATAGGGACTAATTTTCTTAAAAATATTAAATTATTTAAAATAATTTTCCTACAGTAGGGGTGCACAACCTTTTTGGCTGGAGGGCCACTCTCGTTGTTGAATGGGTCATGAAGGGCCACAGACAAGATATTATAAAATAATTAATCTAAGCAGATATATTCGCAATGTATTATACACATACACACATATATATAAAGGGGCACATTATCATTGTCAAGTGCCTGTACGCAGAACTTTAATTTGTATCATATGTTACTTAATATATAAATATACATAATATATATATATATATCCCTTTATAATAATCTTTCAATTAGCAACTCAAGTGAATCCCAAAGCATTATAATCATAAAATTGTTGAATAGTAAGCAAAAGAATTAAAGTATCGTATATAGTACAAAAAGGATAAATAAAATAAATAAAAGTATGCTTTACAGCGAGAGAAAAAAAAATTGTATTAGGAGTCTCAAAAACAACTAGCACAAATGTAAAGGCAGATAGAGGCCCAGGAGCAGAATTAGTATATCCAATGTTCTGCAAAGAGACATTAAAATTTGCAGATGTTCTGCAGGTATTTTGTCCAAATTCGTCAAAGCACAGTAAAATGCAAAATAAGCATAAAAATACTTATTAGTAAAATATTTATTACACATTTATAATAAAACATGATTTAAAATTTTTATAATCTAAAACTGAGGAATACACCCAGAATTTGTAATTTTTTCAATGGCTTTTGGCATTAATATTGTCACATTAATGTGGCTATACTACTTACAAAATGTTTATAAACTTTGTCTATACATTGAAACAATGACTGTTTACAGCAATTTTCTAGTATGATAACAGATTTACAGGTCAGTTGAACATATCTAGGTTTTATTAATTTTAGAATGTTAGCTGTATCAACATCCTCCAGTTAGGGGATAGATGAAATGTTCTGCTAAAACCTCAATTGTTCTGCGACGTGCGTCGCAGTTTTAAGCACTTTCTGCTCCAGGGGATAGAGGGTACAAAAATAAGTAATTTTAGTGTAGGTAAGTGAGTATGAAAATACCGTTTTGAGATATTGGATATTAGCAAGATTTCATAAACCCCAGATCAACCCCCATGAATCATAAATGATCACCATCAGTATCACGGGCGATTTTTACCAGTTCTACAAAATAAATAGGCATCAATTGGTCTTTTTTCATCATGTATGTCACCAGACACAAATAAATTCGACTGACTGTACACCCTAAAGTTTTTTTTTTAAATGGAAATTAACTAATACTATAAATTTATGCTTCTTCCTCATTAATTTTAACACACATTATTACATTCTGGGGATAGATTTTTATTTCTTTTAAAAAAGGGGGTAAGGAGGAGCATTTACTTATTGATTGTTACATTTTTCAGTTTTTAATCTTCTAAGATAGATAAAGCTATAACCACTTACTAATAGATTATTACATGATTTTTCTAATAAAAAAATAAGGAATATACTGTGGGTTACATTATTGAGAAATAGAATGGAAAATTTAGATATCAAACAAATATACATATAAAAACTAACATTTTCATTCCCTACCTTGCACCAAAAAAAAAAAAAAAAAAAAAGGTTTGGAAATGAAAGTTTGCGAGTGCAACAAATATTTTTTCTTTCTCTCTTTTTTTATTTTTTCTCTTCTGCTGTTGATGAATGTGACGGGTGACCTAAAATGCCTGTCCTTCCGCGGGCCGCAAATTGATAGCTACTGGGCCGCATGTGGCCCCCAGGCCGCAGGTTGTGCACCTCTATCCTACAAAATGATCATTACTAAAATTGCATGTTTACCATTTATTTTCCATTACAGAGATAGCCGAAAATTTCAGATATGTTACATTCATTGAATTTGGGATGTAAAAACATTGACATGATTTTCACTTTTATTGAAATATTCTGCAATTCAAATTTGTTTAAACACTCAGTAACTACTAAATGTTCAGAAAGTCTGAGGAAACCACTCCAATTTGTTTTTTTTTTAAAGATGTCATGATTAAATTTAAAATTTAGTTTGCAAAAGAAATATGTAACATAAAGAGGCATCTAGAACGATATATGAACAGGTATTCTTAAGCCTAATAACATTTTAAAAGTTTGCTAAACATTAATTTTTTCTGATTTTAGCTTTTTTACTAAAGAAATTATGAATTCAGCTCAAACTCTGGTTATTCTGCTTTCTGTTTATTAAAAACTTGTTTCAAATTGTTTTTGCCAAATTTAAGCAATTAAAACTTCTTTCACAATTGATATCATGCCCTGATTTTTTTTTTTTTTTTTTTGGGGTGGGGGGTGGGTAAGCTTTGTAGTGATTTGCAATTTTTTTGTGAAAATGTTTCCTCCAAATAGGAATATGTAATAAGATATGCTTGAGTAAAATAGTGAAAAACTTTTCCTTATTTTTTACATTTTAGATAAACATTTCGTATTTTGCAAAAAATGCAACCACAGCAGAAAAACTGATGTATCATGTACACTGATGTATGAAACATCACAGTAGTAATGTTCCATTGGACCAAATATATGCAGTAATTTCATGCAATACTGCAAACAGGATTTAGACCTAGAAATATTTTTTAAAAGAGGAATATTTCTGTGAAGCGAATGTTTGTGAACGAGCCATTAGCGTTGGCAGAAAATTCTTGAGGGCAAACTTAAAATTGCAAAAGTTTTGATATATTTCAGAATTTAGTTAAGACTCAAATCATTCATAATTTGGTTAAATTAGATGATCAAGCAAGCCTGTGTAAGACAAATTTTTGCCCACGTAATATACAGTGGTGCCAACTTTTGAAAAAGATTGGGTGGACTCAAATATTTTTGGAAGGAACAATGATATAGCGATTGTTTTCCTATGGAGAGGGATGAAGGCAGGAAAGGATATATTAATTCAATACTATTTAAAGTATAAAGTTATGATTTTATTAAATTACATAATTAATAGGCTTATGAATATGCAAATAAAAGCCTTATAATTGTTTCTTAATAAATATACAGAAATCATACATCTGAAAAAAAAAAAAAAAAAAATAGCATGTTGTGGCAACCACAAGACTTTCCTCTATATTTTCAAATATTAATTCACTAGGAGCAAATAATTTAGTAACAGTATTATTTATTAAAATTATGTAACAGGATGAATGCAAACGATTTTCATCTTAGAGAAAACTAACACTAAATATACAAAGAAAGACAGTTTTATTGTCTAAAAATAGCATCTTAAAAATGTGTTTTTATAATGGTTATCTCACATATCAGGTTTCATACACTTATATGCCCTAGACATTGAGATATAGCCATCCCGTTATAGATGAAATTTGCAGTATAGCAGTGCCACCTATCGGCCGATAAGCATCCAAATTGAATTAGCATAATGTCTCATAATGACCTTCTCACATATCAATTTTTACTTGTTGATATGCAATGGAACCTGAGATACAGCCTTCCCTTAAATTGTGGAAATTGCTGTGTAGCAGCACCACCTGTTGAGCGGTTGACACCAAAAGTTTATAGGCATTAAATTATGTCAAGATGCATCTACATATAAATTTGTATGCAATTCTGTGCAGTAGTTCCTGAGATATAGACTTCCCTTAAATTGCAGAAATCACTGTATAGCAGCCACCTATTGGCCGATAAGCATTTAAATTGAATCTGCATAATGTATCATAATGGTCTTCCCCCATGTCAAGTTTTGTTTGATTATAACCTCCCCTTAAATTGCAGAAATCGCTGTATAGCAGTGCCACCTGTTGAGCAGTTGACACTAAAAGTTGATAGGCACTACTAATGTACGTCAAGTTGCATCTACATATAAATTTTTATGCAATTCTGAGCAGTAGTTCCAGAGATACAGTTGCCACAAAAGTTTTGTCACACACACACACACACAGACATTTGACCATTTTCGTGTTCTAACCTCTCAAAACATGTAAATCTGTCAAAAACCGGAAGTCGAAAATTTTTATGAAGCCAATACCTTCTTCAATTGAATATAGAAGAAAGTAAAAAATAAAATTTATCTAACAAGAGAATTGCAAATATCTGTATTTTAAACTCATATAATTCTAAATGGGACTTTGCTATTAACGTTTCCTTCTCTAAAAGGCTCTAAAAATTAACCAATGAAATCTAAGCTTTTCTATTCAAGTATAAGATGCTAGGTGGTGTTATAAGCACGTCGACAGATACATACAGAGCTAGAAGTAGCAAAATAAAAATGTCAGGACGTGATTAAAAAAATATATCAGGATAATTTCGCAAAATTTCCGGACAAAATCGATTTAACCTTTTAAAAGATTTTTATATGAATATTAAGAGTAAAAAGAACTGTATTATTAAATACAGTTCTTTTTACTCATGTGTATATTAATACACATTTTATTCATATTAACTTTTTCTATTAATAATTTGTGTACCTTAATTAAAAAAAAAAAAAAAAAAAAAAATCTGCAATCTTTGATGTTGCATTTATTTCAACTAGTTAAGCATAGTTGAATAAATACAATTTAAATTGAATTATGAAAGTAACAAAAATTATTAAAAGTTAATTTTTTTTTTAAATACAAAAAAAAAAAAAAAAAAAAAAAAAAAAAACTAGTATGTTGTGGCCACCACATGACTTTCTTCTAAATTTTCCTATTCAAATTCACTCAGTAAAAATAATTTATTAAAATTAAATTATTATTTAAAAAAATTATCTTCCATGATAATGCAGACGATTTCCATATTAGAGAAGTAGTATAACACTAAATATCCAAAAAAGGTTAATTTTACTGTCAATATTACATTAAAAAAAAAAAAAAAATTTCTTTGTTAAAAATGAAAAAAATTGATAACTTCATTTTAAATTATCACAGATCTATGGTTCAACCATTCGTTTTAAAGGTACTGGCGAGCTCTTTTGAAAGATACCCATCATGAAAATTTACTCCCCTCGAGGGGGAGATGAGGCTCCTACACATACAAAAAATTTTTCCCAGTTGACTATCTCTATTATTAATAATTCTGGTAAATTTCATAATGATTATTAAAAAATAATTCTCTTTATGCACATTTATGCAAAATTTTGTCCTATACCACCATGTTAAAAATTTAGAAAAAGCAGGATGGCAATGCAACCTGTAAGACAATTTTTACCAAAAGTTGATAGGCACTAATTTATGTCAAGGTGCAACTACATACCAATTTGTATGAAATTCTGTGCAGTAGTTCCTGAGATACAGTTGCCACAAAATTTTGTCACAGACAGACAGACATTTTCAAAAAATGGTCAAATCAACGTCTACATCTCTCAAAACGTGTAAATCCATCAAAAACCCGAGGTTGAAAATTTTTACGAATCCAATACTTTCTTCTATTGAATATAGAAGAAAGTAAAAAGGGCTAACTATTTTTTTCTAAAGACTACAAAAGTTGCCCATTTACACTCGAGTGAAATCCATTGAACTCAAAGTTGTTCGTTTGCCAACAAGAAATATTGTAATAAGTTATATAATAGTATTCCTGAACAAGCGATGTTTGCTTTCTGAGGTATATACCCCAAGTATAATACTATAATCAGGACTTTTGTGGTTGTAGCAGGGTTCGCGCTAGAGCGCGGGATCGCGCAATATTAAAAAAAATCCCACTTAAAAATTTTTCATATGTGCGCTTTTCCCGCACTTATTTTTCCGCGATTTTTTTTAAATCTAATTCATTGAACTCCGCGAATTTATTTTTTTCCGTAAAAAAAAAAAAAAAAAATACGCGGATATCGTTCGTTAAAAAATAAATAAATAAAAATGGAACAATCGGCGATCAAATGTTCAACAAAAGCTTCTGATTCCTAATCTTTCTCCATCCACAACATAAATGTTAATATCCATTTCAAACTTGCTTTGTGAGATTCTAGAACCTGTAAATAAATACAATAGTTAAATATTTCTTGCTCATGTAATTATTTTTTGCCCACCTCCCCCTTTATTTGTCTCCATCTAGCAATCAGCAATCAAATGTTCTGCAGAAGTCTTGTTTCCCAATATTTACCCATCTGAAACATAAATTATATTTAAAATATTCATTTTAGACTTGTTTTATTAGATTCTAGATGTAGAATTGAAAGAGTTTAATATTTCTTACTCTGTAATTATTTTCTTTAACCCCCCTCCCCCCCACTCTTTCCCATCTCTGGAACACAGATTGTGATCAATGATCAATTCTAGAAACAATAAAGCAATAGAAGTGCTCAATATTTCTGACATATGTAATTATTTTTAGACCTTTATTGCTGAACTAAATGAATCTATTTATTTTTTCTCAATTAAATTAAATCTTTATGGGGTGTCATATCTATACCAAACTTGTAAACATGGGGGAAATAAAGAATAGACTTTTCAGGTAAGAAAATTTTATCCAAATCAATTTAAGAAAAATACTCAGTTGGTTTTATGCACGTTTGAAACTAATAATTAGCTACTGCTATTTTTATATGAATGATTAATGTACATATATAACTAGTATGTTGTGGCCACCACAAGACTTTCTTCTATATTTTCCTATACATATTCAATCAGTAACAATATAACAAAAAATAAGATTTTTTTTTTTTTTTTTTGTTAAAAGTAAAAAAAATCGATAACTTTGTTTTAAATTATCACGGGGGGGGGGGGGGGGGGGGGGGTACTTCCTCACATGCACAAAATTTTTTTCCTAGTTACGTACTACTAATATCAATAATTCATATTAATTAACAATCACAAGTGTAAAATAACTCTTATTATGCACATTTATACGAATTTTTGTCCTATACTGCCATGTTAAAAATTTAGATAAAATGCTATCACAGCGCCACCTGCTGAGCTATTGATCCCCAAATATAATCAGCACCAGTTTTTGTCGGGGACCAACTAAATACCAAGTTTGGTAAAATTTCGTTTAAAAAAAAAAAAAAAAAAAAAATACGATTTTTTTTCTAAGTTTTTTTTTCGTTAAAAGTAAAAAAAAAATTGATAACTTTGTTTTAAATTATCACAGATTTATGGTTCAACCATTCGTTTTAAAGGTACTGACGAGACCTTTTGAAAAATACCCATCTTGAAACTTTGCCCCCACCCCCCCGGGGGAACCGATGCCCCCACATGCACAAAATTTTTTTCCCAGTTAACCATTACTGTTATCAACAAGACCTTTCGAAAGATACCCATCTTGAAAATTTACTTCCCAGGGGGGGGCTTACCGATGCCCCCCATGCACAAAATTATAGGGGGGGGGGGGTACTTCCTCACATGCACAAAATTTTTTTCCTAGTTACGTACTACTAATATCAATAATTCATATTAATTAACAATCACAAGTGTAAAATAACTCTTATTATGCACATTTATACGAATTTTTGTCCTATACTGCCATGTTAAAAATTTAGATAAAATGCTATCACAGCGCCACCTGCTGAGCTATTGATCCCCAAATATAATCAGCACCAGTTTTTGTCGGGGACCAACTAAATACCAAGTTTGGTAAAATTTCGTTTAAAAAAAAAAAAAAAAAAAAAATACGATTTTTTTTCTAAGTTTTTTTTTCGTTAAAAGTAAAAAAAAAATTGATAACTTTGTTTTAAATTATCACAGATTTATGGTTCAACCATTCGTTTTAAAGGTACTGACGAGACCTTTTGAAAAATACCCATCTTGAAACTTTGCCCCCACCCCCCCGGGGGAACCGATGCCCCCACATGCACAAAATTTTTTTCCCAGTTAACCATTACTGTTATCAACAAGACCTTTCGAAAGATACCCATCTTGAAAATTTACTTCCCAGGGGGGGGCTTACCGATGCCCCCCATGCACAAAATTATTTTCCTAGTTAACTACTACTATTATCAATAATTCATATTAATTTTATAATCACAAGTTTAAAATAACTCTCATTATGCCCATTTATACGGAATTTTGTCCTATGCTGCCATGTTAAAAATTTGCATAAAATGCGATCACAGCGCCACCTGTTGAGCTATTGATCCCCAAATCTAATCAGCACCAGTTCATGTCAGGGTGCAACTAAATACCAAGTTTGGTTAAATTTCATTCATTGGTTCGTGAGATACAGCGTCCACAAAAAAATGATACAGACAGACATTTTCTAAAAACTATCAATTCGTGTTCAGGACATTCCAAAACGTGTAGATTCGTCAAAAAACGGAGGTCGAAAATTTTCACGAATCCATTACTTTCTCTATATTACATATAGAAGAAAGTAAAAATCATATTCTATATTTGTTTGAAAAATTTGTTTTACTCTTGGTGGGAAATTTTAATAAGATTTTGTGTAGATATAAAAGTTATTGCCGGTATATTGAAGAATTTTTTTACGCTAATGAAAAAATCCTGAAAATGCTTAATGTAGATAAAAACTATATATGTAAATGTTTATGTCATCAGTTTATTGAAAGTGACGTTATCAATATTCAACTAATCATCCAATCAATCATATTAGCGAAAAATTTTCAGCTAATTTCTAATTTCAGCAATCACATGTCTGTAATTTGCATATTTCTTGAAAATAATTTTTTTCTGTAAAATGTAATTACTGACTTAAATTTCAAAAATCTCACTTAAATTTTCAAAATCCCACTTAATTTTTTTGTTAGAGTGGGAGAATCCCACTCATTTTTTTCCCTTAGTGCGAACCCTGTTGTAGTAATAGTTTTCTTCGCTTGTTTTTTGGGAATGTTCATAGACAACCTGCTTCTATATTGAAGATCCAGTTACCACACTCAAAAATGTCAATGTTTTCAAAACAACGTGTGTATTTCAATGGCTATATTTATTTATTCATTTTTATTTTTGCAATTTTTAAACAATATGTATATTTTTCATTTATTTATTTTTTGAGATTAAAAAAAAAAAAATCTCAAAAATAAATAAATAAATATACACAATTTACACAATATTACACAATTTATTACAAATCGTACATTGTTTAATAGAAATTGCAAAATCGCTGGTCAATATTATATTAAATGTCTTCGATTATAATGTCACAGAATTTGACAAAAGTATTATTTGACTAAACAAAAAAAAAAAAAAAAAACCTTTTAATTTAACTAAAATTCCAAAACATTTTCGGAAATTTAAGGTCCATTTTTTATTTTTTTCAGGATTTTCAGTACAACTTTGAGCTATGGATATGACGAAATGTTTACTCGATATCTCTCTTCCCAAACAGTCAGTGGCTTCTTTTTCTATTCATACAAGCGTAAGTACCCTGTCTTAAGATTGGACCATTGTCTGGTCCATAAATAGAAACAAAAGCACAAAGTATATTTTCAGCTAGAGAACTACGGTTAGAAAATTTCATTTCTCACTTCAAAATCTTTAGGACAACTTCAATCTTCTCCCCCTCCTCTTGCTTGTTACCATCTAAATTAAAGTGAACTTGTCACCTGCATTGACCAGGGGGAAATGACTGTGCGATGATAAAAGAGTGAAAAGGGGGAAAGAACAGTCTTGGGTGTTTTTGGGCCGGAATGGCATTCAGAGATATCAGGTGCTTTTGGCCGTTTTAGTCATTAATACAAAGTTTCTTATATATTTAATTGTGCGTCTTTTGAAGTTACTTTTATGGCTTGTATTCTTAACTTTTTTCAAAGAAAGCTTATTTGAGCTTCAAAAAGAATAAAAAAATAAATCAGAATAATAAAAATTGGGTGGGCTCAGTTCAACTAATAAAAAGCTTTGTAAACAAAATTAGAAAATATTAGGATTTCTAATAGTTATCTTTATCACGTGAAATATTTTTCTTTTCTTGAATAAACAATTCCAAGTATATTGTAATTCAATTATTGAACTTTTCACATCTATTTTTCACCTGTCCCAAGGTGAGCCACCAGGTAGTACACCTTGGGACAAAATACAAGTTTACTAAATATTTTTTTTTAATTTTTCTATAATGGATTTAAGATTGAAAGCTGTTTAATAATGTAGGCAAAGGTTAAACAAATACTAGGTAAAATTTTGACAATAATTTATCAATATCAAAAAATTAGAAAAAAGAAAGAAGAAAAAAAAAAAAAAAAGTGTCCAGAGGTGAGCCACTTTCCCCTAAATTTGAAATATAGTGTCTACTATAAATATATTTATATAGATCCCCCCCCCCCCCCTCTCCACAAAAATAGGCCCCCCAAAATAAAAACTTGGATAAAACCCTGTTTTTTGTATGAACATAAAATCCTTTTAAACAAAAGCATAAATATACGATTAATTCATACCATGTAGTCACAATATTTCAAAATGGCTTGTCCATAGCTCTTTGTTATCCATGGGTGAGCTACTTCTACAATAAGATCTGGCTTTTTTTCCAGAAAGTTACTGACTTCATACAAAATGAATTTTTCATCTAGATCGATTTTTGAAATAGTTCTATTCCATACAAAAGCCAATTCATATTTGGAGCTATTTAGAATATGTGAGGTCAGATATTTTCCTATTATAAAAAAAAAAAAAAAAAAAAAAGGAGTGTGCAAATAATTTTCTTATATCAAGGATAATATATAATAAAATAGACAAATCAATTTTCAGCACTTAATTAGTAGTTGATGCTCTGTGTTTTATTTTTTTAACACATATATTTCAAAAATAAATTAAATTTTTGTGGTTGTCATTTCATACACTACAAAATCACTTTTTAAAAATATAAACATGTACATAAAGCCATATGCTAAAATAATCAGTAAAAGTATTAAAACGTTTACAGAAAAAAAAAGCAAGATTAAAACGCGTACCTAAATTTCCGTAACCAATAATTCCTACTCTACGCACCATTTTGGTAAAATACTTTATTGAAGTCGAAAACAAATTATCATTGACGTAGAAAATGCAATCTACAAACATAGCATTATCAGAGATTATGTTATGCGATTAAATATTGATAAGCACTACTTACATATTAGTCTGTTTTCTAAGCAAATTTTAATGTAATGTAATTAGTTGCTGCATATACAGTTTTTATTTGTGCTGCTGTTAGTGGCTGTTAATGTTTGAAAGTGTTACTTATACAGGCTGTCTGTTTAAATTTTTATAGTTAATTACTTTTATTTCCTTTCTATGTGTGTACAATTATTTATCATTACATATATCTATGCTTAGCTAAGAAAATAAACTTCATTTTTTATTTCACAGAATCCAAACATTTATTTCAACTGAATTAATATTGCCTTATGTATGTGATCATTAAAAATGTACGTACAAAGGTATTATCGATTCGGTTATGAAAACAACAACTTGAAGACTTTATCTAATGAAAGTATCCACCTGCATCTTACGAGGGAAATTCCAGCCACTAAGGGAAAAAAATAGATGCTAACCATAACCTTCAATGGTGAGTTAAAGAGATTCATTAATTTAATTATTATTGAAGAAATAATCTGTTTCTTATCAACTTTATCTCTCAATTATATATGGCGTTAATATATAAATCTTGATTTTCATTATGTATTTTATTTGGATATTTGTAAAAAGTAAATAAAATATTTTGAGAACAATCATTTCACATAAATTGATTTGATTTATATTTTTACTGAAATGTGAATTTTGAGGTAAATAACAGAAATATAATGAAAATTTTAATTATTTAGATATTTGTTTGTGTTACTGTGGAATTTTGTAGTAGTAATTTGAAAAGTTGTAGTAATTTGAACTGCGAACATGGAATATTTTAGAGGTAATTTCTTTAATAAATTTTAATTCCTATTTCATAATATTATTCTATTCAGTGAATTAAAATTAATGTTTAAATAAATATTGTGTGTGTTTGGAACAAGAGTATTTTGAAAGGGGAAGATTATATACAAATGTAAATTAATATTGAAATTATCTGCTGCTTTAAATTATCATACATTATTGTACATGTATTTTGTATTTAAAAGGTGATTTTTTACATCTGTATAATCTGTCTTTTTTTGTAATGGGCGCTTTGATTTTCATGTGCACAAAGCACTAATACATATGTTACAGTAATTACTGCAGTATGTTATTTGATGCATTTTATGAATATTTCATGCAGAGTGAGGTAGCAGTAACCAATGTTATTTTTTCTTTTTAATGTACATGGAGCGTAGATACATGCATAATAACAACTGCTGCATACTGGGATTTTGTGCATTTATATTATTCAATCATATATATTTAATGATTTAAAATTTATTTAATTGTAGTTGGTTATAATTTTGTTATTTTTACTTTCTTCTATATTCAATGGAAGAAAGTATTGGATTCGTAAAAATTTTTGACCTCGGGTTTTTGATGGATTTACATGTTTTTAGAGCTGTAGAACACGATTTGACCATTTTTGTCTGTCTGTGTGTGTGTGTGACAAAATTTAGTGGCAACTGTATCTCAGGAACTACTGCACAGAATTTCATACTAATTGGTATGTAGTTGCACCTTGACATAAATTAGTGCCTATCAACTTTTGGTAAAAATTGTCTTACAGGTTGCATTGCCATCCCGCTTTTTCTAAATTTTTAACATGATGATATAGGACGAAATTTTGTATAAATGTGCATGAAGAGAATTCTTTTTTAGTAATCATTATGAAATTTACATAATAGAGATAGTCAACTGGGAAAAAAATTTTGTATGTGTAGGAGCCTCGCCTCCCCCCCCCCCCGGGGGGGGGAAGTCTCTCCTCGAGGGCAGTAAATTTTCAAGATGGGTATCTTTCGAAAGGACTCGTCAATACCTTTAGAAGGAATGGTTGAACTATATAAATAATCTGTGATACTTCAAAACAAAGTTATTGAATTTTTTTACTTTTAACTTAAAAAAAAAAAAGGGAGAAATTTTTTTTTTATATTGTTACTGAGTGAATTTGTATAGGAAAATATAGAAGAAAGTCTTGTGGTGGCCACAACATACTAGTTAAATGAAAATTTCAGTTTTTATGTAATAACCGCCTGCCAGAGATTAACTGCTGGCATGTGGTTAATACAAAATATATATTACATATGTATTTCAATATTTATATATATATATTTACATATGATTATCATAGAAGTAATGCTATAAAATATATTGTACTTTCTTACATATTTGTATTTATGCATATGAATAGCCTGCCAATCACATGCAGTTAACACGTAAATACCAAATTTTCTTTAAAAACTGCTTTGTGGTGATTTCTAGGGGCAAAAAAAAAAAAAAAAAGAATTACAGCGTTTTAAATTGGTATTGTTAGTTTTTAAGGCAAGGTAAATCGATTGTGGATATTTTCAAGTGTAAAATTATTAGAAGGGACGGGAAGGGGCAAAAATGTAGAAAAGGAGCGGTTGTTTCGGAGAAAATGGCGGAAAACCCAGAACGCCTTTATTCTTTTATATTTTGCAGAGATTCGAATTCTGATACTCCATTCACATGTCTCATACTATGGATTTTTAATAGTATTTAGCCCGGAATTATGCAAGTTTCGGAGAAAACCATGAAAAAGTCAGACATTATGAAACATCGATATTTTCACAAAACATTTCATAACTCAAAATCTTTTAAGAGAGAAATCCTTTTTTTTTTTTTTTTTTTACTTACACTTTAAAGTACTTTTATATTATCGAAAGTGCAATTTGAGATTTCACCTGTTTTAAGGTCCTGAACTGCACACTGGTCTACGCTGCCGATAGCAGTGGAGAACCAGAGTGACATTTTTCCTGATCAGATTTTTTTTTTCACATGATAAAAATTAGTGCAATTTTGAGAATACATTAATTATTCAAAAATAGTGACCAGCGAAGCGGGCGTAGCCTGCTAGTATTAAATATAAAGATTATATCAAATATTTATATAAAATAATGAACATAAATACTAGATTTTAGTTTTGTATTATTTCAAACTCTAAAATTCATTCATTTAACTCGTAACATAACTGAATTAAGCTACTTTGGCAACTACCCCAGCTACTATTTACATGGTAGCCCAGTTTTAAAAAATGTGCAATAGATGAAACTTTCACAAATCTTATTTGTTCCTTGATGGCAATGCCTGTTAGATCTGCTGGAATTGAGAGAATCTTCTCAAATTTCTCATATTTGTGCATCACAAATTGAAAAATCGTTTAGGTTTAGAAACCGCATCAAAACTTGTCTTTTGTTATAGAAGACTGAATAGTGTAAACAATGTAAACTTCGATTTTCAATGGCGATAACATTGTAAATAAATTATATTTTGGTTAACATTTAATTGATTTTCCTATGCATTGTCTATTGTAGGTCAGTAATTACTTTTATGTCATTTTCTGAGTTTCTGCCACAAATGTGGCAGAAAGGGGTTTTCGCCATGCCGGTTTCTACCAGTGGTTTTAACCACTGCGACATAATCTTGCCAACCCTGAATGAAAATGTTTCCACAAACAATGATTGTCACAGGAAGCATAAAAGTATTATGTCACAGCAATATTAGATTTGTATAATAAAATATATATTCAGGCAACATTTTTTATGGTTTTTCCATTTTCCACTGGAAAATTAAAATGTGATCAATGATACAAAAAAAAAATGAAATGTCAACCTTTCTATTGGTAAGGCAATTTCTTATGTTGTATTTTTTTCTATGTTTTTTTTTTATTGTATCTTTTTATTTAAAGACTAGCAGGCTACGCCTGCTTCGCTGGGCACTATTTTTAAATGAATCATTATAATTAATGAATTCTCAAAATTGCATTAATTTTTATCATGTGAAACAAAAAGAGAAAAAAAAAAAGAACTCTGATCGGGGAAAAATGTCGCACCAGGTTCCCACTGCCTTCGGCAGTGTAGACCCGTGCGCGATGCGCACATATGAATGCATATATATGAGCGCTGTGCACACGTATTCCTTCACCACCCTTATGATTTCTCAAAATTCCATGTTATTACTCATAAACTTTTATTCTTAAGAAAAGGAATTTAAAAAAATATCATTTCTAATCGGGTAAAAAGTCACACCAGGTCCCCTCTGCTTTCGTCAGCGTAGACCCGTGTGTGCGCAGTGATCACGAATTCATATGTATGCTCGCTGTGCGCACGTATTCCTTCACCACCCTTTCTGTCCCTCCTTAATTTTACACTTTCAAAAATATCCTCATTCGACTCGTAGGCACTCAAAACCTATATATATACCAATTTCGAACGGTCTAACTCAATTTCTAATTTTTTGGCCCCCTTGAGGCTATCTTAAAACATATAAATCAAGTGAAATCTCGAATAATTGCGATTAGTGCCCTCTCTTGGATAAATTTAATGTAGGTTATTCGATAATATAAAAGTACTTTAAAATAACTTTGGAATGCAGTATTAAAAAAAAATTAATAATATTTAGAATTCAAAATATTGAAATTTTAAAATATTGCAGTGCCATCTGGCGGTAGAAATTTCTGTAATCTACTGTTCAATTCCAAATCAACAAAGCTTTCAAATAATGTATTACTTATAAAATTATTTTAATTAGTAGCTGAGATACAAAAAAAAAACCTAATCAGGACACCTTAAAATGTGGAAATAACGTGAAATCTCTAATTCCATTACTTACAGTAGTTGGTTAACGGAAGGTGACAGAAATTTGTGGCATCTACTCTTGAAATTCAACTCAAATAAGTTTCAAAGTGACATATTACTTTTGAAATTATGCTAATTAGAAACTGAGATACAAAAATGATATAAACACCATTATAAAACGACTTATGTCTGACTTTTTCATGGTTTTCTCTGAAACTTGTGTAATTCCGGGCTAAATACTGTTAAAAATCAATAGTATGAAATGTGAAAGGAGTATCAGAATTCGAAACTCTGCAAAATATAAAAGAATAAAGGCGTTCTCGGTTTTCCGTTGTTTTCTCCAAAACAACCGTTCTTTTTCTACGTTTTTGCCCCTTCTCCCCCCTTTTCGTCCCTCCTAATAATTTTACACTTGAAAATATCCGCAATCGATTTATCTTTCCTTAAAACCTAATAATACCAATTTCAAATGCTGTAACTTTTTTTCCCTTCGCCCCCCCCCCCCCTCCCCCTCAAGCCCTTCCTAATAATTCTACACTTTCAAAAATATTCAGAATCGAATTATCGGGCATTAAAACCAAATATTGCAAAATTTCAACGGCATATCTCAATTTAAAATATGTACTGCAAAATATAAAACAATTTAATCTAATTTTTTTGTTTGTCCACATATTTTCATGGAAATTGAACACTAGGTTTATAATATGCTGTCTAGACCGAATATTAATTCAAATGTAACGTGAATGAAAATTTGAAAAAGTTTGAAAATTACAATTTTCTTCTCCACTATAAAACACGTGACATCTTGATCTGTTACAATCATTTCCTTTTTCATGGCAGACGGTCGTTTGGAATTTGAAATGATGTTGCCACAAAAAATTCATACTTTAGTTAATTTTTAAAAATTTAATTGTTGTACCGATAAGCCACTTGTACACTTAGATTCAGAAAAAATTCCCCTTTCATATGGTACCAAAATCGTAACGATCGAACAAATATTTCTAATTTAATATATATTTTTTTTCTGCTTTTAACTCCGTTAAAATATCTTTTTTTTTATGCAATGGCGGTGAATTCTCATTCATTGAGATCGCTTTGATATTAGACATGAGTCGACATTTTAATTAATACCTCCACAACTAATTAAAAATTTTAAATTCTGTTTTCAGGAGGACCTCGGAAAGGCTCCAGAGCATCAGTATGTCAATTCTTGTATTTCTGCGTTCAGTAGGGGCTGAACGTATAAAAGAACTGACAGACAGACAAACCTTTCCATTTATTATTATACATATGTCGTTTATTGTATCTTGTTATTTAAAAACATATTTTAAATTACATCGGATATACTCTGGATAATATATTTTGGGATAAAAACATTTTAGTCAAATTCAAACTCATATGAAGCATCTTTTAATATCCTAATGATAATTTTTTAACTTTACAGAGTTAGATATTCTTTTTTTTTTTTTTTTTTTTTTTTTTTAACAAGGACTACAAATATGAAATCTGTTCCTTGAGTATCCTTCGTTATTTTGAGAAATAAGCAGGAAAGAATTGAAAATTGAAGCTGTGGAGCATTTTTGCAACTTAAAATGAAAATAATGAAATTATTTCCTAACTGTATATTAGAAATATACATATAGAGTGTTATATATTGCCCTAAATTAACTAAAAAATTCAATAGTGAAAGTTATAAGCATTAGAAAAAGTATGTACTAGATTTTTTTTTTAACAATTATCAAAAAAGTCATCGTCAAATAGTGAAAAAAATTTAAATGTCACCAAAGGGAATCATACTAAATCTGTAGCACAAAGTGGTCTAGATATAACAAATTTTCTTCTATTCTTAAAAAATAAGTTACTGATTTTTAACACATTTTATTTTGCCTTATTATTTTTTAAATGCTATTAAATGTTATGTTATGTTCTATCCAGCATTGGATATGGGGATTTCTATAATATTTTTCTGCTTTTGTCTTATGAAATGCACTATTTATATTCATATTCATTGCATGGAAAAGCAGCAAAGAGGTAGGAAGAACCCCGCAGGTGTTAATAAAGCAAAGTGAGTCAAGAATTGGCGAGTGGAGTGAGGAGGCAGGCCCCCCCCCCCAGTTATGTATAAAATAATAAACACATTTGATACTAGGTTTTTTATGTAGGTAATCACCCCCCCCCCCCCCTCAAAAACAAAAGTGTGGACGAATCTAAAATCCTGGTTGAAAGTGCTTGAAAAGTACTTGATAACTCCTTGAATTTTTTTTACTCCTAAGTGTATGAACAATGGAATAGTTACTATTTATTTAAATCAAATTGGAGTGTAAAGGTTGATATTTTTATTTATTATGAACTATGCAAAAAATACCAGAGCCGGGAATCGAACCTGGGCACCTCCGCTTAACGCATGGATGCTCTACCACTGAGCTACCCTGGCTGACCTGATATATCTGCGTTTGCAGACTCGGTGACTTTCCCAACGAATATTATGCGAGAAGTGCCTAGCTGGTTGTCAGCCAGGGTAGCTCAGTGGTAGAGCATCCGTGCGTTAAGTGAAGGTGCCCGGGTTCGATTCCCGGCTCTTGTATTTTTCGCATAGTTGGTAATAAATAAAAATATCAACCTTTACACTCTAATTTGATTTAAATAAATATTCACGGTTGATGAATTCATGGATAAAAAATTCTAAATTGAAATTTCGTGGTCTATGGAGTTGTGCTACGATTGTTATTGTCTCACCTGATATATCTGCGTTTGCAGACTCGGTGACTTTCCCAACGAATATTATGCGAGAAGTGCCTAGTAGTTGTCAGCCAGGGTAGCTCAGTGGTAGAGCATCCGTGCGTTAAGTGGAGGTACGCAGGTTCGATTTCCGGCTCTGGTATTTTTCGCATAGTTGGTAATAAATAAAAATATCAATCTTTACACTCCAATTTGATTTAAATAAATATTCACGGTTGATGAATTCACGAATAAAAATTTCTAAATAGTTACTATTTAGTTTGAAGGATATTTGGTATTCAGCTGAAGTTAGTATTTAGTTGGCCGAATATTCGGTATTTGGCCAAAACTGATATTTGGTGCATCCCTAATATGCCCTTTGGTGGGATTTTATAATTACTAACTTATCCAACTGGGAAGCGGGGAGTAAAAAGTGCATAAGTCATTGCCAAAGGCATAGTTGCCAACCTTTGAGAATCAAAATTAGAGAGATTTTGTATGAGACATTCTTTTTATTGCAAATACCTATGAATAAAATAATAAATAAATAAAACATACTAAATTTAAAATACAGCTAGATTATACTAAATTCTAACCATACTGAAACAATATATATACATGCATACATTGATTTGGCGAAATGTTTCTTCCCTGAAAAATCTATTAATTTTTTCCACATGTTTACACATCCTATAGATATGACATGTAAATATTTAATTTAATTGTGGAAAAATAAATAGATTGATTAAGATCAGCAATAAAGTCTAAAAATAATTACATATGTGAGTAATATTCACTTTTATTGCTTTATAGATTTTAGAGTTGCTCACTTTCCAGAGATTGGAAAAGTAGGGGGGACAGAAAAATAATTACAGAGTAAGAAATATTAAACTCTTTCAATTCTACTTCTAGAATTTAATAAAACAACTTTTAAATTAATATTACAGTTACATAAAGATTGGGAAATAAAAGATTTCTGCTGAACATTTGATTGCTGATCGTTAGTTGGAGATAAATTTGAAGGTGGGGGGAGGAAATAATTAAATGAGCAAGAAATATTTAATAATACTATTTTTTTACAGGTTCTAGAATCTCATAAAGTATGTTTCAAACGAATATTGACATTTATGTTGTAGATGGTACAAGACTGGAAATTGGGAGCTTTCGTAGAACATTTGATCACCGATCGTTCTATGGAGCTTCTATTTTTAAAATGAACGATATCCGTGACTTTTTTAAAGATTGAAGAAATAAATTCACGGAATTCTGCAAATTAGACAAAAATAAATAAATAATAAAATAAAATAATAATGAAAAAAATTAGCATAACTGTTTTTTTTTTTTTTTTTCTAGCAATCACAGTGCAGCATTACAAAATGAGTTTGGAATTATATTGCTTGATTTGGGTTGTTAAAATAACAATAAGTAACACAACATCTACAAAATTTTAGGAATTTAAGACAACTTATAATTAGGGTCTTTTAGGACATTTTTTAATTTTTTCAGGAATTTCAAAAAAGCCACAAGTAACATGCAATACACTATGTTTCATAAAAATAAAATCATCATAATATTATGAAAAATAAATATTTACTAATGAAATTGAGATAGAACTTTCAATATGAAATTCAGTGTACATATTTTTTCACAAGATACCAGATAAGATTTTTTTTACCTTTTAGTTATACAAACACATAGCAAGATAAAATATTTTAATGCACATTAAAAAAAAGAGGAGGCTAAGGCTGGCTTTTTTAACGTTATCATAAAAAGTATTTCTATGACAATCTTCTTTAATCTGGATATTAATGAATCATTTTATTTATGTAAGTGACTAAATAAATGTAAATAAATAAGTAAGCCAACCAAAATACAGGATTAAAATATGGTATATTTATGTTTAATGGAAAATACCGTTTCGACTAATATATGTGATAATTACAGTACAATAATTACTAAATATTTTTAAAATTTAATACAGTAAATCTGAACAACTTTGTGCTGTAGAAATAAGAATTTTTAAGTAAATACAATAAAACCGCCGTACTCAGATTAACGTTTTATTTTGTATTTGTAAAGCGATAGTCTACGAAGACGGAGCCATGTTGTCATTATGTTTGTGTTGATAGATTCATGAAAAGAACGATTCATTGAATTGTCAGCTTTGGCTCCTCCTACAGTAATTACGTCTGACCAATTGCTGCTCTGTATTTGCTTAATCTTCGTCGCTGAAATTGTTTCATAAATCGCAAAAGGGCATACTAGGCCCATTTAAAGAGCTTCGAAAAGTGTAAACAAAGCAGGTTGCCCTCCAGTTCTAGACTAGATATCTTATCTTTCTTACTGGTACCATGGTTAGGTACCATGGTCAGAATATGTGTGAATCCTTGAGGAAAATAGATTTTCGTAGAATCTCTGATGCAGAACTGAAACTTAAAAAACTATCAAAAGAGGCTCGCAAACAAAAAAAGAAACTAAAAAAACAATTAGATAATGCAGAAATGAAATCTCAATCTGATTACGGTCCAGGAATGTTTTAAATGTACAGCTCTGATCTTTAATACTCATTCAAAGTGTTTTTTTCATTTTTCTGAAATTGTGTTTTTTCAATGTTTAGGTACATTTTGTAAAAAATCTACCAGCAGTACAAGTTTGAAATTTTACAGAGATATTTATGATATAAAATTCCAACTGATGAACCTAAAATTTAAAAGTTTAACATTGTATATTTTTTTGTGATGGTCAATGTTTATTGGAAAATATAGGCTTTTTTTAATCTAGAAGTTCATAATTTTTTAAAAAAAAAATTATCTTTGAAAATAAAATAAAAACAGGTTCACTGTATCAAGCAGGGTGTTTTGGATAATCATGGAAGATTTCAAGGTAAGGAGATACATAGTTTTTTTTTAAGTGTACCAAAGTGTTCGATAGTATTTTTTTTTCGAGAAAATACATCATCCTCTTTATTGTGTCATATGAAAAATATTTTTCAATAATATGTTTTTTAATTATCAAAAAGATATTCTTGAATGTGTTTTAAACATGCAGTAAAAAAATTATAATGATTTGTTAAGCGTGTAAGGAGATACAGGGCTGCAAATAATGGTGAAATATTAGTCTTTTTCAGTAGTCGAAAACGTCTTAGTCCCCTTAAGGATTCATGCCATTTTTAAATTAAAAACAAAATTCACAACAGAAGTTAGTGACCGAACAAAAGATAAACAACATATTTATAATATAAACAATTTAGTGACGCCATCTACAGTTCATATATTAAATTAATTTTATTTTATCAAATCTGAGTGTCGCTCACAGGAATTGTTAGATCTATCTAAATCTAGTTATACCCACAAATACAAAATGAAGCTACGTATTTAATTTTATTTAATCAACTTACAAAGATTTCCTTTTATTCAGAACACATTTGAATATAGTTTAAATTTTAAAGGGAGGTTCTAAGTATTTAGAAACAGTCTTGTTTAATTATGAAAAAGTAATAAATAACTTTCAGCATATGAAATCTTATAAACTTTAATAAATTTTAAATCCAACGTTTCGGCTAAATTCCTTCATTAGCCTTCCTCAGGGAAAAATGATGTTAAAAACACATAAACATAGAAAAATTAAGTACATGATACCACAATTACAACTTCAAAACATTTAACAGATGATTACACAAATTGTAAAAATATACTATATACATTTTTAAAAATATGCTAAAACACTCAAAGGAACATGAAACATGATCACCATCTTGTGGTGATCATGTTTCATGTTCCTTTGAGTGTTTTAGCATATTTTTAAAAATGTATATAGTATATTTTTACAATTTGTGTAATCATCTGTTAAATGTTTTGAAGTTGTAATTGTGGTATCATGTACTTAATTTTTCTATGTTTATGTGTTTTTAACATCATTTTTCCCTGAGGAAGGCTAATGAAGGAATTTAGCCGAAACGTTGGATTTAAAATTTATTAAAGTTTATAAGATTTCATATGCTGTAAGTTATTTATTACTTTTTCATAATTATAAAAGCAGCATATATAAAAAAGTGGAATAAATATATCTGAGTCTTGTTTAAGTTTAGATCACAGCTTACTTCACAAAGATACAGAATCACTATTTAGTGTCGCCATCTAGATCCACATATTACGTTAATTTTACTACATCAAAGCTAAATAAATAATAAATCCTCAAAAATGGTAGTGCTACATAACAGTATTTATCATTTTACATATCTCACGCGTTTTAGCAATACCACTGCCCACTCGTTTCTTAACTACCGACATAGTTAAAGGCTTAATCATTTGCTTCATATATTGCTTTATTTTTATTTATTTATTTAATTATTTTGTAGGGGGAGGATTATTACTTTAGGACTTAATACTTTTGTCTTTAAAATTTTATTAATATATTTTAACATTATATAAATTTTTAAAAATATACTTTTACTTTCATAAATATATTTTAACACTTTTTGTGACCGTAGAATTTTGTCTTATTAACAGTAAGACCCGCCTACGGGTGTCATTCCCTCAAAATAAATTACTGCAGAACAAATTTTCTGTATACACAATTATATTACAAATGGATATACATTATAATTATATTCTTTCTAATCAATATATTTCTATGCATAGTATATTTTATTACAAAAATATGGGTACATACTTAAGAAATAAGTAACACACAAATTACGAAAGAAGCGCCCACTGAGAGAGTTACAGATTTTCAAATGACGTGAATGTACGTCAGCAGTTGCGAAAGGGTTAATTAAGAAATTATATTTTCATAGAAATTATAAAACGAGTCGTACAGTTCCAAAGAGTTCAACTGACCGAAAACTGGTAAGTGCGATTAAAATTGTTTAATGTTTACTTCATGAACCCTTACAATAATTTATCCAAAAAGATGTAGTTTATGCGTTGTTGTAGATAGATATCTATATTATTTCATTTGGTATATTATGTTACACCTACGAAAGAAAGTTTAAGCCTTATTGGTGATCAGTACAGCCATAATACACACTTTTACTTGAAAAATATTGCACATTTTTCAAAGAGTACAATCTGGACAAATCGCAAGTGTAATGCATTTAAATAGACCTAAAATTATCTAAAAAAGTACTCACGTATATACAAATCTAAGAAACTGATAAAGGATCAATCTCCAGATACTGTTGGATGGAAGCACCTGTGACAAAAGCCACGCATCTTCTTCTGCCTA
This sequence comes from Salticus scenicus, assembly GCA_963930645.1. Classification (NCBI taxonomy): domain Eukaryota; kingdom Metazoa; phylum Arthropoda; class Arachnida; order Araneae; family Salticidae; genus Salticus; species Salticus scenicus. The sequence goes on from OZ005660.1 coordinate 93,720,608, forward strand.
AGGATGGAACTAATAGGCTCGAGTCCTAAAAATTCACAATCACTGCAAAGGAGAGTGGAGGGGGGGGGGACAGAGAAGGAATACCAAAACATAAATACGTAAACCTGGAATTCATAAAATAGGAAGTACAATAATAATAATAATAATAATAATAATAATAATGAAGGTTAAGGATAGCATTACAAAATACAATAATAAAAAATTTAAGGATAGTAAAAATATTTTTGTATTTTCTAGGAGCAAATTGTATAATTTTTATTGTCTTAAATTTATTTCTTTTTTAGTAGAGAATGACAAACTTGTGAGGTTGAGACGTTAGAACGTCACCACAGTTGTTTCAATTAAGCTGGATCCAGCAAGATAGGAAGTGGGGACGGTTAAAATCACTCCGTCGCCAGTGGCTCGGTGACGGTTGAGGTCGGAGTAGTTTTGCGTCGGCAGGGTGCTGCATTAAAAGACTTAGATTTTGAATATTAGTTAAATTAGAAGTGATTTTTAAAAGTACGGATTGAAATGTAGTGAAAGGAGGGTGTAGGAAGAAGCATAAAAATAGAGATGGTTTTAGTAGATAGTGAGGATGTTGGAGGATCGTGTAGAGGATGTTGGAGGATCGTGTAGTGGATGTTGGAGGATCGTGTAGCGAATGGTGATGATTCTTATTTTGGTGAATATCGGAAGTTGAGTAGTGGAGATTTAGTGACGTGAAGTTAAGTAGCGTTGAGTGTTGGTGAGTGTCTATTAGTTTTCGGAAGTTCAAGCTGGGATAGCAGGGAATCCTCTGTCTCACAGTGAAGCCGTAGTATTGGAGTACGAGTGTGACCGTCTCTACACCTTCAACTATCTGCTGTGGTGAGATATTTAAAGTTATCTACTTAATTAGTTGATTCATATATTTTGATTAAGTAATACGCTGACTGAGCTATATAAATTTACCAGGCCGCCCTCCCATTAATCTGCTCAAATAAACTTTAGTTATTGTTATTTAAAGTCTCGTGTTCTCTTAGTAACCTAAGTATCTAAGTTAAGATGGAGTTTGCAGGAGCGCAAACTCTACAGTGGCGCCCAAACCAATTCGACACCCCCCCCCCGCTCGGGTTTATTTTACTGGCTCAAACAATGTACTTAAATTTTTTGAAGATCTTGAGCAGTATTTTGATGTATGTAAAATTGACGAGGATGATAAATTTAATTTATTAAAATACTCCTTAAAAGGAGATGCTAAAATCTGGTATGAAACCATTGCCTCTAGATCTCTAGGCCAAAATCCTACGTATGAGGATTTGAAGCTCAAAATTAAAAATTCATTCTCTTCTATTGTGGATAAAACCAAACTCCGTCAAGAACTTTATACGACAAAGATGTCGTTTTATGACAAACCCACCACATTTTTATTACGTAAATTCGACATTATAAAGCAGCTGGAATTAGTTTTATCTTTTGCCGCTGCAATGGAAATTATAACCCCGCTTTTGACTATTCCTATTCAAGATTACCTTGATCTGAAACCTGCCACCTCTTACGACAATTTGTTTCAAACCTTAGCTAAATATCAAGAACGCCACCCTCCAAGGGCGGGAAACACCTTTAATCGCCAACGGGGTAATGGAAATATGCAAAATTCTAGGCCTGAAAATTTCACCCCCCCTCAAAATTTCAATCGCTATCAACAAGAACGTCAATCGCCGCAGCCAAGGCGCAATAACTTTCAAAATTCTCGGAACGATCGTTCTAATCAAAATCAGTCTCAAAACTTTTCTCGAGCTGATAGAAATAACAGAAATTTTCGCAATTCTCGTAATAACCAGAGTCGTCAGTTAAACGAGTAAGTGGCTCTTGTGAGGAGGGTCAACAGCCACTGAATAACTCAACCACCTCCATATGTTTAGACACAATTTGTATCAGTCCGGTGGACCTTCCAAATTTGAATGCAATAATTCATGATACTTTCATACCTACTTATTGGGACACTGGTGCTGAACGCTCCTTCCTAGCATATGAAACTTATAAAAAGTATTTTGACTTTAAACCTTTAAAGCGGACAAATTTAAATATTACAACGGCTCAAGGCAAGTCCTGTGTTAATAGAGGCGAAGTCAGCCTGAATGTTAAAATTCATAATTTAAGTGTTAATTGGCCTTTTTACGTCATCGACAATCTTCAGCATCCCTGCATTATCGGGTTAGATTTTATGAAAGCAAATAATGTTGAAATTAATTTTGCCAATAAATCTTTACTTATTGATGATTTTAACTCAAATTCTAAACCTGTCGAGCCGACAGAGTTAATCGTTAATTTAGAGGAAAGTGTCCTCACTCATATTGAAAAAATTGATTTTGTTAATTTTCTTAATCAGTTTAAACAGTTATTCTCTGAGACACCTGGCTTAACCCATGTTGTTTGCCATGAAATTGACACTGGAACTAATAAACCAGTCTTTAGTAAGCCTTATCGTTATGATCAAGCCAAACAAGATATTATAAATTGGCATATTGAAAAAATGTTGCAAAATGATATTATTATGCCTGTAACTTCTCCTTACGCATCTCCTGTTGTTTTATGTCGTAAGAAAAATGGTAAACCTATTTCTGATCCTGAGGCATGGAGATTTGCAATCGATTATCGTAGGCTAAATTCTATTACACAATATCCTCAGTATCCCTTGCCTATAATTGATGATTTGTTAGCACATATAACAACGACAAATTTTATGTCTACTCTCGATCTGACATCGGGTTATTTTCAAATTGCAATGAAACCCGCTGATATATCAAAATCAGCGTTTATAACTAAAAATGGCACGTTCGGTTTTAAACGAATGCCTTTCGGATGTTCAGGTGCTGTGGCGACATTCCAAAAAGCCATGGAAACTATTCTGAAACCTGTTTTGAACAAATTTGTACATGTTTATCTCGATGATATAATAATCACGTCCTCATCTTACAATGAGCATTTAGATCATTTAAAAACTGTTTTTACTCTACTGCAAAATGCAGGATTAACTTTAAATTCTTCAAAGTGCCATTTTGCACGACAGGAAATTAAGTACCTAGGCGTCAAAATAACGCCTGCTGGTATTTATGTAGATAATGAAAAAGTTCAGCCAGTTTTAAACATGCCCCCTCCTACAACTTCCAAACAAGTTTCCAGATTTCTAGGCATGTGTGCTTGGTATGGGAAATTTATACCTAATTTTGCTCACATATGCGAGTCCCTCTTTAAACTCAAAAGGAAAAGAGTTAAATTTCACTGGTCAAATGAAGCACAAGAAGCATTTGATAACTTAAAAACTATACTTAGCGCTCCTCCTGTACTAGCTCATCCTAATTATAATATTAAATTTCAAGTAGCTACTGATGCTTCTTCGTACGGCATTGGTGCCGTTTTAAGCCAAGAAGGCCGCCCAATAGCATATGCATCCCGTACGCTTAACACTGCAGAAAGAAATTATCCAGTAACTGAACGTGAATGTTTAGCAGTGCTTTGGGGGCTGCAAAAATTTCGTTTATATTTTACGCAACTTCCAGTAACAGTTGTTACGGACCATGCGGCATTAACTCGGTTAACAACTGGAAAGAACCTCTCCCCTCGCATGATTCGATGGACTCTAAAATTAGCTAACTTTAATATAAACATCACACACCGACCTGGCTCTGGCAATATCGTAGCTGACGTTCTATCACGTACTACTCAAACTCAAGAAAATAAGATTGAATCTAATCTTACAAATCAATCCCTTGCTTTAAATGAAAAGAATGATCAGTTAAATTCTACTGTTAAAGCCTCATATATTCATCATTCGCATTTCAAGGCTGAACCGGTTCAATCCGAAATATTAGTAGACGTGAATGAAACTCGTGTAAAGGAAATTGAAAGTGAACAAGTTAACCCATGTGCTTCTACAGATCTAGTCACTACTTTAAACAATAAATTCGTATCTGATCAGGAAAAAGTAGCTTTAGCGCTTATGCCAGCATCTGTGTTAAATTCGAGAGATCAATTAATCCAAGAACAAAAAAATGATCCCGAATTTGGATTAATTTATAAGGATTTAGACGATCCTGAGTCAGTTTCATTGATTGAATCAGCCATTGCCTTAAACTGGTCCCAATCTTTTTCTTTAATCGATGGCTTGCTTTTTTATTCAAAATTATTATCATCTTATGGCGAATTACGAGTTGTAATTCCCCAATCTCTTCGTCAAGCCATCCTATTTGAGTTTCATGACTCTCCAATTTCGGGGCACTTTGGCATTAGGAAAACTTATAAAAAGCTCAAAGATGCCTGTTACTTTCCTAAAATGAGGAAGTTTGTTAATGAATATGTTTCGAGTTGTCGCTTGTGCCAGCAATATAATTATAAAAATGTAAAGCCGGCCGGTAAATTAATTCCTATTAAAGTTGATTTTCCAAATCAAATTCTTGGACTCGACTTAATCGGTCCTTACCCCCTCTCTACACCAAATAGATTTCGTTATGTGTTAGTTATGGTGGATTATTTTAGTAAATGGGTTGAATTTGTGCCTTTGCGTAAAGCTTCGGCACAAGCAGTGGCCACTGCCTTCTTTAATAATTATATTTCTCGTTACGGCGCCCCCCTTCAAATTGTAACGGACCATGGTCCTCAATTTATAAGTAATGTTTTTCAGGCACTTTGCGATACACTCGAAATTAAACATGTCTTCACGGTTCCATATCGGCCGCAAGCCAATCAGGCCGAACGTGTTAATAGAACTTTAATAAACATGATTGCGACGTTCATTGGTCAAAATCATGAAAATTGGGATCAGTTTCTCTATCATTTTGGCTATGCGATTCGTACAGCGGTAAGTGATGCAACAGGAAAAACTCAGGAGGGAGAAATATTTCAGTAAGGAGGGAGAAATATTTCAGTATGTAACCTATATATTATGTTAATAGAGACGAACATGTCTCAGTTTCTTCTAGAGATGAATTGTCACTTTTTTTACTATGCATACTGTAAAAGCTTTTCCCATTTCAGACACTCTGATGGACTATTCTCTTAATCTGATGTTAAAACTCTTTTTATCTAAAGTGAAAGATCTTAATTTGATGTCAAAGTTCTTTTTCCGGCATATGGACAGCCTGTGGATTCTGACGTCTGCTCTAGTGCGAAGAAAGTTCAGACTATTCCGGGTTTACTCATCTACCTTGCAGGCGTAGAGCGTAGAGCTCCAGATACCAGTCAGCCAGTCAAATAAAGACTTTATCATTTTTTTCTCTTTTTATTTTAAAGACACCTACTCTTGTGTTATAACAAACTCTAAATGTCGCATTTTGTCACAAGCGACTTACATTGTAAAGCCAAGATCAAGTTGAATTTAATATATTGCCTTCCTGGCCTAACAGGGAGACGTTTGTTAATCCTACTGTAAGCCTGGTTTTAGCTCAGTCAGTCCCGGAGTTCTCGGGATAAACGTACGCCTTTTATTTAAAATTTTAAATTGATTTTTTTTGCGTCCCCGAGTTTTCGCTCAGGGATTTAACAAATTTTTAAGTTTTCTCACCCAGTTAAAATTTAAGTGACGGCTGCACTCACACTTCAGAGATTTGAGATAGTTAGAGAGGGAATGAAGCTATTTAAATTTAATCGATCAAACCCGTTGGGGATTTTCCCGACTAAATTTTTTTCTAGGAGGGGGACTGTGAGGTTGAGACGTTAGAACGTCACCACAGTTGTTTCAATTAAGCTGGATCCAGCAAGATAGGAAGTGGGGACGGTTAAAATCACTCCGTCGCCAGTGGCTCGGTGACGGTTGAGGTCGGAGTAGTTTTGCGTCGGCAGGGTGCTGCATTAAAAGACTTAGATTTTGAATATTAGTTAAATTAGAAGTGATTTTTAAAAGTACGGATTGAAATGTAGTGAAAGGAGGGTGTAGGAAGAAGTATAAAAATAGAGATGGTTTTAGTAGATAGTGAGGATGTTGGAGGATCGTGTAGAGGAGGTTGGAGGATCGTGTAGTGGATGTTGGAGGATCGTGTAGCGAATGGTGATGATTCTTATTTTGGTGAATATCGGAAGTTGAGTAGTGGAGATTTAGTGACGTGAAGTTAAGTAGCGTTGAGTGTTGGTGAGTGTCTATTAGTTTTCGGAAGTTCAAGCTGGGATAGCAGGGAATCCTCTGTCTCACAGTGAAGCCGTAGTATTGGAGTACGAGTGTGACCGTCTCTACACCTTCAACTATCTGCTGTGGTGAGATATTTAAAGTTATCTACTTAATTAGTTGATTCATATATTTTGATTAAGTAATACGCTGACTGAGCTATATAAATTTACCAGGCCGCCCTCCCATTAATCTGCTCAAATAAACTTTAGTTATTGTTATTTAAAGTCTCGTGTTCTCTTAGTAACCTAAGTATCTAAGTTAAGATGGAGTTTGCAGGAGCGCAAACTCTACAAACTTAACATAAACAAACACATGACAACAGAGGTTATTATAATCTCCGAGGAGAAGTCAGTGCCCGAAGAATATAGAAAAGGATGACAGAATTCTTATTAATTTTTATAATTTTCTTTTTGTAAGATTTCCGGCGTGATACATTAAAATTTTGTCTATTTCGTATAGGATCTTAATTTTATTTTTCTACATTTACAAATAACCCCTAAAACATTTTTTATTATAACTCTATAAATAATAAAGATAAAGTATACAAACAGAAAACTTTTCCGCACTGCCAGACTCTCAGAAATTCGAATATGAAGTCAAAATTAGGTGTTGCTATTGAAAAAAAAAAAAAAAATCAAAGTTAGCGCTCATTTCAACATGTAGATAACCGCTAATTCAAAATTCAATAGCATTTTCCCAAAAGTGCATTAAATTTTTCTGCGTCAATTAATAATGAAATTATAGCGAATGCTTTTTTTTTTTCCCCCGACTGTACATGCAACAAGCTAGTAATCGTCAAAGTGATTCCCAACCGTTGCATTTAAAATTTAGTGGTGGATATTATTTAAAAAATTGCAAAATCTGTCAACATTGTACTTAAGATGATGGCAGACACTCCAATATTTTAATTCCAGAGCTCTTTTAGTACCACGCCTTTTTTACTTCACTTTGTTTCTAGTATTAGATTTTCACCAGAATAATTGTTTATATAAAAAGAAAAATACCAGAGTTGCCACCATTTTGTTTATTCCGGAATATTCTTAGCCCCGCCTTTCTTTTTTCATACCAGTTTTTCTACAAGAGAGTTTTTTTTTTTTTTCGTATTTTGCCGTAGTTATGTATAGCAGAGAAGAATTATTCTATAAATAAAATGATGCAAAAATAATGGCGGGGGTAAAAATGGTCAGGAATAAATTAAAATGTCGGCAACTCTGACAAAACCCTTCAAGGAAAGTATTCTTTTTGTTAGATACTAAGACAACTCCGGAATAAATTAAAATATTGACATATCTGCTTAGCTGTCAGGAAACCGCTTTCTAATAATGACTTTTTTACAAAGATCGAAATCACCTCCGTTTTTCCAAGACACTTTCAGGAAAAAGAAACTTCCGCTTTTTTTGCTACCACTATATTTATACAATAATCTTCATCCTATTTAATAAGGGCACTTAAAAATGAAAATACGATAAAAGTTTCTATATGAAAATAATGGTAGCATGAGAGGCGAAAATTTCTCATTAATGAAAGTTTCCTGGAAAAAGGGCGGAGACTTCGTGCTCTGCCCTTTTATCACTTTCTCTGTCAATAGAGATCTAAAATGTAAACGCTATTTTTATGACAGAAATTGCTACATATAAATTTATTGGTATAGGAAATTACAGATTGTATGCATTTTGACAGACTTTTCTTTCTTTTTCTCTTTTTTAACACTTTTGCGACCGCTGACGTGAATTCACGTCATTTGAAAATCAGTAACTCCGCCAGAGAGCGTTTCTTTAGGTTACATAGGTTACATTATTTCTTAACAATGTACCCAATATTCCCATTTGCGCAATCAATGCCCTATGGATATAAATACTTTGATAAGAAAAAGTATAATTGTAACGAATATTCATTTATATTATAAATTTGAATACAGAAAACATTCATTTAAAGTAATGTAATGTAAAAGGGTAACGAACAAAGGCGGAACTTACTCTCAAAAAGACAAAAACATGCGGTCGCGAAAGTGTTAATAATGGATGGTTTATTATTATTTTTTTTATATATTCATGGGTGGCGCAATGGAAAGTATTCGGCATATATAATTACAACAGTGGTCTACAAACTTTTTTTTTTTTTTTTTTTTTTTAGGATACTGTAATGCGAAAATTTCTCCTTGTTTCCCACTACTAATTAATACAGAAATCTTAATGGTGTTTTTATAGTAATATGTCCTGATAAAATAAATTATAAATTATTGTGTAAAATTAGTGGTAGCAATAAAGGCGCAAAATTCTGATCTAGAAGAGTGTCCTAAAAAAGGGCGGAGAGTTCGATCCCGGTCACAGTTGTCAACTTAGCACATTTTGGCTACCGGAAAATTTTATGTTATTTAATGGTTGAAATATAACAGTTTTCACTGATTAAATAGAATAAAAATTTTCAGTAGCCAAAAAGTGCTAAATAGGTACTATGTATATGATATATCCATTCTTTAAAATTCGTTAACATAAGACGGAATGTTTAACAACATCGCACGCAACTAATAAATACTATACATATAAACAAATAACTTAGTACAATTTGTGAAACATAACCTTCATTTAATATACTGCAATGCCCTTAGTTTAATAATCACAACTTCATGTTTTTATTTTCTTTAAGTATGCCTGGAAATCGATAAGTACACAGAGGAAACGTCATACATTAGGTTTTAATTAAAACCTAATGTATGACGTTAGTATTTTCTCCTTCCATGACTGAGTATAAATTATCTTACTAGTTAAACTGAAAATGAACAGCCTATTTCAAATTCTAGTTCTTTCCATGAAACATTGTAGTCAAGTTAAACGATATTAAATATATACAGTATTAATTTAAAATTCTTGCTGAAATTTATGCAAGTGTATAATAAAGTAACCATTCTAAATAATGTGTTCGTAATAATAAAATTATATTCAATTTTCTTCAACTATTCTTTAAAGCTCTCTTCTGAGAGGTAACAATTAGATAAGAAAATATATATTCTCTAATTTTAAAATAAATATTTCTCAAATGGAGATCTCGACAAGAAATTTATATTTGAATTGATAAACGTTATCTCGAGAGAGAAGTTTTAAATATATTTATATGGAATAAAAATTTTCGATGGATAATTAAGTGTAAACAACAAAAGAAAATTTACATGTGTTGTACTGATTTGCATTGTTCAGATGATGTTTATAAAACGTTTCATTGCTCACCTTACAGTATCTCAGTGTTGCCAGATGTAGGGATATTTAGCTCTGTTTTTGGCGCAGGGTTGGGGGGGGGGGATTTTTGAAAAATTTCGTTTTTGTAGGGATATCTGTGGATTTTAGGTAACCAAATATTTTTTTTTTTTTTTCTGCAATTGAAAAAAATATTTAATTTGTTTTATTGATACATTGTATTTCAGGTTTTAGCAACTGTAACTGTGTATGTGTAGTGTACGTACATAACTTACTCCGTGTTATGTTCTACTACTACTACTACTACTATTTTTATTATATTACTACTTCTACTTCTTTTTCATATCTTTAGTTTTTCCACGATCACGTGGACGCGATGCTGGATATGAAACAGAAAAACAAAAATTGTAAAAATTATGATTTTACGGAAGAACACTTCTAATTATTTAAAAGCGAAGTTATGTATTGATTTTTTTTGCTTAAATACCACAACTCCCTATAATATGTAAGATTGTAATCTGTACATCTTTGTTCATGTCAAATGGTGGTACAAAATAAATCTCGCCAGATTTTTAATATAAAGTTTGAATTACTGATCTCACAATTAATATTTTACAAATGCATCTGTTTATATTTATTTATTTCTAAAGTTTTATTTGTGGTACTTTTATAGTGGCCCAGCCCCATGTAGCCATTTTATAGTACTTTTCTTTGATAGCAGCCTCCTTGGCTGCTAAGAAAAAAATGTGCCATATTTGTTGAATTACAATTTAATATCAAGAAAAACTAAAGATAATAATAATAATAATAATAAAAGGTCATTTCCCTATTCAATAAATATTTAACACTAAATTAAAAATAGCAATGAGTTATTTTTACATAATTTTAACTGGCTAAATAATATTCCAAATTTGGGTGTTTTTGTTTAAAAGGTTATGTGTTTTTACAAGGATCTGATTTTACCTAAATTTACACATGGCCAATGTAAAAAACAAATTTTATATTAGAAAATGTACTAGAATTCAGCAAATAATTCGTAAATAAAAATAAAGAAAAAGTTTTTTAACTGTACCCTTGCAATCGGTGTTTTTAAACAAGAATAGAATTTAATTATTTTACTATTATTGGAAAAAGCATAGTATAAGAGATTTCATTTTCAAAGAAACATATACATTTTCATTAATTCCATTTTTATAAAAATACTATAATTTGTTTTAATAAAAAACAATGATGAATGATGATATTTCACATAATAAATTACGTAAAATACACCAAAATTGAATTTTTAATTTAAATTTAACATTTCTGTACTAACAATTATTGCCCTTGCAGGGATGGAACACGGGCGCAGAATTCACACCGGAATATGTTTAAGAAATTTCTCTACCTATAATATCGTCGATTTAAGAGGTAGAAAATTTTCTTACATTGATAGTGGTATGAATTCAGCGCCCGTGTTCCATCCCTGCCCTTGACAAGATAAATCATAGATATAGTAATAAGACATAGATCGATCATTTGGGGGAAAAAAATGATTCTTTGCTACTCGGAGAAAAGTCCACAACATGGCCGCCTTTTTCCGAGTGAATACACACAGATAATTTAGAAAATAAAATTTATGAATAATTTATGTACTAAAGGTGAATGAAAAACTGCAGATACAATTTCAAATTCATTTTTCTTTTTTTTCTTCCTCTTTTTCCTTTATATATTTATTAATTTAGTTAATATTTCAATTTAAACTCTTTTTATATACAAAACTAACCTTCTTTACCTACGCCGCTGCTAACTATATTTAAAAGAATTCTTAAAATTCTATATTACTTTCTAATATAAAATCTTAAAAAATATCAAACTTTAACGTATTCCATTAAAATTCAAACCAGTTTTTATTTCGTAATAATAAGAAAGCAATTGATTATAAAATAATATTTTTCATAATTTAGTCAAATATAATTTACTTTTATGATAACATATGCATTTATTTTCATAAATTTATTAGAAGAACTAAAAGACTCAATATTTCGACATTTTGAAAGTTCATCAACACTCTATTCTATTCTATTACAATTGCCAAGTTTCAATGGTTGCAATACCGGTATATAGCTGATGCAAAAAAAATTTTCGGCATCAAAAATTTTTGCATCATAGATCTACATAAATCACTATATCTCTGAGATAAATAAGAAATCAATATCAATCTGTTCAATCGCCACTAGTGTATTTTGAAGTAAGGATTTCCGTAGGGTGAAATTTTTTAGTGTTGGTTAAATAGAGATTTTTTATGACTTTTGTTGAGAGAATTCAAATTTTCCTCTGTTAACAACGCATTATCTCCAGTGTTGCCAGATGAAAATTTAAATTATCCCTACGTTATGGAGAAAAAATCCCTACATTCCCTACGTTAAAATATTTTTACCCTACAATTAAAAACTATTAATAGAAATTATATAAAATCATATTATTATTATTATTTTAATATTTTCTAGCATTAAAAAAAAAAAAAAAAAAAAAAAAAAAAAACACGATCTATAATTATTAAAATACACATAAGTTGATTGTTGAAACAAACGGACAAATAAAAACGGGTACCTAATACATGCATACAAATGTATAATTGTGAAAACACAGTAAATAAAATGAACTATGTTTCTATAATTTGTTTAAATTTAATACTGTCAGCTCTTTATTTTATTAAATTATTAAATCAAACAGCTAGTCTTATTTGACATCTTTTCGCATCAAACATACCTAATAAATTTAATCTAGTAATGAATAATCAATGTTAAACCAGCAAATATCGACTTGATAGGTACCTTACTCCCAGTGCCTGATTTAAGGCAGGGCATTAGGGGCATGTGCCCTGGGCCCTTACACTGAGGGGGCCTCCAAGAAATTCTATCACACATTTAAAAAAAGTTACTAAAAATAAAAAAAATTCAAATTTTGCTATAGTGATCGTTGTTTTTTGTTTTTTCGTCAATGGATGGAGGTATTGCTGCACTGTTATATAAATCAATGGTATGATGCTTCAAGGAAACTATCAAATCATTGATAAAATTGCAATATTTTCGCAAATAAAACTACACACTACTGATACTGCATTCCAAACTCTTACAGGCTAACTAAATCCGAGGCACGCACCTACAAAATGAAAAGTGGAGAGAATTTTTAGACGCGTGAATCAAAAATATGTGGTTTGTTTTGTTTTTTGTAATATTAAAGTATGACGAAAAGGGCCCATTGAACATGAGTGCCCTGGGCCTCCGAGTGAGTAAATCGGTCCCTGCTTACTCCGACTCCTTAGGGGGTGTGGCTACACGAAATGGGTGGTGTGATCACATCAAAGAGAAATGAAAAGACTAATTTACAAAAAGGAAAACGAAAGACAATGCACGCATTTTGACGTAAAACAAAATAAAATACACTTTTAGATCTGTATAATATATTTGCGATTAAGATTTTGTACTGCAAAATATATTTTATTTGATGGGCGGGTGTATACAAATTACAAATAACTTGACAATTGGCATTTCGAGGAAATTTAATTTGAACATGTACATGACTTATTGTCCAATTTATTTTAAAACTTTGATGTTAATTATATCAAAATCTATAATAATAAATGGAAAAGTTTGTCTGTCTGTCTGTCTGTCTGTCTGTTCTTTTATACGTTCAGCCCCTATTGAACGCAGAAGTACAAGAATTGACATACGGATTCTCTGGAGCCTTTCCGATGTTTTCCTCGAAACAGAATTTAAAAATCTTAATTAGTTTCTGAGATATTAATTAAAATGCTGACCCATATCGATCGCGAAAATGACCAAAAATCCTCATTGCTTATAAAGAGACATTCTATCAGCATTCAGCAGACGATTTTACCGGCTGTCTCTAACGGAAAAAAAACATGTGCAAGTCATTAATGTCACATGATCTTTAACTGGGGTTAAAAATTGCAAATTTCAAAGTGCTTCAAATTTTCTTTTTCGTACAGAACACTTAATATACAACCTATTCAGCACAAAACCAACCTGCAGTTAAAATTTCATCGAATTTCATTAATAAACAAAGCAGTTACATTTTAATTGCTAATTAAATTTTATTCTAACACGTAATCTATCTTTCAATAGACGATAGGAGTTTCCATAGCAACAAAATACATTTGAAGGAACTAAAAAATACTTTTTCTTTTTCTTTTTACTTCCATTACCCGACTACCGTGGTATATATATAGGTTTTGGCGAAATAAAAAATATTTATTTTTCTTTTTACTTCCATTAATAAAACTACCGTAGATAATGGAATTAGAGATTTCACGTGATTTACATGTTTTAGAATGTCCTGATTAGGTTTTCTTTTGTATCACAGCTACTAATTAAAATAATTTCATAAGTAGCACATTATTTGAAAGCTTTGTTGATTTGGAATTGAACAGTAGATTACAGAAATTTCTACCGCCATATATTTTAAAATTTCGATATTTCAAATTCCAATTAAATTATTTTTGATACATCATTCGAAAGATATTTTAAAGTTCTTTTAAATTATCGAAAGTTTTCACCAGATTTACACGCTTTGAGGTCTCCCGAATTAGTTTTCTTTTGTATCTCAGCTACTAATTAAAATAATTTCATGAGTAATGCATCATTAGAAAGCTTTTTTAGATTTGGAATCGAACAGCGGAATACAGAAATTTGTACCGCCAGATGGCGCTGTAATATTTTAAAATTTCAAAATTTCAATTTCTAATTATGATTAAATTATTTTTAATACATCATTCGAAATATATTTTAAAGTTCTTTTAAATTATCGAAAGTTTTCACCAGATTTACACGTTTTGAGGTGTCCTGAATCAGTTTTCTTTTATATCTCAGTTATTAATTAAAAAAATTTCATAAGTAATACATCATTTGAAAGCTGTGTTGACTTGATACACATTTTAAAGTACTTTTACATTATCGAAAATGGAATTCGAGATTTCACCCGATTTACACGTTTTGAGGTCTCCTGATTAGGTTTTCTTTTGTATCTCAGCTACTAATTAAAATAATTTTATAAGTAATGCATCATTAGAAAGCTTTTTTGATTTGGAATCGAACAGTGGATTACAGAAATTTCTACCGCCAGATGGCACTGTAATATTTTCAAATTTCAATATTTCAATTTCTAATTATGATTAAATTATTTTTAATGCATCATTCGAAAGATATTTTAAATTTCTTTTATATCATCGACAGTTTTCACCAGATTTACACGTTTTGAGGTCTCCTGAATTAGTTTTCTTTTGTATCTCAGCTACTAATTAAAATAATTTCGTAAGTAGTACATCATTAGAAAGCTTTTTTGATTTGGAATCGAACAGTGGAATACAGAAATTTATACCGCAAGATGGCGCTGTAATATTTTAAAATTTCAATATTTCATTTTCTAATTATGATCAAATTATTTGTAATACATCATTCGAAAGATATTTTAAAGTTCTTTTAAATTATCGAAAGTTTTCACCAGATTTACACGTTTTGAGGTGTCCTGAATCAGTTTTTTTTTTTTTTTTTTTTTGTATCTCAGTTATTAATTAAAAAAAGTTCATAAGTAATACATCATTTGAAAGCTTATTTTAGTTGATACACATTTTAAAGTACTTTTACATTATCGAAAAATGGAATTCGAGATTTCACCCGATTTACACGTTTTGAGGTGTCCGGATTAGGTTTTCTTTTGTATCTCATCTACTAATTAAAATAATTTCATGAGTAATACATCATTTGAAAGCTTTGTTAATCTGGAATGGAACAATAGATTACAGAAATTTCTACCGCCAGATGGCGCTGTAATATTTTTAATTTCAATATTTCAAATTCTAATTATGATTAAATTATTTCTAATACATCATTCGAAAGATATTTTAAAGTTCTTTTACATTATCGAAAGTGGAATTCGAGATTTCACCTGATTTACAATTTAAAGTGTCCTGATCAGGTTTTCTTTTGCATCTCAGCTAATTGAGTAAGACCGTTCAAAATTGGTATATGCAAGTTAATTAGGAGGGGCTGGAACGGTGGGGAAGGAATAGGCGCGCAGCGCGCATGGGTTTGGGACCCGGTGCGAGTTTTTACCCGATGATAAAAGATTTTTTTTTATTTTATTTTCTTAATAATAAAAGTTTGAGTTGAGAAGGAATATGCGTGTACAGCGCACGTATATCCTCAAGCGTGCGCGCAGCGCGCATGGGTCTGCACTGCCGAAGGCAGTGGCGTCCCGGTGTGAGTTTTTACCCGATGCTAAATGATATATTTTTTAATTCCTTTTCTTGAGAATGAAAGTTTATGAGTAATAACATTGAATTTTGAGAAATCATAAGGATAGTGAAGGAATACGTGCGCGCAGCGTACGGGTCTACGCTGCCGAAGGCAGTGGGGACCCGGTGCGACATTTTTCCCGATCAGAATTTTTTTTTCTCTTTTTTTATCACGTGATACAAATTAATGCAATTTTGAGAATTCATTAATTATTGTGATTCATTTAAAAATAGTGACCAACTAAGCGGGCGTAGCCTGCTAGTATTAAATAAATGTTATATTTTTTATTAAAATTTTATAATAAATTTACCATTTCGGAATAATAGTAATAATAATAAAAGGGAGGTCATTTAAAAAATATGCAAATGTTCCAACTATTATAATTTATTGCAGGGCAATTATAATAATGCCCTTTTTTCTCCCTTACTAATTTTCTTGAGTAATTTTCCCCAGTATGTAACTAAGATTAAATAGGAAGAAAACAACTCTTATAAAATGTAGTAAAAGAACGAGAAGTAGAGGGCAGTACTAATAATACACTGGAATAAATTATAGTTGTTGGCAATTCTGAGTTATGAAATGTTTCACTTCGCATCAATCTGTAATAAAATAATGTATCAGAAACAAGGTATTGTAAGCAACTTTTTTACAGATAAGTTAAAAACTTTTTGCGTTTTTAAAAAGAATTTTAAAATTTTCATCAAATAGAAAAATCCATATAAAACAGAATGAAAAAAATATCCCCCCTACGCCAAAATCAGAGATAAAAAACAGTACTCTGCAGGGAGACGTCCTTACATCTGACATCACTGATTATCTCAATGTCTGCTGTCCGGAAAGACGCCGACACTGTGTGTAATGTAATTCCACCTATCGGAGTCATCGAAAAACCATACATTTTTTTTTTTATTCATATAAAATAAAATTCGCAAAGGATACGGTGTGATTAATGTAATCGATGAAATTTTTCATTTTAGTATTAAATTTAGCATTTTACACCACACTCTAATACTGTAATAAAATAAAAGATTATTACATTAAATGTATGAAAATAAAAAACTAAAGCTATGAAATATTAAAAGCATCACAATAAAAGTATGAAAATAAAAAAACAGTTTATTTAAGATTTACCGAGACACTGAATTAAAATGTAAAGAGACTAGAGTAATTTTGTTTATATAATGGTTACTTGATCTTAAGTCAAATAAACGTGACTCTGATCACATTTGTATCTTTGTATATTAAAAATAGACTCGTCCTTTATATATATATATATACATATGCTGTTGTTCTAATAAAGTGAAATTTTACGTATTTCTCTTTATTTTAACAGGATTCGTACAGACCTTATTTTCTCGCTACAAGTAATATTTTATAGCATTTTTAAAAAATAAAAATAGCTTATTAATAAAAATAAAATTTTATTCTAAAAATACTGTAGTTGCACAAAAGTGTGGGTACGTACAAAGCTGTAAGGAAAAAAAAAAAAAAAAAAAAAAAAGAAAAGAAAGAAAGAAAGAAAGAAAGACATCGGAAATGATTATTCACAAGCATTTTACATTAAACACGAGCAAATTGCTCATTTGCATATTTTATTGAATAAACATAAAAAAAAAAAAATAATAATAATGAATGGTTTATAGTATTGTTAAATACTCATATTTTTTTTAACTGAAAGTATCTAATAGTACCACAAATAAACTTATGTTACCTTATTCACAAGCATTTACATTAAGCTTGCATATTTTAGTTAATAAAGAATAAAAAAAATAAAGAAGGATATCATATATAGAATTGTTTAAATACTCAAAATTTTAAACTGAAAATAACTAATATTATCACAAATAAATTTATGTTACCTCATTTAAAATAATTTATTAAATTTTCTGACATTCTCACAATCTAAAGACATACGACTACCAATTTCGAATTAATAATAATGATGATTATAATGACAGTGGTAATGATATGATTATACTTATTCATAGCTGCTGATATTTTAATTTATTCCGGAGTACTTTTAGCCCCGCCTTTATTTCCGCACCACTTTATATATAGAAAAATGTTCTGTAATATATAACTCCGATCAAATAAGAAAAAAAAAATACTTTAAAAAATAAGTGGTAGGAAATAAAGGCGGGGCTAAAAGTACTCCGGAATAAATTAAAACATTGGCAGCTATGCTTATTTTAAATGAAGTGTAAAATCAAAGTTTGATTTTTAATAATAGTAAAGGAGGAGCTTAGAATCTTTATCAATTATGAAGTGTATAACGGAAAATCCAAAAGGCACAATATATATATATATATATTATTATTATTATTATTATTATTATTATTAAAAAGTATTGATCATAGCACTATGCGGATTTTACTGATATGCACAGAAAGACATACGATATTTTTAGGTAACAAAAGATTTATTTAAAAAAAAAAAAAAAAACAGTTTAAATGTCTTTCATCAGGTGGCGCTTTAATTGTAAAATTAATTTATTACAGTGATACAGTACCTTCAATAACATAGCTAAGACTATAAATGTTCAATGTGATGGCCGTCATTCATTAGATTGACCGTCAGACATTGCAGCATTGGAAATTCTGCTAAAAAAACTTCAGTATTTGCAATATGGCGTCATTTGGTCAGGCGTATCTGTTTGAAATGTGAGAGGATACTGTGAATACAGCGCGATTGTTAGTGAAAAAAGTAAATAATATTTTTTTCTTTTCTATATTATGAAATCCCATGTTTTTCTGTGCATCCCAGGGAAAATCACATAGCTACAGTCAGTACGTTTTGAATAATATATATTTTTATTTTTCCTGTGACTTTAGGATCACCCTATTTATAACATATATTTTTCTTGTGACTTAAGAATCACCCGATTTGCAATATATATATATATATATATATATATGTTAGAAACCGGGTGATCCTAAAGTCACAGGAAAAATAAAAAATATATATTATTCAAAACGTACTGTCTGTAGCTATACGGTTTTCACTTGAATGCACAGAGAAACATGGGATTTCATTATATATATAAGAAAAAAATATTAGTTACATTTTTCACTAACATATCGCGATGTATTTACAGTATCGAGTAAAATTCTTTGAAATATTCCAAAAACGCTAATAAAATTCTGGTTCAGGAAAATTCTATCCAAACCCAAAATTCTTTTGATTCACTTCAAAATGAAGCTGATTGTGACTCAATGAGGGACACTACTATAGTCCATTTCCTCAACAGAGGCACTTCAAGGCCACGGAATTCAGAGAGGGAGATCACGTGCTCAATTCCATCCAGTGAGATATCGTTGTTTCTTCAGTAACCTTGCAACGGACGGGGAAAGTGAAATCACAGTTCATCTGAGCGTGGCCTTGAGGTGACTGCGTAAAGGAAATAGAGAATAGCATAGGCGATAACAGAAGTCAAATTCCTGAAAAAGAACCAAAGGCAGACAAAATTAAACAGTTTTTTAATTGAGATTAACGTTGATTGGAACAATTTCGCTAATGAATTAATCAAAATTTCTGATGTTAAACCTTCATTTAAATTTACAGACCAACTTATTAAAATTCATAGTAAAAATACGGATGACTTCAGAGCCATCCAAAAATATCTCACCGAAAATAATTGTAAATTTACGACTCTTAACCCGTACGACCAACGCCCTAAAAAAATTTGTGTTAATTACTTGCTCTACTAATCCCTCCATATTCATGAAAGGATTGAATGGACATGGTTTTAAGGCGACAAGGGCCACCATTTTAAAAAGTAAAGCAGCAGGAAAACCTATGCCCATATATATGGTTAATATTGTACCCTGCAAAAAATTTGAGAAAATTTATAAAATAACTGAAATTTCTTTTATTCAAATTAAAATTGAAAGGTTTAGTTCAGGACCGCTAAAAGAGTGTTATCGCTGTCAATTCTCTGGCCACGCCTCCGATGGTTGTGGACTTACGCCCTGTTGCGTAAAATGTTCAGGATTTTCCCCTTGATTCGAAATTCCCTGTTTTTTTTGCATCTCTAATTCTAGGTGCGCAAGTTTATAATACCTGCATAGTTCGCCCATAATGATGGAATAATTTTTTGTGATTGGTCGCGAGGAAGCAAAGCAGTAGCAAATAGCGATTGGGCATCAGAATAGCATTTTGTTCGACATTTCATGTTAAAATTTAGTGAAAACATTTGCAGATATTTTCAAAAATACATTTTTAGTACTTTTATAGATCATTTATATAAATTACTTTTTTTTTTTTTTTGTTATTCTTGTCTATTTGTTAGTATTTAATTCTTTGTTTTTTTGCATCTCTAATTCTAGGCGCGAAAGTTTACAATACCTACATAGTTCGTCCGTAATGATGGAATAATCCTTTGTGATTGGCGCGGGGAAGCAAAGCAGTAGTATTAACGATTGGGCATCAGAATAGTATTTTGTTCGAAATTTCATGCTAAAATATAGTGAAAACATTTGCAGATATTTTCAAAAATACATTTTTAGTACTATTATAGATCATTTACATAAATTGCTTTTTTTTTCCTTGCCTGTTTGTTAGTATTTTACATAATATATACATTATTACTACTTTTATTCCCCACATACAAATTACTGATGTTTTTGAAACAAAATTTGCAGGAGTGAATATTTTTAAAATTAAAATATATAAGATTAATAGATTTTTTTTTCTTTTAGTTTTATTTTATCTGTAAAAAAGTAGGATTTATTTTACTTTCAGTGTAAGAGGTGGGCTTAAAATTTGTTGATAAATTAATATTATGAATGCTCCAAATATGAGTGTAAATACATTATTTGCTTTACTTATAGAACATAATATGCATATATTTTTTTTAAATTTCTATCAAAATTCATATGAGATTGAGAAACAAATTTATATCTTTAAAAATAGAATTTAGCTTTCAGCACACAACAGTAGCCAGTGAAGGGGTTAAGATGATGGCAGACACTCCAATATTTTAGATCCTGTGCTCATTTCGTTCCGCCTCTTTTTTTTTTTTTTTTTTTTTACTCCACTTGGTTTGTAGTTAGATTTTCACCAGTAGAATTATGATTATATTAAAAGAAAAATACCAGAGTTGCCAAAATTCTATTCATTCAGGAGCATTCTTAACTCCGCCTTTTTTTTTTTTTTTTAAAAACCAGTTTTTCTATAAGAGAATTTTTTTTTTTATATTTTACGGTAGTTATGTATAGCAGAGAATTATTCTATAAATAAAATGATGCAGAAATAAAGACGGTGCTAAAAATGGTCAGGAATAAATTAAAATGTTAGTAACTTTGACAATACCCTTCGAGAAATGTATTCTATTACTTGGATACTAACACTGCTCCGGAATAGATTAAAATATCCACATATCTGCTTAGCTGTCAGGAAACCGCCTTCTAATAATGACTTTTTTACAAAGCTCGAAATCACCTATCCCTTTTTCCAAGTCACTTTCAGGTAAAAGAAACTTTCGCTTTTTTTGCTACCAGTATATTTATACAATAATCTTTATCCTATTTAATAAGGGCACTTAACTATCAAAATACGATAAAGGTTTCCATATGAAAATAATGGTAGCATGAAAGGCGAAAACTTCTCATTAATAAAAGTTTCCAGAAAAAAGGGCGGAGACTTCGAGCTCTGCCCTTTTATCACTTTCTCTGACAATAGAGTTTTAAAATGTATACGCTTCTTTTATGACAAAAATTGCTACAGATAAATTTATTGGTATAGGAAATTACAGATTGTACGCACTTTGACGGACTTTTCTTTCTTTCTTTTATCTTTTTTTTAATCACTTTCGCGACGCTGACGTGAATTCATGTCATTTGAAAATCAGTAACTCCGCCAGAGGGCGTTTCTTTAAGTTACATTATTTCTTAACAATGTACCCAATATTCACATTTGCGCAATTATTTGTATCACTATGGATACAAATAATTTGATTAGAAAAAGTATAAATGTAACAAATATTCAATTATATTATAAATTTAAATACAGAAAACATTCATTTAAACTAATGTAATGTAAATTGGTAACGCCCAAAGGCGGAACTTACTCTCAAAAAGACAAAAACATGCGGTCGCGAAAGTGTTAATAATGGATGGTTTATTATTATTTCTTTATATTGATGGCGCAATGGAAAATATTCGGCATATATGATTACAGCAGGGGTCTACGAACTTTTTCTTTTTTAAAAGGACAGTTTCGGGAATGAGAAAATTTCTCCTTATTTCCCAGCACTAATTTAATGCTGAAATCTTAATAGTATTTTTATAGCAGTATGTCCTGATAAAATAAATTATAAATTATTGTATAAAATTGGTGTTAGCAGTAAAGGCGCAAATTTATCATCTTGAAGAGTGCCCTAAAAAAAGGGCGGAGAGTGCGACGCCTGTCATAGTTGTCAACTTAGCACGTTTTGGCTACCAGAAAATTTTATGTTATTTAATCTGTGAAATATAACAGTTTTCACTGATTATTTAATCAGTGAAAACTGAAAAAGTGCTAAATTGGCATCTATGTATATATGTCCATTTTTTAAAGTTCACTTCATAAGACCGAATGTTTATCAACATCACACGCAACTAATAAATACATATAAATAAATAACTTAGTAACAATTTGTTGTAACATAACGTTCATTTAATATACTGCATTGCCCTTAGTTTAATAATCACAACTTCATGTTTCTATTTTCTTTAAGTACGCATGGAAATCGATAAGTACACAGAGGAAACACCATACATTATGTTTTAAGCAGGCCCTGACTTACGGCAGGGCATACGGGGCAAATGCCCTGGGCCCCCCTTCTGCAAAGGCCCCCCCTACAGGCGAATGCAGAAATTCTGCAACCTAAAGACCTCTTATGCCACTGCAAGGGGGCCCCCCAGAATAGACTTGCCCCGGGGCTCCAGGTAGTCTAAGTCGGGCCCTGGTTTTAAGCCATTAGTATTTTCTTCTTCCATGACTGAGTGTAAATTATCTTACTAGGTAAACTGAAAATGAACAGCCTATTTCAAATTGTAGTTCTTTCCATGAAACATTGTAGTCAAGTTAAAGGATATTAAATTTATACATCATCAATTAAAAATTTTAGCTGAAATTTAGGCAATTGCATAATAAAGCAACCATTCTAAATTATGTGTTTGTAATAATAAAATTATATTTAATTTTCTTCAATTATTCTTTAAAGCTCTCTTCTGAGAGGTAAGAATTAGATAAGAAAATTTATATCCTGTAATCTTAAAATAAATATTTCTGAAATGGAGATCTCGACAAGAAATTTATATTTAAATTGATAAACGTTATCTCGAGAGAGAAGTTTTAAATATATATATATGGAAAAAAAATCTTCGATAAATAATTAAGTGCGTGTAAATGTAAACAACAAAATAAAATTTACCTGCGTAGTACTGATTTTCATTGTTCAGATGATGATTATGAAACGTTTCATTGCTCACCTTACAATATCTCAGTGTTGCCAGACGTAGGGATGTTTGGCTCTGTTTTTGGAGCAAGGGGGGGTGGGGATTTTTGAAAAATTTCGTTTTTATAGGGATATTTTTAGATTTTAGGTAACCGATTTTTTTTTTTTTTTTTCTGCAATTGGAAAAATATTTAATTTGTTTTATTGATATATAGTATTTCAGGTTTTAGGAACTGTATTTGTGTATGTGTAGTGTACGTACATAACTTACTTCGTGTTACGTTCTACTACTACTATTATTATTATACTACTACTTCTTCTTCTTTTTCATCTCTTTAGTTTTTCCCGCGATGAAGTAGACGCGGTGCTGGTGGATATGAAACAGAAAAACAAAAATTGTAAAAATTATGATTTGACGGAAGAACACTTCTAATTACTATTTAAAAGCGAAGCTATGTATTGATTTTGTCTGCTTAAATACCACGAACTTTCTATAATATGTAAGACTGTAATCTGTACATCTTTGCTCATGTCGAATGATGGTATAAAATAAATCTCGCCTGATTTTTAATATAAAGTTTGAATTACTGATCTCACATTTAATATTTGACAAATGCATCTGTTTTTATTTATTTATTTCTAAAGTTTTATTTGTGGTACTTTTATAGTGGCCCCACCCCATGTAGCCACTTTATAGTCCTTTTCTTTTAAAGCGGCCTCCATGGCTGCTATGAAGAAAATGTGCCATATTTGTTGAATTACAACTTAATGTCAAGAAAACTAAAGATAATAATAATAATAATAATAATAATAATAAAAGGTCATTTCCCTATTCAATAAATATTTAACACTAAATTAAAAATAACAATGAGTTATTTTTTACATAATTTTAACTGGCTAAATAATATTCCAAATTTGGGTGTTTTTGTTTAATAGGTTATGTGTTTTTACAAGGATCTGATTTTACCTAAATTTACACATGGCCAATGTAAAAAACAAATTTTACATTAGAAAATGTACTAGAATTCAGCAAATAATTCGTACATAAAAATAAAGAAAAAGTTTTTTAACTGTACCATTGCAATCGGTGTTTTTAAACAAGATAATAATTTTTTAAAATAGAATTTAATTATTTTACTATTATTGGAAAAAGCATAGTATAAGAGATTTCATTTTCAAAGAAACATATAGATTTTCATTAATTCCATTTTTATAAAAATACTATAATTTGTTTTAATAAAAAACAATGATGAATGATGATATTTCACATAATAAATAACGTAAAATACACCAAAATTGAATTTTTAATTTAAATTTAACATTTCAGTACTAACAATTATTGCCTTTGACAAGATAAATCATAGATATAGTAATAAAACATAGATCGATCATTTGGGGGAAAAAAATGATTCTTTGCTACTCGGAGAAAAGTCCACAACATGGCCGCCTTTTTCCGAGTGAATACACACAGATAATTTAGAAAATAAAATTTATGAATAATTTATGTACTAAAGGTGAATGAAAAACTGCCCATACAATTTCAAATTCATTTCTCTTTTTCTTTCTTCTTCTTTTTCCTTTATATATTAATTAATTTAGTTAATATTTCAATTTAAACTCTTTTTATATACAAAACTAACGTTCTTTACCTACGCCGCTGCTAACTATATTTAAAAGAATTCTTAAAATTCTATATTACTTTCTAATATAAAATCTTAAAAAATATCAAACTTTAACGTATTCCATTAAAAATCAAACCAGTTTCTATTTCGTAATAATAAGAAAGCAATTGATTATAAAATAATATTTTTCATAATTTAGTCAAATATAATTTACTTTTATGATAACATATGCATTTCTTTTCATAAATTTATTAGAAGAACTAAAAGACTCAATATTTCGACATTTTGAAAGTTCATCAACACTCTATTCTATTTTTCTATTACAATTGCCAAGTTTCAATGGTTGCAATACCAAAAAATTTTTTCGGCATCAAAAATTTTTGCATGATAGATCTACATAAATCACTATATCTATGAGATAAATAAGAAATCAATATCAATCTGTTTAATAGACGGCGCCACTAGTGTATTTTGAAGTAAGGATTTAAGTAGGGTGAATTTTTTTAGTGTTGGTTAAATAGAGATTTTTTATGACTTTTGTTGAGAGAATTCAAATTTTCCTCTGTTAACAACGCATTATCTCCAGTGTTGCCAGATGAAAATGTAAATTATCCCTACTTTATGGAGAAAAAATCCCTACATTCCCTACGTTAAAATATTTTTACCCTACAATTCAAAACTATTAATATAAATTACATAAAATCATATTATTATTATTATTTTAATATTTTCTAGCATTAAAACAAAAGAAAAAAAAAACATGATCAATTATTATTAAAATACACATAAGTTGATTGTTGAAACAAACGGACAAATAAAAACGGATACCTAATATATGCATACAAATGTATATTTGTGAAAACACAGTAAATAAAATGAACTATGTTTCTATAATTTGTTTAAATTTAATACTGTCAGCTCTTTATTTTATTAAATTATTAAATCAAACAGCTAGTCTTATTTGACATCTTTTCGCATCAAACATACCTAATAAATTAAATTTAGTAATGAATAATGATTGCAAATATCGACTTGATAGATACCTTACTCCGACTCCTTAGGGAGTGTGGCTACACGAAATGGGTGGTGTGATCACATCAAAGAGAAATGAAAAGACTAATTTACAGAAAGGAAAACGAAAGACAACGCACGCATTTTGACGTAGAACAAAATAAAATACACTTTTAGATCTGTATAATATATTTACGATTAAGATTTTGTACTGCAAAATATATTTTATTTGATGGGTGGGTGTATACAAATTACAAATAACTTGACAATTGGCATTTCGAGGAAATTTAATTTGAACATGTACATGACTTATTGTCTAATTTATTAAAAACTTTGATGTTATTTATAGGAAAATATTAAATAAATGTTATATTTTTAATTAAAATTTTATAATAAATTTACCATTTCGGAATAATTGTAATAATAATAAAAGGGAAGTCATTTAAAAAAAATGCAAATTTTCCAACTATTACAATTTATGCCGGCGCAATTATAATAATGCCTTTTTTCTCCCTTACTAATAATTTTCTCCCTTCTTGAGTAATTTTCCCCAGTATGTAACTAAGATTAAATAGGAAGAAAACAACTCTTAGAAAATCTAGTAAAAGTACGAAAAGAAGAGGTACTAATAATACACTGGAATAAATTATAGTTGTTGGCAATTCTGAGTTATGAAATGTTTCACTTCGCATCAATCTGTAATAAAATAATGTATCAGAAACAAGGTATTGTAAGCAACTTTTTTACAGATAAGTTAAAAACTTTTTGCGTTTTTAAAAAGAATTTTAAAATTTTCATCAGATAATAGAAAAATCCCTACAATACAGAATTAAAAAAAAAATCCCCCCCCCCCCTACGCCAAAATCAGAGCTAAAGAACCCTACTGCAGAGAAATCCCTACATCTGACAACACTGATTATCTCAATGTCTGCTGTCCGGGAAGACGCCGACACTGTGTGTGACTTCACCACTATACGATCTATTTGTAGATCAAAATACATTTATTTTTTAAATTCATATAAAATAAAATTCGCAAAGGATACGGTGTGAGTAATGTAATCGATAAAATTTTTCATTTTAGTATTAAATTTAGCATTTTACACCACACTCTAATACTGTAAAAAAATAAAAGATTATTACATTAAATGTATGAAAATAAAAAACTAAAGCTATGAAATATTAAAAGCATCACAACAAAAGTATGAAAATAAAAAAATAGTTTATTTAAAGTTTACCGAGACACTGAATTAAAATGTAACGAGACTAGAGTAATTTTGTTTATATAAAGGTTACTTGATCTTAAGTCAAATAAACGTGACTCTGATCACATTTGTATCTTTATATATTAAAAATAGACGCGTCCTTTATATATATGTACATATATATATACATATGCTACTGTTCAAATAAAGTGAAAATTTACGTATTTCTCTTTATTTTAACAGGATTCGTACAGACCTTATTTTCTCGCTGCAAGTAATATTTTATAGCATTTTTAAAAAATAAAAATAGCTTATTAATAAAAATAAAATTTTATTCTAAAAATATTGTAGTTGCACAAAAGTGTGGGTACGTACAAAGCTGTAAGAAAAAAGAAATAATAATAAAATAAAATAAAGAAAGAAAATAAATAAAGAAAGAAAGCCATCAGAAATGCTTATTCAAAAGCATTTTACATTAAACACGAGCAAATTGTTCATTTGCATATTTTATTGAATAAAGATTAAAAAAAAAAAAGAAAAAAAAAGTAATGAATGGTTTATAGTATTGTTTAAATACTCATATTTTTTTAACTGAAAATATCTAATAGTACCACAAATAAACTTATGTTACCTTATTCACAAGCATTTACATTGAACTTGCATATTTTAGTTAAAGGATAAAAAAAAAATAAAGAAGGATATCATATATAGAATTGTTTAAATACTCAAAATTTTAAACTGAAAATAACTAATATTATCACAAATAAATTTATGTTACCTCATTTAAAATAATTTATTAAATTTTCTGACATTCTCACAATCTAAAGACATACGACTACCAATTTCAAATTGATGATAGTGATGATTATGATGACAGTGGTAATGATATGATTATACTTATTCACAGCTGCTGATATTTTAATTTATTCCGGAGTACTTTTAGCCCCGCCTTTATTTTGCACCACTTTATATATAGAAAAATGTTCTGTAATATATAACTCCGATCAAATTAGAAAAAAATACTTGAAAAATACTTAAAAAATAAGTGGTAGGAAATAAAGGCGGGGCTAAAAGTACTCCGGAATAAATTAAAACATTGGTAGCTATGCTTATTTTAAATGAAGTGTAAAATCAAAGTTTGATTTTTAGTAATAGTAAAGGAGGAGCTTAGAATCTTTATCAATTATGAAGTGTATAACGGAAAATCCAAAAGTCACAATATTTATATATATATATATATATATATATTATTATTATTAAAAAGTATTGATCATAGCACTATGCGGATTTCACTGAAATGCACAGAAAGACATACGATATTTTTAGGTAACAAAAGATTTATAGGAAAAAAAAAAGTTTATATGTCTTTCATCAGGTGGGGCTTTAATTGTAAAATTATTTTATTACAGTGATACAGTACCTTCAATAACATAACTAAGACTATAAATGTTCAATGTGATGACCGTCATTCATTAGATTGACCGTCAGACATTGCAGCATTGGAAATTCTGCTAAAAAAACTTCAGTATTTGCAATATGGCGTCATTTGGTCAGGTGTATCTGTTTGAAATGTGAGGGGATACTGTGAATACAGCGCAATATGTTAGTGAAAAATGTAAATAATATTTTTTTCTTTTATATATTATAAAATCCTATGTTTTTCTGTGCATCCCAGTGAAAATCACATAGCTACAGTCAGTACGTTTTGAATAATATATATTTTTTATTTTTCCTGTGACTTTAGGATCACCCTATTTATTATATATTTTTTTCTTGTGACTTAAGAATCACCCGATTTACAATATATATATATATATATGTTATACATCGGGTGATCCTAAAGTCACAGGAAAAATAAAAAATATATATTATTCAGAACGTACTGTCTGTAGCTATACGCATTTCACTGGGATGCACAGAGAAACATGGGATTTCATTATATATATAAGAAAAAAATATTAGTTACATTTTTCACTAACATATCGCGATGTATTTACAGTATCGAGTAAAATTCTTTGAAATCTTCTGAAAACGCTAATAAAATTCTGGTTCAGGAAAATTATATCCTAACCCAAAATTCTTTTGATTAACTTCAAAATGAAGCTGATTGTGACTCAATGAGGGACACTACTATAGTCCATTTCCTCATCAGAGGCACTTCAAGGCCACGGAATTCAGAGAGGGAGATCACGTGCTCATTTCCATCCAGTGAGATATCGTTGTTTCTTCAGTAGCCTTGCAACGGACGGGGAAAGTGAAATCACGGTTCATCTGAGCGTGTCCTTGAGGTGACAGCGTAAAGGAAATAGAGAATAGCATAGGCGATAACACCAGTCAAATTCCTGAAAAAGAACCAAAGACCGACAAAATTAGGCAGTTTTTTAATTGAGATTAACGTTGATTGGAACAATTTCGCTAATGAATTAACCAAAATTTCTGATGTTAAACCTTTATTTAAATTTACAGACCAACTTATTAAAATTCATAGTAAAAATACGGATGACTTCAGAGCCATCCAAAAATATCTCACCGAAAATAATTGTAAATTTACGACTCTTAACCCGTACGACCAACGCCCCAAAAAAATTTGTGTTAATTACTTGCTCTACTAATCCCTCCATAATCATGAAAAGATTTAATGTACATGGTTTTAAGGCGACGAGGGCCACCATTTTAAAAAGTAAAGCAGCAGGAAAGCCTATGCCTATATATATGGTTAATATTGTACCCTGCAAAAACTTTGAGAAAATTTATAAAATAACTGAAATTTCTTTTATTCAAATTAAAATTGAAAGGTTTAGTTCAGGACCGCTAAAAGAGTGTTATCGCTGTCAATTCTCTGGCCACGCCTCCGATGTATGTGGACTTACGTCCTGTTGCGTAAAATGTTCAGGATTTTCCCCTTGATTCGAAATTCCCTGTTTTTTTTTTGCATCTCTAATTCTAGGTGCGCAAGTTTACAATACCTGCATAGTTCGTCCATAATGATGGAATAATCCTTTGAGATTGGTCGCGAGGAAGCAAAGCAGTAGCAAAATAGCGATTGGACATCAGAATAGCATTTTGTTCGAGATTTCATGCTAAAATTTAGTGATTTACAGATATTTTCAAAAATACATTTTTAGTAGTATTATATATAATTTACACAAATTACATTTTTTTTTTCTGTCTATTTGTTAGTATTTAATTCTTTGGTTTTTTGCATCTCTAATTCTAGGCGCGCAAGTTTACAATACCTACACAGTTCGTCCGTAATGATGGAATAATCCTTTGTGATTGGCGCGGGGAAGCAAAGCAGTAGCAATTAGCGATTGGGCATCAGAATAGCATTTTGTTCGAAATTTCATGTTAAAATTTAGTGAAAACATTTGCAGATATTTTCAAAAATACATTTTTAGTACTATTATAGATCATTTACATAAATTACTTTTTTTTTTTGTGTCTATTTGTTAGTATTTTACATAATAT
The DNA here is from genome assembly GCA_963930645.1 of Salticus scenicus. Taxonomy (NCBI): domain Eukaryota; kingdom Metazoa; phylum Arthropoda; class Arachnida; order Araneae; family Salticidae; genus Salticus; species Salticus scenicus. Next base: position 93,750,963 of record OZ005660.1, read on the forward strand.
GTACAGTCGGTGGAAAAAAAAAACTCAACACCCGTTGTAGTTTCGTTATTAATTGACGGAGGAACATCTAATAGACATCATTCAACAAGAAATTAAAAGCACTTTCTGAATATGTCGTCAAAGTTTTAATTAGGAGTCATCTACATATTGAAATGAGCACCAACTTTGAATTTTTCAATAGCAATACCCAATTTTGACTACATTTTCGAATTTCTGAGAGTCTGGCAGTGCGAAAAAGTATACTATTTGTATACTTTATCTTTAGATTTTATAGAGTTATAATCAAAAATGTGTTAGGGGTTATCTGTAAATGTAGAAAAATAAAATTAAGATCCTATAAGAAAGAGACAGAATTTTAATGTTTCACGCGGGAAATCTTTCAGGAAAAAAATAATTATAAAAATTAATAAAACGTTGTTGTGTTTTCCAGTTCCTTAATTATCCTGAATTCAGTTTTCTAGATTTGTATATACTTCAGTACTTTTTTACATAATTTTAGGTCTATTTATATACATTACACTTGCGATAAGTCCATACAGTACTCTTTGAAAAGAGTGCAATATTTTTCATGTAAAAGTGTCTATTATGGCTGTACTGATCACCAATAAAGCTTAAATTTTCTTTCGTAGGTGTAACATAATATACGAAATGAAATAATATATATATATATATATATATATACAACAACGCATAAAATAAATCTTTTCGGATAAATTATTGTAAGGGTTCATGAAGTAAATATTATGCAATTTTAATCGCACTTACCAGTTTTGGGTCAGTTGAACTCTTTGGAACTGTACGATTCGTTTTATAATTTCTATGAAAATATAACTTCTTAATTAACCCTTTCGCGACCTGACGTAGATTCACGCCATTTGAAATCTGTAACTCTGTCAGTGGGCGTTTCTTTTGTAATTTGTGTGTTACATATTTCTTAAGTGTATACCCAATGTTAATATTTTTGCAATAAAATATACTATGGATAGAAATATATTGATTAGAAAGAATATAATTATAATGTATATCCATTTGTAATATAATTGTGAATACAAAAAATTTGTTCTGAAATATTTTATTTTGAGAGTATAACATTTGTAGGCGGGTCTAACTGTCGAAAAGGCAAAATCCTGCGGTCGCAAATAGTTTTAAAATATATTTATACAGAGCTGCCAACCTAATCCGGCAAATTGTTAACGCCTATTGAAAAACGCCCCTTTTTCTACACCACTTAATTTTTAGAGTATTTGTTTTCTTCATTCATCGTAAATATATTTGAAGAGAATTACTCTAAAAATTAAGTGGTGTAGAAAAAGGGGCGGTACTAACAATTTGCCGGATTTGGTTGGCAGCTCTGTTTATAAAAGTTAAAGTATGTTTTTAAAAATGTATAAATTAAAAATATATTAATAAAATTTTAAATACTAAAAGTGACCTTAAAATATTAATCCTCCCCCCTACAAAATAAATGAATAAGTAAAAAATTAAATAAAAAAAAATATATATGAAGCAAAAGATTAAGCTTTTTTTAACTATGGCGGTAGTTAAGAAACGATTTTAATAAGTTGTCTTGCATTCCAATTCCATTCGTTTTTTTTATAGTTAACAATTTAACATTAAATCTATTTTTCTATTTAAGGCAGTAAACCCCGCCTATTTAGTTAATTTTTCTTTCTTCTAGTTCTACTTTCTTCTTCTCGAAATGAAATAATATAGATATCTATCTACAGCAACGCATAAACTAAATCTTTTTGGATAATATGAAAGTAAAAGTATATTATGAAAGTAAAAGTATATTTTTTAAAATTTATATAAAGTTAAAATATATTAATAAAATTTTAAAGACAAAAGTATTATGTCCTAAAGTAATAATCCCCCCCCTACAAAATAATTAAATAAATAAATAAAAATAAAGCAATATATGAAGCAATATATGAAGCAAATGATTAAGCCTTTAACTATGTCGGTAGTTAAGAAACGATTTTACAAGTCTGTCTTGCATTCCAATTCCATTCTTTTTTTTTTTTTTTTTTTAAACTGACAATTTTTTCATTTAACCCATTTTTCTATTTAAAACAGTAAACCCCGCCTATTTAGTTATTTTTTCTTCTAGTGTTCCTTTAAAAGATTCAAAATTTATCACTAATTAATGGATGAAGTAAATAGTCCTTGTGCATATTTTTGTCAACATAAAATAAGGAGTTTAACACGAATACTCAATGTAACATTTACTTTCCTTTTCTGTATTGTTTTGTTTTGACGAACGATGAAGGCGGGGCTTGTCTTCTTTAGAAAACAGGAATTCTTGATAATAACACTAATGTCTAAAAATCCTCATTTTTGTTTCATTTCTTTGCGTTTGACGTTGTTGTTATATAATTTGACCCGTTCATAAAAAATAAAAATATTTTGTTTAATTTTCTTTGTTATTTTTTAAGATTTGATTCGTTATCTTACGAAAAACGTTATAAGAGACGGCCCCCTAAACAACTCCAAAAGAAAGATTTATTTATATCTCGAAAACTAATAACTGGAATGAGCTGCATTTTTGCACACCCATATTTTTCAGCATTAGGATTCATTTTATGTAAAAATTAATATAGATCATAATTCATATTTTTTATGAATATGGATTTATTAATATTTTTCAGAATCAAAAGTAATGATGGATTATGTTTGGGTTTCTTCACTGTATCTCGTAAAAAAAAATTATATCGATCAAGTAATTTTTTGTGAAGATATTAATAAAAGTTTGAAATATGAATTTAACATTAGCACCTTCAAACTTTGAACGCTTATAACTCTATGAAAAAATAAGTAAAATATACAACCAATATACTTTTTTGCGTTGTCATGATCCCAGGAATTTAAATATAAAATAAAAATGGGGCATTACCATTGAAAAAATCAAAGTTGGTGCGCGTTTTAATATGTAGATGACCCCTAATTCAAAAATCGCAGCACTCGCTGCTTCAGGAAGGGGGGAAAGGGGAAAAAATTAAAAAAAAAAGAGTTACTGCGTTTGAAATTGGTTGGTATATTTAGATTTTAAGGCAAGGTAAATCGAATGCGAATATTTTCGAGTGTAAAATTATTATTATCGGCGGAAAGAGGGGGGGGGGGAGAGCGAAGGGGCAAAGATGTAGAAAAGGAACGGGAGTTTCGGAGAAAACAACGGAATACCCAGAACACCTTTATTGTTCTAAAACGGGGATAAGGCGCTGCAGGCGCCACCGAGCGGGACTTAGCTAAAGTCAGAAATTTGAAAGATCATAACATGGTGAGCGAACAGGCTGTTTCAGATATTGAAAAGGAAAGAGGGCGCCGAAGGCGCTGCCGAGCGGGAATTTACTGCGATTTCAATAAGCTATTTTCACGATATATCAATAAGCTGTTATTAGACCTGAAAGGGGAAAAAGGCGCCGCAGGCGCCACCGAGCGGGAGTTTCGTGAAGTCGGATTTTTTAGGGATCGCGAACCAGCTGGTCGCCGAAGGCGGCTAGTATAAAATAAAAATAGGGCATTACCATTGAAAAAATCAAAGTTGGTGCGCATTTTAATATGAATACAACCCCCAATTCAAAATTCCTGTTTATTTTCTGAAACTACTCACAATTCCTGGTCGAATGATACCAATTACATTTTTCTACATCGATTAGTAACGAAGTTACGTTGAGTGTTGCGTTTTTTTTTTTTTTTTTCCCATCTGTACATTATTACTACTTTTTTAATTTTTTCACCACATACAAATTACTGAAGTTTTTGAAACAAAATTTGCAGGAATAAATATTTTTAAGATTAAAATATATAAGATTAACAGATTTTTTTTCTCTTTTAGTTTTATTTTATCTGTAAAAGAGTAGGATTTATTTTACTTTCAGTGTAAGAGGTGAGCTTAAAATTTGTTGATAAATTAATATTATGAATGCTTCAAATATAAGTAAATACATTATTTGCTTTACTAATAGAACATAAAATGTATATATTTTTTAAAATTCATATCAAAATTCATATGAGATAGAGAAACAAATTTATATCTTTAAAAATAGAATTTAGCTTTCAGCACACAACAGTAGCCAATGAAGGGGTTCAGATGATGGCAGAAACTCCTATATTTTAATTGCTGTGCTCATTTCGTACCGCCCTTTTTTTTTTTTTTTTTTTTTTTTTTTTTTTCTTAACTCCACTTGGTTTGTAGTTAGATTTTCACCAGTAGAATTATGATTATATAAAAAGAAAAATACCAGAGTTGCGAAAACTCTATTCATTCCGGAGCATTCTTAGCCCCGCCTTTTTTTTTTTTTTTTTTTTTAACCAGTTTTTCTATAAGAGAATTTTTTTTTCTTATTTTACGGTAGTTATGTATAGCACAGAATTATTCTATAAATAAAATGATGCAGAATTAAAGACGGTGCTAAAAATGGTCAGGAATAAATTAAAATGTCAGAAACTTTGACAATACCCTTCGAGAAATGTATTCTATTACTTGGATACTAACACTGCTCCGGAATAGATTAAAATATTGACATATCTGCTTAGCTGTCAGGAAACCGCCTCCTAATAATGACTTTTTTACAAAGCTCGAAATCACCTATCCGTTTTTCCAAGACACTTTCAGGGAAAATAAACTTTCGCTTTTTTTGCTACCACTATATTTATACAATAATCTTTATCCTATTTAATAAGGGCACTTAACTATCAAAATACGATAAAGGTTTCTATATGAAAATAATGGTAGCATGAAAGGCGAAAACTTCTCATTAATAAAAGTTTCTAGAAAAAAGGGCGGAGACTTCGAGCTCTGCCCTTTTACCACTTTCTCTTTCTCTGACAATAGAGTTTTAAAATGTATACACTTTTTCTATGACAAAAATTGCTACATATAAATTTATTGGTATAGGAAATTACAGATTGTACGCACTTTGACGGACTTTTCTTTCTTTCTTTTATCTTTTTTTTTTTAAATCACTTTCGCGACGCTGACGTGAATTCATGTCATTTGAAAATCAGTAACTCCACCAGAGGGCGTTTCTTTAGGTTACATTGGTTACATTACTTCTTAACAATCTACCCGATATTCACATTTGCGCAATGTGGATACAAATACTTTGATTAGAAAAAGTATAATTGTAACGAATATTCAATTATATTATAAATTTGAATACAGAAAACAATCATTTAAACTAATGTAATGTAAAAAGGTAACGCCCAAAGGCGGAACTTACTCTCAAAAAAGACAAAAACATGCGGTCGCGAAAGTGTTAATAATGGATGGTTTATTATTATTTTCTTTATATTGATGGCTGGCGCAATGGAAAATATTCGGCATATATGATTACAGCAGGGGTCTGCAACCTTTTTTTTTTTTAAGGACAGTTTCGGGATCGGGAATGAGAAAATTTCTCCTTGTTTCCCAGCACTAATTTAATGCTGAAATCTTAATGGTATTTTCATAGTAATATGTCCTGATAAAATAAATTATAAATTATTGTATAAAATTGGTGGTAGGAATAAAGGCGCAAATTTATCATCTAGAAGAGTGTCCTCAAGAATAGGGCGGAGAGTGCGACCCCTGTCATAGTTGTCAACTTAGCACATTCTGGCTACCGGAAAATTTTATATTATTTAATCTGTGAGGGGTATCAAATTACAAATAACATGACTATTGACATTTCCAGGAAATGTAATTTTATCATGTTACATGAGTTATTGTCCAATTTATTTTTAAACTTTGATGTTAATTATATCAAAATATTAAATAAATGTTACATATTTTATTAAAATTAGATAATAAATTTACCATTTCGGAATAATATTAGTAATAATAATAAAAGGGAGGACATATTAAAATATGCAAATATTTGAAACTATTATAATTTACGCTGGCGCAATCATAATAATGCCCTTTTTTCTCCATTACTAATTTTCTTGAGTAATTTTCCCCAGCATGTAACTAAGATTAAATAGGAAGAAAACAACTCTTATAAGAAATTAGTAGAAGTACGAGAAGTAGAGGGCGGTACTAATACACTGGAATAAATTATAGATGTTGGGAACTCTGCGTTATGAGATGTTTCATTTCGCATCAATGTATCAGAAACAAGGTATTGTAAGCAACTTTTTCACAGATAAGTTTAAATATTTTTGCGTTTTTGAAAAGAATTTTATAATTTTCATTAGATGGTAGAAAATCCCTACAAAACAGAAATTGAAAAAAAAATCCCCCTACGACAACAACAGGGCTAAATAACCCTAATGTAGGGAGAAATCTCTACATCTGGCAACACTTGCATCATCTCAATGTCGGCTGCCTCGAAAGACGCTGACATTATTTACTTATTACGTTGAATTATTTCACATTCATAAAAGGTTGCATTTTAAATATTATATAAAATAAAATATGAAAATTACACGGTGTGAGGGATGTAATACATAGATATTTTCATTTTAGTCATAAATTTAGCATTTTACACCACACTTTAATACAGTAATAAAACAAAAGATTATTACATTAAATGTACGAAAATAAAAAACTAAAGCTACGAAATATTAAAAGCATCACAATAAAAGTACATAAAAAAAAAAAAAAAAAAAAAAAAAAAATAGTTTATTTAAGATTTACCAAGACACTGGAAGAAAATGTAGCAAGACTAGGGTAATTTTGTTTATATAAAGGTTATTTGATCTTAAGTGAAATAAATGTGACTCTGATCACATTGTGGCTTTATATATTAAAAATAGACGCGTCTTTTTTTTTATTATTATTATTAATATATGTATATATATATGTATACATTGTTGTTGTTGCTATTGTTCAAATAAAGTGAAATTTTACGTATTTCTTTTTTATTTTAACGGGATTCGTAATGTCCTTATTTTCTCGCTACCAGTAAGATTTTATAGCAATTTTTGTCATAAAAATGGCTGATTAATTAAGAAAAAAAGAATTATAAAAATTGTGGTTGCACAGAAGGGCGGGTACGTACAAACCTGTAAAAAAAAAAAAGAAGCTTATTCACAAGCATTTACATTAAGCACGAGCAAGTTGTACATTTGCATATTTTAGTTAATAAAGGATTAAAAATAAAGAAATAAAAGTAAAGAAGGATTTATAAAATTGTTTAAATACTCATATTTTTAAACTGAAAATATCTAATATTACCACAAATAATGTTATGTTACCTTATTCAAAAGCATTTACATTAAACACGAGCAAATTGTACATTTTAAAAACCAGTAAAAACTACAACGTCAGAAACGCCAAATAAAAAGATTAGGGAAGCACACAGCTGTTTCGGTAGCCTTAAGCATACCGTCTTCAGTGCATAATGATCATCTTCATCATCATGTAGCTTGACGAAGTTCCTACGACGGTCGTAACCGTCGCTTACCTTCACATGAGAAGAAGAAAATCCTGAAGCTCAAGTGTATGATCAAATACTTCAGTACACTGAACTTGAGGAGTTCAAAAAGCTCGGGCGTGATGGTTAGATGATTTACATGACTGTGGGCAGAGGCGAGAGACAATAGGGAGTTGAAGGAGAAAATAAATTGAAGTTGTACAATACATATTCTGGCAAACCAACAAAAATAAATCTAACTTATTTTTATTTATTTATTTATTTTTAATAATCCTGACTACTAATTAATAAACTATCATAATTTTTAATTAAAAAACAAAACAAAACATATAATAAAAAGACAGAGCTGCCAACCTAATCCGGCAAATTGTTAGTACCGCCCCTTTTTCTACACCACTTAATTTTTAAAGTATTTGTTTTCTTCATTCATCGTAAATATATTTGAAGAGAATTACTCTAAGAATTAAGTGGTGTAGGAAAAGGGGCGGTTCTAACAATTTGCCGGATTTGGTTGACAGCTCTGAAGAGAGAGAAATAAGCCTAACAAGACTGTTAGGCAGTAAAATATAGAATTAAATACTAAAAGAGAATAAAAGAGAATAAATATTTACAAGCTATATACAATTAAATTTACAAAATTAAGTTTAAAAAAATCCCTACGAGTAAGGTAACTGGTAGGAAGGCTGACCATACACGGCTGAGATAAAAACTCAGAGTAAAATTGCAGATGTCAGGGGGTAGCCAGAGGTAGCTGAATTATTAATTCAGTCTACGGAAAAAAGAAATTTTGAGTGAGAATTCTGCGTTATGTGACGCCAGAAGGATCTCGTCTTATACGTTTGGAGACTGGAACGAACCCATCTTCCCTGTATAAAATGGTGAGAGGGCGTTTCTTGGCCCTACGAATTCTTGGATCATACCTTCTGATAGGATTCTGGACTTTGGGGATAGACCTGTGAAACTTCAACGCAAGTCTCTTAATTTCAGAATAAATAGGCCTAATTTTCAGGTCTTTGTGAATGACATCATTGCGAACGTAGCGAAAATCCTGAGCATACCTACGCAATTGCTTGTTTTGGAAAACTTGAAGCCTTTCAAGCTGAGTCTTTGAGGCAGATCCGAACACCGCGGACCCGTAAGTCAAGATGAGTCGGATCATGGACTTGTACAGTAACAATTTATTTTTAACAGACAGGCGGCTATTCCAAGCCAAAAGACGAAAAAGAGGGGCGATGGCATTTTGCGCTTTTTTCAGAATTTTTGAAATGTGCTTTTGCCACAATAATTTAGAATCTAGGTGAATTCCTAGGTACTTATACGATGTTTCTCAGGGAATAGCTTCATTATTAAGAAAGAAGTTAATGTCGGGGAAACAGGATTTATTGGTGAAGAAAATGGCGGCACTTTTAGAACTATTAACCTTAATTTTCCACTTGTTAAGCCAAATAGCATACGAATCGAAGTAATCTTGGAGTTTTTGAAACAGAGTGTGTGGTTGTGTGTGTCTGTATATATTGGCAGTGTCATCCGCAAGTAATGCTAAGTTAATTTCGGGCTTGTGCGGAATGTCATTAATATAGATGTTAAATAGCCGAGGCCCGGCGTGAGAACCTTGAGGAACAGAACTGAGAACAGGCTTCGGGCTAGAGAGGGAATTTCCCACTTTAACCACGAAGGACCTGTTAGAGATATAGTCTGCAAAGATTTTAGTTATCTGGTCAGGAACACCTAGCTCAGACATTTTAAAGAAAAGGCCGGCATACCAGACCTTATCAAAGGCCTTTTGCACGTCGAGGAATATAATTCCCGTCACACCGCTGGTTTGGTATCCATCGTGAATGAATTCAGTCACCCTCCACAACTGATGTTGAGTTGAATGGCGAGTCCTAAACCCGAATTGCTCCGGTATGATCTTGTCATGAGAGTTAAGGAATTCATTAGAGGGCGGACGAGAATATACTCGTAAACCTTCGAGAGCCATGAGAGAAGAGAAATAGGAAAGAGAGTGAATATCTTGCCCCCCCCCCCCTCCCCCTTCGGTAGGGGGACAACGATAGCTCTGTTCCAGGAATCGAGAAAGTTATTCAGATTTAACATGCAATTAATAATAAGAGTGATATAATAAATAAAATGTAGAGGTATATTGGTAAGCATATTGTATGAAATTTGGTCCTCGCCGGGAGATTTGTGTTTTTCCAAGCTCGAAATATACTCCTGTACCTCTGAAGTTAAAGAAGGTTGAAGAGTGCTTGGTATATCCGTGAGTGAGTAATAAATTTTGGACCCTATAGTCGACCATTGGGTTAACAATGTCCGAATGAGGTGAAAACTGACTTCTAAGACTTTCAGCAATTGCTTCAGCCTTTTCAGTGTTACTATAAACCATGACATTGGGGCTGGTAATATCAGGAATGTGTGTTCGTGTCCTACGAATGCGGGAGGCAGCCCTTCAAATTGTGCTGTATTCAGTCGAGAGAGACTCGACAAAATTGTTGAAACGTGTTTTACTAAACTCCTTAATTGCAGCTCTGACATTACGAATAAGCCTGTTTAACTTATTCCTAAAATAGTGGGTCCTATGAACTTGCCATTGCCTTCGAGTATGATTTCTATCTCTAATCATTTCCCTGGTGTGATCCGGAAGCCTGTAGAAGTCACTCGATCTTTTCCGAGGTTCTGAGCTCTGCATATATGCCTCTCGAAGGGAGTCTTCGAGCATGGCTATAGCTTGCTCAGTTTCCTCTTTGGAATCTGGGATAATGGGAAGAACGTCACGTTCCGAAAGGACATCCGCGAAGTGACTCCACCGTGTGGATAGAGCCGTTCTCAGATCCAGATCGTAGTACCCCACGTCATACCTTACAACAACAGGTAGGTGATCAGAGTCTAGATCATTCAGCGTTTGAATGCTGTAGGCAAACGGAAAATTGCGGGTGATAGCAAAATCCAAAATATTAAGAGATCTCACGAAGGTGGGTTCAGGGGGCGCCTGAATTTGCACGAAATTTTGATTCACCCACCTTCTTAACTTAACACCAGTAAGATTATTCCTAGGACAATTCCATGAATTATGCTTAGAATTAAAATCACCCGCAAGGATAAAATTTGGAAAAGCATTAATGAGACGGGAAAGATCTTGCTCTAGCAGGTTACTCATTTGCCTAGAACTTTGAACATAAACGGCAGCAATTAATAAATTTGGAATAAGGGGGAAGTCCAGAACAATAGGCGTGGATTCAATACAATTTAGATTGGGAATTTTAACGAAAGAGGTATTAAAACCGTTTTTGACATAAATGGCAGTGCCGCCGGAAGCTTGCAGACTCTGAGTCCTGTCAACATTGAAAATCTCATAGTTAGCAATACGAACCCTGGGAAAAGTGGTTCTCAGTAACCAAAATTAGATCTAAATTGTTACGAAGAATAAAGTCCCTAAAAGTCATTAGCTTTGTCAAGAAGGCCATTGGCATTCCATATATCAATGGTGAAAGAGTTCAAGCTCCGAGAAGAAGGGAACATGAGAAGCCAAAAGAAAAATTTACATGGGGGCAAAAAGAATTTAAGACATATTGCGGATTTCACTCCACAGAATGTGTATTCGGTCAGCATCTGTGGATGCATTACGGAGTGCATTACGGTGCATTACCACAATGCACGGAGGATTTTTCATTATTTTAAGAGTGCAATTTTCGTTAAGTTGGTCACATTATTGTCATCCGACTAGCTTGTTTCTGTCAGCTACAAATAAGTTAAATTCGACTCATCAAAGAAATTCCACTCGAGCCAAATAATTAACTATCTTAATTTTTTGTTCTATGGAAGGTTTGGTTTCTTAATTCTTTTCGTTAATAATGCTTTTTTGTGACCTTCTGGCTTTTAAACTTACTTTGTTTAATCGTCTGTGCTTTTTTTTTTAAAGGGATTATGTTGATAAACATTTTTTCTGAATCTCTTCTAAGTTTTAAACACAATAGAAATCAACTTTTTAAATATTGTCTTTTTAGCTTGCGGTCACCTCGCTTGGATAAGCAAGGTGACCGCCTAGATCCAAGTTTCCAGTTTAAACTTCCAAAACATTGTACATTTTGCTAAAAACCATCTCACCAATGATTCGTTAACATTTAATTATTTTGCTATCTCGCGCATTATAATAGTTTTTGCTTTTCATTTTAAAATTAATACTTTTTATGATATCATTAATTGTCTTATTTTTACCATTTTTGAAATACCTTTTGAAATTATAACTTTTCCAACAACTGTTTTATTTTTAAATACTAGACTCAAGGTGGAGGACGACGTAATAAAATCTGTTCGAAAATTTTCTGTTTATATGACAAGAATTAGCGGTTACAGAAAAAAGGGGAAAAAAAACATGCAAGTGATATTTTTCTTTTCTTTCTTTTTTATTTGTCTCTAGTGAATATTCGGAATACTGATTCTGTTCAGCGGATCTTAACACCTCGGTGGCTCAATTTATTCGCAGTAGGGCAAAAGGAGCACTCACACCAGTATTCTTTACTAATAATTTCTATAACAGTAAATTACTGCACAAGTGCTCAGCTGCCAATATTTTAATTTATTCCGGAGTAATTTTAGCCCCGCCTCTAATTCGTGCCACTTATTTTTTAAAAGTATTTTGTCTTTTTGTTTCGAAATTATGTATTGAAGAAACTTTTTCTATAAAGAAAGTGGTGCGGAACAAAGGCGGGGCTAAAAGTACTCCGGAATAAATTAAAATATTGGCAGCTATCCAAATGTACTGGTACAAATTCTTGGCAAATACTGGTGTCACATGTTCCGTCTTCAGACGGAAACTCTTTTATCGTTGTCTGTTCGACTGCCCGAACGCAGCTCAGGATAAGCCGGGAAGCCTCAATAGTTGTGCCTTTAACAGCTTATTTTTAAATTAACTATAGCAGTAGTAGATACTCCGTGGATACTTTCTAACATAGCTGTCAACTTGTATGTTTTTTTTTCACATCACTTTCTCTGCGTAAAATTTTTCAACTTATTTAAATCATTAAAAACTTCTAGAACATGTACAAAAATTCCAATTAAAGATTTCTGGTAGCAAGAAACCGCGCAAGTTGGCAAATATGTTACTGGCATTTTGTGTAATATTCTTATTCAACAGACTTTAATTATAACATGTTTTACATACACGCACAAAAAAAAAAGGGGGGGACCACAATTTTTAGATAGTAATTTTAGTTATAACTCATGACTGATATTCGTTGACATCTGTTTGGAAAAATGCTAAACAAAGACATTAGTATCCAACTTTCTATTTGAGAGATACCTGATTCTAGAATGGAATATCTTTAAATTTCTCAGGAAAAAATGAAATAAAATTCGAATTCATTAAAATTATAAGTTCAACTAGCAAGAAATTTTATTTTCTGTTTTACAATGGGGCAAGGAAAAAAAAAAAAAAAAGTATATATATGTAGTTCTATCATAATTGTAAATAATTTAAAAGGTACCAAACTTACATTTATCTTCTGCAATTTAGGTCACATGATTTTACTCTGAAATTAGAGTTTTTTTATTTTGCTGACTCAGAACTGCCAACCTAATCCGGCAAATTGTTAGTACCGCCCTTTCTACACCACTTAATTTTTTAAGTAATTTTCTTCAAATATATTTGCGATGAATTAAGAAGAAAAAAACTCTAAGAAATGACTGGTGTAGAAAAAGGGGCGGTACTAACAATTTGCAGGATTAGGTTGGCAGCTCTGCTGACTGTACATTTTTACGGAAAAAGTAAATTTGAAAATATCTGACAATCTTACATATTTTAATCTGAAAAATATTTACTCTTAAAATTGAAAAAAAGAAGAAAAAAATCACTAATTTTTAAGTGTGGGATGAAAAAAAAGGAAAATATATATCGTCTTAAATATGAACAAATAGCCAGTAAAAGATTTCGTTCAATAACCTTTTCATCTATAATACTGAAATATTTGTAAATGATTTCATAAAATTTAGTTTAAAACGTTGACATAATCCGCAACCGTTGCATTTAAAATGCAATGGTGGATATTATATAAAAAATCGCAAAATCTGTCAACACTGTACTTAAGATGATGGCAGGCACTCCAATATTTTAATTCCGACATTTTTTTACTTCACATTGTTTGTAGTTAGATTGTTAACCAGTATAATTATGATTATATAAAAAGAAAAATAACAAAGTTGTCAACATTTTATTTATTCCGGAGTATTCTTAGCCCCACCCCCCCTTTTTTTTTTCATACAAGTTTTTCTATAAGAGAATTTTTTCTTCTTATTTTACCGTAGTTATGTATAGCAGAAAAGAATTATTCTATAAATAAAATGATACGAAAATAAAGGTGGGGCTAAATATGGTTAGGAATAAATTAAAATGTCGGCAACTGTGACGATACCCTTCAAGAAAAGTATTCTGTTAGTTGGATACTAACACTGCTCCGGAATAAATTAAAATATTGACATATCTACTTAGCTGTCAGGAAACCGCCTTCTAATAATAACTTTTTTACAAAGCTCGAAATCACCTCTGTTTTTCCAAGACACTTTCAGGAAAAAGAAACTTCCGCTTTTTTTAATACCACTATATTTATACAATAATCTTTATTCTATTTAATAATGTCACTTAACTATCAAAATACGATAAAAGTTTCTATATGAAAAAAATAGTAGCATGAAAGGCGAAAATTTCTCAATAATGAAAGTTTCCTGAGAAAAGGGCGGAGACTTCGAGCTCTGTCACTTTCTCTGACAATAGAGTTCTAAAATGTATACGCTTTTTTTTATGACAAAAATTGCTACCTATAAATTTAATGGTATAGGAAATTAAAGATTGTACGCACTTTGACGGACTTTTCTTTCTTTCTTTTATCTTTTTTTTTAAAAATAATGGATAGTTTAAATTTTTTTGCATTGACGGGTGGGGCAATGGAAAATATTTGGCATATATGATTACAGCAAAAGTCTACACCCACCCCTTTTTTTTTCCAGGACACTTTCGGGAATGAGAAATTTTCTCCTTTTTTCTCACCACTAATTTAATGCAGAAATTTTAATGGTATTTTTTATAGTAATATGTCCTGATTAAATAAAGTAGAAATTATTATTTAAAATTAGTGGTAGCAATAAAGGCGCAAATTTCTCATCTAGAAGAGTATCCTGAAAAAAGGGCGGAGAACGCGACCCCTATCATAGTGTCGAACTTAGCACATTCTAGCTACCGGAAAATATTAATAGAAATACTTATGTTATTTAATCTATGAAATTATAATAGTTTTCACTGATTAAATAAAATAAAAATTTTCGGTGGCCAAAAAGTGCATTTATGTATATGATATGTCCATTCTTTAAAGATCATAAGGCCGAATGTTTAACAACATCGCTCGAAACTAAAAAATATTATACATATAAATAAATAGCTTAACAACAATTTGTGAAAATAACGTTCATTTAATATACTGCAATGCCCTTAGTTTAATAATCATAACTTCATGTTTTTATTTTCTTTAAGCATGCTTGGAAATCGATAAATGCACAGAGGAATCATGTCATACGTACATTATGTTTTAAAATGTTTAGTATTTTCTCCTTCCATGACTGAGTGTAAATTATCTTACTAGGTAAACTGAAAATAAACAGCCTATTTCAAACTCTAGTTCTTTCCATGAGACACTGTAGTCAAGTTTAACAATATTCAGTATATTGTATTGATTACAAATTCTCGCTGAAATGTATGCAAGTGTATATAATAAAGCACCCACTCTAAATAAGGTGTTTGTAATAATAAAATTATATTTAATTTTCTGCAATTACTCTTTAAAGCTCTCTTCTGAAAGGTAACAATTATGTAAGAAAATATTAGAGGGACCGGAAAATAAAGTCGTTTTGAATTAAAATACTGACATCGGAAATTTATCCTGGATAAAATTTAAGATATTCTTAGGTAACTTATAAGATGGTTATTTGTAAAGTACCATGTAAACCCTGTTAAACAAAAATTTCCGGTTTCATTTTATTAATTTAAAACGACATTATTTTCCGGTCCCCCTAATATATAACCTCTCATTTTAAAATAATTATTTCTGAAGTAGAGATCTCCACAAGAAATTTATATTTAAATTGATAAACGTTATCTCGAGAGAGAAATTTTAAATGTATATATATATGGGATAATAACTTTCGATAAATAATTAAGTGCGTGGAAATGTAAACAACAAAAGAAAATTTATATGTGTAGTACTGACAAAGAACATATACCACCTAGTTAATATTCTTTGGTACTGACTTGTATTTTTCAGAAGTTGACCATAAAACGTTGCATTTATCACCATACATCATCATCATCACAATGCCTGCTGCCTCGAAAGAGACGCTGACACTGTGTACTTACTTAATACCGAGATTATAAATTACTAAATACTATATTTTAAATTTTTTATAAAATGAAATATGAAAAAATATACGGTGTGAGTAATGTAATATATAAGTATTTATATATATTTTCATTTTCGTATTAAATTTAGCATTTTACACCACACTCTAATACTGTAATAAAATAAAAAATTATAACATTAGATATACGAAACTGAAAAACTAAAGCTGTGAAATATTAAAGGCATCACAATAAAAGTATAAAAAATATATATATATATATATATATATATATTTAAGAAAATGTAACACGACTAGGGTAATTTTGTTTATATAAAGGTTATTTGATCTTAAGTAAAATAAACGTGACTCTGATTACATTGTGTATACAGTAAAAATAAACGCGTCTTTTATTATTATTATTTTATTAATATATATGTATATATATATATATATATATTAATTACTTATTAATAAAAGTGTATTTGTATAAAAAAGGCGCCAAAGGCAGCACTAAAAATTATACAAAAATATATAATTTTGAAAATATGTGGAGACTTGAAGAGAAGTGAGCGGTAAACAAGAAGAAAAAACGTTAATAAAAACAAAGAAATAACGAATAATAGATAGAACGAATATTAGATCGATCAACGTGAAATTAGGAACTTCAAAAGCTAACTTTAGATGGAGAAAAAATAAATCTTTCCCAGTTTTGGCGATGTTGGTACGAGTTTCCTTAATGACTGCACGGAGAATATTAAAATGAGGTCTGAATATTGCTTTGTTCATAAAACTGGAACAAGAAATATTGCATTTCAGTTGAATGAATTTAGGTATAATGCGGTGTCTCTTGCACTGTAAAAGGAACTTCAAGCGGTTGAGGGCTCGAAACTTTTTAGTACGTAATCGGTAGAAAAGTTTAGCTAATTTGCAGATTATGAAATGAAGGAAATAGCTCAATTATTACTTACCTAATCTCCCCCTTACTTGAGGCTTCTCAGACCAGGTTGCTCAGTAACACTAAGAGAAGAAGACCAATAAGACAACTAAGCCCGTTTAAGCTTAACAAATATTAAAAGAAGACTTGGCGCTGAATTATTAAAACCAGTAAAAACTACAATGTCAGAAACGACAAAGAACTATATATATATATTTTGCTTATAAAGGATTAAAAATATATATATATATATAGGAGGATCTGTAGAATTGTTTAAATACTCAAATTTTTAAACAGAAAATAACTAATATTAACATTCTTAAATTTATGTTACCTCATTTAAAATCAATTATTAAAATTTTCTGACATTCTCTCAGTCTAAAGACTTACGATTACCAATTTCGTATTACTAATAGTGATTATTATTATTATTATGACGGTGGTAGTGATATAATTATACTTATTTTAAATGAAGTGTAAAATCAATGTTTTGATTTTTAATGATAGTAAAGGAGGTTCTTAGAATCTTTATCAATTATGAAGTGTAAAACGTGAATTTCATAGAAAGACATACGAAATTTTTAGGTAGTAAAAGATTTATTAAAAAACCAGTTTAAATATCTTTCATTAGGTGGCGTTTTAATTGTAAAATTCCTTTATTACTGTGGTACAGTACCTTCAATAACATAGCTAAGTCTCTAAATGTTCAATGTGATGACCGTCATTCTTTAGATTAACCATTAGACGTTGCAGCATTGGAAATTCTGCTAAAAAAGCTTCAGTATTCGCAATATGGCGTCATTTGATCAGGCGTACCTGTTTAAAATGTGAGAGGATACGGTGAATACAGCGCGATATGTTAGTGAAAAATGTAACTAATATTTTTTTCTTATATATATAATGAAATCCCATGTTTTTCTGTGCATCCCAGTGAAAATCACATAGCTGCAGTAAGTACGTTGTGAATAATATATATTTTTTATTTTTCCTATGAATTTAGGATCACCCGATTTACAATATATATATAAATATATATATATATATATATATATATATATATATATATATATATTTACAAGGCGATTTTTTATTGAAACGACAAGCTGAAGAGAGGTAATAGGAGGGCTCATATGGAGCATAAAAATGTACTCAAACCGTTTTTAAGCTATTGCGAAAAGAACAAATTAGCTAAAAATTTTGCACTATCCTACATTTTTGAAGTTTCTAAACATGCCGCTCAAAATTAATTACTTATTTAGAAATAACAGATATATCCCACGAAACGACATCATTTGTGGTAGAATATCCAAGCATAATGACGAGCTGCAAATAGCAAAGCAATACGCAAAATTATAATTACGATCCGCCCAAAAATTATATCCGCCCGATTAATTAAATCCGCCCGATTACGATCCGCCCAAAAATTATAATAGGTGATTGCAAAAACATTTATTTTTACAATAGAAAAAATTTACAAATAATTAGCCTATTCCAATAGCTTTTGAATAAATTTCCAATGAACCATATCGATTGACTATTGCTGGAGAAATTTAATTGTTTGTTATCCACCATTCGTTCTCACATTTTTAAAAAGCGAGACTCCTCCTTAATTGTTTTGAAATTCCACTCACTAACTACCATTATTTTTCACTTTTAACCATACTTAAAAACTTTGATTTACTGTTTATTTATTAGGTACACAATAATTTATGTTTATGGATTATATGTATCTTAACGTATTCATTACATGTATTCATTTAAATATTGATAAAAAATAAATAAATAGAATAAAATAACTAAAAATAATAATATAAAATTTAATGCAATTAAAAATATGACGAAGTTATTTCTTTTCTCAAAATGCCTAAAACTGCCGTATAAAATGCCGTTTATTTTACAAAGCAATGTAAAAAAATAAAATAAATAATTGTTAAAAAGGAGAAAAGAACTTTCATTCTTTCATTAGATTAACATATTTTATTCGGATGTTTTACATATTATAAACTATAAACTGCAATGTTTATTACAATATTTTCTGCAAAATTTTTTTAAAGAAAAATACAAATGAATGATAATCGTAATATTACGGTACAGATTAATATAAATCATAGTCTATGCAATAAATAAACTCCAAATTTATTTATATAAGCATGATTAAATGTGAAAACTAATGGAAGTTGGTATGAGGAGTTTTAAAACGTGATGGGCGGAGTCTCGCTTTTGAAAAAGATTTGTATATAACATGTAACAGCTAAATTTCTTCGGCACAAGTCAACCGATATGGTTCATTGTAAGTTTATTCGAAAACTATTGGAATCGGCCAATTTTTAGTAAATTTTACTTTTAGTTGTTGGAACGGTTTCTGCGAAATTGCCGATTAAATTTTTGGGTGGATATTATTTTGAATTTTTTCACTGTTTCAACAGTTGTAATTCCTCATCAAATCGAGTATTCTAACGAAATTGAAGTCGTTTCGTAAGATTTTTCTGCTCTTTCTAAATATTTGTTTCATTTTTGTGTATCCTGTTTAGGAACGTTATAAATTACCGGAAATTTAAGATTTTGAGCTTTTACATTCTATTTTCAGTAGCATGAAAACCATACCTGCCAATATTTTAATTTATTCCGGAGTACTTTTAGCCCCGCCTTTATTCCGCACCACTTTATTTACAGAAAAATCTTCTTCAAAACATAACTTCGATACAATAAGAAAAAATTATTTTTAAAAAATAAGTGGTACGAATTAGAGGCGGGGTTAAAATGACTCCGGAATAAATTAAAATATTGGCAGCTATGATGAAAACAGTTTCAGATGTGAAAAAATTGATTCAATTCTTTTTGCTCCATACGAGTTCTTACATTACACCCTGACTTCGTCGGTACGGTACAATAAGGAATCATCCTATACATATATGTGTGTGTGTGAGTGTTTGTGAAGAAAAGTTTTATACTATATTAAAAATGATGGGTAAATAGTAGAAAAAAGATAAGTTTTCTCTAGCTAGTAATCATTTCTTATTTTGAAAATTTTACTGCGTTTACATTAATAAGATATATCAAATTTTTTTTTTTTTTTTTAAAGTTTCTAAACATGCTACACAAAAATCAAGAGCTGAAAAAGTCCTGCAAAACAACATAAATTGTGTTAGAAAATCTCGATTCAATGAGAAGTTTGAAGGGCTAAAACAGTGAAAAAATGCCAAACAAATATTCACCCAAAAAATTTAATTGGCCATTCCCAAAACCGTACCAGCTACAATAAATTAAATTTACGAGAAATTGGTTTATTCCAGGGGTGGAACATGGGCGCAGAACTCGTATTACTATCAATGTAACAAAATTTTCTAATTTTTAAATCAACTATATTATATGTAGAGAAATTTCTGTAAAATATTCCGGTATCATCTCTTCACCCGTATTCTATCCCTGTTATCCCAACAGTATTCGAATAAGCTGACAATGAGCATAGTTACCAACATTTTAATTTATTCTGAAGTATTTTTTGCAACGCCTTTATTTCGCACCACTTAATTTATAGGAAATTTGACTCCAATTTATAGCTTCCATAAAATAAGAAAAATTTCATACTCTCCAATATCCGGTGGACCTACATAGCTGCCAATATTTTAATTTATTCCGGTGTGCTTTTAGCCCCGCCTTTATTCCGCACCACTTTATTTATAGAAATATCTTTTTCAAAACATAACTTCGATACAATAAGAAAAAATTATTCAAAAAAAATAAGTGGTACGAATTAGAGGCGGGGCTAAAATGACTCCGGAATAAATTAAAATATTGGCAGCTATGGACCTGGCCGATAGAGATGGGCGTTATTTGATGTAATATAATAAATAATACTGTTATTGCATAAGAAACCATTCACATTGTAATATATTATTGAAAAGTTCATATTAAATAAATAACACTTTAATTTTACCTCTCTGCACGCAAAAAAATGAGAGAGAGAGAGTAATATCCCTGGCAATGTGCCAATAAAACACAGACATAAATTAGTTTATTTGTTGGAGGTTGGAGTGAAAGTTATTCGTTAACAGTAAAAGAAGGAAGCAGTGAAATATTTTCACCAGCTTTCATGTAACGAGCTAAATAAATAATAATTAATTATTTCGTTGGTTCCATATCAGTCAAATAATTTTTTGAAATAAGTAATTGCTGTGATTATTTAACATCTTTCTAATATTTTGTTTTAAGTATTGTTCTAAACGAATTGTTATTGTGTATTGATTTTGTTTAAATATCAGTATAGTCTGCCAGTGAAACTCAACTTCATAGATTACATATTAGTCGAATATTCTTTTGAAATAGGTGATAGCTTTGATTATTTTACATCTTTTTAATATTTTATTTAAAAGTATTGTTCTAGACTGAATGTTATAGTATATTAGTTTAATTTATATATTAGTATAGGCTATGCCCATGATATGTGATGTCGAAAACACTTAATACTACCGTTTAACGAAATAATATTTTCATGAAGCTAATTTAAACAGCCATGATGAGATAGATTAGAGGTGATTAATTGATGTTAATTATTGTATCATGGGGATGGGGAATGGGAAGGGAATCGGAATACACGCGCTAGGTTTACGCGCGTATTGAAGACGCTAGTAGTTTTGGGAAGACGATGAAAGGCGTTTAAAAAGGATGTGTGGAGTGGGAGATGGGAAGAATGAAGAGTGTTTGTTTATATTTAAAATCGCCTGTAGCAGCTGGAATTGAAAAGAGCTCTTATTTATTGTGGTTTCCTCAAGAATATTGTTTGTGTTTATTCAAAAATAATTTGATAAGAAAATTGAATATTTATTTATTATTTATTTTTAATCTTATCTTTTTTTTTAAGGACTGAGGACTATTAGTCTCAAGTCATTTTTCGATAGTTCGACATTTGTCGAAACCATTTTTCGATAGTTGGATATTTATCGAAATCTAAAATTTATCGAAAATATAATTGAATAATTTGAAAACAATGTTATAATTTGAAAAAAAAAAAAAAAAAAAAGAAAAAGAAAAAAAAAACTAATAGTCCTCCGTCCTAAACTAAATTCTGCTTTTGCCAGAATTTATTTATTTATTTATTTTTTTGAAAGAAAAAGAAAAGAAAAAGAAAATTAATAATAATCAGTATCGAAACAAACGATAGCGAAAAAGTTTTTTTTTTAAAGGTTTTGAGTGCATCATTTCCTGCTAAATTTTCGAAGTAGTATGAAAATATAACTTATGGCATATTTGAAATAAGAAATGCTAAGTTGTATCTTTTAACCCTTTGCGGCGCAAGACAATTCGGATCATTTAAATTATACTGCCACCGGAATTCATAAACTAAATTAAACTAAAAAAAATTTTTAATTTGAAGGTTAAAAAAACCGGCCTTTTTTGATATGCTATAAACGTAAATTTTTGCTAAAAAATTTCCGGGATGAATTTTTGCAGCTGGATCTTAAATTTAGCGTCCTCGCAGCGGGGACACCGCGCGTTAAGGGGTTAAAGATGTATTTAGTGTTTGAATGATTTTTTCTTTTTACTTTTAATATTAATATAACGAATATGTTTAAAATTAAATATTTTTTCTAACTTGGAAATAATCATAAGCCCGGATCTGTTTAAAAACCTGTGTTCTTTTTTATTTTTTCCTCTTCTTAGACTGACGAGAATATTTTTCTAAATATAATTCTTATGATAGGAGGACCGTATAAAAATTAAATTTCGTATTTAATATGTATACAGTTCCTTGTACAAAAAAATGCCTACTCTTAATTTGCACCAATTTTGTAATTGGAAGTATGTTTTCTATCTTTCTTAGTTTACGAGATAATCGCTGTAACATCTATTTTGAATCATCCGGTATATATATATATATACACTCCTTCTCATAATTATAAGGACACCCGTTTTTCTACATTAACTAAACACTGAATACTATTATTTAAACAAATATATTTTTTATTAATTTGAATTTCATTAATAGACGATATTTAAAAGTTTTATCGTTTTTCTATCTTAAAAAACTTTAAATACGGTCAAAAAAAGGATTTTTCAGGTGTTCACAATTATAAGGACAGCTCAAAATCTTAGTATTTTTTTCAATTATTCTTTAAATTAATATTTTTTGGGGTCTCTTCTTAGGGTGAAACAGTCAGACATTCTCTCTGGTATATGTATATGTATATATATATATATATTCTTTAATATTGAGTTTCAATACCATTTCATACAGCATAGATGATATTCTGAATACATTTAAACTATTTAAAATTGCTTTCGACTTGCATGTACTTTTCTAATATGATAAGTTAAGTTTTTTTCAAATTTAGGCCACGAGAAAGACAACAATAAAGAAGTTTTTTTCTTTAAACTATTTCCTATTGCTCTAGAAGTAGAGCAAATATATAAGTCTTGTTGGAAAAAATATTATTACCCCCAAAATCTAACAAAAATCTGAGAATTCCACGTTTAAAATTTGCGGATATTCTCTTGATGTTCATAATAATAGAAAAAATTACTAAATTAATTCTGCCTTCAGTAGAAACAGCTCCCCAGAGCACCACAGATTCACCTTTAAAATGCCCGATTCATATCTGCCTTTAAGAAATCTACTCTGTCTTTCGCTATCTTCAGATCGTGCCAGTAACTGTTAAAACCATTTGATTAATCAAGAATAAAATGTTTTTCATCCAAAAATGCAACATTTTACTATTTAATATTGTCTTTATTCAACTTTAACACAGACGTTCTTTTCCCCATTAAATGCTTATTGATTATTACAGGTTTTTTATTCATTTTAACATATTATTATTTTAAACATGCATGAATGTGGGCTCCAACCTTTCGTTAAAAAATACGAGCAAATTCAGGAGCAGTCATTATGAGTAGAACAGTAAAAAGAATTATGAGTCTTCGATCTCTGTAAAACAACTATGATTTTGCATCAGTTCTCTCTCCTATCGAACCAGCAGTTCAACGTTCAATCACATTTCCTTCAGCAATTTTATATCTTCGAATTTCATTAGAAATTCGGCGGATTGAAATTATCCTTCCACTTAAAAAACACATTTATTATACTTCACTACATGAACGTTCTTTTTTTCGAGGAATTATCAGTAATATCCGTCCAAGAAAAATTGTAGGCTTATATAATATGAATTAATCTAGCCCAGTAGTTAACGAATTCGCATGTCAACTGTAATTTATCCGCTTGTAAGTTAAATAAAACGAAAAAATCTTGATTGTCCGTATAATTATGAACATCTAAAAACGTAGAGGAAAAAAAAAATGATTTTGCATTATTTTTATTAATTTTGTTTCATATTAAAAAATTATAGCAGTTTTGGTTTTTATAATACTAGATATATTAAGTGCACTTAGTATAATCTTGTTCACAATTATTTTTACATTAGTTATTTCAAAATATAAAGTGTCCTTATAAATATGAGAAGGAGTATATATATCTATCCTCTGTGTGTGTGCGTATTACTTTCTGCAACAGGAACGAAAAGAAGAAACATTTTTAAATTTCTCTTTACGTAAATATATATATGTATATTTTTAACTTATTGTCCGTGGAAAAAAAAAAATAAAAAATCTATTTTGCCTGAAAACAATGTTCTTGTTTTTTTTTTTAATCTGATTTTTTCTCGTGACTGTTTTTAATGATTTAAAATTAATAAATTTATTGTGGTATTAAGGATAGTTAATCATGATCGTATGTTAAAATTAAGTGTGTGAGAAAATAAATAATTTTATTCAATCAGTTTTTGTAAGCAAAATTTATATTTTTAAAGAAGTGTTTCTAATTTTAGAAAACATATTCAAAGTGACTATTTTCTAAGTACGATTGAAAAATATTAATTTCCTTGTCAATCTGGAACGTTCAAGTTCTTCGGAAAATCGAAAGAGGCAATTCTGTACAGATAAGTATAAAGGATTTAAGTCCAAAAATGTCGATTTTGAGTTAAGTACATAGTCAGACTCAGAAGAAAATTCTCAATCGATTGGCATAAAGAATTTAAGTTTATGTCATTTAATCTTAAAGAAAATCGATTGGTAAAAAAAAGTTCAAATCAGAAATTTACCATTCATGTATGGTATATTTAATTCAGTTTTTTCCTGTTTTTAAATGAAGGTTGATAATCACTGATTGGTATAAAGGGTATAAATCAACATAATCCCTTTTCCCTAATCGATTCCTCTGATTTGTTTTTAGACAGTTTAATTTTACTTTTCGTTTCCTGAAAAATCAAGAATATGGACTTAAATCCTTTATACTTATCAGTACAGAATTACTCCGTAGTTTAACATTTGGGATGGCTTAAAGATGTTTTTTAAAGATTTGTTATTATTATTAATTTATTAATTATATGGCTTTTAATATGATAATTCTTTTTTATGGAAAACGGCACTCGTGCACGTATTAATTGATATCATTTGAAATATTCTGTTTTCGTGTTTAAATGAATTGGTTTAACAGAATCTCATGCTTACACGATTGGAACAAGCGTTTGTGTAAAACTTTGACTCTACCACTATTTCATATCCACTATTTCATATCAGTGTTTTCTTTTTTCTTTTTTTCATTCTTTCTTTCTTTCTTATTTATTCATTTATTTTTTTTTTTAATTGCAGAAATTCTAATGTTAAATAAAGTGAAGATTACTCTTCGAAAGCATTGGAACTCAAAAACATGAATCGCATCCACTATGTAGGACACACGTATGTATTGTATATTCCGAAAGGATTAGAAAGACACTATATAAACTAAAGAGTAATATGTTATAAAAATAATATGTTACAAGAACCTATTGTTAAAGGTAATATGGAACGATGTAACCTATTACTGAAAAGTAACTGTTTATCCCATCTCTACAGCCGGTAAGAAGCTAGGTCGAGCAGTTTTCGGGGGTCCTTTCCCTCCGCCGACTTTTTTGGGCCCGGGCTTCTGTCCGCGGATCTGCTGGAAGTCATGTTTTTTTTTTTCCCTGGGGGTTCCGTCACCTGGACTTGGGTCACATTTTAACCCTTTCAGTCGCAGTGTTCCCGCTGATGGAACACCTAATTTTAATTCTCAAGTGGAAAAACTCATCCTGAAAATTTTTTAGCAAAAATTTACATTTATAAAACAGCAGAAAAAGCCCCTTTATTAAAACCTGAAAATTTAAAATTTCTTTTCTTTAATTTTGTTCAGAAATTCCGGTGGGATTATAATTTAAATGATCACAATTACCTGCGCCACAAAGGGTTACACCGAAAATGTGGGCGTCCTCCAGTGGGTGGTAATCCTAATTAATATTCCATAGTGTTGTCAGTCCCGCCCTTTTTTTCACACCAGTGAATTTTTAGAGTAATATTCTCCAAATGCAATTAGGATTAAATAAGAAATTAAATAAGAAATTAAATACTCTAAAATGATACTGGTGTGAAAAAGAAGGCGGGGCTAACAATTCTACGGAATATTAATTAGTGATGTTGAAGAGTATGACATTTACTCCTAACACATAAATATTATTAAATAATGGCGGTTAAAAAAATAATCCAAAATAAATTAACTGTTGGCAGCTATGCAATAAGCCATATCAGTTAACTAGTGCCTGTGAAATTTAGCTGTTTTTTTAATAAACCATTCGTTTTTATCTTTTCGAAAAGCGAGATTTCTTCCATCACATTTTGAAATTCCACTTATCAACTCCCATTAGTAATTCACTTTTAATCATACATATGCATTATTTTGTAGCTTATTCATTGCATATTCAATAAATTATTTTTATATGTATCATAAAATTATGATATGCATTCATTTGTATTTGTATTTTGATTTTTTTTTTTTTTTTTTTTTAAGTTTATACGGAAATTATTTTAATTATACATAGGAGGGGTTTGTCCATAAAATATCCGTATAAACTGCGTTAATTCTAAGAGAAGTACTCAAAAAAGTGGGGATAGCTTTTTTTGCATAAATTCTTCCTTGCATACACTTTAATACTAGTCATGGAGTACATGTCGGTTTATTTTTTAATACTGATTCTTTTTGCATTGCTTTGTAAAGTAAGTATATGTTATGTGGTGTTTCACTTTCAGGCGTTTTGAGAGATAAAATCATCCTTTATAAATTTATATAAACTTTTTTTTTTTTTTAAATCAAAATGCTAATGAATGGATATGGTAATGTTGCAATAGTGATAAGCATATTGTCTTTGGAATAAACAAATTGTAAATTGACACATTAAGTATGGTCGAATGTGTAAACCAATGGGAGTATCATAGCTGCCAATATTTTAATTTATTCAGGAGTGCTTTTAGCCCCGCCTTCATTCCGCACCACTTTATTTATAGAAAAATCTTTTTCAAAACATAACTTCGATACAATAAGAAAAAAATATTTTTAAAAAATAAGTGGTACGAAATAGAGGCGGGGCTAAAATGTCTCCGGAATAAATTAAAATATTGGCAGCTATGGGAGTATGTAAGGGGAATTTCAAAAGGTGTTGGGAGGAGTCTCGTTTTTTGAAAACGTGAAAAGGAAAAGTGTATAAGA
This sequence comes from Salticus scenicus, assembly GCA_963930645.1. Taxonomy (NCBI): domain Eukaryota; kingdom Metazoa; phylum Arthropoda; class Arachnida; order Araneae; family Salticidae; genus Salticus; species Salticus scenicus. The sequence continues at coordinate 93,778,183 of OZ005660.1, forward strand.
AACAAACACAGCTGAATTTCTCCGACATTAGTCCACATATATCGTTCATTTATTCGAAAGTTTTTAGAGTGTTAAAAATTTTAGTAAATCTTCACTATTGTACCTAGAACAGTTTTCTAGAATTGGTTTCTGATTTTTTGGGCAGATATTAGTTTTGCATTTTTTTTTTCACTGTTTTCACTGTTTTTTTTCACTCGGCATCAAATGTAGGTATTCTAACAAAATTGATGCCATGTTGTAGGAATTTTTAAATATGTTAATATGCTCTTATATATAGATATGCTCTTTCTAAATATGTTCTTGACGTTTGCGTAGCATCTTTAAAAGCTTAAAAAAAAATGAGGGATGCTGTAAGATATGTAGTTTTTTCTTTCTTTTTCCAATAGCTTGAAAATGAATTTAAATAGAACAGGTTTGATGTGCATTTTTATGCTCCATATGAGCTCTTTTGTTACACCCCCTGAATTTGTCAGTTCAAAAAGGATTCACCCTGCATATATATATATATATATATATATATATATATATATATATGTGTGTGTGTGTGTGGAGAGAGTGAGAAAAAATTTCCCCCCTCATATTTCGAGACTGCAATTCTGAAATTCTGATATCAAATAGAGAGAGGCTCACATATTTTAAAGGTATATTTATAAATAAATATAAGAATTTTATCTTCTAATACTTTCAGTATGACACCAGTGTTGCCAGATTTTGCGAGTTTTTAATTCAATTACCACCAATAATTTTAAAAATTGATATTTGATATAGTTAAAAGACGAATCGAATCGAAGAATTGTCTATACTATATATTAAATATCACTTCTCAAAGTTATTGGTGGTTCTTGAATAAAAAAGTCCCAAAGTCTGGCAACACTGTATGATACCACCTTTGTCGTACTATCATATTACATCTTAATTTCGATGATAACAGAGAATTTCTTAAAGCATCGAGATTTATTTTGCTTCACTCCTCCTCCAGAAATTTCCGTAGTCCATTCAATGTTTTGAGATATTGCTTAAAAAGAGCTTGTTTAAAAAAGACCAAGTGCACAGGATCCATAACGGACACGTCAGGATAATTCAGTGGTATGCATTTAAAGGGATTCCACTTATAAGAGACCTTCAATTTCGGTTTCATTTTTCATTAAAAAAAAAAAAAAAAAAAAAACAAAACAGTAGATTTAGAGCTATGGTTTGTAGCTTTATCCTGATGGGACTCAACATATTCAAGATTGTTTCAGTTATGGGATGGAATTTATTCTCTGAAAATAGGTGTTAAAATATATTTCTGACAGTTATCCAAGTTAATTATGACATTTTTTCTGCTTTTTTTGAGTTATCCGTTGTAAAGGAATTCAGCAATAACCTAAAATCTTTATAAAAACTTTCTTGTTTTCTCTAAACCAACATTTTTAATTTTTCTCTTCTTTTTCATTAGAAATTCGATCTTTATCTATTGAGATCAAATAATAATATCCAATCTTCATCAATTGTAACTATATATTTCCATTTTTCACCGTTCAAATATTTTGATACAACAATACGCACATAATCTTGCACTGAGAAACATGTTTCGGCATTAGGGGATGAATATAATGTTTTTATTTTATTTTTATGTATGATTAGCTTTTAATCAGATTTTATAATATTGTTCACAGTTCCTACGGAGATATATAAAGATTTTGCAATAGCTCTTTGGGGGGATATATATTTTTTAACATGAGGTGCGACTTTATATTTAATAAGAAATGCACATATCTTTGTTAGGTATGCATTTTTTACCCTTTTTGCAATATAATGTAAAATTTGACACTTATTAACTTTTTTATTAATTATATCCTTTATTTTCCATATAGAAATATTAAATCCATACTTTTCACGTCACTATTTTATAACCGAATTCTTCGGAAAGCTGAAAAATGCAGCTTTGAATCCATTGTTTTTCTTTCAGAGAAAAACCTTTCTTGCAGCTAAAAATATTTTTAATGCTGCAGAAGATCAAACCTTATTCCAATTTGATGCGAGTGCCGTTTTATTTTAAAATTTAAATTTGAGTTCAAGGGAGGAGAAAATCGCAATCGTTACAAAAATGTGTGAAAACCCTCTGAATATTTTATTTCAAATAACGGTGTTAAAAATCTGGAACAATTGGTTCCTATATATTTGTTTTTATAATAAAATAAAAAATTTCTCCTTTAAACAAATATTTATTACCATTTTTCAAAATACAAATCCTCACTCCACTTAACAATTTCGATTAATATATTCAGTCCTATGTCATAAAAATTAAATACCCTACTGTTTTCTGAGAAATTAGATATTAATACCAACGGTCATACTCTCCGCCCTTTTTTCAGGACAGTTTCAGGGATGACAAAAATTAAAATATAATTGCTACCACAATTTTTATACACTAATTTCTACCCTGTATAATCATGGAACATCTTTAAAAATATGCCTAAAGTATTTCTGCATGAAATTCGTGGGTGCAAGGAAGACTTAAAAAATCAGACTTTTGTCTGTAAATTTGTAAGAAAAAAAAAAAAAAAATGCGATATCTTTATGTTTCACACACCATGAAAGCCGAAAATGACTTCAGAAAATTTTGTCTGTGTGTGTGTGTGTCATTGTGTCTGTTTGTCCGTAACGCTATTTTTGTCCGGGTATCACGTGAGAACGGCTGGATGGAATTCAACGGCGCTTGGCAGAAAGTTAGGTCTTTACCCAACCTAAAATTATATCAATCAACCTTTTAGAAATTCCTCCCCATTCCCCCTGGGGGGGGGGGGGGCAGGCAAAAGTGAAAAACACATTTGTAAGCATAACACGGCTCCAAATTACTGCAGAGTAAAGAAATTGCACATGGAAAGACTAGACATGAGTACGAATAAAATAGTATCTGCAATTTAGAATTTTTCTATTTTTAAGAGGAGGGAGGAGGAAAATCGATTTTTGGCGGGAAATTTCGCAAATTCCGGATTTTTGAGTAGAACTGTACCAAAAATGGAACAAAGATGTTGGAAAAAGCTATGCGACTTTCTTAAAATACTTTCAAAAACACATTTTTATTTATTTATTTATTTATTTTGTGTGTGTGTGTTTGCGAGGGGGGGGGGAGGTTACGAGGGGGCAAAATCGAGGTATTCCTTTTAGCGCTAAATTTGTCCTGAAAAATTTATGGGAGCTGCGATCACGAATTTTGGTATTTGGATTGTTTATATGTATCCGACACCTAATTATCGAAATTACCCCAGTTCCCCCTTGGGGGAGACAGAAGGCAAAAACACATTTGTAAGCAAAACTCGACTGCAAATTGCTTCATAGTGAAGAAATTGCACATGGGGAGACTACACATGAGTACAAATGAAACATTACCTACGATTTAGAAAATTTCGATTATTAAGTGGAAAGTGGAGGGGGGGGGGGGAAATCAATTTTTGAGGGAAGTTTTGCAAATTTCAGATTTTTCAGTAGAACTCTACCAAAAATGGTACAAAGACGTTGAAAACAGCCAAGCGTCTTCATTAGGATATTTTCAAAACACGTTTTTGAATTTTTTTTGTGATCTGCCTTTTTTTTTTTTTTTGGGGGGGGGGGGAGAGGGTATGTGTTACAAAGGACAAATTCAAGACTCCTCTTTTAGCACTAAATTTGTTCTGGGAAATTTATGAGAGCCGCGGTCACAATGTTTTGCTTGGATTGTTTATATATATGCCCCTAAAGCAACGTATTTATCAAAATTTCCCCTCTTTCTTCCTGGGCGGCAGGACGCAAAAAAAAAAAAAAAAAAAAGTAAGCATAACTATAGCCCCATATTACTTCATGGTGAAGAAATTGCACATGAGGAGACTAGACCTGAGTATTAATCATGAAGATAGAGGAGAGGAGGGAAAACGAGATAGGGGATTCGGCAGAAAAACGAACCAGAAAATTTAGTTAATCAACAGGTCACTAGATGGCGCAAAGATTAGCCGTTATAGCAGATTAGCGTTGAAAGCTTATGGAAATAATTGCTTTTTAATAAAATTTAAGTAATTTTAGGTACTTATTTTAAAAATTTTCGCTAGAAATTGTCATGCCCCTAAATTTGAGAATATAGAGAAATAAAGGGATTATTTGAACATTTTTATTTTTATTTTTTAATTATTACTTTTTAAATCATTAATTCTAAATGCTAAGATATATTAATTTTTCATGTAGAAATTATTTAAAAATTTTATCACTTTTATTTTAATCAATTAATTTTGAAAACTAAGATACATTAGTTTTTTAATAATGATTTTAAAAATAATAAGTAACAAATAAAATTTTCCAATTTTCCAAAATAGGTAAACTAATTTGATTCCCCCCCCCTAATTTTCATTTCTTTCTTTCATCTTTATACACACACACACACATATATATATACATAATTTTAAATGATTTGGATTAATTGTAGCTATTTAAAAATTATTAATTGTGTGTAACATTCCGTTTTTTAAATTAATGAATCAAATAAATAAGTAAAAATAGAATAGTAATTTAAAAAGCCCCTTTTTATCTTTTGATTAAAATTGTTTCGTTTTTTAAAAGCTAATGGTATAAATTTTTGAATTAAAATTGGAATGACTAGAAAAAATAATTTTAGCACGGAAATTGATAACATTTTAAAATCATTTTTACATCAGATACAAAGCATATATTTCACAAGTTTATTTTTCTTCGAAGTAAAACATTCTCCAAGTTGTAGCAGTATGGGCCTGATTTCGAAGCTAGTCAGTGGGACGTGCTTGGTTCGATTCCAGGTCACTGTCGTCAAAATAACCGTTCGGAGTTTTCCGTGGTTTACTTCAAAACTCGAATAAATACAGGTTAGGTCACTTTAAAGAGACCAATACGAAGGCAATCCACCTAAGTCTAAGACCTAAATTAGGCAAAACAATATTATGGAGGGGGGGAGGGGGGGAGTGAAGTGAATGTTTTGATTATTTTGCAAGAGATTTTTGCACAGTAAGTTTATTACATTTAATATATTTCATTAATTTTTCAGGTTATCAGTTCATAACATTTAATTTTTTTTTACAAGCTGACTTTTCTGTTTTTTTTTTTTTTTTTTTTAACATTTTAAAAGTTGTTGATGGTTTTAGGATTGAGGCCGATTGATTGCACTAGGATCCTAGGACTGTGTGAGAGTGCCTTCCATGGGGGTCTTTCTAAGGGATCTTAGCCGTATTTAACTAAGTTTCGGAGAAAACCACCGAACACTTCGAACGGCTAGGCCGACGAGCGCGACCAGGGATCAAATTCAGCACCTCATGTCTACAACTTCAATGACAGGACCTCTTGGCCGTTAGTAGATCCTAACATTCTAAAAGCTGAAACTTTTATTATTATTATTATTGTAAGAATAAAAAATAAATTTGGAATAACGATTTAAATAACCAAATTTTTCCTTTTCATTAAAATCGTTATTATTTAAATAAAAGTTATGGTACAAAATTTTTAATTAATTTTTGAATGACTAAAAAATATAATTTTAGCAGAGAAATAATGCAAATTGTATTAGATAAAACTTTGAAGTAACTTTTACACTGCATACAAGTCATACATTTCACCAGTTAAATAAATTTCTTACTTTAAAATAAACTGGTTGACGTGAAGTGCCTGGCTCGATTCCAGGTTGCACTCGTTAACTTCATCGTTCGGTGTTATCTGTGGTTTTCTTCAAAACTCGAGTAAATACAGGCTAGGTTTTTTTAAAAACCAATATGGAGGCAATCTATCTAGGTCTACCAAGTGCAGATAAAACAGCTTTAGATGGGAGAAGGGGTTGAAGTGAATGTGTTGATCATTTTGCAAGGTAAATTTCACCTTCATCCCAATGAGTTTATTATACTTAATGTTACTTTATAAATTTCTCAGGTTTTCAGTTCATAAATTAAAATTTTTTTACAAATTCTTTTATTTATTTATTTTGAAAGTTAAAATACTTTTTTTTTTTTTTTTCTATTTAATGAATCAAATAAATAAATAAATAAAAATAGAATAGTGATTTATATAGCCGATTTTTATCTTTTGACTAAAATTGTTTATATTTTTAAAAACTAATGGTATAAATTTTTTAATTAAAATCGGAATGACTAGAAAGAATAATTTTAGCATGGAAATAATGCAAATTTGATTTATGTAAAATTTCAAAATAAGTTTTACATCACATACACAAAGAAAACATTTCATCATATATATTTATATATTTCTTTTCTTTGAAATAAAACAAACTCCAACAGTAGTCGTTATGTTCTGCTTTCGAATCTAGAAAGTGTATAGTGACCATGTGTCCTCGAAATTCGGGGACAAGTCCATATTTTGAAATCGTTTTTTCTAAATTTTGAAAAATTGTTGAATGGAAATTATTTCTCATAATTGTTCCCGTTTAAGTCCTCAACTATTTAGCATTAATTATACCTCTGTAATTGAGTAATTATAACAGTCATTAATGCTAATATATTATGAAGGTACTTTAATATGGTCACTATAAGTAAGTGTGAAGTGCTCGGTTTGATTCCAGGTCACTGTCCTCAAATTAACCGTACGGATTTTTCTGTAGTCTCCTTAAAAACTCGAACAAAAAACAGGTTTGGTCTCTTTAAGAAACCAATGCGAAGGTAATCTACCTAGGTGTAGGACCCAAGTGCAGATAAAACAGTATTAGGAGGGGAGGGGGGAGGGTAATGTGTTGTTTATTTTACAAGGAGAATTTTATCTTCATCCCACCGAGTTTATTAAGCTTAATATATTTTATAAACTTCTAAGGTTTTCAGCTCATAAATTTTTTTTTTATTATTAAGAGTTTTTTTTTTTTTTTTTTTTTTTTTTTTACAGTTTAAAAGTTAAAATACATTTTTTTAAATTTTTATTAATGGATAAAAAGAAAAAATAATAGTGATATAAATAGGCTCTTTTTAGCTTTTCATTAAAATTGTTTACATTTTTAAAAGCTAACGGTATAAATTTTTGAATTAAAATTGGAAGGATTCAAAAAAAAAAAAAAAAAAAAAAAAAAAAAAGCATAGAAACCATGATAAAATTTTAAAGTCATTTTTACATCACATATAAAGCATACATTTCATCAGTTATTTTTTTCTTCCAAATAAAATATGCTCCTCCTGTAGCCGTGAGGTTCTGCTGTCGAACCAGGGAAGTGGGAAATGCTTGGTTCAATTCTTAGTCAGAGTCGTCAATTTAACCGTTTAGAGTTTTTCGTAATTTACTTCAAAACTTTAGTAAATACAGGCTATGTCCCTTTCAAAAAATATCAATACAAAGGCAATCCACCTAGGTCCAGGACTCAAGTCAGAAAACACATTATTATCATATTTGAGGAGGGGGGGGGGGATGAAGTAAATGTGTTGATTATTTTGCAAAGAAAATTTTATCTTCGTCACATTCATTTTATGGATTTAAACTTCTTACAAACTAAACAAATAAGATTCTTTAAAATAAACATGGAAGCATTTAAAAATACGAAAATGTATAAAAAAAAAATAATTGAAATTTATTTCTAACATCGAAAATTATATTAAATAAAATTGGGAAAAATAAGAAAGAAAATAAAGTATTTTAGGAAATATTATACATATATATATATATATATATATATTCCTACGTGAGTTTTATGACACCCCGTAAAATAAGTCTATTATAATTCAAATACAATTTAAATTATTTATTTTCTTTCCAAATTCGTTTAGAATTAATGTTGCTTTAGAAAGTGTTCAACAGATGGCGCGAGGGTCAGCTGGTATAGTATCTCAGTTCGAAATCAGGACCATTTTCATGACGCGGCGTTGGTTCTCAATAAAACATTATGTACGGTTTTGAAATTCTTGGTTCTTACAGGAGGGAGGGGAAAAATCGTTTCAGAAATTCCGGATATTTTAGTAAAGCTCTATTAAAAATGGTAGAAAGGTATTGAAAACAGCCATGTGTCTTCTTTAGGATACTTACAAAAACACATTTTCATTTTCATTTTTTTTTTTTTTTTTTTGTGTGTGTGTGTGTGTGTGTGTGTGTGTGTAATTTTCGATTTTTTTTCGGGAGGGGGATGGGGGGGGGGGTATTACGAAGGAGCAAATTCGAATACCCCTTTTAGCACTAAATTTGTCTTGGGAAATCTATGTGATTAGCGGTCACGAAAGTTAGTGCGTAAATTGTTTATATGTATCCGATACTTATTGTAACCAGATTTCGCGAAATTCTTCCCTTACCCCCCTCCACCCCCTGGGATCGGGGGCAATAAACACGTGTTTTCCCGCTTGAATTCGCTTTAAATTATCTTAGAAGGGCAAATTTTGGTGTGTTGCGAGCGGGAATAACCTCTACCGCCCACATCGGGAACCTTAAATAGGTTATTAATAATGATATAGGATTTTGGCAACTCATTTAGGTACTGTACCCAGCGAAGCTGGCAAAGCCTGCTAGTAGTATATGAAAGGAAATGTTATCCATGTTTACAAAAGATTAAATATATATATATATATATATATATTTAAATAATAAATAAATAAATAAATAAATAAACGCCACAACTGCAACAATGTTTTTAAAAATATCCGTAATTTAAAATAAATAAACTAACAAGAAAAAATCATTAAAAATGAAACAAAAAAAGCTTAAAATGAACATATCATTTGCGTTATGTAGATCTAAACAGCTTTTTACTTTCTCTTAACCGTTAACCCTATATATGGTTGAGAAAAAATACTGTTTTTGGGTCAAACTTTCGAAATTGAATTTTTGTTATATTTACATGTTTTGAGGTCTCTTGAATTCGAAAATCATGTTTTTAGCGGTTGGTCTGTGTGTCTGTCTGTCTTTGTCTATGTTATCACCATATCTCAAGAACAAATAGTCGTAGAAATTTCAAACTCGGCATTTTAAGTCTCTGTCATATAGTGATGCTACACTAAACTTTTTGTTGAGATCAAACAAATGGTTTGTGTACAGGCATATCCAACAGAATTCAAATACATCACGTCTATGGGAGAAATTTCTGATAAGTTCAATGTAACATCGACAGACTTTCCTAAACAAAAATGAAATTAACATGAACTCATTGCCATAAAAATTTGCGCAACAAGAAGTAATTGTTGGACCGTAACGAAACTTGGAATGAAGGCCAGGCAGATAGGCAAATAATTAGAAATGCAGCGTGGTTGCGCATTGCATAATGCCACCAGATGGATGGATGGTTGTGTTTTACGTCGCACTAGTGCTGCGCAGATGGGCAATCATAATGCCACCAGAGAGTGTTGAACTTCGTTCTTCTTGGAGTATAAAACAGGTAAACAGAGCTCGTTTGGTGCACATAATTCCATCTCAAAAAGGAGCACAGACACCAGTATTCTTTATACATAATTTCTATAACAAAAACTTACTGCACAAATGCGGTACAAATTCTTGGTAAATAATACTGGTGTCAGTTTTCCATCTTCAGGCGGAAACTCTTTTATCGTCGTTTGTTCGACTGCCCGAACTCAGCTCAGGATACGCCGAGAAGCCTCAATAGTTGTGCCTTTAACAGCTTATTTTTTAATTAACTATAGCAGTAGTAGATACTCCGTGGATACTTTCTACCATAGCTGTCAACTTGTATGTTTTTTTCACATCACTTTCTCTGCGTAAAAATTTTCAACTTATTTAAATCAATAAAAACTTCTAGAACATGTACAAAAAATTCCAATTAAAATTTTCTGGTAGAAAAAAAAAAAAACGAGAAAGTTGGCAAATATGTTACTGGCATTTTGTGTAATATTCTTATTCAACAGACTTTATTTATAACATGTTCTACACACACGCACAAAAAAAGGGGGGGACCACTATTTTTAGATAGTAATTTTAGTTATAACCCATGACTGATATTCGTTGACATCTGTTTGAAAAAACGCTAAACAAAAATATTAGTATCCAACTTTCCATTTGAGAGGTACCTGATTATAGAATGGAATATCTTTAAATTTCTCAGGAAAAAATGAAATAAAATTCGAATTCATTAAAGTTATAAATTCAACTAACAAGATTTTTTTTTTCTGTTTTACAATGGGAGAAAAAAAAAAGTATATATATGTAGTTGTATCATAATTGTAAATAATTTAAAAGGTACCAAACCTACATTTATCTTCTGCAATTTAGGTCACATGATTTTACTCTCAAATTAGTGTTTTTTAATTTGCTGACTGTACATTTTTGCGAAAAAAGTAAATTTGAAAATATCTGACAATCTTACATATTTTAATCTGAAAAATATTTACTCTTAAAATTGACCAAAAAAAAAAAAAATTAAATAAATAAATAAATAAAATAACACTAAATTTTAAGTGTGGGATGAAAAAAACGAATATATGTCGTCTTAAATATGAACAAATAGCCAGTAAAAGATTTCGTTCAATAATCTTTTCATCTATAATACTGAAAAAGTATATCGGAAAATATTTGTAAATGATTTCATAAAATTTAGTTTGAAACGTTGACATAATTCGCAACCGTTGCATTTAAAATGCAATGGTGGATATTATATAAAAAATCGCAAAATCTGTCAACATTGTACTTAAGATGATGGCAGGCACTCCAATATTTTAATTCCGTAACTCTTTTATTATCGCCATTTTTTTACTTCACATTGTTTGTAGTTAGATTGTTAACCAGTATAATTATGATTATATAAAAAGAAAAATACCAAAGTTGCCAACATTTTATTTATTCCGGAGTATTCTTAGCCCCACCTTCTTTTTTTTTTTTTTTTCATACCAGTTTTTCTATAAGAGAATTTTTTCTTCTTATTTTATCGTAGTTATGTACAGCAGAAAAGAATTATTCTATAAATAAAATGATACGAAATTAAAGGCGGGGCTAAATATGGTTAGGAATAAATTAAAATGTGGGCAACTCTGACGATACCCTTCAAGAAAAGTATTCTGTTAGTTGGATACTAACACTGCTCCGGAATAAATTAAAATATTGACATATCTACTTAGCTGTCAGGAAACCGCCTTCTAATAATAACTTTTTTAGAAAGCTCGAAATCACCTCTGTTTTTCCAAGACACTTTCAGGAAAAAGAAACTTCCGCTTTTTTTGCTACCACTATATTTATACAATAATCTTTATTCTATTTAATAATATCACTTAACTATCAAAATACGATAAAAGTTTCTATATGAAAATAATAGTAGCATGAAAGGCGAAAATTTCTCATTAATGAAAGTTTCCTGAAAAAAGGGCGGAGACTTCGAGCTCTGCCACTTTCTCTGACAATAGAGTTCTAAAATGTATACGCTTTTTTGTGACAAAAATTGCTACATATAAATTTAATGGTATAGGAAATTAAAGATTGTACGCACTTTGACGGACTTTTCTTTCTTTCTTTTATCTTTTTTTTTTTTTTTAAATAATGGATGGTTTAAATTTTTTTTGTATTGATGGGTGGGGCAATGGAAAATATTTGCCATATATGATTACAGCAGGGGGTATACACCCAGTTTTTTTTTTCATTTTTCCCAGGACACTTTCGGGAATGAGAAATTTTCTCCTTTTTTCCCATTACTAATTTAATGCAGAAATCTTAATGGTGTTTTTATAGTAATATGTCCTGATTAAACAAAGTAGAAATTATTACATAAAATTAGTGGTAGCAATTAAGGCGCAAATTTCTCATCTAGAAGAGTATCCTAAAAAAAGGGCGGAGAACGCGACCCCTATCATAGTGTCGAACTTAGCACATTCTGGCTACCGGAAAATATTAATAGAAATACTTATGTTATTTAATCTGTGAAATTATAATAGTTTTCACTGATTAAATAGATTAAAAAATTTCGGTGGCCAAAAAGTGCATTCATGTATTATGTCCATTCTTTAAAGATCATAAGACCGAATGTTTAACAACATTGCACGCAACTAATAAATAATATATATATATATATATAAATAAATATCTTAGCAAGAATTTGTGAAAAATAACGTTTATTTAATATACTGCAATGCCCTTAGTTTAATAATCATAACTTATGTTTTTATTTTCTTTAAGTATGCTTGGAAATCGATAAATGCACAGAAGAATCATGTCATAGGTACATTATGTTTTAAACGGTTTAGTATTTTCTCCTTCCATGACTGAGTGTAAATTATCTTACTAGGTAAACTGAAAATAAACAGCCTATTTCAAACTCTAGTTCTTTTCATGAGACATTGTATTCAAGTTTACCGATATTCAGTATATAGTATTGATTACAAATTCTCGCTGAAATGTATGCAAGTGTATATAATAAAGCAACCACTCTAAATAAGGTGTTTGTAATAATAAAATTATATTTAATTTTCTGCAGTTACTCTTTAAAGCTCTCTTCTGAAAGGTAACAATTATGTAAGAAAATATTAGAGGGACCGGAAAATAAAGTCGGTTTGAATTAAAATACTGACATCGGAAATTTATCCTGGATAAAATTTAAGATATTCTTAGGTAACTTATAAAATGGTTATTTGTAAGGTACCATGTGAACACTGTTAAACAAAAATTTTCGGTTTCATTTTATTAATTCAAAACGACGTTATTTTCCGGTCCCCCTAATATATAACCTCTCATTTTAAAATAATTATTTCTGAAGTAGAGATCTCCACAAGAAATTTATATTTAAATTGATAAACGTTATCTCGAGAGAGAAATTTTAAATGTATATATATCAATACAAAAAACCCTTAACGGGTTAAAAGTTTGTGACGCAGCATTGTACTTTATGGCTATAAGAATTAGAAATACGGGTCTTAAAAATAATGATATCAAATTTTCAGTGACGCATTGATATTAATTAAATTATACATAGATTTTCTTATTTGAATTTGCTTTTTCCTTTTATTTATATTTACAGTGTAAACGTTATTTTCAACATAAAATAATATATAGCATTTACTCATTGATACCTTTCCATTCACATCTCTTATACTATGAAAGCATGTGTTTTAAAAGAAATTATATGAAATTCCAGTAACGCAGTGGTGTTACATTAAGTGATTTGTTTTTAAATTTCTCTGCAATTATTTTGTTTTGCATATTAAAGTATATGTGCACATTGAAATATTGCTTTTAATTTTCAAATACGCTGTCAAATATATCACTTTCATTAAGCTTATATTATGTACTGAAATATATTTATTTCAATGAATTATTCTATCTTTTGCGTCACGCCATCCAAAACTGTAAGTAAAATATATGGAAATGTTTACTTTGTGTCATTTCATCCAAATAAATTGAAAATGCATGCAAATAGATATCGTGATGCAAAGAAAAAAACTGTGAAATTTTTTTCAGTTTTGGATGGCGTGACGCAAAAGATAGAATAATTCATTGAAATAAATATATTTCAGTACATAATATAAGCTTAATGAAAGTGATATATTTGACAGCGTATTTGAAAATTAAAAGCAATATTTCAATGTGCACATATACTTTAATATGCAAAACAAAATAATTGCAGAGAAATTTAAAAACAAATCACTTAATGTAACACCACTGCGTTACTGGAATTTCATATAATTTCTTTTAAAACACATGCTTTCATAGTATAAGAGATGTGAATGGAAAGGTATCAATGAGTAAATGCTATATATTATTTTATGTTGAAAATAACGTTTACACTGTAAATATAAATAAAAGGAAAAAGCAAATTCAAATAAGAAAATCTATGTATAATTTAATTAATATCAAAGCGTCACTGAAAATTTGATATCATTATTTTTAAGACCCGTATTTCTAATTCTTATAGCCATAAAGTACAATGCTGCGTCACAAACTTTTAACCCGTTAAGGGTTTTTTGTATTGATATCATTACTTTTTAGGGGTTAATGATCAAAACGTAAAATTAAAGGAGCATGGTAATGAGTTATAACACTGTATTAAAAGTGTTGTTTTATAGGTCATACTCGAACAAAATAACAAACTAAATAAAATTTTAAAATTTTATAAAATGTGATAAAAAAGATGGACACATGCAACATTACAAAGGCATAATATAGTACATTTTAAAAATGACAAAAATTTCTTATTTATATTTATTTCTTATTAAAATTTTTTAGGTATAGATTTGATTTAAAAGAGAAAAATAAATAATAATAGAAAAATCTTTAAAAGGTGAAAATTTTATACTGGTAAATATTTAAGTAGTATAGTTTGTTATGAATTTAATTAAAAAAAATCTTAATCTATTCAAAATTTTATTATAGCTTAACATTTTGTAATTTATATATTATATATACTAGAAACTTAATGAGCAAATTAATTATTTTCAAATTCTGTTTTAAGAATTTTTTCAATCCGTAGTTTAAGTGATTTATCACCTAATTTTGAAAAAATTACAAATATTTGCATACGATTATCATATTATTTGTCATTTTTATGAAAATAAAGGAAAAATTTTTTGTTGTTGCAATCACCTTTTAAAATAGAACCAATTTTGAAAGTCAACAACGTATCAGCATGAAAACAATGTAAATACAAAGAATATTTTTGATAAACAAATGTCATATAAAATACAAGTACCTAAATAAATAAATAACTCATTTAATATATATATTAAAAAAAGAAAAATATTTTTATTTTTTGTGTTTATTTTTTACGCTTTCCGATAGATGGAGCCAAAACGATTATTTGATATTCAGTATTTCAGATGGAAGAGAAGAAATTCGTCCGCGAAACTGCCGCATCACGGTATTTTCGGAGTAAAAAATAGTTCGATTTTTAAACTGAGTTATAAAAAAAACAAGAGTTTTCCTAGGGAAAAGGGAGATGTCAGGCACATCAGATAAAAGCGATTAATATCATATATAAATTAAACTAAATTCGCTCGAGCCATATTCGAGAAAAAATTCTTACACATTAGTCCGTCCATTTATAACTTAAATGAGCCAATTCATATCTCGAAATATATTGCACGCAGAAATGTAGAGATTTCAGGGTAGGATCAGACAGAAGGTGAAAGTCTATTTTGAAAATATCAGAACATAACCTCCTATATTTCCTGAGATATTAAGTGTCGGCTTTCAGCGGTTTGTTTGATCTTAAAATTCCTGTATATATAAGTGTCGCAGTTTCGTTCGTTTTTCCGTTTCCGCTGAGTGTCGTGGCGTTCGTTTGTTTTTGCACTTGCGTCACTAGAAAAACTGCCGTTTTTCATGATATGGGATAATAACTTTCGATAAATAATTAAGTGCTTGGAAATGTAAACAACAAAAGAAAATTTATATGTGTAGTACTGACAAAGAACATCCACCACCTAGTTAATATTCTTTGGTACTGACTTGTATTTTTCAGAAGTTGACCATAAAACGTTGCATTTATCACCATACATCATCATCACAATGCCTGCTGCCTCGAAAGACGCTGACACTGTGTACTTACTTAATACCGAGATTCTAAATTACTAAAAACTATATTTTAAATTTTTTATAAAATGAAATATGGAAAAATATACGGTGTGAGTAATGTAATATATATGTATTTTTATATATTTTCATTTTCGTATTAAATTTAGCATTTTACACCACACTCTAATACTGTAATAAAATAAAAAATTATAACATTAGATATACGAAAGTACGAAACTGAAAAACTAAAGCTGTGAAATATTAAGGGCATCACAATAAAAGTATTAAAAAAAAAAATATATTTAAGAAAATGTAACACGACTAGGGTAATTTTGTTTATATAAAGGTTATTTGATAGTAAGTAAAATAAAAAGTTACTCTGATTACATTGTGTATATAGTAAAAATAAACGCGTCTTTTATTATTATTATTTTATTAATATATATATATATATATATATAAATAATAGATATCGTAATAAGATTAAATCATAAAATTCAGCTATTAATAGAACTAAGACAATAACAGCACACTAAAATATAGAACTGAATTTAACACAGAGGAAAGAATTACACAAAAAGTTGCAATGTAGATTAAGAACCAATGAGTTAGGATAGTAACTTAAAATACTTACGCCTACCAGAATGATAATAAAAATGACCACTAAGCTTATGAGAGTGAAAACGATTAATAAATAATAAATCACAGAAATATTTGGATGTAAATGCTTAAACGTAGAAACATACTTATCAAGGGGTGCATGCTTCATAAAGCTTAAAGAGCCGCAACGATTTCGTACAACGATATTGCTAATCATAGCAATTAATATCGTTTCACACCCCGATCGATGCAGCAAAACCAAAATAATTAGAAATAATTGAAATATTAAATTAAAACAAAGATTAAATTTAATCTTAATGGAAACCAAAGTGAACACATGAATGAAGCAAAGCAACCACATGTATAACAATTAACTCTAACAGGAGAAAAGGATGATGCCAAAACTTAAATTGAAGTAAAATAAAATCTCGACAGATATCGATTAATCGAAGAAACTTCAGAGCATTTTCATTAAAGATAAATTACACAGAGTTAATATTAAATGATAATGTTAAAATAGATTTTATATTTAATTAATTTTAAAACTATATATATATTAATTACTTATTAATAAAAGTGTATTTGTATAAAAAAGGCGCCAAAGGCAGCACTAAAAATTATACAAAAATATATAATTTTGAAAATATGTGGAGACTTGAAGAGAAGTGAGCGGTAAACAAGAAGAAAAAACGTTAATAAAAACAAAGAAATAACGAATAATAGATAGAACGAATATTAAATCGATCAACGTGAAATTAGGAACTTCAAAAGCTAACTTTAGATGGAGAAAAAATAAATCTTTCCCAGTTTTGCCGATGTTGGTACGAGTTTCCTTAATGACTGCACGGAGAATATTAAAATGAGGTCTGAGTATTGCTTTGTTCATAAAACTGGAACTAGAAATATTGCATTTCAGTTGAATGAATTTAGGTATAATGCGGTGTCTCTTGCACTGTAAAAGGAACTTCAAGCGGTTGAGGGCTCGAAACTTTTTTGTACGTAATCGGTAGAAAAGATTAGCTAATTTGCAGATTATGAAATGAAAGAAATAGCTAAATTATTACTTACCTAATCTCCTCCTTAGTTGAGGCTTCTCAGACCAGGTTGCTCAGTAACAGTAAGAGCAGAATACCAATGAGACAACTAAGCCCGTTTAAGCTTAACAAATATTAAAAGAAGACTTGGCGCTGGATTATTAAAACCAGTAAAAACTACAACGTCAGAAACGTCAAAGAAATATATATATTTTTTTGCTAATAAAGGATAAAAAAAAAAAATATATATAGAAGGATATATAAAATTGTTTAAATACTCAAATTTTGAAACAGAAAATAACTAATATTAACATTCTTAAATTTATGTTACCTCATTTAAAATTAATTGTTAAAATTTTCTGACATTCTCTCAGTCTAAAGACGTACGACTACCAATTTCGTATTACTAATAGTGATTATTATTATTATTATGAAGGTGTTAGTGATATAATTATACTTATTTTAAATGAAGTGTAAAATCAATGTTTTGATTTTTAATGATAGTAAAGGAGGATCTTAGAATCTTTATCAATTATGAAATGTAAAACGAGAATTTCATAGAAAGACATACGATATTTTTAGGTAGTAAAAGATTTATTAAAAAAACATTTTAAATATCTTTCATTAGGTGTCGTTTTAATTGTAAAATTACTTTATTACAGTGGTACAGTACCTTCAATAACATAGGTAAGGTTATAAATGTTCAATGTGATGGGCGTCATTCTTTAGATTAACTGTTAGACGTTGCAGCATTGGAAATTCTGCTAAAAAAGCTTCAGTATTCGCAATATGGCGTCATTTGATCAGGCGTACCTGTTTAAAATGTGAGAGGATACGGTGAATACAGCGCGATATGTTAGTGAAAAATGTAACTAATATTTTTTTCTTATAAATATCATAAAATCCCATGTTTTTCTGTGCATCCCAGTGAAAACCGCATACCTACAGTCAGTATATTTTGAATAATATATATTTTTTATTTTTCCTGTGAATTTAGGATCACCCGATTTACAATATATATATATATATATATATATATATATATATATATTTACAAGTCGATTTTTTATTGAAACGACAAGCTGAAGAGAGGTAATAGGAGGGCTCATATGGAGCATAAAAATGTACTCAAACCGTTTTTAAGCTATTGCGAAAAGAACAAATTAGCTAAAAATTTTGCAATATCGTACATTTTTGAAGTTTCTAAACATGCCGCTCAAAATTTAATTACTTATTTAGAAAGAACAGTTATATCCCACGAAACGATATCATTTGTGGTAGAATATCCAAGCATAATGACGAGTTACAAATAGCGAAGCAATACGCAAATTAGTAATCCGCCCAAAAATTATAATAGGTGATTGCAAAAACATTTATTTTTACAATAGAAAAAAATTACAAATAATTAGCCCATTCCAATAGCTTTTGAATAAATTTCCAATGAACCATATCGATTGACTATTGCCGGAGAAATTTAATTGTTTGTTATACACCATTCATTCTCACATTTTTAAAAAGCGAGACTCCTCCTTAATTGTTTTGAAATTCCACTCACTAACTACCATTATTTTTCACTTTTAACCATACTTAAAAGCTTTTATTTACTGTTTATTTATTAGGTACACAATAATTTATGTTTATGGATTATATGTATCTTAACGTATTCATTACATGTATTCATTTAAATATTGATAAAAAATAAATAAATAGAATAAAATAAATAAAAATAATAATGTAAAATTTAATGCAATTAAAAATATGACGAAGTTATTTCTTTTCACAAAATGCCTAAAACTGCCGTATAAAATGCCGTTTATTTTACAAAGCAATGTAAAAAATAAAATAAATAAACATTAAAAAAGGAGAAAAGAACTTTCATTCTTTCATTAGATTAACATATTTTATTCGGATGTTTTACATATTATAAACGATAAACTGCAATGTTTATTACAATATTTTCTGCAAAATTTTTTAAAAGAAAAATACAAATGAATGATTATCGTAATATTACGGTACAGATTAATATAAATCATAGTCTATGCAATAAATACACTCCAAATTTATATATATAAGCATGATCAAATGTGAAAACTAATGGAAGATGGTATGAGGAATTTTAAAACGTGATGGGCGGAGTCTCGCTTTTAAAAAAACATGAAAACGAATTGTATATAACAAATAACAGCTAAATTTCTTCGGCACTACACCAGTCAACCGATATGGTTCATTGTAAGTTTATTCGAAAACTATTGGACTGGGAAAATTAAAATCTTTCTAATATTTTGTTGTAAGTATTGTTCTAAACCGATTGTTATTGTGTATGGATTTTGTTTAAATATCAGTATAGTCTGCCAGTGAATTTCAACTTCGTAGATTACATATTAGTCGAATATTCTTTTGAAATAGGTGATAGCTTTGATTATTTTACATCTTTCTAATATTTTATTTAAAAGTATTGTTCTAGACTGAATGTTATAGTATATTAGTTTAATTTATATATTAGTATAGGCCATGCCCTTGATATGTGATGTCGAAAACACTTAATACTACCGTTTAACGAAATAATATTTTCATGAAGCTAATTTAAACAGACATGATGAGATAGGTTAGAGGTGATTAATTGATGCTAATTATTGTATCATGTGGATGGGAATGGGAAGGGAATCGGAATACACGCGCTAGTTTTACGCGCGTATTGAAGACGCTAGTAAGTTTGGGAAGACGATGGAAGGCGTTTAAAAGATGTGTGGAGTGGGAGAGGGGAAGAATGAAGAGTGTTTGTTTATATTTAAAATCGCCTGTAGCAGCTGGAATTGAAAAGAACACTTATTTATTGTGGTTTTCTCAAGAATATTGTTTGTGTTTATTCAAGAATAATTTGATAAGAAAATTGAATTTTTATTTTTATTTTTTTTATTTTTAATCTTATCTTTTTTTTTTTTTTAGGACTGAGGACTATTACTCTCAAGTAATTTTTCGATAGTTCGACATTTGTCGAAATCATTTTTCGGTAGTTGGACATTTATCTAAATCTAAAATTTATCGAAAATATAATTGAGCACTTTGAAAGCGACGTTATAATTAAAAAAAAAAAAAAAAAAAATTAATAGTTCTCCATCCTAAACTAAATTCTGCTTTTGTCAGAATTTCTTTTTTTGAAAACAAAAACGAAAAAAGAAAAGAAAATTAATAATAATCTGTATTGAAACAAACAATATCGAAAAAGTTTTTTTTTTTTTTTTTTTTTTAAGTTTTGAGTGCATCATTTCATGCTAAATTTTTGAAGTAGTATGGAAATATAACTTATGGCATATTTGAAATAAGAAATGTTGAGTTGCATCTTTTAAAGATGTATTTAGTGTTCATGTATTTAGAGTTTGAATTACTTTTTAATAATAATAATAATAATAATAATAATAATAATAATAATAATAATAATATAACGAATATGTTTAAAATTAAATACTTTTTTCTAACTTGGAAATAATCATAAGCCCGGATCTGTTTAAAAACCTGCCTCTTCTGAAATACTACTTTGAATAGTTTAATTTTCCTGGCTTTCATTTTCTTTCTTAGCTATTTTTAATTTCTTTATACAATTTCATGTTCTTTTTTTTTTCTTCTTAGACTGAAGAGAATATTTTTCTAAATATAATTCACATGATAGGAGGACCGTATAAAAATTAAATTTCGTATTTAATATGTATAGAACCCCCTGTAAAAAAAAAAAAAAAAAAAAAAAAAAAACATATCTGAAATTTACTCTTAAATTGCACCAATTTTGTAATTGGAAGTACAGAGCTGCCAACCTAATCCGGCAAATTGTTAGTAACGCCCATTTTTCTACACCACTTAATTTTCAGAGTAATTCTCTTCAAACATATTTACGATGAATTAAGAAAACAAATACTCTAAAAATTAAGTGGTGTAGAAAAATGGGCGGTACTAACAATTTGCCGTATTAGGTTGACAGCTCTGGAAGTATGTTTTCTATCTTTCTTAGTTTACGAGATAATCACTGTAACATCTATTTTGGATCATCCGGTATATATATATATATATACATCTGTGTGTGTGTGTGCGTATTACTTTCTGCAACAGGAAGAAAATGAAGAAACATTTTTAAATTTCTCTTAACGTAAATATATATATATATATATATATATATATATATATATATATATATATATATACATATATAAATACATATGTATGTATATTTTTAACTTATTGTCCGTGGGAAAAAAAAATCAAGTAATCTATTTTGTCTGAAAACAATATTCTTGTTTTTTTAAATCTGATTTTTTCTCGCGACTATTTTCAATGATTTAAAATTGTTGTAGTATTAAGGATAGTTAATTATGATCGTATGTTAAAATTAAGTGTGTGAGTTTTTGTAAGCAAAATTTATATTTTTAAAGAAGTGTTTCTAATTTTAGAAAACATATTCAAAGTGACTGTTTTCTAACTATGATTGAAAAATATTAATTTCCTTGTAATCTGGAATGTTCAAGTTCTTCGGAAAATCGAAAGAGACAATTACTCCGTGGTTTAATATTTGGGATGGCTTAAAGATGTTTTTTAAAGATTTGTTATTATTATTTAATTATTTCTTAATTATATGGCTTTTAATATGATGATTCTTTTTTATGGAAAACGGCACTCGTGCACGTGTTACTTGATATTATTTCAAATATTCTGTTTTCGCGTTTAAATGAATTGATTTAACAGAATCTCATGCTTACACGATTGGAACAAGTGTTTGTGTAAAACTTTGACTCTACCACTATATCATATCAGCGTTTTTTTTTTTTTCTTATTTATTTATTTTTTTTTTTTAATTGCAGAAATTCTAATGTTAAATAAAGAGAAGATTACTCTTCGAAAGCATTGGAACTCAAAAACATGAATCGCATCCACTATGCAGGACACATGTATATATTGTATATCCCGAAAGGATTAGAAAGACACTAGCGGTATATAAACTAAAGAGTAATATGTTATAAAAATAATGTTTTACAAGAACCTATTATTAAAGGTAATATGGAACGATGTAACCTTTTTCTGAAAAGTAACTGTTTATCCCATCTCTACTAGCCGGTGAGCAGTTAGGTCGAGCAGTTTTCGGGGGTCCTCTCCCTCCGTCGATTTTTTTGGGCCCGGGCCTCTGTCCGCGGATCTGCTGTTAGTAATATTTTTTTTCCCCTAGAGGCTCCGTCACCTGGGCTTGCCCTGGGACTTGGGTCACGTTTTAAACCGAAAAGGTGGACGGCCTCCAGTTGCGTTAATCCTAAATAATATTCCGTAGTGTTGTTAGTCCCGCCCTTTTTCTCACACTAGTAAATTTTTAGAGTAATATTCTCTGAATGCAATTAGGATTAAATAAGAAATAATATACCCTAAAATGATACTAGTGTGAAAAAGAAGGCGGGGCTAACAATTCCATGGAATATAAATTAGTAATGTTGGAGAGTGTGAAATTTACTCCTAAAACATAAATATTATTAAATAATGGCGATTAAAAAAAAATTATCCAAAATAAATAAAACTGTTGGCAGCTATGCAATGAGCTATATCAGGTAACTAGTGCCTGTGAAATTTAGCTGTTTTTTATAAACCATTCGTTTTCATCTTTTCGAAAAGCGAGACTTCTTCCATCACATTTTGAAATTCCACTTATCAACTCCCATTAGTAATTCACTTTTAATCATACATATGCATTATTTTGTAGCTTATTCATTGCATATTCAATAAATTATTTTTATCTGTATCATAAAATTATGATATGCATTCATTCGTATTTGTATTTGTATTTGTATTTGTATTTGTATTTGTATTTTGATTTTTTTTTTTTTTTTTTTTAAGTTTATACGGAAATTATTTTAATTATACATAGGAGGGGTTTATCTATAAAATATCCGTATAAACTGCGTTAATTCTTACAGATGTACACAAAACAGTGGGGATAGCCTTTTTTGCATACATTATTCCTTGCATTCACTTTAATCCTAGTCATGGAGTACATGTCGGTTTATTTTTTAATACTGATTCTTTTGCATTGCTTTGTAAAAAAAGTATATGTTATGTGGGGTTTCACTTTCAGGCGTTTTGAGAGATAAACTCAT
Organism: Salticus scenicus; assembly: GCA_963930645.1. Classification (NCBI taxonomy): domain Eukaryota; kingdom Metazoa; phylum Arthropoda; class Arachnida; order Araneae; family Salticidae; genus Salticus; species Salticus scenicus. Next base: position 93,801,332 of record OZ005660.1, read on the forward strand.
CCTCTATAAATTTATGTAAACTTTTTTTTTTTTTTTTTTAATCAAAATACTAATGAATGGAAATGGTAATGTTGCAATTTCCATTGTTTGATAAGCATAAATTATTGTCTTTAGAATAAACAAATAGTAAATTGACACATTAAGTATGGTGAATGTGTAAACTAATGGGAGTATCATAGCTGCCAATATTTTAATTTATTCCGGAGTGCTTTTAGCCCCGCCTTTATTCCGCACCGCTTTATTTATAGAAAAATCTTTTTCAAAACATAACTTCGATACAATAAGAAAAAAATATTTAAAAAAAATAAGTGGTACGAATTAGAGGCGGGGCTAAAATGTCTCCGGAATAAATTAAAATATTGGCAGCTATGGGAGTATGTAAGGGGAATTTCAAAAGGTGTTGGGAGGAGTCTCGTTTTTTGAAAACGTGAAAAGGAAAAGTGTATAAGAAACAAACACAGCTGAATTTCTCCGACATTAGTCCACATATATCGTTCATTTATTCGAAAGTTTTTAGAGTGGTAAAAATTTTAGTAAATCTTCACTATTGTACCTAGAACAGTTTTCTAGAATTGGTTTCTGATTTTTTGGGCAGATATTAGTTTTACATTTTTTTTTTCACTGTTTTCACTTTTTTTTTTTCACTCGGCATCAAATGTAGGTATTCTAACAAAATTGATGCCATGTTGTAGGAATTTTTAAATATGTTAATATGCTCTTATATATAGATATGCTCTTTCTAAATATGTTCTGGACGTTTGTGTAGCATCTTTAAAAGCTTAAAAAAAAATGAGGGATGCTGTAAGATATGTAGTTTTTTCTTTCTTTTTCCAATAGCTTGAAAATGGATTTAAATAGAACAGGTTTGATGTGCATTTTTATGCTTCATATGAGCTCTTATGTTACAACCCCTGAATTTGTCAGTTCAAAAAGGATTCACCCTGCATATATATATATATATATATATATATATATATATGTGGAGAGTTAGAAAAAATTTTTCCCCTCATATTTCGAGACTGCAATTCTGAAATTCTGATATCAAATACAGAGAGGCTCACATATTTTAAAGGTATATTTATAAATAAATATAAGAATTTTATCTTCTAATACTTTCAGTATGACACCAGTGTTGCCACATTTTGCGAGTTTTTAATTCAATTACCACCAATAATTTTAAAAATTGATATTTGATATACTTAAAAGACGAATCGAATCGAAGAATTGTCTATACTATATATTAAATATCACTTCTCAAAATTATTGGTGGTTTTTGAATAAAAAAGTCCCAAAGTCTGGCAACACTGTATGATACCCCCTTTGTCGTACTATGATATTACATCTTAATTTCGATGATAACAGAGAATTTCTTAAAGCATCGAGATTTATTTTGCTTCACTCCTCCTCCAGAAATTTCCGTAGTCCATTCAATGTTTTGAGATATCGCTTAAAAAGAGCTTGTTTAAAAAAGACCAAGTGCACAGGATCCATAATGGCCACGTCAGGATAATTCAGTGGGATGCATTTAAAGGGATTCCACTTATAAGAGACATTCAATTTCGGTTTCATTTTTCATAGAAAAAAAAAAAAAAAAAAAAAAACAGTAGATTTAGAGGTATGGCTTGTAGCTTTATCCTGATGGGACTCAACATATTCAAGATTGTTTGAGTTACGGGATGGAATTTATTCTCTAAAAATAGGTGTTAAAATATATTTCTGACAGTTATCCAAGTTAATTATGACATTTTTTCTGCTTGTTTTTAGTTCTCCGTTGTAAGGGAATTCAGCAATAACCTAAAATCTTTAGAAAAACTTTCTTGTTTTCTCTAAACCAACATTTAAAAAATTTTCTCTTCTTTTACATTAGAAATTCGATCTTAATCTATTGAAATCAAATAATAATATCCAATCTTCATGAATTGTAACTATATATTTCATATATTTCCATTTTTCACTGTTCAAATATTTTGATACAACAATACGCACATAATCTTACACTGAGAAACATGTTTCGGCATTAGGGGATAAATATAATGTTTTTATTTTATTTTTATGTATGATTAGCTTTTAATCAAATTTTATAATATTGTTCACAGTTCCTACGGAGATATATTAAGATTTTGCAATAGCTCTTTGGGGGGATATATATTTTTTAACATGAGGTGCGACTTTATATTTAATAAGAAATGCACATATCTTTGTTAGGTATGCATTTTTTACCCTTTTTGCAATATAATGTAAAATTTGACACTTATTAACTTTTTTATTAATTATATCCTTTATTTTCCATATAGAAATATTAAATCCATACTTTTCACGTCACTATTTTATAACCGAATTCTTCGGAAAGCTGAAAAATGCAGCTTTGAATCCATTGTTTTTCTTTCAGAGAAAAACCTTTCTTGCAGCTAAAAATATTTTTAATGCTGCAGAAGATAGTCAAACCTTATTCCAATTTGATGCGAGTGCCGTTTTATTTTAAAATTTAAATTTGAGTTCAAGGAAGGAGAAAATCGCAATCGTTACAAAAATGTGTGAAAACCCTCTGAATATTTTATTTCAAATAACGGTGTTAAAAATCTGGAACAATTGGTTCCTATATATTTGTTTTTATAATAAAATAAAAAATTTCTCCTTTAAACAAATATTTATTACCATTTTTCAAAATACAAATCCTCACTCCACTTAACAATTTCGATTAATATATTCAGTCCTATGTCATCAAAATTAAATACCCTACTGTTTTTTGAGAAATTAGATATTAATACCAACGGTCATACTCTCCGCCCTTTTTTCAGGACAGTTTCAGGGATGACAAAAATTAAAATATAATTGCTACCACAATTTTTATACACTAATTTCTACCCTGTATAATCATGGAACATCGATAAAAATATGCCACAAGTATTTCTGTATGAAATTCGTGGGTGCAAGGAAGACTTAAAAAATCAGACTTTTGTCTGTAAGTTTGTCAGAATAAAAAAAAATTTGCGATATCTTCATGTTTCACACACCACGAAAGCCGAAAATGACTTCAGAAAATTTTGTCTCTGTGTGTGTGTGTCATCGTGTCTGTATGTCCGTAAAGCTATTTTTGTCCGGATATCACGTGAGAACGGCTGGATGGAATTCAACGGCGCTTGGCAGAAAGTTAGGTCTTTACCCAACTTAAGATTATATCAATCAACCTTTTAGAAATTCCTCTCCATTCCCCCTGGGCGGGAGGGGGCAGGCAAAAGTGAAAAACACATTTGTAAGCATAACACGGTTCCAAATTACTTCAGAGTAAAGAAATTGCACATGGAAAGACTAGACATGAGTACGAATAAAATAGTATCTACAATTTAGAATTTTTCTATTTTTAAGAGGAGGGAGGAGGAAAATCGATTTTTGCGTGGAAATTTCGCAAATTCCGGATTTTTGAGTAGAACTGTACCAAAAATGGAACAAAGACGTTGGAAAAAGCTATGCGACTTTCTTAAAATACTTTCAAAAACACATTTTTATTTATTTATTTATTTATTTTGTGTGTGTGTGTTCGCGAGGGGGGGGGAGGTTACGAGGGGGCAAAATCGAGGTATTCCTTTTAGCGCTAAATTTGTCCTGAAAAATTTTTGGGAGCTGCGATCACGAATTTCGGTATTTGGACTGTTTATATGTATCCGACACATAATGTAACGAGATTTATCGAAATTACCCCAGTTCCCCCTTGGGGGAGACGGAAGGCAAAAACACATTTGTAAGCAAAACTCGACTGCAAATTGCTTCACAGTGAAGAAATTGCACATGGGGAGACTACACATGAGTACAAATAAAACATTACCTACCATTTAGAAAATTTCGATTATTAAGTGGAAAGTGGAGGGGGGGGATCAATTTTTGAGGGAAGTTTTGCAAATTCCAGATTTTTCAGTAGAACTCTACCAAAAATGGTACAAAGACGTTGAAAACAGCCAAGCGTCTTCATTAGATATTTTCAAAACACGTTTTTAATTTTTTGTGATCTGCGTTTTTTTTTTTTTTTTTTTTTTTTGGGGGGGGGGGAGGGAGGGGGTATGTGTTACAAAGGACAAATTCGAGACTCCTCTTTTAGCGCTAAATTTGTCCTGGGAAAATTATGCGAGCTGCGGTCACAAAGTTTGATACTTGGATTGTTTATATTTATCCGACCCCTAAAGCAACGGATTTATCAAAATTTTCCACTCTTTCTTCCTGGGCGGCAGGAAGCAAAGAAAAAAAAAAGCTTGTAAGCATAAACCGGCACCATATTACTTTATGGTGAAGAAATTGCGCATGAAGAGACTAAACCTGAGTATTAATCATGAAGATAGAGGAGAGGAGGGAAAACGAGATAGGGGATTCGGCAGAAAAACGGACCAGAAAATTTAGTTAATCAACAGGTCACTAGATGGCGCAAACATTAGCCGTTATAGCAGATTAGCGTTATAAGCTTACTGAAATAATTGCTTTTTAATAAAATTTAAGTAATTTTAGGTACTTATTTTTAAAAATTTCGCTAGTAATTGTCATGCCCCTAAATTTGAGAATATAGAGAAATAAAGGGATTATTTGAACATTTTTATTTTTATTTTTATTTTTTAATTATTACTTTTTAAATCATTAATTCTAAATGATAAGATATATTAATTTTTCATGTAGAAATTATTTAAAAATTTTATCATTTTTATTTTAATCAATTAATTTTGAAAACTAAGATACATTAGTTTTTTAATAAGGATTTAAAAAATAATAAGTAATAAATAAAATTTTCCAATTTTCGAAAATAGTTAAACTAATTTGAATTTTTTTTTTCCTAATTTTCATTTCTTTCTTTCATCTTTATGCACACACACACACATACATATATATATATATATATATATATATATATATATATATATTTAATTTTATGTGATTTGGGTTAATTTTAGCTATCTAAAAATTATTAATTGTGTGTAGCATTTCTTTTTTAAAATTAATGAATTAAATAAATAAATAAAAATAAAATAGTAATTTAAAAAGCCTCTTTTTATCTTTTGATTAAAATTGTTTCGTTTTTTAAAAGCTAATGGTATAAATTTTTGAACCAAAATTGGAATGACTAGAAAAAATAATTTTATTTTTCTTCGAAATACAACAGGCTCCAAGTGCAGCAGCATGGGTCTGTTCTGGAAGCTAGTCAGTGGGAAGTGCTTGGTTCGATTCCAGGTCACGGTTGTCAAAATAACCGTTCTAAGATCTAAGTTAGGATAAACAATATTATGGAAGGTGGGGGGGGGGGTGAGGTGAATGTTTTGATTATTTTGCAAGAGATTTTTGCACAGTAAGTTTATTACATTTTTTATATTTTATTAATTTTTCATGTTATCAGTTCATAAATTATTATTATTATTATTATTATTATTATTATTATTATTATTTACAAACTGACTTTTTTTTTTTTTAAACATTTTAAAAAGTGTTGATGGTTTTAGGATTGAGGCCGATTGATTGCACTAGGATACTAGGCTTGTGTGAGTGTGCATTCCATGGGGGGGTCTTTCTAAGGGATCTTAGCCGTATTTAACTAAGTATCGGAGAAAAACACCGAACACTTCGAACGGCTAGGCCGACGAGCGCGACCAGGGATCAAACCCAGCACCCCATGTCTGCAGCTTCAATGACAGGACCTCTTGGCCGTTAGTTGGTCCTAACATTCTAAAACCTGAAACTTTTATTATTATTATTATTGTGAGAATAAAAAATAAATTTGGAATAACGATTTAAATAACCAAATTTTTCCTTTTCATTAAAATTGTTATCATTAATATATATATATATATATATATATATATATATATAATAATGGTACAAAATTTTTAATTAATTTTTGAATGACTAAAAAATATAATTTTAGCAGAGAAATAATGCAAATTGTTTTAGATAACACTTGGAAGTAACTTTTACACTGCATACAAGGCATACATTTCACCAGTTAAATAAATTTCTTACTTTAAAATAAACTGGTTGACATGAAGTGCCTGGTTCGATTCCAGGTTGCTCTCGTCAGCTTCATAGTTCGGAGTTATCTGTGGTTTTCTTCAAAACTCGAGTAAATACAGGCTAGGTTTTTTTAAAAACCAATATGGAGGCAATCTATCTAGGTCTACCAAGTGCAGATAAAACAGCTTTAGATGGGAGAAGGGGTTGAAGTGAATGTGCTGATTATTTTGCAAGGTAAATTTCACCTTCATCCCACTGAGTTTATTATACTTAATGTTACTTTATAAATTTCTCAGGTTTTAAGTTCATAAATTAAAAATTTTGTACAAATTCTTATTTTTTATTTATTTATTTTTATTTTGAAAGTTAAAATACTTTTTTTTTTCTAATTAATGAATCAAATAAATAAATAAATAAAAATAGAATAGTGATTTATATAGCCGCTTTTTATCTTTTGACTAAAATTGTTTATATTTTTAAAAGCTAATGGTATAAATTTTTTAATTAAAATCTGAATGACTAGAAAGAATAATTTTAGCATGGAAATAATACAAATTTGATTTATATAAAAATTTTAAAATAAGTTTTACATCACATACACAAAGCATACATTTCATCATATATATATATATTTATATAATATATATATATATATATATATATATATATATATACAGGACTGCCAACCATCTCATTAATAAGCGTAGACTTGTTAACGCCCCTTTTCCCACACCACTTTATATTTAGAGCAATTCCTTCCAAATAGTGTTACGATTAAATAAGAATGAAATTACTCTAAAAAATGACTGGTGTACAAAAAAAGGCGGTGACTAAAAGTACTACGCTTCATAATGAGATGGTTGGCAAGCATGTATATATATATATATTTATATATATATTTCTTTTCTTTGAAATAAAACGAACTCCAACAGTAGTCGTTATGTTCTGCTTTCGAATCTAGTAAGTGTGAAGTACTCGGTTTGATTCCAGGTCACTGTCCTCAAATTAACCGTTCGGATTTTTCTGTGGTCTCCTTAAAACTCGAACAAAACCAGGTTTGGTCTCTTTAAGAAACCAATACGAAGGCAATCTACCTAGGTGTAGGACCCAAGTGCAGATAAAACAGTATTAGCAGGGGAGGGGGGGGGGGTAATGTGTTGATTATTTTACAAGGAGAATTTTATCTTCGTCCCATGGAGTTTACTACGCTTAATATATTTTATAAACTTCTCAGGTTTTCAGTTCATAATTTTAATTTTTTTTTTTTTTACTGAGAGTTTTTTTTTTTTTTTTTTTTTTTAAACAGTTTAAAAGTTACAGTTAATACATTTTTTTTAATTTTTATTAATCGATAAAAAGAAAAAATAATAGTGATATAAATAGCCTCTTCTTAGCTTTTCATTAAAATTTTTAAAAGTTAACGGTATAAATTTTTGAATTAAAATTGGAAGGATTGGAAAAAAAAAAGAAGCATAGAAACCATGATAAAATTTTAAAGTCATTTTTACATCACATATAAAGCATACATTTCATCAGTTACTTTTTTTATTCCAAATAAAATATGCTCCACCTGTAGCCGTAAGGTTCTGCTGTCGAACCTGGTAAGTGGGAAGTGCTTGGTTCAATTCTTAGTCAGAGTCGTCAATTTAACCGTTTGGAGTTTTTCGTGATTTACTTCAAAACTTTGGTAAATACAGGTTATGTCCCTTTTAAAAAATATCAATACAAAGGCAATCCACCTAGGTCCAAGACCCAAGTCAATAAAAACATTATTATCATATTGAGGGGGGGGGGGGGGTGAAGTAAATGTGTTGTTTATTTTGCAAAGAAAATTTTATCTTCGTCACATTCATTTTAAGGATTTAAACTTCTTACAATCTAAACAAATAAAATTCTTTAAAATAAACATGGAAGCCTTTAAAAATAGGAAAATGTATAAAAAAATAATTGGAATTTATTTCTAACATCGAAAATTACATTAAATAAAATTGGGGAAAATAAGAAAGAAAATAAAGTATTTTAGGAAACATTATACATATATATATATATTCCTACGTGAGTTTTATGACACCCCGTAAAATAAGTCTATTATAATTCAAATACAATTTAAATTATTTATTTTCTTCCCAAATTCGTTTAGAATTAATGTTGCTTTAGAAAGTGTTCAACAGATGGCGCGAGGGTCAGCCGGTATAGTAGTAGCTCAGTTCGAAATCGGGACCATTTTCATGACGCGGCGTTGGTTCTCAATAAAACAATATGTACGGTTTTGGAATTCTTGGTTCTTACCATAGACCTTATATATATAGACTACGCCACCAATAGGACTTCCCATAATAACGAATGTCTTCAACATGAGGGTGTAATCTGAATCCTTCATCCTTTGCGGTCAGCGATGTATGTCACGTGACATGGAGTTGAGGGCTATTCTTCCATAAGAAAGCACTTATTTTTGTAAGAATTCAAACAAAAAATTCTCCCCTTCAGAATGGTTTCTCACAAAAGAATTTTTTTTATAATTAATCTATGACATTTTAGCTTTCCAACGATGCGTAAATCTAAAGGCTTAAATAAAAAGTATGTGTATAATACAGAAATTAAAAAACTCTAAACTACTTTCTTTCCTATGGAAAAATCACACAATATTCATTCTCGTCTCCCTGTCCTGGTCTAGATCACGTGATAATTTCGCTGGGGAAGCTACTTCATGTCGCAGACAGATAATGAGGAGGGATGCGTGGTTATTATATAAGGTCTATGGTTCTTACAGGAGGGAGGGGAAAAATCGTTTCAGAAATTCCGGATATTTTAGTAAAGCTCTATTAAAAATGGTAGAAAGGTATTGAAAACAGCCATGTGTCTTCTTTAGGATACTTACAAAAACACATTTTCATTTTTTTTTTTTTTTTTTTAATCTTTTTTTTTTTTGTGCATGTAAATTTCGATTTTTTTTCGGGAGGGGGATGGGGGGGGGGGGGGTATTACGAAGGAGCAAATTCGAATACCCCTTTTAGCACTAAATTTGTCTTGGGGAAATCTATGTGATTAGCGGTCACGAAAGTTGGTGCGTAAATTGTATATATGTATCCGATACTTATTGTAACCAGATTTCGCTTCGCGAAATTCCTCCCTTACCCCCCCCCCCTCCCCCTCCTGGGATCGGGGGCAATAAACACGTGTTTTCCCGTTTGAATTCGCTTTAAATTATCTTAGAAGGGCGAATTTTGGTGTGTTCCGAGCGGGAATAACCTCTACCGCCCACATCGGGAACCTTAACTTAGGTTATTAATAATAATATAGGATTTTGGCAACTCATTTAAGTACTGTGCCCAGCGAAGCGGGCAAAGCCTGCTAGTAGTATATGAAATAAAATATTATCCATGTTTACAAAGGATTAAATACACACACACACATTTTTATGTATAATATTTTTTAAACAAAAAATAAAAATAAATAAATAAATAAACGCTACAACTGCAACAATGTATTAAAAAATACCGTAATTTTAAAATAAATAAACTAACAAGAAAAAATAATTAAAAATAAAAGAAAAAAAGATTAAAATGAACATATCATTTGCGTTATGTAGATCTAAATAGCCTTTTACTTTCTCTTAACCGTTAACCCTATATATGGTTGAGAAAAAATACTGTTTTTGGGTCAAACTTTCGAAATTGAATTTTTGTTATATTTACATGTTTTGAGGTCTCTTGAATTCGAAAATCATGTTTTTAGCGGTTGGTCTGTGTGTCTGTCTGTCTTTGTCTATGTTATCACCATATCTCAAGAACAAATAGTCGTAGAAATTTCAAACTCGACATTTTAAGTCTCTATCATATAGTGATGCTACACTAAACTTTTTGTTGAGATTAAACAAATGGTTTGTGTACAGGCATATCCAACAGAATTCAAATACATCACGTCTATGGGGGAAATTTCTGATAAGTTCAATGTAACATCGACAGACTTTCCTAAACAAAAATGGAATTAACATAAACTCATTGCCATAAAAATTTGCGCAACAAGAAGTAATTGTTGGACCGTAACGAAACTTGGAATGAAGGCCAGGCAGATAGGCAAATAATTAGAAATGCAGCGTGGTTGCGCATTGCGTAATGCCACCAGATGGATGGATGGTTGGGTTTTACATCGCACTAATGCTGTGCAGATGGGCAATTGTAATGCCACCAGAGAGCGTTCAACTTCGTTCTTCTTGGAGTACAAAACAGGTAAACAGAGCTCGTTTGGTGCACATAATCTGTTACAAAAAGGAGCTTTTTAAATAGAGATGTCGTTACGTCGCCAACCACCTACGCCGTTCTAATTTTATTGTCAGGACGTATTGGGACCAGTGGACAAGAGAGAGGTCGCTTACACGGCGACCAGGCTCAAGACGCGTTTGACAGACCAATAATCGAAAAAAACCTTCACATCATGCGCATAGCGCCAACTGTCTCGTTGTCCGTCATCCAGGCATATGCAGCGCCTACAATACACAACCTGTCTCCGTGTCTGTACTTACCATCGCAAGGCGCCTGGCTGAAGGACATTTGCTATCGTGGCGCCCATTACGTGTGCTGCCAATAACAGTCATCGTCCTCTCCACCGCTTGGACTGGGTTGGATTACAACCGAATGGAACCAGGTCGTCTTCAGCTACCAGTCCAGATTCAATTTGGGCAGTGATGACAATCATGTACGTGTGTGGAGGCACCGTGGTGAACACCTCAATCCTGCTTTTGTTTTACAGCTGCACACCGCACCACAGCTGGTGTGATGGTATGGAATGACATTGCAAATGACACACGGTCATCCGTAACATTGATCCACGGCACCATAACAGCCCAGCGGTACGTTCATGACATCTTTCAGCCATAGGTGTTGCCTGTTGCCATTCATGGCAAGGTTTCCAGGAGCCATTTTTCATCAGGACAATGCTCAGCCACGCACAGCAAGGGTGTCACAGGATTACCTCCGCCACAATACCATCCTTCCTTGGCCTGCTGGATCCCCAGATTTGTCACCAATCGAGCATATCTGGGACCACTTGGGACGGTAAGTTGGGCAGTCTACGAGTTCAGACGGATTAGAGACGCGTTTACAACAAATGTGGAACGAGATGCCGCAGGACATCATACGGGACTTGTATGCCTCAATGCTCACCTGTATCGCATCGTGCATTCACGCTAGAAGTGGACCAACAAGTTATTTGGCCTGCTAGCGAGATTTGGCCTGCCTAAATTTGGCCTGCCTAGCTATTTGGCCTGCCTAAAGAAACCTCCATTCTTTCGTATTTTTTCTGTAATAAATGATCATTTAACTTTAAATTTGTAATCATTTACTTATATCAACGGTGCACTTAAGTAAGTAAAATTCCTTTTCATTCTGTTAAGTCTTTCTTGGTGCCCAAATTTTTATGGCAGTGAGTGTATATTTTTACTTCCATTACCCGACTACCGTAGGTAATGGAAGTATTGTATTCGGTCAAAAAATTCGATATCGAGTTTTCACCTGATTTACATGTTTTTAGGTCTACTAAGTCCATAAAAAAAAAAAAAAAAAAAAAAAACAGTTTTTGGCAATTGGTCAGTGTGTGTGTGTGTGTGTGTGTGTGTGTGTGTATGTACAGTCGGGAACAAAAATATCCGAACACTAGCAAAAATTCCTATGTAAAAAAGGTAGAGTTAATACTGTTTTGTTAAATAAATCCTTGTCGAATCAAGTTCTTAGACTGACTAATAACATGATTGGACAAGGATTTATTTAACAAAACAGTATTAACTCTACTTTTTTCATATAGGAATTTTTGCTAGTGTTCGGATACTTTTATTACCGACTGTATGTGGGGAATCTTCTGTCTTTCATAGCTCCGAAACTAATAAAGATTGAACTACGGAACTTCAGGATTGAGGCAGGTCTGGTGTACAGATGAAATTTCCAAATTTTGGTGAAAAATTGGAAAACCGGAAGTGGGACATCGGAAACCGGAAGTGGTACCGTAAGTCTATATCTCGAAAATGGCTCTAACGATTTTCTTCAAAGTGTCTATATAAACACTCTACTAGATGTCCTTTTGAATGATGTAGTTGGTTAGTTCAGAAAAATTGATAGGCGTCCTGCATAAAAAGCTCAGTTTCAGGCTTCGCAAGTGCGCTCCTTTAAAAACGGCTGCACTGATTTTTTTTCAAACTTGCTATATTAACTGCCTTTTAAATATCCTTTTGTATTAATTCTTATTTTTCGGTCAATAATTGAGTATGCCAAGTTTTGGTAAAAGTTGGTATCTCAAAAACGGCTCTAATGATTTTCTTGAAAATTATTACATAAATCCATTTTAGATATCCTTTCTTATGTATTACGTGGCTATTAAAGGAAAATTAACAGTCATCCTGATTAGCTAGATCAGTTTTAGATGTTGGAAATTAACGTTTCAAAAAATGGCTAACCCGATTTTTTTCTTCTTACTATTTTTAAATTCACTATGTAAATCTAGTAAGCATTGAAAATTTAACTTATAAAAATTAATTTATTTACAGTATGGAAAGAAGAATTAATTTTCATTCTGAATAGTTTTCTTGGGCGTGGCTTCCACCGATTACATTCAATGAAAAAGAACGTTTTCGCTTAGTTACTGGTAGCCCGGTGTGTCTTCTACAAATTATGTACGCACCACATTGTATACTGAAATATAGTCGTATATTAATAACACACAACATAATCTGAAATGCACTTCCAGCAATTTTAAAGTATGGTTAATCTATATTCTAGTTTTTTTTTTTTTTTTTTTTTTTTTTAAGTGAAAACTTCTACTTAGGTGCGTTGAGCACTTTTGGGTGAACAAAAATCATGAAACTCGCGTCATCGTCAGCAAAGGTTTTCTATTTGAAGTGAAAACGTCTTAGGCGCGTTGAGCACTTTATGGTGAACAAAAATCATGAAACTCGCGTCATCGTCAGCGAAGGCTTTCCATGAGAAGAAACATATTTTTTACCAATTTATATTATCGAAAGTGTAATTCGAGATTTCAGCTGATTTACACGTTTTGAGGTGTCCTGAATGGGTTTTCTTTTATATCTCAGCTTCTAATTAAAATAATTTCATAAGTAATATATTATTTGAAAGCTTTGTTGAGTTGGAATCAAATAGCTTACAGAAATTTCTACTGCCAGATGGCTCTGTAATATTTTAAATTTTCAATATTTCAATTTCTAATTATGATTAAATTATATTTAATACATCATTCGAAAGATATTTTAAAGTACTTTTATATTATCGAAAGTGAAATTCGAGATTTCACCTGATTTACACGTTTTGAGGTGTCCTGAATGGGTTTTCTTTTGTATCTCACCTACTAATTAAAATAATTTCATAAGTAATCAATATTTTTACCTAATATAAGGCTTAGTTCATTTAATATGGGTAGCTACAAATATTGTGTCGAATCTTATAATATAGATCATAAACACTTCTTTACAAACCAAAAATAATTCGAAAATAATAATCTAATAGCTCGACGATACAATTCACAAGTTACTTAGTTTTCACTTCTATCGGCAGTCCCCAAAGACCGCTTTGAATTTTTTTTTTTTTTTTTTTTTTTTTTTTTGAGTATCCTATAGTGATTATATTAGAGTACCTTCATAATACATTAGCATTAACGACTGTTACTTTTACCCAATTACAGAGGTATAGTTTAGTTAATGCTATATAATTGAGGACTTAACGGCCCTCTTCACTCACCGTCGCCGGAAGCCCGAGCCAATGTTTTTCTATGGGGAAATTTTCTTTACAAATAACTTATTAACTAATACATATTTTTAAATTCTGTTTTCACATTCTGAAAGTTCACAGCTGTTAAATTGACGCACCTTTTCTAAAAAATTATTTTTTTAATTTTTTATATTTTATTTTGAAGCTGCAAAATACGAATTTTGAAAATGTGAAATTTTTTCATTTTGCAATTTCGAAATAAAATATTAAAAATTAAAAAAATACATTTTTAAAAAAGGTGCGTCAATTTAACAGCTGGAAACTTTCAGAATGTGAAAACAGAATTTCAAAATATGTATTAGTTAATAAGTTATTTGTAAAGAAAATTTCCCCATAGAAAAACATTGGCTCGGGCTTCCGGCGGCGGTGAGTGAAGAGGGCCCTTAAACGGTAACAATTATGAGAAATAATTTCCATTCAACAATTTTTCTAAATTTAGAAAAAACGATTTCAAAATATGGACTGTCCTCGAATTTCGAGGACATATGGTCACTATAGAGTATCCCTGTAAACGAATGATGAATGATTTTCATATTCATTCTTAAAGAACTAGAATATAGTTGGGCCATACTTGAAAATTACTGGAAGTGCATTCCAGTTATTGCTGTGTGGCATTAATATAGGATAAGATTGTATATTTCAGTACACAATGTGGTGCACACATAATTTATTGAAGAAATACAGGGCTACCAATAGTTAAGCAAAAACATTCTTTTTTATTGAATGAAATTGGCCGAAGTGTTTTGCTGTGTTTTATACCACGTCTTAACAGTTATATTGAGAAAAACATACTCATGCAATTTCATTTTATTATAATTTTGAAAAATAATAGTAATAAAATGTTTCATCTGCTCAATCTCAACTTGATCAATAGAACTTACCCAACCTAAGGCTTAATCCATTAAACTACTGCTTCGCAAAAGCAGGAAGCCATCATCCTTCGTGGTGGATCAAATGTGTGATGGCATGTCTCCGAACCACCCAAAGAAGTGAATCTTTTTGTTGGATGGTATACGCTACCAAAGTGTGACGTCACTGACCTTCTCCGGGTACACACCAACCAGTGTGTTCCCGTGCTAATTGGTCAATGTCCGAGAGTCAATGGGAGCTAATTGGTCCGAGAGTCATTGGTGTGTGTCCAGAGAGGGTCAGTGACATCATCACTTCAGTAGCGTATAACACGAGTTGACATATGGCATATCAACATGCGTGGGTACTCTTAACTGTTGTCTACGGTAGCCATCTTGAGATGGCTACCGTAATAGAAGCCAAGCCTACAGCAGCAGTCATATTGAGTCTACCAAAACATTGGCTAGTACTGTGATATTTTATTTATTCAACAGCTTCAATACCTATATTACAGCGCCTAGGATACATAGTGTGGAAAGCGATCAGCAAATCAGTGCTGTAAAAATTAAGCCTCTCCCCAAAGGTCAGTGCGATAGAGTTTATTGCTTGAAAAACTCCCTATTGGTTAATTATGTGCTTAGATCACGTGATTGAGCAGACGAAACTGAGAAAAGCAAACCAATACTTCGATTTGACCAAAAAATTCGATCGCAGAGCCATCTGGGAAGTTTAAAATTTTTAAGAGTATTTTAAGCATTCGATCATAGCGCTTGCCACACTGTACATTCTAGGCGTTGTACCTGCAGTAACAATGACTTTAGTCTCGAATGATCCACATTACATAATTTCACGACAACAATGCAGAAATTCTCATAGAACTGTGTTATTAAATAATATCTGCGGTTACGATTTTAGCATCATGATTTTCCGGATACGTCATGTACTCTGGTGTCATTCCTCCAAGGTGAATTCCGTACCATCTTCGGACCGCGGTAGCCCGGTTGGTAGAGCGCCGAGCTGTAATTGGAAGATTGTAGGTTCAATACTCGAGCCAGCCAAAGACCATCGTGTATACTAATGGTGGCTGGTACACGTAAAATCTGTTGTGGCCGCAATGTCCTCCATGTTTCCATCCAAATTATATCTCAGGGCTCACTGAAGCGGGGAGCCATCCCCTCCGTGGAGGATCAAAATTGTGATGGCATGTCTCCGGACGTTCCTGAGAGCTGAGTCCCAGATCATCGCCAATTGTCCACTGTTTAGCTATAAATGTGATATTGAAACTACTCAACCTTTACCTATAGTGACCATATTAGAATACCTTCATAATATATTAGCATTAATGACTGTTATAATTACCCAATTACAGAGGTAGGGGAAGGGTGGGCAAAATGGGTACTTAAGGTTATTCTGGCCAATAACTCTGTGACAAATAGAAATAAATGCAATAAGTAATATTTATTTCAATTTTACAATCTTAGCGGTTTTTCTGCAGTATTGTAATTGGAAATACACCGCATATTTTATGATCTGCATATGAATATATTCAAAGCTGCAAACTTCCCCGTTTTGCCCTACAGGATACGGAAAATGGGATACCTCTCAACTTAACAAACTTTACTTACACAGCTCACATATGAACTTGTCATCGTCCTCATCAACACCGGCGCACAAGTCTTGAGCCCATTTTGTTACATTTACAGCACTTGATCCATCCTTCTCCTTGTGCTGATCTTGCATATATTTCGTGACAGTACAAGCAGGTAACATCTACATCGTCTGGATCACTGTCTGATTATATGTCGTCTGTTGGTAGGGTAGGAACGCGGCGTCTCATGGCTTGTGAAGTGTCCGACACCCGACCTTTTTGCCATTTGATCTTTTGACAATAAAGTTTTGACCCCACCTCGAAATACCCCGTTTTGCCCTACAAGCAGCCATGCAAAACAATTAGGCCTACATAATAAATCACACTGAATGTAGTTCTACTCTTTCATGCAATTCACTTTAAAAACATCCCTTTTAGCTGTCACGTTCGGATCTGCAAGCTAACCTAACAATTAAAATATCCAAACATACATCCAATATCCACTTACGTTATATTAGGGTAATAAAAAAGTACATAAATCTTGGGAATGTATCTGTCTGTGACTCTGTAAGTAGTATCTCACTTGGAAATGAATATCAGATACGACGCACACAACCTATAGCAATGACATACAGATGGCAGCACTGTATAAGCGGGGTTATCAAAAACCTTGTATTGCCCTACCACCCCATTTTGCCCACCCTTACCCTATAGTTAATGCTAAATAATTGAGGATTTAAACGGTAACAATTATGAGAACTAATTTCCATTCAAAAATTTTTGAAAATTTAGTAAAAACGATTTCAAAATATGGACTGTCCTCGAATTTTGAGGACATATGGTCACTATATCTTAACCAGACATAATATCGATGGTTAAAGCAATATCTGTACTGATAAGTATAAAGGATTTAATTCCAAAAATGTCGATTTTGAGTTAAATACATAGTCAGACTTAGAAATTTTTTTTCTATCGATTGGTACAAAGGATTAAAGTTCATGTCATTTAGTCTTTGAGAAAATCCCTTGGTAAAAAAAGATTCAAGTCAGAAATTTAGCATTCATGTTTGGTATAAAAGATTTAAGTCTAAAAACGGTATAACAAATCTGTTCCAATCTCAGTGGAGAAGAGAGATCTACTTACTTTGCTTCCTCTTGTGCCTCTAGTATTCCATGACTTCTATAAAACTTTACGAACATCAGCTGGCACAGAGAATATTGACCCTGACTTAGAATTTAGTGATACTGATGAAAATGACCATTAATGACCATGACCCATGATTCAGTGGAAGGAAACACGAATATAATATTGTAATGGTCAATATTCTATTAATCCTATAATGCTTTGTATTTTGTGCTTTAACTTTAATGTTTTGCTTGTGGATTATTAATGTCGTATTTTGTTGCCATTTAATGGGGTGATACTTATTTTTGTTTTTTAATCTATTATTATTACTATTTTGCTTACCATCATCATCATTGTTATTATTAACTATTTATAACTACACTACAGTATATCGTTTATTATGATTTAGATTCTTCTAATCTTCAAAAGTTTTATAACAGAAAAGGACAATGAAATTTTATAAAAACGGCTTCTGGAGGTAAAATACAAAAATATCTAATGATTTTAGCTTGACTAGTATTGTACATCAGATATTTTTTTATTTGGTATATGTTATCAAAGGCATATTATCTTTATTTAATTACTTCATAGTAACTGAAGGCTTTTGAGCATTAATTTTCAATAATTGTGTAATAATTCCTATCTTTAGAATGATAGTCTATTGTATTCAATTCCTCGTTTAAGGTAATAAATTCTTTTAATAATGTTAATCGTTCCTGTTTTAATAACCAGGATTTACCATGGATTAATCACTTACCTAATAACCTTCCATTAACCTTAGATTTCTAAGATGAAAGCATTTGGTAATCCTGCACCACTTTGTTCGTATATCTCATTAAAGTTATGAATCAATAATGTTGAGGAAGTTTGAATTGGTAATACCTTATTTTTATTAGGTTCAAAATCTTTTGAACATCCACTGAGGTCATAAATCCAGTATTTCTTGATGCTGCAGCAAAGTATTTGGACTGTCAGCATAATCAAATTGTTAAATGAATGTACAAGTCAAACTGGTAAAAAGGAGTTAAGTCCTGGGTTGAGTGATACAAAGGATTTGAGTCCTGCAGTGAATTTTTTCAAAACTATACAAATCTGTTAAAAATAAACAAACTTCAAAATTAAATGTATGTAGTTAATTCACAAAACTCTACATTATGATAATACCCTGGTTAAAACTGTATTGAACGGATAAGTTTTTATACAGAATTTTTGGAACTTTATTTTTCGTCTCCTGAAAAATCAAGAATATGGACTTAAACCCTTTATACTTATCAGTACAGATATATTCCTCTTATTTAAAGTTTTGAAACCACATATAGGAATCCTGTTATAAATTATTCTGCTGTTAAAAAAAAAAAAAAAAAAAAAAAATTAAGTGTTCAACTGCATAGAATTAAAAATTTTATGTGCGACCTCCGTTTCATGCAATGTACAACCGCAAAACTGTTTAATAAAAAGAAAGAAAGAAAGAAATGTCACGTGGGTCATGATCCATTTTTTTTTTTTTTAATGTGGTGATAAATAGATGATGAAAAAGATATTCTTTTCACGTGAGACCATGCACATTTTTGCTGGTCTTTCTGCGAATAATGCGAGCGAAGAAAATGATGTCAGCTTTTCAAGATCAGTTGTGATGTAACGAACAATGAATCTAGATGTTAAACAGAAAGAACGTCTGACCTGATTTAATCTTTTTGGTAATACGCAGGATAAACTTAGAATGAAACGAAGATATAATCTCGTAGGAAACTTTAAGAATTAATTTGATAATCGTATAAAATAAATTGTTAGAAAATATTGTTTGTTTTGGAAGAATATTAATACGAGCAGTTCTGTGAAGTATATCTGCTACATACTACACTACACGGAAAATAGAAGTCCCGTGTTATGCACTGATTATGAACCATTTTGAAACGCTATCAAGAAAATATCGCCATAAATCTTTTCAAAGTTCATCTTCTAAATTATATTCGACCAACGCATATTGTGCTTATTTACGTCAGACCAGTGATGCCAGATTGGGGATTTTGTCCTCATTTTGGGGATTTTTGAGGCTTCTGGGGACAATTTTTGGGACCAAATGTTTGTGGGGACTTTTTTGGGGAATTCTAAAATTTTTGGGGATAAATCTCGGGAGTTCTTCAACTTCTGTCAATGTTGGCAACGTAATGATTTATCCCTACGACTAGGGACTTTCAATAGCTTTATTGTTATTTGGGGATTTTTTTTCCAAAAAATGCCTTCATTTGGGGAAAAATCTGAGTTTAAATTTGCTTGATAAATAAAGATTTTTTTTTTTTTTTTGAAATTTTTTTTATTTTCCCTTTTTAGTAGAAATCAAGTTAGGGATTTTTTTGAAAAGAAACCCTGATTTGGGGGAAATCTGAAGACTTGTTTGGGGAAATAATTTCCGGCCATCTGGCATCACTGCGTCAGACTGAAAAATTTGGAGTGGCTTCGCTCGACTTTCCAAATAATTAACGGTTGTTTAGATAAATTAAAGTAAGGGAAGTCGTTAAATAAACAAGAAAGAATATTATTATAGAATGTTTGAGTATTTTTCTTCATATAGTATGCTGTTTAATTTAACACACAATTGCACTTAAAATAATTTGAGCCAATAAATCATAATGATAAAGAATTTTCGTTGTGTCCCTGTAAAAATCTATAAATGTTAGATTCATCAAAATCTATATAATTCGTGCAGCTGTAATTTATAACATGTATATAAATTTTCAGCTCAACTGGAAAAGGCATCTAGACGCTATCACTCTTCAAATAATTTGGGCCAATAAGCCATGATAAAGAATTTTTCATTGTATCCCTGTAAAAAAAACAAGAAATGCTGGATTCTCCAAAATTTATACACTTCATGTGATAATGATCTATAATATGTATATAAATTTTCAGTTCATTGGAAAAAAGTGTTTAGGCGCTGCACATTAAATAATTTGAGCCCATAGACCATAATGGTAAATATATTTTCTTTGTGTCCCTATATGAAGATTATAAGTGCTTGATTGACTAAAATCTTTACCGTTTGTGCGACGGTCACCTATAACATGTATATGAATTCTCATCCCGATCGAATAAGGCATTTAGACGCTATCGCACTTTAAATAATTTGAGCCCATAGGCCATAATGAAAAAGAATTTTTCTTTGTGTCCATGTAAAATAAATCTATAAGTGTTACATTCACCAAAATCAATAGGGTTATTATTTTTATTAAAACTCTTAGATTACATGAACCATGTATTCGGTACAAAATAAAATTTAATGCTATTTTATGTCCTAGATACCGAGATCACAAAATTTTTTGTAAAGCTGGACATTGTAAAGACTTTTGTTGAGCGATATTCACTAAAATTCAGTAAGGATTAATTTATGCCAATACCTAGCTAAATATTAGTACGTTGTGGCCCTCACAAAACTTTGTTCTATATTTTCTGACACAAATTTCAGCAGTTCAAATTGTTTACTAAAATTATTATTTATCAAAATTATGTTCCGTAATGAGTGCAGACGATTTTCCCTTCAGACAAGTGTAACGCTAAATGTTGAAACCATAGATATAGTAATAAGACATAGATTGATCAGCGAGAGGGAAAAAGTGAGGCCTTTTTTTTCGGGAAAAGTCACTCTAATGGCTGCCTTTCCCCGAGTAAATCACACACAGGAATACACACGGATAATTTAGTAAATAAAATTTATGAATAATTTATTTACTAAAGATGAATGAAAAACTCCAGATACAGCTTCAAATCCATTTTTCCTTTCATTCTTTTTTTCAATACTCTCTAATGGCTGATTTTAGAACTTTTTTTCGGCATCGAAATTTTTTGCTAGATAACATGGGGATGATAGATCTATATATATATATATAATGAATAATTTAATTCCTTTACAATACTCAGCAAATAAAAGAAAGATGAAAATACCAACAATGAAAATTAAAATGAGTTGTATATATATATATTAATTTCACAATGACTGGTTATAAATATTTCTTACTGGGTACGTTTATACGAATTTTCGCTCTATGCTTCCACATTATAAAAAAAGGGGGGATTGTTTTTATTATCCACATTTCTGAGACATATTTTGGAAATATTTAATAAAAATACTTCATTAATACAGTCGCACCTCGTTAACGTGAATTACTTTTAACATGAACTGTTTCCAGAATATCTATCAAAATGAAGATAAGTTTAGTTATATGAAAATTAGTTACTGATAACATGAACTATTGATAACTTGAACAAATTGTTTATTCCCCTTGAGATTTACGTTAACGAGGTTCGACTGTATAACATTTACTCAATTTCCAATTATTTTCAAAATAAATGCTTTATATTTACGGGAGTTTTTGATTGGTCTGGTTTGTCGTCCTTTGCTTATTTTTTGTCCACAAGACAAATTAGACCAAGATTAATTGCTTGAAGTCAATTCTGAAATGTGACGAATAACTCCTTTGCTTGTACTTGTACACATACAGGATTCGAACCCTGCAATTATTAATTGTTTACTACATATTTTCTTTTGAAAATTGCATATCTGATTTCAAAAATGACTGTTAGACACACAACTAATCGTAAATTTACACACACACACATATATATATAGATTATAAGTAGTTCTAGTTTTTCAGAAATTTTGATTCGAATCAGATATTTCTTAACCTGGTTGAATTAAAAAAATAATTAAATTAATTTAAAATACCTTTATAAGTAACCACTATAATTTGCAAAAAACTCGCAACAGTTGTTTCTGGTCAAAATAATTATACGGCTCTTCATCAAGAGAAAAAACTAGGCACGAGTGCATCATCAATGCAGCAAGGTGCACTTGTGACTGCTCAGAAATTTCAAATGATTTCTGCATATGTTTTCCTCTGAAACATCATTTGTTAATTTTTTCATGTAGTACACCTATCTGCCTAAGAGAAAACTCTAGCAGCAAAATATAATCGGTCTTTGAATGGCCTCTTATCGACGACCGATGAACTTGTGAACGGCCGATACTCAGAATCTTATCAAGAGTGATGAAACTCATCGGGGTTTCATCTAAAATGTCTCATCGGAGATAGTGTAATCCGATGATCGAACCCGATGAAATTTAGAAACTGATCCAATGAAATACCGATGGAAAGACACAATTTCTGTCGAGTTTCCACGTGATTTGTCATCGGTTCGATATCTTTTTTTCGGTGAAATACTCCTCATCGGAAAACGGTCTTAGATACTGTTCTGAACTATATGTCCATGTTATTGCTCGAGCAAATTTCGACGAGTCGATATAACGCCGAGCAAAATACAATCGATCAGTGCTACTAGGGAAGGAACAAAAGTTTAATGAAACGATTAAAAAAAAGGGGGGGGGGGATGTGAAAAAATGGTTGCATGAATGAAATGTAAATTATCTCGTTTAAGTGCTAAACCAATGAACGTTAAAATATAGTCATAGAAACAGGTTAAGCTCAATTGTGAAACTTCTTATCTAGTTCATTCATTTCCTGTAATAAAGAACACTTTTTTTAGCCTTGAATGCAAATTTTTTGAAACTTATGCCACAACTATAGTTAACCTTATATACTAGGAAAATAAGAACACGTAGGATACATTAACATCAACAACCCCGTAGTGCAAACAAAAACCCGCTGAGCTTTTAAATGGAAAAAGAACACCCTTTTTGAATCATTTGTTGTTATTGCACCTGGCTTTGAAGCCTACATGGGGAGGAGTGCATCCGCTGGAGAAAGTGAAGGTGGCATGAGTAAAACCTGCACGTGGAGGATTCAGAAAATGTAACAATGAATGTCATTGTAGGTGGGGATGGTAGATGGTATAAAATTATACTCATTAAGGTAAGTTAAATGTCATTAAATAATAGGTGGATCTGACGAAGTTTTTTCTGACAGGGATCCATTTAGTGTTCATTACAGGTGTTCTAGGCTGTCTAAGAAGGAAACGCTTTTCAGTGCTAATTTCCAATTAGGTTGGAAATACATATATATACAGAAATTAATCTCTATCCGCGATTGTAATAAAATGCTCGCCCTCTGGTGGGCTAAGGTGAAATTACAATTAACATGAATAGCTTTCGGCTTTCGTCGAGACGCCATTGCTTGCCGATGTTTAGTTTCACATAGATTTATTGAATAAAGATGAATAAATCCGGTAAAAAAAATAACACTTACTGTTGTGTGCTACAGTATAACTCCAAAGGATGAAGAAATCCAGAATTAAGCTTCCATTTATTTCCAAATGACAAATTAAAAATTTCAGTTGCTTCGGCTAATGGATGTAAAGAATTAATCAGATGATTTGAAACTAATATTTGTTCAGCTTCAGTTAAATATCTACTTCCGATCGAACTTTCAATAAACTGAAATATATTTTCCAAAAGCAATCGATTTTCCATGATGTAATGCCGGAGAAATTATAGCACGAATATTAAGTAGTAACATAAATATAACAATAATAAATACACGTGGCTATTATATTTGCTAACAACAAAAGCTGAAAAAGCGCCATCTATGATCATTACAAACGCGGATTGTACTTAATTCACTGGGAAATTTTTAATTGCTGAGTTGCAGCAAAAAAAAAAAAAAAAAAAAAAAAAAAACAGAAAAATTGTTAAATGTCTCGTTTTGAACGCCAAATACGAAAAAATCTAAATTATATCAACCCGCCCTTGTTCATTAAGGCTAAGAAAAACTTTAAAAATATCCAATAAATTTAATTCTTAAAATGTGACGTCATGCCTTTATATTATATATTAAAGTTTCATTTACTTTAATACATAATATTAAAGTAACTGAAATTCATATTAATATGAATTTTGAATATTTTATTTCATATAAATTTGTTGAATATAAATTTGTTGAATATAAATTTGTTGAATATTTTAATTCCTTTGAATTAAAATAATGCAAATTAAATTCCAGATTTACTTTTGCGTTAAATTACATTCACATCATAATAAATTTATTCGGAATATGAATTTGCATTAGTTTGCAGACGATATAAATAATATGAAATCATATTAGAATATTTGATTAATAGGGCAGTTCCTGGTTTGTAAACAAACATCTCAACTTTTATGAGTGGTTGGCAAAAAGGCTTGGGAAAAGCATAGCGATGGCGGATCACCAATATAGTAAATTGCGCGGGAAAGTCGAGCGCGCTTTTTTGCCAACCACCAGACGTCACGAGGAAATGCTCTATTGAATTTAACATTGATATAAATAAATCCTTAGCAACCCTCTTAGCAACCGTAGAGGAAAATCGCAGTCCTAGGGAGGCAATAAGGCGCTTATTTAGAGGCATCCCCAGAAGCACATAACGTTGTTTCAACGTTGTTATAACTAATTTTTCACTGTTCAGACTTATTTCCAACGCTATAACAACGTTATGTGCTACCAGGGATTGCAACATGAACTCACTTTTAGTGATTTTTTTCTAGCCTTTCTCTTACGATTCAGCAGCTAATATTACTGAAAAATGCATTATACTTAATTAAATCTTATGCCAGTAATTTCTTCAAGAAAATTGCGATATCTGGTAAGACATTCCTAAATCTTCATGAGCTTTTAAACCATTCTACGTGCTAGTAAAAATGAATTAAAATTAACCCTTCGAATTACTGATATAGAGTTGTGATTCGAATGTGATATATTGTGATATGACCGATATCTGGTAAGACATTCCTAAATCTTCATGAGCTTTTAAACCATTCTACGTGCTAGTAAAAATGAATTAAAATTAACCCTTCGAATGACTGATATAGAGTTAAGTAGTATCAGGGGTCTGTCTAGAGGTAAATCTGGGTCTGTTAAAGGACCCTTCACAAAAATTTTCCCGTGAAAAATATGCCTCTGATAAATCTTTTTCATTTCAAAACTAATCTTCCATTGGAACGAACAATAATCGCACTTGCTTTGTAGTATTTTTCCCGGGAAGCTGATATTCAATTTCTGATTCATAAAAGTTTCTAAGCATATGTGTGAGTTTCGCTCTATAAAAATGAACCGTCATTGTTTAAAATGAAACCTTAAATGTAATTTTATATTGCAAAATTAAATTTTTCACAATTTCACAAAAGAAGGACCCTAGCCAAAAAGTTCAGAAGAACAACTTTATTTTCACATTGAATTTAGATTCGAAAAATTATGTGTAGAATTTTTCACAAAATCAGGACCCTGTTTGAAATGTCTGGACAGACCCCTGAGCATTGATTTGACTTCATGTATGAGGACAGGACCTTGTTGAAATGTACAATTATTTTTTGGATACAATTTATCAGCATGTGGCAATAAATACGTAGCCAATATATCTTGTCTGTAATTTTCATAGCATTAATTTTTATGTCTTTTTCCAAGAAGTTTCAGGGATACTTTTTTACTGTTTGAGACTTCAGTCCAAATCATATCGGAATTCCTGTTTTGAAAGCGTCTAACACAAGGCTGTATGAAGTTTTTTTTTCTTTTTTTTTTGAGGGGGGGGGGGGGGGAGGGGAAACTTTCACTAGGATGTTGGTTGCACACACATGCACACCGAAAGCGTGTGTGCTAAATTTTTGTCACTTCCCCAATCACCTTAACTTTAGAAGAAATATAAGTTATTGCCTTAAACGTCGTATCTAGGCATCGTAAAGTTGTTATGCACTATAAATAAGATCCGTTGCCCCGCCACTTGGCAGCAAAGAACGGAGTTAATGTTCCTAAAGTCGGAAATGGTAAAAGATTGTTGTTGTTATTGTCGTATGCCACTCGGAAATTCCGAGCCCCGGTAGTGTAACTACCGGATTTTTTTAAGGCATGAGGGGTGCGTCTTCCTTTATTAGGAGCGCCTCATAGGGAGGAAGTACGACTTTTAGCTCCAGAAGCTGGTGAAAGATGGCAGCACCAGCCAAACAACAGGAACTCGAATTTTGATCCGGATCAGAGCGAATTAAACCCATGTTCCGGTACCCCCAGAGGTATAATTTTTTATGGGAACTTGGAGGACTTTGCGACCACGACGGAATTTAACGTGCACCAGTCGCCATTAGCGTACACGATGGTATTCGGCCGGCTCGAGGACCGAACCCACAATCTTCCGATCACGAACTCGTTGCTCTTACCGACAGGGCTACCTCGGCCACAATTATTATTATTTAAAGATTAAATAATAATAATAATTCTGAAAAACACTTTGGATCTAAAAATGATGGGACTAGTCCTGTAAAATACTCAATTCTTTGGTAAAGACTTCCTTAATCCATGACGTTACAAACCGCTACCTGAGAACCTCCCCCCCCCCCTCAAAAAAAAACTGGGCTCACTGTAGTCCGGTTAGTAAGGTATCGAGCTCGTTATCGAAGGATTGAGGAATCTGTACTCGAGCTATCCAAAGACTATCATGTACATTAATGGTACCTGATACACGTAATATCCGTCATGTCCTCCATGTTTCGTGAATATAATACCACTGGGGATATTAAAGTAGGAAAAACATCTCTTCGATGGAAGATTAAAATTGTAAGGGAATTATTCTGGACTACCCTAAAAATGAATTCTAGACCATCGGTGTGCTCCTTATCTAGTTCTAGTACAATGTTAAGCCCATTCAAATTCAACACATGAAAAACTGGTTGACATCCTTGTTCAGTGGTACGGTGTATGATTCATGTTCGGGGCAACCATGTTTCAAATACTTTTCATTTTTTAGGTATAGCTTTTATTTATACAAACGAGATATATCTTTCCCATAAGAAGGAAAATTTAGTACAACTACGCCACCTGCTGGGTGATATACCCAAAAGTCTAATCAATAAAATATGTGTAAGGTTTTTAAGGTTTGTCCAGGCAGTAGTTAGTAGAGCCGCATATTCTACTTGCTTTCCTAGGGTGAGCATCACGGCTCGCACCCATTTGGGTTTCAAGACCCTCTTAGATCTCTTCAGAGAACTCGGGAGCCTTGAATCCGACATTCTGTGTATGCATTTTTTATTAAAATCACACAATCAACTGTGGAAGAAAATCATATTTATTGAAATTTTATTTTTCCGACTGAGTGAAAATAATGCCTGGACCGGGAATCGAACTCCGGATCTTTGACTTACAAGGTCAAGGCTCTACCAATTGAGCTATCCAGGCCGACACCCCGGTCAGCATTACTCACTCAGACAACCTTCTGCCTTAAGGTTGTCTGAGTGAGTAATGCTGACCGGGGTGTCGGCCTGGATAGCTCCCCCTCATTGGGATACCTCCCCCTCATTGGGAAAAAGAGAAAAAACGTTGTTTTGCGGCTATAAGACAGTTTGGACTTCCAACGTTATTTGTTACAATATCTGCAGCTGAAACACATTGGTTTGATTTAATGAAAACTTTATCATGGAATTTAGATCGTCACGAATTAACTAAAGAAGAATTTGTCGATATTAACAAGTTTAGCAGTAGGCCTCTGGCACTAAATTAAAATCTGTCAATGTCAGATTTTCATGTTTTAAATAATGAAATAATGTCGTGTCTGTATAATTTTTTTTTTTTTTTTTTTTTTTTTTTTTTTTTACCGATAAGGGTGAAAACTTAGGTCTTCATTTATAATAACTTTCATATACACTTCTGCAGACATTTTATGTACAAAAAGCTACGATTTTTCAGTATCTTTTAGCAAAATCTTTTGATAAGATCATTTGTAATGGCGATGTTGGCTATCGTTTAGGATAATATAGAACAAAAAATTGTGATGGTCACAGCTACAGCATACAAGTTTCCTTTTACACGCACATACTATAACTGTCCATTTTCGTAATATTTAAAAAATAACAAAAAATCTTTAAAATACACCAAAAGATTATTTCAAGAAAGCTTCTAATAATGTAAAGTAACAAATATTTAAAAAAACAAACAAATAAATAAATAAATTAAAAAATATTTCTTATGGAATATTTCTTTTTACGATACAATAAACAATGTGATTCCCAGACGATTATTTTCTTTCTTTCGTGAAATTTTAACACGGTCATTGACTATTGTTATTGTCTCTTGTAAGACAATGAAAGTGACAATAAAATATCTGAAGACTGTTTTAGAACAATGCGAATGCGTTTAGAATTAAATAATAATATTATTATTTTTCAGAATTTTTTACAAGTTCTTTCTGTAATGTATTTTTAATCAATTATTTTAGTATTTTACACCAGAAATAGTAAATAATTAAAACTTATTATATTTTGTGTTTAAATTGATTCATGTACTAATTTCAAACTGGTTTGAAGAGGTTACAGAAATTAGTTTACATTGTACTTAATTCACTGGTAAAAATTTTAACTGCTAAGTGGTAACAGAATAAAAATAAAAATTATTAAAACAGGAATAAACTACTACGTCAGAAACGCCAAAAAAAAATTATTGAGGTGCATACAGCTGTTTCGGTAGCCTAAAGCGTACCGTCATCAGTGCAAAAAGAATTCTGAATCTGGAGAAGTGCTCATATATATGAGCACTGATGACGGTACGCTTTAGGCTACCGAAACAGCTGTATGCACCTCAATAATTTTTCTTTGGCGTTTCTGACGTAGTAGTTTATTCCTGTTTTAATATTCCAACGCCAAGTCTCTTGCTAAAAATAAAAATTGTTTCACACCACAAAAATAGTAAATAACTATATTTTATTGTTGAGTTGTCAGTCACTCACTATGAAGCTTTTCCAAGTCCAAGTGCTGAATTTTAACTGAATTGAAAAGATTACAGAAATCGTTTAAATTGTACTTAATTCAAAGGTAAATTTTTAGCTGCGAACCGGGAAACCATCCCAACAGTATAATAATAGAAATAAATTAAATGATGTTTATTCGATAGGGCATACTTTAACGTGATTTTTGACATATAAACTGTTTGACTTGGTGAGCCCATTCTCGAGAAATCTATATTTAAGTTTGTGTAAAAATGTAGTAACGAGAAAGGAGTGGGAGGAGTCATGATAAAAATCACTTTTATCAATTTTTAGATTGTAGATTAGTGAATTTTTAGACATTATATATCGATAGAATATATCTCAAATCTGAAATGGGCAACTGATTTATGCATCAAACAACATGTTTGTTGATGCTCTTTCGATTTTGCTTGTTTTGGAATTTATTCATTATTTTAATAAGGCGTGGTAGCACCGATCATTAGCGAACTTTCAGAATTTATAACTCGAAAACGATCCGATGAGGGCAAATATTTTATGCGTCAGAAAACATGTATGCTATGTATATGCTCTTTCGATTAATGCTTGTTTGGATTTTTTTTTTTTTTATTAAAAAAAGAGATGGTTTAAGCAATAAAAAAAGCATAAAAAATATTTCACACCAAAAATAACATACAATTGAAAATTTCAAATATTTTTTTTTTTTTTTTTTAAGTTTTTATTCGTTTAATAGGAAACTCTTTCAAATGCTCGTTTCTGTTTTGCTTGAAAAGATTACAGAAATTAGTTTACATTGCACTCAATGGTACAATTTTAACAAATAAAGGATTAAAAAAAAAAAAAAAAAAAAAAAAAAAAGGCTTAACACCAAAAATAGTAAGTAATTAAAAAATATTCTATTTCATTGTTGAGTTGTCAGTTATTCACCAGGAAGCTTTTTCAAGTGCTAATTTCTAACTGGCTTGGAAAGATTACAGAATTAGTTTTAATTGTACTTAATTCAAAGGTGAAATTTTAGCTTCTAAAAAGTAACAGACAAAATATAAAAATCGTTTCACACCAAAAATAATAAATAATTAACAATTTTCATAATTTTTTGCTGAAGTTGTCATTCACTCACTAGGAAATTTTTCAGGTGTTGATTTCTAACTTGTTTCAAAAGGTTACAGAAATTAGTTTATATAACATTTAATTCAATGGTAAAATATTAGCTGCCAAAAGATAACAGAAAGGAAACTCAAAATTGTTTCACACCAAAATTAGCAAATACAGTCGAACCTTGTTAACGTGAATTACTTTTAACATGAACTGTTTGCCCAATCTCCGTCAAAATGAAGATTAGTAACTGATAACGTGAACAATTTTTTTATCCCCTTGAGATTCATGTTAACGAGGTTCGACTGTAATTAAAAAAATTCATATTTTATTGTTCAATTCACTCACTAGGAAACTTCTTCAAGTGATAATTTCTGATTAGCTTGAAAAGATTGCAAAAATAAATTTTGTCTGCTAAGACGCAACAGAAAAAGTGTAAAAATTATTTCACACTAAAAATAGTAAATAATTAAAAAAATTAATATTTTATTCTTGAAGTTATCACTCTTTAGGAAACTCTTTCAACTGTTGACTTCTAACTTGCTTGAAAAGATTGCAGAAATAAATTTTTAGCTGCTATGAGGCAACAGGAAATGTAAAAAAAAAAAATGTTTCACAACAAAAATGGTAAATAATTAAAATTTTTCATATTTTATTGTTGAAGTCATTTACTCACTACAAGAAAACTCTTTCAAGTGCTAATTTCTAACTTGCTTGAAAAGGTTACAGTAAAGCATTTTAGCTGCTAAGAGGCAACAGAAAAATGATGAAAAATGTTTCACATCAAAAATAGAAAATAATTACAATATATCACATCTTATTTTTGAAGTAGACACATTAGCATACTTGCCAACCATCTCATTAATAATCGTACAATTGTTAACGCCCCTTTTCTCACACCACTATATTTTTAGAGTTATTCTCTCCAAATGTTGTTACGATTAAATAAGACTGAAATTACTCTAAAACATTATTGGTGTGAAAAGAAAGGCGGGAACTAAAAATTGTACGATTCATAATGAGATGATTGGCAAATATGCATTAGGGCTGTCATTCACCAATAACTTCAACTCCCAGTTGAAGAGGAAAATTTGAAATTTTTTAGCAAATTTTGCCGTGTGGTTTCTGCCATCTAGCGGTATTGTTATTTTCAGATTTTTTAGGTGAAAATAACCAATTACAGATTCATGCTTGCCAACCATCTCATTATGAAGCGTAGTACTTTTCGTCACCGCCTTTTCTTGTACACCACTAATTTTTTAGAGTAATTTCATTCTTAATTAATCGTAACACTATTTAGAGAGAATTGCTCTAAATATAAAGTGGTGTGGGAAAAGGGGCGTATTTTCAAGGGGCGTTAACAAGTCTACGCTTATTAATGAGATGGTTGGCAGTCCTGCAGATTATATGAAATCTTCGACGCTAGATGGCAGAAACAGCGTGCGAAATTTTGCTGGAAAGCTGTACCCTGCCTTTAGACGCTTTTCAAGTTTTTGCGTTGAACTGGGAGTTGAAGTTAATGGTGAATCTTTGGCTGTTATTCACCAATAACTTAAACTCGCGGTTGAACATGAAAATTTGAAAAGCGTATAAAGGCCGGGTACAAATTTTCAGCAAATTTTGCCGTGTTGTTTCTACCATCTAGCGGTGTAGTTATTTTCAGATTTTTTAGGTGAAAACAACCAATCAAAGATAATATGAAATCCTCGACGCTAGATGGCAGAAACAGCCTAACAAATTTTGCTGGAAAGCTGTACCCTGCCTTTAGACGCTTTTCAAGTTTTTACGTTGAACCGGGAGATGAAGTTATTGGTGAATACGGCTGTTTCAAGTGCTGATTTCTAATTTGCTCGAAAAGATTGCAGAGATAAAATTTAGCTCTAAGAGGCAGCAGAAAAAATACAAAAAAAAATCTACACCAAAGGTAATAATTAGTTTAAAAAATTTCATATTTTATTATTGAAGTGGACATTCATTCACTAGGAAAATCTTTCAAGTGCTGATATCTATTTTGCTTGAAAAGACTGCAGAAATAAATTTTAGTTGCGAAGAAGCAAAAGATAAAATATAAAAATTTATTTCACACCAAAAATATTAAATAATTAAACCTTTTATATTTTATTTTCAAAGTTGCATTCATTCTCTCGGAAACTCTTTCAAATGCTGTTATCTAACTTGCTGGAAAAAATTTCTGAAATTTGTTTACACTGTATTTAATTCACTGCTACAATTTTAACTGCAGAGAGGCAACAGGAAAAACCAAAAATTTTCTTTCACACCAAAAATAGCAAATAATTAAAAATTTCAGATTTTATTTTTTTGTCGAAGTTGTTATTTAAAAATTTTGAAATAAATTTCTCTAATTCCCGTTAAAATATGGATATGATTTGTATTCGTTACAATCAAGTCAGATAGCTCCCTTTCTCCCTTCCCATGTTATTCTACGGGATTTTTGTTGCTTCGTTTTACAAGGATATGTCATTCAAAAAAGGAGTTTTTCGAATTCTGTTTTTTGAATATTACTCTTTGAATATGTCGCCACTTACTGAAAAAAAAAAAATAAATAAATAAAATAAATAAATAAATAAATAAATAAATAAAAACTCTAAGCTAAATGGCGACACATTCAAAGAGTAATATTCAAAAAACAGAATTTGAAATTCTTCATTTTTGAATGGAATATCCTTATAAAACGAAACAACAAGAATACCATTGGATAACATGGGAAGGAAGAAAGCTATCTGACTGATGTACAGCTCGGTAACAAAAGTGTCCGAACACTAGCGAAAATTCCTATGTAAAAAAAGTACACTTCATACGGTTGTGTTAACCCTTTCAGGGGCAACGAATTTCATTTCTTTTAAAATCAAGTGCCACCACAGTTTGAAAACAAGATTAGAAGAAAAGTAATAAATTAATATTTTCGCATTAGGTAAAAATGTAAAATTTTATAAAAAATTTCTGGGATGAATTTTTGAAGTTAGGAACTGAAATTAGGTGGTATAAAATATATACCACTGCCCCTGAAAGGGTTAAATAAATCTTTGTCAAATCCTCTTCTTAGTCAGTCTAAGAACATGATTCGATAAGGATTTATTTAACAGAACCGTATGAAGTGTACTTTTTTTTTACATAGGAATTTTTGCTAGTGTTCGGACACTTTTGTTACCGACTGTATAGCTTTGATATTGAAAACTAAAATGAAACAAATTATACAGTGACCTCTCACTTATACGACTCTGTCTGTTATACGTCGAATTCACTCGGTCCTGCCCACGCTTTATGAGAAATAATGCTAAATTTCTCTCATTTAAACGACTCTTCTCTCACTTACACAGAGTTGCCAACTTTTATAATTTATTCCGGAGCAATTTTAGCACCGCCTTCTTTTCGCACCAGAAATTTTATAGAATATTTTTCTTTAATACGTGACAACGGTTAAATAAGGGAAAAATCATTCTTTAAAATTTCCGGTGTGAGAAAAGGGCGGGGCTAACAGTGCTCCGGAATAAATTATAAAAGTTGGCAACTCTGCTTACAGGACAATTTAAACGGTTCAGGGTATTTTACATTCCTCACTCAAGAATACATTTTATAATCTTTAAAGTACAAATCATGCACGTTTCCTTACCTTTATCCTTTCCCTGTTGTTAAAGTGTATTATCAATAATAAACATCATTTGTTATCTAAATTCCTGTGTCATTAACAATGAAATCTATGACAAGAGGATGACGAAGATCAAAGCAGTGTTCTTGCTGTTGTAACTTTTTCAGGAACAAATGCCGCTTTAAATACATTAAAGAAATATGTCCATCAAAATGATTATTCCCGAAATAGCTTAAAAGCTTTACCAGACATTGAAAAAGACATTTTCTCTTTTCGTTGACTACAGAGACAAAGTAATATCGCTTCGTTTTTTGAAAAAGTCTGATATGTAAATCTTTAAAATAAACATAGTGAAAAGTGAACTGCAACTTCGTATTTTGTGAACTTTTTAAAAATATATATTTTGTTTTATTTTTTAATATATTTTATAAAATTTCTTAAAATATGTTCTCAGTACTCAAAACTTGTCTTTCTAATATAGGTAAAATAATTAATGAGTATAAAATTAAAAACTAATATAATAAGACGGTCTCTCACTTAAACGACTCTCTTAATTACGACCTTTTTCTACGGTTCCCTAAAGTCGTATAGAGTAGGTGCTCCAGTGTTTGGCACGCTCCAGTAATTGACATCTATCCCGAAATAATTAATAAATAAGAAAAATAATAAAATCTTGTATTTTACATATAAGAATTTTAACATTTTATGTCAAACACTGGAGCATAGGGTGCTAATAACTGGTAAAATGAATAACTAGCAGTGTCAAACACTGGAACATAGGAAGCCAATTACTGATAAATGAAAAAATGGCAGTGTGAATGACTGGAACATTGAGTGGGTGTCAAATAAAAGTTCATACAAAAAAAAAAAAAAAAAATGTTATCAAATGTGTATATTTTAACATATATGTGGTTCTGAATGTCTTTCATAACATATGTAGTAACTTAAGATTTCAAAAAATATTTTCTGATGACTAGAACATTAAAAACACCAGAGATTGCTCTAAAAGTGTCAATCACTGGTGCACTTACCCTAAGTGAGAGGCTACTGTATTGCAAAAATAAGTAACAATTTCCTTCCAAAACAATTACAACGTTGTTATTTTGCATCGAATAAAAATATTATACATTTTGTACATCTATTGAATTATTTCCTAACACACACACACACTCAACAAAATAAATAAATAAATAAATAAAATAAAAAGTAGAAGAAGAAGAAAAAGGGAAAGAGCTACCTAAGAACAAAATAGTTTTATTTTAATTTATAAAATGTGAGAGAGAAAAAAATTAATGTCCTAAACAGCACTAAATTTTTGACAAGAGGCCTTTTTTTTTTTTTTTTTTTTTTTTTTTCTGATGTCATTATACTACCTTCTACAACTTGAATTATTTCTAATCCTGGCTAATAAGTTTTCGTTAGCGGGCGCTTTTTCAATAAGAATAACTCACGCACATATAGTAAAAAATTTTGTGTAATATTACACAAAGATATTGAGGTAGCTTACCATGTAGAGAAATACCACAACTATGAAGAGAGATGTTACCAGTAGTTGTACCTGTGTAACCGTAGCATAACGAACGTGTAAGGTTACACAGTTACAGAAGTTGGTAACATTTTTATGCATAGTTTGTGAGGTTTGCGTTGACGCAGACCCCATCTTAACTTAGTTAACTTAAGTATTAGGTATAAGAAGCACAAAGACTCAGATATATAAAATAAAACTAAGAGTTTATTCATCTAGAATAATGGGAGGATTGGTCTGAATTATGTAGCTCAGTCAGCAGAATTAAATATTTTAGCAAATAAATATAATAACTAATTTAGGTAATTTGAAATATCTCACCCAGAAAATAGTAAAAGTAGAAGAGATGGGTGCACACCTTTACTTAGACTGACTAAGACTGACACCTTTTAGACTGACTAAGAACAGGATTCGACAAGGATTTATTTAACGAAACTGTATTAAGTGTACTTTTTTTTACATAGGAATTTTTGCTAGTGTTCGGAGAATTTTGTTACCGACTGTAACGTGACTTTCAAATAGGTCAGCGGATTCCCGGCTGAATCAATTTTCCATTCATGAATACTCGCACTAAAACACAGCAACACTCATTAAACTACTTAACTTAAGTACAACTCAATCTCCTCTATCGAAATATAACTTTCTCCACGCTCTAAGACTTAAACTTTGTCGTAGACAGACGTCGGACAAGACTCCACTACACCACCAACTTCCCTTCTCTTCATTTCAAACAAACTTTTAGAATCGCTTCCTATTCATCTACACCTCGCAACTTAATTCCTTCGTTGCAGCACCATGTCGACACAAAACTAATCCGACCTAAAATTTCGCCGAGTCACCAAGCAATTTAACTATCCCAACTGAATACTTTGCTGGATCCAGCTTAATTTAAAACAAACTGTGGTGACTTACTGTCACGACGTCACAAGTTGTGTCAAGTAGGCTGCTTCAATATTGTAGTGTAACACAGCAAAAATAAATAAATAAATAAATAAAAAAAAAAAAAAAAAAAAAAATTACAGTGTAGAATATATTACGCTTTTCTATTTATCGTCCTAGAAAATGATAAATATTTATGATTATCAATGCATTGGGCGTAAATAATTTTGAACAAAATATGATCTGATGAAGGAAAAAAATTTAATTTGGTTATATTATTTCAGTTTATAATTATTTATCTAAAGCTAGTTTTATATTCCTTCTTCAGACAGAAAATAAAATAAATAAATAAATAAAAATAAATAGATAATAAATAAATAAATAAAATAAATTTTTGCAACCCTTAAAGAGAATGAAAAAAAATTGATTGTTTTCTTGTGGATAGTCTATATTCTTTTAGATATATCTGATGCACGTTAAAAGACTTTATGACGAGGCACAATTTATTTATTTAATTTAATTTAATTTAATTTAATCTAATTAATTAATTAATTTATTTATTTATTGGTCTCTATCATGGTAATAGAATATCTGTAGCTTCATGGTCTCTACATAGACCTTAAAATAGTCATTTTCCATTCGCTACTTGGGAATTAAATAAAATAAAGTGGCAATTTAATAAACAAAAGAACTCGCCACATTTTTACTTTATTATTTACTTTAAAAAAAAAATTCTCTTGCGATAGAATTTTTAAATAAGATTTTCAAACTTGAGTTTTTGCTATATTTACACATTTTTGAGTTTTTGTTTGAGTTTTACACGAATCTGAAAAATATGTTTTTAGGTTGGTCTCTGTGTGTGTGTGAGAGTGTGTCTGATATAAGCATATCTCAAGAATAAATATTATCAGGAAACCCGAATTGCGTATTGTAAATTCGTATCATACAGGGATCTTGCTCTAAACTTCTTGTTGATTTCGGACAAATGATTTGTGCAGTACATGGGTTGGGGGCAAAATCTCGCGGGACAAAATCTCGCGTGGACAAAACATCGCCTACATAAATGAATGGAATGCAAAAAGGAGTTGGTAATTATTAATAATGTTGTATAGAATTTCATGACAACACATACAATAGTCAGAGCACTCACATAGACAAATCCACCTCGAAAAAATGTTATAAAATTTACTTAAAAGAGTTTAAAGACTATGTTAATTAACTTTTATCAAGATTAGTCATCAAGAATTCAATCGTACTTATCTATTTTAAAATTTTTATTTAAGGTTTCTGAACAGTGCTCAGCTTTGATGTCAGCAATGATGTACAATATTTTTAAAATGTATTTTGAATGGTGAAAAGCAAATGATAAAATAACTTAAAATTAAATGTACATAAAATAATAAAATTCCATTTTATAATATATTTATTTATTTATTTTAATTAATTCATTTAGATTTCTAAGGTACCCTGTAGCTTTCACCAGTGATTCCACATGACACAAATACACATTTTCAAATAGATTGTAACTGTTTTTTTTATGCGATATTTTGTCCCGCGGTATTATGTCCGGATCCCGTAGTGCATAAAAGAAAACTTAACTATATTACATTTATGAGCAAAACATTTTTTACATATATATATATTTTACATATATTTCTGTTTGAGGTGCCCCCCCCCCTCAAGCGCAGAAATATATATGTAAAATAGTGTTCTTAAATCACTTTTGAACTTTGACCATCACTGACGAGTAACTTAAAACTTCAATTTTAAGGTCTATCTCACTGTTAAAAAAATGCGACTTTGCTGCCACAAATTCTCTGTAATTTGAGAAAAAAGTCGTAAATTATGGGAAAATTGCGTTGACAAAACGTATTTTTCTGTAATTACAGAGAATTTCTGGCAGCAAAGTTTCATTTTTTTAACAGTGATCCAAAGTGTCAAAGAACTGGATAAATATATTTTTTCGTGCACGCTTTTGAACATCATCGACGAGTAACTTAAAATTTCAATTTTAAGGTCTATCACTGCTTAAAAAATGCAACTTTCCTGCCAGAAATTCTCTGTAATTTTAGAAAAAAGTCGTAAATTACGGAAAAATTATGTTAACAAAACGTATTTTTCTGTAATTACAGAGAATTTCTGGCAGCAAAATTGCATTTTTTTAACAGTGATCCAAAGTGTCAAAGAAATGTGTAAATATATTTTTTGGTGCACGAATACTCCAAATAGTTCTTTTATATCAATATCTACGTAATATTGGAAATTGTTCCATAAGCAATGGATGAGTCTCTTTTTTACTTTCTTCTATATGTAATATAGAGAAAGTATTGGGTTCGTGAAAATTTTCGACCTCCGTTTTTTGATGGATTTACACGTTTTGGGATGTCCTGAACGCGAATTGATAGTTTTTAGAAAATATCTGTTTGTCTGTGTGTGTGTGTGTATCACGAATTTTGTGTCCACTGTATCTCACGAATCAATGAATGAAATTTAACCAAACTTAGTATTTAGTTGCACCCTGACATAAACTGGTGCTGATTAGATTTGGGTATCAATCGCTCAACAGGTGGCGCTGTGATTGTATTTTTTCTAAATTTTTAACATGGCAGTATAGGACAAAATTTCGTATAAATGTACATAATGAGAGTTATTCTTAATTTGTGATTGTAAAATTAATATGAATTATTGATCATAGTAGTAGTTAACTAGGAAAAAAATTTCGTGCATGTGGGGGCATCGCTTCCCCCCCCCACACACCTCCTTGGGGGAAGGTGTAAATTTTCACGGTGAGTATCTTTCGAAAGGTCTCGTCAATACCTTTAAAACGAATGGTTGAACTATAAATATGTGATAATTTAATTTAAAACAAAGTTATCGATTTTTTTTTTTTACTTTTAACAAAAAAAAAAAAAAAACCCTTAGAAAAAAAAAATCGAATTTTTTTTATTTTATTATTGTTATTATTATTTTTCACGAAATTTAACCAAACTTGGTATTTAGTTGGCCACTGACATAAGCTGGTGCTGATTAGATTTGGGGATCAATCGCTTAACAGGTGGCGCTGTGATCGTATTTTTTCTAAATTTTTAACATGGCAGTGTAGGACAAAATTTCGAATAAATGTGCATAATGAGAATTGTTTTAAACTTGTGATTGTAAAATTAATATGAATGATTGATAATAGTAATAGTTAACTAGGAAAAAGTTTTTGTGCATGTGGGGGCATCGATTTCCCCCGGGAGGGGAGGGGGGTAAATTTTCAAGATGGGTATCTTTCGAAAGGTCTCGTCAATACCTTTAAAACGAATGGTTGAACTATAAATCTGTGATAATTTAAAACAAAGTTATCGATTTTTTTTACTTTTAACTAAAAAAACTTAGAAAAAAATCGTTTTTTTTTTTTTTTTTTTTTTTTTAATATTGTTACTGAGTGAATTTGTATAGGAGAATATAGAAGAAAGTCTTGTGGTGGCCACAACATACTAGTTATGAGTGAAAATGCGAAAATAAACTTAACGCATGACTGACGGATTAGGCGTGTCTTTGAACAATCGAGACAAGTTACTAAAAGGTGGGAGTAACGTGATCCCTACGTTGTGATGTCGTGAGTTGAATTTTAGTCTCGAACTAGGAAGTTGGGAACTGACCACTTCCTTATCGCCTTAGCGGTGCCTTGATTTATCTACGGAGAATTTTTTCGTGGCAAATTTCTCTTTACGCATGTTAGAATTCAGATTATTATCATGAACTATCTATAAAAGTTTTTCTTTTTTCCCTTTAAAATTTAGGTTATCAAAAAAATCGAGAGTTTTTATCCAAGTGCTCTATCACTTTCTCCGATGCTCCTCCCGAATTGAGAATAACGTACAGTAGAGCCTCACTTAGGCTCACCGGCAACTATTGAAGCACACATCCATATTTTTCATATATTTTTTTACTTTCCGAACACTATAGTGAGGAAAGTATTGTAATCATGTCAAAAATCCGAATTTGAGATTTTGATGTTTCTATACGTTTCGAGGTCCCCTGAGTCCGTTTTCACTATTTTTACGATTATGTATGTATGTGTGTATGTGTGTGAGTGAACACGCTAGCATCTAAACGCTTTGTTCGAATAAGCTGAAAGTTGGTACGTATATTGTAAGTCACCATAGTACGAACACTATTGATTTTGGTGAATCTAGCACTTATAGTTTTTTTACAGGGACGTCAGGAAAAATTCTTTATCATTATGGCCTATGAGGCCAAATTTTTAAAAGTGCGATAGCGTCTAAACGCTTTATTAATCTGAGCAAAAAATTTGTACACAAGTTATAGGTCACAGTTGCATTAACTGTACAGATTTTGGTGAATTTAGCACTTACAGTTTTTTTTACAGGAGCACAAAGAAAAATTCTTTATCATTATGACCTATGGGGCCAAATTCTTAAAAGTATGATAGCGTCTAAACGCCTTAGTAATCTGATCAAAAAATTTGTACACATGTTATAGGTCACAGTTGCACCAACTGTATAGATTTTGGTGAATTTAGAGTGTTTTTACAGGGACACCAAGAAAATTCTTTATCATTATGACCTATGGGACCAAATTTTTAAAAGAGACAAGGCGATAGCATCTAAACGCCTTATTCAATTGAGCTGAAAACTTATATGAATATTATAAATCACTGTTGCACTAACTATAAGCATTTTGGTGAATCTTGCAGCTATAGGTTTTTACAGGGACACAACGAAAAATTCTTTATCATTATGATCTATGGGCTCAAAGTTCAGTAGCGTTAAATAAAACATCGTATAACATATGGAGAAAAATACTCAAACACTCTATTATGGTTTTCTCTCTTTTGTTTGTTTAACAACTCCTTTTTCTTTACTTTATCTACAAAACTGTTAATTACTCAATGTTCGAAAAGTCGAGTGGAGTCACTCCAGATTTTTTTTTAGTTTAATTTCTATTTTTTATTATCGACTTACTTTTTAATTTCTTCTATATTGAATAGAAGAAAGTATTGGATTCATAAAAATTTTCGAATTCCGGTTTTCGACGGATTTACACGTTTTGAGAGGTTTAGAACACGATTTGACCATTTTTAGAAAATGTCTGTGTGTCTGTGTGTGTGTGTGTGTGTGTATGTATGACAAAAATTTTGTGGCAACTGTATCTCCGGAACTACTGCTCAGAATTACATATAAATTTATATGTAGATGCACCTTGACCTAAATTAGTGCCTTTCAACTTTTGGTGTCTTCTGCTCAACAGAGAGCGTTTTTATACAACGATTTCCGAAATTGAAGGGGAGGCTATATCTCAGGATCTATTGCGTATAATCAAACAAACTTGATATGTTAGAAGGCCATTTTAAGACATTACGCTGGTGCAATTTGAATAGTTATCGGCCAATAGGTGGCGCTGCTATACAGCGATATTTGCAGTTTAAGGGAAGGCTATATCTCAGGTACTACTGCATAGAAATGCATATACTTTTATATGTAGATGCACCTTGGTTTAAACTACTGCCTACAGTCGGTAACAAAAGTCTCCGAGCATTAGCAACAATTCCTATATAAAATGTACACTTACGATGCCTGTCTACTGTCGGAGGTGATT
The DNA here is from genome assembly GCA_963930645.1 of Salticus scenicus. Taxonomy (NCBI): domain Eukaryota; kingdom Metazoa; phylum Arthropoda; class Arachnida; order Araneae; family Salticidae; genus Salticus; species Salticus scenicus. The sequence goes on from OZ005660.1 coordinate 93,843,040, forward strand.
TTTTTTAATAATTGAAAATTTAGATTACATAAAAAATTAAAGAAGAAAAAAAAATTCCGCAGGTAGTCTCGAACCCATGTTGTCTAGGTGGAAGACCAGCGCTTTACGCTCACGCCACTGGGGCGCTGCCTTGCTTACGAAATAACTTGTATTTAAAGATTACTGAAACTTAAATGCTTTTTTCTCGAAATTTTGTGGATAGTGGGTCCTACTGCTTTAATATGTTGTTACCGTTATAGTATACTACAATCCTGCACAATTTCTTCCCGATCTGAATTTTCCATGTCGTGACCTCTCCTTGTTAGTGAATTTGTATAGATAAATATAGAAGAAAGTCTTGTGGTGGCCACAACATACTAGTTTATAATAGCATAAAGATTAAGATGATGAGTCGAGAAATATTTATTTAACAAAACAGTATTAGGTGCATATCTTTTAAATTGGAATTATTGCTAGCGCTTCAATAATTTTGCTGCCGACTGTAATGTGAACCGAGGGTACCTCGGATAATTGAAAACTCGGATAACACGGACTCAGTCGTAAATCAACTTATGGTACTGTCGGGAAACATACGGTAAAGTTTAAAATGAATAAAAATGCAATGAAGCAAGTAAAAGAATGAGTCTATTACATATTTAAATGTAGTTCAGTTAAAGTGCAATACAATACATACATTATACATATGTAAATTATAAAATACAGTACTGTATAGTAAAATTTGTCAAACATGAAAAGTTACTTCTTGAAAAAGTTTTTAAATGTCTTCTGTTAAACGTAACTTTCTAGTTTCTTTGCCGAGGCCATGCTTCCTTCGGGTCGTGGAATTTTTAGGACTACCTCGGCTAGTCGGGGATCAGATAACTGCGACATTATTGTATTCACATATTTATTAATAGCAGGCTTTGCTTAGCTAATCATTTTATTAAAAAAAAAAAAAAAAATAATCACTAAGTTTTTTTTATACAGCTTTATAAATAAATAGGTGGCCAAACATGAAACTACTTTCTGCTTTCCAAGGCAGTGGAGAGGGGGTGGGGGGCAGAAAGAGGTCTCGAGTTAAAAAAATACATCTTAGCACGCGGTTACACTATAGTACTATGATCTGACCCAGTTTCGAGTCAGTGGTTTTAGTGGATTTTGCATTGATTTGAAGACTCACTGACTGAGTAGATAGAAGTACTCATTTATTTATACAGGTAACTAAGAAAAAAAAAGTATATATATATATACCGAGATCTCTCAAAACTTTGCCTTGAGTCCCTACTGCGTTCCGCAGTGACTTCGCTGCCCGCACTATGTCAGATTTGGGTTTTCACTCCCTTCGGACGGAAGATAGTGACCGGTGTAACAATTATTGAAGAACTACGATGTTACATATGGATCTTAGCCAGTATATACTGGATACACTGGATACACAGTATATACTTTCCAGTATACACTGGAAATTTTAGTTTTTGGCACTATGTATTAACGAGACCTAGAAATGGAAAACAGTTTTTCTAGACCTCGCTCTTTTTTAAACAATATAGTCATTTTATTATTATTTATATTATAACTATTATAAAATTAATTGTTATACATTTTAAATAAATATAAAAATTAATAAATTTAAACCTTTCGACTATATTACCGTTTGATTCCGATATAAACAATAGCTTAATAATGATGAACAATAAATTAATAATGATGTCCCTGTATATGAACCATTTGCTTGATTTCAACGAAAAGTTTAGTGTATCATCCCTATCATACACGTTTTGAATATCGATTTTGGCCTTCCTGCTACTATTTGTTCTTGAGAGATGCTGATAACATACACACAGACAAATACACGCACAGACACACAGACAGATCAACCGGTAAAAACGTGTTTTTCGAATTTAGGGGATCCTAAAACGTGTAAATATACAAAAACTCACTTTCGAAATTTTGACCCAGAAACTATACTTTCTCTGGGGAAGAGAAAGTAAAAAAAGGATAGAAAATGAACAACGTCGTTCAAGTTTTGAATCCACCCACACTGCATTGTCTTATTTCCTGCAGTCAAATCGTAAATGTGAATGCTTTAGGAAGTGAAAGTAGAAGTTTATGAAATAACTTGTTCATGATGCGAATAGAAAAAAATGTTAATTCCTTTGTTAGTGTCATTACACGAAAAAAAAAAAAAAGTTTTATGGATTTTTTACAGAAGCTTCTTACAAACAAAAAATTTTTTCCACAAGTGAATGCCTGGAATCATTTTGATTCATATTCTCTTGAAGAATTTTATGACGTCATATTTTCTACAGATGACCTCATTTTCGAGTTCGTTTGATCCTCACCTAGTTTCTGTAGTCAATTGAAATCCTGTGTCATTTACTCTGAAGGCGGTTTAAGGCGGTTTCACGCGCATCCGAAATTCTTTTTAGTGCATATCCATGCAAATATAATGTAATGTCACGTGACAACAATTGAGAAAGTGTTTTCAAAGAAGACTTTTAAGGAAACAACAGCAGTATTAAAATGACTGCAATATGAAGGAAGTTTATAAATATAAATATGAAAATTCGTGAAATATCATCAAAGTAATTTCGAATAAACTAAATTGATGATTTATTTTTCCCTCTTAATTTACTAATTTTAGAAGAAACAGTTTTATTTGCTATATATTTCTGTGTGAGTGAGAGGAATCTAACAGACCCTCAACCTCACGTTTGATATTGTACCTACATTTATAAAACACATAGAACTGTTATTAAATAATATATATATATATATATATATATATATATATACACTCTGTAACAAAAAAAGCGACGCACCAAGAAGGAGTTATCCGAATGGGATAACTCCTTAAAAATTGGTAGATGTGATGTACATGTGAAGAAAAACAATTGATTACAGTTTCAGAAAATTTGAATGATTTAATCAAGAGATAGGGCCTCACAAAGTACACACGTCAGTAACGCGTTGGTCCACTTCTGGTCCTTTGGTACGCAGTTATTAGGTTTGGTATTAATTGAAAGAGTTGGCAGATGTGCTCCTGTGCAGTATCGTGGTAAATTCTGTCCAATTGGTGCGTTAGATTGGTAAAATCCCTAGCTGGTTGTAGGACCTTTTTTATGATGCTCCACACGCCCTCAGTGGAAGAAAGATCCGGGGATTGAGCTCAACTCCATTTCACAGAGTCACCTATTAAGGGTCTTTGAAGTCACTGAAGTACCAGTTGGACGTAGGATCGATGATAATGATGAATTGGAGCTTTGAGTACCGCTTTGACGATTGACTGGTTCTCACGTTCTGTCCTCTCTTTAGGCCGACCGTTTCCTACCTGACGCTGTGTTCGACCATGGTTCACCCATTCCTGTCAACATTCTCTAATAGTGGTACCGCTCCTATCCAATTGTCAAAAAAAAAAAAAAAAAAAAAAAGAACGCATATTAGATCAACGGGCTTCTTTGAGCCCAACCACACATCACACTCAAATGCTGACATCTGCGCATGTTGTTTGCACAGCTGTATGCGAGGCAGAGTTACTGTCTTTCTGAGAAGCTGGAATAAAATTCTCGAAGAATTTATGACCCGGAATCAAAATTTCTCATTTTTTATATTCTGCCAATTGCGCAGTTGAGATGCGCTGCAGCGTCGCGTGCTCATTCGATGGCAGCCAAACTTTAAATCTTTGCATTTTCCATCGAAACCTGTATGTATGTCAATTTTTGTCCAGTTTGCATTACTCCTTCTTGGTGCGTCGCTTTTTTTGTTATAGAGAATATGTATATAATTATAAATGATATTGTACTGCTTGTAAATGATATTCTACTGCTCATTTGATGATTTGAAAGAAATGCTTCAGGAATTAAACAAAGAAAACGTGCTCATTGGATTAAAAATTAACCTCAGCAGGACATAAGTTGTGTCAAATTCCTTTGTTTCTCCACTGAAGATCACTCTTGATATGGATGAATTAAAAGCTGTATGCAGGCATACTTACCTGGGACAAGTCCTTACGATGAACAGAAACTTCATGGAAGAAATTAACAACAGAGATAAACTTGCATAGAAAGTATTCGGAAGAATTAGCGCTATATTCAAAAGCGACCTCCCAATTTGTTTGAAAAGAAAAGTTTTTGATCAGTGCATTTTGCCTGTTTTAACTTATGCTTCAGAAACTGGGACATTAACATGTAAAGCTATACAAAAACTGCAAACAACCCAGAGAAGCATAAAGAGATGTATGTTAGTATTTACCCGAAGAGACAGAAAGCGAAACACTTGGAATTAAAAAACAAACCAAAGTTACTGATGTCATTTTTAGAGTCAAGAAGTTAAAATGGAGCTGGGCTGGGCACTTTGCAAGAAGAAATAACGATAGATGGACCACCAAAGTTCTGTTTTCGATACCAAGAGATAAGAAAAGAACGAGGAAGAGGCTACTGTGAAGAAAGTCAAAATATTATTCTTTATAGAACATTTTAAATAAATGCGACATTTTTTTCTAAGCGCTATTTTTTTTTTAAATGAAAGAAATCAATAACTTTATTTTAAATTATTGTAGATCGATAGTCAACCGTTCGTTTTGAGTTTATCATCGAGCTCTTTTGAAAGACATCCATAATGAAAAATTTTCACCAAAACTAAATTCAAAACTGGTGTACAATCAATATGTAGATTTTAAAACTTCTTTACACACCATAAATTTTAAGCCAGCACAACCGCTTTCGAAAGGACGTATAGCCTTTCTTCATCAGGTGCAAAAAACATGTGCTACTGCCTTGGAGGCAAAAGCAAGACTGAAAGCAGGGCAAAATCAAGAGGGGGAGGAGCAACACAAACAACCAATAAGAAGCATCATGCAGGACCAATCAGAGAGGAACACACACACACACACACACACAAAAAAAAAAAAAAAAAAAAAAAAAAAGAGGGATGGAAGGAAGAATCAATTAATTTTTTTGTTTTATTTATTTAATTAATATTATACTAATAAATAAATTTAATAAAATTCATTTTTTTTTTTTTTTTTTTTTTTTTATTAGAATTATTTTATTATAACTATTATTACGTTATAAACATAATGAAGGAAATTATTTAATTGAATTAAACAAATTTTTCCAGACTGTAGACACCAAAGTAGAATCAGATTTTACATTGACAATTTTATTACGATTAAGGTAAATAGCTAAATTTTCCAAAAAATCCAGTTCGGAAACGCGTTTGGCATGAAAGATAATTTTGGCACTCTTAAAATTAAAACTATGATCAAATCCCCAACTATGCTTCGCAATAGAAGATTTAGAAATTTCTTGATTAACAACATACAGAGAATGTTCACGTAAACGGCATTCATGATTTCTTTCTGTTTGACAAATATAAGATAAATCACAATTATTACAAGGGACATTATAAGATACCCCACTTATGAAACTCGGGAACAGGGGAGTGTGAAAAATTTTCACACTTCGGTGAAGGGGGGGGGGGGGCGATGGTCCAACATACACAACAAAATTTTCTCAGTTGACCATCACTATGATAAATAATTGTTTTTAATTTCATAATCATTATTAAAAAATAATTCTCTTTATGTGCATTTATACGAAATTTTGTCCTCTATACCGCCATTTAAAAATTTAGAAAAAGCGGGATGGCAATGCCACCTGTTGAACGATTTTCACAAAAGTTAATAAGTACTAATTTATGTCAAGGTAAATAGCTAACTGCATATAAAATTTTACGAAATTCTGTGCAGTAGTTCCTGAGATTGTTTCCACAAAATTTTGTCATACCATAGCCTGCTAAACTAGATGCCTGTCGCGTGGCTCGGAAACTTGGCAACAGTTCACGCGGTAGACAGTGCCACCTGGTACAGATTGAGCAACATTTTTATTCAACTGCCAACAAAAATTTTTAAAAGTGGGATATGATATACATAAAAGGCGAATAGAATCGAAGAAACGTCGATTATATATATCATATATGACTTCTTAGAATTATTGGTGACAGTCGAATAAAAAAGTCGCGCAATCTGTACCAGGTGGCGCTATCTACCGCTTGAACTGTTGCCAAGTTTCCAAGTCACGCAACAGGCATCTAGTTTAGGAGGCTATGGTCACACACACATACACACACACTTACAGATAGGCATTTTCTAAAAATGGTCAGATCGTGTTCTAGATCTCTCAAAACATGTAAATCCATCGAAAACCCAAGGTGGAAAATTTTTACGAATCCAATACTAATAGAAGAAAGTAAAAAGCAAAACTGGAAAGTTAAAAACATTGCGGTGCACGAAATACACATAATTTACTGGCACAAACGATGTTAAAAATAATCTTTAGTGAAATTGATATTATGTATATTTTTTCAACATTCCAGAATTAGAAATTTGGTTTGTATATTTATTCCAAAACTATTCATTGTATATTTATTAAAACTGATTCGACCAAAAAAAAAAAAAAAAAATTATACAGACACGACATTATTTCATTATTTAAAACATGAAAATCTGACATTGACAGATTTTAATTTAGTGCCAGAGGCCTACTGCTAAACTTGTTAATATCGACAAATTCTTCTTTAGTTAATTCGTGACGATCTAAATTCCATGATAAAGTTTTCATTAAATCAAACCAATGTGTTTCAGCTGCAGATATTGTAACAAATAACGTTGGAAGTCCAAACTGTCTTATAGCCGCAAAACAACGTTTTTTCTCCTTTTCCCAATGAGGGGGAGGTGTGCCTTGGGGGGGGACTCATGTCAAAGGTGTGCCTTGGGGGGGGACTCATGTCAAAGTTGTACCTTCGGGGGGACTCATGTCAAAGTTGGGTCTTGGGGGGGGACTCATGACAAAGTTGGGCCTGGGGGGGACTCATGTCAAAGTTGGGCCTTGGGGGGGACTCATGTCAAAGTTGTACCTTGGGGGGGACTCATGTCAAAGTTGTACCTTGGGGGGGACTCATGTCAAAGTTGTACCTTGGGGGGAACTCATGTCAAAGTTGGGCCTTGGGGGGACTCATGTCAAAGTTGGGCCTGGGGGGGACTCATGTCAAAGTTGGGCCTTGGGGGGGACTCATGTCAAAGTTGTACCTTGGGGGGGACTCATGTCAAAGTTGTACCTTGGGGGGGACTCATGTCAAAGTTGTACCTTGGGGGAACTCATGTCAAAGTTGGGCCTTGGGGGGAGTCATGTCAAAGTTGGGCCTGGGGGGGACTCATGTCAAAGTTGTACCTTGGGGGGACTCATGTCAAAGTTGGGCCTTGGGAGGACTCATGTCAAAGTTGGGCCTGGGGGGGACTCATGTCAAAGTTGGGCCTTGGGGGGAGTCATGTCAAAGTTCTACCTTGGGGGGGACTCATGTCAAAGTTGGGCCTGGGGGTGGACTCATGTCAAAGTTGTGCCTTGGGGGGACTTCATTCAATAAATCCCCATTCAATAAACCGACTGAAATAGGCCCTTAGCACTATTAAGAGTGTATTATAAAAATTCGACAACGCTGTACCGACTGAAATAGGGGTACCTTGGGGGGGACTCATGTCAAAGTTGAGCCTGGGGGGGGACTCATGTCAAAGTTGGGCCTGGGGGGGACTCATGTCAAAGTTGGGCCTGGGGGGGACTCATGTCAAAGTTGTGCCTTGGGGGGACTTTATTCAATAAATCCCCATTCAATAAACCGACTGAAATAGGCCCTTAGCACTATTAAGACTGACGTATAAAAATTCGACAACGCTGGGCCTGGGGGGGGGGACTCATGTCAAAGTTGTACCTTGGAGGGGACTCATGTCAAAGTTGAGCCTGGGGGGGACTCATGTCAAAGTTGGGCCTCGGGGGGACTCATGTCAAAGTTGTACCTTGGGGGGGACTCATGTCAAAGTTGGACCTGGGGGGGACTCATGTCAAAGTTGGGCCTTGGGAGGGACTTCATTCAATAAATCCCCATTCAATAAACCGACTGAAATAGGCCCTTAGCACTATTAAGAGTGTATTATAAAAATTCGACAACGCTGTACCGACTGAAATAGGGGTACCTTGGGGGGGACTCATGTCAAAGTTTTGCCTGGGGGGGACTCATGTCAAAGTTGTGCCTTGGGGGGACTTCATTCAATAAATCCCCATTCAATAAACCGACTGAAATAGGCCCTTAGCACTATTAAGAGTGACGTATAAAAATTCGACAACGCTGGGCCTGGGGGGACTCATGTCAAAGTTGTACCTTGGGGGGGACTCATGTCAACGTTAGGCCTGGGAGGGACTCATGTCAAAGTTGTGCCTTGGGGGGACTTCATTCAATAAATCCCCATTCAATAAACCGACTTAAATAGGCCCTTAGCACTGTTAAGAGTGACGTATAAAAATTCGACAACGCTGGGCCTTGGGGGAACTCATGTCAAAGTTGTACCTTGGAGGGGACTCATTTCAAAGTTGGGCCTGGCGGGGACTCATATCAAAGTTAAGGCTTGGGGGGTCTTCATTCAATAAATCCCCATTCAATAAACCGACTGAAATAGGCCTCTAGCACTAATTAAAAGTGTATTATAAAAATTCGACAACTGTACCGACTGAAATAGGCCTCTAGCACTAAAAAAAAAAAAAAAGCTATCTGCTGGCGGTTTTTGCAAGTGATTGAGGAAAAAATAGATTCTACTGTGATTGATTTAAATAATTTATCATAAAAAGAAAAAAAAAAAATGTTGAAGATAAAGAATTTAACAGTCGTTTTTTAGCAGTCACAGTTGCTAGGTAAAAGTAAGCTGAAGAAATGAACTATTTACATTTGCCAGAATAAACTGAAAGTGAAAATGGTGTTACATCAAATGATTATATTTTAGAAAATGTATCAACATTAGATAAGCTCTTGAAAGCTACAATAACATAAGAAATACCTGTACCTCAGAAAAACTAAACTTGGAATCTATTACTTCCATTACCCGACTACCGTAGGTAATGGAAGTGTTGGATTCGGTTCAAAAATTCGGTATCTAGATTTCACCTGATTTGCACGTTTTGAGGTTTCCTGAGTCCAAAAAAGTGGTTTTTGGCAATTGGCCATTGTGTGTGTGCGTGTATGTATGTGGAGAATCTTCTGACTGTTATATCTCCGAAACTAATAAAGATATAACTATTAAACTTTAAAATTGAAAGAGGTCTGGTGTACAGATGAATTTTCCAAATTTCGGTGAAAATTGGAAAATCGAAGGGGGGGGACATCAGAAATCGGAAGTAGGGTCAGGTCGTAAGTCCGTTTCTCAAAAACGGCTCGATCGATTTTCTTCAAAATTACTATATAAACACTCTATTAGATGTCCTTTCGAATGATATAGTTGGTTAGTTCAGGAAAATTGATAAGCGTCCTGTATAAATAGCTGAATTTCAGGTCCTGCAAGTGCGTTCCATTCAAAACGGTTGTATGATTTTTTTTTTTTTTCAAACTTGCTATATTAACCCTCTTTTAAATATACTTTTGCATGTACTTGTTGTTTTCTGGTCAACAACTCATTATGCCAAGTTTTGGTAAATGTCGGTAACTCAAAAACGCTTCTAACGATTGTCTTGAAAATTGTTACATAAACCCAAATTAGATATTCTTTCTCGTGCTTTACGTGATTATGACAGGAAAATTAATAGTTATCCTGATCAGATAGATCAGTTTTAGATCTCGGAAACTGTATTTAAAAAAATAACTAATTTTTTTTTCTTATTTTTTAACTCGCTATGTAAACTCTGTTTCATGGGTCTTTACATGTATATTAACTTTCTCTTACCGGAAAACTTTTAGGTGTCTATTTCATTAATTCTCGTCTTATGATCATATTATCTCCAAAAACTGCATATAATACAGTCGGTAACAAGTGTCCGAACACTAGCAAAAATTCCTATGTAAAAAAAGTACACTTCATAAGGTTTTGTTTATTAAATCTTTGTCGAATCCTGTTCTTAGTCAGTGTAAGAACACGATTCGATAAGGATTTATTTAACAAAACCGTATGAAGTGTACTTTTTTTACATAGGAATTTTTGCTAGTGTTCGGTCACTTTTGTTACCGACTGACGTGTAATAGTGGGCAGTGGAAGTCGTGTGGTTGGTTCACACCACATGGTGGTTATTCTTTTATTCCATTAAAAGAACTTTTAAGCACAAAAAAGGATTCATATATGATAGGCAAGGGTCAATAAATAAAAGTTGTGTTGTAACTTTTTAGTGATCATCTGATATCTTTTAAAACCTATTTTTAAAAAATTGCTATTTTTATCATATTTTATCTTACCCTCTTTGATAACTGGTTTTATATATAGTTGCAAGAACGAAACCAAGGTGAAAGGCAACTATCTACTTCCCCGTTTTTTCCGTCCATCTTCTCACTTACAGTAAATAAAAAAAAGAGAAAAAAAAAAAGTTTTAATTTTTTATTTTTGGCAACAGGAGGGTCGATTTCTCGAAAAAGAAAAGAAAAACCAGTTATATTTATGACTGACATATATAAAAGGAAAGCATATTTTTCTTTCCCTTCCTCTATGTGGTAAATAAAGTATTACTTTAGGGTCGAATTTCGAAACTGAGAATTTATTATATTTATACGTTTTGAGTTGCTTTGAATATAAAAATCAATTTTTTAAAGTTTAGTTAATGTGTCATTTATAAACATAACTAAAAACCAGGCATTTGTAAGAAGTACAAATTCGTTGTTCTAAAGGTATATCGTAACCAAATTTGCTTGAGAACTTGCTTTATTTACACGTTTAGACTTTTAATATATAATTTTTAGAAATTAGTCTATGTGTTACTTACAAAATAACTAAAAAACTCGTTATTCTAAAGCTGTATTATCTGGAGATATTGGTTCAAACATTTTAGATCGGACAAAAAGATCGTGTACACGGACATAGAAAAGAAATCAAATGCATTACGCTTATGAGCGAATTTTTTCGATTATACATTTTAACAACTTTAGACGTCATTAAAAATTATGAAATAAACATACATGTTTTATACTTGAAAACTTCTTCACACACCATAAAATTAAAGAAAGCACTACTAGTTTCGAAAAGACGTGGCCTTTCTTCTTCGGGTGCAAAATGCGTGCTATTGCCTTGGATGCAAAAGAAAGGATGAAAAGTCTTGCAAAAGAAAGTCTTTCAGTCAAAAGCAAGTCCTGCAGTCTTGTCTTTTCATTCGAGGCAGTAGCACGTATTTTGCACCTGAAGAAGAAAGGCCACGTCTTTTCGAAACCGGTAGTGCTTTCTTTAATTTTATGGTGTGTGAAGAAGTTTTCAAGTTTAAATATATATGTTTTATATAATAACAGGAGACTTGGCGTTGGAATAGTAAAACCCGAATAAACTACTACGTACGAAACGCCAAAAGAAAAATATTTGCGATGCATATAGCTGTTTCGGTAGCCTTAAGCGTACCGTCTTCAGTGCAAAAATAATCTTTTTGCTTCTCCAGATTCAGAATTCTTTTTGCACTGAAGACGGTACGCTTAAGACTACCGAAACAGTTGTATGCATCGCAAATATTTTTGTTTTGGCGTTTCGTACGTAGTAGTTTATTCGGGTTTTAATATATGTTTTATATTCATAAAAGATCCCCCCCCCATAATAGAGTATTCACCATCCATTTACAGAGCTACCAAAAACATTTCGCATTTCTTAAGGACTATGAATGAAAACGCCGTAAAAATTCTTTTTTTTTTTTTTTTTTAGGGGGGGGGGGGGGTGGTCACATTTCGAAAAGTTTTTCTTAAATTTACATGTTCTACATCGCCTGAATTAACAAATCAAGTTTTTAGCGGTTGCTATGCGTGTGTGACTGTCTATGAATCTATCAGCGTAATGCAACCATAGATATAGTAATAACGTGTAGATTGATCATCGCGTAGGAAAATGTGATTCCTCTTCACTCGTGAAAAGACGGCCATTAGTGGGGAATTGTAACAGCGCTTGTATTCGAAGCAGATTTTATAGCATTGGAATACGAACAGAAGTTTAGCAAGTAAAATTTATGAATAATTTCTGTACTAAAAACGAATGAAAAACTCCAAATACAGTTTTAATTTTTTTTTTTTTTTTAATGGCAACATTTAAAGAATTTTATCGTTTCCCTTTACTATTTCTGTCTTTTAAAAGTTTAATTGCATCTAATTTGTTTAAGTTGAAACTTTATCATTAGTTTGACTTCAGCATAAATAATTATAAGATAAAAAAACTTTATATATACCATGTTTTTAAATTTTCAGGCGAATCATAACTACAGAGCACTTTATTAAAGTGTATAAAAATTTTAAAGTGATAATGACGCCAAATTTTATGAGATGCATAATTTATATATGTGTGTATATATATATATATATATATATATAAATAATAGATAACGTAATAAAATTTAATCTTAAAATTTAGCAATTAATAGAACTAAAACAATAACAGAACACTAAAATATAGAACTGAATTTAACATAGAGGAAAGAATGACACAAAAAGTTGCGATGATGAACCAATGAGTTACCATATTAACTTAAAATACTTACGCCGACCTGAAGGATAATAAAAAAGGGACCATTAAACTTGTGAAAGAGAAAAAAGATAATAAACCACATAATCAATTGGATATAAATGCTTAAAAGTAGAAATATACTTTTCAAGGGGCGCATATTTCATAAAGCAGAGAAAGCTGCAATGATTTCGTAAAACGATATTGCTAATCATAGCAATTTATATCATCTCACGCCCCGATCAATGCAGCAAAAAAACCATAATGAATGAGAAAAAAGTGAAAAATTCAATTAAAACAAAGGATAAATAAATATTAATTAAAATCTTAAAGGAAACCACATTAATAACATGAAATAAGCAGAGTAACCACATGGAAAACAATTAACACAAACTGGAAAAAAGGGTGATGCCAAAACCTAAATTGAAGTTAAAATAATAGCTCAACAGATATCGATTAATCGAAAAAACTTCAGAACAATAACAATTACATTAAAGATAAAATACAAAGAGTAAATATTAAATGATAATGTTAAAATTAATACTAGTAGAGTTAAATTAAATCGTACCAAAAATATTAATAATTAAATCGTTTAAGATAAGGACTGAAGAATGAAGGTTAAGGACTACTAAGTACAAGCGCCATCTTTCGGTTAGCTATAATAACATTAAGTCAGTTATATAAGATGTATTGACTGAAAGATTAAGATAATTTAGAAGTATTAACAGCAAGATTAAGATAATTTTTAAGATTTTTATTTAAGATGTAATGACTGAAAGATTAATATAATTTAGAAGTATTAACAGTTATATAAGATGTATTGACTGAAAGATTAAGATAATTTAGAAGTATTAACAGCAAGATTAAGATAATTTTTAAGATTTTTATTTAAGATGTAATGACTGAAAGATTAATATAATTTAGAAGTATTAACAGCAAGATTTAAATAATTTTTAAGATTTTTTTTTTTTTTTTTTTAAGTCAAATTATTAAGTGTTAAGATTTAAGAAGACATAATTACAAGCAAATAATGCCAAAGTGCACAACTATAAGGATAAGCAATGTAATGCGGTCATCATAAATTAAAATTAAAAATTAAAATTTAAAAGATTTTTTTTTTTTTTTTTTTTTTTTTTTTTTTTATATTAATATTTATAAGATTTTATTTTTGTTATGCAAATAGATGGATTGTTCAAAGTTAACAAGGGATGCCTCAAATAGCCAGAAGCACAGTAAAAGTTAATGATAAAAGAGTTCAAAATACATAGTATCAACCAGAAAAAATAAAAGAGTGAGTTCAAAATTCATAGAATCTACCAGAAAAAATAATAATGTAACTTACAGCAATCCCCCACGTTTTTTTTTTTTTTTTTTTTTTTTTAATAAATTTTATTCAGCAACAAACCCACCCAGCCAACCAGCCAAACAACACCACCCTTCCTCCTTAATCAAACTTCTGCCCACCCATCCACCAGTTTTCTTTCTTTTTTTTTTTTTTTAATTTTTAATTAAACCTTAGGATTTTTTTTTTTTTTTTTTTTTTTTTTTTTGTGTTAGACAGAGACCCTTTTGATAAACAAGTGAATAAATAAATTTTTTAGGATATCCCATTTTTGTAGCAACATTAATTATGTGAGAGATATTTTTGTTTTTAAACCTATCTGAACAAAGATTATGTATACGAAAGAGGTGATTGAGAATAATATTTCTGTAGACAGAGATATGAAGACAAGAGGTAAATTGTGTAAATAAATTTACTTTGAAACTAAAATCTTGTCTTTTGTCATAAATATCGGTATAAATTTTACTACCATCAAGTTTAAGTTTTAAATCTAAGAAACTAATACAGTTATTTTTGAGATGATTATAAGTTAAGGTAAGGTGAGAAGGATATTCAAATTTAAATATATTAGGCGAAAAATTATTGACATAAAAAATTATAATGTCATCAATGTATCGGTAAAAATAGACATTTTCAATACATAATCCCTGTTCATAATGGTAAAGGTATAAGTCAGCTAACATACTCGAGCTACATCCTCCTTGTGGAATACCGACCTTTTGAATATAGATCTTATTACAGTGTAGAATGTAATTGTTATGAATAATAAAATTTAAAAGTGTTATATATATATATATATATATAAACTAGCTGCCATTACCTACGCCGCTAACAAATACATTAAAAGGAATTCTGAAAATTCAATATTACTTACAAATATAAAATCTTAAAAAAAATAAAAAAAAAAAAAAAAAAAGTTTCATGAAATATAATAGCAATATTTACATCACAATAATAACAAAGATACTGATTCTGAAAATTATACATAATCAGCATAATTTTCATAATAAATTAGTAAGTAGTATTATAATAAATTACTGAAATATACCAGATTCACAAAGGTACGTGGAATATAACTTATTTACGGGAAGTTATCCTATTTTCCCTTCCTTTTCGCTCCCGTGATATTCACGGGCAGTGTCCACGCCTCACGTGTATTTTTCCTTTAATATTTTAGGGTACACGAAAGCACCAGCCACTACCAAACTATATATAATGTATTTGAAAATATGTACAGAATAAATATAGATATTATTCATATATCTATTTTCAATCTATTTATTTATTTATTTTTTTTTTTTTTTTTAATTAGACAAAAATGTGGATTTTATGGGCGTGTTTTTGAAAAATACACGATCGTTAAGTTGTTCGAACTAATTTATTCGAACAATTAAATACCACACAAATTTCGTCATTCAGAATATTCAACAACATTCACAATGGTTCTATTCCATTCCTATTGTCGAGTTTCAATCATAGATATTCCTATAGATCTATCATCCCCATGTTAATAAGCAAAAATCTTTGATGCCGAAAATATTTTTTGGCATCAGCCATTAGAGAGTATGGAGAGTATAAAACTCGGAAATAGTAATACAATAGAATGTCGATAAATTTTCAAAATGTCGAAATATTCCGTGGCTTTTCATTGTTCTGATAAATATATAAAAAGAAATGGGATAAGTTATCATAATTAAATTATAATTGACTAAATTATGAAAATATAATTTATATAATCAGTTGCTTTGTTATTATCATGGTTTAAATACTGTTTTGATTTTTAATGGAATACTCTTTTTTTGAAAGTTTGATATTTTTCAAGATTTTATATTAGTAAGTAATACAGAATTTTCAAAATTCTTTTAAATATAGTTAGCAGCGGCGCAGGTAATGAACTTTAGTTTTGGTATATAAAAATAGTTTAACATTAAATATTAACTAAATTAATAGATATAGCAAAAAAAAAAAAAAAAAAAAAAAAAAAAAAATAGGGGGGGGGGGGAGAAAAAGGAATTTGAAACTGTATTTGGAGTTTTTATTTTACCTTTAGTACATAAATTATTCATAAATTTTATTTACGAAATTATCCGTGTGTATTCCTGGGTGTAATTTACTCGGGGAAAGACAGCCATTAGAGTGACTTTCCTCGAGTGAAAAGGAATCACTTTTTCCCTCTCGATGATCAATCTATGTCTTATTACTATATCTATGGTTTCCCCTCTAATGACTGATGCCAAAACTCTTTTTCGGCATCAAAAATCTTTGATCGATAACATGGGGATAATAGATCTATATAAATTACTGCATCTATGAACGCAACAGTTATCAGCAGGAAGTCCAGAGCTGCCAACCTAATCCGGCAAATTTTTAGTACCGCCCATTTTCCTACAGCACTTAATTTTTAGATCATTTGTTTTCTTAATTCATTGTAAATATATTTGAAGAGAATTACTCTAAAAAATATGTGGTGTAGAAAAATGGGCGGTACTAACAATTTGCCGGATTAGGTTGGCAGCTCTGGAAGTCCAAACTCAGTATTTTCAATCTGTATCATATGGAAATACATTCGGCAGTAAAATTATTTGAGCGCTACCAATAATTCCTATGTAAAAAAAGTGCACTTAATACTGTTTTGTTAAATAAATCCTTGTCGAATGATGTTATAAGACTGACTAAGAACATGACACGAAAATGATTTATTATAATCACGGTATTTGTAGGCGGAGTCTATTTTCTCTAGAAGACTTCTGGTCCTTTGAGCTTCAGGTTGAGAACGAAAGTGAATAATTCCTACCAATTATTACGGTTGTTTACAGCTAGCAGAAGACGAACCGGAAGTTCATGCAACCAGTGCGACGTAATCAACTGGTTTGTGTTTTATTATTATTATTATTATTATTATATAGATAGAAAACAAGGTGAATAGATTGCTAGCGCTCGAATAATTTTACTGCGAATGCACAACTTGAAACTTTTTATATAGTGTGTATCCGAAATCCTTTAACAAATTTAGAGGGATGAAAATATTTGTCAAGATGAACAAAATCTGCAAAGGAACATGCAAAGGAACATGAAAATGGCGTTTTTAATGGGTGAAAATTGCGAAATTGTACGAGCACCGAAACTTCGCATGTTGCGAAATCCTATGGATTTATTCATCTGGAGACAGCTGAAATCCTTCATTTATGAGATGTCAATGGACACATATTAGATGAGTTAATAGGAAGGATTCCGGCCACTGCAGCTGAAATCCGAGAAAATCCCGAATTCTCCAAACGCCAATTTTCACACATTAAACCAGTTTCCAACTTTTATAATTTATTCGCGAGCATTTTTAGCTCCGCCTCTTCTTCATACCGAAAATTTTGAAACGTGATTTTCTTCTTATTTAATCGTTGTCACATATTAAAAAGAAATAATCTACAAAATTTCTGGTGCGAAAAGAAGGCGGGACTAAAAATGCTCGTGAATAAATTGTAAAAGTTGGGAACTCATTAAACACCATTTGTAACCCCATGTTCAACAGGAATTTTTATTCGCCTTGATGAGTACTATCATCCCCTAAGTTTGATGAATGATTTCAATACACCCTGTATAGATTGGACAAATGGTTCGTGTACAGGGGCATCGAAAAGAATGCAAATACATTGGTCTGTTTGTTTCTGACAAATCTGTCGGCATGAATTTCTTGTTGATTATTTTATCTTCTTTTGACTAAACTAAATAGAATGTAATGCAGTGTTCAAAATGAAGTGTTCAAAATTTAATAGATGGACATGCTCATTTCGAAATGAATAATTTTGTTTCAAAAAGAAAAATATGCTCGTTTCATTTATGAAATTTCGCATGTTTTCAAAATTAATATCTGTTTACTTCATAATTTGTTATAAATAAATATGCTGAATGAAAAGAAGTTATTTAACAGAATTTCTACAAATTTAAACAGAAAGAGTTCAAACACAAATTTTATTCCCCCAAATCTCCAGAACTATAATATTTCGTGACTGTTGCACATTGGTTTGCGGAAGAATACTTAATGAGTATCTATGTTTGGTATACTGGAATTGGCAATGGTCGACGCCAATTTTTGAGCATGTTAAAATATTCAATAATAACTACATGGGTTGGTTGGTTGGGTTTTACGTCGCACTAGCGCTGCGTAGATGGGCAATTGGCGACGGTCTGGGACTCACCCCTAGAGATGGTCCGGAGACATGCCATCGCAAATTTGATCCTCCACGGAAGGGATGGCTCTCCCGCTTCGGTGACCCCCAGAGGTATAATTTCTGATGGGAACATGGAGGAGATTGCGGCCACGATCGATTTTACGTGCCACCATTAGTGTACATGACGGTCTTTGGCCGGATCGAGTACTGAACCCGCAGTCTTCCAATTACGAGGCCGGCGCTCTACCGACTGGGCTACCACGGCCCAATAACTACATGGGAATTTTTAATTTGAGCATATTTGCTTCGGAGTTATTTTGAGTATGTGATATACTCAAATTTGACACAATTTTACTTATTTTTGAGTATTTTTGCTCTTTTATTTTTTCAATATGGACTACGGAAGGGGGAAGGAGGGTCCAAATTGCATCAAGGACTAGGCCTCCCATTAGCCTCATCGCCTTTTTATTCTTTGTATATTAAAATGTAGTAAATAAAACTGTTGACCCCGGTATGTTACTTTTATGATCTGTAAAAAGCGGAAGCATATCGATCTTTAACAACCAAGTAAAACGAATAATAATAATAATAATAATAATAATAGTAATAGTAATATATATATATATATATATATGTATATATGTTTATGAAATATCACATGTTTTCAAATTAATATCTGTTCGCTTCATAATTTGTTATAAAGATGCTGAATCAAAAAAAGTTATTTAGTAGAATTTCTACGAATTTAAACAGAAATAGTTCAAACACAAATTTTATTCCGTCAAATCTCTAGAATTATATTTCGTTTCCTACTGGTTTCATACAGTCGGCAGCAAAAGTATCCGAGCACTGGCAAAAATTCCTATGTAAAAAAAGTACACTTAATACAGTTTTGTTAAATAAATCCTTGTCGAATCCTGTTCTTAGTTAGTGTAAGAATATGATTCGACGACGCTTTATTTAAGAAAATAGTATTAAGTGTACTTTTTTCAAATAAGAACTTTCGCTAGTGCTCGGTACTTTTGTTGTCGACTGTAAATGACCTTCTAATATCCAATTTTACCATTTAATTTCTCAAGCTAACTTAAACTATTTAAAAATTTTATTGATAAATTCATCCACCGTGAAAATTCATCTTAAGTAGCTTGGAATATAAGATTGATTTTTTTGATATAAACTATATGTGAAAAATACCAGAGTCGGGAATTGAACCCAGGTCCTCCGCTTTCCACTGAGCCATCCTGGCTGATTACCAGCTAGACATTTCTGATTTCTCCCATAATAACATTTACATCTGCGTTTGCAGATACAGTGACCTTGCTAACGGTTATTATGTGAGAAATGTCGAGCTTGGGTGGCTAAAAAAAAAAAAAAAAAAAAATCTTTTTTTAGTTACAAGATTGCAATATATAAATTAGTCCTGTCGCACTAAATTAAATTCTGAAAAAGATAAACACACTAAACTGAATTTAGCAAAGTCTAATCAATCTTGTTTCACCCAGAGATTTATCTCAGGGTTCTTAATGTGCGATATATAATTAATTCAAATTTCAATGAGTGTCGTCTGCTTAGTGACACTGTTGCCGGGAATTGTGTCAATGTCCCAAAATGTCGCTTACCTTCCCTTGTTTCATTTCACTTCATTTATGATTTCTGAATTCAGAATATTTTCATCGATTCCTTGAAGTATACATTTTTCCTGATCGGAGTTAAGTTTACACAAGGATTCTTTTACAAAAACGCTTCCTTGTTGGTGTCTAAGTACGGAGAGCACTGCCCCCTAGATACAAATGTGTTCTCTGTCTGCGTTATTATTTCCGCGAACTGAAAGCAATTCAAGGGTAATTAAGAACGCTTAGTTTCTTATCACACATATAAAAATTAATGACATTTATGGATTTTAATCGATATAAATATTAATCTGTACCAATGATATTTATCTCATCTGTTTTGGAAGAATCGCCGCAAAGGTTATATTATTCTCATAGTTAAAATTATTTATTAATAATAAAATGTAAATGCCATTTAATATTTGGTAATTTTAAATATTGATTTGTGTAAATTAAAATCGATTCAAGGTTTAATTGAGATCATTAGTGTCTTAACATATATATCAAAATTAATTACATTTAGGGATTTTAATCGATACAAATATTAATCTATATCATTGGTTATTATCTTGTCTGTTTTGGAAGAATCGCCGCAAAGATTATATTATTTTCATATTAAAATTATTTATTAATAATAAAATGTAAATGCCATTTTAATATTTGGTAATTTTAAATAATGATTTTCATGAACTAAAATCAATTCAAGGGTAACTGAGAGCTTTTTTTTTTTTTTTTTTTTTTTTTTTTTTTTTTCACACGAGTCATAGGAAATGACTTTTAAGGATATTAATTAAAACATATAATAATCTGTATTAATAATTCTTTTTCTTCGCTTATTTAGAATAATTGCTGCGAAAGTTATACTGTTATCATAGTTAAAGTTATATATTATAATAAAATGTTAATGCCATTTAATATTTGGTAATTTTAAATATTGATTTCTATGAATTGAATTTGATTCAGGATTAATTAAGAACATTTATTTTCTTATCACATGGACAGACGACAGCAAAATTATTCGAGCGCTAGCAATAATTCTTATGTAAAAAAAGTACACTTAATGCTATTTTGTTAAATAAATCCTTGTTGAATCACATTCTTAGTCTGCCGACTGTATCACAGTAAATGTCATTTAGGATTTTATTTAATACAAATACACTGCTCTGAAAAATAAATAAATAAATAAATAAAATATTTTTCGAGTTCTGGTACAATTCTTGCTGATTCCTATGTAAAATGACCTCCTGAATCCGAATATGACTCCCGTTTTGCCCAGTCGCCCACCGTTTTTAGAAATACCACCCTTTGCTTCATTTTTCTTTTCCCTGTTCGATAATTTTATGACCATGAATTTGATTTGATGAATGAAAAAGAATTAATTTAACACCTAAAATATATATATACTATATACATATAAAGTTTAAAAAATAGCATTAATAACAGATTAAAAAACTATAAGATATGTAATGCATAATTTCAAAGGCCCCTAAAATTTTTCCCTTCTCGCAAATGTCCATTTTTTACAATTTTCCAACTCTGTAGCCCCTCAGAAGGTATTTAACGGTTAAAATAATTCTCCCCCCTCCTAAAAATCAAATTTATAGCCATAAAATCCCCGAAAAATGATAAAAATAGGGGGCCGTTCCTAAAAAGGGCAAAATGGGCGTCCTATTCGGATTCAGGAAGTCATTTTACATAAGAATATGCTGAAATGGTGTCAGAAGCAATTTCCATGCCGAGCAGCGATATTAATCTGTATCCATAATTTTTTCTTGATTATTTTGAAAGAACCACTGCGAAAGATATATTATTTGCATAATTTAAATTCTTTAATAATAATAAAAATGTAAATGTGTATGGGCCGCACTCGGTGGTGACTATTGATCTAAAAATTCCCTCTGTTTAACGGTACTGACTGCGGCTCATTCGCCTGTTTTTACGGTAATTTAACCCTTATCGCTGGTATGTCCCTTCTGAGGGGACATTAAAAAATCGAGCCACGCCTTAAAGTGTTCCTCTGCAAATGAAATGTTATTTTTCTAAAACGTGTAACTATAGGCTACCTTTCGGCTACCGGAAAATTTTAACAGAAAGATTTATTTTATTCAATGATGAGTAAAATAAAACAAATTATTACAATTTTTCGGTAGCCAAAAGGTAGTAAGTTGGGAACTATACGTGTGACGTTTTAAAGGAACGCCAAAAGGCGTGTCTTACTGTTCGAAATAGGAAAATATGCCGAACGCAAAGGGTTAAAATAGTGATTTGCAAGAATTGAAAGCATTTTAAGAGTAACCAATGACATTTTATTTCTTATTATGATTTGCATGTAAGTTTATATTAAAATAGCATTAACCCCCCCCCCCCCCATATATATATATATATTTTTTTTCCTTGATCAAAATAACTGTTGTTAAAGAAAATATCGTTTTATATTTGGTAATTTTAAAAATCGATTTGTATGTACGATTTTATTAAAATAATTTTAAATGTGTAAAAGTGGCTTTATTGTTTTCTTCTTGAAGGAAATATCTTTTAAAGAAGACAATGATGTTTTGTGTTTAGTAATTTTAAATATAAATTTGTATGTATGATTTTATTAAAGTATCTGAAATTTTTAATATTGGTTTTATTGTTATTTATTTATTTATTTATTTTTTTGATAAAATGCCTGTAAAGAAAATGCCATTTTATATTTGGTAATTTTAAATATCGATTTGCATGCATACGATTTGCATTTGTCGATATTATTAAAATAATTTTAAATACAATATACCGTCGGTAACAAAAGTCTCCGAACACTAGCAAAAATTCTTATATAAAAAAGTACACTTAATACAATTTTGTTAAATAAATCCTTGTCAAATTCTGTGCTTAGTCAGTCTAAGAACAGGATTCGACAAGGATTTATTTAACAAAACTGTATTAAATGTACTTTTTTTATATAGGGATTTTTGCTAGTGTTCGGAGACTTTTGTTACCGACTGTGAAACTGGTTTTATTCTTTCGTTCTTAAAGTGAAACATCTGCTTTTTACATGAATTATTCATAAGTTTTATTTTCTAAAATATCTGTGTGTATTCACTCGGAAAAAGAGATGGCCATATTGTGGACTTTTCTCCGAGTAAAAAGGAATCATTTTTTTCCTCCAATGATCAATCTATGTCTTATTACTATATCTATGTTTATATTAGGTAAATTTAAATATCGATATGATCTACAATTTTATATATATACACTAAGCGACAAAAAAAAAAAAAAAAAAAAAAAAAAAAAAAAAAAGCCGCACTTGGATATTTTCCTTTTCGCTTTCTACAACCGCCAAATTTATCGTTTAAAAAGCAAATTTTCAAACAGATTTTATTATGTTGTCCACCAGATACACATTAGTACTCAGTCCAGTGTTAAAAACAAAATACAATAGTCAGGAAAATTGTAATTTTAGAAATTATTTCAAAAATGATAAGAATAAGGCAGTTAACGATGCCACAAAAAGTATTAATTTTTAAATGAAAATCAAAAAATATTTTAATACGTGAGATGGTAAAATAATTAAATGCTTACGAAATATTGGTAAAACGGTTTTTAGCAAGTTATAACGTTTTTTGGTCGTTTAAACAGGAAGTTTGGTTTATGGCGGCCATGTTGCTCATCCAAGCGAGATGACCGTAAGTTAAAAAGCCATTTCTTATAAAATCGGTTTGTATTACATTTAGAACATAAAAGAGATTCAGAAAAAGTGTTTAGCAGCATAATTTCTTTAACTACAGTACAGCAACTATTAAAAAAAGCAGGTTTAAATGACAGAAAATTTGAAAAAATTCCATACTTAGTGAAGAAAAATAGGAAACCATGACCTCAGATGGCTAAAAAAAATAAAAAAATGATTAGTTAATTATTGGGCTGAACTGTTTCTCTTTGATGAGTCAAGTTTAACTTATTTCGAGCTAAAGAAAACAAGAGGGACTGACAACGAAAATATGACCGACTTAATGAAAATCACACTTTTAAAACAGCGACACAATCTCCGTACATTATGGTACGGAGGTGCATAACTTTTCAAACAGTCGGACAAATTATTATGCTCAAGGGATCAATTAACTCGAAATAAAACACAATCTTCATAAAAGTGTTGCCTGACCGACTATTTTGGAAGTATCTTGGACATTTCCGTAAACAGCATTTTACGCTGAAAATGCACGTTACTATGCGGCGTCTGTGGTCAATTTATTACTTCAAATTGTCAAAATTTCCTATCCATTCCAATGAGAACCTATAATTCTGTAAGTAATCATATCTTTTTTCACTTTAAGTTAAATCCCACAAAAGATATAGTAAAATTTTTTCGTTACCAGACATGAGAATAGTCCTAATCGCGATCCTCTCGAAAATGTTTCGTCAATAAAAAAGCGGGGGAGAGGGGAGAGGATTCGAAATTTGCAGTCTATAACTCTGCCTGAACTAGAAAAAATTATTTGTGATATTTTGCACGTTGAAATTTCGGAGATTTATATTAAAACGCTGTATAATACTATGCCATTGCGCATTAAAGCAGTAATTCCATATAAAGGTGGAATTAACCCATGCAGAATACATATTTTTAATAAAAAATTGCTTAGATCTAACAAAAAAAAAAATAGTTTTATTTCATATATTAAAATATAACTTGTTTATTTCATTTAATAAATCATAACAGAATACAAAGTGTGTGGTTATTGCATTATGTTCGAAAAGAAAGTTTTATGCACATTTTTAAAAATTACTTCGTAGTGTGCAATAATGCAATTTATTAAATCGAAAATGTACATACAGTCGGCTGCAAAATTATTCAAGCACTAGCAATAATCCTTGCCAAAAAAAAAGTACACTTAATACAGCTTTGTTAAATAAATCCTTGTCGAGTCATGTTCTTAATCAGTCTAAGAACATGATTCGACAAGGATTTACTTAGCAAAACAGTCTTAAGTGTACTTTTTAAACATAGGAATTATTGGCTAGTGCTCAAATAATTTTGCAGCCGACTGTAGGTATCATTTCATCCCTTTGGTATTACGCAAATAAGAGAGTTTTATGTGTTTCAAACATTAATTTTAAAGTTATTACGAATAAAAAAAGACCTTCCGGCTTTTTCGGAAGGGTAGGTTGATTTCTTTTTCCTTATCAAGTAGCCGTCATTTTGTTTCAAAATGGCGGCTACAAATTATTAATGCACTTGGTAGAAATATTGATGTAGGCTATGCACATATGGAGTTTTAAGCAAATCGGTTCATAAATACACTTTTATGTGAATTTAAAATTTTCAAGTGGCCGGCGCTAGGAAAAAAAATGGTGGGTTAAGTTGACAAATATATGAAATGCATTTGTGAGATAACTCTACTGTACACACATAGTTCGAATTAATTCAAAATCTCAAAAGTCATTGTGTTGAAAAATTAAGTGGCTGCCACTTCGATCAAAATGGCAGAGAAAGTTGCTCATCTAAGATATCGTTGCAAATTTGAAAATAATTTTTTTTTGTAGAAATTCTTTCAAAGAGGCTTAGTAAGTTGATAAAATGTTAGTTTCCTGCATTTCTAGTTTGTTTTAGCATTAAAATAGTCTAATTTTGCCTTAAAAACGCATTAAAAAGATCCAGTAACGCATGTAATGGATTTGGCGCCAAATTTGGCGACTTTTCCCCTATGGCGACTTTTTTGGCGACTTTTGGCGAGAAAATACTTATTATCGATATACCAAAGATGGACGCAATAACGTGATTGGTTCATGAGTTACGTGAATTTTCTAAATTTTTGTTGTTTGAATGATAAATCCATTTTTCAACTTTGATTTGAATTGATTAAGTATTTCTAAAGTTCCAGCAAACACATCGAAGATATTTGAAGCATAGGTTACTGTCCAACTGTGGTTTAAATCAGTGCCGTGTTTCAAAAGTTATTATTATGGCAAATTTTCAAGTGGCAGTCTAAGCGGCTGCGACTTGTAAAACAAAATAGCAAAACAACTTGCCCATCGAAATCATCCAGTATATTTGTACGATAAGTTCATTGTCCAGTTCTAGTTTAAATTAAATCAGAATTTCAAAAATTATAATCATAAGAAATTTTCAGGTGGCGCCACTTGTAAAAAAAAGTGGAGTGAGATGCCTAGCGAACTTATCTGAGATATTTGAATGATAAATCCACTACCCAAATTTGAAGCGAATTGATTCTGTCTTACTAAAGTTACCATAATGACAAATTTTCAAGTGGCCGCCACTTGAAAATAAAATTGCGGATCAAGTCATCAAGTGAACTTATCCTAGATATTTGAACCAAAAGTTCACTAACCAGCTTTTATTTGAATCAGTTTAGTATTTTAAAAGTTATCGTGATGGCATATTTTCAAGTGGCAGTGTGATTTCAAGTGGCTGGAACTTAGACACAAGATGTCGGGACAAGTTGCCTAGTAAAAACATTCAAGATAATTATATGATAATATCACTGTCAAAATTTGATTCGATTTGAAGTATTATTTCAAAAGTTATCGTGATTTTAAATTTTCAAGTGGGAGCCTGATTTCAAAGTGACCGCGCTTAACTTAAGATATCTGCCACTTTATTAAAAATGGCGGATAAAGTTCATTAATAAAGTTATTTGAGACACTTGTGTAATCTATGTATACATCAAAATTAAAAAAATTCGGAATACGCTTTTTACAATTTGAATTTGAAATTTTCAAGTGGTCTCCACTTAAAAACAAAATGGCGGAGCAACTTGGTTAACAAACTCATGTAAGATATTTATAAGATAAGTTAAGACACTGTTCAAATTTGGTTCCATTTGGAGTATTATTTCGGAAGTTATAGGGATTTAAAATTTTCAAGTGGTCCCGCTTAACTTAAGATATCTGCCACTTTATTAAAAATGGCGGACATAGTTTATTAATAAACTTCATTGAGATCCTTATGTGGTCTGTATTTACATGAAAATTCAAACAATTTCGGAATACGCTTTTTACAATTTAAATTTGAAATTTTCAAGTGGTCTCCACTTGAAAACAAAATGACGGAGCAACTTGGTTAACAAACTCATCTAAGATATTTATAACTAAGTTAAGACACTGTTCAAATTTGGTTCCATTTGGAGTATTATTTCGGAAGTTATCATGGTTTTAAATTTTCAAGTGGTGGCCTAATTTCAAGTGGTCCCGCTTAACTTAAGATATCCGCCACTTTATTAAAAATGGCGGATAAAGTTCATTAATAAAGTTATTTGAGAAACTTGTGTAATCTATGTATACATCAAAATAAAAAACATTCGGAATACGCTTTTTACAATTTGAATTTGAAATTTTCAAGTGGTCTCCACTTGAAAACAAAATGGCGGAGCAACTTGGTTAACAAACTTATCTAAGATATTTATAAGATAAGTTAAGACACTGTTCAAATTTGGTTCGATTTGGAGTATTATTTCGGAAGTTATAGGGATTTTAAATTTTCAAGTGGTAGCCTGATTTCAAGTGGTCCCGCTTAACTTAAAATATCTGCCACTTTATTGAAAATGGCGGATAAACCTCATTAATAAACATCATTGAGACCCTCATGTGATCTGTATTTACAACAAAATTCAAGCAAATCTTGCTTTAAATATGCTTTTTACAATGTCGGTTTGAAATTTTCAAGTGGCTGCCACTTGAAAACAAAAAGTCGGAGCAACTTGGTTAACGAACTCATCCAAGATATTTATAAGATTAGTTCACTGTCCAAATTTGGTTCGATTTCGAGTATTATTTCGGGAGTTATCGTGATGACAAAATTTTCATTATAGATATAGATAGATAGATAGATAGATAGATAGATATATAGATAAACGAAGTGATTGCAATAGGTCGATTTCTAAAGAAATCAACCTAAAAGGAATAAGTCATTTTTTCTGCAGTGCGGCTTTTTTTTTTGTCGCTTAGTGTATATATATATATATATATATATATATATATATATATAAACTTCAAATGCGTAAAATTGACTCAATGGCTTTATCGTTTGTTTCTCAAATAAAATATTATTTAATGTAAATTGATGCTGGTAAATTTTAAATATAGATTCGTATATTTAAGTTTCCATATGTTTTTATTAAAGCCACTTTTAAGACGTAAGTATGTTTCAAGGTTTTTAACTTTTTATTCTTGAATGAAAATATTTGTTAATGTAAACACCATTTTATGTTAAATAACTTTAAATATCGATTCACATCTTCGATTTCATTAAAACTTCTTTAAAAATGCAAGATAGATTCAAGGATTTCATTCTTTTTTTTAATCGAATGAAATACAATTTTAAATATTGAATCGTTTGAATCGAAATATTGAATCGAAATATCGCATTATTCAAATTACTTTAAAAATGCAAAACTGGTTTAAAGGATTATATATATATATATATATATTCTCCTCGAATAAAATATTTGTTAATGTAAAAACCACTTTACGTTTAATAATTTTAAATATCAGTTCTCATGTTTGTTTTTATTAAAATAACTTAAATATGTAAAAAAAAAAAAAGATCAATGTCATCTTCTTCTTATCGAATAAAGTATTTGTTATAAACGCTATTTTATGTTTGGTAATTTTAAATATCGACTTATTTGTATGATTTTATTAAAAACTATTTTAATTGTATAAGATATTAGTATATGTACAACATCGTTTTCTGTATGAATTATGAATAATCATTTTACGAATAAGAAAATGAATATAAATTACCATTTTATGTTTGGTAATTTTAAATATCAATGTGTATTTTTTTAAAATTTTTTTTTTTTTTTTACCCTTGTGCAGTGTCACCAGTCTTGGGGACTTTTTTATTCAACAGTAATCAATAATTTTGAGAAGTGATATTTGATATACATAATCGAGGATTAATCTTCGAAGTGATCAGGCACCATTACAATTAAAATTTAGTGTCGGATGTTGAATTAAAAAGTGCGTAAATCTGGCACTACTGCCCTTGGGATTGTGCCCCCCCCCCTTTTATTCCCCGCGCTCTTTTGTGCATCTTTGATTCCTCCTCCGTTTTTTTTTTTCTGTGCAAAAGAAGGGTGTAGAAAATAGAAAAACATTATGCAAAACTACCACTTTTACATAAAGGGAAAAAAAAAAAAAAACCTTAGAAAAAAAAAA
Source organism: Salticus scenicus (assembly GCA_963930645.1). NCBI lineage: Eukaryota > Metazoa > Arthropoda > Arachnida > Araneae > Salticidae > Salticus > Salticus scenicus. The sequence continues at coordinate 93,871,780 of OZ005660.1, forward strand.
AAAAAAAAAAAAAAAACACGATTACCAATGCGAAAAAACAAATTATAATATAAAAAACTTTTTATATACCATGTTTTTAAATTTTCTGTTGAATCATAGCTATAGAACTGCATTAGCCCTTTATCAATGCGTATAAAATTTTTAAAGCGATAATGGCGTCAATTTTTGTGATATGCATTTTTTAACTTTTTACAATTTTTTAACGTTCACGCTTAATTAAATGTGTTTATTTTTATGTCGAAAGAAAATGAACTCGTAAATTCTTTTTTTTTTTTTTGACAACAATTAAATTATAGCTAATATTTTAATGACTATTTTTAAAGCTATTAGGAGGTTATTATTTTCATATTTTAACAAAAAAACAAAAAAAAAAAAAAAAAAAAAAAAAAAAAACTAATTAAAAATTTTAAACTCGGGCTTCGAAGTATCGTGTTGTCATCGGGTTCTGAGCTATTCTAAAAGTTTCAAATGTCTAGCTAGTGGGGAAGTTAGTTAAAAATCGATTGTAAGATTTGTACTGGACATTCAGACAAACAAGAATAGAAGTTAATAAGAACATGGTAATGAAAATCAATTGAAACCGATCCGAAAATGTAGGAAAAATATTCACATCGTAAATGAAAATAATAATAAAGAAAGATTGAAAAGATACTGAAGTGTAAGTTGTTTTTTATCCTCTATTTAAAAAAAAAAAAAAAAGTCGAACTATTTAGAAATATCAAAATACAGATCCATCATTGATCTATATGAGTAATATTGCACAAGATTGGCAAAAATGTTCGATCTTTACCAATACGCTAAATCAAAATTGAATTAAAAGTTCGACTCTCAAAAAGAGAAATGTATGGCCGAAAAGTTCCACAAGGAATATTTTCCTGCAGAATTTTTTTATTCACTAATGTATTTTTTTTAAATCCTGTTTTCACATTCGGAAAATTCACAACCGTTAAATTTGCACTCATTTTCCAAAAATTGATTTTAAAATTTTTTATTCAACGATGCAAATACATTGTTAAAAAGTGCATTTAGTTCACTTTTCACATTTTTAAATTTTAAAATAAATTATGTTATGTCTAACCCTATGTACTGAATTCTATATTTATGTACATAATATTTTCATTTAATATTATTGTGAGTGATATTTTCTTTCTTTTAATAAACAATTCATATTTAATATTATCAACAATATTGAATTTATTTATTTTATGTTATTTATGGACATGTACAAACTCTGTATTGATTAAAATGTGTATTTTCATGATTTCTTGGCGATGGAGGTGACTCGATGGAAAGTGAGTGAAATAAAAATTGTCTATAAATTTGCCTCTTTAACTCTCTAATTGTTAACGATAAACAATTGCAGAGGAAATGGAATAGAAAATAGATAGTTCAATAGTGAATTATCTTCAAAATTTAAAGAAGGACTCTACATATCTGTACTGATAAGTATAAAGGATTTAAGTCCATATTCTTGATTTTTCAGGAGACGAGAAATAAAGTTAAACTAACTAAAAACTAATCAGAAGAATCGATTAAGAAAAAGGGATTAAGTTGGTTTATACGCTTTATACCATTCAATGATTGTCAATCTTCATTTAATAAAGGAAAAAAATTGAATTAAGTATTTTATACCAAAGATTAATGCTAAATTTCTGGCTTAAATCTTTTTTTACCAATGGTTTTTCTCAAAGACTAAATGACATGGATTTAAATCCTTTATACCAATCGATAGAGAATTTTTTTCTGAGTCTGACAATGTACTTAACTCAAAATCGACATTTTTGGACTTAAATCCTTTATACTTATCAGTACAGATATTACCTCTAGATTTATCAATTTTCTATTGCTTTATTTTAAAGCTTTAAATACCACTAACGGGCGATTAAAAATTCTGATGACTATGAAAGAAATATTTTTAATTATCAAAATCGAAGAAATTATAACGTTTTATCATAATTTCAACTAATGTTACTCTTAAAAGCTTCTTCTGATTTAACAAAGAGAAACAATTCTAAATCTTAATGTGATGCTCGAGAATAAAACAGCATAACCGCAACACAACTTATAAAAAACCAATTTTATAAAAAGCCAATATAACCAATACCACTTATAAAAAAACAAATTTTAGAAAACAAAAACAAAACGTATGATTGTGAATTTTCAGACGGTCAAAACAGAATAATAAATAAATAAATAAATAAATAAATAATAGATAATCAGTAATTCTGTTAATAAATTTCTCCATACTATAACATGGTTTTAGTTTCTGGCGAGTATATATACTGTAGGCTATTAAAAGCTGAATAAATAAAAATTTACATAATTTATCATTGTTCTCTGAAGCCACTTGACAACAACCAGCTTTTCTCCGCATCTTTTTCTGTGACCCCGATTTCAGCAAGGATCCATCACCGAACCGGAATCCAAAGAGGGTCAAAGGTCCAGACAGGGATCAGCAAGAGGGGAGGATGCTGAAAAATTTTTCTTCGTGCCGTAGAAAATAAAAACTGGAATGTAGTCCCTCGAACAAGAGAATTAATCTCTCTTAAGTTTTGTTCTTTGAAATGTTCAAATATGCGATTAGATAGGAAAGTATATTATCCTGTTCTTATTTACGCCTACGTAAACAGAATTTTGATAGTGTGGATAAGGTATTGTTATATAAGTTGAGTACGTCATCACTTGTAATGTATTATCTTTCCAGTCTGCGATGAAATGAAATGATTTAAGTTTGAACATTTTTTTTTTTTTTTTTTCCATTTAGAAAGACATGTTCTATTTATTTCAGTGTCAAAGCGAAATTGTAAAATGTTCCAAAATAATCGTGTTAAGTGATTTGGGGACAAAATCTTTCGTGGACAAAATATCGCCTACATAAATGAATGGAAAGCAAAAAGGAGTTGATAATTATTAATAATGTTGTATAAAATTTCATGACAACACATACCTTAGTCAGAACACTGGCATACACACAAACCCACCACAAAAATTGTTATAAATTTTGTTTAAAAGAGTTTAAAGACTATGTTCATTAATATTTTTTTAAAGATTAGTCATAAAGAATTCAATCGTGCTTACCTATTTTTAAATTTTTAATTAAGGTTTGTGAACAGTGTTCAGCTTTGATGTCAGCAGTGATGTACTATATTTTAAAAATGTATTTTGAATGGTGAAAAGCTAATAATAAAATAACTTAAAATTAAATACAGATAAAATAATAAAATTCCATTCTATAATGTATTTATTTATTTATTTATTTTAATTAATTAATATTAATTTATAAGGCCCTGTGGCCTTCACCAGAGATCACACGTGACGGAAATACAAATTTTCAAATAGATCATACTATTTTTTTCGACGTGATATTTTGTCTGGCGATATTTTGTCCCGCGATATTATGTCCGGATCCCGCTAAATAAAAGCTTTGTAAGAAATTATCAAGAATAGAGAAAATAAATAAATAAAATAAAATAAAATAAAAAACCGAAGCGTTTTGGTTTAAATAGAGCCCAGTAATAATCGCGGGGTACATTTAACAACAGACTCAAACTCGACCCACATGGAAAAACAAGAACAAAAATTAGTTAACTTGATCTGTAAGTGAAAAATTTAGTCGTCTGGTCGGGTGGGGTAAAATGGGGTAACTCGACCCGATACAACCTGATGCAAAACACTAGCAGGAACATCGCTTCACATCCCTGGTAAGTATCAGAAGTATCAGTATTTCTCAAAAGGACTTTTCAATGCATTTAAAAAGAATGGTGGAATCATAGATTTGGGGCAATTTGAAACAATGTTACCGATATATGTATATGTATATATATATATATTTATTTGCATATGTTTCTGTAGGGCTCAAAATTGATTTTCTTTGGACATTTAATGTTATATTTCTCAGAAAATTGTCCGTATTCATCATGGAAAGTAATAAAAAAAAAATAATAATAATTTAATAAATAATTTATATTCCATGAATTTGTATAGGAAAATATAGAAGAAAATTTTGTAATGACCACAGCATACTGGTTTCGTTCTGTTAAAAATTAATACAGTCGAATCTCGTTAACGTGAATCTCAAGGGGGATAAAATATTTGTTCATGCTATCAGTAACTAATTTTTGTGTAACTAAACTAATCTTCATTTTGACGGGGATTGTGGAAGCAGTTATGTTAAGAGTAATTCACGTTAACAGTGTTCACGTTAACGAGATTCGGGTGTTTGGTTGGGTTTTACGTCGCACTAGTGCTGCGCAGATGGGCGATTGGCGACGGTCTGGGACACACTCCTAGAGGTGGTCCGGAGACATGCCATCACAATTTTGATTCTCCACGGAAGGAATGGCTCTCCCGCTTCATTGACCCCCAGAGGTATAATTTTTTATACCTCTGGGGGTCACCGAAGCGGGAGAGTTGGGGGGTCACCGAAGCGGTTAACGAGATTCGACTATACTTATTATTCATGAATGCAAAATATGCAAAAAGGTGCAAGAAAAAAAAATCACTTTTATGTGCAATCGATATTGGCAATGCATTGACGACACTTGACGTAAATATTAACAGAGCTCAAAATCTGACATAAATGTCTCTTAAATACCCAAAAATAATTGCCAGTCACTAAACGCAGGATTACCAACCAGTTAACCTTAATTGCCCTAGTATAAAACAGACACAGACCTTCCTCGTTTGACCTTGCGTCATGTATAAGCGGAAAAGCCACATTTGCCATCAAAAAGTCATATAAAAAAATGACACCTTTGAAAGGGAAAGCATAAAAAAGAGAGAAAATTTTCCTTTCGTTTAATAGATTACTAACCTGTTGTTGCCAGCTGGTCGTCAACGAAAGAGAAAAGATGTTTCTAAAAGTCTTCTGGGTCACTGGGATACGAAAAGAGGCCGAGGAGAATTCTAAATGGAAAAAGGACCAGAAATATTCGGTTAGGGGCGTTGATGAGATGCCAGATGTTAGAAAGGGAAAACCAAGATGATGATCTACCAAGTCTTAATTCACCGTGGTGCTTCAGGAGATAATTTGTAAAACTTTACCAATTTGAGAGGGAGAGTAATAAAAAGGAAAGTTATTTTGAAAGGAAATACCATACTATTTTTAAAAAAAGTCTTTGAGTCAATATGATCAATAGCAGTTAAAAATACACTGAAGGATTGGTGATAAAAATTGATAAATGAAAAACTTTGCAAGCAAACACCATAAATTGCAAGAAATTTGCAATGATTGCTTTTAAGTACTCGAAATTGCACTGAACTTGTCATGGAGTCAGGGTCCGACTTACGCTACATGAAGCCCCGGAGCAAGACTATTCTGGGAGGGGGGGGGGGCTCCTCGCAGTGGCATAAAGCTGCCTTCAAACTCTGGCAACTTGGAAAGCTGAAAGTTCGGTTCTATTGATATTTCTTTGATGTGGTTTTTGAGAATCGAAGTTCGCTCGAGTCCTCGCTCACAAACCCCCTAGTGCGATAATTGCATGGGAACTGGTTTCTTTTATAAAAGAGAAATAAAAATTAATGTCCTTCATTGTAAATGTGTGCAAAATTTCAAGTGTCACTTTCGGACAATAGATAATTTATGAGTTTTGAAGCTCTGTATGTTGCCAGTGTCTGAAGGGTTCTTAAGAGGTCTTAAAGCTACCTTCAAGCTCTGGCAACTAAGTGCGACTCTATTGATATTTCTTTGATGTGGTTTAGGAGATCGACGCTAGCTGGAATCGAAGCTCACAAACCTCCTAGTGCGATAATTGCATGAGAAGGAGATCTCTTTTGTAAAAGAGCAATAAAAAGTAATGTTCTTCATTGTAAATGTGTGCAAAATTTCAAGGGTCACTTTCAGACAATGGATAATTTATGACTTTTGAAGCTCTGTATGTTGCCAGAGTTTGAAGAAAGCTTTAGGTTGCAAAATATCTGCATACGCCTGTAGGGGGCCCTTCCAGAAGGGGGACCAGGGCAGTTGCTCCGCATGTCCTGGCGTAAGTCAGGGCCGGCATGGAGTGTTGCCAGTCGATTTAGTTTAGCTTGGCGTTTGGTTCCAGCGGAAATGTGAGAAGTATTAAAGGAAGTTGCGAAGTTTTTGGTAATGTCGGTATTTTTAGGACAGACGTTTAAAGGAAAATAAAATAAAATGTTTTTCATTTTTCATTTTTTTTAAGGAAACTTCTGAAAATACGGAACTGTGCTTTTTGGATCGTACTTTAGGATCGTAAAAGTTTTGATTGCGTTAATAAAATCTTTAGAGATTAATCAATTCTTAAAGTGAAAATAATGCAACCAGGTTACTCATGTGGAACTAGAAATTGGTGTTCTCAGATTTTCTGTAATTTTAGCATAATGATTTTGTAGGTTCTTTAAGATAAAGGTCCGTTTAAGTTTAATTAATTAGTGGGAAAGTCCAGCCTTCTCCATTATTTGAAGCTCAACATAAAAGATTGTTTTATTCATTTTGTCTTCATTTGAATTATAGACATTTCTACTAATTATGATGGGAGAATATCAAAATGCTGTAAACCAGCCTTTACACACCGACATTTCTTCATCAAGCGACCCCTCATCTGTGTCACTGGGATACGGAAGAAGGCCGAGGAGAATTCTGGGATTAAAAAAAGACCAGTAATATTCGCTTATGAGCGGACAATACCTAATCTAGCTGATAGCCGTGGCCCATATGTTATTCTATGAGAAAATCTGTTTCCAAAATTACTCATTACCTAATGTATTATTATTATTATTTTTTATTTTTTTCAATTCTATTTTCAAATTCAGAAAGTTCACAATCGTTAAATCAGTACTCATTTTTCAAAATTTGATTTTTTAAAATTTTATATTTTAATTTTGAATTCAAAGAGGAGAAAAATACACCTTGAGAAAATTCGTATTTTTGAACTCAAAATTAAAATTTAAAAATTTAAAAGAATCTATTTTTTTTTTTAAATAATTACTAATTTGACGATTGTGGATTTTCTAAATATTAAAACAGAATTAAATATATATATATATACATATATATATACATTAGGTAACGAGTACTTATGGAAACAAGTTTTCCAACAGAATAGCATGAGCCACGGCAGTCGGCGAGATTAGGAACTGGCCGCTCTTAAGGGGTTGATAAGATACTAAATGTTAAAAAAGGAAAATCAAAATAAAATAATTGTCAACCAAGTCTTGATCCTCCGTGATGCTTCAGGGGATAGACTGCACATTAGCCAGATACACCCTTTCTTCATTCCCATGTCATCCTACGGGATTTTTTAGTGCTTCGTTTCATAAGGATATTTCGGGCCGCGGTAGAGCGCCGAGCTCGTAATTGGAAGATTGCGGTTTCGGTACTCGAGCTGGCCAAAGACCGTCGTGTAAAAAAAAAATAAAAAAAATGTTTGTCGTTTGTTTATCAGAGAAACGCGCTGGGTACATGTGGCAACCCTAAGGCAACAAAATGCCTAGTGCGCCAGCTCGTATATATAGGAGCCTTAGTCTTTGCATCATTGTCTGTTACATCATCCTTCCTTTGTATGCGCATACATCTGATTCTATTCAGTAGACGACTAGTTGTTTAAGAGAAAAGATGTTTCTCTCTTTTTGAGAATTAATGTTCTGTTTTAAATGTTAAATTTACAGTGTACCTTTTAGGGGCCGCAGTAGCCCAGTCGGTAGAGCGGCGGCCTCGTAATTGGAAGATTGCGGGTTCGGTACTCGAGGCGGCCAAAGACCGTCGTGTACACTAATGGTGGCTCGTGCAAGTAAAATCTGTCGTGGCCGCAATGTCCTCCATGTTCGCATCAAAATTAAACCTCTGGGGATCACCAAAGCGGAAGAGCCATCCCTTCCGTGGAGGATCAAAATTGTGATGACATGTTTTCGGACCACCTCTAGGGGTGTCCCAGACCGTCGCCAATTGTCCATTGAGCAGCACTAGTGCGACGTAAAACCCAATGAACCAACCAACCATAAGGATATTTCATTCAAAAAATGAAATTTTTCGAACTCTCTTTTCTAAATTCCATTCTTTGAAAATGTTGCCTGTTAGCTTAGTGAGCAATTAAGGGGAATACAAAAAATCTTAAATATTTTTTTTAGAGATTGAAAATTAGAGTCCTAAGTTTATTTAATGAAATAAAATATTTAAAATTATTATATATATATATATATATAATGCTCACTAAACTAAAAAGGGACATGGTCTGAGAAAATAATTCGTAAAGCTTCGTTCTTGAGTGATATATCTTTAAAAAATGAAGCAACCATTTTGTTATGGGATAACATGGAAAGGAAAAAAAGGTAGCCAAAGCGCATGTTTTCCCATGAAAAAATTGTTTGTAAATTTTTCATTATCTAATGTATTTTACGTAATGTATTTTATTAAATGCCGTTTTCAGGTATAGAAAATTCATAACTGTTAAAGTTGTACTCGTTTTTTAAAAGATACAGTCGGCAGCAAAAGTATCCGAGCACTAGCCAATAATTCCGATGTCAAAAAAGTACACTTAAAACTGTTTTGTTAAATAAATCCTTGTCGAATCATGTTCTTAGACTAACTAAGAACGTGACTCGACAAGGATTTATTTAACAAAGCAGTATTAAGTGTACTTTTTTTAGACAGGAATTATTTCTAGTGCTCGGATGCTGTTGCTGCCGACTGTACTACTTTCTTTTTATTTATATTTTACAGCTAAAAAATGTGGAAATTTCACTTTGTCAACTTTTTGTATTTTAAAACTCAAAAACAAAATAATAATGATGACAAATTATTTTTATAAAATGAGTACAATCTTAACGGTTCTGAATTTTCTGAATGTGAAAACATATTTAATGATCTGGTGTGTCACTCACACGACTTTCTCTTACCCAGAAATTTAATACTATAAATACAGGTTGCAGATTAAGAGGTAAGATAACGATGTAAACCTATGTTAAACAATTCAAATTAGACTTCAGAAGAGTTTTATACGATAATTAGTTCTGTGTGAGGGGGACTCGTTTCATTAATGCACCTACATTTATATAGAATTTAATTCGGTTATTGAAAAATAATTTATTAAAATTATTATTTAAAAAAATTATCTTTTATGATAATGCAGACGATTTCCATATTAGAGAAGTAGTATAACACTAAATATCCAAAATAAAAATGTCCATTTTGTTCTCAATATTTAAAAAAAAAAAAAAAAAAAATCTATAACTTTGTTTTAAATTATCACAGATGTATAGTTCAACCATTCGTTTTAAAGGTATTGGCGAGCTCTTTTGAATGATATCCACCATGAAAATTTACTCCCCTCGAGGGGGGACTTCCCCCCAATGAATAATTGTTTTTAAAAAATATTAATTTAGTTTATTTACAATCCTATAAATCCTTTTATTTTGAAATTTCATTCTAATTTCGGGAATGAGTATATTCTTTTATGTTCCGAAAAGCTCGCCGGTTATAAAAATCAGCCGCTTATTAAAATCACATTGGCTCAGAACGAATGGGATTTTATAAAGCGGCGGGCACTGTATTCGTTTCATTTGGTTTAGTGCACAGACACACACACAGACATACACACAGACCAACCGCTAAAAACATGATTTTCGTATTCAGGAGACCTCAAAAGGTGTAAATATAACAAAATCTCACTTTCGAAAATTTGACCGAAAAACAATACTTTCTCTACCTTATGGGTAAGAGAAAATAAAAAGTATATATATATATATATATATATATATATATATAGAAATACATTAATATAATCAATGCAAATTTTTTTTTATGCAATATATTAGGTAATCAGAAATACAATTAATAGATTGCCCCGTAGAATAACATTAGCTTTGGATGTCGATAAGGATAAATATTTTACATTCTTAACCAATTTAAGAAGGAAAATAATAAAAAGAACGAAAACAATATTGCAAATAAACTAACAAATTCCAAAAACACCCAAAATTACTTCGAGTCAAAGTGGTTGGTAGCAATTAAAAATGTACTAAAAAATTGTCGTCAAAAAATGATCAATAAAACTGTGTAAGGAAACGCTATAAACTGCAATAAAATCTCAACAATTGTTTCGGGTGGAAATAATAGCACGCTTCTTAATCAGGCGGAAAAAAAGCAGATGCGAGTGCAGCACAAATTGAAATTCACAATAAATAATGGTGTGACAAAAATTAGAAAAAATAATCTGGTGTGTCACTCACACGACTTTCTCTTACACTGAAATTTAATACTATAAATACAGGTTGGAGATTAAGAGGTAAGATAACGATGTTATGTAAACCTAAGTTAAACAAATCAAATTAGGCTTCGGGAGAGTTTTATATGACAATTAGTTCTGTGTAAGGGGGGGGGGCTACCGCCCCCCTCAACAACCACTTTCATTAATGCACCTACATTTATACAGAATTTAATTCGGTTATTAAAAAATAATTCTGTTTTTAAAAAATAATTTATTAAAATTATTATTTAAAAAAAATTATCTTTTATGATAATGCAGACGATTTCCATATTAGAGAAGTAGTATAACACCAAATATCCAAAAAAAGTCCATTTTATTCTCAATATTAAAAAAAAAAAAAAAAAAAAAAAAAAAAAAAAACGTTTTTTTTCTGTTTTTTTTTTCGTTAAAAAAAAAAAAAAATCGATAACTAACTTTGTTTTAAATTATCGCCGATCGATGGTTCAACCATTCGTTTTAAAGGTATTGGCGAGCTCTTTTGAAAGATACCCATCATAAAAATTTACTCCCCTCGAGGTTGGAGAGGCGAGGCTCCTACATACACAATTTTTTTTCCCAGTTGACTATCTCTATTACAAAAAATATGTATTCGTTTCATTTGTTTTAGTGCAGTCTATAGACGTTAAACTCTACTTACCTGCAATCTCCCCCATAGATGTTATGTATTAGAATTCTCTTGATTGTCCCTGTACACGAACCATTTGCTTGATCTTAACGAAAAGCTTACTGTAGCATCCCTATATGATACACATTTAGAATATCAAGTTTGAACTTTCTGCCATACTTTGTTTTTGAGATATGCTGATAACAGACATACACACACACAGACATACACACACAGAGACACACACACAGACCATTTGCTAAAAACATGATTTTCGTATTCAGGGGATCTCAGAACATGTAACAAAAACTCGCGTTCGAAAATTTGACCCAAAAACAATACTTTCTCTACCTTATGGGTAAGAGAAAGTGGTGTATTTTTAAAATGCTAATTAAGGAAAGAGTGTTCAAAATTTTCCATCGCGTATAGTTTTCCTAAAAAATGGAGATTTTTGAGCTTAAAGCTCCACTTTCTGAACTCTTATCTAAGTTATTTGCAGGAAAATCTAGGTGAAGTGAGCGAAGAATAAGGAGATGAGCTCTTTCATCAAGACATCAAAGAGACGTAGAGGACGATAAAGTGTTAACATGTTGGTAGGTTATTGTGGCATGTCGCATAGGAAATCCCCCTATTCCCTCAAGTTCAGTTTAATTAAAAATCACTTAATTATTATTATTACTAGCAAACCCGTGCGAATTTTTCGCACTTTCTTTCTTTTGTTATTTACCTTTAAAATTTGAAACTTATAAATATTATCACAATTTCACAACCTAATTAAAATTTTAATTTACCAGAAGCCAAATTATTATTAGAACCAAATAAATATTGCGCAATAGTGAAAACAGAATCATTCAAAGAAAAGTTTCAAAATAAAAGTCATGGTGGACGACTCGCATTTCATACTTTCGCAGGAAGTACAGTTTTAGTAAAGGACCCCCATGACGCCTTTTAAAATTTTATCGCCAAGAATGCAATAACATTTTATTTAATTTGGCGTAATTTTTTGTTTAAAGAAAAAAAAAAAAAAAAAAAATCCCATTTTGATTATGCTATTTTATGATTGCATTTTTTAGTCAACTTATGATAATAATTCATATTTTGTTATCTTTAAAATATTGCTAGGTTTAAAATGACGCTTGCAAAGATTCTGAAGAAATAACTTTAAAAAATATATTTTCCCTAAAATAATGTCATCATACAAATGTCGTCATGTTTTCGTACTAGATCATTGAGCTGAATCTGCAAGCTTAAATATTGTTCATTGTTAAATATTTTTTATCTTCGCGTATTTTATTGATATCACCACTATCGTATCGTTTCGACAAAAATTAATTGAAATTGGTCCACGTTAGAGAAATATTATATAGATTATTATTATTTTTTTATATATATATACATTATAGCAATTTTTTTTTTTTAGGACTGAGGACTATTAGTCTCAATCCGAGGATTTTTACGATAATTGGACATTTATCGAAAATATAATTGAATAATTTAAAAGCGATGTTATAATTTGGGGGAAAAAAAAAAAAAAATAGTTCTCCGTCTAAATTCTGCTTTTGCCAGAATTTCATCAAATTCTTTTTTTTTTTCTTTTTTGTTTTTGAAAGAAAAAGATAAGAAAATTAATAATAATCAGTATCGAAACAAACACTATCGAATTTTTTTTTTTAATAATTTTGAATTAGGAAATAAAAAGCGAGCATGCACAAGAAAACAACAAAAAACTAGTATGTTGTGGCCACCACAAGACTTTCTTCTATATTTTCCCATACATATTCAATCAGTAACAATATTAAACTAGTATGTTGTGGCCACCACAAGACTTTCTTCTATATTTTCCTATACATATTCAATCAGTAACAATATTAAAAAAAAAAAAAAAAAAAAACGATTTTTTTTTCTAAGTTTTTTTTTTGTTAAAAGTAAAAAAAATCGATAACTTTGTTTTAAATTATCACAAATTTATGGTTCAACCATTCGTTTTAAAGGTATTGACGAGATCTTTCGAATGATACCCATCTTCAAAATTTAACCCCCCCGGGGGTACTTCCCCCCCCCAGGGGGGGAACCAATGCCCCCCCATGCACAATTTTTTTTTCCTAGTTAACTACTACTATTATCAATAATTCATATTAATTTTACAATCACAAGTTTAAAATAACTCTCATTATGCCCATTTATACGGAATTTTGTCCTATAAAATGCGATCACAGCGCCACCTGTTGAGCTATTGATCCCCAAATCTAATGGGCACCAGTTCATGTCAGGGTGCAACTAAATACCAAGTTTGGTTAAATTTCATTCATTGGTTCGTGAGATACAGCGTCCACAAAAAAATGATACAGACACACAGACAGACAGACAGACAGACAGACAGACAGACACACAGACAGACAGACATTTTCTAAAAACTATCAATTCGTGTTCAGGACATCCCAAAACGTGTAGATCCGTCAAAAAACGGAGGTCGAAAATTTTCGCGAATCCAATACTTTCTCTATATTACATATAGAAGAAAGTAAAAAAAAAAAAATAAATAAATAAAATAAAAAAAAAAAAAATGCGAAATTTTTTTTTTTCCTAAGTTTTTTTTTTTTTTTTTTTTTTTTGTTAAAAGTAAAAAAAATCGATAACTTTGTTTTAAATTATCACAGATTTATGGTTCAACCATTCGTTTTAAAGCTATTGACGAGATCTTTCGAATGATACCCATCTTCAAAATTTAACCCCCCCGGGGGTACTTCCCCCCCCCAGGGGGGGAACCAATGCCCCCCCATGCACAATTTTTTTTCCTAGTTAACTACTACTATTATCAATAATTCATATTAATTTTACAATCACAAGTTTAAAATAACTCTCATTATGCTCATTTATATAGAATTTTGTCCTATGCTGCCATGTTAAAAATTTTCATAAAATGCGATCACAGCGCCACCTGTTGAGCTATTGATCCCCAAATCTAATGGGCACCAGTTCATGTCAGGGTGCAACTAAATACCAAGTTTGGTTAAATTTCATTCATTGGTTCGTGAGATACAGTGTCCACAAAAAAATGATACAGACACACAGACAGACAGACAGACAGACAGACATTTTCTAAAAACTATCAATTCGTGTTCAGGACATCCCAAAACGTGTAGATCCGTCAAAAAACGGAGGTCGAAAATTTTCGCGAATCCAATACTTTCTCTATATTACATATAGAAGAAAGTAAAAAAAATAAATAAATAAAAAAATATACAGACACGACATTATTTCATTATTTAAAACATGAAAATCTGACATTGACAGATTTTAATTTAGTGCCAGAGGCCTACTGCTAAACTTGTTAATATCGACAAATTCTTCTTTAGTTAATTCGTGACGATCTAAATTCCATGATAAAGTTTTCATTAAATCAAACCAATGTGTTTCAGCTGCAGATATTGTAACAAATAACGTTGGAAGTCCAAACTGTCTTATAGCCGCAAAACAACGTTTTTTCTCTTTTTCCCAATGACGGGGAGGTGTGCCTTGGGGGGGACTCATGTCAAAGGTGTGTCTTGGGGGGGGACTCATGTCAAAGTTGGGCCTTGGGGAGACTCATGTCAAAGTTGTACCTTGGGGGGGACTCATGTCAAAGTTGGGCCTGTGAGGGGACTCATGTCAAAGTTGGGCCTTGGGGGGACTCATGTCAAAGTTGTACCTTGGGGGGACTCATGTCAAAGTTGGGCCTGGGGGGGACTCATGTCAAAGTTGTGCCTTGTGTGGACTTCATTCAATAAATCCCCATTCAATAAACCGACTGAAATAGGCCCTTAGCACTATTAAGAGTGACGTATAAAAATTCGACAACGCTGTACCGACTGAAATAGGGGTACCTTGGGGGAGACTCATGTCAAAGTTGGGCCTTGGGGGGACTTCATTCAATAAATCCCCATTCAATAAACCGACTGAAATAGGCCTCTAGCACTAATTAAGAGTGCATTATAAAAATTCGACAACTGTACCAACTGAAATAAGCCTCTAGCACTAAAAAGAAAATAAACAAAAATAATTAAGTTTGAATTTGAGTTGATAATTTAAGGATGCCATTAATATAGTAACTTATTTGTTGTAAATTGTTTTTAATAAACTAAAATGCGGATATCATAATTACGCTATTAAATACCTTTGCGAAAATCGTCCGAGTTTCTTCGGTGCCAAATTTCAAATTTCGCCAAAGGAGTCTATACTAAAGTTTTATTTATTTATTTCACACCAGTATTTATTATGAATTTGAGTTTTATTTTGAAAACCATACTTTTCGTTACATTTTATAAAATTCTAATTGTTAAAACAGTATATTTCTTCGTAATGTACAAAAATAGAGCCTTTAACCCTTTGCGGCGCAAGGTAATTCGGATCTTTTAAATTAAACTGCCACCGGAATTCACGAATAAAATTAAAATAAAATAAATTTTAAATTGAAAAAAAGAAAAACGACCTTTCCTGCTACGTTATAAACGTAAATTTTTGCTAAAAATTTTCCGCCAAAACTCCTCTGCTAGACTCATCACTTCCGCTAAACCCATCCCAAAAAATTTCCGGGGTGAGTTTTTGCATCTGGAGCTTAATAATTGCGTCCTCACAGCGAGGACAGCGCGATTAAACCATCTAAACGGCATATACAGTTTCCCGCCGCTTATTAAAATCACATTCGTTCTGAGCCAAAGTGATTTTATTACGCGGCTGATTTTTATATCCGGCGAACGTTACTGCCCTTAAGGAAAAGGTATTACTTCCCTGAATTTCGAAACAAACTTCAAAAGGTAACGAATAATGGAATTAGTAAACAATATTAATTAATTTTTGGTAGATAATTAACTAATTGTTTCTTCGATATAAGTAAACGCATTCTAAGTTCCCATACCCTTTCGTTAGAGGAAAATCATCATTACTTTACCAAACGTTCACGCTGTTCTTATAAATTTAAAATCTTTCCGTTTAAAGCTCATGAATGACAGTAATTTCAAAATAAGAACTAGAAATTGCCTTCTAATAATTAGAAAAAAAAAAAAATCATTTCAAATCAAATTCCTATTTTATTACTGCGCTTTTAAGAATACGTTCCTTGAAATTGTTACGGAGATAAGTTATGGGGGCGTGTTTAATTTGTAACTATGCTGCAAGTGTAGAATCTTCAACAAAGAGCGATAACGGAGGGTTTGTTGTGCTTTAATTTCTTTTCCTATTAAAAAAAAAAAAAAAAAAAAAAAAAGTATATATATATTTTTTTTTGTATGCATAAATGATATTTTTGGCTGCTGAGGAGATATTTTTGAGTTTATTAACCGGTGATGCTGATTTTATTAGGCGGCAGCTTTAAAAGTTGTTTGTATTGATTTGATTCTGGTCCTGGCGATTTGATCAGATTAAGCAGCTGATTTTATTAAGCGGCGGTTACTGTATATGAGAAATATTTGTGCATGTGCATTTTGTTTTTCCTTTTAAATCGAGATATGCTTAATACACCAGTTTAAAAAATGTGTAATGTCATATGAGCAAGAATTCATATGTTTCTAAAATGGGAAATCCTTTCATTATGTGTGCGTGAGGGATCTATAAAAAATAATTCGTGATAATTTTAAACCATCAGGATACAAATTATTTTCGTACTTTTTTTTTGTTTTGTTTTTAAAGAAATAGGCAAGATATAGTTATCAATTAAATTTATATTTATTAAACTTTAATCATAATTGTGACAGGCTGCTGAGTTGTGCCAGTGTTTGCTCCAGAATTTTAACCTTCTTTTTTTCTTTTTTCAAGGCTTGTTCTAATTCTTCAATTCTTCTTTTCAGGACAGCGTTCTCATTTGCGAGTATGTCTCTACTAGCACCATCATTACTTACAAAATCAAATGAAGTTTCTTTCTTGATATTATCTTTGTCAACAAATGAAACACTGCAATTTAAGCCAATAGGTGAAACACTAGCATGCTGTTTAATGTTATCAAAGTCAACAAGTGAAACACTAGCTTGTTTCGTTATGTTATCTAAGTCAACAGAAGAAACACTAACATGTTGCTCAATGTTATCTAAGTCAAAAGATGAAACACTTGCATGCTGCTCCATGTTATCAAATTCAACAAATGAAGCACTAGCATGTTGCTTGGTTTTATTTAAGTCAACAGAGGAAACGCTAGCCTGTTTCTTGAAGTTTTCTAAGTCAACAGATGAAACACTAGCAATCTTGATGCCATCTACGTCAACAGATGAAACACTAGCCTGTTTCTTGAAGTTTTCTAAATCTACAGATGAAACACTAGCAATCTTGATGTTATCTAAGTCAACAGATGAAACACTAGCATGTTTCTTCGTTTTATCGAAGTCAACAGATGAAACACTAGCATGTTTCTTCGTGTTATCTAAGTCAACAGATGAAGCACTAGCACGTTCCTTCATGTCATTTAAGTGAACAGATGAAACACTAGAATGTTTCTTCGTGTTATCTAAGTCAACAGATGAAACACTAGCATGTGATTGAAAATTTATATTTTTATCTTCAGTAGATTGAAATGGTGATAAGTCATCTGTATCCTTAATTTTAATGGAATGGCTTTTTGACTTCTTAGTTGTTGGCTTACGTTCTTTGAATTCCTGAAATTAAACAAATGAAATGGAGGAGTGAAAATAATAATTAATAATATAATAGTTTTAAAAAATTAAAGAACACGCTTTTATAGAAATGTGAACTAAAAAGCACAAAATATCTATCTTAGTCTTAAAATGCAGGGTAAGAGAAAATCTTGTGAGTGACACACCATAATATTTACGTACATTTAAAACTTTAATTACAATAATTTAGAATTAAACAAAAACCATTTTTAAAAATCTCCCCTGACTGGGCTCGAACGCTAGACCTTTAGGTTCGTAGCGCGGAGCTTTACCTCACAGCCACAGCGTTCACGTAGGGAAAGGTCTTTTTTTACAATATAGATTTTTTGTTTGCTCCCAGAGCGGTTACAAACAAACATACAAACATACATACAGGTGAAGCTAATAAAAGCGTGTTAAAAAAGTCCATGTTTAAGGTGAGTGTTCACTTTTAAACCTTCAAAAAAATCGAATTTTCAGTTTTTGCATATTCATAATATTTTGAAGTAGCCAGTAATTTTGAAGTAGCCAGTAATTCTGAAGTAGCCAGTGATAATTAAATAATGTTACAAGTAAAATTTTTACTTTAAACTCATTTTACTCAAAACTGTATTTTTCTGGATGGCGCACAGTGTATATAAAAATATTTTGAACATCTTTTGAAATTTTCAGAGTAAGTATAAAATGTTATTACCTACAAATTCCATCTAATTTTATATAAAAAATTAATTTAGAAATTTTGCATACAGTGTTTGAAATTTTTTTTTTTTTTTTTTTGTGTGTGTGATATTTCCTAATATTTAAACTTATAGTAGTTTGTAGAAAATATATCTTAATGTATGGTAAAAGTAATAGGTGTAGATGCATATTTGATGTATTTATATTCTCAAAATGCCAAAATTTTAAATAAATATTAATTTTTATGCTTGTAAGGCTGCGCGGAGTAATTCAATAGAAATTTGAAATTTCCAAAAAGGTGTATTACATTTACTAACTGAAAATAAAGTTGTTCTTTTTTTATAGTAAAATAAATTTATAGACACAATACAAAAACTAAGACAAATTAATTCTGAAAATTTGGCTTAAAATGAATATTTAAAGAAACTGTAGCGAATCAAAAACAAGGTAAAATATGCTGGATTTTAGTACCTCAAAGGTGAACACTCCCCCTTAACTGACAACTTATTTTAATTTATTGATTACGCAATTACTTCATCAATGGTATAAGTAATTAAAAGTATGAGTAATTTTAGGTGTTAGTGGAAATTTTACACCGATGTATTTTGACATTTTTATGCATTTTGAGATATATGAAATACGAAAAACCACCAAACCGATATAGTGTCTGTCTGTACGTTAATCTGTTTATTAACACGTTCGCTGCCGGTTTCACGTGACTAAAATATGAAATGACGTTTTTTTCCTTTAACCCGCCGAATATGTTTTACGTGTTGCACAAGAGCGCTACATCGCCAGATGTTATAGGCTTTGTGTTTACCTTTGCCTGTTTGCGTCATGTGTTACGTCAATACGCTGTATTACGTCAAACGTGTAAAAATTCATCTGCTCGTTACAAGCAAACTCTGGAGTTAATGAGTAATAAGTTAAATTTCCATAGCAAATAGTTTCGTTTGTACTGAGCAGATAAAATATCTCGCTGACGCCGTCACTTCGGTTGCATATTGATGATACGTGTTTTATTAGAGAGAAAGTATTCTATTTTGAAATACCCTTCCATGGAGGATCAAATTTTTGATCGCATGTTTCCGGACCACTTTTAGGGGTGAGTCCCTGACCGTTGCCAATCGCCCATTGCGCAGCACTAGTGTGACGTAAAACCCAACCAACCATCTATTTTGAAATATTTGTGAATATTTGTGATGTTTGCGTTAGTACTGTTTGGCTGGTTGAATAGAGTTGGAATTTAAGAGGTACTTTTGAATTTAAGAGGATGGTTTGTTGATTGTGTTTTACGTCACACTAGTGCTGCACAATGGACAATTGGCGATGGTCTGGGTCTCACCCCTAGAGTGGTCCAGGGACATGCCATCACAATTTTGATCCTCCACGGAAGGGATGACTCTCTCGCTTCGTAGACACCCAGAGGTATAATTAATATGGGGACATGGAAAACATTGCGGGCACGACAGATTTTATGAGCACCAACCACCATTAGTATACACAATGGTTTTTGGCAGGCTCGAGTACCGAACCCGCAATCTTCCAATTCCGAGCCCAGCGCTCTACCGTCTGGGCAACCACGGCCCTGAATTTTAGAGGCATATTTTTGAATTTCATGCCAATACTGGTTGCTACAGTACAAAATTTTGTATACTTTCTAATTTCATGCATTTTGAGATAGGGGTATAGTGAACAGATCAGAGTACGATTATAATAGAGAATCGTTAAAATTTGCTATAATTATCCAGTTGCGGATTTATTTTTTCATTTCTAATGAATGAGGACTATAAATAAAATATTAATGATAAATAATTTACTTTATACAACTTTTGAAAACTTTTAAATTTAAAATTCCTAAGTATAAATTTTACTTCATACGGTTTTGTTAAATAAATCCTTGTCGAATCCTGTTCTTAGTCAGTGTAAAAACATGATTCGATAAGGATTTATTTATCAAAACCTTATGAAGTGTACTTTTTTTACATAGGGATTTTTGCTAGTGTTCGGACACTTTTGTTACCGACTGTACTTATAGCTGTTAAATTATTGGAAATAAAAAAACTATCATCTAAACACTTATCATCAATTACTAAAGCAACACACTTTTCAGGGACATTTGGTGTGATTGTATAATCTAAGTTTTATTTTTTTATTTGTGATTAGTTATAAATTCATAATTATTTCGTTTTTTTTTTTTTTTTTTTTTTTTTTCTTTTAATTCTATTTTATGAAAATTTTCCTTTTGTCCTATGTATTATTATTATTCGGATTTTTTTTTTTTCAAGACGCGTTTTCTTTTTAGGTTAGATCGCCGAAAAGCTCGCTTTCGTATGCCGCCGGTGTAAGGTTGCTATTCGGAACACGATGCGAAATGGCGCCGTCTTGACGATTTTCGAAATTTCGCCAAGCGGCAGCCTAAAGTAAATTTTCACCTGTAAAGCAATACGTCACATCCCGCGCTGGCGCGGGATCGGCAGCGAACGTGTTAATGCGTTGGTTCATTAGCCTATGTAGATAGATATTAACTTACGAATGAATCATCAATGAAAAGAAGTCTAGATTTTAAGATATCATTTATTATACTGGCAAGAAATTTATTGAATTTTCAACATCCTATTTTGAAAAGTTTGTAGGTTATTTGTAGTTTAACTTATTCTCAATATTACAAAGTTGGGCAAAATTCTCCATAAATATATATTATGAAAATTACTTTTATCATAAAAATAATCTGGTGTGTCACTCACACGACTTTCTCTTACCCTGAAATTTAATACTATAAATACAGGTTGCAGATTAAAAGGTAAGATAACGAGTACTGTTATGTAAATCTGTGTTAAACAATTCAAATTAAGCTTCGGAAGAGTTTTATATGATAATTAATTCTGTGTGAGGGGGGCTACGCCCCCCCCCTCAACCCCCAGTTTCATTAATGCACCTACATTTATATAGAATTTAATTAGGTTATTAAAAAATAATTATGTTTTTAAAAAATGATTTATTAAAATTATTATTTAAAAAAATTATTTTATCTTTTATGATAATGCAGAATATTTCCATATTAGAGAAGTAGTGTAACACTAAATATAAAAGAAAATAGTTGGATTTATTCTCAATATTATTAAAAAAAAAAAAAAAAAAAAAAAAAAGTTAAAAATGATAAAAATCGATAACTTTATTTTAAATTATCTCAGATCGATGGTTCAACCATTCGTTTTAAAGGTATTGGAGAACTCTTTTGAAAGATACCCATCATGAAAATTTACTCTCCTCGAGGAGGGACTTTTCCCCCAGAGAGGGAGGCGAGGCTCCTACATACAGAAATTTTTTTTCCCAGTTGACTATCTCTATTACAAAAAATATATATTCGTTTTATTTGGTTTAGTGCAGTCTATAGATGTTAAACTCTACTTATCTGCAATTTCTCCCATAGACGTAATGTATTTGAATACTTTTGAATGTCCCTGTACACGAACCATTTGCTTCATCTCAACGAAAAGCTTACTGCAACATCCCTATATAATACACATTTAGAATACCGAGTTTGGAATTTCTGCTACTATATGTTCTTGAGATATGCTGATAACAGACACACAGACCATTCGCTGAAAACATGATTTTCGTATTTAGGGAACCTCAGAACATGCAAATATAACAAAAACTCACGTTCGAAAATTTGATCCTAAAACATTACTTTCTCGACCCTATGGGTAAGGGAAAGTAAAAAAGTCGACCTTGTTTTAAAATATCATTTATGATACTAGAGTTAACACTAATGAATATCATCATATTACTTCAGAAATTTCGTAATTTATTAAAAAAAAAAAAAAAAAAAAAAAAAAAAGATTTTCAGAACATTGCAAAAGGCAATATTTCATACCAACTTGAGTCAGATTTGGTTGGGTTAATTTACTCTGCTTATTGATAGTAGTCTACACTGGGGCAAAATTCTGTAACTGACATCTAGTATCTAAATTGTGGCTCTAGAAAAAATAGTTCAAAGTCATCCTTATAAATTCTAGACCCCTTAGAAAGCGAGTTCTAGAAGCTCCTATCAGAATTCTACAGCTTTGTCTATATTATCGAGGGCAAAGTTATTTAAAAATCTCTGCAAATAAATGAGACTACAAGAGGCGGGTTTCAGCAACTATAATCTTGGTTTATAACCCAATTCTAGAAAATCAAGCGAAGATTTCTCGCAATACAAAATATTTAGAATATTGTTTCACCATCTAGAAATGCGTAAAATAGAAATTCTCGATCATTTCGTCTATTCAGTTTATTGGCGTGCCTAATGCGCACAGCTGGGAAATCTATATTTCTAGTTAAGGGATTTAGAAAATGGCCACTTCTTTATTGTAGAGGAAGGTGGTATATTTTTTTTTTCTCAGTGTAGGATTTACCAGTAAGTATGGTTCGGGAATATGTCATCATATAAATATGGATTATGGAAGATCATTGCATTAAAAATAGAATCTAACTGCATGAAAATTAAAATATGAAACTAACAACATTATGATTGTGTAACAAATTAACAATAACTCAATAATATTATAGTTTTAAAAAATTAAAGAACACGCTTTTATAGAAATGTGAACTAAAAAAGCACAAAATATCTATCTTAGTATTAAAATGCAGGGTAAAAGAAAATCGAGTGAGTGACACGCCATAATATTTACATACATTTAAATCTTTAATTAAAATAACTTAGAATTAAACAAAAACCATTTTTAAAAAATCTCCTCTGACTGGGATCGAACGCTGGACCTTTAGGTTCGTAGCGCGGAGCCTTACCCCAACGCCACATCGTTCACGTAGGGAAAGTATTTTTTTACAATATAAATTTTTTGTTTGCTCCCAGAGCAGTTACAAACATACATACATACAGGTGAAGCTAATAAAAGCGTGTTAAAAACCAAAAGACTGAAACGATATCTCAGGAACAAGTAATATTGGGAACAATTTTATTGATTTACAATATTCTAATTTAAAAACTTCGTAAATTATTTGAAATTTACAATTTTTTTTTTTTTTTTTTAGCACGGGGAATTGGGCAAAATTTCGCTTAAACATGCATTGAAAAAGATATTTTTATCATAAAGATGTCAGACGAAATTTTAAATATCGGTTATGTCCATGTAATTCGTAAGTTATTCGAAATTTACGAATTTCTTAACATGGCAGAATAAAACAAAATTTCGCTTAAATGTCCATTTTGAGGGACATTTTCATCGTAAAGATGACAGGCCACTTTTAACATATGATTTTGGTTACTGACATGAACACCATTGACTATGAATTTTCTAAAAAAAAAAAAAAAAAAAAATCATGATCTGGGATCGAACCCGGCACCTCTCGTCTACCATCTTCAAGAGCAGAACCTCTCGGATTCTGGTGGGCCTAATGAGTAATTCTGTTAACAATTTCCCCCCATAAAATAGTATGGGATTTGGCTTCCAGCGTTGATTAATCAAGACTAATTGCTACTGTTGCATATCGGACCGATTGGTTCTTTCCACTTCCCCAGTTAATAGTGTGGAATTTTTGTTGTATTACTAGGGTATCTCATTAAAAAAGAAGTTTCTAAAAAATTTTATTTGTCTATTTATTTTATTTACGTTTTTCTTTGAACATATCGCCTTTTATCGCAATGTTTCTTTCTTTCTGCTTTCATTTTTTTTTTTTTTTTTTTTTTTTTTTAATAAATTTAAATATTTCTTTTAGCGATTGAAAATCAGAAGTTTGCTTAATTAAATTTTTCATTAAGCTTATTCATTGAAATAAAAGATTTAAATATATTTTTTCAAAAAATTGTTCACTAACAAGGAAACATTCAAAAAACACCAGAAAATGAAAAAAATATCGGCTGAAATTAATTACAGCGACCACAAAAAATTATCAAACTTAAGTATATTTGGCGATTTAGCGCTGTTAGTTAGACGATACGTTTGCTAGTACCGAGATTGCCGTGAACCGTGTTTTGCTTTTCTGCCAAGTACTCAAAATCAATCGCCTAGCAGTGAGAAATCGCCAAATATGCTTAATTTTGATAATTTTTTGTGGTCGCTGTAATTCATTTCAGCCGATAATTTTTTCATTTTCTGGTGTTTTATGAAGAGTAGAATCACATATATTTTTTTCAATACTTTTTGAAGATGACACCTTTTGAATGTTTCCTTGTAAGCTAAAAAGCGACTTACCCAGAGTGCAAATCAATAACCAGAATTCTAAAACTTTCATTTCTCAGTGAGATATCTTGACAATACAAAGCAATAAAATTCTCACAGGATTATATAGGAATGTAGAAGGGGTGAATCTAATTGATATACAACTTTAAACTTAGTTAAACTTATAAATTGTAAAACCTACTTTTTTAAAATCAAAAATACATGGCACTGCATTTTCTCGTAATCTGACATTTGTCAATGACCTGTAGATCATTTCTTCAGGAAAATGTCTGGAGCACAAACAGCTACTAATTGAAGGAGTCCAGTTTTTCCTTCTGACAGCTAGAATCCAGAGTGTCCTGAGGTATTCGTTTCGAGGAAATCTAGAAAAGGAATTGGCACGTTATACTGAATCTTAAAAAATAAATAAAAAATAATAGATTTTAACCTATAACGCCAAAAGAAAAATTCTACAAAAAAACAAACAGTAATATCTATTGGGGAGGTAATGCGTAAATAATGTTACGAAAAATTATCGTCTTTCTTGTGTGAAAAAAAGTAGTTCGTAAAGAAACAGGTTCTATTCGATGAATGCATTTATTTATTCAGCGTAATTTCTCGAATGAGTACAACAAAACTGGTATTTTAAAGAATATTCTCGAAACAATCCAATAATATTTATTGTCCAATAAAGTTTTCACTTGTATTAAAAAAAACCATTATTCGATGAATGTTTTTGCACAATCACTTGTTCCACAAGAATACAGCAAACATCATTAAATACGCCACAGATTTCGCTGATGCACGTACAAAGCTCAATCTACAAAATATTTTTATTTATTCAAAAATTATAATTTTAAATGGCATCAGTGGTTATACTAAGTCAAATAAACACCTCTCAGTTGCTTTGTTAACTATATTAATTAGTAGTCTGCTATTACTCCTATTAAATATATATATATATATTTACATCTTTTTACTTATTATAAGATTAATTGTTTTAAGGCTGGAAAAAATTCGGAATAAAAGGATTACGGAAATGTTATTTCTATCAAAATCATTGCCTATTTAAAAAAGTTATTTATGGAGTAACATTTATTTACTTATGAAAAGTAACTCCAGGAATCTTTCCCGGCCTATTGGTACATCCATAAGCCGAACAACCTGTCATAACGCCTTTATTATGATTTAAACAGTATAAATACTTCTAGAAATTAGTAACTTAAGCAATAGAAAATGGCTACTGCTACTACAAAAATCACAGAGTCGGCGTGGTTCAACAAAATGTTTAGGGCCGACACAAATGGCTGAAAATTACAGTCGAATCGAGGTTTATCTTGCTCACGCATTCGAGAATTTGGCAGCCGGCCAAGTAAAGAGCAGGGGAATCCATAAAGCGATTCAGTAGGGGGAGAAAGAGAAATAGGGAAAATGGAAAATGAAGTTCACGCATTTTTACTTTCTGAACACTATAGTGAGGAAAGTATTGTAATCATGTCAAAAATCCGAATTTGAGATTTTGATGTTTCTAAACGTTTCGAGGTCCAATGAGTCCGTATTCACTATTTTTGCAATGATATATGTATGTGTGTGTGTATGTGTGTATGTATGTGTGTATGTATGTGTGTATGTCTGTAAGTGAACACGCTAGCGTCCAAACGCTTTGTTCGAATAAGCTGAAAGTTGGTACGTATATTGTAAGTCACCATAGTACGAACCCTATAGATTTTGGTGAATCTAGCACTTATAGTTTTTTTACAGGGACACTTAGAAAAATTCTGTATCATTATGGCCTATGGGACCAAAATCTTAAAAGTGCGATAGCATCTAAACGCCTTATTAAATTGAGAAAAAAAATTATACACATATTATAGGTCACAAATACTCAATCTGTACAGATTTTGGAGAATCTAGCACTTATAGTTTTTTTTACAGGGACACAAAGAAAAATTCTTTATCATTATGGCCTATGGAGCCAAATTTTTAAAAGTGTGATAGCGTCTAAACGCCTTATTAATCTGAGCAAAAAATTTGCACTCATGTTATAGGTTACAGTTGCACCAACTGTATAGATTTTGGTGAATCTAGCACTTACAGTTTTTTTACAGGGACACAAAGAAAAATTCTTTATCATTATAGGCTATTCGACCAAATTTTTAAAAGTGCGATAGTATCTAAACGCCTTATTCAATTGAGCTGAAAATTTATATGAATATTATAAATCACTGTTGTACTAACTATAAGCATTTTGGTGAAGGTTTTTACAGGGACACAACGAAAAATTCTTTATCATTATGATCTATGGGCTCAAAGTTCAGTAGCGTTAAATAAAACACCGTGTAATATATGGAGAAAAATACTCAAACACTCTATTATGTTTTTCTCTCTTTTGTTTGTTTAACAACTCCTCTTTCTTCACTTTATCTACAAAACTGTTTAGGTAAATTACTCAATGTTCGGAAAGTCGAGTGGAGTCACTCCAGATTTTTTTAGTGGTATCCACGTGAGTATGCTTTGAGCGCTCGTACTTCTTTTTTAGATTATCGCTCACTCAACCAGTCAACCAACTAATGGTTTTAGAATATTCTTCAGGAATCTGAAATGTAACACATATTTTTAAAAAGTTTCTCTTTCTAGCATCCCCTCCCCCCATAAAAATAAATAAATAATTAAAAGATAAAAAATATGAATTCAATGCATTTCATTGTTCAATTAAAAGTGCATTTTAAAAAAGAAAGGGAAAAAAAAAATCCTTGAATTGCATATTTAATTAAAGTATGTTGGTATTGAGGTTAAGGCTAATTGCTTACATGAGGGTCTAAACGGTCCTCTTCACTTACCGTCGCCGGAAGCCCGAGCCATTGTTATTCTATGGGGACATTTTCTTTACAAATAACTTATTAACTAATACACGTTTTTAAATTCTGTTTTTACATTCAGAAAAACTAATTCCCAACAGTTACATTGACGGTCCTTTTTTAAAAATGTATTTTTTTAATATTTTATTTGAAATTGCAAAATGAAAAAACTCATATATTGAAAATTTGATTTTTGCAGCTTCAAAAAAAAAATAAAAAAAAATAAAAAAAATATTTTTTTAAAAAAAGGTCGGTGAGTGTAACAGTTGGGAATTTTCAGAATGTGAAAACAGAATTTAAAAATATGTATTAGTTAATAAGTTATTTGTAAAGAAAAATTTCCTATAGAATTACATTAGCTTCGGCTTTCGGCAGCGGTGAGTGAAGAGAGCCCTTAAGTCTGGATAGTATGTCCTCCGTGGGGTTCTTTTGAAGGGACTCTAGCCTGTATTTACAGGAGTTTCAGAGAAAACCACAGAAAACTCCGAGCGGCTAGATCGACTGCCATGGCCTGGAATCAAATCTGGCACTTCCTGTCTATCTACTTTAAGCGCAAAATCGCTTTGCCACTTGTGGAGCGCACATTAAATTAAAATTATTTATTAATTTTTAATATGATTTTTTTTTTTAAGTCACTACTATTTTTTTAAATATTTATATTTTCGCTTGATTAAGTTTTCACCAAAATTTGCATTAATACGGGCTAAGACCCCCCTCTTCCCCTACGCGGGGGGCATTCTACCCAGGCCTAGGCTCCTAGCGTAGAACGGGGAGAGGAAAGGCCATTTAAAGTTTTTGTTTGTCAGTAACCGCCTCTTAACGGCCCTCTTGACTCACCGTTACCGGAAGCCCGAGCCAATGTTATTCTATGGGGAAATTTTCTTTACAAATAACTTATTAACTAATACATATTTTTAAATTCTGTTTTCACATTCAGAAAATTCCCAACTGTTAAATTGACGGAGCTTTTTTAAAAATGTATTTTTTTTTTTTTTTTTTTTTTTTGAAATTGCGAAATGAAAAAATTTCACATATTGAAAATTCGTATTTTGCAGCTTCAAAATAAAATATAAAAAATTAAAAAAATAATTTTTAAAAAAAGATCCGTCAATTGAACAGCTGGGCATTTTCAGAATGTGAAAACAGAATTTAAAAATATGTATTAGTTAATAAGTTATTTCCAAAGAAAAATTTCCCATAGAATAACATTAGCTTCGGCTTCCGGCGTCTGTGAGTGAAGAGGGCCCTTAAACAGCAAGTCTCACTGTATTTTATATCCCGATATAAATGAGATATGAATAAAAATATCAAGTTATTCTTACTAACCAGGTTTTTATTTATTATACTAAAAAAAAAAAAAAAAAAAAAAGTGAATCTCTTTAGAATCAATTTTGAGGTAAACAGTCCCTTTAAGGGGATGATGTGTTCTTTTTTTTTAAATATTCCTGGTCTGAAAATTATTAAATTTTGCATGCATATTGTACTTTAGCATGAAAAATGACGTAATTCCAAAAATGTCAATTTTTGAATTTATGTCTTTGCAAAATGTGTATGAAATGCCTCAATGTGTAATGACAAAAAGTGTCACATCTCTCTCTTATCCCCTTACCTGCCGACCAAAAATTACGAGATTCACTTCCCAGTGCCATCATTTTTCACACAGGCGCGTGTAGTTATGCGTTCATTGTTCCAGAAACATTCCCCTTCCGATACCTCCCACTCCCCATCTTCTCTGAAATAAGTAAATCCTTCAAAAACACTGTTATTCAGTGATGCCAGATGGTCGAAAATTATTTCCCCAAACAGGTCTTCAAATTTCCCCAAATCAGGGTTTTTTTTTTTTTTTCAAAAAATCCCCAGCTTGATTTCTACTAAAAAGGGAAAATAAAAAATGTTTCATAAAAAAAAAAATCTATATATATATATATATATATATATCAACCAGATTTAAGCCATCGAAGGCTCAGATTTTTCCCCAAATGAAGGCAATTTTTGAAAAAAATCCCCAAATAACAATAAAGCTATTGAAAGTCCCTAGTCTTAGGGATAAATCATGACGTTACCAACATTGACAGAAAGTTGTAGAACTCCCCAGATTTGTCCCCAAAAATTTTAGAATTCCTCAAAAAAGTCCCCACAAACATTTGGTCCCCAAAAGTGTCCCCAGAAGCCTTGAAAATTCCCAAAATGAGGACAAAATCCCCAATCTGGCATCACTGCTGTCATGGTCATTAATTGCAATCCAAAGCCGTGAGACTAGTTTCGATGGCAGCAGCATAACACAAAGGATCGTGCTTCGGCGAGACGTATATATACGCCTGGGGCAGTTATTGCATCGGCATAGCGACACGAATGTATACGCCACGGGCAGCCACCAAAGAGGTAGCTGTATCAGTTTTATGATAGTGCTTTATCGTTATCTTTAAGTTGATTTTTCTCAAATATTGTCCTTTGAGTAATGCCATTTTTCTTTCTGGGGTGCATTTCTACATCTTGTGCACGCGTTCATAGCAGTTTGGCATATTTTCGTAAGCGCCAAAATCTCTCGTCCCAAAGCAACCCCTGTTTTCCTTTCATTACAGATATGCGGAGGCTTCAAGCGTTGATGTTATTTCGAAAGAATAAACAATGAAAAATATGTCAATGGAGATTTAATATAGTTATTTTTAAATAATATATTTAATGCCTAGATTAAATAGGAAACTTTCCCAATTTAAATTAGCAAGTCTAATGAAGAGACAAAATTGTAATATTCTAATTTTAAAGCTTTTAAAATTGTATTTGCAATACATTTTAAAAAGTACACTTAATACATTTTTGTTAAATAAATCCTTGTCAAATTCTGTTCCTAGTCCATGTAAGAACATGATTCGATAAGGATTTATTTAACAAAACCGTATGAAGTGTACTTTTATTCCATAGGAATTTTTGCTAGTGTTCGGACACTTTTGTTACCGATTGTACATGTATGTTTTGAGGTATCTTGAAACTGAAAACAATATTTTTAGCGATTTGTCTGTCTGTCTGTGAGTCTGTTATCGGTATAACTGAAACATAAATATTATCAGGAAGTCCAAACTCAGTATTTTAAATATTTTTCATATGGGAAGGTTATTTAAAAATTGTTATTGGATGGATGGATGGATGGTTGGATTTTACGTCGCACTAGTCCTGTGCAGATGGGCAACTGGCGACGGTCTGGGACACACCCCTAGAGGTGGTCCGGAGACATGCTATCACAATTTTGATCCTCCGCGGAAAAAAATTGTTATTGGAATTGAACGAATTGGATTTACGAAAAGAATCTCCCCTCACCTTCCAGACAACACACACACACACACATTTTTTGCTTTCCTTTCCCCGTATATGAGAAAGTATTGTTTTAGGCTCGAATTCTTGAAATTTGGTTTTGCTACACTTACACGTTTTGAAGTACCCTAAATCAAAAAATAAGATTTTAGCGGTTGTGTCTGTCTTTGTCTGTGGGTTTGTTATCATCATAACGCGAGACCAAATATTAGTAGGAAGTCCAATCTCAGAAAAGAGAATAAATAGTTCGTGTACAGGGTCTTCCAAGACAATTCAAATACATTAGGGGAGGACGGGGCATAGTGGACCACCCCTACTTAAATCTATTAATATTCAACTCTTTTAGTTCATATGGATAAACATGTATGGCAGCATAGTACTAGTTGTATGCAGCCAAAAAAAAAAAAAAAAAAAAAAAAATCATGGGAAATAGTAAGATAACCATTTTGAGCAGTTTTTATGTTTTGAGCTGCTCAAAGTAATTTTTTCACATTGAAGTTTTTAAAATTTTATAAAGATTGAACCAGTGACTATAAATACTATATAGCTGTTAAAGGAAGGCAAGATATTGCTGTTTTTAAATTTCTAAAAATTATTAGCATATTTATAGTCTATATATTATTTTATTATTATTATTTGTTTTACTCTGACACGGGGCACAGTGGACCATCTTCCAGTGTGCCTAAAAGTACAAATTAGATTTGATATATTCGTTTTAGTTAAATTTATGGATACAAATATAATGTAAAATATATCTCAAAGTAATAAATATCTTAATCTTATAATAAAATAAAAATAATAATAGATTTTTGAAAGAGTAAGTATTTGAATAGTAATATAATTATTGTTAATATCTAAATTTATTAACTATTTGAATTATATAGTATTAATAATAATAATAATAATAATAATAATAAAATCTAATTTAATAAATCCTAGTAGGAATTTTTTTATTATTTTTGTTGTTTTTAGGGATCACATGTGAAAAGCAAAAGAAGTAGTTTAATATATTTTATTTAAATTTATCCTACAAATGCAATGTAAATTAATTGTATCTCAAAATAATTACAAAAATATTAAATATTTGAATAGTAGTATAATATTTATTAATATCTGAATTAAGAAATATTTGGTTTATATAATATTAATTAAAGAATAAAAAACAATATCTATTTAAACTTAATAAATTTTCTTACTGAGATTTGATTTCTTATTTGTTTATTTTAATTTAATTTTGTTTATTTTATTTCATGAAAATGCTAGAATTACGTTATTTGGACTAGAATAGTATAAGAAACTAATTTTAGAGAAAAAAAAAAAGTAATTTATATTAATTTAATATAAACAAAAGAGTCTGGTCCACTGTACCTTGGTGATGGGGCACAGTGGTCCACTTTGTGAGTGCTCACAATTTATTTTTTAATTCATAATGTATTAGAAATATTGTTATAAAAAAATTAAGACATGTTAAGAAGGGCTTAGAGATTGTTTCTTATTTTTTTTTTCAAGTAAGGTAAACGCACCAGTAGTGGACACTTTAAGGACATTTTCCGGCTATTTTTTGTGTAATTTCCTAAATTTTAGAGTTTCAAAAAATAATTAATATTTCAGACCTTTACTAACTCTTTCTTAACACGACTGTATTATGAAAATTGCTAATTATAGCATTTATATATGTAAAAAATCAAAAATCTGAAGAGCTTAAAATGATCCAGTAGTGGACCCCTTTGAATTTTTGCTTTAAAATTCAAATCTAAAATTGCTAGATTACAGAATTGTGTCCACTACTGGATCTGGCATTAAAAGTCACAGGAGCCAGTAGTGGACAGAGCTGTCCACTATTTGTCATGATGAGTAGTGGACACCCAGCAGTGGACACCCATAAAAATACTATGTGTTAATACAAGATTTAAAAAACAGCACAATAAATGAATTCTGCATACTTATTTTAGTCATATGAAAGCAAAAGGTAGAAGAAATCAGTTAAAAATAAGCAGAGAGCGAGCAAATAAAATTTCATTTCCTTATTGAAAGTCATAAGAAGAAAACGGCAGAATCACAAAAAGTGCAAATTTTTTCAGTTAAACTAACATTATTTTAAAACTAATGGCCGGAATTATTTTTTGTTAAAAGGTTTAACAGTAAAGGACTATAACTCCCTTCCTGAACATTGCTCGAATCTTCAGAATTTTTAGGTAGCTTATTTTCCGAGTTTAAAATTAAAAGTGTCCACTACTGGTACAGGATCCACTACTGGTGCGTTTACCTTACATTGCTTTTCTGTTTTTTGTGAAAAAAATTGAGAATGTAAAAGTGGTTCACTGTGCCTCGGTCTCCCCTACGTCAATGAGCGAAATACATAATATATTATTTATTGGAGTATATATACTAAAAACAATGTCTTACATTAATACAACCAATTCAAAATATCTCGCATTAAAACATCCAATTAGCTATAAATTTCATTTAAGCTTTCGACTCTTTATCGCTGAGTCTTCATCAGAGTTGTAAATACAATTTTTTTTCTGTCAAAATATACAAGTCAAAAGATATATAATGAAGTAACGAATTTCATCGAATTTTTTCGCTAAATACTTGAATAAATTCATAAAAACATTCATGTGTAAACGTTTTTATGAATTTATTCAAGTATTTAGCAATAAAATTCGTCACTATGGAAAAGCGTTAAATTGTAGATGGGATTTTTTTTTTTTTTTTTTTTTTTTTTGAGAATAGTAAAACATGGCATATGGAATTTTATCCTTTTATAACGATTTGACTTTGATGCTTTTTATGTTTAATATTATGGACTTATGTTTAATTATATATCTTTTGACTTGTATATTTTGACAGAAATTCTAAAAGATGTATAAGATTTATTTGCGTTTTAATAATTTAATGTAATTCAGATAATTAACCCTGATTGAAAATAATATAAATTCTACCTTCCTAGTGAAGGAACTACATGTAATAAACACATAATTTCTTATAATGATATTACTTTAGCAAAGCAAAGTACACTGTTAAAAATTTCTGTAAATTTAATGTAAATATTTATCCAGAGTTTCTGCAAATTTACAGTAATTCTTAGTTAAAAGTGAATAATGGAGATTCTCAATCTTTATTCTGTATTTTTACTTAATTTTATTATTTAATTATTTAATTAAAATTAAAAATGACTGTTTCTACTTTAGAAAAAGCATTCTAAGTCCGAAATATATTATCACCAGTAATTAATTAAATTAATATTAGTTATTAAAATTAAAGTATAAAATATTTTTTTTAACATCTCCGTTTATTTTTCTCTGTAATTTTACGTAAGACTTAGGACAATAGATTACATATAGTTTTCTGTTGAAATTTTTAACAGTGTGTAGGGTAAGTGCACCAGTGATTGACACTTTTAGAGCAATCTCTGATGTTTTTAATGTTCTAGTCATCAGAAAATATTTTTAGAAATCTTAAATTAGTACATATGGTATGAAAGACATTCAGAACCACATATATGATAACATATATACATTTGATAACAATTATTATTATTATTATTATTATTATTATTAATGAATTTTTATTTGACACCCACTCTGACACCCATTTGACCACCACTTTGACAATATTCCGGTAATTGACACTGCCAGTTTTTCTTTTTATCAGCAATTGGCACCCTATGTTCCAGTGTTTGATACTGCCAGTTATTCATTTTACCAGTTATTAGCACCCTATGCTCCAGTATTTGACATAAAATGTTAAAATTCTTATATGTAAAATATATGATTTTATTATTTTTGCTATTTATTAATTATTTCGGGATAGATGTCAATTACTGAAGCATGCCAATCACTGGAGCACCTACCCTATTCAGTTTTTTTTTTTTTTTTTTTTTTTTTTTTTTTTTTTTCCGTTTTAAACAGTCTAACCTTACTAAAACGAACCTGTACAACGCACCTGTTTTAGTTATAACTTTCTATTTTTTTTATCTTTTTTTCGTTTAGGTGATATCATAGTCAAAAGACTCCACACACATTACACACACACATTTGCACTGAACAATTTCCAAATATCACTTAATCGGACTCAGGGGCGATCTTAACACAAGCAAATGTGGTGAAAACTCGACATCGAAAATTTTGACCAAATGTAATACAGTACCCGCCGCTTTATAAAATCACTGGTTAATAAAATCAGCCGCTTAATCTGATCAAATTACTGGGTCCGGAATCAAATCAATAGAAACCGCCGCTTAATAAAATCAGCATCGCTGGTTAATAAGCTCAAAAGAAAATTTCTTCAACAGTAAAAATGATCATGTATATAAGCTAAACAACGAATTATATTTTCTCACCGGATTTTTGAAATGAAAAAAAGAAACAAAACATAGCAAGCCATCACACTATTACTCTTTGTCAAAAATTTTACTCCTCAAAAAAAAAAAAAAAAAAAAAGTAATGTGTTGTAGCTATGAGTTCAAGGAATGAATTCGCCAAATGATTGGCCAACGAGTATTTTTTTTTCTGTTTTTAAATATTCAAAGAGAGTTTCTAGTTTTTATTTTGAAGCAACTTAGCTGCAAGATATGCAAGAGGAAATTTTTTATTTTGAAGGTAAAGCGTAAAATTTTGGTAAAGTGTGATCGTTTTCTTCAAATGTATAGTGAAAGGAAGGCGACATCGAAGCTTGAAATTTCTCAATTTTCTTCATGTAAACATAAGAATAAAGATGATATTAGTGCGTAATATGTACCAAACGGAAGAGTGAACCGCAAGCGAAAATGAATAGGAAAAGCTAAAGTCATCAACGCAGCACTTCTAGATAGGTACAAGAATGCCAGGATCAAGAAAATTTCCCTCTTCTACGTAATTTTGTCCTTAAAAGCTGAAAATTTTACATGAATGATAAGAAACGAAAACTCCATTCCTGCAGATGGCTAGTTAATAGATGGAAGGGCAAAGAAGAATTTCTTTACATATTTAGATAATGAATACTCTTTTATTGCGTTCGGGCATGTTCGCCGGATATAAATATCAGCCGCTTAATACAATCATTTTGATGAAAACAAACGTGATTTTATAAAGCGGCGGCTACTGTATTCCATTTCGTACACTTAGTTGGGTAATGGAAGAAATCATTTTTTTCGTTCCAATTAAATTTTTTTGAATCAAGAAAACAATTCTCCGGATGTAATGTAAGTTCAGAAATTGAAAATACAAAAGAAATTAAAAACAACAACACGCAAAGCAATTTACCCGAAGCAGTGTTTAGTTTAAATTAAAAATATACAGTACAAAATCTATTTAGATAACATTTCCTGCTGATGACATGCAGACAGAAATGCTTCGGGCGGGTTGAGTTTTGGAGGGTCCAGTTTTTAGGATATTGCAAAACAAGGCTATGGATTGAAGACTTTTACAATCATGATGTCATTTATATTGTTTATTGTGCTTTAAATAAATCAGAAAGAGTAAAGATAGTAATTTATGGCATATGCCGCTTTTGAGCTTTTCTCTTGCTGCATGGAAAGCAAGTACAAAAATGATCTTTAAAATTGTCTCTTTGTTGCTTCCACCAAATTAGTAGTTCAGATTTTTTTCTTTGGAACAACATATTGCAGAGACTTTTTTTCTGTTTCGTTTACTATTTACAGTTTTCTCGAGAATATCTTTCATTGAAAGAAAGGTACTTTTCCGTTTGCGGGGCGCAACGAAAAATCGCCAATTATTAACATTAGAACATATTAGAACATTTTTGTTTTCTAAGTAAAATATATTAACATTCTTTCTTCTACCTGAGATTTTGTTTTACAAAAATGATGAAATTTTGGGATTTGCCCATAACTAAAGAAGATGCAGTCTATTTTTTTCAAGAGAAAGGATTATTGGTAAAGAATGCAATATGTGATTTGAATATAAATAGCAATAATAATATAAATAGCAATAATATAAATTGGCGATAATATTGAATTGGCGATTTTTCGTTTGCGCCCCGCAAACGGAAAAGTATCCGTTGAAATAAGATATGAGCTCAACTTCGTAATTTTCCATTACATTTGAGTCTAAATTGATAGTTCTGACATTATTGCGAACATTACTCTCAGTTGATGCCAGCTTTTGCTTATGAGGAATGTTCTTCTCATGAAGTTCTATTTCTCGAACAGGTTTAGTTTCATAGAACGATATTAAAACTTCTTCACACACCATAAATTTTAAGTCAGCACAACCAGTTTCGAAAGGACGTAGCCGTCTTGCTTTTGCCTCCAAGGCAGTAGCACGTGTTTTTTTGCATCTGATGAAGAAAGGCTATGCCCTTTCGAAACCGGTTGTGCTGACTTAAAATTTATGGTGTGTGAAGAAGTTTTAATATATTTCTATTGATTGTACGCCAGTTTTTGAATTTAGTTTTAGGTTTAGTTTCATTTTTAATTGTTTTAATGTTGTTTTCATCAACAGAATTACTCTTGAAACAAATTTTAGACTTTGATATTTTTTGTATGTTTTCTTTACAGATCTTTTTTTCAAAGTAATTTTCATCACAAACTTGTTCTGTTTCATTTCTGCTGATTTTTCTCATAGACATTCCACAATCCGATGTATTTTCTGCTTTCATAAGTTCATGTCTTTTGAGCATAATGTAGTCAATCAAGCTGTGAATGTTCTTATATTCAGCGGGATTTTCAAATTTAAGAGGATTGTCTTTGACATTTGCATGTGTTGCTTTGGTGATGTCACATGGTTTCACAATAGGACTACTTCCGTCATTGACATTATCTTGACGTATTTTGTTAAATCGAATTTCTTCAAATACATATTTACTAACTGGGTGGTTTTCTTTTGCAAAAGTATGGCGTGCTTTACCTTTTACCCATTTTTTCATTCCAAAGACGTTTTTATCTGTACAGTAAGTTCTTATTTTATGTCCAATTATATTTTCCCCTGTAAGGAGTGGATTCACTTTTTCTGAGATGATTTTAGGCCAATTGACTTTATTTTTTACAGTTTGGTCATCCAATAAAACTTTCACGGACACATTCAACTGTGTTTTTCTACTTTTAAGTTCGATGGTGAAGCTATGAAATCCAACCTCTGTTTTTCCCGCATAAATATAATTGATTCTTCCCAGATTCATAAGAGTCAGTTCTGAGAGTTTAAATTTGTATATTCCTTTACTGATTTCACCTCGACGATACTTTTTACGTAATTCTTCCATTTTCAAAACAAAATTAACTCACTTAAATCGCAAAATTTCTTAAAATTCGCTTTTTAATAAGAGACAGTCTCAAATTACATGCTACTCGTAATTTGCTCAATGACTGCAAAGAATTTATTGTTGGGAAAACAAATTTGTACTTTTTATTTTGATCATTGTTGTAGTTTATTTTTAGTATTGTTATAAAATATCATAAATTCATAACAATTACTTTAATGTTACTTATGTTGTTGCAAATGATGTGTAATTAATTATGTGTGATTAATTGTTGTAGAAATACTCGTAAAATCATTCTTATTAAATTTAGGCAATTGCAAACGTTTCTGTCACCGGCAAAAAGTTATACAAATCGAAAGCGCTTTATTCAAAAAAACCTACTTAAGGGCTCGCTTTACTCACTGTTGCCAGAAGCCGAAGCTAAAGTTATTCTATGGGAAATTTTCTTTACTTATAACTCATTAAGTAATAAATATTTTTTAATTCTGTTTTCACATTGAGAAAATTCTCAACTGTTAAATTGACGAACCTTTTTAAAAAATGTATTTTTTTTACTATTTTATTTTGAAGCTGTAAAATACGAATTTTTAATATGTGAAATTTTCCATTTTGATAATTTCAAAATAAAATAATAAAAAAAAAAAAAAAAAAAAAAAAAAAACTTTTTTTTTAAAAAAAAAGGTGCATCAATTTAACAATTGGGAATTTTTTGAATGCGGAAACAGAATTTCAATATATATATTAGTTAATTAGTTATAAGTAAAGAAAATTTCCCATAGAATAACATTGGCTCGGACTTCCGGCGACCGACGCTAAGTGAAAAGGGCCGTTAAAGATAATGATAAAGCATTGAATAGCAATGACATAAACCTGACATAACTGCCTCTAGATAGAGATGTGATGCTATTTGTGTACACTGGAATACTTTATATGCATTTTTCTGATATAAACTTAAATTTGCTATATTTTTTTTACTTGTGTCACTTTTCTCACCGGAGTGCGATTTGTTAAAATTAAAATTTAATGATGAATATATTTAAGTACAAAATATTTCAGGTTTTAAAATATTATTATCGCTCGAATTATTTAAAGCTCTTTTGAGATTTTGTGATGGATTATTCTATAATATAACCATAACAAAAATAAGTAAAATTTGTGCAGAACGCATAAGAAACATTAAATCTTTCCTAAAAGAACATAAGAAAAAATAAATTTTACCCGTGATTTGAAAGAAATAAAATAAGAATAAAAGATAAAAGAATACATGTAATTCTGTGTAAGGACCGATCTGACTATTTTCTTTCTCAATCACCGGTATAAACAGTCAAAATTATGGTGAAAACATTTAGTTTTATTGCAGAAAAATGTAACACAATAGTTAAAATGATTATAATAAATAATAATATTATTTTTTAAAAAAATGGCTAAAAAAGTTACTACATCAATGTTGTTGTTGTTGTTGTCGTGTGCCACTCGGAAATTCCGAGCCCCGGTAGTTGAACTAACCGGATTTTTAAGGCATGAGGAGTGCGTCTTCCGTTATTAGGGGCGCCTCAAAGGGAGGAAGTACGACTTTAGCTCCAGAAGCTGGTGAAAGATGGCAGCACAAGCCAGACAACAGGAACTCGAATTTTGATCTGGAACAGAGCGAGTTAAACCCATGTTCCGGTACCCCCAGAGGTATAATTTTTGATGGGAACTTGGAGGACTTTGCGACCACGACGGAATTTAACGTGCACCAGTCGCCATTAGCGTACACGACGGTCTTCATCACTACATCAATCACTGTTAAAAAGGGTTCCTCAAAAATGAGCAAGATTGTCTCAAAATAGCTCCGAAACAAAATATACTTAAATTTGAAAACCCATGTACTCATTTTTGAGTATATTGACATGCTCAAAAATGGGGATATTGGGATTCTTAGTGGTCAACCCCATTTTTGAATATATCAATATACTCAAAAATGAGTACATGGGATTTTCAAATTTAAGTATATTTTGTTTCGGAGCTATTTTGAGACAATTTTGCTCATTTTTGAAAAACCATTTTTACCAGTGATGACATCCTTAAATTACCAACTCAAATTCAAACTTAATTATCTTGTTTCTTTCTTTTCTTTTCTTTTTTTTATAAATTTCATTTTGCATGCGCGCTTTTTATTTCCTAATTCAAAATTATTAAGAAAAGCTTTTTCGATACTGTTTGTTTCGAAACTGATATTAATTTTCTTTTCTTTTTCTTTCAACAACAACAAAATTTATGAAATTCTGGCAAAAGCAGGATTTAATTTAGTACGGAGGACTATTGCTTTTTTTTTTTTTTTCAAATTATAACATCGCTTTCAAATTATTTAATTATATTTTCGATTTCGATAAATGCCCAACTATCGTAAAACAAGGTATCGTAAAAATCAGTTGATTGAGACTAATAGTCCTCCGTCCTAAAAAAAAAAGTTATAAATCATTTTTTCTGCAGTGCGTTTTTTTTTTTTTTTTTTTTTTTTTTTGTCCCTTAATGTAAGTAGTCTTATTAAAAAGTTTTTTTCATTAATTACAGGATACAAAATTAAATAAACATCATGGTATTTAATGAAAACATTTGTGGTTTTTGAATACGATACAAAATTTAATTAAAGCGTTTAAATTTAATATGGTAATTATGACAACAGAGACAAATAAAATTACTAAAATCTGACAGTATTTACGAATTATAAACACATTTTGTTTGGTAACACAAATGATTCAAAACAAATTTAAAGCAATAAGGTTTAAACCTATTTCATTATTATCTGCAACCGCGATCAATATTCCTAGAAGATTTTTTGTACGGTAACATCATTATATCATGACCTCAAAACCTTTTCTACTATCATCGGTCAAAGAGAACATTTTGCAAAAATTTTGACAAGAAATCTTAGGCCTAATCTTTGATTATAATGTCCTTGAAATATCACCTGACCGGAATTTCGTTTCATCTCTGTATCTTTGTTTAAAAGTTCTCCCTAACTTCAGAAGTTGCTTCTTTGGAATGTTTTCATGAATGAAAAATGAATATCGATATATCATACAAAATGTAGATACGCCCACATTTTTTAGGAAATGGTGATTAGTGGATGCGAGATATCATGATAGTTGATTGGATAATTTCTTAAATTAAGATTGAGTTTTATAATTTTAGCGTCGATGTGAAATACAATGAACTTTGCCCTTACAGATTATCTGTTTTATCTGTAGGGTGTTATTTTCTCGAATTTAGGCAAGGAATACGTTTCTAATCTCGATTAGAATATTAATTTTAATATGAATCAGTATTAAAAAAAAAAAATTATTTTTCCTTATTTGCATTTAGACTTTTTCTCTTCTCTATTCTCTCTCTCTCTCTCTCTTTTAATCTGATTTTAAACTGATTTATCAAGCCATAGCCTCCTAAACTAGATGCCTGTCGCTTAGCTCGGAAGCTTGGCAAAAGTTGAAGCGGTAGACATCGCCACCTGGTACAGATTGCGCGACTTTTTTATTCAACAGCCACCAAAAATTTTTAAAAGTGGGATATGATATTCATAAAAGGCGAATAGAATCGAAGAAACGTAGGCTATATATATATCATATATCACTTCTTAAAATTATTGGTGACAGTTGAATAAAAAAGTCACGCAATCTGTACCAGGTGGCGCTGTCTACCGCTTCAACTGTTGCCAAGTTTATGAGCCAAGCGACAAGTATCTAGTTAAGGAGGCTATGATCAAGCTCTCTCTTTCTCAGCACTTTCCAATAAAGTTGGAAAGTTGTCATGACCTCAGTTTATCTGTCTGTGTGTCCACGCTCTAATTTCTGTAACTATTTTTAGAATGCTTTGAATGTGATGTATGTTATTCAAGATCACTATGTGCACTATTGAATATAGTACAAATAACGCAAACTTTTTATGTGCAGGAACATTAACATTTTTTTGATACGTTACAGTATAGAGAGATATTTTTTAAAAACCTATTTTAATACCTTTATACTAATTAATATATATTAATAAGATACACAAAACCAGTTTTCTTGTAAAATAAATTACGATAAGTATAATTCGTTGGTTTGCTAGGCCTCACTAAGTTGCTCTAATTTATTATGAGACGTAAATTGAAATTGATATTTTCGGTCTAGCACTGACGATTTTTTTTTTCCTACCCTATAAAGAAATATTACTGAAATTAGAGGTGCATCATATAAGCAATTCTAGTGTGCTTTGAACAACACCTCAAAACAGTTTTAAAAACAGTTTCATTTGAATTATATTTCTGTGTACCAATTCCATAACCCACTTTTACACATGTTACATGTATATACTCTTTCTGGAGACAGTCTCATCAAAAGACATAAAATACACTTAACAAATTAGACACCTAACAATTTTCTTGTAAAATCAAACTAATGTATATGTCGTAAACATATTTAAAAAAGATTATGGTGCGAGTTAAAAAAATACAGTAGAGTTGCTTTTTGATACACTATTTCCGAAATTTAAAACCAACTTGTCTAATCAGAATATCTGTCAACTTTCCTGTATAGTACCTAAGTAATACACACGAAACGACATCTAAAAGATTTATGTAGCGAATTTGAAGAAAATCGTTAGATCTGTTTTGGAGATACCGATTTTCTGTCCCACTACCGATTTTCATCAAAACTCAGAAAACTATCAGTTCATCGGAAACCAACAATTATAAACTAAAAGATATGTAGAAAGGAGTTAGTAGAGCAAGTTTGAAGAAAATCAATAGAACCTTTTTAAATGAACGCACTTACGAGACATCAAATTGACCTATTTATACAGGGCGCCTACCAATTTTCCTGAGCTAACCATCTGATCCATGCAAAAAAGCACCCAACAGAGTACTTTTATACGTTGATAAAATCGTTAGAGCAGTTTTCGAGATACGAACATACGGTCTCACTTCCACTTTTCCAGTTTTCACCAAAAGTTGGTAAAAATTATCTACATTTTAGATCTCTTTCAATTCTGAAGATTCGCTTTTCTATCTTTAATAGTTTTAAAGATATGATATTCAGAAGATTTTCTACACACAGATTCCCGTATACACATTGACCAATTGCTAAAAACTACTTTTTTGGACTCAGGAGATCTTAAA
Organism: Salticus scenicus; assembly: GCA_963930645.1. NCBI lineage: Eukaryota > Metazoa > Arthropoda > Arachnida > Araneae > Salticidae > Salticus > Salticus scenicus. Next base: position 93,914,573 of record OZ005660.1, read on the forward strand.
ACATGAAAATAGGTGAAAAATCGGTATCAGTATTTTTTATCAAATACAATACTTTCAGTACCTACGGTAGCCGGGCAATGTAAGTGAAAATAAAAAACACACATCTTGATAAACAATAGCCATTTCCAACCATTACACTAATATATCGAAATTCTTTTATGTGGCCCTGTAAAACCAAAGATGAATATTTTTCATACAATATTACATGTGAAATATGCTTTTGTGTTTATAAGAAATATGTGTCAATTTTTATTTTGTTTAGTGCAGTGTGAAGAGGTTAAACTGTACTTAGAAGAAATTTCACCTATAGGCGCAATGTATTTGATTACCTTTTGTATATCCTTGGACACGAAGTATTTGTCCGATTTCAACAGGAAGTTTCAAGCAGTATCCAAATATGATACAGATTTAAAAGACTGTTTTTGATATTGTGCTAATATTTGTTCTTGAACAGCTGTCAGCAGTGCCCGACTAAAAAACGTTTATGCCCAGGGCACTTTAAAAATTTCGTGCCCCCTGTAAGAGTTCTCCCTCATCATCCCTGCCCCCCCCCCCCCCAAAAAAAAAAAAAAAAAAAAGACCGATTAGTAAATATACCACAATTTTTAGCAGGCGAAAAAGCAAATTGAAAAAAAATATATATCTTATACATATATATATATGATCAAAAATTTAATCTTTAGCAGGAGAAAAAGCAGATCCAAAAACATTATTTGATCAAAAATTTAATCTGGTTTTGTTTTAGGCCAGGTTCTAAAGACAAATAAAATTACCTCCAGTCAGTTTAACGACAGTTTTTATTTTAAAATTTCATTAATGTAAGTGAAACACAGTTGAGTTAAAAAAAAAAAAAAAAAGGAAAAGAAAAAATGAAGATTTAGACCATATATTTTAGCCATTAGTAAAATTTTGTGCCCCTCAGAAATTTCGTGCCCAGAGCACTAGCCCTAGGTGCCCGTGCGATAGTCAAGCCTTGGCTGTCAGATAGCTCCCTGTCTTCCTTCCCATGTTGGGCCGTGGTAGCCCAGTCGGTAGAGCGCCGGGCTGGTAATTGGAAGATTGTGGGTTCGGTACTCGAGCTGGACAGAGACCGTCGAGCACACTAATGGTAGCTGGTGCAAGTTAAATCTGTCATGGTCGCAATGTCCTCCATGTTCCCATGAAAATTATACCCATGGACCTTATATATATAGACTACGCCACCAATAGGACTTCCAATTATAGTGAATGTCTTCAATATGAGGGTGTAATCTGAAACCTTCATCCTTTGCGGTCAACGCCGTATGCCACGTGACAGTGAGTTGAGGGAGATTCTTCCATAAAAAAGCACTTATTTTTGTAAGAATTCAAACAAAAAATTCGCCCCTTCAGAATGGTTTCTCACAAAAGAAATTTTTTTTATAATTAATATATTTTAGCTTTCCAACGATGCGTAAATCTAAAGGCTTAAATAAAAAGTATGTGCACAATACAGAAATTAAAAAAACCCAAAACTACATTCTTTCCTATGGAAAAATCACATAATATTCAATCTCGTCTCTCTCTCCAGGTCCGCATCACGTGATAATTTAGCTGGGGAAGCTATTTCATGTCGCAGACAGATAATGAGGGGGGATGCGTTGTCTATCTATATAAGGTCTATGATTATATCTCTGGGGGTCACCGAAGCGGGAGAGTCATCCCGTCCGTGGAGGATCAGAACTGCTATGACATGTCTCCGGACCATCTGCGAGTCCCAGACCGTCACCAATTGCCCATTGTGCAGCACTAGTGCGACATAAAACCCAACTTACTAACTAAATAATCTTTCCCATGTTATCCTATGGCCTTTTTGTTGCTTCGTTTTACAGGTATATCTCATTTAAAAAAAAAAAAAAAAAAAAAAAAAAAAAAAGGTTCTAGAACTTTGTTTTTTAAATATTACTCTTTGAACATGTAGCCTTTTAGCTTAATGAGCAATTTTTTGAAAAAAAAAAAAAAAAAAGAAGAAGAAGAATTTAACTATTTTATTTTATTAAGTACATTTGAGAATATCTAAGTTTGGATCCCTAAATAAATTATTTAAATTTATTGCTGAAAAAAATTGCTTACTAAGCTAAAAGGCGCCATATTCAAAGAGTAATATCCAAAAAGCAGAATTCGAAAAACTTTACTTTTAAATAATGAGATATTCTTATAAAATGAAGCAACGAAAATCCCATTGGATAATGTGGAAAGGAAGAAAGAGGGAATCTTACTGATGTACATCCTTAAGTTATGCTTTTATGACAAACTCTCTCTCTGACGTACAGACAGACAGACCAACCGCTAGAGACCATCCTCTCCGGTAAAACACGTATAATAATGCAGACCGACGCAACAGCTGTCACCCCCCCCCCCCCCCCCCCCATCTCAGAAGACGCTTTTTCGCTTGGCGTATTTATCGCAGGTGTGTTCTCCATCTCGTAGGTTTCAAGGGAATTACTATAAACATTTTATGTTCTTTCCTGGAGTGATTTGAACAATCTTTTGCTGTTTTCTTATATCTCATCTTGTTAAGCTAAAATTGCGAAAAACAATAATAATAATAATAATAATAATAATAAAAATTATTAGATAAAAAACTTTTTATATACCATGCTTTTAAATTTTCTTTTGAACTATAGAACTACTTTAGCTTTTTATCAATGTGCATACAATTTTTAAAGTGATAATGACGTCGATTTTTGTGAGATGCATAATTTAACTTTTTACAATTTTTTTAATGTTCACGTTTAATTAAATGATTTTATTTTTATTTCGAACAAAATTGAACTCGTAATTTTTTTTTTTCAACAATTAAATTATAGCTAATATTTTAATGGTTATTTTTAAAAGCTATTAGGAGGTTATTACTTTCATATTTTAATGAATTATAAGAAAACTAATCAAAAATTCGAAAATCGGGTTTCGAAGTATTGTGTTGTCATCTGGTTCTGAGCTATTGTGAAAGTTTCAAATGTCTAGCTAGTAGGGAAATCAGTTAAAAATCGATTATAAGATTTGTACCGGACAAACAAACAAACAAGAATCGAAATTAATAAAAACGTGGTAATAGCTCAAAATTAATAAATGATGGCCCAAACTGTGGCTACCGCTTAATAATCTAAGGACTCGTTGGGTACACTAAACAACCCCCCCCCCCCCCAAAAAAAAAAAAAAAAAAAAAAAAAAAAAAAAAAGTCGGATGCAATAGTTCGTATACGTAGGAGCCTTGCCGCAAGGCTAAGGTCAGTCTCCTCTACAAGAGTTCTACCTCAAGGCCAAGGTAAGGGTTTTCTACAGGAGATCTACCCCAAGGGGTGAATCTCAGACTGTCGCCAAAGGTCCTAATGCGTTGCTCTAGTGCGACGTCAAAACCACTCAACTCAACTACCTCCTTAACAGACATTACACACATACATCAGGCATCGATGTCAGAAAAAGGCTTAAATTATAATAATTAGTTATTAATTTGCTCATATTCCTCAACCAATTAATATGTCATATATTCCTCTAAAATTAACATATTAATTGATCTTAGAGGTAAACGCCTTTAGTGTGAAAATGAAGAGGTAAAAAATGTATTTAATAAATATTCATGAACATCTGCTTTTAACCTTATCGAAGGCCATCTCGTTTTTGAATATTTTCGTGTTTTGAATAGAAGATTTATGCTAATTTCAATACATGTCCTGTGTGCATGGTAGTTAAAATAAAAGTGTTCCAGGATTTTCTTTGACAACGTAATTATAAGTTTGTGATATACAGCTCGGTTTACTTTTTGGTATATCCATTTTAGCGTAATAAATTACTACTGAAAAGGAGATATTACATTTTCCAACAGTTTTATGGTGTAAGTTTTCATAATAAGAAGTTCCCTTTCCACGCAGGGTTTTAAATATTGAATTACCATAATTGAGAAAAATATCTTGAGTACCACATTAAAAATTACAGTTAAAAGACCCTTAACGCTATAACATTCCAAGTAAACATATTGCATCTAAAGTTTATGCAGATATAAACTGATTTTTTTTTAACATAAAAAAAAAATCCCTAGATTATTCGTAACAATCTGGAGGGAAAAAAATGTCCTGAAAAATAGTTTAACAAGCACAGTCGGTAACAAAAGTGTCCGAACACTGGCAAAAATTCCTATGTAAAAAAAGTACACTTCATACGGTTTTGTTAAATAAATCCTTGTTGAATCCTGTTCTTAGTCAGTGTAAGAACATGATTCGATAGGGCCGCGGTAGCCCAGTCGGTAGAGCACCGGCCTCGTAATTGGAAGATTGCGGGTTCGGTACTCGAGCCGGCCAAAGACCGTCGTGTACACTAATTGTGGCTGGTGCACGTAAAATCTTGCACTCTGGGGGTCACCGAAGCGGGAGAACCATCCCTTCCGTGGAGGATCAAACTTATGATGGCATGTCTTCGGACCGCCTCTAGGGGTGTGTCCCAGACCGTCGCCAATTGCCCCTCTGCGCAGCACTAGTGCGACGTAAAACCCAACCATCCATCCATGATTCGATAAGGATTTATTTAACAAAACCGTATGAAGTGTTCTTTTTATACATAGGAATTTTTGCTAGTGTTCGGACACTTTTGTTACCGACTATATGTTTAAACTATAGTTTAACTTCTATAGTTTAACATGTATGTTACAATAGTTTAAAGTATGTTGTGACCATCACAAAATTTTCTTCTATCGTTCAATCTGTAATTGGTTATTAAACTATCTAAAACTTGAAAAGCGCTGCATAATAGCTCCACCTTTCTCCCCAGGGCCTGATTACCCAAAAGGCTCGGGAAGTAGAAGCCCCCTCTAAAGTCCCCTCTAAAATTTAAGAGGGCCCCGCAAAATGACTAAAAACGGGATCTTTAATTTTCTGTTTCAGATTTTCCCACTGAGATTGAATTTTGTTTTTGAGAAGTTTGCCTAACGTAAAGTAAAATACTCACTATTTCGAGAAAATTCTATTATTTAAGCTCAAAGATCTGAATGCTCATTTTCAATAAGTTATACGATATTTTAGTTGTGGGTAGAAACCACACAGATATACGATTAAAAAAAAAAAAAGAAAGAAAACTATAAAGACACACAAATTTTTGGTCTATAGCATTTTTATATTACAATATGTAACAGGAAAACAAGATTTCCTGAAATGAAAGGGGCCCCGAAATGATACTGAGCTTTCCCTAGCTTCAAAGCTTAATCGGGCCCTGTTTCTCCCGATATGCAATTAAACTGAATCAGCTTAGTTTTCAAAATAAATAAATAAATAAATAAATAAATAAAAATAATAATAGTAAAAAAATAAAATAAAAGAAGAAGTTTGGTACACAACAGAAGTTGATATACGAGTATAACCTTCCAGTAAATAGGGAAAATTTGCAGTATCCTAGCGTCTCCTATCAACCGATACACACCGGAATCCAACCAGTTTGACTTTTCATAATATGCAAATCATATATCAAGAGGCCGCGGTAGCCCAGTCGGTAGAGCGCCGGCCTCGTAATTGGAAGATTGCGGGTTCGGTACTCGAGCCGGCTAAAGACCGTCGTGTACACTAATGGTGGCTGGTGCAAGTAAAATCTGGCTGCAATGTCCTCCATGTTCCCATCAAAAATTATACCTCTGGGGGTTACCGAAGCGGGAGAGCCATCCCTTCCGTGGAGGATCAAAATTGCGATGGCATGTCTCCGGACCACCTCTAGGGGTGAGTCCCAGACCGTTGCCAATTGCCCATCTGCGCAGCACTAGTGCGACGTAAAACCCAACCAACCAACCATATATCAAGTTTAGTGCGTTTATATACTAGTACCTGGATGACCGATTTCCCTCGGGCTCATTGTAAAAACCCTTCGAAGTATAGATATGGTATTTTTCTTCAGATAATTATATTTCTTATTTATTTGTTCATGGCGGAGCGTAGTTTTACCACTGAAAGCTAATTTTTCTGGAGATGAAGAAAATTCAAATCAAATTATTATATCACACCTCTAACTATAATTTCTTATCAATATCGTCCACGCAGTTTCCTAGAAGACTAGATTTCTGCTATATAGTTCCACGCAAAGACCAGCAATGATTATTTTTTCTGAAGAAGAAAATAACACTAATCGATTTCTCCTCTCAAAAAAAAAAAAAAAAAAAAAAAACCTCTGACACTATACATATATCTATATATCTACTTCAAAATCGTTCCAGTGATTTTCAAGAAAACAAGATTTACACCGAATATTCCCCAGATGGTAAGTGAATTACCAATGAATGCTGATTATGCTGAAGATGAAAGCATTTCCAATCGAAATGTCAGTTAAAAAACATACTAACTAATATTTAATCAAAACCATTCTAGCATTAAAAGAAAAAAAAAAAAGTTTCTGGCAATTTTTATATTTTGAAAACCGCTTCTTATCGGTGAACGTTAAATTTTCAAAAAGAATGTCAGTTTTCCTGTTTACAATACAACTGTAATTACAAAAGTTCCTTAAATCTAAATTTTTATCAAATCATTTATATAGTTTCTAAGAAAACCATGTCCCGGCCATATTTTACCACGTGTAAAATGAAGATTAATAGTGAACGTTGATTTTCATGAAGATGAGGATAGATCAGATGGGTTTCTCATCTAACAAAACCCTTCAGCTAAGTTTCTATTAAAATTTTAGGGCCATTTTCTAGAAAACCAAGTTTCTGCTGTAGTTTTGCAACGAACGGATTGAGGGCTAACTGTGAACGTTAACTTTCTTGAAAATGGAGAAAATTCAGTTTGAACTGTCATTAAAAAAAAAAAAAAAAAAAAAAAGCTAAGGCCTTAAATATTTATCAAAATCGTTCGAGCGCTTTCCAATAAAACCAAATTCTAGTCATATTTTGCCACGGTGGAGTAAGGGTTAACTGAGCAGTGAACATTAATTTTCCTGAAAAGGAGAATACGTTAGATAGGTTTCTCACTAAAGGAAAAAAAAAAAGAAAGAAAGACCTTAAATCTATATTTTTATTAAAATCATTTGATTTGTTTCCTAGAAAGCCAAGTTTCTGCCATATTTTGTAGTGATCGAAAAAGAGTTAAACAGAAAACGATAATTTTAGCGAAGAGTTTAAGTCAGAAGAATTTATCATCTTAAAAAAAAAAAAAAACTTAATTATAATTTTTTTTTTATCAAAATCATTACAGCCTACCTTACAACCAAGTTTGAGCCATATTTTGCAACCGGAGTAATAAAGGTTAATAGCGAAAACTAATTTTCCAACAGATGAACATGAATCAGAAAGGTTTGTCGTCCCAAAGCAATCTTATTTCTCAGTTTTTATCAAAATCATATGAACCATTCTAAAAAAAAAAATCCGGAAATAACACGATTTCTGCTACTTTTTTCAATGGTTGGAGTGAGGGTTAAAAATAACGCAAATTTTCCTGACTATGATTCGGAATCGAACGAGCATGTCATCTCAAGAAATCCTTAATGCTAACTTTTTACCTAAATCTTTTAGATTCATAAAAAAAAAAAAAAAAAAAAAAAAACAGATTTTTATCATATTTTGCAGAAGGCAGAGTGAGGGTTAACAGTGAACACTAATTTTCCTAAAGATGAGGATAAGTCCAATAGGTTTCTATTCTCAAAAACTCTTTAACACTAAGTTTTTATTAAAATCGTCAGATCCATCTACCAGTAAACCAAATTCTACCCTATATTTCTACCGGCAGCGGCTGCTAGGTTAGCGGCGATAGCGAAGTTTTCTGAAGATAAGGATAAATCCAACTGAATTTCACCACGCAAATCTCTTAACTCTCAACTTTTCATCAAAATCATTATATTCATTTCCGATTAAACCCAATTTCAGCCGTATTTCGCAAATGACAGTTAAAGGGTTAACAGCAAACGCAAGCTTTCTTGTAAATAGAGATATGCCTAATTCTCATTCAAACAACTCTTAATGCCAAGCGTTCTTCAGAATCATTATATCCATTTCGAAGTAAACGGTAGTTAAAGGGTTAACATAAGTCGCGAATTTTCTGAAGATAAGTCCAATCAATTTAGCACCTCAAAAAACACTTACAGCTAAACTTTCATCAAAATCACTATATCCATTTCCGAGTAAACCCAATTTCTGCCATATTTAAAAAGGGTAGCTAAAGAGTTAACATCGAATGCGAATTTTCTTGAAGATAAGTTCAATTAATTTAACACCTCAAAAACATTTAAACCCAAACTTTCATAAAATTCGCTATATTCGTTTACGTGTAAACTCAATTTCTGCCATATGTTGCAATTGACCGACAAAAGGTTCATAGCGAACGTAGATTTCCTTAAAGATGAGGTTAAGCCCAATCGTTTTAGTACCCCAAAAGTCTCGTAACCCAAAACTTTTGTCAAAATCGCTATATCTATTTCCGAGTAAGCCCAATTTCTGCCATGTCTTGCAACTGGTCGATAAAGGGTTAACAGTAAATGCAAATTTTCCTAAAAATAGGATGAGTTCGATCGATTTAGCATTCCAAAAAACACTTAACTCCAAACTTTCATCAAAATCGTTACGTCCATTTCCAAATAATTCAATTTTTCTGCCATATGTTGCAACTAGCCAATAAATGGTTAACAGCGAATGTGAATTTTCCTGAAAATGAACATAAGCCCAATCGATTTAGCACCCCAAAAAACACTTGACCACAAACTTTCATCAATATCGCTATATCCATTTCCGGGTAAACTTAAATTCTGCCATATGTTGCAACTGACGGATAAAGGGTTAACAATGAACGCGAATTTTCCTGAAGATGAAAGTAAGCCCAATCGTTTTTTCTCAACAAAAAATCCCTAAGCCCAAATTTTCATCAAAATCGGTAGAGACGTTTCCGAAATCCTCAAGATATATATATATATATATAATAAGTCACGGGATTTAGTCGTTTGATATAAGAGAAGATAGAAGCTTAGATATAGCTTTCCTGTGAATCGGGAAAACTGCAGCATAGCAGCTCCCCCATTGGCTAATATGCAGCCAAATTATTTCTTGCTTAGTTTTTCATAAAACACAAAGCATGATTTTGTACATATAAAGAATATATGCTCATTTTATTTGGCTTAATGCAGCCTATAGATGTTAAACTCTACTTATCTGTAATTTCGCCCGCAGACGTAATGTATTGGAATTTTCTTGGGTGTTCCTGTACACGAACCATTTGCTTCATCTTAACAACAACAACAACAAAAAAAAAAAAAAAAAAGTGTAGCATTCCTATATAATACAGATAAAGAATGTCGAGTTTGGACTTTTTGTTGCTATTTGTTCTTAAGATATGCCGATAACAAATACACACATACAGACAAACCACTAAAAACTTGTTTTTCCTGTTCAGTGGAGCCCGAAACGTGTAACTATAACAAAAACTCAATTTTGAAAATTTAACTCTAAATAATACTTTCTGTACCACATATGGGTCAGAGAAAGTAAAAAGGATTGTAGGATTTTTTTTTTTTATAATCGTCCTAATTCTGTAAAGGTTATATCCCATTATGTTCACCAATGTTTTTGAGTCCGAAGACCTGGTCATCAAAATTTCCAAAATTATCCCAATTTTATTTTTATTCTTACAAATTTCTTTTATGAATTTATAAAGAGGATTCCAAAATTACACACCAGAATTGAAAAAAAAAAAAAAAAAAAACACGCATATAGTATAATAAGAATTAAATAAATAACGCACACAGCTTTTATTTTTTTCCATGTGAAAACTACTGTAGCTTTGCAATTTTACAAATATTTAGTATGAATTTTCCGATAGGCTATGGATGAAGGGAGGGCACCCAGCTCCAATAACCTGTGTGGATTAACAATATCAAAATGAAGTCAGATTATCATCAGAAATATGTATTAAAATATTTTTTCATAAAAGAGATTTCTGGACATAATCCAACATCCAAATAATCTTCTTTATATAACCTTTCATCAAGATAAGGCTATAAGCAACGCTTCAAAATTTACTGTTGCATTAAAAAAATAAATAAGAAAATAAAAAATAAAATAAAATAAAAAAGAGCGAAAATGAAATGGAGGCTATTTTAGTATTTAAACGCAATTCAACTGAGTTCTTCAGCATGCCTTCTATGAATGATAGTGCATTCGTACTTCTAAACGTCCCTGGTTAAAGCGGTGGGAAACCTGGAAGATTGTAGTCAAAGAGTGAAACAAAACCAACCTTGGAATTTAAAAAATTAAACGTTTACCTTAGAAATAAAAATGTAATAAGATAAAAAAAGAGCTATCCGATTAAACATATTATTATCTATATATTAATAGGCAAGCATAAAATTTGTTGTCCCTTTTTAACATATTAATTATGGGAGTAGAGGGTTGAAAATGGTATCATTCGAAAGGTATGGTTAGCCGGAAGGTGCGAATACAAATATGATTTTCTTACGATGTCAAGAAGGTATTTAAAAATACATTTATTTTTTATGCATTTTACCCCATTTTTCCCTTTTATACACGTATTCCTTCACATTAAAAAATACCTAAAAGTAGAAAGTTGTTAAATCTGGCAATTTCATAAAGCTCAAATAAAACCATAGACACAGTAATTTGTATAATGTAGCATCACTATACGCAAGCGAAGTGATGACGTCACTGTCTGTCCATGGAGCCATGTAAAAGATTTTCTATGTTAATTGTCCATTGAGTTTTTGTAAAAAAATATTAAAAAATAACGGAAATTATCTGCCGATTTTAATTCCGATATTTGGGTATAGTTATATATAAGTTACTGTCTACGTGTGTTTGATTGAGTTATTCTTTCTGTAAAATTGATAAAATTTTAATTTAAAATCACAAAACTCCAGGAAAAAAAAATGGCAAACTTCCAGTTTCGAATGTAAACATAAACATTTCATTTCAAAGGGTGATATTTAAACAATAAATATTGAACTAATATACTAAATAAAAGGAAAATGGGTTTGTTACTAACTGCTGCACGTATAAGTAGACGATACGGAAAAAATTCAGATTTCCGTTTTTTGCTGAATTTACATGTTTTGAGCTTTCTTTACGTTTCAATTAACTGAAATTGGCTACTTATTTTTTAAAAAAGTGTCTTTATTGCTAGCTTTTGTGGGTATAAGAAGCGAGTAGAAGATTCATAAAAACTTTTGATTTCCGGTTTTCGATGAATTTACACGTTTTGAGATTTCCTTGCATTTTAATTAAGTGAAATTGACTACTTATTTTTATTTTTTAAAAAGTGGATTTATTATTCTTTCCTCTGCATATATAAGTAGAAAATATAAGATTCAGAAATGTTTTAGATTTTCGGTTTTCGATAAAGTTACACGTTTTGAAATTTCCCGAACTCAATTCGACCATTTTTAAAAAAATATCTTTTTTTTTTTTTTTTTTTTTTTTTTTGTTTTGTTTTGTTTAAACACTGTACTTTATGAACCAATCGAATTAATTTAACAGAATTTGATACTTGGTTGGACCTTGGTCTGATATGGTACCTATTAGCGTCTGGGCTGTATCACACAACAAGGGGCGTTTTCACGTTGCGATTTTCTCTCATTTCAGGAAAGGCTAACATCTACAGAGAGAAATAGTTATATTAAGTAAAACTCTGCTGATTCAGTTAGAGTGAATATTGGCAAACAATTGCCGCAGCTGTGTTGCAATTGCATTCCGTTTAGGACAAGGCAATAACTTTGCTTTGCCTCGCTTTGCAAAAAAAAATGGTCGAGTTTCGACCACTGGGAGATACTAGTTATTATTATTATCCACTTTTTTCCATGTTTGATTTTGTATATGTATTTACGAAATTGTAATAAAAATGTGTGACCAAGTTACTTAGAATATGATTTAAAGTTTAATCACAAAATTAAGAAGAATGGTTAATGATTTTATAACAATCTCGTGAAATTGGTATTTACTTACATAATAGTAATAATAATAAACGAATATAAAAATAAATTAAGTAAAATTAATTAATAAATAAAAATAAATGAAATAAAATGAAATAAAGTAAAATAAATAAACAAATAAAAGTAAAAATAAATGAAATAAAATGAAAACTATACAAATAAATTCTATTACTAACGTAACTTATGTAAAAAAAGTCAATTCAATAAATAAATAAATAATAAAAACTTAAAGTATCTAATTTTGTAACAGATTTCAATTTGGTTTACGATAGCAATTACAATCCTGTTTTATTATTATTATTATTATTATTTTGTTATTATTGATAATGATTTCTTATTTACATTTTCTCCCTTGAATAACATTTCTACAACATTATCGAACAATTTTATTTCGATTTTACTTTATTCTCGTTATGCTGCTAAAATGCCTGTAAACTAGGCGCAATGCTTCACCTTCCCTTTTCTTTTTCTTTTTCTTTTCTTTCTTTCTTTCTTTTCTTTTCTTTTCTCTCTCTCTCTCTTTTCTTTTCTTTTTTTTTTTTTTTTTTAGTTAATACAGATTTCTTAGTACCATTGTTAGATTAATGTACTGCCGATGACATTTACAGACTGAAAGAAATAAAAGAATAGCCATTTCGATGTCAATAAATATTTGAAACTACATATTTTTTTTATTAACATTTATAACTAAAATGTTTACCATCATTTTCTGTAACAAATACATTTTCTATCATGTAACTAACATGCATTTGTGGTTATTTTTAAGTCATATTTTAGGCCCAGGCCCAATAAATTAAAATCGAGTCGATTTCACGTGGTAATCTGATCAAAAGACTATTTTAGAACTATTATTTACCTCCCCGCGACAAAAAGATAGGAACAAAGGGTTTTTTCTTTGATTTTTCATAAAATAACGTTATCTAAATTGTGCTTATCATTTATTATTATTATAAAATGACACTATTCCTGGACTAATTTTTGTTTTAAGACTCATTTAGAAAGGTTTTAAGACTAAAATTTTTCTAATATAAGACTACACTCCGCGACAAAAAGATAGGAACAAAGGTTTTTTTTTAAATTTTTCATAAAATAGCATTATCTAAATTGTGCTGATCCTTTATTATCATAACAAAATATTATCATATCAAAAACATATTAAATATTTGAATCATATTCAAAATATTCATATTCAAAATAATCATATTCAAAATAATCATATTAAAAAAAAAAAAAAAACTTTGTCTGTGTAGTCTTAAATTAGAAAAAATTCAGTCTTAAATTTTTCCTAAATTAGTCTTAAAACAAAAATTAGTCCAGGAATAGTGTTATTTTATAATAATAATAAATGATAAGCACAATTTAGATAACGTTATTTTATGAAAAATCAAAGAAAAAACCCTTTGTTCCTATCTTTTTGTCGTGGGGTGTACATTCAGTAATAATTTTTAACGTAATGACATAGTGAACCCAAATGACCCTTACATTAAATAGCTGGATTTTCCCAAACATTTCACTGAAAAGTTATTCGCACATCATTCCCCAGTAAAATTCAATCTCGCAGTAAAAATTATAAAAATAGCCTGTTTATATAATATCACATGCGTAACTGTGCCGCACACAAAACCGGCTTTGCAAAACCCACGGAGTCTTAACACGTCTAGAAAATCTACTAGACAACGTTGATATCTTTTTCAAAGTTTAACAATTCTTTTGTTGCGAGTTACTTCATCGGAAAATTGACTCAAGTGCAAAAAACAAAACTTATACAGCCTTGGCACCATCTTCCAAAGTTTGTTTGCTATGGGTTTGTGCTCCGGAACAAGTTATTTCGTTCTTGAATGCCAATATTATTCTAATTTGCATACTTTCACCCCTTCCCCTATTCTTTATTTTACACTATAGACGATCTTCAATATATTGCGCAAGAAGTTGGACCGCTCTAGGCAAAAAATTCCATCTTCGAACGATTTTGTTTATTTTGGAGCCTTCGAAGATGAATGAGAAAATTATGTAATGAGAAAATGGTATGCTTTAAGGGGTTACGGTTAAAGGGAGTGGGGTGAAAGTATATATTACAGCAAAATAGGCAATGAATCTTACTTACATTTTGGGTAGAACTCTAGACTGGATGCTTTGAAGAGAATTTATTTAGAATTCAATATTTATATTGGAGACGTTTTTTATTTTAATTTATTAATTTATTTTGTATATGCAGAGATACACTGTAAAAAATATGTCCTATTTGCTGCCAGAAATTTTCTGTAATTACAAAAAATACGTTTTGACAACGTAATTTTTTTGTAAATTACGCGTATTTTCTCAAATTACAGAGAATTCCTGGCAGCAAATAGGACATATTTTTTACAGTGTACTTTCACTTTTATAACTATTTTGACTTTCTTTATAATTACATTTCTCTATATATAAAAAAAAAAAAAAGTAACTGTCGCTGGCGTCAATTTTTTTTTGCCTGCGACAGCAACTTCTCGCGGAGGGCAGGGTTCTCCGCGTCATGAGATATATCAGTGTATTCCGACTGCTTCAAAAGGAAGGCATTTCAGTTGCAAAGAAATTTCTATCATTTTTATTAACGAAGTTATTAGCTAAAAACGTCGGGCTTATAAAGGTACTCTATTTGCCACCGGAGAAATAGTTTCTCTTATGACGTTTTTTTCTGTGTCTCTGACATCACTTTCCTCGGGAAAATTTAAATGTGATCAATGATGTAAATAAGAAAAATTGAATAATTGGCATTTTTGAGATGCTCGAGAGAAGAAAAAAATTATTTAGAATAGCAAAACATTTATAAATAACCGATATTTTTAAAATATTAAGTAAAAATTTAATAAAGATGAAACGAAAATTAGTTTTTATTTTTATTTATATTTTATATTATTAGTTTATATTATTAGTTAAGTTTATACAATTAGTTTAGTTTATATTATTAGTTTTTATTTTAACGTTAGACGAAAAAGATTTAGTAATGAATACCATGATTATGTTAAACAACTATTGGTATAGAGTTAGAGGTTAAGCGCAGAAATTTTTAAAATGAAATTTACGAGATAAAATTTTATATTAATTTGTATAAAGATTTAGTTTTTTAACTCAAAACATATTTAAAATGATGGATCTTTACTATGACCAATTTAGCGATATTTAAAATTTAGAAGTGAAGAAGCTCGTACATTTTTCGCCAAGGAATTCATTTACGCAACCACAATAGCCATTTTAACTCTAGCCATGCCTTAAATATAGAGATAAATTATAAAATGGTGCAATAATAATGATAATAATAATAAAATCCGCAACCTATTTTTGTTTTTTAAGCATTGATATAAAACTTTGCAGAAAACAGAATTTCATACAACAGGACATTTTTTTTTTTTTTTTTTTTTTTTGTCTATTTTTCCATATAAAGGAATGTAGTAAATGCATTGCTAAAATATTTTAGTTACAGCTAATATAGGACCTCACTGGTTGATTTAAAATTTTTCATTTATTTCGACGATGACTTAAATTATCTATCGCAATAATGCATGTCAAGATTTTCGCGAGAAACGACTAAGCTACTTCGGTGCCAAATTTAAAATTTCGCGAAGAGGTTAAACTGTACCATTGTTTTAGCAAGATTTTTTTTTTTTCAATTTTATTTTAAATATTTTTTAACTTAATTCAAGAGGGAAAAAAAGAACATTTTTTATTTGGTCTAAATGTAAAAAATATCTCCAGGTAAAATATTATCCGTTTTTCGTTCTGTTCATTATTAGAAAGAAAATGGCTGAAGTAGTTTTTCCTGTACCATTGATGTCTCTATAAATTAAATTAAATTAAATTAAATTAAATTATACAGTAATCATTATATTTCATTCTCCACGCTCATTTTTTATTTTCTAAATTTAACATTACATAATATAGATGTTTAAAAAATGAAGGTGTAATCAGAAGATGTAGCCAACAAATATTCAGAACCATCATCAACACAAGTTCAGGAGATATCGCCAACAACTATTAAGATGTCACGATCAATACATATCCAGTAGATATCGCCAACAATAATAATTATTCAGAAGATATCGCCAACAAGTATCCAGGATCTATCATCAATACTTATTCAGAAAATATTGTCAACAAATATTCCAAAGCCATCCAATTTATGAATGGTGATGGTCTGTCTCGAATGCTTCAAACCGGCAATTCGTTTTTACAATACAATCAAGAATGAATTTTTCACTTATCAGTAAGTTTCGAAAAATGTGATTTTTTTTTTTTTTTCGATTTAACTTAGCATTTAATATAGTTTAAGAAATTAAATGGTAAAATCAGATATTGACAGGCATCTTGGCAAATTCATAGTGTAATTCAATAAGTGGCGAGAATGCAAAATCGCTATCTGAAAGAAATTGTCCTGTCGTACTACTACTACTAATGAAATGTTTAAAATAATTGCAATAATCACATAAGATATTTATTTTCAACCTGACTAAATCATATTCTAGAAAAAATTCACTTTAAAAAGTTGCATCTTTACTGTTGGAAGAACCATTTTAAACCTTGCTGTACATTGGAAATAAATGCAGAGTATTACATATTGTCCTAAATTAATTAAAAAAATTCAATAGAAAAAAATATATATAGGCATTAGAAAAAATAAGTTCATAATTTCTTTAATCAAGCAATAACACCCAAAAAATTCATCGTCAAACAGTGACAAAAATTTAACAAGTCGATGATATACTAAAGCTGTAACGCTAAATGGTTTAGATGTTAAGAATTTCTCTCTGTTCTAAATAATTAGTGCTATGGTTGTTTAATTTGTGTGTCTAGCTGTCTAGCATATGTTTTCTCTCAAAATAATGGCAAATTGTTATTAAATTGTCGAACGTTATAGCAGATTTTTTACATATTATAGACAATATAATATTAAATATTGTGTATTTCAATGCGATACCAAATATGGTGGATTTCTGTAATATTGTTCAAATTTTCTCTTGTGCCATGTATTATTAATATTCCAGTTCAATGAAAGGCAAAGTTGCGAATAGTCGTGTAGAATCCCGCAGGGATTAATGAGCGAAGCGAGTTGGGGGGAGACGAAGCTTCCCCCTAGTTAAAAAAAAAGTTATATCTCTATGGACATATGCGGTAGCCTTATAAAAATTTATACAGATAATGAGAAAAACTCCTCATTATCACATGCTACAGCCAAAATGCATTTAAAGCATTACTTTTTACAGGGTGATCCAAAATATTTTGATTTTTGTTAAATTTTTTACTGGTCCCCTTTTCCTCTTCAGGACACAACGTTTGCTGAAATATATGAGGTATGATCTGTTCTTTACACTACCAAAGTTTCAAGATGTTTCCTCAAGAATTTTTCTAGATATTTAACAAAACGTCTAAATTCGAAAGTGTCCAAATGCTTATTTTTATGATAGTATAGAATCGTAAAAAGAATGTAACAAAATTTCAATCACCCACACATCACACGAAAAAAGAATATAGGATTTTTTGGTTTATTTTTAGTTATTACTTTATTACTTTCTTCTATATTCAATAGAAGAAAGTACTGAATTCGTAAAAATTTTCGACCTCGGGTTTTTGATGGATTTACACGTTTTGAGAGCTGTAGAATACGATTTGACCATTTTTAGAAAATATCTGTCTGTCTGTAAGTCTGTGTGTGTGTGTCAAAATTTTGTGGCAACTGTATCTCAGGAACTACTGCACAGAATTGCATACAAATTGGTATGTAGTTACACATTGACATAAATTAGAGCCTATCAACTTTTGGTAAAAATTGTCTTACAAGTTGCGTTGCCATTCCGCTTTTTCTAAATTTTTAACATGGTGATATAGGGCAAAATTTTGTATAAATGTGCATAAAGAGAAATTTTTTTTTAGCAATCATTATGAAATTTACAAGAATTATTTATAATCGAGATAGTCAACTGGGAATAAATTTTTGTATGTATCTCCTCGAGCGGAGTAAATTTTCATGATGGGTATCTTTCAAAAGAGCTCGCCAATACCTTTAAAACGAATGGTTGAACCATCGATCTCCGTTAATTTAAAATAAAGTTATCGATTTTTTTCCTTTTTAACAATAATAATAATAATAATAATAATAAATAAATAAATAAATAAATAAATAAAAATAAAATTAATGTAATATCGAAAATAAAATTGACTTTTTTTTAGATATTTAGTGTTATACTACTTCTCTAATATTTAAATCGTCTGCATTATCATGGAAGATAATTTTTTTAAATAATAATTTTAATAAATTATTTTTACTGAGTGAATTTGTATAGGAAAATACAGAAGAAAGTCATGTGGTGGCCACTTAAGTAGTACGATTATTACTGGTTTCTAAATTGCAACGCACAGATGAAATAAATAATTTTCCGTATCAAACCGCATTTTCCGATTCTGTGGACCTTGGTAAATTCCTGAATGATTCTTAACCTTCCGCATACTACATTTTACGTTGTATCCCACAGAAAAATAAACTTTACGTGTCAAGGTTTGCGTGGAAATTATTTATCTGAAGAAAGAAAAATATTTTTCATTGTAACTGATGTAAAATATTCAGCTAGATTTGCCTGTAGAAATCAACCTATTGCAATGACTTATTTTATCTATCTATATAATGGGAAATTTGTCATCGTGGTAACCTATAAAATACTATTTCAGTTCTAGTTAAAAATGTACTGTGGATCTATTCTTGAAATATCTTGGATGAGTTCGTCGACTAAATTTTTCAGCTATATTGATTCAAAATTGGCGGCCATTTGATATTTTCTTACTTGTACAAAAAATGTAATTATTCATTGGTTTGCTTAAAACTCGGTAAATATACAGTACAGTCGGTAACAAAAGTCTCCGAACACTAGCAAAAATTCCTATATAAAAAATTATACTTTTAAAAAACTAAAGAACACGCTTTTGTTGAAATGTGAACTAATAAAGGTTTAGAAAACTATTACATAGTACTTTTAATTCTTTATATATATAATAATTTAGAATAATTTTTTTTTATTTTTTTTTAAATCTTCTTTGACTGGGCTCGAACGTTAGACCTTTAGGTTCGTAGCCCGGAGCTTTGCCTCACAGCCACAGCGTTCACGAAGGGAAAGTCTTTTTTTACAATATAGATTTTTTGTTTGCTCCCAGAGTGGTTACAAACATACATACAAACATACATACAGGTGAAGCTAATAAAAGCGTGTTAAAAAAAATACACTTAATACAGTTTTGTTAAATAAATCCTTATCGAATCATGTTCTTAGCCAGTCTAGAAACAGGATTCGTCAAGGATTTATTTAGCAAAACTGTATTACGTATACTTTTTTTTTTTTAATATAGGAATTTTTGCTAGTGTTCGGAGACTTTTGTTACAGACTTTACGTATTAAAATGCCAACCAATATTACCAACTGTCCTTCATCTTGTTCCAATATGGCGGGCACTTGAACATTTCCAGTTCAGAATAAAAATCTATTTATGAACCGATTTGCATAAATTCGGTAAGTACGTAGTCTATATGAAGGTTTCAACTCATTTACGTTTATTGATCAACTCGATCTGATGTTTTGTTTCAAAATGGCGTGCACGTGAAAAAAAAAAAAAGAAAGAAAGAAAGAAAGAAAAGAAGAAGGAAAATAAAAAAATAAAAATAAATCATACTCTTCGGACTAAGCCGGGTGGACATGTTTAAAATTTGTAATCTTAATTTTTTTTATTATGGAAACAATGAAATTATAAGATTGTTCTTCAGAGATATTTAACATTCTTCCATTAGTAAGAAAAAAAGTAAAATTTGTTTGTAAATTTTTAACTTTATTACCATTAACTAATAGATGTATTATATTTGGTCAAATATTGTATGAAAAGATGATCTAATATTGTAAAAAATGGCCAAGCTATTTGTAGATAACTGGATTTTCTTCTTTGTTCAGTGGAAAAAAATAAAAAAAAATCTGGAGTGACTCCACTCGACTTTCCGAACATTGAGTAATTAACAGTTTTGTAGATAAAGTAAAGAAAGAAGAGTTGTTAAACAAACAAAAAAAATCCATAATAGAGTGTTTGAGTATTTTTCTCCATATATTACACGATGTTTTATATAACGCTACTGATCTTTGAGCCCATACATCATAATGATAAAGAATTTTTCGTTATGTCCCTGTAAAAACCTATAAATGCCAGATTCACCAAAATGCTTATAGTTAGTGCTACAGTGATTTATAATATTCATATAAATTTTCAGCTCAATTGAATAAGGCGTTTAGAAGCTATCGCACTTTTAAAAATTTGGTCCCATAGGCCATAATGATAAAGATTTTTTCTTTGTGTCCCTGTAAAAAAACTGTAAGTGCTAGATTCACCAAAATCTATACAGTGTGTGCAACTGTGACCTAAAACATGTGTACAAATTTTTTGTTTATATTAATAAGGTGTTTAGACGCTATCACACTTTTAAAAATTTGGCCCCATTGGCCATAATGATAAAGAATTTTTCTTTATGTCCCTGTAAGAAAACTATAAATCCTAGATTCTTCAAAATCTATACAGGTTGAGTATCTGTGACCTATAATATGTGTATAAATTTTTTGCTCAATTGAATAAGGCGTTTAGATTCTATCGCACTTTTAAGATTTTGGTCCCATAGGCCGTAATGGTAAAGAATTTTTCTTTGTGTCCCTGTAAAAAAACTATAAGTGCTAGATTCACCAAAATCTATAGGGTTCGTACTATGGTGATTTACAATATACGTACCAACTTTCAGCTTATTCGAACAAAGTGTTTAGACGCTAGCGTGTTCACTCACAGACATACACACATACATACACACATACATACACACATACATACACACACACATACATACATCATTGCAAAAATAGTGAAAACGGACTCATTGGACCTTGAAACGTATAGAAACATCAAAATCTGAAATTCGGATTTTTGACATGATTACAATACTTTCCTCACTATAGTGTTCGGAAAGTAAAAATAAAATAAACTCGGTACATGTAGTATAGCCATTTTTCAACTTTTTAGTCCCCCATCATACTATAGGTATGGGGAACTTAGGTAATCGTGAAAATTTTCGACCTCGGTTTTTTGACTTTTTTACACGTTTTTAGGTGTGAGGAATCCGAAAATGACAAAATTTGTATGGTGTCTGTCTGTAAGGTGTCTGTTAGTCTGTTAGTCTGTTAGTCCGTTAGTTTGTTAGTCTGTGTACACGATATCTCAAGAACAAATTGTCGCAGAGAGGTCAGATCAGTTTTAAAATATTACTTTCGACACTGGCAAGAACCCTATTCATTTGCAACATTCGAATTTAAAAACTTCGTAAGTTATTAGAAATTTACGATTTTCTTAACATGGGAGAATAGGACAAAAATTCACTTAAACGTGCATTAAATGGAAAATTTTTACTGTAAAAATGTCAGACCAGTTTTTAAATATCAGTTTTGATGCCGGAATTAACATCAGTAACTATAAATATGCTACTTTGAAAATTTCGCACGTTATTAGAAATTTACGAATTTCTTAACATGGCAGAATAGGGCAAAATTTCACATAAACGTCAATTTTGAGAGATATTTTCATCGTAAAGATGTCAGACTAGTTTTGAAATATTATTTAGGACACTGGCATGAATATTAATGACTATGAATTTTCCAATATAAAAATTTCGTAAGTTATTGGAAATTTACGAATTTCTTAACATGACAGAAGAGAGCAAAATTTCACATAAACGTCAATCTTAGAGGACGTTTTCATCGTAAAGATGTCAAACCACTTTCGAAATATTATTTAGGATACTGGCATGAATATCATAGACTATGATTTTTCCAATTTAAAAATTTCGTAAGTTATTTGTAATTTACGATTCACTTAACGTGTCAGAATATGGCAAAATTGAGCATAAACTTCTATTTTGAGGATCATAAATACATTAGACAACTTCAAAATTACATTTATGATAATTGTTTGAACATGATTGAATACAAATATTCTAATAGGAAAATTTCGTAATTTACGATTTTATCAACATAGCGAAATTTTAAATTTTTCATATAAATATGAATTTTGAGGATTATTGCATTGGAAATAGTAGCATGAAAACTAAACAACGGAATTGTCCCTGATAAAATAAATTAATAGATTAGAATAAGATAAATATATCGAAGTGAACGGTGGATAGCCTATTAGGCGGGGATTTCTTTCTGTCACTGTATCAAGCTTTGGTCAAATTAATTTCTTTTAACATGATTATAATATGTCTCGCACTAGAAATTTATGAGAACATAAATATGGTGGGGAACTGAGCAGAGTCCACCTATGCCAACTAGTTTTTTTTTTTTTTTATTTAAGTGCACAAGTGATTATTATTATTATTATTATTATTATTAAAATCAATTAACTTATACTGCAAAACTATTAAATCAGCACTGAAGATCACAGGCTTTAACTAATTATAGATCGTAGAGAATTGTCTTTTTTATTTTATTACTATGACAAGAAGACGATTTTTGCATAATCATGTACTATATATACAATACTTTATATTTTCATAATTAACAAAATTGTTTGTATGCCTATGTTTTTTTTTTTTTTTTTTTTCATTTTCTTTCAGGATTACACGAAGATGATTAACTTTCTATTCTGTAAATCTAGTGAAATATCATTGAAGCTCACAGATTTCCACTGATTATAAAAAAGATGCTATAAGTATATAAATAATTAAACTTCTTGTACATAATTTTATTTTTATTTTCTTACTCTGAAGAAGAAATGATTGTCTCATATTCAAAAATGGTTAACTTTGAATTCTGATAAACTAATATCACTTTACACACCGAGAAAAAAAAATATGTCTTCATTAAGAACAAATAAAAAGTTATTTTTTAAAACCATAAACTAGAAATATAGATTATAGTTACCCAAACCAAGATTATAGTTACCCCCATGGCAGAAAATGCGAGACGCGACATGTACGTCGCAGATTTTTTTTTTTTTTTTTAGGCTGCAGATTATTTTTTGAAAACAATATAGTGTAGAAATTTCAGGTCTCTCGATTTTGGCTGCAAAAAGTGCAATTTTTCAAATTTTCTCCATCCACAGCATAAATGTGAATGTTTCATTTTAAACACACTTTCTTAGCTTCTAGAACCTATAAAGAAGTAAAATTGTTCGATACCTTTTACTTCTGAAATTTTTAATGATCCCCTCTCCTCTCGTTAACAATCTGCGATCAAACGCCTCATTAAATCCTTACGATTTCCAATCTTTCTCCATACAGAACATAAATGTCAATGTTCTTTTTTAAGTGAATTAAATTTCAGAACCTATAAATAACAAGAATTGTTCAATATATCTCACTCATACATTTTTGTAACCCCCATTCCCCCCACCAACAAACAGTAATCAAATGTTTTGCAGAAATGTTGTGATATCTAACCTTCCTCCATCCTCAACATATATTTCAAATTCTTTTTCAACTTACTTTAATAGATTCTAGAATCTATAAAGAAATAGAATAGTTTAATATCTTTCACTCATATACTTTTTTGGGACGCCTCCTTTTCCCTCAACTCTAACGCTCTGTGATCATATGCACTGCAGAAGTCATGTGATTTTCAATCTTTCTCCATTCCCAACATAAATGTCAGTGTTTTCTTTAAACACACTTTATTAAATTCTAGCAGCTATAAAGCTGTCGCAGATTACACTGCTCTGAAAAAAAAAAAAAAAAAATCGAGTTCTGATACCATTGTTGCTGATTGTTATGTAAAATGACCTCTTGGATCCGAATATGACTCCCATTTTGCCCAGTCACCCAACGTTTTCTAGAAATCCCCTTCCTCAATTTTTTCCCCTGTTTGATAATTTTATGACTATGAATTTGATTTGATGAATGAAAAAGAATTAATTTAACATCTAATATATATATATATATATATATATATATATATATATATATAAATAATTTCAAAAATAACATTAATAACAGATTAAAAAAATAAGATATATAATTTCAGTGGCAAATCCTCCCCCCCCCCCCCTCAAAAAAAAAAAAAAAAAAAAAAAAAAAAAAAATTCCCTTGTCGCAAATGTCTATGTTTTAGAATTTTCCAACTCTGTAGCCCCTCAGAAGATATTTAATGGTTAAAATAATCCTCTCCCCTCCTAAAAAGAAACTTATACCCATAAAATCACCGAAAAATGATAAAAATAAGGGGGCCGTTTCTGAAAAACGGTGGATGATGGGGCAAAATGGACATCATATTCGGACTCAGTAGGTCATTTTACATAAGAATATGCTGAAATGGTATCTTAAGAATTATCATGCCGAGCTATGCTAACAGAAAAATTTCTGTTACTGGGATTAGTTACTGAAACTTACCTCTTGAGTTCACATTTATTTGTAGAGATTTTTATTTAAGTTTGACCATGATAATATAGGAAAACAATTTAAAATTCTGATAGGGGTTTTTAGAACTCGCAAGCAAAGGGAACTATAATTTATAAGGATGACATGGAATTATATTTACTAGAGCCACAATTTAGTTTCTAGATGTCAGTGACAGTTTTTTAATACTTTCTCTTACCCATAGGGTCGAGAAAGTATTGTTTTAGGGTCAAATTTTCGAACGTGAGTTTTTGTTATATTTACATGTTCTGAGGTCCCCTCAATACGGAAATCGTGTTTTTAGCGAATAGTCTGTGTGTCTGCCTGTGTGTCTGTCTGTTACCAGCATATCTCAAGAACAAATAGTAGCAGAAATTCCAAACTCGGTATTCTAAATGTGTATCATATAGGGATGCTACAGTAAGCTTTTCATTGAGATGAAGCATATGGTTCGTGTACAGGGACACACAAAAGTATCCAAATACATTACGTCTATGGGGGAAATTGCAAGTAAGTAGAGTTTAACATCTATAGACTGCACTAAACCAAATGAAACGAATATATATTTTGCGTAATAAATATAGTCAACTGGGAAAAAAAATTTGTGTATGTAGGAGCCTCGCCTCCCCCCTGGGGGGGGGGGGGGGAAATCCCCCCTCAAAGGGAGTAAATTTTCCTGATGGGTATCTTTCAAAAGAGCTCGCCAATACCTTTTAAAACGAATGGTTGAACTACCGATCTGCGATAATTTAAAATAAAGTTATCGATTTTTTTTTTTTTTTTTATGTAATATTCAGAATGAATTCAACTTTTTTTTTTTTTTTTTTTTTTTTTTTTTTTGGATATTTAGTTTTATACTACTCCTCTAATATGGAAACTGTGTGCATTATCATGGGAGATAATTTTTTTAAATAATAATTTTAATAAATTATTTTTACTGAGTGAATTTGAAAAGGAAAATATAGAAGAAAGTCGTGTGGTGGCCACAACACACTAGTTATTTGTTGTTAGTGGATGTGCTTTACTAATAATATTTTACCATTTCCAGGAAAGCTGTTCGGGAATTGAAATAAATTCCTCATAGAGATATGGTAAATAATGTATGTTTTAAACTGAATATTCATCTCTTGTTTTTTGTACATTAATGAAACGGGGGGTTGAGGGGGGCGGTAGCCTCCCCTCACACATAACTAATTAGTGTTACGAAATTGTAAATAATTGTGTTTATTTTTGTATAAATTCTTTCAAAGAGGCTTAGTAAGTTGATAAAGTGCTAATTTTGTGCATTTCTAGTCGTTTTAGCGTTGAAATAGCCTTATTTTCCCTTAAAAACGCATTAAAAAGCCCCAGTAATGCACGTAATGGATTTGGCGCCAAATTTGGCGACTTTTTCCCACCTTGGCGATTTTTTTGGCGACCTTGGCGAGAAAATCCTTATATGGGATATACCAAATATGGAAGCTGTAAGTTGATTGGTTGACCACTTTCTAGCGTTTTCTCGAAAAATCTGAGCTCCATGGAACAGCATATAAGGAGCGCTTCCTCGCCAAGGGCAGTCAGTTCAGTTCAGATCTCAGCCAGCTTCGCTAGTGCTTGCATTGCTCTTGAGCCTCTTTGAGAAAGACTTGCTTCAAGTGTTATTGGTATACAGTTTGTACTGTGGATTTGCTATTGACAGCTGTTGTTTAAGCTGTGTTTACTGTTTGAATTGAAGCTGATACTTGGTTTATAGACCTGCATTTTTCTGGAATTTTCTGTGAATAAATTACTGAATTTTTGTACGTTTGGCCTTTCATTCTCAGACAACTCACGAACCCCCAAGTACGCAACATTTCTGGTGTCAGAAGTGGGATTTGTCTGTGAATGGTGATAACGAGAGCTATGGAACAAGAAATGAAGAAATTTCTAGAAGGACTCACTGCTCAGATGAATGAGTTAAGATCTGGATTGATCGAAGAAATGAAAGAAGGACAAAGAGAAATGAAAGAAGGACAGAGAGAGTTGAAAGACGGGTTGACTGAAGAAATCAAATCTAATCAAGACGAGATGAAGAGAGAACTTTCGACAGTAAAGGAAGTGATTGAAACTAAATTATCGGATATGGGAAGCAGAATAGATGGAATAGAAGAGAAAGTTATAAAGATAGAAGAAAATTTTGAAGAGAAAGTTATAAAGATAGAAGAAAATTTTCGGGAGAAAGTTTTGAAAATACAAGAGAGTTTTGAAGAGAAAGCTATGAAGATAGAAGAAAATGTTATGAAGGTTGAAGAGAGTGTTACGAGGATAGAACGGAGTGTCGAGGCGAAAGTTAAAGAAAATTTTGACCAGGAACTGAAAGGAAGGTTTTTAGAGATAGAAGGTAAACTGAAGAGAATAGAAGAAGATCTGGAGAGAAAAGTAGAAGGAAAGTTAGAATCCAAGCCCCAGGAAACTGAAAAGAAAGAGAGAAGAAGCCAGAATCACGAATTTATTAAGCTATCTACCTACGACGGCAGTTCCTCCTGGCATGTATATAAGACGCAGTTTTCCATCGTAGCTGAAGCTAACGGCTGGGACTCTGCCGCCAAGTCAGTCCACTTAGCAGCAGCATTACGGGGAGATGCAGCCGAGATCCTGAGAAATGTTTCTAAAGAAGAAAGGAACGACTTCGAGGCCCTGACTAGAGCACTGGAGCTAAGGTTCGGAGAGAAGTGTTCTAAGGACTATAGTCGTCTCCAGCTAAAGTCCTGTTACCAGAAAACGGGCGAAAGTTTGCAAGAGCTGGCAGCGGACATTCAGAGATTGTCACACCTAGCATTCTCAGACTGCCAAGCTGACACTCGAAACGACTTAGCTCTTCAGTACTTTATCGATGCTGTTCGGGATCAAGAAATTCAAAAAGCGCTGAGACTCTCCAACATCAGAGACGTAGAATCAGCTTTAGGCTATGCCCTTAGGATAGAGGCAGCCCAACAAGCCTCCCGTAAAGACCGCCATACCATAAGAGCAGTCTCATTAAATGATACGCCTGCTGATGAGAATGAAACGAAGAGAAGTTTCGCAGAGATCTTAAAGAGATTGCGCAACCTGGAAAATAACATAGAAATAAAGGATCGGAAGATAAAGTGCTGGGGCTGTGGAGGGGATGGTCATGTGAAGAGGAACTGCCCCATACGACCAACTATAGGAAATCACCCAGCTTCACCATCATTGCAGGGAAACTAAGAGGAGGCCATCTCGCGGGGCGGAGGTTGCCTAAAATTAAAGAGCCCCAATTTACAGTATTTCATGTTTCATCGATGAGTGGCGGCGATAATGGACTTCACGTCTATGGCCAAGTCAACAACGCCACCTGCCGGATGATTCTGGACACAGGCGCCAACGTGACCATCATTAGGATGGATTTGGCTCAAGAACTACAAGAGAAGATCATCTGGACGCCGCCCTGTGTTAAACTCCAGACTGTGACCGGAGACGAAATTAAAATATATGGGAAAATGAACTTGACCATCACTTTTGGGAATGCCAGTTACCATCATATGGCATATGTGGCTGATATAAGAGATCCTTTAATGATTGGAATTGATTTCCTGAGAAAATTTAACTTTCAATTGGACTTCAAGAATAATGAACTGCATTCGAGTTCGGAAGACATCGCTGTGTTCAACACTGAAAATCAAGACATTCAGACAATTTGCCAGATAACAGCCAAGTCTGAAATTTCCATCCCTCCACACACAGAGACAATAGTTTCAGGAACACCACCTACAAAGCAATACTTCCGCTATGGACTGATTGAATACCCTAATACAGACAATAGCCGAAGAGGAGTTCTGGTAGCTTCATCTCTAGTTGATCTCTCAAAGAATACTATTCCTGTGAGAGTCGCAAACATCAGCGATAAGGTCCGAACAGTGAAGAAGAATGAAGTGTTAGCAGCCTGCACTCCTGTAACATGCATAAACCGCCCCATGCAATCAACCGAATCCAAGTCTTCTGAGCAATTAACAACGGAACTACTCAAGAATGCAGAGTTAGGAAAGGAACAGAGATGTGCTGCGGAGAAGCTACTCCAAGAATTTAAAGACCTTTTTTCTCGAACACCTGAAGACGTCGGGAGAACGAACATCACCCAGCACAGAATTGATACAGGAAATCATCCTCCAATCAAACAACATCCAAGAAGACTTCCATTTGCTAAACAGGAAGAGGTCACTGAACTTCTAAGTGAAATGCAGCACAATGATGTCATCGAACCATCAACGAGTCCTTGGGCCTCTCCCATAGTACTGGTGCGAAAAAAGGATGGTTCAACAAGATTTTGTGTGGATTATCGTCGTTTGAATGACATCACGAAGAAAGACAGTTACCCTCTTCCCAGAATTGACGACACATTAGACACACTTGCTGGCAATAAATGGTTCTCGACGTTGGATCTGAAGAGCGGTTACTGGCAAGTAGAATTACATCCTGATGATCGTGAGAAGACTGCATTCACCACGGGACAAGGACTGTGGCAATTTAAAGTTATGCCATTCGGATTATGTAATGCACCTGCCACCTTCGAACGCCTGATGGAGACAGTGCTAAAAGGACTTTCCTATGAAGCCTGTCTGGTGTATTTGGATGATATTATCATTGTGGAGCGCACCTTTGAAGACCATCTACGAAACATCCGAAAGGTGCTGGAGAAACTCAGAATGGCTAACCTCAAATTGAATCCAGGCAAGTGTAACTTGTTCCGTCGTGAAGTGAGCTACCTCGGCCATATCATCTCTGCCGAAGGTGTGAGAACTGATCCTGAGAAGATCTCTGCAGTCGAGAACTGGAGTCGCCCTGAAAATGTACACCAACTACGAAGTTTCCTGGGGTTATGCACTTACTACAGGAAGTTTGTCAAGGGTTTCTCAAATATTGCCAGACCACTCCACAAGCTGACGGAAGCCAAACAGAAGTTCCTGTGGACAGATGAATGCGAAAAAGCTTTCCAGCGACTTAAAGAGGCCTTAACATCATCGCCTATCTTGACGTATCCACAGCCCGACAGACAGTTTATACTTGATACAGATGCCAGCCATGAGAGTGTCGGTGCTGTTCTGTCGCAGGAAATTGATGGTCAAGAACATGTCATTGCCTATTGGAGTAAATGCCTGTCTAAACCGGAGCGAAATTACTGTACCACCAGGAAAGAGCTACTCGCCATCGTAAAAGCCATAGAACATTTCCATCATTACCTCTATGGCAGAAGATTCCTGCTCCGGACTGACCATGCATCTTTAACGTGGTTGCTCCAGTTCAAGAACCCGGAAGGTCAGATTGCCAGGTGGATACAACGCCTGCAGGAATATGACTTCGAGATACGTCATCGTAAAGGGACTCTACATGGTAATGCAGATGCCTTGTCACGTAAGCCCTGCTCGGAGAGCTGCAAGTACTGCTCTAGAGCCGAACAGAAATACCTGCCGATAAATCCGGTTGCCTGCCAAGTTACTGTCTCAACATCATCAGATCAAGATCCCGATCCATGGAGTGACGAAGAACTTAGAAAAGCCCAGTTGGAAGATCCTGACATAAAGCCAATATTACAGCTGAAGGAGACGACCAGCAACAGACCTATCTGGCAGGACATTTCCAGATTTAGTCCCATTACGAAAGGTTATTGGGCACTTTGGGACTCTCTTCATATCAGAAACGGCGTATTATACAGAAAGTGGGAATCTGATGATGGGAAAAGCTTCAGATGGCAGATTTTATTACCAAGGTCAAAAATTCCAGCTGTTTTAGAACAACTGCATAGTAGCCCTACCGGAGGCCATTTTGGGGTTATGAAGACTCTGCAGAAAGTTCGGGAACGCTTCTACTGGTGCAAGGCAAAGGAGGATGTGGAGAAATGGTGTAAATCCTGTGATGCTTGTGCGGCACGTAAAGGCCCGCAGAAACGAAGTCGAGGAAGACTGCAACGGTATAACGTGGGAGCACCATTTGAACGGATTGCAATCGACATCTTGGGTCCTTTGCCACGGACCTCCAGTGGAAATAAATACATTCTCGTCGTGATGGACTATTTCACCAAGTGGCCTGAGGCATATCCCATTCCCAATCAAGAGGCATGCACAGTCGCAGAAGTCCTAGTGCAGCAATGGGTGTCAAGGTACGGCACGCCCCTACAACTTCATACCGACCAAGGTAGGAACTTTACCTCTGATGTTTTCAAAGGACTGTGTGAGCTACTCGGCATAGACAAAACCCGGACAACACCCTTACATCCCCAGTCGGACGGCATGGTCGAGAGGTTCAATCGTACCATCCTGAATAACCTCTCCCTTCTAGTATCAAGGAACCAGCAAGATTGGGACTTGAAGTTGCCATTGTTCCTGCTGGCTTATCGAAGTGCTGTCCATGAAACCACCGGTTATACTCCAGCCCAGATGCTGTTTGGACGTGAACTTCGTCTCCCTTGTGATCTCCTGTTTGGTTGTCCGCCCGATGCGCCTTCATCGCCCGAGGAGTACATCCAAGATCTCCAGGCACGATTTGAGGCCGTTCACAACTTTGCTCGGGAGCGAATTCACATTGCATCGGAGAAAATGAAGACAAGGTACGATCTAAAGGCTACGCAACACGAGTTTCAGGAAGGAGAGAAGGTCTGGTTGTGGAATCCTGTTCGACGCAAAGGA
This sequence comes from Salticus scenicus, assembly GCA_963930645.1. Taxonomy (NCBI): domain Eukaryota; kingdom Metazoa; phylum Arthropoda; class Arachnida; order Araneae; family Salticidae; genus Salticus; species Salticus scenicus. Next base: position 93,945,571 of record OZ005660.1, read on the forward strand.
CTCTCTCCCAAGTTACAGTGCAACTGGGACGGACCATACACAGTCTTAAACAGGCTGAATGATGTAGTGGTGCGGATCACTAAAACACCTTCATCAAAACCGAAGGTGGTGCACTATAATAGGCTAGCCAAGTACCACACGTAACGGTAATATTAAAAAAATTAAAAATGTAAATACTGGTAAAATTTGCGCATGCGTAATGTAAATATTTGTATATAAATATTTGAACATATTTGTGAATTTTGTAAATATTTCACACTTGATTTGTATTTCTATTTTATCGTTATATGCAACTTAGTTTTTGTGTTTTAGATTGTGTAAATTTGTTTAGTTTCGCCTCTTGACCAAGGGTTGCACTGCCCGGGACGTGCAGTCCTTGGGAGGGGGGCAGTGTTACGAAATTGTAAATAATTGTGTTTATTTTGTATAAATTCTTTCAAAGAGGCTTAGTAAGTTGATAAAGTGCTAATTTTGTGCATTTCTAGTCGTTTTAGCGTTGAAATAGCCTTATTTTCCCTTAAAAACGCATTAAAAAGCCCCAGTAATGCACGTAATGGATTTGGCGCCAAATTTGGCGACTTTTTCCCACCTTGGCGATTTTTTTGGCGACCTTGGCGAGAAAATCCTTATATGGGATATACCAAATATGGAAGCTGTAAGTTGATTGGTTGACCACTTTCTAGAGTTTTCTCGAAAAATCTGGGCTCCATGGAACAGCATATAAGGAGCGCTTCCTCGCCAAGGGCAGTCAGTTCAGTTCAGATCTCAGCCAGCTTCGCTAGTGCTTGCATTGCTCTTGAGCCTCTTTGAGAGAGACTTGCTTCAAGTGTTATTGGTATACAGTTTGTACTGTGGATTTGCTATTGACAGCTGTTGTTTAAGCTGTGTTTACTGTTTGAATTGAAGCTGATACTTGGTTTATAGACCTGCATTTTTCTGGAATTTTCTGTGAATAAATTACTGAATTTTTGTACGTTTGGCCTTTCATTCTCAGACAACTCACGAACCCCCAAGTACGCAACATTATCATAAAAAACTCTTCCTAAGCCTAATTTGAATTGTTTAACATAGGTTTACATAACAGTACTCGTTATCTTACCTCTTAATCTGCAACCTGTATTTATAGTATTCAATTTCAGGGAAAGAGAAAGTAGTGTGAGAGACACACCAGATTATTTTTTTTCTCAGTGCAATCGTTTTCTGAATATCAAATAATCATTATAATTTAAAAATTGATCAGGCTGCTTCTAGATCGTTCTTTATTCACTATCCTCATTGAAGGTCAATTATCTCTAGATTCTTTACGACTTATAAAATAGCCTGGAAAATATAAAGGCTTTCAGAGATCATAAAATGATAATATAATTGTATAAATACAAATTTATATATAGTCTTCTTCTTCTTCTTTTCTTTTTTTCCGTTGTGAAGAAAAATGATTTTCTCATGTTCAAAAATGTTTAATTTTGAATTCTGATTAATTAATATCCCTTAACAATCGTTTTCTGAGTACAAAACAATTATTTTAATTTCGAAATTGGTTAAATTTGTTATTCAAGATAGTTTCTTACCGAAGGACGCTTCCTTTCATGTACTTTATAACTGTTAAAATAGCTGTATTCATAAATCAGTACAAAAACCCTTAACGGGTTAAAAGTTTGTGACGCAGCTACTTTATCGCTATAAGAATTTGAAATATGGGTCTTAAAAATAATGATATCAAATTTTATGTGACGCTTTGCTATTAGTTAAAATATACATAGATTTTCTTATTTGATCATTTGCTTTTTTATTTTATTTATATTTACAATGCAAACATATTTTTAACTTCAAGATAAGACAAATATATAAAATATACTCACTGAGGCTTTTTCATTTGCATTTCAATTTCAAAATAACAGTTTTAAAAGGAATTATATCAAAATTCCAGTGACGCCTCAATGTCACTTTAAAAGATTTGTTTTTAGATTCCACTAAAATTATCTTTCTTTTGTCTAATAAAGTATATTTACACATTGAAACAGTGCTTTTAATTTTCAAATATACTGTCAAATAATCACACTTTCACTGAGTTTGCATTATAAATTGAAATTATTTATTTCAATAAATCGATTTGTCTTTTGCATCACACTATCTCTTTGCACAAATTTTCACTTAGTTGGATACTATGATACAAAGTAACATTTACATAAATTTTACTCACAGTTTTGGATAGCGTGACGCAAAAGACAAATCGATTTATTGAAATAAATATTTTCAATTTATAATGCAAACTCAGTGAAAGTGTGATTATTTGACAGTATATTTGAAAATTAAAAGCACTGTTTAAATGTGTAAATATACTTTAAAAAGTCGTTTTCCCGCATTCATCGTTGTAAAAATTTTCTCCTCTCTTTGTAAAAATTTTCTCCTGCAGTTCAAGTGGTTCCATAAAAACAATAATTACTTCTTTTATCCTAAAATAACCCTTTTCCCAATTTCCATTGAGGATCATAATTGTGATGCCATGTCTCCGGACTATCTATTCATTCTGTAATTTCAGCATGGCAGGAAGTAATTTCTTCAGTAATCCAGAAAATTGTTTCGTGAAATTCGATTGGTTACGTGCGAAAAATGATGAATACCATAGAGGTCTGCACGGCTCGGGCCGAATTTTTCAATCTGTTCTCGGGTCGGACCGGGCCCGGGCTTGAATTTTTTTTTTTTTTTTTTTTTTTTGCAAGCTCGGGTCGGGCCGGGCTCAATTTTTTTGCGTATACTCGGGCCGGGCCTGAATGAAATTTTTTCCGGGACGTGTCGGCCCGAATCTTTTTCTGGTTTCATCGTTAATTAACAAAAAATGATAATGATCAAATATTTCTTCAGTCATTTATTTCACATAATTTTACAGGCTGGTATATCACATAAAATTTTATTTTGTTAAAAAATGTCTGTAACTTCAGTTTAATTGCTTATCAGTCTGTCTGTTCGCGATCTGATTTTCCGAAAATATTTTTAGCATGTCTCGAAATTAATATATTTTATTTAAAGTAATATTAAATGGTTTCCAATTCAAAATCGTATGCATGTCACTACTAGTTTGCGCACATGTTCAAACAAAATAAATTAGATACGTTACTGTGTATAAGGCTTTGTGCCCGATGCTCTGTAGAATTTAGGTGGTATGAAGGCTATAAAAATCTTGCCGCTGTAACTTTTTCTCTAAACTCCTTTTTCTTTTCTCCAGTGCAATTACAATTAAAATTTTGTTTACCGGATCACATGAAAGATTCGTATACATTACGGTACATAAGAGGAAATGGTTGAACGTGCATTTTTAGTAGTAATAACCATTTTAAATACCGTCCTATATTGTTCGATGAGTGCTAATATTTTCGATTTGACATTCTGTGTGTCTTTGTGCCTCCTGTACGTCTATAGTAATGAACTTTTGTTTATATATTATTATCTTGTAAAAGTTCAGCAGCAAAGAAGATTCTATTGCTTCGCTATATAAAACCTCTGCAAAACACATACTAAAAATCTTTTTCATAAAAAGACGTGCATTTTTTTTTTCATATTTTTGAATCGGGCCGGGCCATACACTGGCAAAAAATAAACGGGCCGGGCCCGGGCCTCAAAATTCCGGCCCGTGCAGACCTCTAGAATACCAAAAAGAAAGGCAAGAAAATGATGACGATGAGGGTGCTAATAATGCAGATGAAAAGTAGTTGTGTGTAGCAGATATTGCGTCTGGTACAAAATTTAGTGATAATATTTGCATTAATCAAGACGTTGCGACATGCGTATCCTAAGGCATAAAAGAAATGTGCGATTTCAAAAAATGAAAATAATGGTTAAGAAACGGAGGATAATTTTCACGCCGATGACTCATTTATGGCGATTAAAAATGCACGAACTTTTTCATAAGAACATTAAATTACAGAAACGGACCAGAAAAACGTTGCAAATCTGAATAAATTTCTGTTTCATTTATAAAAAGAACAAAAAACCCAACATAAAATTTTTGATTTTTAAAAATAAATTTTACTTAAAGTTTTACAATATTGGTTTATTTCTTTGATAGTTAGGAAATTAACGAATTAGTTTTTAACACTTTCCAACAAGGTTGAAAACTGTTTATGCATTGGGTTTGTCTGTCTGTCTGTCTGTCTGTCCGTCTGTCTGTCCGCGCTCTAACTTCCGTAAATATTTATGGAATTTCTTGAAACTGATACATGTTATTCAAGTTCACTATCGTATGTTCCCTATTGAAAATGGAGTTTATACCTCTACTGGTTTGTGTACAGGAACCCCCGAAAATATTTCTAAGCATTGTGTTCTATGAGAGGCATTTCAATAAACCATATTTTCATACCCTTACTGTACAAAAATCTTAATGAAATTGAAATATGATATACAAGTTCACAATCGGATGTTCTCTGTTGAAAATGGTGTTTATACCTCTACTGGTTTGTGAACAGGGACCCCTTAAAATATTTCAAAGCATTGTGTTCTATGAGAGGCATTTCTATAAACCATATTTCCATACCCTTACTGTACACAAATCTTAATGAAATTGAAATATGTTATTCAGGTTCACTATCGGATGCTTCCTGTATAAAATGGAGTAAATACCACCACTGATTTGTGTACAGGGACACACAAAAGTATTACGAAACATTGTGTTCTATGAGAGGCTATAAACCATATTTCCATACCCTTACTGCACACAAATCTTAATGAAATTGAAATATGTTATTCAAGTTCACTATCGGATATTTCCTGTATAAAAAGGAGCAAATACCACCACTACAGGGGCACACAAAAGTATTCCAAAGCATTGCGTTTTATGAGAGATATTTCTATAAACTAAATTTTAATAACATTGCTTTGCACGAAGTTTTATGAAATTGAAATGTGTTATTTATAAGCACAAAAGAAAATGCTTTGCATAGAATATAGCATGATTAGCATTAGATTTACAGGGTGACACAAAAATATTCAGTTATATAAAGAGCTATTAATAAATATTTGCTAAAAGTGTACTTTCGTTTACATTAAGCGTTTTTAACCCTTTCTAACATTTTTAAAACTTCCCAACAAGGTTGAAAAGCGTTAATGACTTCGGTTTGTCTGTCTGTCCGTCTGTCTGTCTGTCTCTCTGCGCTGTAATTGCCGTAAATATTTGTGGAATTTCTTGAAACTGATATATGTTATTGAAGTTCACTATCGGATGTTCCCTGTTGAAAATGGAGTTTATACCTCTACTGGTTTATGTACAGGGGCACCCGAAAATATTTCAAAGCATTGTGTTCTATGAGAAGTATTTCTATAAATCATATTTTCATACCTTTACTGTACACATATCTTAATGAAATTGAAATATGTTATTCAAGTTCACTATTGGATTTTTTCTGTATAAAATGGATTAAATACCAACTCTGTTTTATATAAAAGGACACTCAAAAGTATTCTGAAGTACTGATTTCTATGAGCGATATTTCTATAAATCAAATTTTAATAACTTTACTTTCCACGACGATTTAGGATATTGAAATATGTTATTTATATGCATAAAAGAATGCTTTACCTAGAATATAACATGATTAGCATTAGATTTACAGGGTGACACAAAAATATACTGTTATATTAAGAGCTATTATTAAAAGTTTGCTAGAATTCTACTTTCGTTTACATTAAGCGTTTTTAACACTTCCAAGCATTTTTTTAAGTGTGAATATGATATCAATTTGTGTATCTGTCCGTCTGCCTGTCTGCCCGCGCTCTAACTCCCGTAAATATTTATGGAATTTTTTGAAACTGATATATGTTATTCAAGTTCACTATCGAATGTTTCCTATTGAAAATGAAGTTTATACCTCTACCGGTTTATGTACAGGGCCACCCGAAAGTATTTCAAAGAATTGTGTTCTATGAGAGTATTTTTATAAACCATACTTTCATACCTTTACTGTACAATATCTTCATGAAATTGAAATATGTTATTCAAGTTCACTATTGGATGTTTCCTACATAAAATATATTCCATACCACCACTAGTTTATGTACAGGGACACTCAAAAGTACTCCAAAGCATTGCGTTCTTTGTGAGATATTTCTATAAATCAAATTTTAATAACTTTACTTTCCACGAAGTTTTAGGAAATTGAAATACGTTATTTATATGCACAAAAGAATGATTTACATAGAATATAGCATGGTTACCATTAGATTTACAGGGGGACACAAAAATATTCAGTTATATTCAGAGATATTATTAAAAAATTGCTAGAATTGTACTATCGTTTACATTAAGCGTTTTTGACACTTTCTATCATTTTTTTAGAGTGAATATAATTTCAATTTGTGTATATGTCTGACTGTTCTTCTGTCCGTCTGTCTGTCTCTCTGTCTGTTTTTTCTGCGCTCTAATTCCCGAAAATATTTATGGAGTTGCTTTAAACCGATATATTTTTTGAAGTTCACTATCGGATGTTTCCTATTAAAAATTTAATGGATACCTCTTTTGGTTTATGTACAGGGACACCCAAAAGTATTCGAAAGCATTGCGTGCTATGAGAGGAGTTTCTATAAATCATATTTTAATACCTTTAATGTATAGAAACTTTAATGAAATTTTAATATGTTATTCAATTCCCTATCGGATGTTTCCTATGTAAAATAGAGTACATTTCTAACTGGTTTGTGTACAGGGGCACTTGAAAGTACTCCAAAGCATTGTGTTGTATGAGAGTTATTTTTATAAACGAAATTTTAATAATTTTATTTTCCACAAAGCTTAATGCAATTGAAATATATTATTCGTATGGACAAAATAGTGTGCCTTCTATGTAATATAGTATAGCTAGTATGAGATTTACAGGGCCACACAAAAATAATCAGTTACATTAAGAGGTATTAATAAAAATTTGCTGGAATTGCACTTTTGTTTACATGAGCGTTTTAACATTTTCTTATAATTTTAGTGGGAATATGATTTCAATTTGTGCATCTGTCTGTCCGATTGTCTACCTTTCTATATGTTTGTCTCCGGCTCCTATCATCCGTGAATATTTTGAGAATTTTTTAAAAATGGTACGATCAAGTTCACTATGGAATGTTCCCTATTTAAAATGTCATTAATAGGTCCTGTACAACTAGTTTGTTTACAGGGACAACAACAACAATAAAAATATAAAAAAAGCCAATGTATTACGTTTTAGGACAGAATTTTTTAAAAGTTATATTTAAAAAACTTTCTACTGCAAAAATCTTAAGAACATTGTATTATTAATATTCTAAAATATTGTTTTGTATAGAATATGATATGATTAACTTTCAGATTTACAGGGCTACAGTAAAATATTCAGGGATTTTAAAAGCTGTAATTATAATTTAACGGCTGCATTTTCTTTTGCTTTATGCCTTTTTAACACTTTCCAAAATGCCTAAGAGTAATTTTAAAATCAATTTGTCTATCTGTATGTTTTTTCAGTCCTTCTGTCTGTGTGCGATAACGTAGGCAAAGAACATTAATAGTTATTCGATACAACAATTGTGTACAGTTGGAAAGTGTTGATAATCAATGCGTACAGCATGATTTTTCTTTCTTGTTTTATTAGTAGTATACTGTATACATTGTGTGTATTAATCCATAAACATTGTTTTCTTCATGTTTTGACTATAACCCGCATTCATCGTTTTCCCGCTGTCATAGTTTTTTTTACGCACCCCGTGAAGAGGTTCTACTGTATATATCTATATAAATAAAGAGAAGTGTCTGTGTGTGTGTGTCTGTGTGTGTGTCTGTGTGTGTATCTGCGCTCTGGTGCTCACACTACTGATCGCAGAGCTTCCAAATTTGGCATATAGGTACCTGGGACCATGCATGTGTGCACCTCATCGAGATTTTTTCGAATTTCGAATTTGAATTTTTTAAATTAAAGTTTTTTCGATTTTAAATATTGGCTTTAATGCTTCATTTTTCATAGATTTATTATTTTGCTTCTATCGTCTGCGTATCTTAGTAACGGCTATTACGCAACTTATTTTTATTTAATACATTCATTTGAAGGCGAATTTTTTTTTTTTTTTTTTTTTTTTTTTTCAATTTGTTATATTTATTAATCGTAATGCAGCAGAAAAAATTTATAACAGTTATATTTAATTTTTTATAGTAGAACAACTTCTTATTTTTCAATTTTTAATTAATTCCTTTAAAAGAAAAAACTTTTATTTGTTAATTTTTTTAATTTACAGTATTTATCGGGAAAAATAGTAGTATATACGTAGTAAAAAGGATTAAAATGATTAAAATTTATTTGTTTATATGTTATATTTATTTTTTAATCAACTTTTTGTTTTGTTTTATTTTATTTCATTGGTCGGAATCAAATTGTACTATAGTGTAAATAGCATGGGCTATAAAATACATGGTTCAAAACTAAAATATTTAATAGATGCTGAGATACAGTCATCTTTAAAATCGTAGTTCTTAAATTGTAGCAGATCCCCCCTGCCGTCGATAAATATCCAGATTGAAGTGCCCGGAAAAGATCTTTCTGCAAGCACGGGAAATCTAGACCTGATGCAGTGCGGGCGGGAAAAGAGCTGCCGTAGACAGCGGGTACCCTAAGCGAGGTTTGGAGCAATTTCAGTTTATTTTCTTTTTTTTTTTTGGTTTTTTCAAGAATGTGGTGTAAAAAAATAAATATTTATTCAATTCTTTCAAAAATTCATTTAAATATAGTGACCAGCGAAGCGGGCGTAGCCTGCTAGTAATCATAATAATAACAATTAAGGCTCTTCTTAAATATAAATGTTTGTTCGAAACTATTCAGACGACTTTCACGCATACCATTTCTTGAAACTTTCCAATCTTAATCAAACTTTTCAAGTGGCACTTTCATTTGATCTTCGAAATACTAGACTTAAATTTTCTGCAATTATTTATTTTTAAGTTATTCTGAAAAGAGACATACACATATAACAACTGATAAAAATTTGTTTTTCGTATTCAGGGCATCTCAAAACCGTACAACAAAAAAATCACTGTTGAAAACTGGATTTTAAAAAATAACCTGTCTACAGTATGAGTATTAGTAAGTAATTATCATTTCTAAAAATGGTTTTCCTGGTAAAATGTAGTAAAACATTTCTATCAATTACATTCAATAGCAAAGAATGTTTTCGCTTAATTTTAATTTTGGGTTGCCTTGTATATTATCTTTAAATTATATAGATAAACCTTACAGTGTATTTAAATTTAACAAAGTATGAAAAATACACTGAGAAAAAAAATATGCCGCCTTCATATAGAATGAATAAGTGGTCATTTTCTATATCCCTTAACTAGAAATATAGATTTCCGAGATATGCGCATAAAGCACGCCAATAAACTGAATGGACGAAATGATCGAGAATTTCTAGTCTACACATTTCTAGATGATGAAACAATATTCTGAATATTCTGAACCTTTTGTATTGCGAGAAATTCTCGCTTGATTTTCTAGAATTGGGTCATACACCAAGATTATTGTTGCTAAAACTCGCCTCTTGTATATACATTTATTTGCAGAGATTTTCAAATAAGATTGACCACGATAATATAGGCAAACGCTCTGGAATTCGAATAGGGGTTTCTAGAACTCGCTTTCAAAGGGGACTAAAATTTATAAGGATGACATGGAACTATTTTTTCGAGAGCCACAATTTAGATTCTAGATGTCAGTTACAGAATTTTTTCTCAGTGTATATAATACAACTTGAAATGCTCTTCCAGCAATAGTAATTTGAATTTCTAAATATAGCTTTAATACATGCGAAATCTTTAGTGTACCCATGTAAATGAATGGTGAATGATTTTGATACTATATTCTATTTAAAACATACTTTTATGAATATAAAAAATAAATGCTCATTAGGTTTTCTTTTGTTCAATCTAAATTTACCAGAAATTTTACACATAGACGTAAAATATTTAGATTATCTTGGATGTCCCTGTACATAAACTATTTGCTTGATTGTAACAAAATGTTGCATATAGTATCTCCATATGGTACTGATTAAGAAAACCGACTTTGGACTTCCTATAAATATTGGTCTTTGGGATATGTTGATAGATCACTTGCAGACACACAGACCAACCGCAAGAAAACCTGAATTTCTGATTCAGGGGACCCCAAAACATATAAGCATATTAAAATTTCAGTTTTTAAAATATGACCTAAAAACTATACTTTCACTATTATATATGGATAAGAAAAGTAAGAAAGAGATAATTTTTCCATATTTAAAAATGATTAATTTTGAATTATCATAAACTTAAAATAACATCTAAAGCATGTATTTTGAGGTAATAATAATAATAATAATAATAATAATGATAATGATAACTCTTTAAATTACTTAAATGATCAACCAATATTTAAACTAGTATGATGTGGCCACCACATGACTTTCTTCTATATTTTTCTATACAAATTCATTCAGTAACCTTTCGAAAGGTACCCATCTTGAAACTTTACCCCCCTAGGGTGGAGTACCGATGCCCCCACATGCATAAAATTTTTTTCCTAGATAACTACTACTATTATCAATAATTCATATTCATTTTAGGATCACCAGTTTAAAATAACTCTCATTATGTACATTTATACGAAATTTTGTCCTATACTGCCATGTTATAAGTTTGCAAAAAATGCGATCACAGCGCCACCTGTGGAGCGATTGATCCCTAAATCTAATCAGCACCAGTTTATGTCAGGGTACAACTAAATACCAAGTTTGGTTAAATTTCATTCATTAGTTCGTGAGCTACAGTGTCCACAAAAATCGTGATACAGACAGACATTTTCTATAAACTACCAATTCGTGTTCTGGACGTTCCCAAACGTGTAAATCCATCAAAAAACGGAGGTCGAAAATTTTCGCGATTCCAATACTTTCTCTATATTATATATAGAAAAAAGTAAAAAAGTTCTTTATTTTTTTTTATTTGAAACGAAAATTATTTTATTTGATCAATGGCGTTCAGCATTCAGCTCTATAAAACGACCTGTATTATGCTCATAAAACTTCACTAATTATAGAACCATAGTATAATGGCATAAATGATTAAACTATACTTCTAGATAATTACCCTTTTATTTTCTCATTTTAATGAAAAATAATTTTTCCACATTCAAAAAAGATTAACTTTAAAGTTTTTTTTTTTTTTTTTTTTTTTTTTTTTTTTTTGGGGGGGGGGGGGGAATCAACTTTCAAATAGTTTTTGAGTGGATGAAATAATAATAATAATAATAATTTCATAAATTATCAAACAATTTGTAGAATACTGTCTTTTTAATTTTTTACTCAAAAATAATCTGGTGTGTCACTCACACGACTTTCTCTTACCCTGAAATTTAATACTATAAATACAGGTTGGAGATTAAGAGGTAAACCTATGTTAAACAATTGAAATTAGGCTTCGGAAGAGTTTTATATGATAACTAGTTCTGTGTGAGGGGGGCTACCGCCACCTCCACCCCCCGTTTTATTAATGCACCTACATTTATATAGAATTTAATTCGGTTATTAAAAAATAATCCTGTTTTTAAAAAATAATTTATTAAAATTATTATTTTAAAAAATTATCTTTTATGACAATACAGACGATTTCCATATTAGAGAAGTAGAATAACACTAAATATCCAAAAAAAATGTTGAATTTATTCTCAATATTACATTAAAAAAAATTGTTTTTGTTACAAATGAAAAAAATCGATAACTTAATTTTAAATTATCGCAGATCGATGCTTCAACAATTCGTTTTAAAGGTATTGGCGAGCTCTTTTGAAAGATACCCATCATTTACTCCCCTCGAGGGGGGTCTTCCCCCCCTCCCCTCCCCCCCAGTGGGTGAGCGAGGCTCCTACATACACAAAAAAAATTTCCCAGTTGACTATCTCTATTACAAAAAATATATATTCGTTTCATTTGGTTTAGTGTAGTCTATAGATGTTATACTCTACTTACCTGCAATTTCCCCCATAGACGTAATGTATTTGAATACTTTTGAGTGTCCCTGTACACGAACCATTTGCTTCATCTCAACGAAAAGCTTACTGTAGCATCCCTATATGATACACATTTAGAATACTGAGTTTGGAATTTCTGCTACTATTTGTTCTTGAGATATGCTGATAAGAATCACGCAGACAGACACACAGACCATTCGCTAAAAACATGATTTTCGTATTCAGGGGACCTCAGAACATGTAAATATAACAAAAACTCACGTTCGAAGATTTGGTCCTAAAACAATACTTTCTCGACCCTATGGGTAAGAGAAAGTAAAAAGATGCCCACTTTTTCAAACAATTTTTAAATGGAGAAATAGAAATTTCCACAATGACCAAACTGCTTGTAGACAGCTGTCTGCAATCTTTTCACTTTCATACTCAAAATCAACAATAATTTTGTTTTATCAAATACGTTTAAACTTTCAGTTCTGCAAAACTAATAAAATAGCCTAGAGGTTCACAGCTTTTCACTTACAGAACGATGTTCTAATTGCATAAATGATCAAGCTACTTGTAGATAGGTTAATTTTCACTTTCATGTTACGAATAAAGGTTGATATTTCGATATTTAAAACTGATGATCCTGAATAAATAAGTATATCTCTCTACAATTTTTTTTCCCTATTATTATTAAAAAAAAAAAAAAAAAAAAAAAAATGTTATTTCAGATATTATCAAGCTTTTTATACGCCACTGTACATTAACTTTTTGTACTGAAAACAAAATATACATATTATTATCATTACTGTTATTATTATTACACAGGTCGACATGTAAAATTTTGATTTTATAATTTTGACTGATCTTTATGTTTTTTGGTGTGCTAAAACCGAAAATGAAGTTAGTTTTTCTCTATCACGTATAGATTTTTGTCAATACAGGGTGCCTACCTATATAATTTCTTCCATTACTCTTCCACCAATATAATTATATGGTATGTTTTATAGTATGTTTTCATGATTAATTAATTATGGATACCTATCATTGCAGTAGCGCAGCACTAGTGCGATGTAAAACCCTACGAACCAACCAACCAACCTATTGTTATGATGGTATAAGTAAGAAATTGAGTCGGTAAGCACCCTGTATTGGTAAAAATCTATACGTGATAGAGGAAAATGGGCTGAATTTTCGGTTTTAGCACATCAAAAAACATAAAATTCAGCTAAAATCATCAATCAAATTTTGTGAACTGCAATTTTGTAGACCAGTGTTATCAGTTTTCATTTCTGCAAAACTGATGAAATTTTCTTGGGGTTTCTAGATTTTCTTTGATTTAAGAACGATCATCTGAAATAAACAATCAAGTTATTTGTAAACAATCTCTTCCAGCTTTTTTATTATTGTAAAGAAGAGATGATTTTTCTGTATTAAAAAATAACCTTCTTCGAATTCTTATGAACTAAAAATATCCCACTGCAAACATTTTTGAATTAATAATAATGATAAAATTCTTCAAATTACATTTATGATTAACGTACATCTAAGAGTTAACATTTTAATTTTTCTCTCAAAATCTAAGTAACTTTACTTGATTTAAAGATTTTGAATTTACAATCCTGTAAAATGGTTTGGAAACTGATAAGATTTCACTGATATAAATCGATGCAACAATAGCATGAATGATGAAACTTCTTGACGATAACTGCTTTTTAATTTTTTTTACACTAAAGTAAAAAAAAAAAAAAAAAAAAAAAAAATGCATATTCTAAAACTATTAATTTTGAATTCCAATAAATAAAAATTACCATCTTTCAAACAATTTTTAAACAGGAAAAAAAAAAAAAAAAAACTCTAATTCAGTGAATAATTTAACTACTTGTACATAGCTATCTTTTCACTTTTCACTTTTTACTCAAAAGTAAAGGTAATTTTATTTTATCAAAGACTTTTAACTTTGTTTTCTACAAAACTAGTAAAATGGCCTCCATTTTCATTGATTATAGAAGGATGTTTTAATTGCATAAATGATGAAGTTATTTGTAGACAGGTTACTTTCAACTTTATTACTATTGAAAAGGTTTGATATTTTTAATATTTAAAATTAGTAAACTATAAAAACTTTTAAAACATTAAAATGTCACTCTCACAACATCGTATTTTCATTCTTTTTTTACACACAGAAAAAATTCTGTAACTGACATCTAGAATCTGAATTGTGGCTCTAGAAAAAATAGTTTCATGTCATCCTTATACATTCTAGTCCCCTTGGAAAGCGAGTTCTAGAAGACCCTATTAGAATTCTAGAGCGTTTGCCTATATTATCGAGGGCAAAGTTATTTAAAAATCTCTGCAAATAAATGAGACTACAAGCGGCGGGTTTCAGCAGCTATAATTTTGGTTTATGACTCAATTCTAGAAAATCAAGTGACAATTTTTCGCAATACAAAAGATTCAGAATATTGTTTCACCATCTAGAAATGTATAAACTAGAAATTCTCGATCATTTCGTCTATTCAGTTTATTGGCGTGCCTTACGCGCATAGCTCGGAAATCTATATTTCTAGTTAAGGGATTTAGAAAATGGCCACTTATTCATTCTAGAGGAAGGCGGTATATTTTTTTCTCCTTTAGTGTACTCAAAGCAAATTATATTATTATTATTATTATTATTATTATTAGATCAGAGGCAATTAGCTTGCATTTTTGCAAATCTACTAAAATTTGTATGAGGTTGAGGTTTCTATATTTCCTTTGATTACAGAACGATAGTTTGAATTGTATAAAGGATCAAGCAAATAATTGTCTCTTCAACTTTTTGTTATTATAAAAAGATTTTTTTCCCCATTCAAAAATATTTAACATTGAATTCCCATGAACTAAAAGTACCACATTACGAATATTCTTTGAATTAATATTAATAATAATAATAATAATAATAATGTTTAAATTATATATGTGATCAACGTACATATTAAGAATTGCCTTTTTATTTATTTATTTATTGTTTTTCTCAAAAGCGAAAGTAACTTTATTTGATTGAAGATGTTCAACTTTCTACTCTGCAAAATGTCCTCGAAACTCACAAGATTTCACTTTATATAGATTGCGGTTACAATAGCTTCTCTTTCTTTCTTTATATCAAAATTGACTTTCTCTCATTCAAAAACCATTAACTTTTAGCAATATTTAAATAAGAAATAATAACAGAAATAATAAATAATACTTCAGTGCAATAAATGATCAAATTACTTACACACACAACTGTCTTTTCACTTTCTTACTCAAAATCAAAGGTAATTTTATTTGATCGAAGACATTTAACTTTCTATTCTACAAAACTTGTAAAATGGCCTAGAGGTTCATACCTTTTCACTGATTATAGAGCGATGGTCTAATTGCATAAGTGATCGAGTTACTTGCCGGCAGATTACTTTTCACTTTCTTACTATGAAGAAGAGGTAATTTATCCTACAATAAAAGTGATTTATAATTTATTCAACAATTATGTCTTTTGGAATTGTTGGATTTTTCTATTACACTCAGAAAAAAAATTCTGTAACTGACATCTAGAATCTAAGTTGTGGCTCTGGAACAAACAGTTCCGTGTCATCCTTATAAATTCTAGTCCCCTTGGAAAGCGAGTTCTAGAAGCCCTTATTAGAATTCTAGAGCGTTTGCCTATATTCTCGAGGGCAACGTTATTTAAAAATCTCTGCAAATAAATGAGACTACAAGAGGCGTGTTTCAGCAAATATAATCTTGGTATATTACCAAATTCTAGAAAATCAAGAGAGAATTTCTATTACACTGAGAAAAAATTCTGTAACTGACATCTAGAATCTAAGTTGTGGCTCTGGAATAAATAGTTCCATGTCATCCTTAGAAATTCTAGTCCCCTTGGAAAGCGAGTTCTAGAAGCCCCTATTAGAATTCTAGAGCGTTTGCCTATATTCTCGAGGGCAAAGTTATTTAAAAATCTCTGCAAATAAATGAGACTATAAGAGGTGGGTTTCAGCAACTATAATCTTGGTATATTACCAAATTCTAGAAAATCAAAAGAGAATTTCTCGCAATACAAATTATTCAGAATATTTAAATATCCAGAATATTGTTTCACCATCTAGAAATGTGTGAACAAGAAATTGTTGACCATTTCGTCTATTCAGTTTATTAGCGTGCCTTACGCGCATAGCTCGGAAATCTATATTTCTAGTTAAGGGATTTAGAAAATGGCCACTTATTCATTTTAGTAGAAGGCGGTATATTTTTTTCCCCGTCAGTGTAGTACTCAAAGCAAATTATATTATTATTATTATTATTATTATTAGATCAGAGGCAATTAGCTTGCATTTTTGCCAATCTACTAAAATTTGTATGAGGTTGAGGTTTCTATATTTCCTTTGATTACAAAACGATAGTTTGAATTGTATAAAGGATCAAGCAAATAATTCTCTCTTCAACTTTTTGTTATTGTAAAAATGAGTTTATTTTTTCCCATTCAAAAACATTTAACATTGAATTCCCATGAACTAAAAGTACCACATTACGAATATTTTTTGAATTAAAAATATTAATAATAATATAATAATGTTTAAATTATATATATGATCAACGTACATATTAAGACTTGTCTTTTTATTTATTTATTTTTTTCCTGAAAAGCGAAAGTAACTTTATTTGTTTGAAGATGTTCATCTTTCAATTCGGCAAAATGTCCTGGAAGCTCAAAAGATTTCACTTTATATAGATTGCAGTTACAATAGCTTCTCTTTCTTTCTTTAAATAAAAAATAATTTTCCCTCATTCAAAAACCATTAACTTCAAACAACATTTAAATAAGAAATAATAACAGAAATAATAAATAATACTTCAGTGCAATAAATGATCAAATTACTTACACACACAACTGTCTTTTCACTTTCTTACTCAAAATCAAAGGTAATTTTATTTGATCGAAGACATTTAACTTTCTATTCTACAAAACTAGTAAAATGGCCTAGAGGCTTACAGCTTTTTACTGATTATAGAGCGATGTTCTAATTGCATCGAGTTACTTCCAGGCAGGTTACTTTTTACTTTCTTACTATGAAGAAGAGATGATTTATCCTACTATAAAAGTGATTTATAATTTATTCAACAATTATGGCCTTTGGATTTGTTGAATTTTTCTATTACACTAAAAATTCTGTAACTGACATCTAGAATCTAACAAGGAAACATTAGAAAGGTGTCATCTTCAAAAAGTATTGAAAAAAAATATATATATATGTGATTCTACTCTTTATAAAACACTTGAAAATGAAAAAATTATCGGCTGAAATGAATTACAGCAACCACAAAAAATTATCAAAATTAAGCATTTTTGGCGATTTAGCGCTGTTAGGCAATACGTTCGCTAGCACCGAGATTGCCGTGTACGAACAAAACTGTGTTTTGCTTTTCCGCCAAGTACTCAAAATCAATCGCCTAGTAGTGTGAAATCGCCAAATATGCTTAATTTTGATAATTTTTTGTGGTCGCTGTAATTCATTTCAGCCGATATTTTTTTTCATTGTCTGGTGTTTTATGAAGAGTAGAATCACATACATTTTTTTCAATACTTTTTGAAGATGATACCTTTTGAATGTTTCCTTGTGAGTTGTGGCTCTAGAACAAATAGTTCCATGTCATCCTTATAAATTCTAGTCCCCTTGGAAAGCGAGTTCTAGAAGCCCCTATTAGAATTCTAGAGCGTTTGCCTATATTCTCGAGGGCAAAGTTATTTAAAAATCTCTGCAAATGAATGAGACTACAAGAGGCGGGTTTCAGCAAATATAATCTTGGTATATTACCCAATTCTAGAAAATCAAGAGAAAATTTCTCGCAATACAAATGAATATACAGAATATTTAAAATATTCAGAATATTGTTTCACCATCTAGAAATGTATACATTATAGAAATTCTCGATCCTTTCGTCTATTCAGTTTATTGGCGTGCCTTATGCGCATAGCTCAGAAATCTATATTTCTAGTTATGGGATTTAGAAAATGGCCACTTATTCTTTCTACAGGAAGGCGGTATATATATATTTTTTCCCCAGTGTAGTATGTAGTAAAAGCATAATTGGTTAAAATACTTGAATAGATTGTTTGTATTTTTTTTTAAATACCAAAACAACGATGAATTTTCATTTTTCCAATTCCGTAAAACTAGTGTCCGTGAAAAGTTAATCTGATCACTTTTCAAGTAAAATGATTTACTGCAGCTTGCATGATTAAGCCATGATCTGTCTTTTGCTTATCTGGAATTTCAAACTTAATCCAATAAAATATCATAAAGGTAGATAAAAGTTTTTATTTATTTACTTTTTATTTATTTTACTGGACAAAAAGTATTTTAATATTTAAACGATGTTCTGAATGATCAAGTTATTCGTAAAGTTGGTTACGTTTCCTTTTCTTGTAATGAAGAAGAATGAATTCATCTTACTATAAAAGTGATTTATATAATTGATTCTACAGTCATGGATTTCGGAATAGTTCAATTTTTTCTATTAAGTAAGTACTAAAAAGAATAATACAGGTTTACAAAATTAATGCTGCCAAAATTTGATGTGATACACTGAGAAAACTAGTTGGCTCACTTTCCCATCCTATTTATGTTCTCACAAATTTCTAGTGCGAGACATATTATAATCATGTTAAAAGAAATGAATTTGACCAAAGCTTTGATACAGTGACAGAATGAAATCCCCGCCTATTAGGCTATCCACCGTTCGCTTCGATATATTTATCTTATTCTAATCTATTAATTTATTTTATCAGGGTCAATTCCATTGTTTAGTTTTCATGCTACTATTTCCAATGCAATAATCCTCAAAATTCAGATTTATATGAAAAATTTACAATTTCGCTATGTTGATAAAATCGTAAATTACGAATAATTTATGAAATTTTCCTATTAGAATATTTGTATTCAATCATGTTCAAACCAATATCCTAAATGTAATTTTGAAGTTGTCTAATGTATTTATGATCCTCAAAATGGAAGTTTATACTAAATTTTGCCTTATTCTGACATGTTAAGAAAATCGTAAATTCCAAATAACTTACGAATTTTTTAAATTGAAAAAATCATAGTCTATGATATTCATGCCAGTATCCTAAATAATATTTCGAAAGTGGTTTGACATCTTTACGATGAAAATATCCCTCAAGATTGACGTTTATGTGAAATTTTGCTCTATTTACGAATTTCAAACAAAGTAGCTATAGCCTGTCAAAATAGCCCGTGGACAAATTAATCCCGGAACAAAATAACTCCAGGACAAAATAGTCCCCACAAAACAGCTTCGACGAAATAGCCCAAAGTTTAAATAGTCCGAAGACAAAATAGCCGCAGACAAAGCAGTCTCAACATAATAGCCCCATGACAAAATTTTCCCGACAGAACAGTCCCGAAGAATAGTATAACGTAGAGAATATTTTTATCGTTGACGATGGCTGAAAAAATAAAAATTGTTTTAATAATATTAAAACTTAATTTGTAATTTCTAAGCGCTTGCCTCGGCTATCTCAGACCCCATTTCAAACTTGAACTTAATTTAATAAATGAATTTAAGAGACTTTTTAGATTAAAATAAAATGAATAATTTATTTCGACTTGAAATATTGGGAGGGAAGAATCGTGGAAAAAACTCAGTACTTAACCAAATAAATAAAAAGTAATAGAAAAAATACAGCTCATCGCTTGTGATTAACTTGTAAAAAGCAGGCTTTCGAATGGCAGGAGATAATTGATTCTAAGCCCCGTTAATAAGAAGAAGCTCACATCCGATAGACTACTTAATCCACTTCGCAATGATAATGCTTCACTAGATTCGTTCACAATACTATCTTGTAATCACTACTCCTCTATACGTCACCAATAATAACACTATCTCGTAATATCTACGCCACTAACACAACATCTCTTACCACCCTTCACTTATTTAACTATCCTGAACCATCAACCTCCATCACTTCAATTCCCCAACACCCATACTAATCATATTCACACACTTTACGCAAACTGCGTGAGTCCTATTTTCGTTTTAGTGGCTCCATGCCGGCGTAAATTCATCCCAACTCCAATCTATTGCGTAATCGACTGTGCTGGGTCCAGACTTCGTGTTTTCCATCTCCGATCAACATTACTTCACAACTGGCTACATCCTTTTAACCTAACTCGACGCCACAATCTTACTTTCCTGCGGCGACATTCTTTTGACTCAACCTCTTTTACCTCACAAATTTTAAAGCAAAGGTCCAAACTTGAAATAAAACTCAGACACATTTTTTCCCTTGCGAGTTTATTTAATAAACAGGGATATTTTCCAAAGAACGTGAACATAGTTTATCAAAAATTTAATAAATCTTCCCGATGACAGTATGAAGTGGGGGAACAGTACCAGGACACAAGTCTCTAATCCATTTCGTGCTAAGTCAGGATAATGCCGTCGAAAGCTGGAGCGAAAAATGAAATTGCTTTTGGCGTTTACTTTTACATTCGCCAAGTTCAAAGTACTTGGCAGAGCAAGACTGCAGAATTCATTACGAACAAATTCATGTAATTTTTTGAAAAGGTAAACCATTAATTCGTTGGCATATGTTACGGAATATTGGCATGATTTCGCCAAGTTTTTAGTCCCTGGGAAATAACCAGCTAAGCAAATATTTTGTCTAGATAATGTTGGAAATTAGACGACAAGAGAGCAATCGAGTTATGTTTTGATATAAGATTAAATAAGCCAAATTAGTGACAGAAAAAAAGAAGAAGAAGAAGAAGGGGTACATATAAAAATTAAAAAAAGCATATTGAAAAGTTATTATTAATAGGTTAAAAATAGTATATACTAGGATAGCTATGCTAGGAAATTGCAAGAATCGTATTCCTTTTGTGTTAGATGTTTTTCAAGTAAGACTAATTTTAAATATACAGTATCGTTTATAGTGCACATTGATTATACACAATATACAGGGATAGTCAGAATTAAGCAAAACGCTCTTTCCTGTTGAATGTAATTGATGGAAGAGCTTTGCATATTTTACTAAGTCGACGAATACTGCAAAATTAAGTTTTCATAACCATACTGTAAAAAGTATTTTTTTAAATTCTATTTCCAACACTGATTTTTTTTTTTTTTTTTTATGATATCACGTTTTGAGGTGACCTGATTACGAAAAGGCAATTTTTCGAGGTTGACCTTTATATACATCTGTTATCAACATTACGTAAAAAAAAAAAAAAAAAAAAAGGCAGGAAATTGAAATTTGGCATTTAATTTCGTATTAGGTTGCCACTTAAAAATTTTATCAATACTGACAAATTTGAACACAAATTAATAAAAGCCTGAACTTTTTTTTTTTTCTAATAATTGTATGCACTGCAATTGAACGGAGGGGAGCATTGCAATTAACAGAACATGAGGGGGGCGGTACACCCCCCCTTCTCCCCCCCCCCCACCACACACAGAAATTACATATCAAATAAAACTGCTTCTAAACCTATTTTAGATCATTTTAAAAGTACATTGAACTTTATTATCTTACGCTATTGATCTTGAGATTAAAATGTAATTCATCAGAATAGTTGCTGGATGGATAGAAGCAGAATCTAATCACTTTCCCATCAGTAGCCTTAAGATGAACGTTTTTTAGAGGTAGTACAATTTGGGCATCAAATATGTATCTGGGCGCGCATTGTGAAATGCCCATCGATTCATTTAATTAAATTTATCAAGATATACCTGAAAAGGAATGGGTAATTATATTAAAACGAGATTACTCTCATTAAATAACATCAATCTGATATATTTTTAATTAATTTTTTTATTAAATTTCATCAGTTCCTTATTTCTAGGGAGAATTCACAGAATTTAAAATAAAAAGACTTTTGGATCAATTACACTGAATGTATTACAGATGAATACAAGGAGTTGGGTTGGATCTAATTTCTTCAGTTTTAGATACTTGGTAATTTTAATAAAACAACAAACTGACCAAAGAATTAAACTTTCTCACCATATTACCAGGTTGAGGGGGGGGGAGGTGTAACCAGGGCGTAAGATATCCAGTCACAGAGAAGAGCAGGTATGATGGCGTAAGATGGTCAATCACAGAGGTAAACAGATATGATCAGTGAGTAAGATGTTCCATCATCACGTCGAGGATTTTCTCCATATTCCTTTTTCATGCACATTATGACAATATATTTCGGCGCACTTGAATAAGTATATTTTACTTAATTATTAACTTTTTTTTTATGGCCAAGGCTAGAACCTTTACCTAGTAATGCTTATAATTTGAAGAGCGGTTTTTTCTTCGATCAAGAGAAAATTATTTTTTTACCAGCTGATCGTTCGGGAAGATAGGCAAAAATCACTGAGAAATTATTTTATATTTTTTCTTAAGCCACTCTCATTATAATTTTTAGTAGGAGGTCTCATTTTGTCATTTTCTTATTGAATTGGTTTACTTATTGGATCTCTTCTGCTCCAATCTGCTTGCTCCTAGATCTCCTGGCATAGTTCTCAGGATTCAGTGTCCATTTATATGGTCCCTCTTCTTTGTTGCTCTTTAAGTGCTGGTCGTAAATTTGCATTGTAAATTCTGGCAGATACTTTTTTACGTGTCGTTTCATGACTTTTCTTTAGTTCATAATGCCCTTTTATGATTTCTTCTTTTTCTTAAGAAGAAATAACGACTGCACTATACCCAGCAATAGTACTGAAATGCAGGCTAAGAGAAAGTCTAGTGAGTGACACACCGGATTATTTTGGTAAATTTTATGTTTTCTATCCAAGATGCTGAATCTAAAAATGACCGTCATTTTTGCCTTCACCTAAGTTTCTTTCTTTCTTTTTCCTTTTTTCAAAATAACAAAGGTTTAAAAAAAAAATCATAGCAACTATGAAAAGAAAAAAAAAAAAAAAAAAAAAAGTAAATAAAGTAGAATAAAATAAATCATTAAGTTTATTACAATGAATTAAACGTCATAATTAACCAAACAATTCTTATATGATCTATTTAACACTCTGTGTTCACTCTTCTTGCCTGTGAAACCTTTTTTACTTGCCCTTTGATGCTTCTGCAAACATTGCCCCATCAGTGGTCGAAAGTTTAATGCTCGAAAGTGGGACACAAGAAGTTCCGTGTTTGATCCCAGCTCGCACTCATCGTGTGCTCATCGCGCCCATCGAATTTTCCGTGGTCTTCTTTGGAGAAAACCATGGAATCCTATCCGGAGAAAATCTTATACGGATAAGATTTTCTCAGAAAGATCTCCCACAGAGGGTATTTCACCGAGGCCTAGTGCCCAAACGCTGGCAACAGGCCTTAGTCCCAAAACACCAAATGCTTCTCAGAACACACTTTCACTTTTACTCCTTCCACTGCCTCCCCTGTGATCCATCCCATTTTTCATTTGTAAAATTTTTTAGATTCATTCTCATACATATTATTTTAAAGTAAGAAATAATTAATCAATATGGTAATTGTAAATGAACGTTAGGATAATAGATTTCATGTTGAGAAAAGTTAAACGCATGCACGCAAAATTAAACTAAAAATATGAGTTTTGCAAAACAAATTGTCATAATGGAATTTTCTCATTATTGTTATTAGTTTCAGTGTGTAAAAATTTATAAGAAACAATAAAAAAAAATTCTGTGCAATTTTTCGAATGCACGTCTTTATATACTAATTCAAAAATTCCTATGTGTGCGTGAATGTACATTTACATAGAAGAGAATTCGTGTATGTTAGTGCAACAAAAGTGGTCGAGTGATTCTGTTCTCGAAGCGGCCCACCAACGGCCGAGCGGTTCTGTGTTCAAAACTGGTGGACGTGAGATGCCGGGTTCGATCCGGGGTTGCGCTCGTCGGCCTAGCCGTTCGGAGTTTTTCGTGGTTTTCTCCGAAACTTGCGTAAATACGGGCTAAAACACCTTAGAAAGACCTCCACGGATGGAACCCTCCCTCAGGCCTAGGACCCTAGAGCCTATAGCAATCAATCGACCTTATACCCAAACACCAACCCCAACACTGTTCTCGAAGATAGTAGACGTGAAATTCCGTGTTTAATCCCAGGTCGTGATCGTCGACCTTGCCGCTTACAGTTTTCCAAGATTTTCTTCGAAAGTTATATAAATACGGGATAGTGCCTTTCATAAAACCCCCCACAGAATACATTCTACCCTGGCCTACGACCAAATTGCAATCAATCGGCTTTAATGCCTATATCACCACACTATGTGTGTTAGAAGTCTAATTCTTCGTCTGTTTTTTATTATACTATTCCTTCTTGTTTTTACTTTCCGAACACTATAGTGAGGAAAGTATTGTAATCATGTCAAAAATCCGAATTCGAGATTTTGATGTTTCTATACGTTTCGAGGTCCAACGAGTCCGTTTTCACTATTTTTACGATGATGTGTGTGTGTGTATGTATGTGTGTATGTATGTGTGTATGTCTGTGAGTGAACACGCTAGCGTCTAAACGCTTTGTTCGAATAAGCTGAAAGTTGGTACGTATATTGTAAGTCACCATAGTACGAACCCTATAGATTTTGGTGAATCTAGCACTTATAGTTTTTTTACAGGGACACAAAGAAAAATTCTTTATCATTATGGCCAAGGGACCAAAATCTTAAAAGTGCGATAGCATCTAAACGCCTTATTCAGTTGAGCAAAAACTTTATACACATATTATAGGTCACAGATACTCAATCTGTATAGATTTTGGAGAATCTAGCACTTATAGTTTTTTTACAGGGACACAAAGAAAAATTCTTTGCCAAATTTTTAAAAGTGTGATAGCGTCTAAACGCCTTATTAATCCCAGCAAAGAATTTGTACACATGTTATAGGTCACATTTGAACCAACTGTATAGATTTTGGTGAATCTAGCACTTACAGTTTTTTTACAGGGACACAAAGAAAAATTCTTTATCTTTATGGCCTATGAGACCAGCGATAGCATCTAAACACCTTATTCAATTGAGCTGAAAATTTGTATGAATATTATAAATCACTGTTGCACTAACTATAAGCATTTTGGTGAATCTAGCATTTATAGATTTTTACAGGGACACAACGAAAAATTCTTTATCCTTATGATCTAAGGGCTCAAAGTGCAGTAGCGTTAAATAAAACCTCGTGTGATATATGGAGAAAAATACTCAAACACTCTGTTATGGTTTTCTCTTTTTTGTTTGTTTAGCAACTCCTCTTTCTTTATTTTATCTACAAAACTGTTAGTTACTCAATGTTCGGAAAGTCGAGTGGAGTCACTCCAGATTTTTTTATATTACAACAATGTTTTTCTCAAATCAGTCGTTTCAATCATCTTTGTTTGAGACATTTTCGTTTTTAGTACCGCCTAAATAATCTCCTTAAATGAAAACATACTTATTTTGTGTTTCGTAATTCATTAAGTACAGCCTTCGTTGGAAACTGCTTTCATACATACACCCCGCGACAAAAAGATAGGAACAAAGGGTTTTTTCGTTGATTTTTCATAAAATAACGTTATCTAAATTGTGCTTATCGTTTACTATTATTATAAAATAACACTATTCCTGGACTAATTTTTGTTTTAAAACTAATTTAGAAAAATTTTAAGACTAAAATTTTTCTAATTTAAGACTACACAGCGCGACAAAAAGATAGGAACAAAGGTTTTTTTTTTTTTTTTAAATATGATTATTTTGAATATGAATATTTTGAATATGATTCAAATATTTAATATGTTTTTGATATGATAATATTTTGTTATGATAATAAATGATCAGCACAATTTAGATAACGTTATTTTATGAAAAATTTAAAAAAACCCTTTGTTCCTATCTTTTTGTCGCGGTGTGTAATCTTAAATTAGAAAAATTTTAGTCTTAAAACTTTTCTAAATTAGTCTTAAAACAAAAATTAGTCCAGGAATAGTGTTATTTTATAATAATAACAAATGATAAGCACAATTTAGGTAACGTTATTTTATGAAAATCAACGAAAAAACCCTTTGTTCCTATCTTTTTGTCGCGGGGTGTATATAGGATCTACTTTATTCGCCTGATGAAGAGTCCAGCTTAATTATTTCGAATCGAAACGATTGTCGTATCTTTTGTGATTTAGGGTGTTTGCTAACAAAGGCATTATTTTTAATTGTCATTTTATTGAGGTTTGTCAGACAAGCTTTCAAAGTCGAAATATTAAACTTATACATTAATTCAAAATGTAATTAAATCTAACGGACATATTAATTATGATGATTTATCACAGAACCAATACTGCTTTTTGTCGGGAACCCTAGGATTCTAAGGCTCCCAATGGATATGAATAATAATCTCGAGGACTTTTTTAAAGAATTTCCGTAGACAGATCTTACTGCTCTACAAATTCAACATCCCAGTGGCGTGATTCAACTCCAAGAAGATTTTTGACAATAAAGCTGGACAGGTAGGTAGGTCAGTGACGTCAGTCAATTTCGACGTCATCGTTCCGGTTCCTCCATATATAGTCGAATGAGGTCTAGAGATCCAGTTTCTAAGCTGTTGCCATCATGATAGGATCAAAGTGGATAGTGTTTCTAGGACTTTTTAGCACTGGAGGTAAGAGAGAATCTTTTACATAATTTTTCCGGTGATAGTGTTTTATATTTTTATATATTGGTTTAAATTATACATTTTTTTTTTTTTTTTTTTTTTTTAAACCAATTAAAAAAACGTATGTATGTCAACATGTTGAAAATTAGAATTTTTATTAAATATACGGATATTTTTTTTTTTCCGTGTTTATTTAGAATGTGATTCAGAGATTTTTTTCGCATTGAATAAAAGTGGTGCATAATGTATTGTGTATATATAATTATTATACATTTACTTGTCACTACTATGCATTAAATCATAATTAATTTGTAAACTTTAAATTAATTTCATAAGATATTTTCTAAAAGAAAAACATTTAGAGTACTTTTTTTTTTTTTTTTTTTTTTTAATTACGTTGATATAAGAAAAATGAAGTTTTAACCTAAATATGTGTCAAATTATTTAAACTTTAAATTTGTAATGGCATTCTTTTTTTTATTTTTTTTTTTCCTATAAGGTAGATTTTAGAGAACTTTAATATATATTCATTGCATATAACAAAGGTGTAGAATATATGTATACATACATATGTATATATATGTATATACATACATCATATTTCCATTCTACCAAGCCCTCGAAAACGTTAGAATGCAAATAATGCTTTTTTCTCATTCCAATTTCCAATAATTCATTTCGATTTTACTTTATTTCTTTTTTGGTTTGATTTGGGTAGTCTTCGCTTATGATCCGAATAATTGTTTTAATACTGAAATTAAATCATCTTTAAATTTCAAATTTTTGCACTGATAATATTGTATTACTATATATATATATATATATATATATACGGTTATAAAAGTATGCATATAATATAAAATTAAGAGGACTTTATAATTTTTTTTTTTTTTTTTTTTTTTTTTTAACACCGACACTCAAACAGGCTGTTATAAGTTTGTAAACCTTTTGTCTCTGTGTATAACTATCTGTCTGATGTGGTATTATAGCTACCACACGAATGGAGCGATTTCAAAACAGTTTTAAATAATTTTATTTTATATTTTATATTTTAATTTATTTTATTTTAAAATTAGGAAGCTGTCTTAATCGGTATAGTTATTAATTCTGTTTGATAAAAATCTGTTTCGATATTAATTATTTAATTATTAACAATCACCTTTTACAAAATCTACGACGCATGAAACCTCTGTATGTAGCATCGGAGCTGATTTTAACCTTTCGCCGATCCTAATACTGTAAAGCGCTCTAAACACTGTTGACAAATTTACGGATTCTTTTATTCAACTATCACCAATACTTTTGAAGACTGATGTTTGATATATATAATAGACGAATACCCTTCGAAGTGATCAGGCAACCATTAGAATTAAAATTTAGTGGTGGATGTTGAATAAAATAATTACAAGATAAAAAGAACTTTTTATACACCATGTTTTAAAATTTTCTGTTGAATCATATAAACGCTACCGAAGGCAGCGGGAACCCGGAACAATTGGTTAAAAGCATTAAAAAAATTCATTGCTATCGTGTTTTGAGCTATTATAAGTTTCAAATGGGGTCAAAGTTTCATAACTTTCCTATCCGGGAAGTTAGTTAAAAATCGATTGCAAGCTTTGTACTGGTAACACTGCCGGAGGCAGCAGTGTCCCGATGCTGTTGGTTAAAAATATTTTTAAAATGCATTTTCACCGTGTTCTGAACTATTCTGAAAGTTTCAAATGTCTAGCTAGTCGGGAAATTAGTTAAATAAATTTTCTGTCGAATCATATAAACGCTGCCGAAGGCAGTAGGGACATGAAACAGTTAACTAAAAGTATTAAAAAAAATTATTGTCCCCGTCTTCTGAGCTGTTCTGGAAGTTTCAGATGTCTAGCTAGTAGGGAAGTTAGTTAAAAATCGATTGCAAGATTTGTACTGGACAAACAACAAACAAACAAGAATCGAAGTTAATAAAAACATGGTAAAAATTCCTAAATTTGGTATTATTGACCACAGGAGTGAAATTAAATAGGACTGGCAAAGGTTTAATGACGTTTGATTTGCTTGAAAGCTATTTTAATCAGGATGCTTTTTAGCTGTGTTTGATGAAAAACTGTTCAGATACTAATTATTTAACAATGTAAAGCAAGTTTTATAAATAACCTGATGCTCGAAGTTTGATGCCCCAGTGTGTGACATCTTAGCTCCGATACGAAGGAGATGATTTTAATGTGAGATTTATTCTGTTTGAAAGTTGTTTTAATCGGAACGCCTCTTTGCTATGTTTGATGAAAATCTGTTTAGATATTAATTATTTAATAATCAGTTAGTCTTCACCCGCCTAACGGTCGATGTTTTCAAATGAACGTTTTCCCAATTTTGCCGTATTAGTCATATTCGCCAGATGAGAAACGGTGGCTGAATGTCGTGATAAATAGCCAATAATGAGAAGGGGGAAAAATTAACTTTATTTTTTATTATTTTTAATTCTTTCTTTTTTCATTTTTAAAAAATCAAAATAATGGAATTCGGGTCATGAAACGTAATGTAATTATTTACGAAAATTAATTTCAGCGCAAATTCGTCAAAATCGTCGCTAGTTATTTGTGGAAGGGAAAATAACTAAATAATCCAGTTGTATTATTATTATTATTATTATTATTATTATTATTATTATTTACTCTACCTGAATCAGATCTCGATAACAGAAAAGTACCGTAATATTTTTTTTCAATTTGAATTTCTTATCATTTACATTGTTTTTAACATTATTAATATATTAATATTACTAAATTGTTTATAATTTATTATTATTTTAATTATTTTTTTTATTACGTTTTCCTCTAATTTAGCTATAAAATATTTGTATTATAATTAATTAAGATATTAATTAAAATTATTATTAATCGTCAAATTTTAAACTGCTGCTTGCGTATTCATTTCCGACTTGTACAGGTCACAATTTTTTGTACAGGTAGCTTTGGATGATTTTAATAAAAAGTTATTGACTTTTTTTTTTTTTTTTCCCATTAAAAATTATGCGAAGAAAAAAAATTTTTTTTCGAGAAAATTTTATTAATATTTTTGGTTAATTTGAAATAATTTTAAACTAATTCATTAAAACTAACTTCTAAGTATTTTTTTGTTATGAGATATTCGATTAATCTACTTATATAAAAACGAAGGAAAACTAGTATATTTTGGCCACCACATGACTTTCTTCTGTATTTTCTTATAAAAATTCGCTCAATAAATTTTTTTAATTAAAATTATTATTCATTAAAATTACCTCCATGATGAATGCAGACGATTTTCATTCTAGAGAAGTAGTAGTGTAACAGTAAATATCCAAAGAAAATCATTTTTATTCACTATATGAATCTTTAAAAAATGTGTTTTTTTTTTTTTTTAAGAGAAAATCTCAACAACTTTATTTTAAATTATCACAGATCAGTGATTTAATAAGTTGTTTTAAAAGTATTAACAAGATCTTTTGAAAGATACCTATAATTAAAACTTGTCCCCTTCAGGGAAGGAGACTTCCCCCATCGGAGAAAAATTGCTCCTATATATACAAAATAAATAAATAAATAAATGAATGATAAATTCCCCATTTGAATATCAGTATTATAAATAATTACTTTTAATTTCATAATGATTATTAAAAAATAATTCACTTTATGCAGATTTCTACGAAATTTTGTCCTATACTGCCATGTTAAAAATTTACAAAAAGCATGATGGCATTATTACGTTTGTCTACTCCAAATATCCGCAAAATATTATACACAATTGAGTACTTCTTTACTATTGTGCGTTAATTCCTTTAGATTCAAAATGTGTGTAAAAATCTTTAAAGTTATTATAACGAAGGTGTGAAATCGGGTGTGTTTAAATAATTCTACCAATATGTAACAGTCAGATAAAATCTTAACATTATTTATAGTAAAATTTATTTTTTATTAATAATAATTGACATGTATGTATATCAAGTAAAATAAATAAATAAATAAATAAAAATCTGGAGTAACTTCACTCGACTTTCCAAAGATTAGGGCCGCGATAGCCCAGTCGGTAGAGCGCCGGCCTCGTAATTGGAAGATTGCGGGCTCGGTACTCGAGCCGGCCAAAGACCGTAGTGTACACTAATGGTGGCTGGTGCACGTAAAATCTGTCGTGGTCGCAATGTCCTCCATGTTCCCATCAAAATTATACCTCTTGGGGTCACCGAAGCCGGAGAGCCATCCCTTCCGTGGAAGATCAAAATTGTGATGGCATGTCTCCGGACCACCTCTAAGGGTGTGTCCCAGACCGTCGCCAATTGCCCATCTGCGCAGCACTAGTGCGACGTAAAACCCAACCACCACCAACTAAAGATTAAGTAATTAACAGTTGTTTAAATAAATTTAAGTAAGAGAAGTCGTTAGATAAATAAAAAAGAAAATTTTAATAGGGTGTTTAATATTTTTTACCTATAAAAATCTTTAAGTACTACATTCCCCGAAATCTACACTTTTCGTGAGATGGTAACCTATAACAGGTACATAAATTTTCAGCTCAATCGAATGAGGCGTTTAGACACTATCGCATTTTAAATAATTTGAGCCTATAGAACATTTTGATAAAGAATTTCCTTTGTGCCTCTGTAAAAAATATTATATGTACTAAATTCACCAAAATCAATAGGGATCGTGCTACAGGGACTTATATGTAACATACGTACCAACTTTCAGTCCAATCGATCAAAGTGTTTAGACGCCATCTTCTTCACTCAGGTACATACACATACATATACATCCACGTATACATCACCATAAAAATAGCTAAAATGAATTCAGGAGATCTCGAAACGTATAAATCCAAACGTATAAATCCAAAATCTCAAAGTCGAATTTTTTCGTGATTACAATACTTCCCTTACATATGTTATATGTATGTTCAGAAAATAAATAGAGAAAAAATATTTTACTATTTTTGTTAAGAAATACGGTAACATTGTTTAATATAAAAATGATTATAATAAGATCCTACTTTATTAATTATTTACTGGTTTTTGTTTACTTAAAAAAAAGCTTTTATATTTAATTTTTTAATACAGAAAATAATATTTTAATCACTATACATAACAGAACAACCCTTTTTTGAAATGAATACAACATATTTTTTAATACGTCATATTTTTCCAAATTGTTATTAATAACACTGCTGTGCAAAAAAAATTTCTTTTTCGAGATCTGATACCATTCTTGCTAATTTTTACGTAAAATGACCTCCTGAATCCAAATATAACTCCTATTTTGCCAAGTCACCCACCGTTTTCTAATACACCATCCCCTCCCACAATTTCTTTCCCTGTTCGATAATTTTATGACCATGAATTTGATTTGAAAAAAGAAAAAAAATTAATTTATCGCCTAAAAACAAAAAAATATAAAGTTTAAAAAATAACATTAATAACAGATAAAAAAAAATAAAATAAAATATGTAATATATAATTTCAGTGGCGGATCCCCCCCCCCCCAGCACACCCTAAAAAGAAAGAAAGAAAGAAAATAAAATAAATAAATAAATAAATACCTTGTCGCAAATGTCCATGTTTTGGAATTTTCCAACTCTGTAGCCCCTCAGAAGGTATTTAACGGTTAAAATAATCCCCCCCTCCTAAAAATCAATTTTATAACCATAAAATCACCGAAAAATGTTTAAAATAGGGGCCATTCTTAAAAAACGGTGGGTGATGGAGCAAAATGGGCGTCCTATTCGAATTCAGGAGGCCATTTTACATAAGAATATGCTGAAATGGTGTCAGAGGCAACTTTCATGCCGAGCAGTGTAATTTAACATTATTATAATATGAAAATTTAAATTATTTTAGATCATTAGATAAATTATTTTCCAAGAGATTTTGTAAATATTATTTGAAGCATGATATATTTTAAGCTGAAGTTTCCAACTTAATTAACTAATTCAAACGGAAAAGTGACTATAATGCCCCCACACGAAAATATTTATTTTGTGACTTTCATTTTCTAACTTTAAGCCTTTAATTTTTGGTCTACACCACTTGTATATCTTCTTAGTTATTGCACTTAAATCTTTGTAATTATCGTAATTCTACGTATTATTAGCTATTTGTATATTTAGAATAAACGCTGTTTTAATTCTCTATCTTATAAACAGTTTCTTTTTAAGGATTTTTAATAATGGTAATGATAATAATAACAATAACAACAATAATAATAATAATAGTAATAAAGTAAACTGTGAACGAAAGCTTTTTCAAATCTGTTCCCAAATCTAAATGGCATATTTTTATTTAGTTCTTCATCATATAATAGCTATTGAAAATTTAGGTAATTGTGAAATTTTTCTATTTTACGTTTTCATGTTTCCACACGTTTTGAGATGTTTTGAGGATGAATCCGAAATTTTCAAAATCGATGCATTGTCAACCTGTAGAGCGGGCCAGTATATTAATTTGTTAAGTCTGTTTACACATTCTTTGAAGAAGAAATTATTGTTAAAAGATTAAATGAATTTTAAAATAGCATTTATGATACTGACGAGAACCCTGTTGATTTTTAATATCTCGATTTAGAAATATCGTAAGTTAGCCGAGATTTAGGATTTTATCGGCAAGAAAGAAAAAAGGCTTCAAAATTGGCTTTTGATAAAACTTTCCTATTTTTAAAAGACTATTATAAATTATAAGGTAAAGCTAAGAGAGTCTGTGCATAATTCATTAAAACGTTATAAAAAATCTAAATTTTAACTTTTTGCTAACTGTTGGTGTATAGCTTTGAAGTGATCCTTCTTCTACGCATTTCCATTACTAATTTGTTGTTATACTACGATTTAAAGCAACAGCTGTAATAAAACGAAGAGAGCTATACTATAGGGTAGGAGAGATTGCGCTTAATTTTAACTACAATTAAATTGTTAACAATGATAATTGCACTTAAATGATATTAGTATAAGGTTTTTGTAAACAAATATTTTTGTGTTACATGAGGGTATTTCAATTTGATAATTAAAAAAAAAAAATTAAAAAGGATTAATTTTATTTTAAATAAATTAAAGAAGCAGATAAAAAAAACCAAGACTAGATAACAAAAACTAACGTTTTAGTTACTAGATAACATATTTAACTTAAAATTAATAAAGTTTCTTTTCAGTTTGAATGGTTTCTTGTTTGTTGACCTAATATATCGTTGTGTATAATCGTTGCACTCGTTGTTATAAATGATGCAACTTTCATGCAACCACCTGGCACAAGTAAAATTTATAAACGAGTCCATGAGAAATCGTTTAATTAAAAAATATTTTGTAATACTACCATTCTATAAAAATTCCTAGAAAGTGTTTTGAAAATTTGAGGAAACATTTTTGAAAACGAGATAAACTTACCACGTTTAATCTTAGACTGTTCAAGCAATGAACATGCACATTTAAGTGGGCACGCTATGATCGATATTGTAGAACTACCTGTGGTTTTAGAGCGCCTATTATACTCCTTCCTGACGATACCCTATATGAGCAATCTCTCCCAGCTTTATCTTATATGATTCATTCAGTTGCATTCTTAAAATTATAATGGAGTCATAGATATAGTAATAAGACATAGATTGATCAGCGAGAGGGAAAAAGTGATACCTTTTTTTTCGGGTAAAGTCACTCTAATGGCTGCCTTTTCCCGAGTAAATCACACACAGGAATACACACGGATAATTTAGTAAATAAAATTTATGAATAATTTGTTTATTAAAGGTGAATGAAAAACTCCAGGTACAGTTTCAAATTCATTTTTATTTTTATTCTTTTTTTTTTTCAATACTCTCTAATGGCTGATTTTCGAAAGTTTTTTCGGCATCAAAATTTTTTGCTCGATAACATGGGGATGATAGATTTATATAAGATATTATATCTATGAATGGAGTTTGAGTTTATGTAATTATTGTTAAAATGGGGTTACTAAACCCTTTCCTGTTTTAAAGTACCTCAAATCAATTTCTGTAATTGAATAATAAATTCATTTAATCAACTTTATGTACGTTTATAATTATAATATTTCATGACTTTAAATTTGGGTATCAATAAATACTTTACTTCAAAGAAACGTACAATTAAAATCCGATTACACTATTAAAAGTGAAGTGTTCTAAAATGTGTAAAAGGACATGCCCATTTCGAAATGGGCTATTTTGTTTCAAAAAGGAAAACATGTTTGTGTCATTTATAAAATTCAAATTCAATAACAAATTAAATTAAATTAAATTTGTTTTCGAACTGATATCCATTCACTTCATATAATTCATTATAAATATGCGGAACTAAAAGAAATTCTTTAATAGAATTTTCACAGATTTAAAGAGAAAGAGTTCAAATATAAAATTTATTCGCTCAAATCTCCAGAACTATTTTTCATGGTGGTTTCATACTGGTTTGCGGAAGGATACATGGATGAGAATTTATGTTTGGGATATTGGAATTTACGATGGTCGATGACAATTCCTGAGCATGTTAATATACTCAATAATAAATACATGGGGTCATTAAATTTGAGTATATTTGTTTCGGAGCTATTTTAAGTATATGACATACTAAAATTTGAAACAATTTTACTCATTTTTGAGTATTTTTGCTCCTTTATTTTTTCAGTGTATATCTATGTCTCATTCTTTTCCCGAACCGCTAAATGCAAAATGGCGCGAAATAAACCAGGGATTCCGGCTTGACCATTTTAATTAAATTATTCTAATGTGTTTAAATGATATCAAAATAATATCCAAAGCGAGTATAAGATAAGCGGCACATTGTATTGCTAAAAAAAAGTCTCACCTACAGCAGCGCTAACTGCTTAAAGCGGTTGGGTGGCAAAATAAAACAGAAGCGCAGTAGAATTGGTTAGACAAACAGCCCTCATCTAATCGCCTGAAAGAAGATTATTAGCGATTTCAGTAAC
The DNA here is from genome assembly GCA_963930645.1 of Salticus scenicus. Classification (NCBI taxonomy): domain Eukaryota; kingdom Metazoa; phylum Arthropoda; class Arachnida; order Araneae; family Salticidae; genus Salticus; species Salticus scenicus. Next base: position 93,981,120 of record OZ005660.1, read on the forward strand.
ACTTTTTTGAAAGATTTAATTATAAAGTGATATAATAATAGTAATTCATCTTTTCTGTTTATTTATTTATTATTTTATTTATTTATGTTTCAAAATTTATTTGAATATAGCGGTTTGCAAAGCGACCAAATTCTACTATTACATATTACTTTGATTGATATATATTTTGCACAGTTGCATTTTTAAACAATTTTAATGGAGTTTTAATTTTATGTAGTTATTGGGTTGTTCGGAAAGTGATTTCGTTTTTCTCAGCAGAGGACTTAGTTGTATTTTTTTCACACCATCTTCACAATTAAGCTGCATTACCATTATATATTGTGACAGCTGATATAGCAAGGCTTGCTTGAGAAAAAGTTCGTTTTATTCTGCTCAATAGGTTTTGATTAATGCTCTATCAAATAAAAAAAACCGGGAGCGACATTTTCGGCATATTTTGTTTTTGCTATCAAAAAGGTGAAAATACTGTTCAAACAAGGAAAAAATTATACGATGTGTATACAGAAAATTTATTTAAAGAACGCCAGTGTGAAAACTGGTTTACCAAACTTTGTTCCGGCAATTCTGACGTTGAAGACGCATCACGTTCTGGAAAACCAATTTATGCTAATGAACACAAAATAAAGTATTGGTTTATAAAAACTGCCAAATAACAACTCGTGAGATCGCTAAGAAACCGACCAAAGTGGAGAATATATAATTCAATAAAATATTTATACAATATATGAAAATCGTCTTTCATGTTCAAAGGAAAAAACGAAATTATTTTCCGAACAACCCAATATTACTAACAGAATGGTATAAACTAGTATGTTGTGGCCACCACAAGACTTTTTTACTTTCTTCTATATGTAATATAGAGAAAGTATTGGATTCGCGAAAATTTTCGACCTCCGTTTTTTGACGGATCTACACGTTTTGGGATGTCCTGAACACGAATTGATAGTTTTTAAAAAATGTCTGTCTGTGTGTCTGTCTGTCTGTCTGTGTGTCTGTCTGTCTGTCTGTCTGTATCATTTTTTTGTGGACGATGTATCTCACAAACCAATGAATGAAATTTAACCAAACTTGGTATTTAGTTGCACCCTGACATGAACTGGTGCCCATTAGATTTGGGGATCAATAGCTCAACAGGTGGCGCTGTGATCGCATTTTATAGGACAAAATTCCGTATAAATGGGCATAATGAGAGTTATTTTAAACTTGTGATTGTAAAATTAATATGAATTATTGATAATAGTAGTAGTTAACTAGGAAAAAAAATTTGTGCATGGGGGGGCATCGGTTCCCCCCCTGGGGGGAAGTACCCCCCCAGGGGGGTTAAATTTTGAAGATGGGTATCATTCGAAAGATCTCGTCAATACCTTTAAAACGAATGGTTGAACCATAAATCTGTGATAATTTAAAACAAAGTTATCGATTTTTTTTACTTTTAACAAAAAAAAAAACTTAGAAAAACAAATCGTTTTTTTTTTTTTTTTTTTTTTTTTTTAAATATTGTTACTGATTGAATATGTATAGGAAAATATAGAAGAAAGTCTTGTGGTGGCCACAACATACTAGTTTTTCTATATAATATTATACAATTTCACGCAGTACAAATTATTTATTAAATATTTATTTATTGAAATTGTTTTCCATAATGAATATAGACGATTCTTATCTCGAAGAACTATAACCCTAAATTCCGAAAGAAAATAAATTTTGTGTCAAAATCAGAAGAGATGCTTCTTTTTTTTTTTTTTTTTTTTTTTTTTTTTTCTTTCCGTTAAAAAAAAAAAAAAAAGTGTTTTAAGTCATGAAATCATGTGTATGATTTACCCATTCGTTTTAAAGGTACTGACGAGATCTTTCGAAATATACCCATGTTTAAAATTTATACACCACACGGAGAGGGGGGCGGGATCTTCCTCCCAGGGGATGCATACTTTTTTCCTACTTTACTACTGATATTATCAATAATTCATATTAATTTTACAATCATGTGTAAAAATAACTTTCATTATGTACATTTATGCGAAATTTTGTACTATAATGTCGTGTTAAAAATTTAGAAATAATGGAATCTGTTAAGCTATTCACCCCCAAGTGTAATCAGCACCAGTTTAAATCAGGGTCGAATTAAATACCAAGTTTGGTTAAATTTCATTCCTTGGTTCGCGAGATACAGAGTCCACAAAATTTGTAATGCACACACACATGGACAAACATTTTCTAAAAACAGTCAATCATGTTCAAGACATCTCAAAACGTGTAAATTTGTCGAAATTTGGAGTTCGAAAATTTTCACGAATCCAATACCTTCATCTTATATATCTGTACTGATAAGTATAAAGGATTTAAGTCCAAAAAGGTCGATTTTGAGTTAAGTACATAGTCAGACTCAGAAAAAAATTCTCTATCGATTGGTATAAAGAATTTAAATCCATGCCATTTAGTCTTTGAGAAAATCCATTGGTAAAAAAAGATTCAAGTCAGAAATTTAGCATTAATCTTTGGTATAAAATATTTAATTCAATTTTTTCCCTTCATCAAATGAAGATTGATAATCACTAAATGGTATAAAGGGTATAAATCAACGTAATCCCTTTTTCCTAATCGATTTTCTAAGTAGATTTTAGTTAGTTTAACTTTATTTTTTGTCTCCTGAAAAATCAAGAATATGGACTTAAATCCTTTATACTTATCAGTACAGATATATAGAAGAAAGTAAAAAATAAATATGCATAAAACGAAATTTAAAATAGTATAAGTGAATTAAAAACCTTATGCGAAGAGTTAGAAATAAGTAACGTTATAAATGGGGTTACTAAACACTTTCCTGTTTTAAAAGTTCATTACCTACTTTTTACTTCCCAGTAACGTAAGCTACGTCTCTTTCCCAACTTTCTATTTACTATTCTTTTCTTCTTTTTCTCGCTAGATAATAGTTATTTTATTTTATTTTTACGTAAAATAAGCTGTGGGCACGACTGTAAAACGAATGATCGAGGAAAATTTCAGTGGTTTCAAATTCAATACTATGAATAATGTGGAAAACTTTTGACAAAAGCTTTGGGTTATTTTTAAAATCGTTTAAAATGAAGCATTTAGTAGAAAATTATAACCTTTATATATCTGATGTTAGATTCTTTTTCTTAACTGCAGGATAAATATAGGGTTACGTAACTACTGCAGGTTGAGCTGTGTAAGGAATATTTTAACCCTATTTATATATTATAAGATATTCAGCGTTTATTTGCGTACCTGCTTATAAATGCAAATTATATTTTTGTGGTTATGACACTGTTTATTATTATTTCTAACAGAATGAAAACTAGTTGACATAAGTGGGCTTTGTTCACTTCCCCATCACATATTTGTTCTCATACATTTCACGTATTTAAAATGAATATTAATCATTCTATGAATAAATAAATAAGTAAATAAATAAATAACGCAGGCCGACATGTAAAATTTTGATTTTATAATTTTGGATGATCTTTGTGTTTTTTGGTGTACTGAAACCGTTTTTCGTTTTTCGACAAGTAAAATTTTGATTTTATAATTTTGGCTGATCTTTATGTTTTTTGGTGTGCTGAAACCGTTTTTCGTTTTACAGTCGTATCATGACTGTAAAACAAATGATCGAGGAAAATTTCAGTGGTTTCAAATTCAATACTATGAATAATGTGGAAAACGTTTGACAGAAGCTTTAGGTTATTTTTAAAATCTCTTAAAATGAAGCATTTAGTAGAAAATTACAACCTTTATATATCTGATGTTAGATTCTTTTTCTTAACTGCAGGATAAATATAGGGTTACGTAACTGCTGTTGGTTGAGCTGTGTAAGGAATATTTTAACCCTATTTATGTATTGTAAGATATTCAGCGTTTATTTGCGTACCTGCTTATAAATGCAAATTATATTTTTGTGGTTATGTCACTGTTTATTATTATTTCTAACAGAATGAAAACTAGTTGACATAAGTGAGCTTTGTTCACTTCCCCATCACATATTTGTTCTCATACATTTCACGTATTTAAAATGAATATTAATCATTCTATGAATAAATAAATAAGTAAATAAATAAATAACACAGGCCGACATGTAAAATTTTGATTTTATAATTTTGGCTGATCTTTATGTTTTTTGGTGTGCTGAAACCGAAAATGAAGCCAGTTTTTTTCTATCATGTACAGATTCTTGTCAATACAGGGTGCCTGCCTATACAATTTCTTCCATTACTCTTCCACCAATATAATTTTATATAGTAAGTTTTATAGTATGTTTCCATGATTCATAGATGCCTATTGTTGTAATTGTGAAGCACTAGTGAGACTTAAAACCATATCAACTAACCAACCAGCCGATTGTTATGACGGTATTTGTAAGAAATCGTGTCGGTAAATACCCTGTATTGACAAAAATCTATACGTGACAGAGAAAAATGGACTGCATTTTCGATTTCAGCGAATCAAAAAACATGAAGATCAACTGAAATCATCAAATCAAATTTTGTCAACTTCATTTTTGTAGGCCTGTGTAATTTGTGTAATAAGTACAAAACTTTGAATAAATACCGTAAAATTCAATAATTCGCAACAATTGTTTAGGATCTAAAGAAAACATGACCCTTCGTCAGGTGAACAATGTCGGCCCGAGTGCAGCAATGCAAACAAGGAGGCATCGCACATTGCATTTGCGGCATTCGTGCCTACATTGCTCGTCTGACGAAGGGTCGTGTGTTCTTTCGACCCGAAACAATTGTTGCGAATTCTTGAATTTCATGGTGTTTATTCAAAGTTTTGTATTTCTTACTTTTAAACTGTGGTGCTTTCTTATAAATAATTTGTGTGCTTAAGTCTACGCGACCAAAGTTTAAACTTCTATAGCGATAGATATAGCATAATTAAAAAAACTTTCTTACCAATTAAATCAAATAGAATACAGTGAATTCGTCTGCTTTTAAATAGCACTGTACATTATCTATACTAGATTGTATATGGATTTAAGTGAACTAAAATAATAAGCATAATACAGGTGAAAACATTTCCAAGCGTTTTCACTGATAGTCTGTGATAGATCTGAATTCTTTGCATTAATCCTGCATATAAACTTTAATGCTGTTGATGTTATTTCCTATAGTAGACATGCTTTTGAGTTACTGGAAAATGTATGTAATTTCATTATCCTTATTTTAATAAAAAGATATAAATATACACTTTCAAAAACCCCACCCGTAGGTTACAATATATCGTATTATTATTATTATTATTATTATTTTTTTTTTTCATCATGGGCTTTTAGTCCTACTTATAACTTTTCATTTTAATTTATAAAAAATGTGTGATCCTCATTCGCGGAAAACCTATTTAAGATAACCGTTTTTCTATATTTAAGACACCCTCTTTGGGATCTCAGAGGTTTGCTTATTAAGTTTTTTTTTTTTTTTTTTAATAAATAAACGTGACACTAAAACAAATAAATTTATTTAGCAAAAAATCAGAAGAATTCAAACTGAAGGATTTTTGATAAAGATTAAACCAAATTTTATTAATTATTCACGGGTAAATAAATACATATACTTCTTTTTAAGAAAGATTTATGAAAATTTTAGTTTCTGAAAATTTTTAGAATCATGAAAATTTTAGAAAAATATGATGTTAGTTTATTTTATTAAAAATTCCGGGTTTCATAAAAGATATTTATTTTAGCTCATACATATATTTAGCTTCATTAAAGTTTTAGTAAAATATGGTGCTAATTTATTTTTTATTTTTTTATTTTTTTACTTATCAGAGATTATTTTAAAATATTTACTTTAGTCTACATAAATAATACACACACACACACACACACACACACACATATATATATATATATATATATATATATATATATATATATATATATAATGTTTAAACTTCTATAAGTTTTAGTAAAATACAATGTTGGCTTGTTTCTTTTTAAAAATAAGAGATACATTTGAAATAATTACTTTAGCCTAAATAAATAATTACCTTTGTTTGAAATTTTTTTTAAATAATGAAAATTTAGTAAAATGCCTTACATATAGAGAGAAAGAGAGAGCCTTATATATATGTGGAGAGAGAGAGAGAGAGAGAGAGAGAGAGAGAGAGAGAGAGTTGGTGTTTTGTAAATAACGCCGATTGACTACTCTAGGTCCTAGACCTGAAGGAGGAGTGCCTTCCCTTTCTAAGGGATCCTAGCCCGTATTTACGTAAGTTTCAGAGAAAAACACGAAAAACTCCGAACGGCTAGGCCGACGAGCGCGACCTGGGATCGAACCCGGTACCTCACGTCTACCAGCTTTGAACGGAGAACCGCTCGGCCGCTGGTGGACCCATATATATATATATATATATATATATATATATATATATATATAGAGAGAGAGAGAGAGAGAGAGAGAGAGAGAGAGAGAGAGAGAGAGAGAGAATCAGAGATTCATTTAAAACATTTTCTTTAACTTAAAGAAAAAAAAAAATATTTATGTTTAAAAATATTTAGATTCATGAACATTTTGAGATTTCTTTAAAATAGTTACTTTAACATAAATAAATAATTGTGTTTGTTTCTAAAAGTCTAGATTTATGAAAATTTTTAAAAATAATCTGTTAGTTTGTCTTTTTCTAATAAACAGAGATTTATCAATTATATAATTTTAACTTAAAATAAATAAATAAATAAATAAAAATAATTTTAAAATGATCATATTCATAAAAATTTTAGCAAAATATAGCCTGTCGCTTTGTAATAATCTGTGATTAATTTAAAATAGTTACTTTAGGCAATGAAAATAATTATTTTTTGTTTGGAAAAATTTATATTAATGAAAATTTTAACAAAATATGACGTAAATTTATCTTTACGTCTTTTTTGCCTTCTTGTAACAGCTTTGTGTCAGATTTCATCGGTCTAGACTTTCCGTCTGAGAACCAATAACAACCAACTTCTGCTGTTTTTTAGAACATTTTTTAAAGGACACTGACCGTTTAGCATCATTACACCGCAATGTCTATTCTATTTATCAAAACAAAAATGGTTGCTCTACCTCCGTTTCACAATCTGTTTTTTTTTTTTTTTTTTTGTTCATTTCTTTAAAGCAAGAAAATAAAAATAAATATTTAAATATTATTAATATTATTGTTATTATTGTTATTAACCTTTTTTTCACTACTGTTTATTTAACATACTTCAGAATAATTTTTGTTGGACGAAGCTTAATTATATAAGTACAATGAGTTAATTAGTTGAAAATGCTTTTTTTTTTTTTTTTTTTTTTTTTGAATATAATGAAATATTTTTCATGCTTAATAATTTTACCCGTGTAATATCTGAATGCATGGAAAAAATAACTTGACCTTTTTACCTGAACCTATTCGAGTAATATACTATTAAGAAAGATTATTATGACTATGAGTAATATGTTTATTTGATTGTAAATACTGGTCGTAAAAGAATATTAATTGTTTAATACTGAAAACACGTGTCTTTTTTTTTTTTTTTTTTTTTTTTTTTAAGCTGAAAAAATAAAAGCAAAGAAAGAAAAATAATATGTTTTTTTTTTTTTTTTTTGTTCATTTCTTTAAAGCAAGAAAATAAAAAAAAAAATATTTAAATATTATTAGTATTATTGTTATTAACCTTTTTTCAGTACTGTTTATTTAACATACTTCAGAATATTTTTTGTTGGACGAAGCTTAATTATATAAGTACAATGATTTAATTAGTTGAAAATGCTTTTTTAAAAATACAATAAAATATTTTTAATGCTTAATAGTTTTACCCGTGTAATATCTGAATGCATTGAAAAAATAACTTGTCCTCTTTACCTGAATCTATTCGAGTAATTTATATTGTTAAGAAAGATTATTATGAGTAATATGTTTATTTGTCTGTAAATGCTGTCGTACAAAGATGTTAATTGTTTAATACTGAAAACACGTGTCTTTTTTTTTTTTTTTTTGAAAAGCTGTTTTCTAGTTCAATTAATTGTTTGAGAAAATGTTATCTTTAAAAAAAAAAATGTTTTTTTCTAGCTGTAAATAAAGTTTATAACAAATAAACAAATGTAAACGAATTTAATATTTGTTTTAAAAAAAACCTTTTTATTCCAGTTTTGATTTTAAATTATTTGTCGTAAAAATTACAATTTTTTTTTAGCACAATATTGTAGGAAAATACACTTTTTAGTGATTAAGATAAATTTAAGTTTTTAAGCATCTTATCATATATAAAGATAACCTAATTATCATCAGCTGTAAAAAATTTTTGAATAAGTTACTCTTATACAAATTTATAAAAATTTATGGTTTTCATAAATTTGAAACAGGTTCCTGAAAATAAATAAATAAATAAATAAATAAATAATAATTTTTATTCATTAAAACCCAGTTTCTATCCCAGCTAATATCTAACTCAGAAATTTATTTCGAAATTCAATGTTCAGCATCTTTGAACATTATTATTCTTTATTATTTTAAAAACTTATAGTTTTTTATTATTAAAATAGAATACTTATGTTATTTTTAAAAAGGCATCGTTAGATTCTTCTTTACCATAAAAAAAGAAGTATTTATTATTTATTTTATGTATTAATAAATTTATAAAATTTTAGTTTTGAAGACCATTTGAAGATTTTAAAAGCAAATTTATATTATTTGTGCTTTAGTAAACGCACTGTATTTTTGACCAATAAATACATCATTACAAATACAATATCTGTTCAAAATTTGTTTTCGAAATTGAATATTCATCATTATTTTAATGCTACCATTCTTTTATATTTCAAAAATACCTAAATTATGCATTATTAAAAAAATAATAATATTAAAAATAAAAATAAATAAACAAAAAAGACATACTTAGATTCTTCATTATTTAAAAAAAATTCTTTACTTAGCCACTCCATTATCATTAAAGTTCATCTGACAATCGTTTGCTGCAAACGAGAGATAAATGTTTATTAGTCCAGTAAATACAGCATTTATAGATTAATATTTTCCTAAAATTGTGTGTCTAAATTAAGTATTTAATACTTCTCAATACCACTGATGGTCATTACTTAAATGAAATAAATAATAAAATCTCATAGATTTATCATTTATTTAAAATTCCTTATTCAATATTACTTAAAAAATTCCTTTTGTAGATTCTTCGTTAGCTTAAAACACATCTGATAGTCATTTTGCAAATTAAAAATTAATTTATTGGATAAAATTAAACTTTCGATTTTTTTTTTCATCGAATCGCCTGCTAATTTCATTCAAGAATGCCAGAATAAGAGATTATCATGCTTATTAATTCAATAAATACAACATTATTAAATCAATATTTGTCTACATTTGTCTCACTAAATTCAGTATTTACTACGTCTCAAAAACACTTTTTTTTTTTTTTTTTTTTTTTTTTTAAATAATTTAGAATAACACTGCATGAAAATCTGCTCTATAACACCATTCGGGCAAATTTTTATGTAAAATGACCTCCTTAATCCGAATATGATGCCCATTTTACCCATCACATATCGTTTTTTTCTTTTCGGGACGCCCTCTTATATTATTATCACTGTTTGGTAAATTGGTGGCTATGAATTTGTTTTAGAGGTTAGGAAAGGATTATTTTAACTGTTAAATATCTTCTGAGGGGCTACAGAGGTGAAAAATTCTGAAATATGAGCTTCATATCAAGAGAAAAATTGGGGGGGGGGGGGGATTTGCCACTGAAATTATCAATATATTATTTTTATAATTTTTATACATATATATATATTATAAAATTAAAATAATTTATACCTTTGTAACACTCAGCAAACAAAAGATAGATGAAAATACCAACATATAATTAAATTTTAAATTATATATATATTTAATGTTAAAATAATTCTTTTCCACCCGCCAAATCAAGTACATGTCCATAAAATTACCAAACTGTGATAAACATTGGGGAAAGAGGGGAGGGGTCACGTCTCGAGAAAACGGTGGATGATTGGACAAAATGGAAGTCATATTCGGATTCAGGAGGCCATTTTACATAAGAAACAGCAGAAATACTATTAGGGCTCGAAAAAAACATGTTTTTTTTTTTTTTTTTTTCTTTCATTGCAGTATAATTAAATAAATTTAAATTGATAGATTCAACAGTATTTTGAACATTTTTTATTTGGATTCTTCATTATTTAGATACTTCTATGATCTCAAAATTTCTCTGATAGTCATTTCGTAAGTTAAAATTAACTTATCGAACATTATCAAACTTTCGATTTTCCGTTAAGTATCGAATTATGTGCTCTTTTTTCTCAAATATTGTCTATTTATAGTCAATATTTAGTACTTTTTGATAACATTCTTATTTATAACTTAAAATAAATAATAAATAAAAACTCATAGATTCATCATTATTCTCAAAATTCTTTACTTAGATTCTTCATTATTTTAAAAATTCCTCACTTAGGTATCTTCATTATCTTAAAACTCTTCTGTTTGTCATTTTGTAAATTAAATATTAACTTAGTGGACGTTATCAAATTTTCGATTTTCCTTTAAGCGTCGAATTGCGTGCTCGAATCGATTTAACATTGCTACAAATAAGAGTTTAATGTTTATTAGTTCAGTAAACACAACACTATTAGATCAATATTTATGAATTGAAATCCAGTGTTTTGTACTTCTCAAAAGCGCAGCACTACTATTTATTCTTAAAATAAATAAATAAATAAAAGCTCATTGGTTTCTGTATAATTAAAATTCTTTACTTAGACTCTCCGTTATCTTTAAAATTCTTTACTTAGATTCTTCATTATCTTAAAACTCATCTGATAGTAAGTTAAAAATTAATTTATCGAACTTTCAATTTTCCTGTAAACATCGAACTGCGTGCTAGTTTCTATTTACCAGTGCCACAAACGCGAGATTAATGTTTATGTAGACCAGCCATGTGTAACTTATTTATTCCTGAAGTATTTTGGATATATATATTTTTTTGTTTTTGTTTTTATTTTTTGACGTATCTATTCTTTATCAGGTTTCTGGGATTTACTTCCTGTTTCATTTTTAGTGTTTTTTTTTTTTTTTTCACTAAGTTCAATATCCTTTAAAAACAAAGAGACGATTGATTATTTTTCATAACTTTGACTGACAAATCGGGTAAATGACGTAATATTCAAATAAGATTTTCTTTCTTTCTTTTTTTTTCTCCCCCCCCCCCTAATAAAATTGTAGACATTGTTAAAACAAGAATGAAAATTCATGCGGTACGCATTGATTATTAGCACTTTCTAACTGTACGTACTTCTTGTATCATATAACTTTCAGTGTTTTTTGCCTACGTTATCCCACAACAGACAAACAGAAGGACTGAAACACATACAGACAGACTAATTCTATTCATAATCAATCTTAAGCATTTTTGGAAGTGTTAAAAGTTAAAAATGCTTAACACAAAAGAAGATGCAGCCCTGAGATTCGAATTGCAGCCCTTGATGTATATGATTATTTTAGTGTAGCCTTGTAAATAAATTTAAAGGTTAATCGTATTATATATACAAAAATTATTTAAGCATATTAAGAATAAATGTCAATTTCTTTATGATTTTTACAGTTGAAAGTTATTATGTGATTTATAAAAATGTCTGTCCTAAAACGCAATCATTTGAATTTTTTTGGATGTCCCTGTACGCAAACCAGTTATACAGAACTTATTAATGTCATTTTAAATAGGAAACATTCCATAGTGAACTTGAATAACATATATCAGTTTATAAAAATTCTGAAAAATTTTAAGGACACTGGGGGCGGGCAGACGGACAGATAGAAAGATGGACAGGCAGATACACAAATTAAAATCATATTCACAGTTAAAAATTGTTAGAAAGTGTTAAAAATTTTTAATATAAAAGAAAATGCAACTCCAGCCAATTTCCGATAATAGCTCTTAATGTAAATGAATATTTTTGAGTGGCCCTGTAAATATAATGCTAATCATACTGTATTCTATAGAAAGCATTCTTTTGTGCATAAGAATAACATATTTCAATTTCATTAAGATTTGTGCAAAGTAAAGTTATTAAAATTTGGTTTATTGAAATACCTCTCATAAAACGCAATGTTGTGGTATATTTTCGGGTGTCCCTGTACACAAACTAGTGATGGTATTTACTCCATTTTCAATGGGGAAACATCCGATAGTGAACTTGAATAACATATTTCCATTTCATTAAGATTTGTGCAAAGTAAAGGTATTAAAATATATTTTATAGAAATACCTCTCCTAGAACACAATGCTTTGGAATACTTTCGGGTGTCCCGGTACATAAACCAGTAGAGGTATTCACACCATTTTCAATAAGGAACATCCACTATTGAACTTAAATAACATATATCAGTTTCAAAAAATTCTATGAATGTTTACGGGAGTTAGAGCGCGGACAGACAGACAGACCAACCGAAGTCATTAACACTTTTCAACCTTGTTGGAAAGTGTCAAAAAGGGAAGAAGCTGCGGAGAGACTATGAATAAATTTTTATATGCTGGTTTTATAAATTATCTATAAGTAATACCTTATAATTAAGAAATTTAAGTAAATAGGGTAAGTGCACCAGTGATTGACACTTTTAGAGCAATCTCTGATGTTTTTAATGTTCTAGTTATCAGAAAATATTTTTAAAAATCTGAAGTTAGTACATATGGTATGAAAGACATTCAGAATCACATATATGTTAAAATATATACATTTGATAATAATAATTATTTTTTTTATGAATTTTTATTTAACGCCCACTCAATGTTCCAGTAATTGACACTGCCAGTTTTTCATTTTATCAGTAATTGGCCAGTGTTCCAGTGTTTGACACTGTTAGTTATTCATTTTACCAGATATTAGCACCCTATGCTCCAGTGTTTGACATAAAATGTTAAAATTCTTATATGTAAAATATATGATATTATTATTTTTTTTATTAATTATTTCGGGATAGATGTCAATTACTGGAGGATTCCAATCAATGGAGCATCTACCCTATATGTTTCCAAAACGCGGATCATGTATATAGTGATTAATTTGCATAATGAATTAAAATATTTTTCATTTTCACTTCATTATTTTTGTTTACAGACTGCGTTATTTATTGCATATCAGCCGTATAAATTTATTATTTTTCACAACATGTATGTCTTTTATATAAATAGCAAATTTTATGATTAGGCTCATAGTTCCTTGCACATATCCAATTTGGCGCAATCTGTTTGATTTTAGCATTAAATATCTCATTTGTTTATACTAAACATTTTTACTTCAAATCCTCAAATGATAACACTTTTAAATATCCAGTTGAAGCATTTTTCTTTCTTGTATGTAAGTATATAAACATATACGAAGAAAGTATTGGAAAAAGTTTCTGATTTCTATTTATTGATGTATTTGCATGTTTTAGACTGTTCCAAATACGATTTGCCTGCATTTTAACTATGCCTGTTTGTGCATCTATGCGCACATGTTGCAGCTCAATAACAGTGCTCTGCATGAAAATTGCCTCCACACCATTTTTGCAAATTCTTATGTGAAATGACTTCCTGAATCCAAATAGGACGCCCATTTTGCCCTATCACCCACCGTTTTTTAGGGACGGTCCCCTATTTTTATCGCTTTTCGGTAATTTTATGGCTATAAATTTGATTCTTAGGGTTGGAAAGGACTGTTTTAAATGTTAAATATCTTCTGAGGGGCTACAGAGTTGGAAAATTCTAAAACATGAATATTTGCGGCAAGGGGAAAATTTAGGGAGGGGGGAGGGATTTACCTCTGAATTTATTCTGACATTTTTTATTTAATTTATTCATTTATTTCATTTTTTATTCTGGATTTATTTTGAAATTATGTACTACATTTCCTATATATTTTTTTTTATCTATTATAAACATTATTTATTAAATATTATACTTTTTTGTTTTTAAGTGTTAAATTAATTCTTTTTTATTCTCCAAACCAAATTCATGACCGTAAAATCACCGGACAGTGATAAAAATTGGGGGAGGGGTGATGTCCCAAGAAAACGGTGGGTGACTGGATAAAATGGTAGTCATATTCGGATTCAGGAGGTCATTTTACATAAGAATCAGCAAGAATGGTATCAGAACTCGATTTTTTATTTTTTTATTTTTATTTTATTTTATTTTTATTATTATTTTTTTTTTGGCATCGCAGTGTAATTAATGTCATTTTTCAATTAAATTTTAAGTTTCGTTTGATTTGAATTAATATTAATTACCCTTTGGTACGTATTGCTAAATAGGTGTCAATGCTTTATCATGCTTTTTACGGTTTTATGTGATAAATATTTATGATTGAATATACAGGGTGTTTCGGAACTCTTGGTAAAAAAAAAATTAAGGGGTGATAAAACATACCTGAGCGAATAATTTTTGCTATGCATGCAAGGCAAGTTCGCAATGCAAGTAATGAATAGGTAGATGTCCCTTCAAATTCAAATTCTACACAATTCTAACTGTGCTGGTTTTTTTTTTTTTTTTTTTTTTTTATAACATTTAAAAAAATATATAAAATTGAAAATAAATAAATTAATAAATAAATAATAAAATAAAATACGGGAGAAAAGTCAACAGTTTCAAGGTGAACTTCGGGTGCCAAATTCATACAACTCAACTTTTTTTTTTCCTACAGAGGAAAATTTTATTTATGTATGAATTATTATTATTTTGCTGACCAGTATAGGAAAAGTAAATAAAATAAAAGATTACATATAAACAATTCTGATCTCTGGGAAAGGAAATTTTTGCCGTGATTGTATTCCCGAATTTTAAGAAATTTGGTAAAACAATTATGAGGAGTGAGAGAAAATCTGTATAATAGTACTAAGAAAAAAAAGCGAAAGAAAAAAAAATACTCAACAATCGCCTAGAAACGAGAGTCAAATCATTGCTGGAAATAAAACAGTGGGCTCTTCCCACCGCCGTCTGCTCAATCACGTGATAGAGGAAAACGAATAATTGAATTCTGAGAATCGAATTCAATTAAATATTGTTCTTAAGAACAAAAATGTTAATATTTAATATAAAATAAAATAAAAGTAATATTGTGCATTTGTAAACAGTAGAATAGTTTTATTTGTAAATTTAATAATTTTTTAAAATCACTTTATGTGTTTATTTATTTTCAACTGTAAGAATCGATTTTTGTATGTTTTAGTGTAACTGTTACATTAACTGATGTAGCAGTAAATAATAGCTTGTTCTTGTGGAATGTTTATGGATTATAATTTGAAATTTTAATATGTTTTCTTTTAATTTAATTGCATAAAGGTGTTACAACAAGTTAATTAACTTAGTTACTGGTCTAAAGGGATTTATGCAGTACGATATTGCACAGTCACTGATTTAAGTGCCAAAAATCAGAGTATTTAAGATGTTCTTCATGAACATCAATAACAAATATAAACTAAATGATGATTGTAAATGTATACATCAAACAAAAGATGATGAGTAATGATATAAAATGGATTAAAAATGACGATGTATAAAAAAATAACACAGATTAAATACGATTGATCAAAAATAAAAATAGAAAATATGTTATTTCAGTAATCGCTATAGATAAACAAGACTTCGTCTGCTATTTGTTTTTCCTCTGTCATGTGACCTCTGTCGTCAGGTGGGAAGAGTCCATTGCGCTGAAAAATATACTGTGAAAAATCATTCTCGTGAGGTATAATCGTCTGCATAAAGATTTGGTTAATTTGGACTTTTTAACGCTTCTCTTTAAATTTGACTCGATGATAGTTTCCTATGAATTATAAATTTAACTATTCATTTTAATTTTTTTGGAACAGAGCTATCACTGATATCAGCTTAAAGTCTGTTGACGTGACAGTTAAGCTGTAACCTAAAAATCTTAAATTCCAAGTTCTACATTTCACACCTGTTTTGGGGCCAATATCGGATGCGCCAAGGGCTGCGTGCGGATAATCGAGGGCGTCAACTCGATCGTAAGTGGGGAAAAATTCGGGCGGAGTATTAACTGTCACCGCGTTGTAAATAGCATCCATGTACCGTAACTCATTCTTGTTATTTATTTATTTATTTTTTCTCCTTTCTTCTTTCTTTGTGAAACTGAAAGTATTGAGCGAAATAGATTGTGGAGTCGCCCAAGGTGATGCAAGGGGATAAAAAAAAAAAAAAAAAAAAAAGGCACATGAGCAATTAATTAGCTTAAAACGCCATACATTTATTTATTTATTTTTAGGAAAACAGTATATATGTGAAAGACCATCACTAATTGAAGATAATTATATAACAGGAATGTAGTTCTCTTTAAAAAAACTTAACGCGTTTCGAAAATGATAATATTTCTTCATCAGGAGTAAAAATGCATCTTACCTCTGCAGAAACAGAAGTTAAAATGAGAAATGGTAGAAGGAGAACGTCCATTATGCATGATGAAGAAACATTAATTCTTCCGAAATGCGATAGGATTTCGTTAATTTTTTTCGTATTTTTAAGAGGTACATTTTTTGGTAGGGCGTTCTACACCAGATTTTAAGCTCATGCGGTGGTCGAATGGATAACGCTCTGTTCTTCAGCTCCCAAGTGCCGCATTCGAACCCTGATTTGAGATATAGATGCTCGTAGGGGTCGACAACCACTTTAAGCCGTGGGTTTCGGTCTAATAATCCTTAATCTAGTAAAATAAATAAAATAAAGAGAGAGAGGGGGGGGGGAAGGAGAGAGAAAATGAAAGACTTTTGAGAGATACTTTCCCTCTCTATACACAATAGCTTTTAAAACTGGAATATTGTATTTGTTGTTCTTTAACATACATTCCTGATTGTGGGGTGTCTAGCTCAGTGTTATTTACCAACGAATATTCGCTACTTCCAGCAATTCACGTGATGCCATTAGATTTAACTAAAAAAAAAAAAAAAAAAAAAAAAGAAAACCTCGGACTCATAGAAACCCTGAAAACATTCTGATCGAATTGTTGTAGGTTGTTATAAAACACCAACGAATTCTGGAAGGAGGAAGAAAAAGTAACAGAAAATGCTTTAAGTTTAAAATTACAGATAGAAGGAATATATTAATTAAATTAATATAAAAGTTGCATATAATTACTCTTCTTTCATATCACATTTGGAAAAAAGAGTAAAGATGACAAACTATCCTTTTTTCGCTTCGATACATTTACTTTTCTAATTTGCTGCGAAATTTCATAGGTGAGAGTACTTTTTGTTCATGGTTTTTATTTTTATGCTTTCTATGCATTTATTTGTGCTATTCTTTACTGTATAGGTATCCCCTGTTATGTAAATCTGACCTACGGTGATCCATCCGCGCAATAACGCAATAAAACCACCATAATATCAACAAAACAACGGAAAATTTAATTCTCCCGCGAGCTGCATTTTGGTCTTTCCGAGGGGAGGGGAGGGGTGGTATGAGAATAGACTTTACTGCCCTGAATTATTTATAAACTCATATGTAAAAGGAACTTTCTAGAGTCAGTTTCCAAAATATTACTGCTTCAATTTAGTATCAATATTCAGCAAAACTGGGTATACATTTAGAAATATTTTTTGCACCTTGGTTGTTTACAAAAATACTTAAACTAATATACACAAACATCACTTGTACATAATATACATAGTTCTCTAGATGTAACAGAGTGTTTATTTTATTACCTATAGTTTTAATGTTTTTTTTATACGTAAATAACCATTTATTGTTATGAATTAATAAAATTTTATTGCGTGATACTGCAGTGTTGCTGGATTTGGGGACTTTTTTATTTAATAGTCACCACTAAATTTTTATTGCGACAGTTGCCTCATCACCTCGAAGGTTAATCGTCGATTATATACATTAAATACCACTTCTCAAAATTATTGGTGAGAGTTGAATAAAAAAGTCCCCAAGTCTGGCAACACTGTAATACTGTAGCGTAAAATAATTTCAAATCGGCATATTTTATGTTGATAACTTTATTTATTCTCATGTTCTCAAAGTATTTTCATTTTCTTTTTCTTTTTGTGCATAATTCTTTTCCTCATTTCATCGGAAACTTACTGAAGGACAAAATAAGAGAACAAGTTTCTTATTATACTAATTTTATTCTTGTCTGCATTTTTCTAACATTTCAAATGCCTAAATGGCAACAGGAACCCCATAAATCACCCTAAACAATTACATATAGAATTTATACGAGATTCACGTTCTGTGATATCTTCTTGTAACACAGAAAACATCCAAAACACCATCTGAGTCATCCCAGCATCATATTTGATAAGCCTGAAGGATTTTTCTGTACCAAGTCAGAATATTTTCAGGAGGTCACGGATGACCTCTAGCGGGACAGTAATCTTCTAACAGAATCCCACCAATTTACCGTCTGCAATAAGAAATCTGTATAAACTAACCATTTACAACACTTTTTCCAAGGATCAAGTCCGCCTTTCCCCAGTGATCTAATTCAGGTCAAGGAAGTTGGAACTTGGCTCAAAGTAATTCTGATCACGACGTATTTCAGCATAGCGGATGTGGTTTGGTTGTCGTATGTGACTTCCTCCATGCATTTTCCTTATGTCCATTTGCGATATGTCGTTTTTTAACTACTAAAAAAGAAACGAATTTTGAAGATGAACTTTTTTTTTTTTTTTTTTTGTATTGATCGTCAGTGATCCATGTCTGCAGTGACGCATATGGCAATCAACTGTTTGTCTTTACTTCAAGCATCAATAATCATGAGTATATAGATAGTCATTTATATCGTATGGAGTATTAACTATAGCCTGGATTTATAAATGTGAGGATTATTAGTAGGTTTTTCAGAAAAGATCCATTTTCTATTCGTAAAATAGTGGAAAGAAGTCGACAGATTATTTATTGAGAAAAGTTGTTCCCCCATTCTTATTTTCTTCTTCTTCTTTCATTTTGGTTTGTTTAAACCGGGTTTAAAGTACAGTCGGTAACAAAAGTGTCCGAACACTAGCAAAAATTCCTATGTAAAAAAAGTACACTTCATACGGTTTTGTTAAATAAATCCTTGTCAAATCCTGTTCTTAGTCAGTGTAAGAGCATGATTCGATAAGGATTTATTTAACAAAACCATATGAAGTGTACCTTTTTTACATAGGAATTTTTGCTAGTGTTCGGACACTTTTGTTACCGATTGTACTATTTGACCAAAGAGGGAAAATTAAAACTGAGAGTAAGCGGCTGAATAAATCTAAAGTTATTTTTTGTATATTTAATAAGACTATGTGCTTTGGAGAAATTGAAAAAAAAAATAGTAATAATAATAATAATAAAATAAAATATTGGGAAAAAAAGGCATGTTTTATTATTACAGTAAAAAAATTAATTAAATAATAATAATAATAATGATAATAATAATAATAATAATAAACCTTTTATTTCTTTTATAATATACTTATCATGATAATCAAGGCTTTCTTTAGATGTTATTTCATCTTTTAGAACAATAAGACCACATGCTATGTAGACCTTGGCAAATATTTAAAAAAAAGTTTTCTATTATTATTATGAAAAAGTTAAATTGGTATAAAAACTTTACATATTTATCTTGCATTGCTTTTATAACATAATTGCATTCATTATCATGATCAACAATGTTTTCTTTAGGCTTTATTTCCTCATCTGGAACAAAACTACTGTTTTTTTTAAATTAATTACATCTTGTTTTTTATTTTATTTTATTTTTTTAACATTCAATGCAGCAATATTACAATCATGATTCTTATAATTCATTTTAATAGCAAATAAAAGAAATTTTATTCGTAAAAAAAAAAAAAACGAGCCTTCTATTGTCTGATTATTTTGCAGTGACATTTTAAAACAAGTAGTATTTTCAATGATGCAGACGATAAATCGCTCTAAACAATTTTGTGAATAAAATGCGATGGAAACATTTTATTGATATAAAATAGTTTACAAATGATTTTTTTCTCACTATTACTTATCAAGAATCTGAAAATAATAATAATAATAATAATAAAAGTATATCTTTACTTTCTGAGACTTTATATATTTTTTTATGTCTTACTCTTTTTAGAGATGGTAGGGAGCAAAAAATATGAATCGATTGAGGAAGTATTTTACATAGATATAGTAATAAGGCACAGATTGATCATCGAGGGAGAAAAAATGATTCCATTTTACTCCGAGAAAGACGGTCATTTGCATTTTTACCGGTTAATGGCCGCATTTCTCCGAGTGAATACATACGGATAATATAGCAAATAAAATATATGAGTAGTTTATATGCTAAAGGTGAATGAAAAACTCCAGATACTGTTTCAAATTCATTTTTTCTTTCTTTCTTTCTTTCTTTCTCTCTCTCTCTCTCTCTCTCTCTCTCTCTCTCTCTCTCTCTCTCTCTCTCTTTTTTTTAACTATATCTATTAATTTAGTTAATGTCTAAAGATAAACTTTTTTATATATTAAAATAAACATTCTTTACCTGCTCGGCTGCTAACGATATTTTAAAGAATTTTGAGAATTCCATATTACTTACTAATATAAAATATTAAAAAAATATTAAAATTAAAAAAAAAAAAAGTATTCCATTAAAAATCAAAGCATTATTTAAACCATAATAATAACAAAGCAACTGATTATAAAAATTATATTTTTTTATAATTTAGTCCAATATAATTTACTTATCATAAGTTATCCCATTTTTTTTCATATATTTATTACAATAGTTAAAATGCACGCAGTATTTCGACATTTTGAAAATTCATTAACATTCTATTGTATAACAATTTCCGAGTTCCAAAACCAGTTAATGGCTGATGCCAAAAAAATTTTTCGGCATCAATCATTTTTCCATGGTAACATGGGGATGATAGATCTATGGTATTTTAGTGTAGTACAGCCCAATATTAAATCAGTTTTTTCTTGCAAATACGCACTAAAATTATGAAAATAATAGAAAAAAGTTCTATATTCGGCCCATCCTAATATTCAGCAAAGTAAAATAATAATCAATCTATTAATGATTCCTTCATATTAATAAAATGCAACGAAAAAACTTGAAAAATAATAAATAAAAAATTCTGAAAAAAAAAGGGGGGGGGGGAATAGTTGTTTTTAGTCGAATCGATAGCCTAACTCTTCATTAGAGGAACAAATTAGGTACGAGTATAGCATGAAAGTGGCAAAGTTCCTGTTGCACTCGTTCCTACATTTTTAATCTGATAAAAGGTGATATTATAAATCTGACTCAAAATAATTGTTGCGAGATTTTTTTCAATTTTTGGTGTACATTTACAAAGTTTATTAGTACGGAAAACTATTAGTCTCAATCAATGAGACTATTAGTCTCATACGATGGTTGGACATTTATCGAAATCGAAAATCTATCGAAAATGTAATTGAATAATTTGAAAGCGATGTTTTAATTAAAAAAAGAAAAAAAAAAAAAAAACTAATAGTCCTCCGTACTAAACTAAATTCAGTTTTTGCCAAAATTTCATGAAAATCTTTTTTTTTTTTTTTTTTTTTTTTTTTTTTTTATAAAAAGAAAAGAAAACAACAGTATCGAAACGGACAGTATCGAAAAAGTTGAAGAAGCCCTTTTTCAGACAAAAAATACATAATTTATTTTAGTTTTTAATTGTTGCCAGAAAAGTTTACGAGTTGATTTAAAATTTTTTTTAAATGAAAAGAAATTCACACGTAAATATTAAAATTGATATAAAACTTTGTGAAAAATTAAACTCGCAGGGTAAAATTGACGCCATTATACCTCTAAAGGTATTATTATCCCCCCCCCCCCTTACATATTCCAAAATAATAAATTTGGGTGTGAAAATGAACAGAAAGACAAATAAAAAACAATTATACAAAAATTAATTTAAATTATAATCCTCTTATTTATTTATTTATTTATTATTGTTATTATTATTTATCATCAATCCATTTATTGCAATTGTTTAATAAATTTTGCGTGAATTAATGATGAAAATTCTCAGTATAAGCTAGTCATATCGTAATTTGCCAAATTAATACAATAAGCTTTGCAGAGAAATTTATAGAACAGATATAAACAACAGCTATAAAGCTGACTTTGTTATTAATATTTTTTTTTATACTCCTTTTCATACTGAAGTAAATATTTTTAATATTAAAATTTATCCACCATCAAAGTCTTCCGAAATTATAATAATTTTTAAATTTAATAAATACTGGTGATTATTATTTTAATTAACACCACTTATAATATTAAAAGATTATTAAGATTCTACGACGAAAACTCAGTGTAAAATATTATTCAACTTCCTTCGACGACCAAAACTCACCCAATTGATGTTTGTTTATTTGTTTATGTGGGTTAAAGCCGATTGACTACACTAAGGTCCTAGGGCTGGGTGGAATACTTTCATTGAAAGGTCTTTCTAAAGGGCCTTAGTCCATATTCACGCAAGTTTTGGAGGAAACCACGGAAAACTGTAAAAGTCTAAAACAATAAGTGCAACCTCGGATCGAACCTGGCTTCCTCATTCTTCCAGTTTTGAAAGTAACAACTCTCTGCCACTGGTTAAGGTCTAATCGAGTTGAATTTCATGAAATTTTTGAACTGTTCAGCACTATAAAAACGGAAAAGAGACACAGATAATTTTTAGGATGGTTCAAATAGGCCCCCGATGAAGTATTGATTATTGTTATTCTTTTATGTTTTTATGGATTTAGTTCATCTTATCTCTCTTTTTGGGATTTGTATTTCTTACAAAGAAGAGTACTATAGGATTATATATATATATATATATATATATATATTGATTAAATACATATTTGGAAGGATAGTTAATATTTTTAATTACTAAATTATAAATTAAAAAAAAATTAGATTTTAATATCTTTATTTTAACATTTGATTTATTATTGCACTAAGTAGCCATAATTTATTTTTATTGTTAAGTCTACGTAAATTAAATAATAGCAGGATTTGAAATAACTTTTACTTTCACTGAAGAAAATTTTTTAAATTGTTATGTTAAAGGATTTTAATCATTTATTATTTTTGTATGTAAAGATATTTCTTTTTCTTTTAAGTAAGAAATTTATCTTCTTAGCTTATTTTGCCTTCCTATAGTTTCTGAATTAAATATATCTTTATGTGAAATGGGCATTATAATGTGTAATTTTTTGTATATATGCTTATATATTTCCAGAAATTCACCTATTTGTACTTACAATATTCAACAAATGCCCCTGATGACGTATTGAATATTGTATACTCTTATTTTTTGGATTTGGATTTTTTTTTTTTTAATTAAATCTTACATTTCTTCAAGTAATATTTTTCATTTCTTCCTGTGAAGTGTTTGAAAAGGATTTCATATAATTTATATCTATCTACCAATCTAATGTATATTAATATAATATACTATATTAACATATTATATTATATAATATGTTAATATAGTATATTATATTATATTATATATTATATAATATAGTATATATAGTATATACTATATACTATATAATATATAGTATATATTATATATCGATACTAATATAATATATAATATTATATATAGTATATAATATTATATTATATAATATATAATATAATATAATATATAATATTGATATAATGTATCGATAGATACTTTTTTTAATGAAAATATTAAACAAAAATTGGAGACTGACCCTGATAGCACCTGTTTGTGAACATCTAAATTAAAAACTCGCATCATAACATTTTTCTCTAAATGCTATTCATGCGGACTTTCACA
Organism: Salticus scenicus; assembly: GCA_963930645.1. Taxonomy (NCBI): domain Eukaryota; kingdom Metazoa; phylum Arthropoda; class Arachnida; order Araneae; family Salticidae; genus Salticus; species Salticus scenicus. The sequence goes on from OZ005660.1 coordinate 94,004,898, forward strand.
GTCTACAAACTGCAATTAACCTTCAACTACAAATTAAGTTTCATTATTTTGTTATTCTTAATCTTCCGTGTTGCCATAAACCACATCTAAATCTTTAGAAATGTGTTATGCTGTTTAACTTGCTATTATCTCCGTTCAGTTCGCGCGCTTTCTCATGTGTGACTATATCCGTGCCTTTTTGAATACGATAAAAATACATTTTCCATGGTTGTGAACTTGACCGCTTTATCAGCTGGAGTTATTCTGGCTTTTTAGAATATAGGTTGATGTTTTTTTGATATTTATTCTTCCATTGTGTATTTTTATTTATTTATTTATTTATTTTTTTAAGAATTCTTTTTTTTTTTTTTTTTTTTTAGAGTTATTAAAATTTAATTTAAAAATAAACAATGAATACTGCGTTTTTTTTCAAAATACACATACAAAAGGTTTCTTAAAAAAAAAAAAAAAAAAAAAAAAACTATACACGATCTATGTCTGTCTCCTAATAATTTCTTCAATTCCATATTTGTGCTATTGCTATTTTATATTAAAAAATATCTTTGTGAATTAATAATAAATAAATCGGGAATAATAATTCTTTTTTTTCCCTTATCTTATTACACCACCAGTAGTCGATAAGTTTTACTTTGAAAGTTGGTAGGCGGGAAGACTTTGGTTCGAACCCAAATCTCACTCGATGCCCGAACCAATCGGAATTCTCTGTGGTTTTTGCTGAAACTCACGTGAATACGGGCTAGACATTTAAAAAGACCCTCCCCCCACGGAGAGAATTACACCCAAATTTAGAACCGTCCTGCACTCAATTGGCCTTTGTCCATACATCATCACCATCAGTGCTGCAAAATTTAGGCGCTTTTTTAATCAATATCTAACATTAAATTTTAATTGTGATGTTTGCCTAATCAGTTAGAAGATTAATGCATATTAATGTCTATTATACATATCAAATATCACTCCTCAAAATTATCGGTGATTGTTGAGTAAAAAAATCCCTACATTCAGCAACACTGATCACCACGCCCTTAATTTGTTTTTGTTCAATACTTTTTTGTCGAACATGTATAAATAACACTGCTCTTCATGAAAATTTCCCATAACACCATTTTTGGAAATTCTTATGTAAAATGGCCTCAATTCGACGCCCATTTTTTTCTATCACCCACTGTTTTATAGGGACAGCCCACTGTTATTATCACTTTTCTGTAATTTTATGACTATAAATTTGATTTTTAAGGGGGGAGGGATTATTTCAACTGTTAAATATCTTCTGAGGGGCTATAGAGGGAAAATTCTAAAACATGAATATTTGCGGCAAGGGAAAAATTTAGGGGGGGGATTTACCACTGAAATTACGTATTACATTTATAATTTTTTAAATCTATTGTTAATGTTATTTATTAAACATTATATATATTTTTGTTTTTAAGTGTTAAATTAATTCTTTTTCATTCTCCAAATCAAATTCATGGCCATAAAATTACCGAACAGTGATTAAAAATTGGGGGAGGGGTTGGTGTCCCGAAAAAACGGTAGGTGATTGCGCAAAATGGGAGTTATATTAGGATTCAGGAGGTCATTTTACATAAAATCAGCAAGAATCGTACCAAGGCTCGAAATTTTATTTTATTTTATTATATATATATATATATATATATATATATATATATATATATATATTACAACGCAGTGTAATTTACTCAACTATGGCTAAATAAATTTTGGAAGTCTTTTAAACAGTTTATTTTATAATAATAATAATAATAATTATTATTGAACAATTAATTTGTTCTGTAGGAGTCATATAAATTTGAAATTAAACTACAAACAACAATTCAATCTTCAATAAAGGGAAAAAATTATTCATAAATTTCGTTCTTTAAATAAAAACTTTTTGTGGTTCGTTTAAAAAACATTTTTAGTTAATTTAGAGATTACTTAAAAATACATATAACAATTACGTTGATGCAATATAACTTTGTGATTTTTATGTTCTTACAATCCTTAGTAAATTGTTCTTTCATTTATTTGTCTAAATTGCAGATAGTACTTTCTCGTGCAAGTTACGGTCGTGGATAGCATTCTATGTACTTGTACAATTTTTTTTTTCCATCTGAACAATTAATTTGCTATTCAGAAATTATACAAAATAAATAAATAAAATAAATTGCTCATGGGAACAAAAATTTTATTTGAAATTTTAACGAGATAATTGTTGCGGTATTACAAAGGATAAGTTAAATGAGTAAGTTTTATTATGCCTATAATAAAACTTAATATGAAGTATTGCGATATTCCATTTAATTTATAGATATTCATATTTTTATTCTTTTGTAAAGTACTCATAAATATTGAAATATTATTAATCTGACATACGTAAATCATGGTTTAATACTACACTGAGAAAAATTCTGTAACTGACATCTAGAATCTAAATTGTGGCTCTAGAAAAAATATTTCTATGTCATCGTTATAAATTCTAGTTCCCTTGGAAAGCGAGTTCTAGAAGCTCCTATTAGAATTCTAGAGCGTTTGCCTATATTATCGAGGGAAAAGTTATTTAAAAATCTCTGCAAATAAATGCGAATACAAGAGGCGGGTTTCAGCAACTATAATCTTGGTTTATGACCCAATTCTAGAAAATTAAACGAGAATTCTCGCAATACAAAAGATTCAGAATATTGTTTCACCATCTAGAAACGTGTACACTAGAAATTCTCGATAATTTCGTCTATTCAGTTTATTGGCGTGTCTTATGCGCATAGCTCGGATAGAAAATGGCCACTTATTCATTCTAGAGAAAGGCGGTATATATATATATATATATATATATATATATATATATATATTCTCAGTGTAATAGCCCTCTAGTACTAAAAAATACAAAACTGCTAATTAATCTTCCAGTAAAGGAAAAGAATATATATATATATATATATATATATATATATATATATATATTTAATAAATTTTGTTCGTTGAAATAAAAACCTTTGTGGTTCGTTTAAAATTTTTTTTTATTTATTTAAAGATTACTTAAACAAACATTTAAATAATACGTTACTACAATTTAACCTTGCATTCTTTATGTTTTTTATGTTTTTAAAATTCTTAGTTTTTATTCATTTATTTATTTGTCTATTCTGGAGACATGGCAAGAATTGCATAGTTCTTTATTGCATAATTGTTTTATGTCCTTAGAGTCATTTTCAACCATAATTATATAGATGAATTCATCAGAAAAGCTTGGAATTTATTTTCCTCTTTTAAATATGCAATAATGGACAAAAGCATAAAATAAACAAAATTAAATTAAAAATGTAGTATTTTTTTTCACAGCTGCAATTCAACCTTCGATTTTTTTTCTTTTTCTGAAAAATGTTACTTTTTTTCTTTTGTATTTTAAGAGATTAATTTTAAAGTTGCTTTTTCATGCAAACTGAATATTTATTGATGTAGTCTTGAATAACCTGTTCTCGCAAACTCATAAAACTTGCAGACATTTTCTTTCAGATAGGATACTTTAAAATCGAACAGAGTTTTACAGTACTTCTATGAAGGCTAAAACAATACAAAAATTTTAAAATAGGAAACAAAAAGATATATAATTTTATTAAATATACGCGCGTATTAATGAAATATGTGACTTTTTAGAGTGTTTTTTTTTTACTTATATAAAATAGAAGTCAATATACTAAGTATAAGAATAAATTCTAAATAATTAGTAAAAGCGTTTTTCTATTTTCACATGTATTCTATATGCGTATATTTACATTTATAATTTATTATTTTTACATATTCTCTGATTACGATTCCAATATTGTTAAAAATGTTTGAATATCAGTATGTTTTATTTACCTACTTAAGAATATAATATGTGCAATAGAAATCACATACAATTTTTTAATCTTAATTTTAGTTTTTTTAGTTGTATTTAATTTCAATTTCTTTATTTTTATTATGGTGATACATAATTTTTTCTATTCACATAAAACCTTTTACTCACACTGAGAAAAAATTCTGTAACTGACATCTAGAATCTAAATTGTGACTCTAGAAAAAATAGTTACATGTCATCCTTATAAATTCTAGTCCCCTTGGAAAGCGAGTCCTAGAAGCCCCTATTAAAATTCTAGAGCGTTTGCCTATATTATCGAGGGCAAAGTTATTAAAAATCTCTGCAAATAAATGAGACAAGAGGCGGGTTTCAGCAACTATAATCTTGGTTTATGACCCAATTCTAGAAAATCAAGCGAGAATTTCTCGCAATGCAAAACATTCAGAATATTCGGAATATTCAGAACATTGTTTCACCATCTAGAAATGTATAAACAAGAAATTCTCGATCATTTCGTCTATTCAGTTCATTGGCGTGCCTTATACGCATAGCTCGGAAATCTATACTTCTAGTTAAAGGATTTAGAAAATGACCACTTATTCCTTCTAGAGGAAGGCGGTATATTGTTTTTATCAGTGCATTAAATTCTTAAATACTACAGATTTTTTTCCCAGGCAAAACTATTTTCATACTAACTTATATATATATACAGTAGAACCTCGATTATCCGAACCTCGATTAACCGAAACTCACCTCGATTAACCGAAACTCTCCGTTAACCGAAGTCTGTTTCTTCTTCACTTTTTTTTTTTCACTTTCTACTATCATCCAAAAATTTCTCTTAACAAACATGTATTTTTAAAGTTTTTTTTTTTTTTTTTTCCACATTCCTTTTGTATGCAAGCCATCCTTTCCAAACTACGAGTGCTGATAAATATTTTAGATGATTATTGATTAATTCTCGATTATCCGAAAATTTCGATTATCCGAAGTGTGTTCGCTCCCAATTACTTCGGATAATCGAGGTTCTACTGTATATATATATATATATATATATATACAATCGGTAACAAAAGTCTCCGAACACTAGCAAAAATTCCTATGTAAAAAAAGTACACTTAATACAGTTTTGTTAAATAAATCCATGTCGAATAATGTTTTTAGACTGACTAAGAACAGGATTCGACACGGATTTATTTAACAAAACTGTATTAAGTGTACTTTTTTTAGATAGGAATTTTCGCTAGTGTTCGGAGACTTTTGTTACCGACTGTATATATATATATATATATATATATTAAACATATATAGGCCAGATGGGTTTAGTTCACCTTCTAAAAATTTACTGCACTTTGTAAGAACTAAATAAGCATTAAGCAGGCTGCATTAAATAACTAGTTTTTGATGGGGGGAGGGGAAATAACTATTATTTAAAGTTAGAAATAAATAATTATAACATAAAAAAAAACTTTTTATATTCCATGTTTTTAAATTTTCTGTTGAATCATAGCTATAAAACTACATTAGCACTTTATCAATGTGTATAAATTTTTAAAGTGATAATGACGTCAATTTTTGTGAGATGCATAATTTACTGTTTACAATTTTTTAACGTTCACGTTTAATTAAATGTAGTTATTTTTATATCGGAAGAAAATGAACTCGTAAACTCTTTTTGGCAACAGTGAAATTATAGCTAATATTTTAATGTCTATTTTTAAAGCTATTAGGATGTTATTATTTTCATGTTTTATTTAATTAAAAGAAAACTAATCAAAAATTCGAAAATCGGGCTTCGAAGTACATCGGGTTCTGACCTATTGCGAAAGTTTCAAATGTTCAGCTAGTAGGGAAATTAGTTAAAAATCGATTGCAAGATTTGTACCGGACAAACAAACAAGAATAGAAGTTAATGAAAACATGGTAAAAAATACATGTGATTTCCATATTGCACGCTATTTCTCAAACATTTTGTATTCCCTTGTCAGATAAACTGTATTGATTTTCAGAAAGTTTTTTTGTAGCATCCTAATTCTATGAACATTATTAAGTGTTTTAGAGTCGGATTTTTATTGTTTCATAGAAAAAATCTTTTGAAATGAACATAAGTAGAAGGTCACCCAGTTTTTTTTTTTTTTTTTTTTTTTTTTTAAATGATAATTATTTGTCTTTTCTTCTTCTTCCTCGACAGTATTTGGCATTGCTCTTTGCCTTTAATTACCTTGAAGTTTTTTTCAGGGCTAATTATTATCCTTGCTAAGAAACTAGCTTTGTGCATAAACATAAAAAGAAAAGAAAAGAAAGAAACGTCTACGACGTTATAAATTTTTTTTAGTAAAATATATGCAAGACGGACATCTCATTTATAAATCATTAATAAGTTTACAGATTATTCATTTATTCCGATATCATTGTTGTAAAATGAATTTGTTTAACTCTTTAACTGCCCCGGGTGTATATATGCGTTTTTCCGAATTACGATCCTTTGCATTGTACTACTATCAGTGCAATTACTGACATAGTTTGAAAAACAATAAAATAATCTTGAAAGCGATCTTGACAGTGTTTTCGAAAGATTTACAGTGTTTTCAGAGTTTAAAGAGAACAATGGCACTTTGAAGTGAATCTTACAAATTTTCCTCGGCAGGTAAAGGGTTAAGAATCCCAATATCACTGTAAAGAGGAAAAGTAGATTAAATCAAACAATCAGAAAAATAACTGTAACCTGATTATTTTTTATAGTATAAATAACAAATAAGCATTTCTTTGTCTTTCCTGAATTATTAACCTTTAATTATTAATATATAATATTTCGTGAATACATAAAAAGTATATAATTTTATTATGGCCGACTATTTTTATTATCCGAACACACAGTCTGTAACAAAAGTCTCCGGTTACTAGCAAAAATTCCTATATAAAAAAGGTACACTTAATACAGTTTTGTTATATAAATCCTTGTCGAATCCTGTTTTTAGACTGACTGAGAACAGGATTCGACAAGGAATTATTTAACAAAACTGTATTAAGTGTACGTTTTTTATATAGGAATTTTTGCTAGTGTTCGGATACTTTTGTTACCAACTGTACTTATGTAAGAAAAGTATTATAATCATGACAAAATTTCGACTTTGAGATTTTGGTATATCTTTACGTCTTGAGGCCCCCTAAGTTCATTTTTGTTATTTTTTACGGTGATGTATGTATGTATGTAGGCATGTAAATGAGTGAACACGATAACGTCTAAAGGCTTTGATCGAGCAGCTTAAAATTTATACACTATATAAATTTTAATGAATGTAGCACATGCGCATTTTTTTTAAAGGGTGTTTGGTGTTTTGGGTGTAAGGCCGATCGACTACTCTAGGATCCTAGGCCTGAGGGGAGTGCACTCCATGGGGGTCTTTCTAAGGGGTCCTATCCCGTATTTATTCAAGTTTCGGAGAAAACCATGGAAATCTACGAACAGCTATAGGGCGACGAGCGCGACCACGGATCGAACCTGGCACCTCATGTCTACCAGTTTTGAGCGCAGAACCGTTCGGCCGCTGACGGGCCCCTTTTCTTTAAAGGGACACAGGAAAAATTCTTCATCATTACGGCCTATGAGTTGAAATTATTTAAAGTGTGATAGCATCTAAATGCCTTATTCGATCGAACTTTAATTTTACGTACATGTTATAGGTCACCGTTGCACGAACTGTGTCTGTTTTGGTGAATCTAGCATTTACGGATTTTTACAAGGACACAACAAAATATTCTTTATTACTATGAGCTATGGGTTCAGATTATTTGAAGTGCAATAGTGTAAAATGAAACAACATACTATTCTGGAAAAAATACTCAAACATTCTGTTATAAATTTCTCTTTTATTTATTTAACGACCTCCCTTATTTTAATTTATTTATTTAAATTTTTTGCAGATTTAAGAAAATTTTTGTTATTCCAACAAAAATATGTGTAGAAAAAAAAAAAAAAAATTCAAGATGACTACTATTTACATTATTATTATTATTATGGTTCATTATATATTATTAGTAAATTTTAGATTTAATTTTAAATTAATACCGAAAAACGAACACGCTTCAAAAACATAGTGCCGCTGTCTAAAAAAAATATTTCCTGAAAATGATTAAAATTATATGTTTTTAAAAGACAAAAGATATTTATTCCATACTAATGACAAAATAAAATAAAATACATTAGCATAATATGGCCTTCCTGATTGACAAACATTCCATAATAAATTTGCACTTTTCAGGATATGTTTACCCAGCATTTCATCATGGTCAAATCATTTTTCCTTCCTTTTCACCAATGGTATACTTCCAGTGCTTTTTTTCTTAACTTTAATGTCCTTTTCATGGCCGAGATGCTATACTGGCTGGGAAACAAGTTTTACAGATAAAATAAGCCTTTATCTGTACGTAATGGCTCGTGATATGGCAACGTGTTTGATATAAAGCTTTTAATGTATTTCTCAAAGAAAGATACAAACATACAATATTCACAGTATGAAACAGGATATTAACAAATCTCAATCTTTTGAAAATATAATTTATTCAAGGATTATTTATCAGTTACATTATACTTAAAGAATAAATAAATAAGATCTAACGGATTTACAGATTTGCTTGAAAATTATTTCAAAATGCCATTTTTACTTTTTTCTATATATAGAAGAAAGTATTGAATTCGTAAAAATTTTCGACTTCCGGTTTTCGACGGATTTACACGTTTTGAGAGATACAGAACACGGTTTCACCTATTTCAAAACATGTCTGTCAATGTGTGTGACAAAACATTTTTGGTGACTGTATCTCAAGAACTACTACACAGAATGGCATATAAATTTATATGTAGATGCATCTTGACTAAAATTAGTGCATATCATCGTTTGATGTCAGCGATTCCTGTAATTTCAGGGAAGGCTATATCGTAGAAATTTCGGCACGAAATTGCATATGAATTTATATGCAGATGCACTTTGACCTAAGTTAGTTCTTATCAACCTTTGGTGTTAATCGATCGACAGCTGGCGCTGTTATACAGCAATTTCCACAATATAAAGAAAGGCTATGTCTCAGGAACTACAGCTCAGAATTACATAGAAATTTATATATAGATGCACCTTGACATAAATTAATGCTTATCGACTTTTGTTTCAATCTCTCAACAAGTGCCGCTGACATACATCGATTTTCATAATTTCAGGAAAAGCAATATCTCAAGTTCTACAGCGTATAATCAAACAAAACTTGATATGTGAAAAAAACCTCATTATTCTGAATCAATTTAGATGCATAATAGCAAATAGGTGGTGTTGCTGTACTGCAATTTTCCCCTGAGAACGGGAATGCTATATCTCAACTTCTATGGCATATAACTCTACGAAACTTGATATGAGAAAACCATTATATAAACGCATTTTTACTTTCTTCTATATTCAACAGAAAAAGGTAATGGATTCGTAAAAATTTTCGACTTCCGATTTTCAATGGATTTACACGTTTTGAGAGGTCTAGAACATGATTTGACCATGTTTAGAAAATGTCTATCTGTCTGTGTGTGTGTGACAAAATTTTGTGGCAACTGTATCTCAGGAACTACTACACTGAAATTCATAGAATTTAATAGGTAGTTGCACCTTGACGTAATTAGTGCCTAGGAACTTTTGGTGAAAATCGTCCAACAGCTGGTGTTGCCATCCTGCTTTTTCTAAATTTTTAATACGGTGGTATAGAGCAAAATTCCGTATAAATGTACATAAAGATAATTATTTTTTAATAATACTAATGAAATTAAAAATAATTATTTATAATAGCAATAGTCGACTGGAAAAAAAACTATATATGTAAGAGCATCGCTTCACCCTCTGGGGTAGAATTCTCCCCCCCCCCTCCCGAAAGGGGCAAGTTTTCATTATGGGTATCTTTCAAAAGAGCTTTTCAATACCTTTAAAATGAATAGTTGAACCATCGATCTGCGATAATTTACAGTAAAATTATCGATTTTTTTTTTTTTTTTTTTTTTTTAAGCAAATAGAAAAAAAAAAAAAAATATCACATTTTTTTAAGATGCCGTATAGAGAATAAAATTGATTTACTTTGGATATTTAGTGTTATACTAGTTTCCTAAGATGGAAATCGTCTGAATTCATCATGCAAGACAATTTTAATAAATAATAATCTATCTATAATGTATAAATCTGCAATCTATGATATATAAATCTATAATCTATAAAATATAATCCATATATGTATATATATATATATATATAATCTTTGGATATGTTATCTGTATACCTATAGTAAACAATATTACTTAACAATTTCTTAGCACAATTTAAAATTCCTATTGTTACTTTATTTAGTTTATCTATTACTAGCAGGTTACCCCCGCTTCGCTGGTCCCTATTTTTAAATGAATCACTATAATTAATGAATTCTCAAAATTGCATTAATTTTTATCATGTGAAAAAAAAAAAAAAAAAAAAAAAAAAAAAAATGATCAGGAAAATTTTCGCACCGGGTTCCCACTGCCTTCGATAGCGCATGCCATTGTACGCTGCGTGCGCGCATTTAAGTTTGACACTCTTAATGAATCACTATATTATCGAAAGGAAAAAATATATAAAAAAAATTCTTCTCTCATCGGTCGGTTAACCGGTCCGGACCCCCACTGCCTGCGGCAGTGTATACCTGCGCGCACGGCGTGATTGTTCCTGTGCACGGCATGACCGTTCCCATCCCTCTTAATAATTCTATACTTTCGAAAATATCCTCAATCGATTTATCGGGCCTTACAACTTAATAATACTAATTTTAAACGCTCTAACTCTTATTTCTATTATGTTCCCCTTTCGTCCCCCCCCCTCACGTCTACCCTAATAGTTTTACAAATTCGAAAATAATCGCAATCGATTTGTAGGTATCAAAAACCTCTATGCACCAATTTTGAATGATCTTAATTTTCTGCCCCTCTGTTTAAAACCTATCTGTACCAATTTTGAACGGCCTAACTGTATTTCTATTTGATTTTGCCCCATAGCCCCCCCTTACCGCCCCACCTGGGGGCTGAATTTCTAAAATTCCAGAAATTGGTTTTTAGATATTTGTATTAGCTATATTTTAGAGCAAAAATTTCATGTATATCTATTTTTTTTTAGATATATAGGATTATGTGAAATCACGTTTTGCGCATGTGAAATCACGTTTTGGCCCCTTCCCCCCCTTGGGGACTGAATTTCTAAAATTCCAGAAATTGGTTTTTAGACATTTGTGTTAGCTATATTTTAAAGCAAAAATTTTACGGTATCTGTCTTTTTGTTTGAGATATGAAGGATTTTGTGAAATCCCGTTTTGCGCATGTGAAATCACGTTTTGCCTCCCCCTCCCCCTATCTTGGGGAATGAATTTCAAAAATTCCAGAAATTGGTTTTTAGACATTTGTGTTAGCTATATTTTATAGCAAAAATTTTACGGATATCTGTTTTACTGTTTGAGATATGAAGGATTTTGTGAAATCACGTTTTGCCCCCTCCCCCCCTTGGGGTGGCGAATTTTGTAAATTCGCTTCTAAGTGTATGTCTACGTCATAGAGGGAACATTGTCACAAAATGTCATGCTTCTAGGTCCAGGGGTTTGGGCTGGGCGATGATGAATCACCCACTCAATCAGGACGAACGATTTTATACATATATAGATTATTATTATTATTATTATTATTATTGTTGTTGTTGTTTTGTGATACATTTTAAATTCCGGGTACCAAAGGAAAAAGGATCACTCTATACAAAGACTATAAAAAAGCACAGTCAGTATTATTGCGGTATACTACCGTGAATAAAGCAGTATATCGAACAACATTCAGTAATAATAATAATAATAAAAAGCTTTACATCCCGATTTAAATCCCGTATAGGACAGAATTTTAATTTATGAATCACGCTAGAGAACAAAATTTCCAATTATTTGTTTCTTAGATAGCAATATCGTTGTGTTTTGCCGTCTGTATGAGTCTTCAAAACACGTCAAATAGCGTGGTAATTTTCAAGCTTAAAAGTAACTTATATTTAAACTGTACATTCATTTCATTTTAACACACACACACACACACACACACACACACACACAAAAAAAAAAAAAAAAAAAAGATATCGTCTGCTGGAATGAGTATGTTAGAATGAAATTGAATACTTTTAGGATGAATGAATTTAGCAAACTTTTTTTCTTTGAAATTGTATAATGTGTATGAACTTTCAACGGATCACAAAACAATCAACATGTATAGTCTCAGTATTTTTCAATTATTAAAAATATTTTCACTTCCCAACTTTCACTTTAACTGGAAAATAAAGTTAAACATTGCTTATTTATGTGTATTTTCTAGTCAGTGAAGTAATTTCTGCTCCACAATTTCAATACAAATGCATTATATTAAAAAAGCTCGATGAGTTTAAAAGTTTCTAAGACATTACAGTTAATAAAGTCATCAAAACTTTCTCTTACGTTCGATGATGATGAACTTTAATCGATCATTCAAAATATCAACTCAGATAAACGTCCTATTTTTCAAGCATTCGAAACACGCATTAACAGTTACGATTTCACTTCACTTCGGCACTCCGGGGCAAGTGCAGGCATAAAAGTGAGTAGAGTTGAGCAAGCAGTCAACGGATATTCCAGTTCTTCAAATATGCGGAAGGAAATTTTTTTTTAGGATAAAGCTGAAAATAAGAAAATATCCCAGTGGTCCAGTGACCTACATGCTTCCTGCTGTGAGATCTGGAGTCCAATTTCGGACATTTAGTCCAGGCAAAAACCTGTAGCTAGAATTTTTTGTTGATTTTAGATATTTTATCTGCCCATATGGAGTTTAAGTATATTTTGTTGGTACAGTCGGTAACAAAAGTGTTCGAACACTAGCAAAAATTCATATATAAAAAAAGTAGAGTTAATACTGTTTTGTTAAATAAATCCTTGTCGAATCATGTTTATAGACTGACTAAGAACATGATTCGACAAGGATTTATTTAACAAAACAGTATTAACTCTACTCTTTTTATATAGGAATTTTTTCTAGTGTTCGGATACTTTTGTTACCGACTGTACTTTCTTCCAAAATATACAAATTCTCGAAGAAAAGTACAGAAAGAAGAAAACCATTTAATTTAATATAAGCCATTATTATGTAAAATTATATATATATGTATAAAGGTGGGAGATTTTTTTACAAATAACATTTCATGCGTGCTAGATTCGCCAAAATTTATTCTTTTCGTGCAACAGTAATTTATAGTATGTGTATAAATTTTCAGCTCAACTGAATTAGGTGTTTAGACGCTATCGCAGTTTAAAAAATTTGGGCCCATATAGACCATAAAGATAACGATTTTATTTTGTGGGTGTGTGTCCCTGTAAAAAAAAAAAAAAAAAAAACTATAAACACTAGATTCACAAAAATTTATATAGTTCGTGTGATGGTGACTCATAACATGAGTATAAATTTTCCGCTGAGTCGAATAAGGCATTTAGACGCGATCGCACTTTAAAAAATTTGGGCCCATACTCCATAATTATAAAGAATTTTTCTTTGTGTCCCTGTAAAACAACTACAAGCTCTATATTCACCAAAATCAATAGGGTTCGTGCTGTGGTGACCTATAACGTATGCACCAACTTTCAGCTCATTCGAACAAAGGGTTTAGGCGCTATCGTGTTCACTCACATACATGCACACATACATTATCGTAAAAATAGTAAATATGAATTCAGGGCACCTCAAAACGTGTATAAACACCAAAATCTAAAATTCGGATTTTTGACATGATTGCAATTCTTTCTCACTATAATGTTCGAAAATTAAAAGAAAAGAAAAGAAAAGAAAAGAAAGGAAAAGAAAAATCTTGCAAGGTATTTTAAACTTATTTAAAATTTATCTTTAGAAGAAGAGGCATTCATGTAGATTTTATTCTTTTATAGTAATTTGACTCTTATGGATTTTAAATTAATGGACTCGGTTCGACTAATTTGACTATATATCTTTGAATTTATATATATCTTAACGGAATCTTACTATAACATAACTCTGAAGAAGACTCAACGAGAGAAGTCGAAAGCTAAGGACGAATATGTACAGTCGGTAACAAAAGTGTCCGAGCACTAGCGAAAATTCCTATGTAAAAAATGTACACTTCATACGGTTTTGTTAAGTAAATCCTTGTCGAATCCTGTTCTTAGTCAGTTTATAAACATCATTCGATAAGGATTTATTTAACAAAACCGTATGAAGTGTACTTTTTTTACATAGGAATTTTTCCTAGTGTTCGGACACTTTTGTTACCGACTGTAACTGATTGAAATGCTTTACTATATATACTCTATAACAAAAAATACGACGCACCAAGAAGGGGTAATCCAAATGGGACGAAATTTGGTAGATGGGATGTATATGTGGAGAAAAACAAATGATTACAGTTTCAGAAAATTCGGATGATTTGTTCAAGAGAAATGACCACACAAAATAAACAAGTCAGTAACACATTGGTCCATTTCTGACCCTTATGTAAGCAGTTATTTGGATTGACATTAATTGATACAGTTGGCAAATGTGCTCCTGCTAGATATCATGTCAAATTCTGTCCAATTGGTGCGTTAGATTGGCAAAATGCCGTGATGGTTGTAGGACCCTTTTCATGATATTTCAACCGTTCACAGTAGGAGAGAGATACGGCGACTTTGCTGGCCAAAATAATCTTAGACAAGCAAGAAAACAAGCAATAGAGACTATTTCTGTGCACGGGCGGCCATTATTATGCTGAAATATACGATCAGGTTTGCGTGATACGAAGGGAAACACAGCGGGACGTAGAATATCGTCGACGTACCTCTGTGCTGTAAAGATGCCATGAATGACAACCAAAGGGGTCTTGCTGTGAAATGAAATGGCATTCCAGACCATCACTACTGGTTATCGGGCCGTATAGCTGGCGACAGTCAGGTTGGAATTCCCCCTTTTTTCCGTGCGTCTCCAGACGCGTCTTCACTGCTCATCGTGGCTCAGATCGGAGTAGGCTCAGTAGTGACTCAGATCGGACTCATCACTGAAGACAATTCTACTCTTTTCAGTGATATTTCAATTCGAACGATCCTGATATTACTGCAAACGTGCTTGTCGGTATACAAAGTTTAATAGCAGTCCGCACAAGCGGCTCCGTGAGCTCAACCCCTTTTCTCTGAGCCGCCTATTAATGGTCTTTGAAGTCACTGAAATACCAGTTGCACGTAGGATCGATGATAATGATGAATTTGGGGCTTTGAGTTCCGCTCTGACGACTGATCGGCTCTCACGTTCTGTCCTCTCTCTAGGCCGACCGCTTCCTCCCTGACGCTGTGTTCGGCCATGGTTCATCCATTCCTGCCAATATCATATAGTAGTAGCATATCTCTTATACAATTGTAAAACAAATCACAGATTAGACCAACCGACTTCTTTGAGCCCAACTGCATACCTCTCTCAAATGCTGACATCAGCGCATACTGTTTGCACACCTATATGCAAGGCATAGTTATCTGAGTAGTCTGTCTGAGTAAATGGAATAAAATTCTCGAAGAATTTGTGACCTGGAATGAAAATTTCTCATTTTTAATATTCTGCCAATTGCGCAGTTAAGATGCGCTGAAGCGTCACATGCTCATTCGATGGCAGCCAAACCTTAAAATTTTACATTTTCCATCGAAACCTTTATGCATGTCAATTTGTGTCTAGTTTGCATTATTTCTTCTTAGTGCGTCCCTTTTTTTGTTATAGAGTGTACATAAAAGAATGTTTTTATAGGTTTTTTATACTTTATAAAGGCTTTTTTAGCAGTTATATTGTGAAATATCTGAATTAGTTGTATTAAAAATGATACACTGTTGAGTATACATATTATAACTAAAACTACATATTTATGTAAATAGTTTCTATTAGGTAGTATTGATTTTTATCCTATTCCACTCCTAAATATTGTATAGCTATGGAATAAGACACTATAATATTCAATTTATTTCCATTTGAAAGCTGATATCTTAAGCGAAATTTATTTTATTATGCGTCAAAGGTTTATTACAGGAACAAAGGGTTTTTTAAAAATTTTCCTAAAAGAACATTATCTAAATTATGCTGACCATTTATTATCATAACAAAATATTATCATATCAAAAACATATTAAATATTTGAATCATATTCAAAATAATCATATTCAAAAATTAAAAAAAAAAAAAAAAAAAAAAAAAACCTTTGTTCCTATCTGTTTGTCGCGGTGTGTAGTCTTAAATTAGAAAAATTAGTCTTAAAATTTTTCTAAATTAGTCTTAAAACAAAAATTAGTCAGGGAATAGTGTTATTTTATGATAATAATAAATTATAAGCACAATTTAGATAATGTTATTTTATGAAAAATCAAAGAAAAAACCCTTTGTACGTACCTTTTTGTCGCGGAGTGTAAGCCCTCTAATGAAATAGTTTATTCTAGTAATAGTGAAATAACCATCCACATATACACGCATAGGTATTTTAACTCCCTTAGAATTTCATAAAAAAAAAAAAAAAAAAAAAAAAAAAAAAGAGGACATTAGAAGTTAATTTGTCATTAAATAGCAAAATGCTTTAATGAATTTTATTCTGAAATATCTGTAGATTTTAGATGAACTACAAACTCTATTTTCAAGACCGTCGTAACTAATTGCTTAACCTGCTTTAAAGAATGTCGGTATGTAAACTGAATCTACAAGCAAACAATTTACAAAACCTATATATAACTTCTTAAGGAAAATAACAATTATTTATTTTGTTCAATATTTTGATGACAAACAAAAATGAAAATTAATAGCATTCAAAACATATTTACTTGCAATTAAACACGAAAATCTATGTCAAAAATCTTCTTGTTCTACCTGGTTAAAAACTACATTACAAATAGCTTTTGCTTCTAAACCAGTTCCTTAATTAAGCACAAAGAAATATATTACAAATGCTTTTCCTTGTTTTACCGAGTTAATTAAAATTATTACTTTAAAAGAAAATATTTAAAGTATTACCCAGAGAACAAAGAATTCGGCAATTCAGAGAAAGTAAATTCGCTTTTGTTTTACTAAACAAGGAAATAAAGTTTAATTCTTTTCACTTCAAAATGAATTTTAATGCCTTTTCTGTCTAGTAATTAACTGTTAACCGGCCAAAAATAGCAAATGGAATGCAACATTCTTTCGGATGCAATTCTAGTTTAAAATGTCAATCGAAAAGTATTTCCTTCGTTGTGTTTTCACTTCACTTTAAATTGAATTTTCTCGCCTTTTATCTACTAATTAACTGTAAACCGACTAGAATAATAAATGCAATACAGCATTCTTTCGGGTGCAATTCCAGTTAAAAAAGTCATTCGAAAAACATTTTCCTTGTTATATTGCATTCCAATTGAACTAGTTTCTTAAGCTTTTAAGTATTTTGTAGTATTTTGTTTTTCTTTTTTGGTGTCACTTTAAAGTTTTATTTGACAGTGTATGCAATTCCGCCATGTTTTGTCAGAGAGATATTTGTCCTTCAGTTGTTACTGATAGCTATTAAATGCTACAAGCAAATATCTTCTATTACCTGACGATTTATTATCAGGTATGAAAGGTTATCTAATTTCATAATTTTTAACTGACTAACATTTAAAATATGGCTATGCATATAAAATGACATTTCGGTTGCAATTTTCTCTTCTTATCTTGTAGAAGAATTTATACATACGAAAAAAAAGTTCGGGATTATAGAGGCTTTAGGAAAAGACAATCTGTATGGCATAAATTCTGCGTTGTTCTGTAACTTGAGAAATAGCACTCAAAATTCTGAATTTATCTAAAATATGACATAAGTTGGAGATTGTAAAATGTTGGCATTTATAATGGCGTACAAAATTAAAGCAATAACCTGTTTTTTTTTTTTTTTCATCTCTGGCGCATATATTAGTTCCCCATCGTAGTATAGGTATGGGGAACTTAGGTAACCGTGAAAATTTTCGACCTCGGTTTTTTGACGTTTTTACACGTTTTCAGGCGTGAGGAATCCGAAAATGACAAAATTTGTATGGTGTCTGTCTGTAGGGTGTCTGTTAGTGTGTTAGTCTGTTAGTCTGTTAGTCCGTTAGTCTGTGTACACGATATCTCAAGAACAAATTGTCGCAGAGAGGTCAGATCAGTTTTAAAATATTACTTTCGACACTGGCAAGAACCCTATTCATTTGCAACATTCGAATTTAAAAACTTCGTAAGTTATTAGAAATTTACGATTTTCTTAACATGGGAGAATAGGATAAAAATTCACTTAAACGTGCATTAAATGGAAACTTTTAACTGTAAAAATGTCAGATCAGTTTTAAAATATCAGTTTTAAAATATCAGTTTTGATGACGGAATGAACATCAGTAACTATACATATGCTACTTTGAAAATTTCGCAAGTTATTGGAAATTTACGAATTTCTTAACATGGCAGTATAGGGCAAAATTTCACATAAACGTCAATTTTGAGAGATATTTTCATCGTAAAGATGTCAGACTACTTTTGAAATATTATTTAGGACACTGGCATGAATATTAATGACTATAAATTTTCCAATATAAAATTTCGTAAGTTATTGGAAATTTACGAATTTCTTAACATGGCAGAATAGAGCAAAATTTCACATAAACGTCAATCTTGAGGGATATTTTCGTCATAAAGATGTCAAACCACTTTCGAAATATTATTTAGGATACTGGCATGAATATCATAGACTATGATTTTTCCAATTTAAAAAATTCGTAAGTTATTTGGAATTTACGATTTACTTAACATGTCAGAATAAGGCAAAATTGAGCATAAACTTTCATTTTGAGGATCATAAATACATTAGACAACTTCAAAATTACATTTATGATATTTTTTGGAACATGATTGAATACAAATATTCTAATAGGAAAATTTCGTGAATTATTCGTAATTTACGACTTTACCAACATAGCGAAATTGTAAATTTTTCATATAAATATGAATTTTGAGGATTATTGCATTGGAAATAGTAGCATGAAAACTAAACAACGGAGTTGACCCTGATAAAATAAATTAATAGATTATAATAAGTAAAATATATCGAAGTGAACGTTGATAGCGTATTAGGCGGGAATTTCATTCTGTCACTGTATCAAGCTTTGGTCAAATTCTTTTTTTAAACATGATTATAATATATCTCGCACTAGAAATTTATGAGAACATAAATATGATGGGTAACTGAGCAGAGTCCACCTATGCCAACTAGTTTTTTAAATAAATAAACATATAAAGTTTAAAACCGATTTTTTTCTTTTTTATATTGATACTCATTTTATATAACGTGTCTGATTTTTATTTATTTATTTATTTATTTATTTATGTGCCTCTGTCAATAAACGATAAATATTGAATACATGATTTACAATTGAAATATACTGAAATCAATGTCAATACCATTTAGTAAATTGTTCCTATCATGTAGTAAAGTAAAATAGTGAAATTATAATGTTCTTTTCACTGCAATTTTTTTTTTCTTTTTTTTTTTTTTTCTTTTTTATGTATTACAATCCGCGTTTGTAATGATCGATAGATGGCGCTCTCTGAACACTGCAGTTGTTAGTAAACATTATGGCCACGTGTGTTCCATTAGTGTTCTTTTTTGTAATTCTACTTAATATTCCGCCATTACATCATGGAAAATTGATTGCTTTTGGAAAAAAATATTTCAGTTTCTTCAAAGTTCGATCGGAAGTAGATTTTAACTGAAGCTGAACAAATATTAGTTTCAAATCATCTGATTAATTCTTTACTTCCATTAGCCGAAGCAACGGAAATTTTAAATTTGTCATTTGGAAATAAATGGAAGCTCAATTCTGGATTTCTTGATCCTTTGGAGTTAGATTGTAGCACACAACAGTATGTGTTATCTTTTTTACCGTATTTATTCATTTTTATTCTATAAATATATGTGAAACTAAATATCGTGTAGCAATGGCGGCTGTATGGAATTCGAATTAAACCATGTTTATTGTAATTTCACCTTAGCCCACCAGAGGGCGAGCATTTCATTACAATCGCGGATAATGCTTCAACTTTAGATTTAAAACGTAACTATGTACGTGAGTATAATCCTTATGACTATTAAGAACTTCTGTAAAACCCATAGATACAGTAATTTATATAGATCTATCATCCCCATGTTATCGAGCAAAGATTTTTGATGCCGAAAAAAATTTTGGCATCAGAAATTAGTCGGTATTGAAACTCGGCAATTGTAATTATAGAACAGAATGCTGATGAATTTTCAAAATGCCAATGTATTGCACTAATAAATAATGATAGAAAATGGAATACGTTTCCATAAGTAAGTTATATTTGACAAATTTATGAAAAATATAAATTTTATAATCGGTTGCTTTGTTGTTATTATTATGAAATAATTACCGTCTTCATATTCAAAGTAAAACTTTTTTAAATTTTAATATTTTTAATATTTTATATCAGTAAAGTAATATGGAATTTTTAAAATTCTTTTAAATAGTTAGCAGCGGCGCTGGTTAAGCTCGCTAGTTTTAATATATAAAAAAGTTTAACTTAAAGAAAAGAATAATAGCGTTAAATATTTTTCATTATTTTATTTAAAAAAGAGAGAGAGAGAGAGAGAGAGAGAGAGAGAGAAAAGGAAAGGAAAAGGAAAAAAATAAAAAAAGAAAGAAAAATGAGTATCTACAGTTTTTTATTTACCTTTAGTACATAAATTATTCATAAATTTTATTTGCTAAATTATCCGCGTGTATTCATCTTCATCCAGAGAAAGACGTCCATTAGACAGTAAAATGGCTGTTTTTCTTCTAGTGAAAAGGTTGATTGGTTGGTTGATTGATTGGGTTTTACGTCGCACTAGGGGCAATCCCGAGTGGAAAGGAATCTTTCGCTCGATGATTAATCTATGTCTTATTACTATATTTATGATAAAATCGCTAATTTTACATCTTTTGCAGGGCCGGCTCTGACGTTTTTGCCGCCGTAGGCAAACCTCAAAAGTGCCGCCCCTTCCCCCTACCCCAAGTTTTAAAAACTTCCAAATTAAAAAAAAAATAAAAAAATACTTTTTATATTTAAAAAAAAAATAAAAAAAATCATATAAATGGTCTAATAGAATTGAGCTAAGTAAATAATACTCATATATTTACTACAATTTCGTTTTTCTTTCTTTCTTTTTTTTTTTTTTTTTTTTAAGTTAAATACACAAAATCTTTGGAAGTAATACGAGTACAGTACAGAGAATATTTTCTAAACACCGAAGAATAAAGAATGCTAGTACAGTATACAAAATTTGAACCTGATTAAAATAATCTCTTTCGAACCTTTTTTTGTGCAAATCTCGAATAACTTATGTAATTTGTTACTCAATTCATATTCAATGTCGATTTTGACTAGATATGGTTTTAAAATATTTTTTATCATTTTTACTTTCTCTTATTACTTTTTCTTACCCGTAAGGTAGAGAAAGTATTGTTTCAGGGTCAAATTTTCGAATGTGAGTTTTTTTTTACTTACACGTTTTAAGGTCCCCTGAATCCGAAAATCATGTTTTTAGTGGTTGGTCTGTGTGTCTGTGTGTGTGTCTGCCTGTCTGTTATCAGCATATCTCAAGAACAAATTGTAGCAGAAAGTCCAAACTTAGTATTCTAAATGTGTATGGTATGGGGATGCTACACTAAGCTTTTTGTTGCGATGACGCATATAGTTTGTGTACAGGGACACCCAAGAGAATTCAAATACATTACGTCTATGGGGGAAATTGCAGGGGAGTAGAGTTTAACATCTATAGACAGCACTTAACCAAAATGAAATGAATATATATTTTTTATATGCATAAAAACACGTCTCATGTAGAATATGGTAAAGAAATCCTTCACTGTTCATTTACAGGGGTACACAAAAAAACTTGATTATAGTGCGACAATAGCTGAAAATTGATGGAATTGTACTTCAGGTTGTGCCGTGTATCACTATTATAAGATTATAATTAGGTGCACCATGTGGTCTGTACATAATCTTCAAATGATATACATGGCTGCAAATATTATGCGATAACATTTTTTTTTTTTTTTTGTTAATGTAAGTTTTTTACTGTAATATTTTACCATTTCCACCAAAGCTGCTCAGAAATTGAAATTAATTCCTCACAGACATGATAAATAACGTATGTTTTTAAGCTAAACATTCATCTCTTGTTTTTTGTATATTTACAAAGGCTTCCTGATTGCCGAAGTAAAGTTTTTTAACGTTTAATTTTTGTCTGTGTCTCTTAGAGTAACTTACAAACGAATAATTTCAGGAGATCCAAAAGTTGTATTTTCAAGTTAATATAAGTTTGTTGCTGGAAAAGTTTCAAGGAATGTTACGCGTGAAAATTACCTGTATAATATTAAGCGAACTTTTAATTTTAATAACAGATTTCAATTCTATATAAATGTAGATGCAGTAATGAAACGGCGGGTTGAGGGGGCGGTAACCCCCCTCACATAGAACTAATTGTCACATAAAACTTTTCCGAAGCCAAATTTGAATTGTTTTAACATAAGTTTACATAACACTACACGTTGTCTTACCTCTTAATCTCCAACCTGTATTTACGGTATTAAATGTCAGGGTAAGAGAAAGTTGTGTGAGGGACACACCAAATTATTAGTTTAGAAAAAGATCTTTCTCCGTTAGTAAAAGTTATGGGCAACGTTAACAAAATTTTTAAAGCAGTGCTTAAATTCGGCCCAATGTTAAGGAAGGTAATGAATTTAAAGACGTCAAAAGTGGACATTCTTTTTTTTCAAAATTGAAGAAAATAAAGTATATTTTACCTGCCAATTTTAAAATGTTGAGATTTAAACGACTTAACAATCGCCTTATGTTAAGTCTTTTCCCAGATCTTTAGAGTGTCTTAGTCTCAGTAATTCCATTTTTCATGAGTCTTTAAGTTTGTGGACATTTCATACAAATTCAAAAGAATGATTATGATTATTCAATAAATTTAATCTCAGCTTCGCCGGATCACTGAAAAAAAAAAAAAAAATCTATTTTATATTTCTTTTTTGAATTTTCTATAGATTCGTCTACACTTTCATAAGAAAAAATTCATTTTTAAGATTGAACATGATGGCGTGGTGTAGTCACTTCAAAGTTTTTTGTACGTCTATTACATTAGCTAATTTTTCAGCTTTTAAGATAAAGTTTTCAAAGGATTCAACTGATCATAATTCTTAAAATATTATTAATAATAATAATGAGCTATTTAATAAATTAATGGCTTGGTATAAATCAAAAACTTTTGTTTCACATAGCTTACTTAATCGGATTGATATAATTAAAAATTCTTTGTCAAATGACGATCAAACATAAAAAACTTTAATTGTTTTATTGTACGGTCAGCAGAAAAATTACTGAAGCACGCATCCACATTTTTCATGTATGTATATATATATATATACAGTCGGTAACAAAAGTCTCCGAACACTAGCAAAAATTCCTATGTAAAAAAAGTACACTTAATACAGTTTTGATAAATAAATCCTTGTCGAATCGTGTTCTTCGTCAGTCTGAAAACAGGATTCGACATGGATTTATTTAACAAAACTGTATTAAGTGTACTTTTTTTATATGGGAATTTTTGCTAGTGTTCGGAGACTTTTGTTACCGACTGTATATATATAGTTTGGTCGCTTCTTTTTATCCTCAACTTATTTTTTTATAAACAGTATAAGACAAAGACCATGACTCGACAAATATTTATTTAACAAAATAGTATAAGGTGCCCATCTTTTAAGTAGGAATTATTGCTAGTGCTTGAGTAATTTTGCTGCCGACTGTAATCAATAAACAACTGCCTCATCTTGAATCATATTATCTATCTCTAAATTTTTGTAATATTTTCTAATTTAAGAAAAAAAGATATTAGGGAATCTATACATTTTTTCTAACTTCGCAGTAATTAATTAACTAAGTTTAATAAATGGCTGCTGCAATATGTGTGAAATGCTCTGGAATTTAAAATTGTAATCCGAATTTGTCACCTCTCAAATTTGAGCACTTTTCATAACATTGATCTCTCATATTTCCTAATTTTAACCCTTTTTTTCCAACTATTTTAATAAAACTTTAGGTAGTTCCTTACCACTAGATCTTTCAACAGGAAGAAAACCTTAAAAATGTTCATTGAATTTGCATTGAAATGCTGATTGGCCAATGGAAACATACCTTCATCAAAAATTTATCCCCTCCCCCCCCCCCCCATCCAATGAATCTGATGGACGTTATTGCATAAATAAAGCATTGTTTTAAATCTGACATCACTGTTGCCAATTCAAACTGAAATTTTGCCATGTTTTTAAGGACAACTCAAAATGTCCCTATCTTATGGCTGAGGGTGTCCTAGGGCGTTCTTTCATACTTAGGATATACTGATAATGTCCTGTTGAGAAAGGGTACCTCCAAATAATTCCTACATGCTGAAGAACACTGCTGAAAGTCCCTAAAATTGGCAAACTCTTGACTTTCTTTAATTAGAGGGCAAAAAGAGCCTGGTAAAATCAGCCGCGAGTGTGCATTGTGCATTTCTCCCTTCGCGTCGCGGCTGCGCATACAATACATACTGTGCAGAACTTACAAGTTTGTCTATTCTTGTCTGCATTTCAAATTATAGGAATGAGCAGAGAAGCCTGTAAATTCTTCTTATGATTATTTACTTGTTTTTTTTACTTATTTATTTTTCTATTTATTTATTTTCTGCATTCAATAATCGAAGTATTTTATTTATTTATTTTTTGTAGTTCAACTGATTTTGCCGCCCCTAAATTTTGCCGCCGTAGGCAGTTGCCTACCTTGCCTACCGCCTAGAGCCGGCCCTGATCTTTTGCAAATGATTCTCAAAATTACATTAACCTCGGAGGTCACTGAGTAATTTTTTTTTTTTTTTTTTTTTTTTCTCAATGGTTTAAGTCCATGCAGAAAAGAATATACTTTTTGGAAATCGCTTACAAATTATGTAAAATTAACGATTTTACAACTTCAAAGATTAAAAACAAGCTAAAAAAAATCATAAATATATAATTTTGAATTATGTGTGTTATACGGAAGAAACAACGGCTCAGTGACCCGATATATCCGTCAGCGGCGGTGATCAAATGGTCTTAAAATATTGCGCGAATATTACATAAACAGTTGTAAATCATCAGCTGACTTACTTCTTCATTTAGTGCATGATCAAAATCACGTGATAAACCAAAAACGTGCTCCGTAAATCGTGGCCAGAATTTTCTTTATTTATTTGTATTATTCTTTTATTATTTTTTGTGCAGACGGGAATATTTAAAAGTTAAGCCTAGTCGACAATCGAGTAAATAAAACATAAATAAATGAAGGTCGCTGTCGACCTTATTCCACGTTCTCTTTCTAGTGCTCAGAGACACAATGGTGTCACAAGCCGGGTTTCTGCCGACACCGGCACCAGGAAACTTGTTGCCAAAAAGAACACAGTATGTTCGAGGAAAAACACCCTGCACATCCCCTCGAATTTATGTCACTTTCGGAATCGAATCTCACTTTTTTTTTTTTTTTTTTTTACTTTCTTTTATATCTATGCAGTGAAATGTTGCAAACTTTTAGCGGATCTTTCAGTTAATAACTACCATTATTATTTTTTAAATGATGTTTGATATATATCTTTAACAGCACCATAGATATAGTAATTTATGTAGATCTATCATCCCCATGTTAACGAGCAAAGATTTTTGATGCCGAAAAAGTTTTTTGGCACCAGCCATTAGAGAGTTAAAACTCGAAAATAGTAACAGAATAGAATGTTTATGAATTTTGAAAATGTCGAAATATTGCGCGGCTTTTAAGTGTTCTAATAAATATATGAAAAGAAATGGGATAAGTTTTCATAAATAAGTTATAGTCAAGTAATTTATGAAAAATATAAATTTTTATAATCAGTTGTTTTGTTATTATTATGATATAATTACTGTCTTCATATTTAATGGAATACTTTTTTTAAATTTTAATATTTTTTTAATATTTTATATTAGTAAGTAATATGAAATTTTCAAAATTATTTTAAATGTAATTAGTAGCCGCAGAAGTTTTAATATATAATTGGTATGTTGTGGCCACCACAAGACTCTATTCTATATATAATCCTATACAAATTATTTATTAAATTATAACTTATTAAAATGATTTTCCATGATGAATGCAGACGATATTATCTCAAAGAAATATAGTAATAAATACCAAAATAAAGTTCGATATGAGTATACTAGAGAATAGTAAAAAAAGAAAAGAAAGAAAGAAAGAAAAATGGGTATCTGGAATTGTTCCTTCTTTTTTAGTACATAAATTATTCATAAATTTTATTTGCTGAATTATCTATAGGTATTCCCGTGTATATTCACTCGGGAAAAAACGTCCATAAGAAAGTAAAATGGCCGTCTTTTTCCAAATGAAAAGGCATCATTTTTTCCTCGTCAAAGATCAGTCTATGTCTTATTACTAATCATCTATGAACAGCACATCCTCTCCCGAAGACATCCTCAGGATATATTGTGGATAAAAAGACATCCAAGGGACATACATAGGACGTACCTGGGATAAGTGCGCTGTTTGGGATGATAGTCGATTAATCGAACATACAATTAGATAAACATTATAATTAAAAATTTCTGATAGATATTGAATAAATGACCATACATGTTGGCAACACAGATACTGCGGTCGCATTCTCCGTCCTTTTTTCAGGACACTTTTACGGATAAAAAATTTCGGACTTTTTTGCTATCCTTATTTTCGCACACAAACATTTATCGTATTTTTACAGAAATGTATCGAGATTAAATAGAATAGAGATCATTGTATAAAAATAGTGGCAACAAAAGAGCGAAACTTTCTCATCCTTGAAAGTGTACTAAAAAAAAGGGGCTTAGAGTATAACCCCTGTATATAAGCACTGGATTCGTAAAAACTTTTGACTTCCGGTTTTCGATGTTTTAACACGTTTTGTGATGCACTGAACACAATTTGACCATTTTTAGAAAAAAACTGTCTGTGTAATGTGTATCAAAAGTATTGTGGACGCTGTATCTTAGGAACCTATGGACGAAATTTAGCTACACTTGATATTTAGTTAGACTTTGACTTAAATTGGTGCTAATTAGATTTTGTGATCAATCGCTCAACAGGTGGCGATTTCATTAAATTATTTTCGTAATTTTTAATATGGTAATATAGGACAAAATTTTGTAGAAATATGCATAATGAGAAATATTTTTAAGTGTTAAATGTAAAATTAAAATGAAATATTTATGATTGTATTAGTCAACCAGGAAAAAAATTGTGTATACACGGGCTTTGTTTCTCCTCCCCGCTCCCTTTCGCGAAAGTTTAAATTGTAGTTTCGTTAATTATATTCCATATCTGTTTCCAAAATCAGGAATTATAGTTTATGTAGAAAAAAAAAAAATTCAAATTGCATCAATCAAAAAAAGTTGTATTTTAAAAAAAGGGGGGGAAAAAGCTAGAATAAAGGGTTAAAAAGATGTGTATTAAAAGTTACTTAACGCTGGAAAACTAAAACCAGGAAAAACCTTCATCAGCATTTACTTATTCTAATAACTTTATATATATATATATATATATATATATATATATATATATAAGACTGCTTAATATAATTAGAAAAATCGAAAATGTTTTTCTGGAAGCATTCATATACAGTCGGTAACAAAAGTCTCCGAACACTAGCAAATATTTCTATTAAAAAAAAGTACACTTAATACAGTTTTGTTAAATAAATCCTTGTCGAATCCTGTTCTTAGTCAGACAAAGAACAGGATTCGACAAGGATTTATTTAACAAAATTGCATTAGTGTACTTTTTTTATATAGGAATTTTCGCTAGTGTTCGGAGACTTTTGTTACCGACTGTATCTATTAAGGTAGAAGAAAACCGGAAACGTACAACTATCCATTTAGAGGAAGGAGGGAGGGGAAAGGTCAAATAACCCATCTTCACTGTGATTTTGTTCTTGAAATTATTAAAATATCATGCCATGAATGTTAGTTGGTTAGTTGGGTTTTACGTCGCATTAGTGCTGCGGAATGGGCAATTGGCGACGGTCTGGGAATCACCTCTAGAGGTGGTCCGAAGACATACCATCATAATTTTGATCCTCCACGGAAGGGATGGTTCTCCCGCTTCGGTAACCCCCTGAGTTATATTATTGATGGGAACATGGAGGACATCATGCCATGATGGAATTCTTAATCGCATAACATATAATTATAAAGGAACTTCTTTACTTCTGAAATAATCGTTAATGATAGCGCTATCTATGAATGATAATGAAAACTATGTTTTTCCCTCAAATAAATTTTCCTGTTTTAATAACAGTTAATATGCAACCCATTTTTATGATCTGCTGCATTTCCCAACTTAAAGTGGAGAGGGAATGAACTTATTGCAAATCCGCACCCAGTCCAGTCTAATACAGAGTATCCATAACTTATTCCTCGGATAAAAATACATTTTAAATAATACAGAATAAGAGTGTAGGAAAAAAAGACTACCTGAATTTCATTTAGTTTTTTAGAGAATTTCATATTAATACGCTTCAACATCAGCATTATTAAATTCGCATACAAAATATCAAGACTAAATAAATCAAAACCAGTGTAAACATATTACTTTTTCACTGCAAAACGCCATTTTGTCTATAAACAAAGTCCCAGTTGCGGTTGCCATTCACAAAATTTAGAACAGATGAAATTTCTTGAATTAAATGATTAAATCGATATCAATTAATTCTTCTTACTCAACGAGATAAATAAAGTAGAGTGATAAATGGTAACCCTGACAGGGTCCAACATGAATCATGCGACATGAACCGCATCTATGCGGTAGTTCCCTTGGTAACAGCTTATAAATTTCTATGGCAACCATTTGGAGATCGTACTTGGCAAAAATCATAACCGCCAATGTTTTTGTTTACTTATGTAGTTTAATATTTTTTTGTTCTAAATCATTTTAGTTTTTATTTGAAGAGCTTGTTTCCAAATGGCGTTAAGTCATTTTTTTCCATTCTTGAAAAAACGCGATTTTGTTATGTAAGATTTATTATTGAATTTAAGGAAAAGATATTTTTTTCCAGTAATCTATGGATGATAGTAACACTAAATTATATGGTTAAAAAAATCCTGACAGTATAGTTATTGAGAAATAAAAAAAAGAAAAAATGACTTAACTCCTTTTGGAACAAAACTATGACTTATGCCCTTTTGACACAAACAAATTACAAAATGAAATGACTTACTTCCATTTGAAAGTAATTTGTTTTTGTTTTCCATGTAATTACCACATAAATTTTAGATGCACAATTTTTGGAAGCTGGTTAGTTATCACAAATCTTCATTTACATACTCTGTTTCTTCATCGTTATCATTATTTTCACTTATGTTAGCCCTAGGTGTGTCGTTGCAAGATTGTTCATAAAAATAAAAACATTGTTAATTTCCAAAGATTCAAGGAATTTCAAAACATCTGATTTTTTTTTCTTTTTTTATATTGGTTTTGGTGTTATTTCAGAAGAGGCTTATAGGAGAATTTTTTCCCGTTTGTTTCAGGATCTTGTGACGGCAAAACGAACCACAGTACGTTCTCCCCCCCCCCCCCTCTCTCTCTCTCTCGCTTCGTAATTTCCGGTACTTTTGCCTCTGAAAACACGAAAACTTGTTTGCTTTTCAGACGACTATACGCAATTTTTCCAATCTAAAATATTCCACTGTTTATACTCGAAAAGATTTCCAACCTTAGAGAAATGTTCAAAATATCCATTACAGAGTAAAATTGTATCCACTTTCTTTAAACTAGTCTCCACTCGGCCGAATGTTCTATGTGCTGGTAAGTAGGAGTGGCCATGCACTGGTAAATAGTATGTGAAGGTGAGGTCCTTTTGAGCAGCCCCTGATGAAAGCATTCCTAACATGGTATAATTTTTATTTGTGTGGTAATTTCTGATTTTGCATCAGGTCAAAACATATTGTAATTTCATCTTCTCCTATAAGCTTTTGCCCTAAAAGTGAATAAAATATTTTGCTCCGGTGTTTATGAATGAAAAGTTCGGTTAACAGGGTCTTTTCTTTTTTCTGTACATTTTTCTGAATTCATTTGTATATTTTTCCTAATACAAAAGGAACAAATGTGTTTTTTTTTTTCCGGGTTCCAAAACCAAGATTAAAATCTTTTACAAACACATTATAATAAAGGTTATAAGTAATCTCTCTTTATAGTTTTCTATGGGAGAAAAAAAAATGTCTTAATGTGAATATCTACAACAACATTCTTTTCCTTATTTTTGTCTTTCCACCCAAGGCCAGCCAAACCACGTGATCTCAAGACACGCTACAATTGGTTAAACTTGACTTAATCCTTTTTGGCACAAAACTTACATGTGACTTAATTCTTTTTGGAAAAAAACACGGATTTCAATTTCTGTTTTCATTATGACTAAACTTTGTTTGGAACTTCTATTTATTGAAAATATATTGTTAGACTTGTGCTGCGACCTTTTGCATCGAAAAGTCAATTTTTGAAATTTTTGACTTAACGCCTTTTGGAAACAAGCTCTTCATTTTACTTCCTTTTAATTTCGTGTAGCCGAAGTAAAACCGACAAAATATTTATAAATAGTTGATAAATTATTATTTGTTGTTAAATTTAACTCTTTTAAAAGTTTAACTTTTCTTTATAAACACTTTTAAACTTTGTTGGGAAATGATGAAAAAAAAAGTATTATATTATTTATTATAATGTGAAATATGTGAAAAATTACTTTAAAAACAATTTATTTCGGTTATAGGACTGTCGTGTTACCTAATAATAATGATAATCTGCCGAACTGAAATTTTAAACGTCAAAATAGCGATAAAGGGCCAAACATAGCAACCTATTGGTTCATATCACGTGATTCACGTTGAACCCAGGGTTGCCAAATTTGGCCTTTGTTTTATTCAATAGTCACCAATAATTTTATTTGTAACGTTTGACTAATCACTTCGAAGATTGATAGTGTATTATGTATATCAAATGTCACTTCTCAAAATTATTGGTGATTATTGAATTAAAAAAAAGGCCAAATTTGGCAACCCTGGTTGAACCACGGGAAGCTAATCCTTTATCCATTGAATTAGCACTGTACTTTATTTATCTCGTTGTTCTTACTTTGTAAAATGACATTTCAATTTAAGTTTTTTATCCTATGAATTAGTTATGGGCACACTGCATAATCAAAATTTCACACTAACAAAGATGAAAATTGTTTTATATCAAAAGAGTTTGAATAAATTATTAAGTAGCTTACTGATACACATTTTAAAATATATTTTCTAATTCGTAGGTAGAAAACGGTTTTCCTTGTTCTATTAGTTGCTCTAATTCATTTGCCAATTAGTATTTTATTTTCCGCGGTAAACTGGTATTTTCTCTTTATTAATATACGAATCCATTTTTTCTAATTTGAGACAAGGTTATGCTTGGGCGAATTCAAAAAATAAACGTCTTTTTTTTTTTTTTTTTCCTTCTTCTTTTTTTAATGAGGTGTTGTTACTTTAAAACTAAAACAAGAATTTAAGCTGCTCAGTCCCTCTCACGATTTCCCCGTCTCGTGTCACTAAATTCCATGTGTGTCTATGACGAAATTTGTTTATAGAATTACTCATTTATCTTATTGGTATTTTTTAATTCCGTTTTCACATTCAGAAAATTCATAACCGTTAAATGAGTACTCGTTTTCCAAAAATTGATTTTTTTAAATTTTAGTATTTCATTTTATAACTAAAAAAAATGAGCAAAATGCATTTAGTGAAAACTTGCATTTTTAAACTCAAAATTCAAAATAAAAATTTTTTAAAAATAAATTTTAGGAAAACGAGTATTCGTTTAACGGTTGTGTATTTTCAGAATATGAAAACGGAATTTGAAAATAACTATTAGGTAATGTCATGTGTAATTCTATAAACAAATTTCGCCATAGAATAACATGGATTTTGGATGACCTTGATGTTTCGTGATGTAACACCTTAACGCGTATTATCATTGCATAAATGATATTTAGGGTACGTGCACCAGTGATTGACACTTTTAGAGCAATCTCTGATGTTTTTAATGTTCTAGTCATCAGAAAATATTTTTTAGAAATTTTAAGTTAGTACATAATTATAAGATTAAAAAAAAAAAAAAAAAAAAAACTTTTTATATACCATGTTTTAAATTTTCTGATGAATTATAGAGCTCTTATCAATGTGCATAAAATTTTTAAAGTGATAATGACGCCAATTTTTGTGAGATGCATAATTTAAAACTCTTCATAATTTTTTAATGTTCACGTTTAATTAAATGTATTTATTTTTATGTCGAAAGAAAATGAACTCGTAAATATTTTTTCGGAAACAATTAAATTATAGCTAATATTTTAATGGCTATTGTAACGCTATTAGGATGTTATTATTTTCATATTTTAATTAATTATAAGAAAACTAACCAGAAATTCGAAAATCGGACTTCGAAGTATTGTGTTGTCACCGTGTTCTGAGCAATCCTGAAGGTTTCAAATTTCTAGCTAGTCGGGAAGTTAGTTAAAAATCGATTGCAAGATTTGTACAAGAGCGAGAATGTGAACTAATAGTAGGAATTGAAAAAAACAGCACCTTTCATACTTACATGTATTGTGCCCTTAAACTTTTTTCTAAAACTTCTTCTTTCAAAAAAAAAACTTAATTACTTAAATTCTGTTAATAATATCAAAAGAGAGTTCAGCTCTTCTATTATTGATAAAGTTCTTGAAAAGTTCAGTAGACCTACTTGTAATTCGACTTTTTCTAGTGACGCTAAAAATAAAACCAATAACCTTGTTGTCTTGTCTTTTTATCCACCCTTATATTTGAAATTAGTCAAAGTTTAAAACGGTTTAACTTTCATGTTATTTTTACTCCTATTAACACTAGAGCTCCTCCAATACAGGCTGGTTCATCAGGCATTTTGTTTCCCACACAGCTGGTCCGAATTTCAAGTGTTATCAAATCACACAAAATGGAGGTTTTGCAGCCGAAAATTGCTCAAATAATACCAGAACTGCTTTTAGAACGTTTAAATTTCCAACAGATGAAGAAAGGCAAAAGAAATGGGCTATTAATTGTCCAAAAGAAAATTGTACGCTTAGCTTTCAATCACAAATATGAAGTATAATTATGATATGTTTTCTTGCATTTTTTGTATCAATTATTTGTTTTTATTGCTGTTTGGTTACCTAAATGTTGCATTTTACAACATACACTACTTTTCAACGTGTATAAATATTAAAAATTAATTAATTTAACAGTAGCAATTATGTGTACTTTTTAAAAGGGTTATAAGAAAATTTCGCCAAATTTATAAAGTTCAAACAATAATTCGTTCTCCTGTTTAGGTAAACTCGCCATTTTAGGCGATAAAGACGCCGAGTAATACGTCTGCAAATAAACGTCGCCAAGCTATATTCCCGCTGGGCAACAATGCTCAGCTGTGAGTCAGCTCGTATTAAAAAAGCCTTAATTAACACTTTCCATACCGCTGACGTAGATTCACGTCATTTGGAAATCTGTAACTCCTCTAGTGGGCGTTTCTTTTGCAATGTGTATGTTGCTATATTTCTTAAAAATATTCCATATATTTATATTTGCACAAACAAAATATTATGGATACAAATATTTTCACTAGAAAGAGTATAATTATTATGTATATTTATATGTAACATATATATGGATATGGAAAACCTTGTTCTGAAATAATGTAGATTGCAAGAATAACGCCCACAGGCGGCCATACTGTCTAAAAGACAAAAACGTGCGGTCGCGAAAGTGTTAATAAATTTCAATTCCTCCAACTAAATCTCCTGTACCCAAGCTTCGTAAGTGGGCCATTTATAATGTCCCTTGTAATAATTGTCATTTGTCTTACATAAGTCAAACTAAAAAAAAAATCTTGAATGGCGTTTACGTTAGCATTCTCGGTATGTCACTGACAAGGAACATCACCCAAGTGTCCGGCTGCGATTTTAATGAAATTTTAATTTTTGATAGAGGGCATGTACCAAATATTTTTTATCACAGAAATTTTTGCTATCGTCCATGTTTTCTATATTTATTGAATTTTTAAAATGTTAAAAACCACATCAGCCACATATCAACATTAAGTTCCGCCTTTGGGAGTGACATAAAA
This sequence comes from Salticus scenicus, assembly GCA_963930645.1. Taxonomy (NCBI): domain Eukaryota; kingdom Metazoa; phylum Arthropoda; class Arachnida; order Araneae; family Salticidae; genus Salticus; species Salticus scenicus. The sequence goes on from OZ005660.1 coordinate 94,039,100, forward strand.
ATGACTTAGCAAAATGATTTTGCGATTTCACGTTTAAGTTACAAATGAAAATGTATAGTATTGAAAATTATTTCAACTGAATTATTCATTTACTTGCTGTATAAATACAAATTTTTCGCATATTTTTGAGTAAAACTTGATAGCATATCAAATATGAAAGAAACGCCTGTATGAAAGAAACGCCTAAATTTCATTGAAATCCGAGCCGGACACTTGGGTGATGTTCCTTGTGAGCAAGAAGCCTCAAAATTTTCTATTACTTTATTTTATTTATCTATTTGCAGCTTTGATACTTATAGTAACAATGGTTTTTTTGTTTCGAATGATCCATGTTACATATTCACAATGACAATTCCTTTAATTTTTACACTTAGGGCGCATTCGAAAGTATTTCCCGGTCACTTCTCGAGTTGGGAAATGACGTCACGCGGGAAGTTCGGGAAATTAGAACTACCATATAGGAGCCTTACGAAAAATGACCGAGATATAACTACTTCCGTACACATCTCATCTTCCCGGGAAACAAATATATAAACAAACATGGCTCCTATATGGTAGTTCTAATTTCCCGAACTTCCAGCGTGACGTCATTTCCCAACTCGGGAAGTGACCGGGAAATACTTTCGAATGCGCCCTTATTAGAACACCACAAACGTCCATGCCTGAACCGAGATTTGAACCCGAGACCTAGTGTTTCAATCTTCTATTACGAAGCATAGTTGGGAGTCTAGCAGTAGTTTCCATTTTCAGCAAGATTTTTACGATTTTGGCCTATTTTTGGTAATCAAACCATTAGCATAGCATTAGCTAGTGGTTTGATAGACTCCATTATGAATCCTGCGGTAGCGCTGCTATACGCAACCGAAGTGATGACGTCATTGGCCGCCCGTAGATGCAAGAAAAAGATTTTCTACGTTAATCGCCCATTGGATTTTTTGTAAAAAATTATTAAAAATCGAGGAAAATTATTTCCCTATATTAATTCTCATATTTGGGTATAGATATGTATTAGTTATTGTGTGCATGCGTTAGCTTAAGTTGTTTTTGCTGTAAAATTGATAAAATTTGAATTTTAAATTTCAAAACTCTAGAAAACAAGATGACAAACTTCCATATTCGATTGAAAACATAAACATTTCATTTCAAAGGATGATAAAATTAATAAATAAATATCCAACTAATTACTAATATACTGATTAAAAGGAAAATGATAAATATTCTATCACAATTTGAAGTCAAATTTGTTTTCAAATGTCTAAATAAAGTGTCTGATATAAGATACTCATATGTTGCAGCGGAATAGATTTCATAACAGTCATCCTTGGCTGGAAAAAAAAAAAAAAAATATCGCCGAATTATCTGGCGAACATATTAAATTCCTTTCAAAAATCACGGTTATTTTAACAGCTTATATTAAGAGAGTAATGAATAATATGAAACAATATTTCGTACAATACATATTACGAAAATACACATCTGGCATGTATATTTTCGTATTACATTTCTGATCGCCAAATACAAAAAACGCCAAGAATGACAGAGTTTTGAAATTTAAAATTAAAATTTTGTCAATTAGACAATAAAATAACTTAATCTAACACATGCATACAATAACTAATACATATCTATACCCAAATAGATTAAAATCGGGAAATAATTTTCCTCGGTTTTTAATAATTTTTTACAAAAAATCCAATGGGCGATTAACATAGGGAAGATTTTTCTTGCATCCACGGACGGTCAGTGACGTCACACTTCACTTGCGTATTGCGGAAGCCATCTTGAGTAGACAGTAGTTGTTAACTTCATTTATTCAGTAAGCTGATACTCTATATGTGTATGCCAACTTGTGTTTTATCATTCCTCCAAGTAACTATAATACATTTCTCTTTCTTTTTGTGCGATACTGCATAGACATGTAAAATATTTCATAAAAAAATCTCATATGTTCTTTTTTGTTTATTTGCAGTTTTATCTATATCTATTGTGAAAAGACAAGTCGACGGCCAAAACGACGCTGAACTTTGCAAAAACAGATCTCCTAGTGAATACTTTAGGCTCACATCCGATGATGATTGTAGAGACGTAGTAAGGTGTTCAGTACAGGGTTTACTAGCCCTTAGATGTCCCTCTGGTTTAGCTTTCGATATCGATAAGCAGACATGTGACTGGAAGAACAACGTCAAGAATTGCGAACAACTAGAAAGTAAGTACGAAATTTTTTGGTATTAAACGGTTTTAAGGTTGAAACAAAAGCAAGAATAATTTTTTTGCTCTCTAAAAATGATTCACAGGCCTACAAAAATGAAGTTGACAAAATTTGATTTGATTATTTTAGCTGATCTTTATGTTTTTCTATGTGCTGAAACCGAAATTGTAGCTCATTTTTCTCTATCACGTGTAGATTTTTGTCAATACAGAGTGTTTACCGATACATTTTCTTACATATACCATCCTAACAATAGGTTGGTTGGTATGGTTTTACGTCGCACTTGTGCTGCGCTATTACAACAATAGGTATCCATGATTAATTAATCATGGAAACATACTATAAAACTTGCCATATAATTATGCTGGTGGAAGAGTAATGGAAGAAATTGTATAGGTCGGCACACTGTATTAATAAAAATCTGTACGTGATAGAGAAAAACTGGCTTCATTTTCCGCTTTAGCACACCAAAAAGCATAAAGACCAGCCATAATTATGAAATCAAAATTTTATATGTCGACCTGTGTTATTGATGTTCATGCCAATCCTTCGTGATCCAGCACCAGCTAGATATGATCCATGAGTCCGTGCCCCCCTAGCAGAATCAAGCACCAAAAGTGGATGTGAGTATAGATCGACCACGTTTCTTGTGATCATGGAAGTCACTGTGCTGACTAAACGAGTTCAGTGCAAAAATAGGGGTGATAAGCCTTTGGGTCGAGAGAAAATAAGCGATAAGGGAACACGGATGGCAGTTTTATTTACAAAGTTCCAACCTGTTGTTAAATTTGGCACCCCTCAAAACCTTCGGAGCCCTCCTCTATGCTATGCCCGTAAAATGTGGTGCCATTATAAATGTCTTCCTGTACAAAGCCTAAACAATCTAGAATAGACTTTACAGTCCCGTTCATGAGTCATATATTTTAGATGGTCACTAATGAGTCGAAAAACAGCCGTTTGATTTGATCAACCACCTTCAAACTCCAGAGTGTCCCCACGGCGTTTACTGCCCTACCAGTGATGGAAAGGATGGGTAAGCCTAAGGCTCCTATATATACGAGCTGGCGCATCAGGCATTTTGTTGCCTTAGGGTTGCCACATGTACCCAGTGCGTTTCTCTGATAAACAAACCACAAACATTTTTTTTTATCGTCTTACGTTACTTTAGAGTAACTTATTTTATTATATTTCATAATTTCAGCAAAGTAAACTATGATATGGAAATTTGTTTAGCGATAAACTGCTATAATCATTCAAAAAGTGAATATAAAGTGTTCACAGACCTTCTATTACTGTGTATTTGAGTTTTGGCGACATTTTGTAAAAGAAACAGAAGCCGCCCTAACAACACGTCGTACATCCATAGGATATCCTCAGAATAAAATGACATGCTAAGAATGTACTGTGAAAAAAATGTGTTTTTAGGAATATTATTGTTGCTTATTGTTCTTATCTTGACCGCATTAGCTTCAGATCAAGATTTCTTAAAATCATTAGGGAAGCGATAAGGACGCCAAGCGGGAATGATGTCCTCTTCGGAGGCAAAAAAATGGCGGTGATGCGCCGACCTATTATTTTATTTAGGGGCTCTAGGTGAGCCAGTCTTGCTTGTCACTGTTGTTTTTCCTCACGAAGAAAATCTCTTGAAAACTGATGAAATAGTTGGTAGTCGTGGTATCGATAGAGCTTCATTTAGCCAGGTTGTTTGCCATTTCATAAAAGCATATAGACATTAATAGTAGAGGCAGGGGCGAGGCGTGGTTCAGAAAACTATGGAAGCGCCGAAGCGAAGCGCTTCCAAAAGCAGAGGAAGAATCAATTCAGTCTTCCGACGAGGCGACGTTACTTGATTACTTTTTAAAAATCTTAACCTTTCTATCCTGTATGGGTCGATTCGACCCATTTTTGAAATTGATCTTTCGATATCTTCTACATATTTTAATTTTGATTGTTCAAACATTATGTATGCCTCAAAAATATGCATTCGTTTAATATATGATATTTTCAGAATCATTGGTTTGTTTTAAACCACCCCCAAAAAATATGTGACGTATTACCTGTCTGGGTCGATTTGACCCACATTTTTAACATGCATAAAAATGCTTAAAACACCAATTTTTTCTTATGAGTAGACTTCATTTTCAGGAATAGTCAATAGATGGCGATAGTTGTCGGAAACGTAGCTGTAAAATGAGCTCCATAGAAATTCTTTCTTAAGACCTAAATTCAATCTATACAAAGTGGGTCGATTCGACCCATACAGGTAAAACGTGCATAGAAACGGGTATTAACATGCATCGAAATGCTTAAAACACCAATTTTTTCTTTTGATTAGACTTCATTTTCAGGAATAGTCAATAGATGACGATAGTTGTCGGAAACGTAGATGTAAAATGAGCTCCATAGAAATTCTTACTTAAGACCTGAATTCAATCTATACAAAGTGGGTCGATTCGACCCATACGGGTAAAACGTAAAATTTTCTCAACAGGGTAGGAAGGTTAATTAGGGGAAGCACTGCTTCCATCGCTTCCATGGACGCTTCGCCACTGATTAGAGGGGATCCACTGTAGGTGGATATCCCGATTCTTGGCCATTCGTATTAATTTCTTGAGTATTTGAATATTTACCTGGTCACTAACTCGGTTCCAATTTTGCCAAAAATGATTTAAAAGATTTTGAAATTAAAAAGATGTACATTTTTACGCTGTTTTAAACGATTTTCTTCTTACAAACCATTGAAATATCAAGAAAATGTATTCAGTTAAATGATAATCAAATGAAATTTTCATTTTTATAGACGAGCGAAATTGAGGGGTTTTTAAAGTCTCACTAGACCTTCAAAGTAGGCAGTTGGCGACGGTTTGTGATTTATTTCTAGGTGACGCAGGAAAAACAATTTTCAGAAAATTATTGTGTTTAGAAGACTGTACGCCCGAGAAACGTTACAATTAAAGGGCAAAATTTCCGAACTCTAGATAAAACACATTTAGAGAAAAATTGAAACTGGCATTTAATTGCTAATCATTTCCATATTAGTATATATATGCCCATTTATATATTTACGTCTAAAAACACGAAATAATGTTCACATTATTAACCGGAATTCTTTGAGTCCCCCGTCATACTATAACTATGTGAAACTTTCCTTTCGTAAAAATTTTCGACTTTGAATTTTTATGTTTTAGAACTTTTTACCTCAGTAGCTTCTCAGGTCAGAAGACATTTAACGGTTAAAACAATCATCGTTCCTCTCCAAATCAAACTGATGGGTACAAAATTACTAAACAATGATAAAAAGGGGGGAGGGTCGTAACAAGAAAACGGTGGATGATGGGGCAAAATGGGGGCCAGATTCGGATTCAGGAGGTCATTTTACATAAGAATCTGCAAAAATGGTATTAGATACAGAATTTTTTTTTTTTTTTTTTTTCAGAGCAGTGTTATCTATCAAAAATTAATTACCCGCAGTAGCAGCAAAGGCTACCCGAAGGAGCCATATTGAGCCTACCAAAACATTGCTAGTAGTGTGTCATTTTACTTATTTGATACTTACTTGACAGCTTGAGACCTATAATTACAATAACTTTCATCTCAAATGATTCATTTTACATAATTTAACAATAACAATGCAGAATTTTTTACATAACTGTATTCCTTAATGGCTTCTGTAGTTAGGATTTCGGCTTCATGTTTTACTGGACATGTCATCGCATCTTATATCATTCCTCCAAAGTGTACATTAAGGGTGGCTAGTGCACATTCAATCCATCGTAGTTGCAATGTCCTCCACGTTCTGAAAAATTAATATCTACAGTCGGCAGCAAAAGTATCCGAGCACTAGCAAAAATTCCTATGTAAAAAAAAAGCACTCTTAGTACTGTTTTGTTAAATAAATCCTTGTCGAATCATGTTCCTAGTCAGTCTAAGAACATGATTTAACAAGGATTTATTTAACAAGACACTATTAAAAGTACTTTTCTTACATAGGAATTTTTGCTAGTGCTCGGGTACTTTTGCTGCCGACTGTATGAAGGTTACAAAGACGTGATGATTGTCGCCATTGCCCGTTTCGTAGCTCTAATGTAACGTAAAACTCACCCAAACAACTTGAAACCTTACGGGTGACGGCCTTGACGTCACCCGTAAGTGTTCTAACCGTACGGTCATCTCCAGCCTGTTTCCTGTAATCCTCCAACCGTTTCCCGTAATCCTCCAACCCCCAATCTCCTCCAATCCTCCAAACGTTTTCCCATAATTCAACTGTAAGGTCATCTCCAGTCGTATTTTCCATGTCATATCCACCGTTTTCCCGTAAAGAGTAACAACCCTTTGTGTTGTTATAGCTTAGAGGAATGATATCAGAGGAGATGACATGTCCGGAAAACATGAAGTCCAAATCGTAACCGCAGAAGTCATTAACCCTTTGCCGACCCTAACGCTTTAAATTGCTCTACACAGTGTTGCCAAATTTAGAAACTCTTTTTATTCAACTTGCATCAATCATTTTGAGGAGTGATATTTGATAGACATAATGGACGAATAACCTTCGAAGTGATTAGCCAACCGTTACAGTTAAAATTTAGTGGTGGACATTGAAAAAAAAAGAAGTCTTTAAATTTGACAACACTGACCAGAGTGCCATTAAATAGGCTGAATAGGCTGACAAAGGGTTAAATAACACAGTTATATAAGAAATTCTGCATTATTACTGTGAAATTATGTAATATGGATTTTTCAAGATGAAAGTCGTTGTAACTAAAAAAGCTTTCAAAGCTGTCAAATAAATGAAATAGTGCACTACTAGCCAATGTAAACTCAAGCTAGTTGCCGCAAACTTTTTATGTTTAAACATGGATAAAGTTGGCTATAATGTTTTGAAAAGTTACTCTTGTAAATATCTGATGCTTCAAATGAAGATTAGTCATATAATATTAGAACGAACCCTACAATACTATCGGAGAATTAATACCCTAACAATACTGTTTAAATAATACCAAAGTATTATTTCGTTAGAAATTCTTTAAATGACTTGAATTCACGTCAACGGTAACCAGGAACAGAATCTGAAAAGACATGAATTTACATCAGCAGCAACTAGCTATAGAAGTTGAAATGACGTGAATTCACGTCAGAGGTCACGAATGTGTTAATTTACATCAACCAACCAACCCTGGACACTAACAAGACACTGACACGATTTCGCATGAGATGCTAAAGATCAGTGCATGACGAGTAATATTATTTGGTTCGTTGGTTACTATTCAAAGGCAAATCTATAGCTTGAATGAAAGCTAGACGCTAAAATTTATTGTTATTTGCATGTTTGAATGCTTGACAATTTTCCGCTCTTTTGTGCAATTTTCATGCTCCTTGCTTCTTTTACACTAGAGAGCGGTGCATGACGAGAAAAGTTAGTTATTCTGTAGAATAACTCAGCCGCAAAACTGTGTAGCTTAAACAAAAATTGGAGGCCAAATCCTATTGCCCACTTTCGTTCCTATTGCTCATGTTTGACTCATATCTATTATGATCATACTCTGAAACTCAGCATTATACCCTTTTTATTCCCCCCTCAGTTACTTTCGAGGGTACTTTTTTTTAATACATTGATTGTCATTGATATAATAAGTGAATAGAAGCATATTTTAAATTCAGGGGGTATAGATATATCTCATTCTCCAAAATTCCCTATTTTATCAGCTGACAATACGTAAAACATTTTCTCCCCTTTTAACTGTCTAATAAATTTCAGCAATTTAGCAGTTTTTAATGCTTCCAGTCGGCAGAAAAATCATTGAAGCACACATCCATACTTTTGATATTTTTTTTAGGGCCCTCCTTGACCGAGTGGTTATGTCACCACACAGCTAATCGCCCTCGAGCGTAGGAGAGCGGGTTCGATTCCGGTGCTTGCCCTGGGTGTTTTTCCAATTCTTCGTACTGTAATTCTGTCATGTGCTATTTTTCTTTATCTGACGGGCTTCGAGAGTCAAGCTTACAAATCCGATGTATACGTTTTCAATAAATAATTTTTTTTTTTTAGTTTGATAGCTAATTTTTATCATAACTTGACTCGACAAATATCTACTGTCGGCAGCAAAATTATTGAAGCCCACATCCACACTTTCCATAATTTTTTTTTTTTTTTTAGTTTGGTCGCTAATTTTTATCATTAATCTGCTTTTTTATAAACAGTATAAGACTAAAATCATGACTCAACAAATATTTACTTAACATAACAGTATTAGGTTCCCATTTTTTCAGTAGGAATTATTGCTAGTGCTTCAATAATTTTGTTGCCGACTGTACTTAACAAAACAATATTAGGTGTAAATCTTTTAAATAAGAATTATTACTAACGCTTCAATAATTTTGCTGCTGACTGTATCACAGCTAATTTCAAATTACAAAATAATTTCAATGAATGAGGGCTTGGTAAAGGAATATGAGATTTATTTTTCTTTAGGAGCCCCGGTGACGTAGTCTAATCCCCAGCCATAAATCAGTGTCTGGCTCTACAGTCTGCAGCAAAATTATTGAAGTACTAGCAATAATTCCTACTTAAAAAATGGACATATAATACTGTTTTGTTAAGCAAATATTTGTTGAGTGATGATCTTAGTCTTATACTGTTTATAAAAAAGTAAGCTGATGACAAAAATTAGCGACCAAACTAAAAACAATATACGTGAAAAGTATGGATATGTGCCTCAATAATTTTGTTCAGCAAAAAATATCCGAGCACTAGCAAAAATTCCTATATGAAAAAAAGTACACTTAATACTGTTTTGTTAAATAAATCCTTGTCGAATTATGTTCTTAGACTGACTAAGAACAGGATTAGATAAGGGTTTATTTAACAAAACTGTATTAAGTTTAAGTTTTTTTAAATAGGAATTTTTGCTAGTGATTGGATACTTTTGCTGCCGACTGTATTAGTTTGAACTTTATCCGTATCACGCTACAAAACCCTTGACACGTGACCACTGTAGGGAAAAATGCAACATTAAAATGTTTATATTTGTATTGTATGGGGAAATGTTTGTATTCTATAAATACTTGTATCCTATAGGGAAATTCACAAGGAAATTGAGAATTATAAATATCATGTTGAGTATGATTTAGCCTTAAATCCAAAAGAGGGATATTGTCTATTGGCACACTATTACCTCACTCCGACTATTCTATATCCCCTCCGTCGAGGATCGAAATTCTGATGGTATGTCTCCAGATCATTTTTAGGGATGTGCCCCAGACCGTCGACATTTGCCCATAGTGTAGCACCAAAGTGACAATAAAATAAAATATCCGCTCAACCGTTCAATCTCAACCTCAACCGTCTTTCTATAGAAAACTTGTTGTTGGTTGGATGGGTTTTACGTCGCACTAGTGCTGAGCAGTGGGCAATTACTTGTTTTTGGTAAACTTATGTGTGGTGTGTAGCCAATATACATAAATAAACTAATTTCATTTGGCTTAGTTAAAATGAAATCTATCAGAAAAGATGTTGTAGAAAGGTTTAATGTTATAGCATATCTTCACATTTTTATTTAATGGGTGTAATAGTAGCCGTAGAACGAATTAAAGATAATAACGAGTGTTTGTTCGGAAGGTGTTTTCTGAAAAACCAAAGTACTTTTAAAATAGGTAAAAAAAAAAAAAAAAAAAAAAAAAAAATATATATATATATATATATCCAGTTTAGTTGTTTTACTGTAAGTTTACATAAAGGTATTTTAAATTTCGTACTGCATTATTTCAATAATTAATATGCTACAAAATTGCAGCTAGGGTACATAAAATACGTCGTAGCTGCAATGTCCATCAAGTTCAGTCGGTAACAAAAGTGTCCGAACACTAGTAAAAATTCCAATCCTATGTAAAAAAAGTACACGTCATGCGGTTCTGTTAAATAAATCCTTATCGAATCATGTTCTTAGACTGACTAAGAAGAGGATTCGTCAAGGATTTATTTAACAAAACCGTATGAAGTGCACGTTTTTTACATAGGAATTTTTGCTAGTGTTCGGACACTTTTGTTACCGACTGTTCCAAAATTAATACCTCTGGGGGTTACTGAAGTGGGAAAGCCATTCCTGCGCGAAGGATCGAAATTGGGATGACATGTCTCCGGACTACCTTCAAGGAATAAAATCCAAACGGTCACCAATCCCCTGCTGTGTAGCTAGAGTGCGACGTTAAATCCACTCAATTCAACCTAACTTAAGATCTGTAACCAATTGGAAACCACTTCATACATTTGCCTCTCAGACAAAATAAATATTTCCAAAACACAAGAGAACCGCATCAATGATGCTGTTGACAAGAAGATGTTTCTACTCATTGTTCCGAAATTAATACCTCTTGGGGTTACGGAAGCGGGAGAGCCATCCTCTCCGCAAAGGATCAAAATTTTCCGGACGACCCCTAGATCTAAATTCCAAACCGTCGCTGGGCCGCGGTAGCCCAGTCGGTAGAGCGCCGGCCTCGTAATTGGAAGATTGCGGGTTCGGTACTCGAGCCGGCCAAAGACAGTCGTGTACACTAATGGTGGCTGATGCACGTAAAATCTGTTGTGGCCGCAATGTCCTCCATGTTCCCATCAAAAATTATACCTCTGGGGGTCACCGAAGTGAGAGAGCCATCCCTTCCGTGGAGGATCAAAATTGCGATGGCATGTCTCCGGACCACCTCTAGGGCTGAGTCCCAGACCGTCGCCAATTGCCCATCTACGCAGCACTGGTGCGACGTAAAACCCAACCAACCAACCAGACCATCGCCAATTATCCACAGCATAGCTATAATGTGATGTTAAACACTCTCATATAATCTCATGGTTCTGGAACTCTAGGTTCTGGTTGATTGGTTGGGTTTTACGTCGCATTAGTGCTGCACAGATGGTCAATTGACGACGGTCTGGGACGCACCCCTAGAAGTGTTCCGGAGACATGCCATCGCAATTTTGATCCTCCCGCTTCCTAGATTCTAGATTCGAATCCCAGTTTAGGCTTGAAAGTTTGTGGTCTTACATGTGATACTCGAAATTGTGCATTGTTGCTGTGAATATAAATAACATTCGAGTCAAAAGTCATTATAACTAGACTCAAAACTATTAAATAAATACCAAATACCATAACACTGGACAAGCTTTTAATAGGCTGACCAGATCAAAGTACCTTTATAATAGAGAAGCATTAAAAATTGCTGCAATTATCAAATTATGGATATATTTTTTCATTCCTAATAAATAAGGGCTAAAAATAAAGTGTTATTGATTAATAATTTAGTTTCTACAATTTTTTAAAACTTAGAAAAATGCCTTCAAAAAATACGGCGTCCCCATTTGTCCCCAGAAAATGGGGACGTTTGGTCAGTATACTTTTATTACAGCGTCTAGAATAAACAGTGTGGAAAGCGGCAAATAAAATTGTACTAAAAAAATTAAGCCTGTCACCAGATGTCATTGTAATCGAAGCTAGTGTCACGACATCAAAACAGAGGCTCCCTATTGGTTAATTATGTGCTTAGATCACGTGATTGCGCTAACGAAACTCGGAAAAGCCAATCAGGTCTTCGATTTGAGCAAAAGTTTCGATCACAGCGACATCTGGGGAAGCTTAATTTTTGTAGCATTATTTTAACATAATGGTTATAGGTGATTTCCACACTGTTTATTCTAGACGCTGTACTTTTCTATCGACTCCATTAAGAAAAGGATCCCTTAATAATGATAACCAAAACAGACTGCATAATTAAAAGGCAGTGTTAATCTACTTCCACCAATCAATCAATTATTAAAAGAATGAATATTTTAACTAGCACAGGAATAGTATATCAAAAGATGTGTTGTAATATTTATCTCACAGAATCAGTTTTGCGCAAGTCAAAGTGTGACAAACCAAATTATTTGACCTTTTTCACCGACAATAGTAAATGTGCTAAAGAAACATTATGTAAACGCTGAACTTAAAACCCGTGAATCATATTTTGATGCTTTATTCTTATTTAAATGTGTCCTCTATTTGTTGGTGTTCTTTTTTGTTGTGACGTGATTGGATGAATCCACACGTGGTAATGTTAATAATATTTCTCAATAATTCATTTATTATTTTTTTAAAGACGAGTTTCGCTTTAAAAAAACGAAAGAAAGAAAAGTAAAAATGAAAACAAAAAAAAAAAAAAAGAATATATAAAACTACTTTTTTTTTTTTTTTTTTCACTATTTGTCTGAGAACACTGGTTCAACCCGTTTGAAAAAGGTAGTAGAGTTCTAGTGAATAAACAAACAATTAAACTTTGAAAACGACGCGATAACCAGATACTTACGAAATACGTTTAAGTAAGAAAACTTGTTTACTTAGTTACATAAAATTGTTCAGTAAACAAACTAATAGAAAAATAAATAAATAAATAAATAAATATTACTTAAGTTATGTCTGTAATCAGTTTTTCCCCAAAAGAAATGCAAGAAGTATAAAAGCTGCTATTTCACTATATGCTAAAAGAAAAAAGAAAAAATAAATTAATAGTAAAAATAAATAAATAAATTATTAAACTTTGAAAATGAAGCAATAGGCAAATATTTTAAGTAGGAATTAATAGTTTAAATTAAAAGAATTTTAAGATACATTTAATACGTCCATTTAAGGACCCCTTAGAAAGACGACCGTCCATGGAGGACATGCCTCTCTTTGTCCTAGGTCCTTAGTGTCGGTGATAGGCCTTAGCCCGAACACAACTACCACCATCTAATTAATGCCTCAACAAATGAGAAACAGATTAAAAAAGGTTGTTTAACATTTAACAAAACAATTAACCCTTTTCGGTAAAATAATGAGTCTAGCTCGTCATTCATTTTACACGCCATATTGTACAACTACGAATCAAGGTCGTCATTGCTTTTACCTGCGCCGTAATGTACAATGACGAGATTACATCGTCTGTTTGCGGTACACAAACTTTATAAATATCATAGATCCTAGTCATACATTATTTTAAAATAAGAATTAAATAAGTATTTTATACATAAATATTCATGATCAAATCTTACCGGTAGGGATTAAATAAACTGTAGAAGAGGTACTACATTTATAACTTCCTTTGAATGAGTGCAAGGTGCCGGTTTCGCACATAGTACGCACTCGTCGGTGAGATTTCTCGGAGATTTCCGTAATTTTCTCTTAAACTTGCGTAAATACGGGTTAGGACCCCTTTAAAAGACGTCCTGAGGACATTCCATCTCTCAGGCCTAGGACCTTAGCGCAGTCAGTTGACCTTAACCCTAAAACCAACCCAATCTTTGAATGAAATAAAACGTTTGCTAAAAAAGAAAGGAAAAAGAAAAAAAAAAATTACAAGCAACTACAACAAATTCTAATCATATAAAATAGTACTTTACCAAATGCAAACAGGGTTGAAATGGAAACTAATATTAATAACAATAACAATAAATAAGATGTAGTGCATTTTAAATGATATCAGTAATAATAATAATAATAATGAATAAGTCATGTGATGCGATTAGTCAATTCCAGCATCGTATGTTTTACAGTGTTTTTATTAAAATTATATTTTTTATTTCAGAACCTCGATTGGCAACACCTCTACTTGCAACAGACGAACCTCTTTGCGAGACTGGCAAACTAGCCTGTGGAAATGGTGACTGTATCGAAAAGGAACTTTTCTGCAACGGTTTACCCGATTGCAGTGACGGATCTGATGAAAATGCATGCAGTAAGTATTTCCAGTATTGTTTTTAAACGAAACAATTAATCTTCATGATTAGATTCTTAATACTTTATAGCAACAACAATAGATGGCAGCACCAAACTCTAAAAGTATTAGTATATACAATGTAGTTTAATTTCTAAAACAAATGTGAACAAACTGAAAAAATAAACAACTATATTTAATAATATTTAATTAATTAATAGTGTATAATTTTATTTTATTCAAAATTTGATGTACTACCTAAATAATATAACTTTACCTCTATAAAATTCTTCTGTTTGAGAAACAAATATTTTCTGCTTTTAAGAAGCACCTGTAGATGGCAGCACTACAAATAAAAAATTTTTAATGTTAAATGTTTACGGATATGCCAAACATATTTTAATTTCAAACAGTTCTCATAAAATGTACGAAGTTGTTTGTTATACTAAAACAAAATGAATATCCTCACGAACATGAAAAGAAATTTATTCTGAGATAGATTTTTGTAGTTTGAAGAAAAAGATGTATATATAAATTATTTAGTTCGGAACACAAAACTAGATATTCAGTTTTCTATGCTGCTTTGATTCCGTGATTAATCTTTTTTTCTATTAATCAATATTAAACTATATATTTATAGTACCTTCTGTGAAATGTTTAAAAAATTAGAAATATTATAATACAGTAATGTTTCGTATTTTTTCTGGCTGATATTTCTCTCTATTCATAAACTGAAAAATCAAAAACTAATATTTGAACTTGAAATTTTACATAAGATCAGGAAATATTTTTACAATTTTCTTTTTAATACTTCTACACAATACTTATTAATATGATTATGAAGTTGATGATATAGATTATGAATATGATTATTAATCTAAATATGCTCTGTTCTAAATATGTATTATTACATAAGAGTGTTAGTTGCGTATCTTAAAAAAATTATCAGTAACAACCCTGACGGAGGCGCTCCCTCCAGGCCTAGGACCCAAACGCAATCAGTTGGCCTTAACACCAACACCAACACCAACTAATCGCTAAAACATTTATATAGACATCACAGAAAGTAATTATCTTAAAATTTAACCTTAAAAATTGGATTTTTTTTTTTTTTTTTTTTTTTTTTTTAAATAAGCAACTTATTTACAGCTGAGAAGTAAACATTTAAACTGTGTTTTTTTTAAAAAAAAAAAAAAAAAAGTGATTTTTTTTTTTTTTTAAACCAACATAAGATAGTATGTCAACATATCTTTTTAGCAAACTAGTAATACATCTAAACAAATGATAATTAGGGTTTAATTGTAGCTATTTTTTAATTTATTACTTTTCTGCGTTTTCTGAAAAATTGTATCCGAATAAGAAAACATTGTTTGAATGTTTGCTTCTCAACTAGACTTGCTACTTGTTCCGTGAAAATTCTTTTGCCTAAAATAATGTGATGCTAAAATTATTGTGATTTAATGGCAATGGGTTATAACACTTTCGGTGAATGATAAAACGCCAATTCTAGCAACCACTGTCATCACTTTAATTTTATTTTATTAGAGCAAATATACTATATTGTTTTTACGTGTTTTGCTTTACGTAATTATTTCTGGTAAAAATTTGCTTGTAACAGTTGCTAGTTGTAATCCGTTTTATTTTCTTTTGTTTCATTCATGGTAACATTTTGGATGCAGGGTTGAGTTACCAGAGGTTAATCCAGGACAAATTTAGTGCCACATTGAGGCACTTTCACAAAGTCAATCTTTGTCAAAGAGGCACCTTCACAAAATCAGTTTTCAGCAAAGAGGCACCTTCACAAAGTCAATTCTCAGTAGAATAACTACAAACTAAAAATTTTTATAAGCTTCGCTGCATCGAATATATAATAAATATTAAAACCCGAATAAACAACTACGTCAGAAATGCCGAAGAAAAATATTTGAGATGCATACAGCTGTTTCGGTAGCCTTAAGCGTACCGTCTTCAGTGAAAATGAAAGGCTTTCTTTTTGCACGGAAGACGGTACGCTTAAAGCTACCGAAACAGCTGTATGTATCTCAAATGTTTTTCTTTGGCGTTTCTGACACAGTAGTTTATTCGGGTTTTAATATCCCAACACCAAGTCTCCTGTTATTACATAATAAAGATCTTTAATTTGAGCATTTAGTGGAGATAATGGTAAATATCTAAGTAAACATTTTCGAACTTTACACATAAGAAATAACTCCCCACATGTGTATTTATTTTACAACTGTTCCATTTTACTTCTTAAATGTATTTTAAAATTAAATAAACTGCTTTGTGCATTTATTGCAATTATTCGGAAGCATTATTAATTTTCACTAACTTACTTGATTTTTTCACAAATTATTTTATAAATTCACGAATAGGGTACTATTTTAAAAAAAAATCTGGATTAAACCCTGCCTACTCATCGGTATTTTGCGTAATATTGCTAGCCAAAAATATAAACCTTACATATTTTCGATCAGTGCTAAAGGGGAGGGGGAGGGGGGGGAGTGACTCCTGATGCAATACTTCAGCATTCTGAGCCATTTTATGTATTATTTATTCCATTATTTGTGTCTTGTCCATAAATTCATCTATTCACATTTGTTTCTTTTATTTTGTTATAGTAAACTCGATTTGTAACCCTTTTAATACAACCAATTAAAAGTTCCTCTTTTTTTTTTTTTTTTTTTTTTTTTTTAAACCATAGTCAGTTGAAAGATCCTTCGTTTGTATGTCATCAAGGTGTTTTGTAATCTTAAAGGAATTTAATTTAAATACGTAAAATAGTTTTTTTTTCAAATAAATTAAAATAATTAAAAACTTGCAAGTTCACTAGTTACCAAAATGGCTTTTGTGAGTTTTTGTGGTGAATTATTCATTTGTTTATTTTTCATTCTCATTCTTTTCATTAGTCTCATAATATCTATATATATCTATATATTCATTCTGTCAAATTATATTTTAAATCAGGAAAATTTTATTATAAATATAATAAGATTTCAAAAAATTATGAGGTCAAAGAAAGAAATCCCACTTTAATATATTTCGCAAAGTATTGTTAATATTTGGCTGCTGGGAATAATATTTATTTAGATAAAAGTTCGCTTTCATCTGGTGGCAATCCACTGATAGCCATAAAAAAAAAGTATTTTTTATTTAATTAGGAAAGTTAATCAAAAATTCCACAATCGGACTTAAAAATGGATAAATCAGGTTCGGGTTTGGTATGTCGCCCTATGATCATACTTTGCACGGCTTCTAAGACCGAGGTCTACAGCTTGGAACAATATAAACAATATGCTTAGAGCAGATTAGACTTTATTCCTGAGCTGGCATTCGAATCCGACACTAGCTTAAATTCGACAGTGTGGTGTAAATGTTAAGGCCAATTGATTGCACTTGAGTCCTAGGATAAGTGATGTGTCCGATCTAGACGCCCCTCTGTGGGAATCTTTCTAAAGGATCCTTACAGATATGCACACTACTTTCGGAAAAAACTGCAGAAAACTTCAAATGGCTAAATCGATGACTGCGACCTGTGATCGAACTTGGCAATTCCGTCTACGAGCTTCGAAAGCAGAACATCTCGACCACTGGTGAGGCGGCATAAATTCAGATTAAGGATTATCATTCAAGACTAATTTCATCTGGCCATATTACCGCTTGTGTACAACACAGACAAACACTCTATTTTACTACTTGTAGAGATTTGTGTGACTAACACTAAGTCCTGATTTGTTTTCTTATATAGCTGTGGACAGAGATCCCAACCGTGCTCCACCTTGCGATCAGACACAGTGTGTCTTACCCGACTGTTACTGCTCACCCGACGGTACACAGATTCCCGGCAAACTGGAACCTAACACAGTGCCTCAGATGATCACCATAACTTTTGACGACGCCGTCAACAACAACAACATCATCGTGTACGAACGTATCTTCAAGGATGGTCGTAACAACCCCAACGGTTGCTCTGCCAAGGGAACTTTCTTCGTCTCCCACAAGTATACTAACTACTCTGCCGTACAAGAGCTCCACAGGAAGGGCCACGAGATTGCAGCCCATTCAATCACGTGAGTAGATATTTACTATGACTATCCGGAAATCCAGATTGATTATTTTGTTTTATATTCTTTTAAAATAATTCCCTCCCCTTATTCCCGTTAAACTTACTATGAAACATGCTTGCACTCTAATTGAGATATGTTAAATGATGGTTTCCTTTTGCTAAAAGTTAATAAATAAACAAATAAATAAAGCAAATGCTTTAAACACTGAGCTGAAGAACAACTGGAGCAAATGGTTCCAATACCTTTACACAGTGTTCGTACGTGCCAATTTTTGAGTTTTTCTGCAATCGTTTGCCAAACCTTGCACAGCAGGCAACATTTGTCGGGTCGTCTGTTACTATTATACACTTTAAAGAATTAAAATTTAAAATTGTAATATCATGTTTAGCATATGGTTGTTCGAACAGACAACCTTTACACAATTTTACTTTGAAATATAAAGATATCAAATGCTTTTTGCCGTGCAATGCCCGGAAGACAAACCTTCAAAAAACAACACGCGAAAACCGGACCAGCATTTCCTCCAGTTGTTCTTCAGCTCAGTGGCTTTAAACAGATCCCTGATGTCTAAATTTACGTTTTATCCCTATAATCTGATACGCATGCTTTAAAATTGATTTACGTTGTCTATTTGCACATAAAGGACAAAAAAAGAATTCATGCCCCAAATTGGTTTTTTGAGCTGATTATCAATATTTTGAATTTTTATACGTAAGCGCATGGAACTTTTACACGCATTTAAAATACTCTGCAATTGAATGGCAGTACCTTCTCCTACAACTGTAAAGACCATTTTGAAAAAAACTTTTTAAAAAGTTTAATCAAACTGGAATTTTAAGATAATAATAAAGGAATTCCTAGCCGAGAGCAATTCCTCTTAAAGGCCCTCTTCACTCACCGTCGCTGGAAGCCGAAGCTAATGTTATTCAATGGGAAATTTTTCTTTACAAATAACTTATTATGTAATACATATTTTTAAATTCTGTTTTCACATTATGAAAATTCCCAGCTGTTAAATTGACGGACCTTTTTTAAAAAATTATTTTTTTAATTTTTTATATTTTACTTCGAAGCTGCAAAAAAAGAATTTTCAATATGTGAATTTTTTTCATTTTGCAATTTCAAAATAAAATATTAAAAATTAAAAAAATACTTTTCCAAAAAAGGTCCGTCAATTTAATAGTTGGGAATTTTCTGAATGTGAAAACAGAATTTAAAAATATGTATTAGTTAATAAGTTATTTGTAAAGAAAATTTCCCCATAGAATAACATTGGCTCGGTCTACCGGTGACGGTAAGTGAAGAGGGCCGTTAACTTAAGGGCCCTCTTCACTCACCGTCGCTGGAAGCCGAAGCTAATGTTATTTAATGGGAAATTTTTCTTTACAAGAAAAATTAAATTGGCATTAAATTTCTAATTATTTCTAACATAATGCGTGCAAATTTGTGCATTTATAGTTAAAAACAATCCTATGCGTGTGCTAGTAAACTTTGCGCTGATGCACGGGAAATTTATTTTCATCATCTTTAAGAACAGAAAAATAACCTCTTATTCTGTTACTAAAATTATTAAATTAATTAATTAAACGTTCTCCTATTAATTAATTCATAAGAGGACATTTTTGGAAAAATCATTTAGTTTGTTAACGTTTCAATGTTCTTATTCCAGATATTTTATAACTCTCTCACTAGACTGTGAGTTTGATCCATGAGATATCAAATAAAATTTCATAAATTTTAGAAATGCGTTAAAGATGTTTGCTTTGGTTATTCTAATCATTGACTAAATATTAGAGTAGACACCGAACTAGTAACCTATTTGTTCCCGAACATCACATCGCCAACAATCCAACAATCCATTTGCCAAACCGACATTTTACTTCCACCCACGTATTAAGAGAATCTTTAGGATGATAAACGAGATAGGGCAGCCAACGCGGAAAACGGAGCTTTCTTTTCCGCATTAATTCAGCCGAGTAAAGGAAAACGATCCGATCGCCGCCTGGTGTAGTATCTTTGAAACTTATCGGGAGAAAGTGAAAGCCCGCCCCTTCGGCTTCTGTCATCATCCGATTTCCGAGAACGACCAATGAACTTCTACAAATTTAAACAAACGCGCTGATTGGTGGACTCTCGAGATCTGGTAGCCCTCTATATGTAAGATGAAAATTACTATCTTTCCGTAACATTCGTTATGTATCCTATAGACTCTCCTAATCCGTGCTTCCACCAAAGCCATTATTGCCAAAAGAAGGCTCCCATTCATCCAAAAAACCATAGTGATGTTCGTGGAATATTCCTCCACAGCTATATCCATACTCTACTTCCTATCAGTACTCAATGGTTTTAATTTCCTCTAGGCACCGAAACAGTGAAAAATACTGGACCGAAGCTAGTTTGGATACATGGGCCAAAGAAATGGCTGGAGTACGACTTATCTTGGAACGTTTTGCTAACATCACTGACAACTCCATTGTCGGAGTACGATCTCCATACCTCAGAGTAGGTGGCAACAGTCAGTTTTCTATGATGGAAGAACAGGCTTTCCTATACGACTCTACCTTGACCGCTCCACTCAGCAACCCTCCTCTATGGCCCTACACTCTGTACTTCAGAATGCCCCACAAATGCCACGGAAATGGACAGAATTGTCCAACAAGGTGAGTCTCGATTTAAAAACCATGCTTTTGTTTCGTAATAGGTGAAAATAATTAACCATCTTTTTTTTTATTCTTAATCCAGTTAGTTTTATTTTACATTTTCTGCAATATTGGGTAATTATTATCGATATTATTATTATTATTTCTTTACTTTTGTAACAGATGTAAGTGCTAAATATGGCTATATATAATAAAGAGTAAACCCACTCATTCAGTGACTCAATACAGCCGTGGCGATTCTATGGCATATAAAGTCGCAAATTTTGGTGTGCAGGTTGGATTTAGAACCATAACCACCACTCCCTCCTGGAGGGGAGGGGCAGGAGGCAAAAGCACGTTTGTAAGCATAACTCGGCCGTATATTACTTTACGGTGAAGAAATTGCGCATGGGGAGACTAAACTTAAGTAAAAAAAAAAAAAAAAATGTAATTTTGAAATTTCCGATTTCTAAAGGGGGGAGGGTATAAAAACTATTTTCGAGGGGAAAATTTCCAAAATCCGGATTTTGGAGTAGAACTTTACCAATGATATGCAAAGATGTTAAAAACGGCCGAGCGTCTTCTTGGAGATATTACTAAAAACCCAATTTTGTTTTTTGCGATTGTCGATGACGAGGAGGAGGGGGGGGGGGGGGGAGTTAAACTGATTTTGATTGAATTAAATAATTTTTTATTTTATTTATTTTTTATTTTTTATTTTTTTTTTAATTAACCTTTTAGCTGCTCCGGGCGTATATATCCGTCTCGCTAAGTCGATGCATTAACTGCCCCGGGTATATATATATATATATATATACGCTTTTCCGAAGTACGAACCTTTGTGTTGCACTGCTACCACCGAAACTATTCCCAGGGTTTTGGAATGGAATTAAATGACCGAGACAGTATTTTAGAAGGAGTCACTTATTTCAGAGAAGGTAAGGAGTGTGAGGAATCGGAAAAGGGAATGTTTCTGGAACAGTAAACGTATAACAATGTGCGTCTGTGTGAAAAATGGTGGCACTGCACTGTAAAAAAAATAACTATTACTAGCTGCAAGAAACTCTCTGTGATTGGAGAAAATAATTATTTTCTCCAATCACAGAGAGTTTCTTGCAGCTGGTAATAGTTATTTTTTTACAGTGTGGGAAGCGAATCTCATAATTTTTTGTCGGCAAGTAAGAGGTTAATAATGATATGGAATTCTTTTTCAATATAAGGACCAGCGAAGCGGGCAAAGCCTGCTAGTAATAAATATTTGCGTAATAGTTAAATAATAAAATTAAGTATCATCAATGCTATGACTGTGTGTTCGTTGTGAATATATGAAAGATTGTACATAATCCAGGTAAAAAAAAAAAAAAAGAAAAAGAAAAATCATTTATTTATTATTTAACTGTAGAGAACTTAAATTCTATATAAAAATTGATGCGTATAAATAAAATGTCCAATTATGTGGAAACCTTTGCTGTGTTTTCGCAGATAACTCCAGTGAAGAGAGCTTGAAGAGATGGAGTTACCAATACGAGAGTCAAAGCAAATAATAAAAAGCAATTCGTAGACTTGTGAAATACTTTTAATTTTTATATTACCTTGCGCCTTAGTGCT
Organism: Salticus scenicus; assembly: GCA_963930645.1. Taxonomy (NCBI): domain Eukaryota; kingdom Metazoa; phylum Arthropoda; class Arachnida; order Araneae; family Salticidae; genus Salticus; species Salticus scenicus. The sequence goes on from OZ005660.1 coordinate 94,061,338, forward strand.
TACTTTTAACTTTTACATTAACCTATGCATTAATGCTAAGGTACCATTTTCCATTCATTTCCAGATACATTGGGAGACAGAAACTTAGTTTACGTTTGGGAAAGTAATTCCCCCCCCCCCCCAATAAACATAAAGTAACGTCAAATATATATATAGTTGCAGTACCCGCCGCTTATTAAAATCACATTCGTTCTGAGCCAAAGTGATTTTATTAAGCGGCCGATTTTACATCCGGCGAACGTTTCTGCACACAAGCAAAAGATAATACCTTCCTGAATTTGGAAAGAATTTTCAAAAGGTAATGAGTAATGGAATTAATAAACAATATTAATTAACTTTTGAAAGATAATTGATTAATTGTTCTTTCAATATAATGAATTAAACACATCCCAAGTTCCGATACACTTTTCTTTGAGGAAAATTATTATTACTTTGCCGAAAGTTCACATTATTCTTTAAATTTAAAATCCTTACGTTTTAACTTCTTGCTTCTTACAAGGAACATCACCCAAGTGTCCGGCTCGGATTTCAATGAAATTTAGGCGTTTCTTTCATAGAGGCGTTTCTTTCGTATTTGATATGCTATCAAGTTTTACTCAAAAATATGCGAAAAATTTGTATTTATACAGCAAGTAAATGAATAATTCAGTTGAAGTAATTTTCAGTACTATAAATTTTCATTTGTAACTTAAAAATGAAATCGCAAAATCATTTTGCTAAGTCATTTTTATGTCACGCCCAAAGGCGGAACTGAATGTTGATATGTGGCTGATGTGGTTTTTAACATTTTAAAAATTCAATACATATAGAAAACATGGACGATAGCAAAAATTTCTATAATAAAAAATATTTGGTACATGCCCTCTATCAGAAATTAAAATTTCATTAAAATCGCAGCCGGACACTTGGGTGATGTTCCTTGTTAGTAACTTCAAAATAATTATGAAAAATTGTCTTTTAATAATTGAAAAAAAAAAAAAAAAAAAAAACACTTGCGGGTCAAATCAAATTTGTACCTCATTATCACGCTTTGAAGAATACGTTCTTTGAAATTGTTGCTGAGACAAGTGATCGGGCGTGTTTAATTTGTATGCTGCAAGTGAAACATTTTCGACAAAGAAAGGTAACAGGGATTGCTGTGTTTTCTTTTCTTTTTTATTGAAAACAAAAAAAAAAAAGTAAATAAAAAAATGTGTTTAGCGTGCATAAATGACATTTTTGCTGCTGAAGAGATTCTTTTTGAGTTTTTTAACCGGCGATGCTGATTTTATTAAGCGGCGGTTTTAAAATAGTTTGTATTGATTTGATTCCAGTCCTGGCAATTTGATCATATTAAACAGCTGATTTTATTAACCAGTGAATTTATTAAGCGGCAGTTACTGTATATGTATTTTTGATAAGTATTACCATAGCCTCCTAAACTAGATGCCTGTCGCGTAGCTCAGAAACTTGGCAACAGTTGAAGCGGTAAACAGCGCCACCTGATACAGATTGCGCGACTTTTTTATTCAACTGTCACCAATAATTTTAAGATGTGATATATGATATATATAATTGACGTTTCTTCGATTCTATTCGCTTTTTATGTATATCATATCCAATTTTTAAAAATTTTTCGTGGCTGTTGAATAAGAAATTCGCGCAATCTGTACCAGGTGGCGCTATCTACCGCTTCAACTGTTGCTAAGTTTCTGAGCCACGCGACAGGCATCTAGTTTAGGGGGATATGGTATTACTCATCATATACAGAGAGAGGCAATATCTAATTCCTTTGCAGCTCTCTGAGAGATCAGTTACGATATAGAGAGTGCAAATTTGCTAGATAAGCAGTGTGTGTGTGTGTGGGGGGGTAATTGGGTATAATAAATTTGATCGCTTTAATATAAATTTGATTCATCTAGCAATTGAAATGGAAGTATAGTGCCGGGGCTTGGTATATCTCGCCTAGTATTAGCCTTTTGTACTTGAGTCCTTATTAGCTCCTCCAGTAACACTTGACGATTTTTTGCATATTTGGTGCATTTTTACCTTTAACATAAAATTATTTCACTCACACTTTAATGTTTAAAACTTTCATATTTTAACATTTTATGTATCTTCATAACTTTAAAGAAGGGCATTTGTTAAACACTAACCTTTCTAGAGCAGGTGCGTAATATTTTCTCGACCTCTGATGTGACTTCACGTTATTTAGTAATTTGTTACCCCGCCAGTGGGCGCTTCTTTTGCAATTTGTATGTTACTATATTTCTTAAGAATGTACTCAATATTCACATTTGTACAGTTAAAACACAATGGATACAAGTACTTTAATTAGAAAGAATGTAATTATTAATTATAACGTATATTCATTTATAATATAAATATGGATACAGACAGAGCCTGATTAAGGGGGAAGCACACATTATTTATACTTACACCGTTATTTTTTAACAAATACTTTCCTTCTATAATAAACAGAAAATTCTCATTAAAAATTATTTTAAAAGAATTCTGGTGTCTAATAACGGTGAGTAAATTGGATTGTTTTACACCGTTCATTTTTTATAAAAAATATTTCCTCGTCAAAGCGTGGAATTTCTATGACATGAAGTAAAAAATAATTGTAAAAATATTCCGGTGAGAGCGGAGATAATGTGTGCTTCCCCCTTAATCAGGCTCTGGATACAAAAAACTTTAAAACTTTGTTCTAAAATAATGTAGCTTGAAAGAATAACTCCCACAGGCGGAACTTGCTGTCAAAAGGATAAAAATGTTTTTGTCTTTTTGACAGTAAGATCCGCTTGTGGGCGTTATTCTCCTCAGTTACAATATTTCAGAACAAAATTTTACATATTCACATTTATATTACAAATGGATATACATTAAAATTATACTCTTTCTAATCAAAGCATTTATATTTGTAGTATATTGATAGTACAAATATGAATACTGAATATATTTTTAAGAAATAAATAACATACAAATTGAGAAAGAACCGTCCACTGGTGGAGTTAAAGATTTTCAAATGAAGTGAATCTACGTCAGTGTTCTAGAAAGTGTTAATAAACCCACCATGCTCGTCCTGAAAAGATTAAAGAATGGCTTTTGTTTCATACACGTGTATTGTTGAATACACTCATAAAGCGGTATTGGTACACATATCAAACCAGTGATGCCAGATGGTCGAAAATTATTTTCCCAAACAGGTTTTCAAATTTCCCCAAATCAGGGTTTTTTTTTTTTTTTTTTTCCAAAAACATCCCCAACTTGATTTCTACTAAAAAGGGTAAATAATTTTTTTTCAAAAAATATCAAGCAGATTTAAGTGGATTTAAGCTCAGATTTTTCCCCAAATGAAGGCAATTTTTGAAAAAAATCCCCAAATAACAATAAAGCTATTGAAAATCCCTTGTCAAAGGAATAAATCATTACGTTGCCAACATTGACAGAAAGTTGAAGAACTCCTCAGATTTGTCCCCAAAAATTTTAGAATTCCCCTAAAAAGTCTCCACAAACATTTGGTCTCCAAAATTGTCACCAGAAGCCTAAAAAATCCCCAAAATGGAGACAAAATACCCAATCTAGCATCACTGTATCAAACCTTAATAAACATTATCTCACGAATTATCCCGTCAAACCGAATGATAATCGATAGTCACCTCTCGAGTTACTGCATCAAATCAAGTGGTGGCCCTGAGTCACCTGTCGAGTTCAGAAGGTTAATAAATGTGTCTACCGCTTTTGTTCTCTGATGACTGTTTTCATATCTGTCAAGAAAATATCCTTCCAACTGCTCTCTCTCTTTCTTTCTTTTCTTTTCTTTTTTTTTTTTTTTTTTTTACTTTTAAGATCTGTTATCTTGGATACAGTTTAAATCAATAAAGGTATTCTTGAAAAAAAAAAAAAAAATGACATGTTTTGTTTTTCTTTTTACAATCGAATTAAATATAAAGTTTTATAAAATTCCGTTCATTGGTTCGTGCGATATAGCGTACACAAAATTTGGTAACACATAGATGCACTCAGAGACAGATAGACATTTTTTAAAAATGGTTAAATATGTTCAATGCATCCCAAAACTTAAACACGGAAAGCAGTAGATCAGATATTTCGCGAATTCATACTTTTTTCTCATAAATAGAAGAAAATAATAAATAACTTTGCAATAAATTATTATTTCCGTTTTTAACCCTTTCCGGCACAGTGTTCCCGCTGAGGGAACACCTAATTTTAATTCTCAAGTGCAAAAATTCATCCCAGAAATTTTTTATAGTACTTTTCTTCTATAATATAGAGGTAAAACTTCATTTAAAACTTCATAAAAAGCTACTAATTAGCTCAAAGAATTGTATTTATAACTAAAGTCAATTAAGAAAAAGATTAACTCTTACTTTACATGGTAAATTAACTCATTTATTTTGAGTACAACAATCTAAAATTTAAAAACAATATAGTAAAATTCACTTTATTGTTGTTGTTGTTGTTTATATATTTACAAAAATTTATTAAAACAATGCGAAAATTAAAAAATAACATGAAAAAATTCATTTTATTATTGTTCTTGTTATGATATTTACGGCAACATATAATTTACAAAAGAGTACGGTAAAATCCACGTTGTTATTATTGCTGTTATTATATTACTAAGAACAATTTACAATTTAAAAACAATGTAGTGAAATTCACTTTATTATAATTGTTACTTATTTTATGCTTATAACAATTTATTTATTATTATTATTATTATTATATTTACAACAATCAGATATTCAAAAAAATCAATAAGGTATAATTCGTTTTGTTATTCTTGCTGTTTATTATTATATTTACAACAATTTAAAATAATAATTAATAAAAGAGTATGATGAATTTCATTTTATTATTGTTGTTTTTGCTTTTATGTTTACAACAATCCAAAATATAAAAAAGACAATATGATAAATTCCACTTTATTAATATGGTTTTTGTTATTATATATACTACAACAATTTAAAATTTGATAACAATACGATTAAATTAATTTCATTTTTATTGTTGCAATTACTCTTTTCTATTGTTGTTATGATTGTCGAAAGTTGTATTAAAATACGAAATCATATTTATATAGCATAAGAAATACCAGCTTACGATTTTTTTTATCAAAGCTGAGCAAATTGGTTAATATTTCAATTATGTTTTAGGTCACATGCTGTCTGGGAAATGGTCATGAACGAGCTGGACAGGAGAGATGACCCCAACTTTGATGAAGAATTGGCCGGTTGTGCTATGGTAGACAGTTGCAGTAATATCATTTCTGGAGAACAATTCTACAATTTCTTAAACCACAACTTTGACAGGCATTACAAGACAAACAGAGCCCCTCTTGGTATGTACCTCTCTGGAAATCAAATAAAAGCATATTTGTAACTCGAAAAATATTTCATTAGCCCATTAATATTTAAATACAATTTAATATACATTATAAAATTTCAATTAACGGCATGACTTTCTGACGTCATTTGCCGTCATGATGACGATTTTCTTTCATTTAACCTATATGAGTCTTAATTTAGCCCACAAATACTGAAATATAGCCAGTCATAGTGCAGCTTTTCCCCACAAACAGTGGAAGCTCCGCCTCGTTTTAGTTGTCCAATCATGTATACACATATGTATTTATATGATATGCGTACTTGCCAACCATCTCCTTAATAACCGTACAATTGTTAACGCCCCTTGAAAAAACGCCCCTTTTTTCACACTGTTTTATTTTTAGACTAATTCTCTTCAAATGCTGTTACGATTAAGTAAGACTAAAATTACTTTAAAAAATGACGGGTGTGAATAAGAAGGCGAGTGGTACTAAAAATTTTATGGTTCATAATGAGATAGTTGGCAAGCATGGGTATGCTATTGATTTGCTTTGTACGAAATTTTTTTAAAGTAAAAAAAAAATTAATGTGCAAAAAAAGTGTATTCACAAAGTTCAAGAATATGTAAAGTTTATAATTCCCGTCCACAAGTGCATAAAATTCTTCAAATGCAACACAGTTCTCGGAATCTTAAAAAAATGTTGTCTAATCTATATAAAATGAATGTCTTTTCTTTCTTACCTAATTTTTATTATTATTATTATTTATTTATTTAATGAATACTGATGCATGGTATTTCTTTCACAGGTCTTTATTTCCACGCTGGTTGGTTAAGACTTAATCAAGACTATCTGGATGCTATGGTACAGTGGATGGACGAAGTCCTTGGAAGGAACGATGTCTATTTCGTCACAATGACTCAAGTCTTACAGTGGATGCAGTCACCTACAGAATTGTCAAGCATCAGAGATTTTGCTCCATGGAAAGAAAAGTGTGACGTCAAAGGACAAGCTTATTGTTCCTTGCCTAACGCTTGCCCTCTAACTACCAGGGAATTACCTGGAGAAACTATCCGTCTTCATACTTGTATGGAATGTCCACAAAACTATCCATGGATAGAAGATCCCACAGGAGACTATTTCGCTTTTAAGAAATAAGATGACTTCATCAAATTTTGTTTTTCTATTTTTTCATCAAATTTTGTGATTTTGGTGTTGTTTTGTTGTAACTTTATTTTGGCACCGGTATTCAAAACAACGTTAAAGCAACGTATCATTTTTTGGAATTATATGCTCGTCGATATAAGTAAAAATTTAATAAGAAATTAAGAGCTTTCAGAAAATGAATGAAAGTTCTCTTCTTGATTTTCACATTACAAAATGGTGCTGTGATAATTAGCAAATTAAGTTCAATTGAGTTGAATGGTAATTTTTATTCCATTTCTTATTTGCCATTTCACATTAGTCACAATCTGTTTTCACCCTTCCACATAACCTATTAAAAAAACATTAGTTTCTCAAAACTCATACAGATGTTATAAAAATTCTAATCTGCAATTTTTAATATGTTTTGAAGAATAAAAATCTTTGCAAATATTAAAATAAATAAATTAAAAATGACGAAATACTTCAAAATTATATTATTTCTGAATATCAATGTAAAATACTCCATTCTTAGGGGAAAAACAGAAAAAGATTGAAATCATCAATTTTTTTTTTATATTTCAATCTTTTATATTTTCAGATCAAGATGTTTTTGAAACAAAATTTATTTAAAATGCATAATAAATAATATTAAACGTAAAATACCATACTGTTTTTAGGAAAATTAATAATGTCAATCAAAATCAAAATTAAGGCAGACGAATTTTTTTTTCTTTTTTTTAATGGTGCCAATTCGATTATCGTTTGCTGTTTAAATTGAAGAAAGCATTAAAGTAAATTTTCCCTAAAATCTGAATAAAACAAAATATAAAACATAACAACTAGATTTATTTAAATAAAAAAATTATTTCTACATTACACGCCATTCGTTGCTTCCAGTCTGTTGCATGAAAACATGTAAATAGAATTTTACAAACATACACATATGTTTGCTTCATAATAATTATCCTATCAGAAGTGGCAACATCTGATTTTCGAAATATTTATGAGACGATGAGAAATTTTCGTCTACGTTTTTCTCACTTTGTTATGTCACTGTTAAATATTTCGCATAGCAGCGGAAAATCAACTGCTGAAATATCAAAAATACATAAATATTAATGCACAGTAATTTCAAATTATATTCTTCATATATTTTTATTTTTGAAGTTAAACATTGTTACATTTGTTTTGGCAACATTTATCGTTTTATAATAATGTGGAATGATTAATTGTTGCTTAACTCAAAAAGAACAATAATCTTGAATTATTTATTCGTATAAGAAAATTATACAGCTCGATACACTAAAAAAAATTTTTTTTGTATTTTACAACGTGTTACAAATTGTTTCACTTCAGTCTAAAAGAATGACATGTAAATTTTATTATAAACTGTAGCTGCACAATAATGTAGCATGAAATTAAACTATAAAAAATATTGTTATTATTATATTTTTCTATTCTTATTATTGTATAATAATAATATATGAAATTTTGTAAAAATAAATAATTTTATAATTACTATCATTATAATTACTACTTATATTCTATTGATTAAACAGTAAAATATTATAAAATGTATGAACATAAAATTACTTATTTTTACAATTTCAGCCAGTATTGTGCCCATGGATATTTATGGTTTTTAAAATACTATATTTATACTTTCAAAATATTACATTACTGGGAAATTTTTCTTTTAAATTATGTTTCAAAATGGTCGACAAATACTTTAGTTAAAAAAAAAAAAAATCAAAAAACAAACTGTATTGATACTTTGTTTGTACATTTATAAATACGAAGTTCCTAGACTGCATAACAAAGTTGAGAATGAAAAAACTTGTTCTAATTACTGTGTATTAATAAAAACATTCCATTTTATAAATGTGTTCTGTTTCATTTCATGAATAAAACTAGTATGCTGTGTCCATTACGAAATTAACTTCTATGTTTTGCTCAGTAATGCCAGATGGTCGAAAATTATTTCCCCAAACTGGTCTTCAAATTTTCCCAAATCAATTTCCAAATTTTTTCAAAAAATTTTTTTCGAAAAAATCCCCAACTTGATTTCTACTAAAAAAGGGAAAATAAAATTTTTTTCAAAAAAAGAAAATATCAAGCAGATTTTTCTATGATTTAAGCTCAGATTTTTCCCCAAATGAAGACAATTTTTGAAAAAAATCCCCAAATAACAATAAAGCTATTGAAAGTCTCTAGTCGTAGGGATAAATCATTTCGTTGCCAACATTGACAGAAAGCTGAAGAACTCCTCAGATTTGTCCCCAAAAATTTTAGAATTCCATAAAAAAGTCCCCACAAACATTTGGTCCCCAAAATTGTCCCCAGAAGCCTCATAAATCCCCAAAATGGGGACAAAATCCCCAATCTGGCATCACTGGTTTTGCTAAATAATTTCAGGCAGTATAAATTATTTATTAAAATTGTTATTTATTGAAATTATTATTTTCAATAATGAATGCAGACGATTTTCATCTCGGACAAGAATAACACTGAAAGTCGAAAGAAAGACCACTGTGTGCACTACAAACGATATCGGAAATACATATTTAAGTTTTTTTTTTTTTTTTTTTTTTCCCCTTAATGTAATATACCAGGTGTCCCATAAATCTATAGACATTTCAAAAATTCATAAAAATTGAAGGAATTGGTAGAATTGAACGCGGTTTGCAGAAAAAGTTATTCTCGTGAAAGAGGGATTTTTTTTTTTTTTTTTTTTTTTTTTTTTGTAAAGAAAAAATAATAATTGAAATTTTGTCAACAGAAGTCGCTGTACGTGAGCAAATCAAACATTTTCGTGAAAAACTACATTTATTTGCATGCAAATGTTTACAAACATATAAATTATATTCTATGTGTCCGCCATCACCACAAATTACAGTTCGTAAATGAGTTACAACATACTAACTGCCTGCAGCATCCCATCCGTCGGTGATTCGTACTTGATGGTAAACATCTTCAGCAATATAACGCTTTATCTACTGAGTTAGTATCGCAATTAAAACTTCATGTATGCAAAAGTAGGAGGCGAAATAAGCTGTGTTAATCGTAAAACCATAGCCTCCTAAACTAAATGCCTGTCGGGTGGCTCGGAAACTTGGTAACAATTGAAGCGGTAGACAGCGCCACCTGGTACGGATTGCGGTGCTTTTTTATTCAACAGTCATCAATAAATTTAGGAAGTGATATGTGATATATATAGTCGACGTTTCGACTGTATTCGCCTTTTATGTATATCATATCCCACTTTAAAAATTTTTTGGTGGCTGCTGAATAAAAAAGTCGCGCAATCTGTACCAGGTGGCGCTGTCTACCGCTTCAACTGTTGCCAAGTTTCCGAGCCACGCGACAGGCATCTAGTTTAGGAGGTTATGGTAAAACCGTGCAATTTACAGAATTCTGACTTGCATATTTCTCGTTATGCGCCCTCTGTTAACGAAAAATGTAAGTTTTTTTACCCCCCCCCCCCCAAAAAAAAAAAAAAAAAAAAAAAAAATCCTCTTTACAAGAATGATTTTTTTTTTCTTTTCTTGCAAACCGCGTTCAATTTTACCGATTCCTGCAATTTTTATGAATTTTTAAAATGTCTACAGACTTATGGGATACCCAGTATATATATAATTTTGTTTCATATTATCACAGATCTGTAATAAAACCATTTGTTTTAAAGGAATTGAAAAATTCTTTTAAAAAACACTCATACTGAAAATTTACACCACAGGGAGGGAGAGGGAGGGACTACATACATACACAATTTTTTCTCTGGTTGACTATTGCTATTATAAATAATTATTTTTAATTTCCCAATGGTTGGTTAAAAATAATTCTTATTTCACACATTTATATGAAATTTTGCTTCCTACTGCCATATTGAAAATTAGGAAAAAATGGGATGGCAACGATAAATATTGGATGATTTACACCTAAGTTTGATAGGCACTAATTTATGTCGATATGCAACTAAATATGTATATATATTATGAAATTTTATGCATTAGTTTTTGAACTAGAGCCTGCAAAATATTTTTTTTCCACATATACATAAATAAGCACACAATTTTTATAAATACTGAAATCTTATTCTGGAACTCTCAAAACATGTAAAACCATCAAAACGGAAGACCTTTTTTTTTTTTTTTTTTTTTCTCTGTTGGATAAAGAAGTAGAGGAAAAACCCCAATAAAATATTTATCAAATCTAAACACATAGTATACATCTAAACAATACACAACTAATACATCTAAACATAGTATAAATCTAAACACATAGCCTTGTGTTTGAGACACCTCTAAGGTGTTTTTTGCACCTAAAGAAGAAAGACCATGTCCTTTCGAAACCCGTAGTGCTTACATTAATTTTATGGTGTGTAAAGAAGTTTTTAAGTTTAAATATTAAACACAGTATAAGTGTCCACAATTCTACAATTTAAGCAAGTTAGTTGGATATTAACCCTTTGCCGGTCCAATTTAGTTTCACTCCTCTGGTCAGTGTTGCTAAACTTGGGATATTTTTTTAAATCTAATATCCACCACTAAATTTTAACTATAACGCAGAGTTCCCAACTTTTATAATTTATTCACGAACATTTTTAGTCCCGCCGTTTTTTCGCACTAGAAATTTTGTAGATTATTTCTCTTTAATATGTTACAACGATTAAATAAGAAGAAAATCATTTTTCAAAATTTCCGGTATGAAAAAGAGGCGGGTCTAAAAGTCTTCGTGAATGAATTATAAAAGTTGCGAACTCTGCTATAACGGTTGATTACCGTAATTTCTGGTAGATACCCCGCAGGTTATATAATCCAGTTTTGCACCAGAAATTTCAATTGATAAATAAATTTATATTTGTACGAGCTCTTCCTGCGAAAAAGTATAGATTTCTCTATTAAATAAAATTTCTTGTGGAGAAATGACGCATCTTACCTGCGGGTTATCTACCAGAAATTACGGTAGTCACTTCGAAGATTATTCGTCCATTATATATATCAAATATCACTGCTCAAAATTATTGGTGATATTTGAATAAAAGAGTCCCTAAATTTGGCAAAACTGTTTATAACGCTTTAGAGTGTTAGGACCAGCAAAGGGTTAATTTATCACCTCTGAGTCAAAAAGGCTGAATTTTTTTCAATTAATAAAGTTCTGCTCTCTTTTAATTCTTATTTTTGAGAATGTCCTGAAAAAAGTGCCCCTGTAAATATATCCAGAAATAACTCTGTATGAAATTAGTGGTGGCAAAAAAAAGGTGCAAATTTCTTATCTCTTTGAGTGTCCTGAAAAAAAGGCGAAGAGTACGACCCTTTCACTTTATTTACAGAATAATGTTCTTCAATATATAACTACGATAAAATAAGAAAAATTTACTCTTAAATAAAACGTAGTGCAAAATAAAGGTGGAGCTAAAAATGCTCCAGAATAAATCAAAATGTTGGTAGCTCCGCCCATTTTACATTACAATAACCATAGGTTCCAATATTTTAATTTATTCCGGTGTATTTTTAGCCCCACCTTTATTTATACAAAGATTTTCTCAAATATATAACTTCGATAAAATAAGAAAAAATTACTTTAAAAAGTATGTGGCATAATATAAAGGCGGGGCTAAAAATTCTCCGGAATAAATTAAAATGTTGGCAGGTATGGAATAACATAATTATAGTAATAAGACATAGATTGATCATCGGGAAAAATGTGATTCCTTTTCATTTAGGGAAAGATGTCTATTTTACCATCTAATGGCCGTCTTTCCTTGGGCGAATACACATGGAATACACAAGGATAATTTAGCAAATAAAATTTGTGAAAAATTTATGCACTAAAAGTGAAGGAAAAACTCCAGATACAGTTTCAAATACAGTTTTTTTTTTTTTTTTTTTTTCTTTCTTTTATTTATTTATTATTATTATTATTTACTATTTTCTTTATTTCACTATATCTATTAACTTAATTAATTTTTAAAGTTAAACATTTTTTATACATTAAAACTATCGGGGTTTACCTGCGTCGTTGCTAACTACATTTAAAAGAATTTTGAAAATTTCATATTATTTACTAATATAAAATCTTAAAAAATATTAATATTAAAAAGAACTATTCCATTAAATATAAAAATAGCATTTTTTTCAGAAGTAATAACAAAGCAACTGATTATAAAAGCAGGGATGGAACACGGGCGCAGAATTCATACCGGAATGTGTTTAAGAAATTTCTCTACCTATAATACCGTCGATTTAAGAGATAGAAAATTTTCTTACATTGATAGTGGTATGAATTCTGCGCCCGTGTTCCATCCCTGTAAAAGTTAATTAGTGAAATATAACTTACTGACGAAAATTTATCCCATTTTCTTTTATTAGAACATTTGAAAGCCACGCAACATTTCGATATTTTCAAAATTCCTCAACTTTATATTCTATTACTATTGCCGAGTTTCATACCAACTAATGGCTGATTTTTTTCGGCGCCAAAAATCTTTGGTCAATAACATGAGAAATAACAATATAAATTACTACATCTATGGACATAACTTCTGTTCCATTATGCATATTCTAATTAAGACATAAATAAATGCATAAAGTAGTATTATGATACAAATACATTACGATTATAGCCAATAAATACGTTAAACATTTATATACATAAGTATTGCCTAAAATCATACTTGCCAACATACTAATTAATATTCCGTAGTATTGTTAGCCCCGCCTTCTTTTTCACACCAGTATCTTTTTAGAGTATTTTTCTTCTTATTTAATCGTAATTCAATTTGGAGAAAAAAACTCTAAAAATTTACTGGTGGGAAAAAGAGGGCGGTAATAACAACACTATGGAATATTAATTAGGATGTTGGGAAGTATGCCTAAAATGAATGGGTAGAAGACGTAGGAAGAGTGCAGATTTCTATTGAATAAAATCTCCATGAAAATACCTGTTCCGCATGCTATTTTTAAATGTATTCATAGCTGCCAATATTTTAATTTATTCCGGAGTACTTTTAGCCCCGCCTTTATTTCGTACCACTTATTTTTTAAAAGTATTTTTTTCTTATTTTATCGAAGTTATATATTGGAGAAAATTTTTCTATAAATAAAGTGGTGCGAATAAAAGGCGGGACTAAAAGTACTCGGGAATAAATTATAATATTGGCAGCTATGTGTATTACATGTAGATTACAGTACTGCCAGATTGATGAAAATTTTTTTCAAGAACCACCAATAAATTTTAATTGCAATAGTTGTCTAATAATTTCGAAGACATATCCTAAGACAATAGTTACAATTAAAATTTAGTGGTGGCAATTGAATAAAAAATTTCCCTCAATTTGGCAGCACTGTGTAGATATAACAGAACAGAAGACATATTCTCTTTTCGGAAAAAATCATAACTATTAAATTATAACAGATAGACCCTTATTTATTTTATTTATTTATTTATTTATTTATTTATTGTCACCTAAAAAGAAAATTCTTTTAAGAAAATTCTTTTTCTGCTAGCTGTTGTTTAATAGATTTATGAGATTGCAACACGAGTGTTTAAGAGCCTTAGGGCAGGCAAAGGGCAGTATTTGACTTGCAAAGTGAGGGGTAGTAGGAGTTGATTTGGGACGATATTATATCTTATTACTAAAAGCCCTATAAATATTAATTAATTCATAGCCAAGCCTTAAAAAATTAAAAGAAAATGAAAGAAAAGAAGAGAGGAGATAAAAAAAATAAATAAATAAAAAATAAATAAATAAATTTATCCTTTATAGAGGAGTCCTAAAAAGGGGGGAAATAACGAAAAATTTGGGAAATAAGAAAAGAAAAATAAAATAAAATTTCAAGAAAATATTCTTCAAGATAAATAAAATTCAATTTTAAAAGCATCCAAAGTCGAGCAGTTTCTTTCTGTTCATAAGCAAATTTTTCCTTTGTCAACGTTGAATGCTTTAAAATTTTTATTTATTTTTTACTTCTTTTCTTAATGCTGACCACAATTTTCGAAGATTTTTCTTATTTTTCATTTTTTAGGACAACTCTATGAATATATTCTTTAAAAAAAAAATTTTTTTTTAATCATTCTTTAACTTTGAATTTTATATATTAGCTTAACTTTATATGCTGATTTAATTAAGTAATATGTTGACAAAATCTTAACAATAATTTTAGTAATAACAAAAGTACAAGTTCTTATGTCGTTAGTATTGTTACTAAACGATATTCTAGTATTCTATTTTCATTTTAGATTGTGGTTGACTGGCGACAGGTTATGCCCCCCCCCCCCCCACACACACACACACCTGGTTTCATTAATTTCAACGAATAAAATTTATTATAATGTTAGTTGCATCACGGTAGCAAGTGCTTATATAAATTCCTGTTAGTAGTACTACTAAAAAATATTTCTGTATTATATTTTCATTTTAATAGTAATATTAATATACTGATAAATATCGTAATAATAATTGTAGTAATAACACAATAACAAGTTCTTATGTAATTTCTAATTAGTAGTATTACTAAACAATATTCCAGTATTACATTTCCATTTCAGATTGTGCTTCCGATAGATTCTATCACCACCTGGTTTTATAATTTTTCGCAAATAAAATACCAACTTTATCAGAATTTTGGTTTTATCACAATAGAGAGTGTTTATATAAATCCTTGTTAGTAGTATTAATAAAAAATATTTCCGTATTCTTTTTCAATTTTGATAGCAATATTAATATGTTGACAAATATCTTAACAATAATTATAGTAATAACACAATAACAAGTTCTTGTGTAATTTCTTAGCTAATAGTATTGCTAAAAAATATTCTAGTGCACCATTTTCATTTTAGATTATAGTTAATTGGCGATATGTTCTGTTACAACCATAGATATAGTAATAAGACATAGATTGATCAGCGAGAGGGAAAAAGTGATGCCTTTTTTTTCGGGAAAAGTCACTCTAATGGCTGCCTTTTCCCGAGTAAATCCCACACAGGAATACACACGGATAATTTAGTAAATAAAATTTATGAATAATTTATTTACTAAAGGTGAATGAAAAACTCCAGGTACAGTTTCAAATTCATTTTTCTTTTTATTTTTTTTTTTCAATACTCTCTAATGGTTGATTTTAGAACTTTTTTTCGGCCTCAAAATTTTTTGCTCGATAACATGGGGATGATAGATCTATATATATATATTACTATATCTATGGTCACAACCTGGTTCTATTAAATTCCACTTATAAAATATCAACATGATCAGAATGTAAGTTTTATCACAATAGCAAATACTTATATAAATTCTTGTTCGAGGTGTTACTAAAAAATATTTCTGCATTCTATTTCCTTTTTATAATGCGGTTGACTGGCGGTAGGTTCTGTCACCACCTGGTTTTATTAACTTCCACAAACAAAGTACCAATTTTCGAAGTATTTTAAATAATATGAATAAAAGTAAACAAACAACACAAGCGGAAATGACGTGCGAACATCTCGGATATGAACCGGGCAAAGGCAGAAGATGTTTCATAAAAGGAAATCCAACTACGTATTCAACGAAAGGGGTAGAAATAATTATTTCAAATAAAGGCTGTGTTTGAATACGACACATAAAAGGCGTTCCAAGAATTCTATGGAGTAAAGTCCTTACAGAAGCACTTTCTAATAAAGGCCTTACAAAAAGCCTTTCGATATAAGGCGTTGCGATATACAATCCGATATAAACAGATGAACCTAAGTAACCTATGGCACTGAAGATCTTCAAGAGCAGCATAACTATCCATAATAATATCTCTTTTTTCATACAAACTTCCGGAATTTCTCTGTCTTCATAATTATTTTCCCTGTTAACCAAAAATTTTTCGTAGGTATTGTACGCTGTAATTTCACATTTCAATGTTAAAGTGTCATTAGGCATAAACCTTATTCTGTTAAGTCCACCGTATCCTTCCATTAGCTGCTTCAATGGCATTTCCAACAAGATTTCATATGCAAAAAGAAGTTTATAATCTATTTTCTTGCATGCATAGAAATTGCTCCAACCGAACGAATCAACAATAGCCAAGTAAACGATTACAGACAAATGTTTACCTTTGTGTTCGTCATGTTTAAGCGCAATTCTGATATTGCCGTTTTTTCTTTTCGTCACTATAAGCCCCCACTTACAGTCGGCACATATATCATAATAGGTAGGGCTAGCATAAGCTCCCTGATCCAGATGCAGTGAGAAATTTTCTATTTGTTGTACGATGACAAATTTTCTTCTTTTCGAACAACTCCGGCCGTACACTTCTATTTCATCTTCCTCTCTGTCTACTTCTGCAAGTACCGAATTTACTTCTGCAATGACTGTATTGCCTTCACCCACGACTGTTTTCACTTTTGTCACTTTCTTTACTTCAGCCATTCTCGCAATTATTGAAACGTTTAGCTCAGAAACCTTTGGACAGTCCTTGCCTGCCTGGACTTGGCCAAGCTTAACGGGTTGGAGTGCTGGTGAAACGTTTAGCTCATGAATATAACACACACTTTTTTTTTAACGGAAGCGGTTTGATTGTTAAAAAAAAACTTAAAGCACACAACTGTACTTACAATCGCATAATGAAATTTCTTTCCCATACAAATTGTATGCAACGTTATTATCATTATCTAAGTTTTATTTATCGTAAGATTGTATGGCTTATCGCCACTTTCATTTTCACTTTATGATAAATTCCGAAATAACAGAACCTTCGATAAAGAAGCTAGTTACTATCAGAACCGTAGCTATGGAAATATAAGAAAAAATAAAATTATCAGAGAATAAAATCAGGATAACTTAAGATACTGTTTATAAGGCAATAGAATTTATTCTACGACAACTATTTTCAAACTTTGGGAAATATGATCACATTCAAAATACCACAAATAAACATAGATGTACTACATTAAATTTCTGAGAAATAGATTAAGACAATTGAGCTGATTATTCGAAAAGAAAACTTTAATATTCTCGACAGTTCATATAAAAAAATTCTTCCATTTTTACACATGAGAACCCTTTTTACACATGAGAAAAATACATTTCTGAGAAATAAGTTGTGATAATTAAGCTAAATATTTAAAAAGAAAACTCTAATTTTCTCATTAATTCGTATGGAAAATTGTTCCATTTTTACACATGATTGTGATAAGGGTAAAATAGAAAACGGTAAATTCACATAAAAAAATGTGAAAATAACTTTTATTTTACAGGGTTAGCCTAAATGGTTCTTCAGAATCTCTTTCAATGGTGGTGGCATATTCCACCAAATTTTAATCCCATCTGCAAAAACTCATCTCAAATTTTTTTTACAAAGTTTTACTTTACAAAAGAAAATTTTCATTTTTTTTTTTTTTTTTCATTTGTTTTGTTTTAGACTTGTTTGTCAATTCTAGTGGAAGAGGCCTCACCATATAGACCTTTATTTCTTTTGCTTGAAACTCTTCTAGCAAGAGAAAAATTTCAGTTTCTCTTAAAAAGCAGCTAAAAACGTTCTGCTCTCAAAAAAAGTGGTACAAAGGAGATTTTACGTTAGATCTGCGATCACGCTCGTCAGCCTAGCCGGTAGACGTTTTTCATAGTCTTCTCCGAAACTTGCATGAATACGGGCTAGAACTCCTTAGAGCAGTATTGCCAGATTGGGGATTTTGACCCCATTTTGGTGAATTTTGGGGGCAATTTTGGGGACCAAATGTTTGTGGGCAATTTTGAAATTTTTGGGGAGAAATCTGGTGAATTTTTCAACTTTTGTTTTACTTATTTTAGTGTACATGTTAAGGTTACAGCATTGATAACTGTACGGATTTGTCCCTAGGCATAGGAACTTTTAACAGTTTTATTTAGCATGTAGGGGCTTTTGAAAGTACCCCTTTTCCCCAGGACATCCTCAGGCTATCTGGAACAGGAAAAAATATCTTGCGTACATCCTCAGCACTAAAGTACTTTAAGCAGATTCAAAATTTTCCGATAACTAGTGTGTATATAAAAATTATTTTTGTATATGGGATTTTTTTCAAAAATGAGCGTTATTTGGGGAAAAATTTGGGCTTAAATCTGTTAAATATTTTCTTTATTTTCTTTTCTTTTCTTTTATTTTTTGTAAAAAATTTACTTTTTTTAATAAAAATTGAGTTGGGGATTTTTTTGGCGAATTCCCCTGATTTGGGGAAATTGAATGTTGACCATCTGGCAACACTACCTTAGAGGCCCCCAGAGAAGGCATACCACCCAGGCATGACCTTAATCATAACATCAACACTATCAGTCAGGGCATCCTTTTTGCTTTCTCTTACCCATACATATGGTAGAGAAAGAATTGTTTTGGGGTCAAATTTTCAAATTGAATTTTTGTTACATTTACACGTTTTAAAGTTCCCTAAATCCAAAAAATATGTTTTTAGAAATTGGTCTGTGTGTGTATCTGTGTGTATGTTATCAGAGTGTGTGTGTTATTACTTACAAACTTTGAATAAACACCATAAAATGCAATAAACTCGCAACAATTGTTTCGGGTCGAAAAAACACACGACCCTTCATCAGGAGAATAAAGTAAGCACGAGTGCTGCAGTCAAAGCGGCAAGTGTGTGTGTGTCTGTGTCTGTTATCAGCACATCTCAAGAACAAATAACAACAGGAAGTTCAAATTCGGTGTCTATCCCAAATCTGTATCATTTAAGGAAATTAAAAATTTTTGTTGAGATCAAGCAAATGGTTAGTGTACAGGGACACCCAAGAGAATTCAAATACATTACGTGTATGAGGGAAGTAGCAAGTAATTAAGGTTTAACATCTATAGGCTGCTTTAAGCCAAATTAAATGAATAGATAATTGTTGTATTCGTAAAGGCAGGTTTCATGTAGAATATGGTATGAAAATCGTTCACCGTTCTTTTACAGGGCTACACAAAAGCACTAGAATAGAGTAGGACAATACTTGAAAATTGATGGAAGTACATTTCCCGTTGCACTCTGTGATATTAATATAGGATTATATTTATGTGCACCTTGTGGTGTGTACATTACATAATTTTTAGAAGATACACAGAGCTACCAATAACTGTGCGATTTTTTTCCTTTCTTTTATTGAATGCAATTTGTGAGAATGTTTTTACATGTTTTACCATGCCCAGGGAATCTGCTAAAGAACTGAAATTACTTCCTCATACTCATACGGTAAATAAAGTACTTTTTTAGACAACATATTCATCGCTAGTTTTTTTTTTTTTTTTTTTTTTTTTTTTTTTACACGCTTTGGGGTTTCTTGAATAGCGAAATCAAGTTTTTAACGCTTGATCTTTGTTTTTGTCTTTTATCAGAGTAAATTAAAAGCAAATAATTTCAGGCATTTCAAATGCTGTATTTTGAAATTAATATAAGTATGTTACTTGAAAAAAAATGATCTAGATTCATAAGTTTTAAGGAATGATGCGTGTGAAAGTTGTCTGAATAATTTTAAATGAACATTTTAAATGTAATAACAGATTTGAATTATATGTAAACGCAGGTACAATAAACAAATCAGAGGTTGTTGTAGCAGTACCCTCCCCCCCCACACACACACACACTCCCCTGCACAGAATAATTCGTCAAATACAGCTGTTCCGAAGCCTAATTTGAATTACTTTTAACGTTAAAGTTTATATAACAGTACTCGTTATCTTACCTTTAATCTCCACCCTGTATTTATAGTATTAAATTCTAGGGTAAGAGAAAGTCGTGTGAGTGCCACGTCAAACTATTTTCATTATTTTTATTTTACATGAATGTGCGCTTTATTGTAAGGTACTGATTGTTGTAAACAGTTCAGAAAAAATAAGGACTTTATTTTTTACATTTGCTTACGAAGTTACGTGTGCTATTTTTTCTCTTCAAAACTTATTTCTGTATATTTTGCATTCATATAAATCCCATCATTGACTCTAAATGAATTTCACTTAAACTTGCATTAAGTGAAAAATTTTTGCTGTAAAAATGTCAGACCAGTTTTAAAATATCAGTTTTGATGCCTGAATGGTCATCAGTTACTATAAACATGCTACTTTAAAAATTTCGCAAGTTATTGGATATTTACGAATTTCTTAACATGGCAGAATAGGACAAAATTTCACATAAACGTCAATTTTGAGGGATATTTTCATCGTAAAGATGTCAGACTACTTTAGAAACATTATTTAGGTTACTGGCATGAATACTATTGACTATGAATTTTCCAATATAAAAATTTCGTAAGTTAATAGATTTTTACGAATTTCTTATCATAACAGAATAGGGCAAAATTTTACACAAACGTCAATCTTGAGGAATATTTTCATCATAAAGATGTCAGACCACTTTTGAAATAATATTTAAGATACTGGCATGAATACCATAGAGTATGAATTTTCCAATTTAAAAAAATCGTAAGTTATTTGGAATTTGCGATTTACTTAAAATGGCAGAATAAGGCAAAATCGAGCATAAACGTCCATTTTGAGGATCATAAATATATCAGACAACTTCAAAATAACATTTATGATACTTGTATGAGAATGATTGACTACAAATATTCTAATAGGAAATTTTCGTAAGTTATTCGAAATTTAAGATTTTATCAACATAAAAATAGGGCGATATTTCATATAAATATGCATTTTTGGGATTGTTGCATTGGAAATAGTAGCATGAAACTAAACTACGAAATTGATCCCAATAAAATAAATTAATAGATTAGAATAAGATAAATATATCGAACTGAATGGTAGGTAGCCTATTAGGCGAGGATTTCGTTCTGTCACTGTGTCAAGCGTTTGGTCAAATTAATTTCTCTTAACATGAATATAATATGTTCTGTACAAGAAATTTGTGAGAACATACATATGATGGGGAACTGAGCAGAGTCCACCTATGCCAACTAGTTTCATAGGCTACGGTTTTATGATAATTTTAATTGTGCTTACTAGGTTAACGTAAAATTTCTAAATAATGCTATCTGATAATAAATGACTTTTACTATTTCTTTCATTTCTTTATTTTTAGATAACTATCAGAAATAATAGCAAATAATTAAGGTATTCTTCATACTATTTTATAAGAGTTGATACAGACCTTAATTATCTTACCAATTTGTATGCAACTCCAATTAGTGTTTAAATGTTACGATTAGATAAAGCATACATATTTTGTGTTTGTACTGTGAATTCTTTAAACGAAATTTTAGAAATATGAAGTATTTTTATTAGAGGTTTAAAGATATGGATTTTTTTTTTTAAGCATTTATTAAAATATTAAATAAATTATTATTAGATAAAGTTATTTTACAGTTCAATCAAATTTCCTTTCCGAATTTCTGCTTAAGAAAGACTTTTCTTCCTTTCCACGAAGGGCAGTCCACAAGCGACGTTGAGATTTTGTTTTTGAAACTGATTGACGAGAAATGTCGATACGACTCAGGTTACCCCAGTGATGCCAGATAGTCGAAAATTATTTCCCCAAACAGGTCTTCAAATTTCCCCAAATCAGGGGGTTTTTTTTCGAAAAAATCCTCAACTTGATTTCTACTAAAATAAAAATTGAAAATAAAATTTTTTTCAAAAAAATATATCAAGCAGATTTTTCTATGATTTAAGCTCAGATTTTTCCCCAAATGAAGGCAATTAAAAAAAAAAAAATCCCCAAATATCAATAAAGCTATTGAAAGTCTCTAGTCGTAGGGATAAATCATTACGTTGCCAATATTGATAGAAAGTTTAAGAACTCCCCAGATTTGTCCCCAAAAATTTTAGAATTCCCCAGAAATGTCCCCACAAACATTTGGTCCCCAAAATTATCCCCAGAAGCCTCAAAAAACCCCAAAATGGGGACAAAATCCCCAATCTGGCATCACTGGGTTACCCTAATCGCTCGAAGATTTCCATCGTTTTCTCCGAAACTCGCGTAAATATGATCTAGGTCCTTTTTGAAAGAGGGGCACTCCACTCAAGCCTAGGATCCTCGTTTAGTCAATTGGCCTTAACCATCCTTTAAAAGATACAAACCATTTCTTTAATCAGTCTGTAAGGAAATCAGTCAGTTTTCTTCCACGTAGACTTCTCTTTACATTTCTCAATGTCTAAGAAGTTCTGCTCTTGAAGTTAGTAGACGGAAGTTGCTGAGTTCGAACCGAGATCGTGCTCGTTGGATTAGCCTTTTAGTGTTTTCCATGATTTTATTCGAAATTTGCATAAATACATGCTTGAATCCCTTAGAAAAATCTTCTATGTAAAGCATCTTATTCAGACCCAGGTTCTTCTAGCGTCTAGCCATTCAAATTGCGTCATTTAAAAAATTTGTAGTGCTGCCATCTATCGTCAAAATATAAGTTCCTTTCTTCATATGTTTGATAAAATATTTGTATATCCTTCACTTCACAATTGAAAAAATGTTGCTTTCAGCAGACTTTAATGGAATATATTTTTTCGAGTAGTCAGTTTCCTTAAACCCTTACAACAACACAACACCACGGAGGAAATCTATTTTCTCGAATGCAAGTTCCCTACTAAAATTTTTTATTTGGAAATTTTATAGTGCTGCCATCTATCCTCAGACGTTCAAAATAGACATTTCTTTTTTCTCTATGTATAATAAAATGTTTCACTTGCCCTTCAAGGACCTCTCTTTAGAAGCAGAGAGCTTCTGCTCTGTAAACTGGTAGACAAAGAGGTACGGTGTTCGAACTCAGGTTAAGCTCGTCGGCCAAGCGATCCAGAGAGATTTTTAGGTTACTCTGAAATTCGCATGTTAGTGTTTGCTATGGGTTCGTTTCCTATTATAATTTTATTTGCAAATTTTATAGTGCTACCATCTATCATCAGATGTTAAAAATAGAAGTTTCCTTTTCTCCATAATAAAATGTTTTCTCTTGCCTTTCAAGGAAACCCACCAGTGGCTGAGAACTTCTGCACCCTAAACTGCTAGACAAAGAGTGTTCGAACCCAGATTGTGCTCGTCGTCCTAGTCACCCGGAGTGTTTTGTGGATTACTCCAAATCTCACGTGTTGGTGTTTGGGTTGGGGTGTATTGTGGGGTCTAGGGTCGATTGGTTGAACTAGGGTCCTAGATCGATAGGTGATTTGTTCTCCGTAAGGGATCTTTTCTAAGGTGTTCTGACCCGTATTTACGAAACTTTCTGAGAAAACAACGGAAAACTCCGAATACCTAGATCGACAAGCGCGATCTGGGATCAAATTCGCCTACGAGCTTTGAAAACAACCGCTCGGCCTTTAGTGGGGCCGTTCGTGTTTCGGAGTAAGGCCGACTGACTGCACGTGGGTCCTAGGTCAAGCGTGGTATGCCTGCCATGGGGGTCTTTCTAAGAGTCCCAGCCTGTATTCACGTGAATTTCAGAGAAAACCACGGTAAACTCCAAACAGTTAAGTCAACGATCGCGATCTGGAATCGAATTCTTCACAACCCGTCTAGCTTTGAGCACAGAATATCCCGCCACTGGTGAGGCCGAATCCCTCGTGAAAACGGGCTACGATTCATTACAAAGACCTCCACTGAGGACATCCCACCCAGATCTAAGTCGTAAGTGTAGATAATGTGCCTTAACCCTATTACTAAAACCCGCACTTTAACGGTAATTTTTCTTAAAATATTTATCGAGTTTAAACTCAGATCGCTTCGTTAATCTATTTGCTAACAGTTTTCTGTAGTTCTCTCTAAAACTCGCGTAAATACGTTCTAGTACTCCTTATGAAGACTCCCGAAGGAGGTATTTGTAGTCCAATAAGGTCGTGGAATCTCGCGTTGTCAGTCATCTTAACCCTGAAATAAACAATTTCAAAATCCTCTTATTTAAAAATTTTATAATATTGTCATGCATCATCATATGTTCGAAATATATATGTATATATTTTTTTTCTTTCTTGTTTGGCATATTAGTACTTCTTTTACTTCACAACTACTAAAACAGTATTGTTTTAATCAGACATTGTCGATATCTATTTTGTTACATGTAGGTTTTTTTTTTTTTTTTTTTTTTTTTATTTCTATGCGTAAATTTTTTTTTTTAAATTTCTGTCGGAAAAAACATACATTATATTTTAGATGGTTTCACTATTAATCTTAATGAATGAAAGGAATTTTTACTCTACTCTAATAATAATAATACCGAATTAGTTTTTTTTTTTTTTTTTTTTTTTTGGGGGGGGGGAGATTTAAGTGAATTAAGTGTTACAATTAACTTTCATTTTATTTTTTATTGTTTATAATTTGTATTTTAATAATTGTGACATGTATTTCTTTCAAAATTTTGAAATATTTATTTATTGAAAAGTTAATACTTTAAATGGCATTAGAGGTTATATTAAAGACAAATAAACATCTCTTAGCTGCTTTGTTAAGTGTATTAATTTAATCGTACTTTGCTATTACTTCTATTTTTAAAAAAATATTTACTTTTTTTTTTAAAGCTTTTGAGATATATTTATGATTAAATATAAGGTTTATTATTTTATGGATAAAAAAATTCGCAATGAAAAGGCTAAAAGTAAAATAATTTCTAAAGTGACATTAAAAAGGTATACAAATAAAAAGAAATCAAAGTAGAAAAAGCTAATTCTATAATAAATTTCACTGTTTAAGTTAATCATTTTAACTTCTTTATAACTTTATCTTCGAATATTCTTTTGAATTTGTAAACTGCTTGTAATTTATTTTATTATATATAGATAGATAATCAGAACGTACAGTAGAAATATAAAGGTTATTAAATATTATCAGTACGTACAGTTGGAATTTAAAGATGATTAAATATCAGCATTCAAACAATTAATATGATTAAAAATAAAGACCATCCAAATCAAACCAAAAATGAATTAGAGTCAAATCATATTTCTTTTTCCATTAAATTTTCAGTTTCTTCATTGTTGAGTTGTCAACTATTATTAAAATTCTAATCAAACTATTAAACAAGGTAATCAATAAATTTCATTGTTGCTTCATAGTTTCATTATTCTTTATTTGCTATGAAATTTTGCTTTTTTTAATCCATATGACTCCTATTCTGGTCTTGGCAGGCTTGGGGAGTGTTGCCGGCGTGAAACTAATTTAACCCCACAGGTAAGTCACAAGGCTTGCCGCCTGCCTCCTTCCTTCCTTTCTTAAGTTTTTTAAATTACTTATTCATAAATTTCGTTTAAGTGATCTTGTATCTGTTGCTTGGCTTTTCTATGCTTAATGAATCAGTATTATATATATATATATATATATATATAATTATATATATTAAATCATACTTTATATGAGGAGAAAAATTTTTGTTTTTGCTTTGTTTTTTTATTTTTTGAAATCCGATATGCATATCCTCTTTTTTTTTCTGTATATTTTAGAGATTTCTTGATGGAAACTACTAAATTACGACTTAATTATGTTGTTTGATTAATATCTATCATAAATATATTCGATGATAACGTTCTTGAATATCATTGTATAAAAAATTATTGCTTTACAAAATGCAGAACTGTAGTAGTTAAAAAAAAATACAGGAAATTTTAAGTTAAGTAAGATTCAAATTTTAGACCAGGCAAGAGCTCCTTCCTCAAATTCACCTCACCGCTTTCATTTAATGATTAAATTATTTGTAATTATGTATTTCAAATACAATAATAATAATAAATTACTGATTTCATTAATAAATACTTAACAATTTCTTCGATTGTGGGCTAATTTGAGAAATCCTTGTTATAAAATAGTATTCAAAAAGAATACACCCCGAGACAAAAAGATAGATACAAAGGTTTTTTATTTTTTTTATTTTTCATAAAATAACATTATCTAAATTGAGCTTATCATTTATTATTATCATAAAATAACACTATTCCCGGACTAATTTTTGTTTTAAGACTAATTAAGAAAAGTTTTAAATTTAAAATATTTCTAATTTAAGACTACACACCGCGACAAAAAGGTAAGAATTTTTTTTTTTTAAATTTGATTATTTTGAATATGATTCAAATATTTAATATGTTTTTCATATGATACTATTTTGTTATAATAATAAATGATCAGCACAATTTAGATAACGTTATTTTATAAAAAATAAAAAAAAAACCCTTTGTTCCTATCTTTTTGTCGCGGAGTGTCGTCTTAAATTAGAAAAATTTTAGTCTTAAAATTTTCTAAATTAGTCTTAAAACAAATATTAGTCCGGGAATAGTATTATTTTATGATAATAATAAATGATAAGCACAATTTAGATAATGTTATTTTATGAAAAATCAAAGAAAAAACCCTTTGTACCTATCTTTTTGTCGCGGGGTGTATCACTAATATGGATTTTATAATATTTTAATAATTCCTTTTAATCCAACACTTTTAATTTTGACATAAAAGTCTTTAACCTATAAAGAGAATAACACATGTAATATTTAATTTTATTATAATTAATTTATAAATTTTTTTTTTTTTTTTTTTTTTTTTTTGACATTAAAAATTGGGTTCCTGTGCCTTTTATATGCACATGTGAAAGCCGAATGTGTGATTCTTTTTTCAGATTTCTTACGTAGAATTTTTTTTTTTTTTTTTAAGAAAAAAATCTAGAATAAAAAATCTTTATTCTTTCTTAAAAAAGTCTCTAGGATTTCCCAGATGCTGCAAATAGTTGCTGCATATAGTTTCTCTATTTTCAAAGTTTGGTCGATGTTCGAATGATAATAAAAAAAACTGCAAGTACAGTCGGTAACAAAAGTGTCCGAACACTAGAAAAATTCCTATGCAAAAAAAGTACACTTCATACGGTTTTGTTAAATAAACCCCTGTCGAATCCTGTACTTAGTCAGGGTAAGAACATGATTCGATAAGGATTTATTTAACAAAACCGTATGAAGTGCACTTTTTTTTTACATAGGAATTTTCGCTAGTGTTCGGACACTTTTGTTACCGACTGTAGTAGGTCCTCATTCGTTCGTCATAAATCAAAGACATTTTAAGAAAAGAAGGAAATATGAAACTATTTCTCTCTTGAAATTCACAGAAGAAGGTCAAGCAACGTCTATAGTGTACCTTCATCTTGAACGGTGATTTAAAGAGCAACTATACTCTATAACAAAAAAAAAAAAAAAAAAAAAAAAAATCGACGCACCAAGAAGGAGTTATCCAAATGAGATGAAAATTGGTAGATGTGATGTATATGCGAAGAAAAACAAAGGATTACAGTTTCAGAAAATTTGGAGAGGTTAATCAAGAGAAACGGCCTCACAAAAGTCAACAAGTCCATAACGCATTGGTCCATTTCTGATCCTTATGTAAGCAGTAATTCGGCTTGGTATTAAATGATAGAGTTCGCAGATATATGCGAGATATCATGTCAAATTCTGTCCATTTGGTGCGTTAGATTGGCAAAATCTCAAGCTGGTTGTAGGACACTTTCTATGATGCTCCAAATGTCCTCAGTAGGAGAGAGATCTGGCGACTTTACTGGCCAAAATAATATTAGGCAAGCAGGAAAACAAGTACTAGAAACAAGTACTGTGCGCGGGCGGGCATTATCATGCTGAAATATACGATCAGGATTGCGTGATATGAAGGAAAACACAACGGGGCCCAGAATGTCGTCGACGTACTGCTATGCTCTAAAAATGCCACGGATGACAAACAAGTGGGGGGTGTCCTCCTATGAAATGAAATGACATTCCAGACAATCACTCCTGGTTGTCGGGCCGTATAGCTGGCGTATTCTCACGTTCTGTCCTCTCTGTCTAGGACAACCACTTTCTCGCCGACGCTGTCTTCGGCCATGGTTCACCCATTCCTGTCAATATCATCTAACAGTGGCATCACTCCTATCCAATTGTCAAACAATTCGCAGATTAAAACAACTAGCTTCTTTGAGCCCAACCGCACGCCTCTCTCAAATGCTGTCATCTGCTCATATTGTTTGCGCATCTGTATGCGAGGCATAGTTACTGTCTATCTGAGTAGACGGAATGAAATTCTCAAAGAATTTATGACCTGGAATCAAAATTTCTCATTTTTAATACTCTGCCGATTGCGCAGTTAAGATGCGCTGCAGTGTCACATGCTCATTCGGAGGCAGTCAAACTTTAAAATTTTGCACTTTCCATCGAAACTTGTATACATGTCAATTTGTGTCCAGTTTGCATTCTTCTTGGTGCGTCGCTTTTTTTGTTATAGAGTGCATTTATTCCTATAGCATTGCGTTTCTCTTCCCTAATAGCCCCCTACCTGGAGCCATTAAGAGCGGACAATACCTAATCTCGCCGGCAGCCTTGGCCCATGTTATTCAATGGGAAAATTTGTTTACATAATTACTCATTACCTAATGAATATTTTCAATTCTGTTTTCACATTTAGAAAATTCATAAGCGTTAAATTAGTACTTGTTTTCCAAAAATTGATTTTTTAAAATTTTAGTATTTTATTTTGCGACTAGAAAATGAGAAAAATGCATTTTGTGAAAAATCGGATTTTTGAACTCAAAATTAAAATGTAAAAAAAAAAAAGGAATTTTTCAAAAATGAGTACTCATTTAACGGTTATGAATTTTCTGACTGCGAAAACAGAATTTAAAAATATACATTAGGTAATGTGTAATTGTCGAAACAAATTTTCCCATAGAATAACATGGGCCACGGCTGTCCGCGGGATTAGGTATTGTCCCCTCTCTTCAACACTATTTATGCATTCGCCCTTCTTGAATTAAGGGACCGGAAAAACAATGTTTGTCCATGACTGCTCCTAAGAAAATTACACAAACAGTAAATTGACTATGACTTTGAGTTAACTTCAAAAATACCCGAATATACCCTCTTGTAAAAATACCCAGTTTCGGGTAATTACCCGTAATCTGGTAACACGGTGTGTATATCACATGTAAAATTTAATAACCAGATAGCCGTTAAAAGTACAGTTAATGTCAGTACAGTAATGGCAAAGAATCGTGGAGAAAAAAAAAGATGTCACAAACCAATTCAAATTAAGAATCCTAAATTTAGGATTTCAGTATAGTAACATGAAATATAACCATCTTCTAAGTTATATATTTTGATTGTGAAATAGTATCATAACAATTAACTTTATTCAAAGCTTAACTATGCTTCATTCTATGATAATTTTTATATTTCACAGAATGATGCATAATTCATCTTTGAAGATCAAAAAATATTTCTTTTTTATTCTTTTTAATAACAGCAGACTAAAAAATGCCACAGTAAAAAAGGATAAATTATAAAAGCTAATAATAATAACAATAATAGCAATTAATTAAAAAAAAAAACTAATTATTTAAGAAGATTCAATGCTTGTTTTCTTTTTCTTTTCTTTCTTTCTTTCTTTCTTTCTTTTTTTTTTTTTTTTTTGTATAATTTTACTCCACTTATTATATTCCTTTGAATTAAAGAATTTTTTGTAATTTATTAAAATTATATAGATAAGTTTCTGCTATCAACACAACAGTTTAGTTAGTTTATGTAATGTAAAATCCTAATTTTATGCGTGAAAGAAAGAAAAAAAAATCTTTATATATAATTTAATTAAGTTAACTAATAATTGCTTTGTCATGATGCATTCTGCGCAACTTTAATGTATTATTGTAAATTCTAAAAATATTATCTTCATGTTGATTTGAATTTCTTTTTTTTCTTTTTTTTTTTTTTTTGCATTGATTTTTAAACGTTTAGCATTTTTTATTTATATCAGATTTCTCATTTTTGCGTCATCTTTATTCTTTTTTTTTTTTTTTTTTTATTATTTCTTCATGTGATATTAGGTTACATCTGCTGCAATGTTTGAAAAAGTTTTCAATATATTTTCATTCTTAAATATGACGCAGCTATTTCGCGAATATTTTAGAATGATTTTTATTCATTTTTCTATATGCAAAATTCTGGCATGTTCCGTTATTTAGAGTGTGCCCTTGTTTGGTAATTTCTAATTATTTAATTAAGTTTACTAATACTTGATTTGTCATGCTGCATTTTGCGCAACTTTCCTGTATTATTGTAAATTCTAAAAATATTTTCTTCATATTGATTTGAATTTCCTTTTCTTGCATTGATTTTTAAACTTTTAGCATTTTTTATTTATATCAGATTGCTCATTTTGCGTCATCTTTATTCTTTTTTTTTTTTTTTTTTTTTTTTTTTTTTCTACTTCTTCATGTGATATTAGGTTACATCTTCTGCAATGTTTGAAAAGGTTTTCAATATATTTTCATTCTTAAATATGACGCAGCTATTTCGCGAATATTTTAGAATGATTTTTATTCATCTTTCTATATGCAAAATTCTGCATGTTCCGTTATTTAGAGTGTGCCCTTGTTTGGCAATTTCTAATTATTTAATTAAGTTTACTAATACTTGATTTGTCATGTTGCATTTTGCGCAACTTTCATGTATTATTACGAATTCTAAAAATATTATCTTCATGTTGATTTGAATTTCCTTTTCTTGCATTGATTTTTAAACTTTGAGCATTTTTTATTTATATCAGATTGCTCATTTTGCGTCATCTTTAGTCATTTTTTTTTTTTTTTTTCTACTTCTTCATGTGATATTAGGTTACATCTTCTGCAATGTTTGAAAAGGTTTTCAATATATTTTCATTCTTAAATATGACGCAGCTATTTCGCGAATATTTTAGAATGATTTTTATTCATCTTTCTATATGCAAAATTCTGCATGTTCCGTTATTTAGAGTGTGCCCTTGTTTGGCAATTTCTAATTATTTAATTAAGTTTACTAATACTTGATTTGTCATGTTGCATTTTGCGCAACTTTCATGTATTATTACGAATTCTAAAAAATATTATCTTCATGTTGATTTGAATTTCCTTTTCTTGCATTGATTTTTAAACTTTGAGCATTTTTTATTTATATCAGATTGCTCATTTTGCGTCATCTTTATTCATTTTTTTTTTTTTTTTTTTTTTTTTCTACTTCTTCATGTGATATTAGGTTACATCTTCTGCAATGTTTGAAAAGGTTTTCAATATATTTTCATTCTTAAGGGCCCTCTTCACTCAGCATTTCCTTTTCTAAAAGCCAATGTTATCCTATGGAAAACTTTGTTTGCACTTAAAACAGTGGCATATTAATTGATTGAGACGCGGTTTTTTTTATTGGATTACTCTCATTTCGTTAACTGACGCAGCTTTTGTAGATTTTATGAAAGAATAACAGTTGTTTTTTAAAAAAGCTGTTTTATTGCAATATTTGGGTTGATGCATTAAATGGCTTATAAAAAACTCTTTAAATTTTTTAAAACAGAATTTAAAAAGCTGCGTCAATCTCAAAGAGTTTATTTCAATGCGGAAAAAAATCCTGTATTTTAATAAAATTTTAAATCAATTAAATTTGTAAAGAAAGTCCAAAAATTTTACAAATTTGTGCCGATTTTTCTCTTTGACACACCCTTTATTCGGCTACGCCTCTCGTTCATGGTTTCGATGGAAAGATGTTTACATTTCTGTGGTGAAGATACGTCTAGGCGTTGTGGTTTTTTATTCAGTTTTTATTTTTATTATAGATTTCACCTGTATTACGGATGTGAGTAACATAACAATTTAGAAGACAATCGTTCAGAGACTTATTTATAGGAAATATATGATCACATTTTATTTTAAATAGTTTTTCATTGCGCGTAATACTATTATTATATGAATACTTTGTACATAAATCTGATATTTTACTGATAATGCCACGATTGACAATATACAAACATTTTTTTTAACAAGTTATATAAAACTTTTTACTAAATTAAACAGATTTTCAATAATAAATTTTATTTTAAAGTATATAATCTGGTGTGGCACCCACACGACTTTTTCTTACCCTACATTTAAATTTTATACAGACAGATTCAGATTGAGGAATAAAATATCAAGTACTGTATAAAATTCTATAGTAAAAAGAATTTAAGCTAGCTTTACGAATTATTTAATTTGACAAATAATTTTCTGTGGGAAGGGCGGAGGGGAGTACCACCCTTCTCAACCCACATTTGAAACTAATATCTACATTTCTATAGAATTCACGACTAATATTAAATTTAAAATTATGTTCAACAATAACTTTCAATTACATTTATTGACAACTTTAACCCGTATCACTCGTTGAAACTTATCAATATTGATCAAACTGTTCAAGTATGAATTTTATATGAACTTTAAAATATAACACTTGAGTTCCCTGCCGGTATTTAGTTTTTAAAGTTACACTGATAACAGACTCACAAAGAACAACTGTTAAAAGTTTTGTTTAATTATTCACGGAACCGCAAAATACGTAGTTATTAAAAAAAAAAAACAAGACTTCAAATTAAACTAAATATTTTATTTACTCTTTAGGTATGGAGAATTAATTTACATTCCTGAGCAAAATAAGTTGTATTAATATTGAAGTCTAGGAATTGAATGAAACAAATATTTTTAACGACATAAGCAAGTTGATTTTATAACTGAAGAAACTAGAACAATTTAAAGTTTGCAAGAAATGGGAGTCAAATGTTTATGAAATTATTTATAAACGACGAAGTCACACTATTATTTTCAAAGATTTTGCGCTCTTATTTTCGCGCCTAACATAAAAGCGCAGCTGAAATTTTAAGTATGGTACCTGAACATGAACACTGTTTCTATGCGTTCTTTTAGAAATACAGTAACTGGATATCAAGCTGTGTATCGATATTAATAAAATCAGACTTTTCTCTGTAAATTTATCAGAATTTAAAAAAAAAAAAATGCGATATCTTCACGTTCCACACATCATAAAAGTCGAAAATTACTTCAGAAAATTTTGTCTGTGTGTGTGTCATCGTGTCTGTATGTCTGTAACGCTATTATTGTCCGGGTATCACGTGAGAATGGCTGGACGGAATTCAACGGCGCTTGGCAGAAATTTAGGCTTTTACCCAACTAAAATCTGCCAACTTTTTCGAAATTCCCTCCCCAGTTCTCGCTGGGATGGGGGGAACAAAAGTCAAAACATATTTGTAAGCATAACACCGCTCCAAATTACTTCACTGTAAAGAAATTGCACATATAAACAATAGTCATGAGTATAAATAAAACGTTATCTGCAATTTAGATATTTTAGATTATTAACCCTTTCAGTCGCAGTGTTCCCGCTGATGGAACACCTTATTTTAATTCTCAAATGCAAAAACTCATCCCGGAAACTTTTTAGCAAAAATTTACGTTTATAACATATTAGAAAAGGCCCTTTTTTTTTACCTGAAAATTTAAAATTTCTTTTATTTAAATTTTGTTCGTAAATTCCGGTGGCGAGAAATTTCGCAATTTCCGAATTTTTTAAAGAACTCTACAAAAAATGGAACAAAGATGTTAAAAAAAGCTACGAGACTTCCTTAGAAAATTTCCAAAAACACATTTTTCCCCCCTAATTTCCGATATTTTTGTGAGGAGGGGTTACGAAGGGTCAAAATCGAGACAACCCTTTTAGCGCTAAATTTCTCCTGAGAAATCTATGGAAGCTGCGGTCACGAATTTCGGTGCTGGGATTATATGTATCTATCCGACACCTAAAGTAATTGAATAAATAAAACATTGCGATTTAGGAAATTTCGATTTTTAAGGGGAGGGAAGAGGGAAATCAATTTTTGGCGGGAAATTGTGCAAATTCCAGATTTTTATTAAATTTTAACAAAAATGGAAAAAAGATGTTGAAAACAGCCATGGGTCTTCTTTAGGACATTTTCAAAACACGCTTTTTTTGTGATTTGCCTTTCTTTTTTATTTTTAGGGGGGGGGGGATAGGTATGTGTTACAAAGGGCAAATTCGAGGCACCACTTTTAGCGCTAAATTTGTCCTGAGAAATTTATGAGAGCTGTGGTCAGGGTCAGAAAGTTTGATGCTTGGATTGCTTATATATGTATCCGATCCCTAAAGTAACGGAATATATCGAAATATCCCCCCTTTCACCCTGGGGGGTAGGAAGCAAAAAAAAAAGTTTGTAAGCATAACTCGACCCCAAATTACTTCACGCTGAAGAAATTGCGCATGAGAAAACTAGATTTGAGTATAAATAAAACATTATGTACGATTTTGGAATTCTTGACAGGAGGGAGGAAAGAAATCGTTTTTGGGGGGAAATTTCAGAAATCCCGGATTTTTTAGTAGAGCTCTACTAAAATGGTACAAATGTATTGAAAAAAGCTATCTGTCTTATTTAGGATATTTCCAAAAACATTTTCTTTCTTTCTTTTGTGTGTGTGTGTGTGTGTGTGTGTGTGTGAGATTTTCGATTTTTTTTTTTTTTTTTTTTTTTTTTTTTTGGGGGGGGGGGGGGGGGGCGTTACGACGGAGCTAATTCGAGACCCTCCCTTTTAGCGCTAAATTTGTCTTGGGAAATCCACGGGATTAATGGTCGCTAAATTTGGCGCGTAAATTTTTTATATGTGTCCGACATTATTGTAACGGGATTTTACAAAATTCCACCTTTACCCTACCACCCGGGGGGGAGGGACAAAAAACACAAGTGAAATCTCGTTTTTCCTTTTGAATTCGCTTTAAATTATCTTGGGAGGAAAAAAAAAACTTGTGCGAAACAACTACACGACTTCCATTACCCACAATTACACATATTATATGCATTCTTTGGAATTTTCCAGTAACAGAAATTTGATACACGTATAAAGACATATAAAATAGAGTTTACAGAGCGAGTTATGAGAAAGAGTATTTAAAATGGATCAATGAAACAATTTTTCAGAAAATCGTTAGAGCCGTTTTTGAGAACCAACTTTTACCAAAACTTGATATTCTAGATTATTGACTGGAAAACAATAATTACATACACAAGGATATTTAAAAGCGAGTTAATATGGCGAGTTTGAAAAAAATCCGTACAGCCGTTTTTAAAGGAACGCACTTGCGAGACCTGAAATTGAGCTATTTATACAAGACGCCTATCAATTTTCCAAACCTAACCAACTATATCTGTCGAAAGAACATCTAGTAGAGTGTTTATATAGCAATTTTGAAGTAAATCGTTAGAGCTGTTTTTGAGATACGGACTTACGCTCCCATTTCCATTTTACGATGGCCCACTTCTGTTTTTAAAATTTTTACTAAAATTTGTAAATTTTATCTGTACACCAGACCTGTTCCGGCTGTGAAGTTTCGTAGTTCTATCTTTATTAATTTTGGAGATATGATAGCCAGAAGATTCCACATATACATACACACTGACCAATTGCCCAAAACTACATTTTTGGACTCAGGAGGACTTAAAACGTGTAAATCAGGTGAAAACTCGATATCGAATTTTTGGACAGAATATAATACAGAATACAAATTACCTACGGTAGTAGAGTAATGGAAGTAAAAAGAGATATCCGTAAAATTTTTGCTTTGAAATATAGCTAATACAAATACTTAAAAACTAATTTCTGGAATTTTAAAAATTCAGCCGCACTGGGGGGAGGAGGGGGATCAAAACGTAATTTCAAATAATCCTTTATATATATATATATATATATGAAACTTTTGCTCTAAAATATAGCTCACACAAATGCCTAAAACTAATTTCTAGAATTTTAGAAATTCGTCCTAGGTGGGCCGGGAAGGGGGGGGGGGGGGGGAGGCGGAGGGACAAAAAAAAAAAAAAAAAAAAGGGAGTTAGATTGTTCAAAATCGGTACATAGAGGTTTTTGATAACTACAAATCGATTGCGGATAGTTTCGAATTTGTAGAATTATTAGGATAGAGGGGTAAAAATATAGAAATAAGATTTAGAGCGTTGAAAATTAGTATTATTAGGTTTTAAGGCCCTATAAATCGATTGCGGATATTTACAAAAGTGTAGAATTATTACGAGGGGAGGAAAGGGTGAGCGCAGGGGCAAAAATAAAGAAACTAGGTAGAATGTTGGAATTTAGTATTATTAGGTTAAAAGCCTGAGAAAACGATTGCGGATATTTTTGAAAGTGTATAGATAGATTTTAGAGGCCTGCAAGTCGAATGAGGATATTTTCGAAAGTGTAAATAAGCTATTAGGAGAGGCGGGAAGGGGGTGACGGAGGGAAAAAAATAGAGTTAGATATCGTTCAAAATTGGTACATAGAGGTTTTTGATACTTACAAGTCGATTTTCAAATCTGTAAAATTTTTAGGAGAGCCGGGAAGGGAAGGGCGAAGGGCAAAACAATAGAAATAGATTTAAACCGTACAAAATTGGTACGTGTTGGTTTTGGGGACCTACAAATCGATTACATTTCCTGAAGAGAAGAGAAAAAGTA
Source organism: Salticus scenicus (assembly GCA_963930645.1). Classification (NCBI taxonomy): domain Eukaryota; kingdom Metazoa; phylum Arthropoda; class Arachnida; order Araneae; family Salticidae; genus Salticus; species Salticus scenicus. Next base: position 94,098,062 of record OZ005660.1, read on the forward strand.
TTAGGATAGACGGAAAGGAGGGAGGGGGTGGGGCCGAAGGAGCAAAATTATAGAAATTAGAGTTTAAACGTTCAAAAATAGTATCATTAGGTTTTAAGGTTCGATATATCGATTGCGGATATTTACGAAAGTGTAGAATTATTATGAGGGGCGGAAAGGACCAGCGCAGGGGCAAAAATAAGAAATTAGATAGAACGTTGGGATTTAGTATTATTAGGTTTAAAAGCCTGATAAAACGATTGTGGATATTTTTGAAAGTGTAAAACAATTAAGAGGCTCGGGAACGGTGGGCGAATATGCGCGTTGTGTGCAGGTTTGTACGCAGTCGCAGTCAGTGGGGACCCGGATTGATTACTCTACCGATGACAGAAGATTTTTTTTCGTATTTTATATCTATGTTTTTCCCTTACGATAATACGGATATCTGCCACTTTGGTGAAAATAGCGGATGAAGTTCATTAATAAATTTGATTGAGACATTTTTTGGTTTATGTATACATTAAAATTCAAACAAATTCGGAATATGCTTTTTACAATTCGAATTTGAAAATTTTTTGAAAGCAGAATGTCGCTGCAACTACAGTCGGCTGCAAAATTATACGAGCACTAGCCAATAATTCCTATATTTAAAAAGTACACTTAAGACTGTTTTGCTAAGTAAATCCTTGTCGAATCATGTTCTTAGACTGATTAAGAACATGACTCGACAAGGATTTATTTAACAAAGCTGTATTAAGTGTACTTTTTTTTGGCAAGGATTATTGCTAGTGCTCGAATAATTTTGCAGCCGACTGTAGGTTAAGAAACTCCAAGATCCAAGATCTTCATAAAATAAGTTAAGAAACTGTCCAAATTTGGTTCGATTTGGAGTATTATTTCGGAAGTTATCGTGATTTTAAATTTTCATGTGATGGTAGCCTGATTTCAAATGGCCCTGCTTAACTTAAGATATCCACCACTTTATTAAAAATGGCAGATAAAGTTCATTAATAAACTTCATTGAGACACTTTTATGGTCTATGTATACATCCAAATAGAAACAAATTCTGAATACTCTTTTTACAATTTAAATTTGAAATTTTCAAGTGGACTTCGCTTGAAAACAAAATGACGGTGCAACTTGAACAAACTCACACAAGTTATTTATCAGATAAGTTCACTGTCCAAGTTTGGTTCGATTTGGAGTATTATTTGGAAGTTATCATGATTTTAAATTTTCAAGTGGTATCTTGATTTCAAGTGGCCCCGCTTAACTTAAGATACCCGCCATTTTAATAAAAAGGGCGGATAAAGTTCATAGAAACCCTTATGTTATGTATATTTACATTAAAATACAAACAAATCTGGCTTTAAATACACTTTTCACAATGTGGGTTTGAAATTTTCAAGTGGCCGCCACTTGAAAACAAAATGTCAGAGCAATTTGGTTACCGTACTCATCCAAGATAGTTATAAGATCAGTTAGCAATGCAAATTTGGTTCGATTTGGAGTATTATTTCGAGAGTTATCGTAATGACAAATTTCATTATAGATAGACAGATAAATATATAGATAAACGAAATGGTTGCAATAGGTCGATTTCTAAAAAAAATCAACCTAAAAAGGTTTTTTTCCTAAAAAAAACCCTGGTTTTTTGCCTACCCTTCGAAAAAAAGCATTTAGATGATATTGTGATCACTCACATACATACACATACATCATCATCATCATCATCATCATGAAAATAGTAAAAATTAACTCATCCCTAACAACACACTTCTCCATAACCCATCCTGAAGATGTCCATAGGATGTCTGTAGATATACTTTTCATCCAGAGGACATCCTCAGGATTTTATTTGGAGAAGATGTGCTGTTAGGGATGGGACCTCAAAACATGTAGATACGCCAACATCGCAAAGTCAGAATTTTGTCACGATTACAATGATTTCCTTACGTATGTATTTTCGGAAAGCAAAAAATTGCATGAAAGGTACGTGAATCATTTAATTTCATCATGCTTAATAACTAATTTTTAAAAGGTATATGTGTCTATGAGAGAGTAAATGACAATGTAGTTGTAAACAATGGAGGGAAAAAGTGGAGGATTGAAATTCAAGATATAAAATATACTGTAAAGGCAGAGACTCCGACTCCAATATATCATTGAAAGAGACATTTCAGTACAAAGAAGCAGACAGTCTGGAGCCTAACGGCTCGCAGCGGAACATCTCTCCTTTGTAAAAAGGTATGTCCGTTTCCCTTTGATGATCGTGGGAAGCCGCATGCTTGAGAACTTTCCCTTCGAGAGGAATTCAACGCGTCAGAGCCGGTGATGGAATTTCGAGCGAATCAGGGCCTGCATCTGAGATTTTGTTTTTAGAAAAACACGCCCAATACGAACTGTAATTTTTACGATGAGAGACTAAAAAGTTGAGTTCACGTGGGAGTTTTGGAAAGGCAGGAATCCCAGAGCAGGTCGGGCTAGACCTCGGGAAAGGAACTGTTATTTTCTGGAGAAGACTGCAGACGCGGTCACTGATGAAATCACTGTGGACTCGATCTGAAATTCATTCCAGTCTTATACTGTACTACCCACGATCTTATTGAAAACCAAGTCATATCGAGGAAATACAGCAAAATATGTATATATTGTAACTTTTTTAAAAATTAATCTAGTTAAATTAAAATTTGGAAAAAAGATTAATTTCTTGTTCTGATTAGTCAAGTAAATAATTATCCTCCACGCTACAAGATACTACAGACTAATAGAATAAAGAAAATTTGGTGGCAGCTCTATCGGATGACAGTATATAGAGAAGAGTGAATCTAAGCAGAAGCGAGGAAAGAGATTCCAGAATTCAGAAGAGATCCTCAGCGTAGACCAGGCAACAACGGAAGCAACGACCGGTTCCTAGTACGGAAGCAGCGTTACGAAGCCTTCGACGTAGACGGGAGAAGCCAAACAGCGTACGGAGAGCCAGTCTAGAGCAGAAGTGACGGAGTGCCCTTTCAAAAGATCAAGAAGAGGAGCACCGATCCCTGGAGTAGTGGTCTTGTGCCTGCTAAAAGTGTGCTCAGCGGAGATGTGCCCACCTTAGATGAAAACATCAGTAAAGGTAAGGATATTCCGTTCATTCTTGAGAGGCAATTAGTAAAAATAAAAATAAAAATTGTTTGTCCTTGTATATTCTGGCAGAAAATTTTTAATGTTTGAGCGAAATGCTTAATGTCTAAAATTAACAGGTTAGTTAATTAAATTAAATGAAATAATTCATTATTTAAAAGTTTAGAATTGACAAAATAGTTAATTTGTTAAGAGAATTTTAAATTTATGTTGGAAAAGAAAATTTCCTTAACCTTGAAGAAAAATAAAAGGAAGTAAAATTGTAAAAGAAATTGAAATTTAAAAAGAAAGCAGAAAAAAAAAAGGGGTTCTTGTTATCCCTAAATAGAAATTCTGAAAATTAAGTAGATATATTTATTATAAAATGGAAGGTTGCAGGAAAAAAAAAACTGTGAATGATATATTTAAATTATATTCATTAAGAGAATTTTCAGAATTTTAAGCTGTGTGTATTTATGGTATAATCTATGGTTGCACAGTGTGAAAGAACTCCTTATTTTTGTGTATATCAATTGTTCTCTTTAGATTGCTTGTAAGCATAAGCTTAAATTGGGTAAAAAGTATTGCAAGATATTGCAGGAATCCGAAAGCCAAATTTGGTATTAAAGTGTGTATTATTTAGTTATTTATTTAAATTGTGCTTGTATTTGAAATTTTAAATAATTGCTAAATGTGTATTGCGAATAATTAGGAAATTGAGAATATTTAGTAAAATTGTGTTAGGAAAATTTCAAATCAAAAATCATGGCTGCTTTGCACGAATATTCAAAAGTGGATTTAAAATTTTTAGCAGAAGAATGGGAAGTAGATATTCTACCCACCGATGGGACAAGGTCCATAATAAAAAAAATTGAACAATCTGCAGAATTTAAATTAGAGGTGGCTTTGGCCCAAATTAAATTAATCAAGGAAGAACGATTAGCGCAAGAAATAAAAGAGGAACGTTTAGCCCAAATTGAAAGTGAAAAAGCACAGAGAGAATTCGAATTAGAACGTCTCAGGTTATCTCAAAGTATAGAAACGACAAGCTTAAACTCTAGCAGAGAAGAGCGGAAATATACTCCCCCACTTAAATCTATTATTCATAAATTTGATGAGTTAAATTCTGACATGGCTTTATATTTAAATCTATTCGAACGTCAAGCGAGTAAATTGGGGTTAGAGAGCTCAGACTATGTAAATCAATTACTTGCTTTGTTACCCACCAAATTAGCAGAACAGATATTAAGACAACCGGCGGAGAAATTAGAAGATTTTGATTACATCAAAAATTATCTGTTAGATCGATTTAAGGTTGACGCTGAGTCATTCCGACAAAAATTTAACAACCACCAGCGATCAAGTGGAACGTCATTTCGAGATTTAGTTTATGACTTGGAAACATTCTTGTTAGGTCGGTTGGAAAAACTAGAAATTGGGGACTTTGAGAGCTTGAAGAAATTACTAATTTGCGACCAGATAAAAAAAAGGGCTAGCGCAGAGATGAAAGAGAAGTTTCTAGATTCTTGGGCGAAAGAGACTGATCCCGAAGAATTAGCTATTAAACTAGATGAATTTGAATCCGTTAGGAAAGCCATAAAGAAAAATTGGGTCGGTAAAGAAAAAGATGACCGAAAACCCGATAAAAATAAATTTACATTTTCAAAAGAAAACAAAGAAAAAAAGCCATTTAATTGGCGCGATAGGACAAAATCGCAGGAAAACAAAGGGAAAGAGAACGCCTATGAGAAAAAGAAAGAGATCCGATGTTTTTATTGTTCCGTTGTCGGGCACTACAAAACTAATTGTCCAAAATTAATTAGAGATCAATCAACAGCAGTTGTAAATCAGATAGGAATTACAGACGATTTAGGATCTTGCTTCGCACCTTATTTAGGGGAGGCCGAAATAAATGACGTCAAAATTGTCACCCTTCGTGACAGTGGAGCAAGCTTCGATCTGATAGGAAAACAATACATAAAACCGGAGCAATTAACCGGAGAAAGTATTTGGCTCAAACAGCCGTTGCAGAAAGAATTACACTGCCTGCCGATCGCTAGTGTTACGCTTAAGATTGCAGATATTGGGACTGTTAGCACGAAAGCGGCAGTAGTTGACGACTCACTGGAAATGAATCATTATCTTTTGGGTAATCAAACGCATGAAATTATCGAAGGCGCAAAAATGAAAAAACCAGAGTTAATCAACCAGGTAGTAACTCGCGCGAAAAAAAGGCAGAGCGAGAAAGAGGAGAGAGAGAGATTACGAGAATCCGAGACCACTAACACAGTAGCAGAGATACGGGAAGAAACCCCTATTGTCATTCCCCCCTCTGAGAAAGGGAAGTCTCTAAGCCTTCTAGGGGTAAATAAAGAAAGGATGAAAGGATTACAGCGTGAAGACGCGACTTTAAATCCGTGTTTTGAAAAAGCGAACAAAGGTAATTCCGAGTTCATTTTAGAAAATGAAATCCTTTTTAGACAATCTAAAACAAATCGCGGGGAGGTTAGAAAACAAGTGATTATTCCTGTAACACTTAGAAAAGACGTAATGGAATTATGTCATTCGAATGTTGGCGGACATCTCGGAGTCACAAAGACGAAAGATAAAATCTTCAGATATTTCGCGTGGCCAAATTCGGTCAAAGAAATAGAGGAATTTGTATTATCGTGTCACCATTGTCAGATGATAGGGAAACCTAGAGAAGTGAAGAAAGCGCCTATGAAAAGGGTTCCCATAGTAACCGAAGTGTTCACTCGGTTTTCCGCTGATCTAACGGGACCACTCCCTCTAAGTGAAAACGAAAATAGGTACCTTTTGACAGCTATGTGTTTGTCTTCAAAATATCCGGAGGCCATACCGCTTAAAGAAATCACTTCTCCAGCAGTGATAAACGGGTTCTTACGAATGTTTAGCAGATTCGGGTTCCCGCGAGAGATTCAATTAGATTTAGGAAGAAGTTTTACGAGTGAATTGACCGAGACCTTTTTCGAAAAGTTTGGAATAAAAGTGATTCATAGCTCCATACATCATCCCCAATCCCAAGCGATTGAGAGATTTCACCGCACCGTAAAGCGATTATTAAAAGTGTTATGCTTAGAAAACGGAGCAGATTGGGAGAAAAATCTTCCATTTGCATTATTGGTGTTGCGTACTACCGTGCATCAATCTACCGGATATAGCCCTGCCGAACTCGTTCACGGCAAAAATCTAAGAACTCCCGAGACAATAATTTTTGAAAAATTATGCGGAATCGAAAACGAGGAACAAACGCCCGTTACTGAATACATTTTTGATCTTATAAATCGGCTAAAAAAATGCCAAGAATTAGCTATTGAATCGATGGAAGATGCGAGAGAGAAAAGGAAGCTTTGGTACGATCGGGACGCAGTTGACCGGAAATTTAAACCGGGAGATCAAGTTCTAGTGGTTGCGACGTACAAGCCGAATAAATTCGCCGTAAGTTGGATCGGACCGGGTACAGTGGAGAAACAAATCTCGGAGACTAACTATGTTGTGAATATTCCAGGTAGGAGGGAGCCCTCTCAAGTATTCCACGTTAATATGCTGAAACCTTATAGACAAAGGGCAGAGATGATAAATGTTTTGTTTAGTGAAATCACTAGCGTGGATAATAAAGAAACAGATTTAGAAATAGTATATCCACACTCTGACCCAAATGTTTATGATTTCAACGAAATCGTAAGAAATGGAAATTTAGAAATGAAACATACTACCGATCAGATAGAGAAATTAAAAGGGGTTTTGGATCGCCACAGGGACCTGTTTTCAAATGATCCAGGGCGCACCGATCTAATCGAGCACGACATCGAATTAATTTCCGACAAACCGGTTAGAATTAAACCGTACAGAATGTCTCAAAGACAGACAGAAATCCTCAAAAGAGAGATCAAAAGAATGCTTGAATTGAACATAATCGAAATAGGGGAGTCGGACTATAGTAGTCCTTTAATTTTAGTAGAAGCCCCCCACAAACAGCCACGCCCCTGTTTGGACTATCGCGTTTTGAATTCCATAACCAGAACCGAATATTTTCCAATACCGAACATCGAAGATCGTTTGGACTTAGTTTCAAGTGCTAAATTTATCACGCTTGTAGATCTAACGAAAGGATATTGGCAAATTCCACTGACACCTAGGGCGCAAAGATATGCGGCATTTTCCACTCCTTGGGGAAATTTTAGACCCTTAGTAATGCCTTTCGGATTAGTGAATGCACCATATAGGTTCAGTAAATTTATGTCACTATTATTACAGGGCTGTGAAAACTTTTGCGTACCGTACTTAGACGATATCGCCATATTTTCAAAGACTTGGGAAGCGCATATGGAACATTTAGACATAATTTTAAAAAAACTAGAGGATGCAAAGTTGAAAATAAAACCCTCTAAATGTCAATTTGCGCAAGACAGCGTAACATACTTGGGGCACGTTGTAGGGAACGGACGTAGGTCGCCCGCAGAAGCTAAAATCCAGGCAGTCTTGGATTTTCCGATCCCGAAATCTAAAACAGAAATTAGACAAATTCTCGGAATGGTAGGATACTACGCCCGCTATATCGAAAATTATGCCACTATTGTTGAGCCTCTAACTAGAGCGTTAAAAGGGAAAAATCGCAAAGAAAGCATAGAATGGTCCGCTGAAATGCAAAAAGCATTCGAGGAAGTAAAACGGAAATTAACAGACCAACCTATACTTTATGCTCCGAATTACGAGCACCCCTTTATCGTACAGACCGATGCATCAGACTTAGGGGTTGGGGTAATCCTCGCTCAGAGAATAGAAAAGGAAGAGCACCCTATCTTATACTTGAGCAGGAAATTTACTGCTCCCGAAAGAAATTATACTACGACAGAAAAAGAGTGTGCTGCGATAATATTCGCTATAAAAAAGTTAAAGCACTACTTAGATGGACAAAAATTCACTATTGAAACAGATCACGATCCATTAGTCTGGTTGAAGAGAAATGCTGGGAAAAACCCTCGATTAATGAGATGGGCATTAACTCTGCAGCCATATGATTACACTGTAATACACCGGCCAGGGCGTGAGATAGCTCACGTAGACTGTTTAAGTCGAATGTAACTTTAAAAACAAAAGAAATTTTTTGTATTGTAAATAAGCAAGTTAAATTTTCAAAATTAAAATTTTTTCTTTTTGGTGTTTTTAAATTAATCAGTATAATCAGGGAAGTATATATTTTAAGTGTAAAAATTATTAAGGTAGTGTTTAATTATTTTGGTTTTGTTGAAAAATCAACATTATATTTTTCTGGTAGATATTCCAATTTGTAGGGAATATTGCCTCTTTTAGAAGTGAATTTGAATATCCTAATTTCAGCTTCTTCTGATGAAAATTCGGCCCCAAAATGGCCCCGAATTTTTCTTTAAGGGGAGGGGAGCTGTAAAGGCAGAGACTCCGACTCCAATATATCATTGAAAGAGACATTTCAGTACAAAGAAGCAGACAGTCTGGAGCCTAACGGCTCGCAGCGGAACATCTCTCCTTTGTAAAAAGGTATGTCCGTTTCCCTTTGATGATCGTGGGAAGCCGCATGCTTGAGAACTTTCCCTTCGAGAGGAATTCAACGCGTCAGAGCCGGTGATGGAATTTCGAGCGAATCAGGGCCTGCATCTGAGATTTTGTTTTTAGAAAAACACGCCCAATACGAACTGTAATTTTTACGATGAGAGACTAAAAAGTTGAGTTCACGTGGGAGTTTTGGAAAGGCAGGAATCCCAGAGCAGGTTGGGCTAGACCTCGGGAAAGGAACTGTTATTTTCTGGAGAAGACTGCAGACGCGGTCACTGATGAAATCACTGTGGACTCGATCTGAAATTCATTCCAGTCTTATACTGTACTACCCACGATCTTATTGAAAACCAAGTCATATCGAGGAAATACAGCAAAATATGTATATATTGTAACTTTTTTAAAAATTAATCTAGTTAAATTAAAATTTGGAAAAAAGATTAATTTCTTGTTCTGATTAGTCAAGTAAATAATTATCCTCCACGCTACAAGATACTACAATACCTTTACATCCACCCTTAGAAAAATACAAATATTTCATTTATTAAATATTGTAAATTTTGCTTATTCCATGTCTATTTTAAAAAATTCAAATTGATTATACAAACATATTAATAAAATATCTGGTGTGAAACAACCACACGACTTCCATTACAAACTATTACACATATTATATGCATTTTTTGGAGATAATATGATCACAAGATATAAAAGTGACCTAAAGAAGTAGAAACCTAACATTTTTCTGGTAAGATAAACTTTATACACATGTAGAGACATATAAAACGAAGCTTACATAAAGCGAGGTAAAAAATTAGAAATATATATATATATATATATGTAGTAGAGTTATTTTTTGAAACACCAATTTTCGAGATCTACCTAAGCTTCTGACCTACCTAAACAGGGTAGCTGTTAATTTTCCTCTAATAATTACGTGATACACAAGAAAGAAATGGATTTATATAACAATTTTCAAGAAAATCGATAGAGCAGTTTTTGAGATACCAACTTTTACCAAAACTCAATCATTGACAGGAAAACAATAATTACATACAAAAGCATATTTAAAAGTGAGTTAATATGGCGAGTTTGAAAAAAAATCCGTACAGCTGGTTTTTAAGGAACGCGCATCCGAAACCTGAAATTGAGCTATTTATACAGAACGCGTATCAATTTTTCTGAACTAACCAGCTATATCATTCGAAAGGACATCTAATAGAGTGTTTATGTAACAAATTTGAAGAAAATCGTTCGAGCCGTTTTTGAGATACGGACTTACGGTCCCACTTACGGTTTCCGATGTCCCACTTCCGGTCTTTCAATTTTCTCCAAAATATGGAAAATTCATCTGAACACCAAACTTGTTTCAATTCTAAAGTTTCGTAGTTCTATCTTTATTAGTCTCCGATACATAATAGCCAGAAGATCCCCCCCCCCCACACACACACTAACTAATTGCCAAAAACCACTTTTTTGGACTCAGAGGACCTTAAAACGTGTAAATCAGGTGAAATCTCGATATCGAATTTTCAGACCGAATACAAATACTTCCATTACATACTGTAGTAGGGTAATGGAAGTAAAAAATGTTTTTTTTTTTTTTTTTTTTTTTTTTTATAAATTAAAAGAATAAAGATAATTTTTAATTTACGACTCGCAAATAATTAATAGTGAATAAAAGTGGACGAAATGGTATTTTATCTGGGACGGTTTTAACCAGGTTTTTTCAATTATAGAAAAAAAAACGAACAACCCTGTATCAACATAACTTAAATAACTTCGGGAAATTCAAATTTGGTATTTTGAAATTGGTATGTGGCTGCTACTTGTAAAGTTGATCAAGACTGGCAAGTTTCAAGACACATTAATAAGAGTCTTGTATTTTATTTATTTTTACTTCCATTACCCGACTACCATAGGTAACGGAAGTATTGTATTTGATCCAAAAATTCGATATCGAGATTTCACCTGATTTACATGTTTTAAGGTATCCTGAGTTCAAAAAAATGGTTTTTAGCAATTGGTCTGTTCGTGTATGTATGTATGTGGAGAATATTCTAGCTATTATATGTCGGAAACCAATAAAGACAGAACTACGAAACTTTAGAATTGAAACAGTTCTGTTGTACAGATAAACTTTTCAAATTTTGGTAAAAATTGGAAAATCGGAAGTGGGACATCTGAAACCGGAAGAGAGGCCATAAGTCCATACCTCAAAAAAGCTCTAACGATTTTCTTTAAAATTGCTGTATAAACACTCTATTAGATATCCTTTCGAAGGATATAGTTGGTTAGTTCAGGAAAATTGATAGGCGTCCTGTACAAATAGCTGAATTTCAGGTCCTGCAAATGCTTCCTGTCAAAACGGCTGTATTATTTTTTTTCAAACTTGCCATATTGACCCTCTTTTAAATATCCTTTTACATATAATTGTTGTTTTCTGGCCAACAATTAATTTTGTCAAGCTTTGGTAAAAATCGGTATCTCAAAAACGGCTCTAACGATTTTCTTGAAAATTGTTACATAAACCCATTTTAGATATCCTTTCTCATGCTTTACTTGGTTACCACAGGAAAATTAATAGTCATCCTGATCAGACAGATCAGTTTTACATCTCGAAACTTGGTGTTTCAAATAAATAAATAAACTCTACCAATTTTCTTCCCCTTTCTTTTTCTTAAAAAAAAAAAAAAAAAAAAAAAAAAAAAAAAAAATCGCTGTGCAAACTCTGTTTTATGTTTTTACACGTGTATTAATTTTCCCTTACCGGAAAATTTTAGGTGTCTATTTCATTAGGACAATATCATGTCTTCTGATAACATTATCTTCAAAAATTGCATATAATACGTGTAATAGTGGGTAATGGAAGTCGTGTGGTTTCACACCAGATTTTTAAATAAATGTAGGCATTATAATTCAACGCTATTTATATATTATACTACTTATAAAAAATTTGACTTGTATAAAGAAACACGTATATAAATAACAACACAAGTACACTTTCTTTAGAAAACAGAGCACGAGGACTTGTGCGACCGCACCTGTCCGTGATCTTCGAAATACGATCCCGAAGGTCACGACCTGTCGCACACCCTGACCAGCTCTGCCTTCAGTAGTCTGAGCTCCAGAGTGCAGATAACCCGTCTCTATATTAGTCCAGTCAAAATAGGAAAAATAGAAGAAAAAAATCGTGTAGTTTTGAAATTTTGCATACTCATAGCCGAGGGGGTCCTGAGCAACATACTAAAAGTCCCCGCCCGTGGGGGGTGAGCGGGGGGCAGGGGGGGCAATTTTCAGTTTTTATTAAATATCTTAAAAACTATCGCATTTAGAGCAAAAATGTCAATTACAAAATTAATCTACGTAAAATTTCCTACAAAAATGTATAGTACATTTTGTTTGTACGATCATTAGTTTAGAAGATATAGGGATGAAATAACACATTTTCTTGAAAAATTCTTTTTTGCAATAGTAAAATCAACTAAAGTGTGCAATTAAAAGGGTTCTTGTCAAATATTTTCTAATGTAAAAAACAAATATATACATAGGGAATATGCAAGGATAATATAGCATGTTTTGTAAGTTTTAAATAATTTTAAGGCTAGCAGGCGCAAGTGGCGGTTTGAGTAAAAATTTAGATAACGAAGACCCAAAACAGATCAACATTAAAAAAATAAAAAAAAAATCGTGTAGCTTAGAAATTGAGCACAGTTATAAAGTTAAGTACCCTGAATAACATACTAAAAGTCCCTAGCCATGAGGGGGGCATTTAAAGGGGGCACATTTCAGTTTTTATTAAGTATCTTGAAAACTATCGCATTTAGAGAAAAAAAAATCTCAATTGCAAAATTAATCTACGTGAAATTTCCTAAAAAAATTGTATATTCTATTATGTTTGTATGATCAATAGTTTAGAAGATATAGGGGAACGAAATAACACATTTTCTTGAAAAATTTTTTTTTTTTTTTTTTTTTTTTTGCAATAGTAAAGTCAACTAAATTGTGGAATTAAAAGGGTTCTGATAAAATATTTTCTAATGTACAAAACAAATATATGCATAGGGAATATGTAAGGATAATACAGCATGTTTTGTACGTTTTAAATAATTTAAAGGTTAGTAGGCGCAAGTGGTGTTTAGGTAAAAATCCAGATAACGAAGACCCAAAACCGATCAACATTTAAAAAAATCTTACAGCTTTGAGATTTTTTTTCTCTAAATGCGATAGTTTTCAAGATACTTAATAAAAACTGAAATGTGCCCCCTTTAAATGCCCCTCCCCCCATGGTTAAGGATTTTTAGTATGTTATTCAGGGCACTTAACTTTATAACTGTGCTCAATTTCTAAGCTACACGATTTTTTTTTCTATTTTTCCTATTTTGACTGGACTTATCCAGATTTTTACTCAAACCACCACTTGCGCCTACTAGCCTTAAAATTATTTAAAACTTACAAAACATGCTGTATTATCCTTGCATATTCCCTATGTATATATTTGTTTTTTACATTAGAAAATATTTGACAAGAACCCTTTTAATTGCGCACTTTAGTTGATTTTACTATTGCAAAAAAGAATTTTTCAAGAAAATGTGTTATTTCATCTCCCTATATCTTCTAAACTAATGATCGTACAAACAAAATGTAATATACATTTTTGTATGACATTTTACGTAGATTAATTTTGTAATTGACATTTTTTCTCTAAATGCGATAGCTTTTAAGATATGTAATAAAAACTGAAAATTGCCCCCCTTAAATGCCCCCCTGCCACTCGCTCACCCCGCACGGGCGGGGACTTTTAGTATGTTGTTCAGGACCTTCTCGGCTATGAGTGTGCAAAACTTCAAAACTACACGATTTTTTTTTCTATTTTTCCTATTTTGACTGGACTTATCCAGATTTTTACTCAAACCGCCACTTGCGCCTACTAGCCTTAAAATTATTTAAAACTTACAAAACATGCTGTATTATCCTTGCATATTCCCTATGTATATATTTGTTTTTTACATTAGAAAATAGTTGACAAGAACCCTTTTAATTGCACACTTTAGTTGTTTTTACTATTGCAAAAAAGAATTTTCAAGAAAATGTGTTATTTCATCTCCCTATATCTTCTAAACTAATGATCGTACAAACAAAATGTAATATACATTTTTGTAGGAAATTTTACGTAGATTAATTTTGTAATTGACATTTTTTCTCTAAATGCGGTAGTTTTTACGATATGTAATAAAAACTGAAAATTGCCCCCTTAAATATACATTTTTGTAGGAAATTTTACGTAGATTAATTTTGTAATTGACATCTTTTCTCTAAATGCGGTAGTTTTTACGATATTTAATAAAAACTGAAAATTGCCCCCTTAAATACCCCCCCCCCTGCCCCCCGCTCACCCCCCACGGGCGGGGACTTTTAGTATGTTGTTCAGGACCCTCTCGGCTATGAGTATGTAAAATTTCAAAACTACACGATTTTTTTCCTCTATTCGTCAAATTTTGGCCTTCGTTGCCTGGACTATATATCAGTAATGTTATAATGTTATATATCTTTGTTATATTTTAGTTAAATTAATTATATCAAACTGCAAGTTTAATTATAAAGAATATTTACTTTTTTTAAATTTCATTGTTACAGAATTCGCCGATACAACTACTGAAAGCCTAAAACGGGCTGAATATAGAATAAAATACTTCGTCGGGTCGGGCTACGTTATTAAAATTACATATAAATAGATAAGAATAAACGTAGAAAGTTGTTTGATGTCAGGTGAAAATGACAAAGAAAAAAAAAAAGTAACACAAAAATAAGAAAAGAAAGAAATAGTCAAAACAAAACAAAGCTTGAGCGAAAACGCAAGTAAGGAGGTAGCTGATTTTTGATTTATTCATCCAAAAAGTCAACGATTCGTCAGTGAGTCAGTCAATCTTCTCAAATTAGTTAACACCTCCTGTCAAAACCATGTGGGACACTTTTTATCTGTTTTCAGCCGACATCGGAATTTTGTCCAAGTGAAGAGGGCCGTTAAATATGACGCAGCTACTTCGCGAATATTTTAGAATGATTTTTATTCATCTTTCTATATGCAAAATTCTGCATGTTCCGTTATTTAGAGTGTGCCCTTGTTTGGCAATTTCTAATTATTTAATTAAGTTTACTAATACTTGATTTGTCATGTTGCATTTTGCGCAACTTTCATGTATTATTACGAATTCTAAAAATATTATCTTCATGTTGATTTGAATTTCCTTTTCTTGCATTGATTTTTAAACTTTGAGCATTTTTTATTTATATCAGATTGCTCATTTTGCGTCATCTTTATTCATTTTTTTTTTTTTTCTACTTCTTCATGTGATATTAGGTTACATCTTCTGCAATGTTTGAAAAGGTTTTCAATATATTTTCATTCTTAAATATGACGCAGCTACTTCGCGAATATTTTAGAATGATTTTTATTCATCTTTCTATATGCAAAATTCTGCATGTTCCGTTATTTAGAGTGTGCCCTTGTTTGGCAATTTCTAATTATTTAATTAAGTTTACTAATACTTGATTTGTCATGTTGCATTTTGCGCAACTTTCATGTATTATTACGAATTCTAAAAATATTACCTTCATGTTGATTTGAATTTCCTTTTCTTGCATTGATTTTTAAACTTTGAGCATTTTTTATTTATATCAGATTGCTCATTTTGCGTCATCTTTATTCTTTTTTTTTTTTCCTACTTCTTCATGTGATATTAGGTTACATCTTCTGCAATGTTTGAAAAGGTTTTCAATATATTTTCATTCTTAAATATGACGCAGCTATTTCGCGAATATTTTAGAATGATTTTTATTCATCTTTCTATGTGCAAAATTCTGCATGTTCCGTTATTTAGAGTGTGCCCTTGTTTGGCAATTTCTAATTATTTAATTAAGTTTACTAATACTTGATTTGTCATGTTGCATTTTGCGCAACTTTCATGTATTATTACGAATTCTAAAAATATTATCTTCATGTTGATTTGAATTTCCTTTTCTTGCATCGATTTTTAAACTTTGAGCATTTTTTATTTATATCAGATTGCTCATTTTGCGTCATCTTTATTCTTTTTTTTTTTTTTTTTTTCTACTTCTTCATGTGATATTAGGTTACATCTTCTGCAATGTTTGAAAAGGTTTTTAATATATTTTCATTCTTAAATATGACGCAGCTACTTCGCGAATATTTTAGAATGATTTTTATTCATCTTTCTATATGCAAAATTCTGCATGTTCCGTTATTTAGAGTGTGCCCTTGTTTGGCAATTTCTAATTATTTAATTAAGTTTACTAATACTTGATTTGTCATGTTGCATTTTGCGCAACTTTCATGTATTATTACGAATTCTAAAAATATTATCTTCATGTTGATTTGAATTTCCTTTTCTTGCATTGATTTTTAAACTTTGAGCATTTTTTATTTATATCAGATTGCTCATTTTGCGTCATCTTTATTCATTTTTTTTTTTTTTTCTACTTCTTCATGTGATATTAGGTTACATCTTCTGCAATGTTTGAAAAGGTTTTCAATATATTTTCATTCTTAAATATGACGCAGCTACTTCGCGAATATTTTAGAATGATTTTTATTCATCTTTCTATATGCAAAATTCTGCATGTTCCGTTATTTAGAGTGTGCCCTTGTTTGGCAATTTCTAATTATTTAATTAAGTTTACTAATACTTGATTTGTCATGTTGCATTTTGCGCAACTTTCATGTATTATTACGAATTCTAAAAATATTACCTTCATGTTGATTTGAATTTCCTTTTCTTGCATTGATTTTTAAACTTTGAGCATTTTTTATTTATATCAGATTGCTCATTTTGCGTCATCTTTATTCTTTTTTTTTTTTTTTTTCCTACTTCTTCATGTGATATTAGGTTACATCTTCTGCAATGTTTGAAAAGGTTTTCAATATATTTTCATTCTTAAATATGACGCAGCTATTTCGCGAATATTTTAGAATGATTTTTATTCATCTTTCTATGTGCAAAATTCTGCATGTTCCGTTATTTAGAGTGTGCCCTTGTTTGGCAATTTCTAATTATTTAATTAAGTTTACTAATACTTGATTTGTCATGTTGCATTTTGCGCACCTTTCATGTATTATTACGAATTCTAAAAATATTATCTTCATGTTGATTTGAATTTCCTTTTCTTGCATCGATTTTTAAACTTTGAGCATTTTTTATTTATATCAGATTGCTCATTTTGCGTCATCTTTATTCTTTTTTTTTTTTTTTTTTTTCTACTTCTTCATGTGATATTAGGTTACATCTTCTGCAATGTTTGAAAAGGTTTTTAATATATTTTCATTCTTAAATATGACGCAGCTACTTCGCGAATATTTTAGAATGATTTTTATTCATCTTTCTATATGCAAAATTCTGCATGTTCCGTTATTTAGAGTGTGCCCTTGTTTGGCAATTTCTAATTATTTAATTAAGTTTACTAATACTTGATTTGTCATGTTGCATTTTGCGCAACTTTCATGTATTATTACGAATTCTAAAAATATTATCTTCATGTTGATTTGAATTTCCTTTTCTTGCATTGATTTTTAAACTTTGAGCATTTTTTATTTATATCAGATTGCTCATTTTGCGTCATCTTTATTCATTTTTCCCCCCTTACTTCTTCATGTGATATTAGGTTACATCTGCTGCAATGTTTGAAAAGGTTTTCAATATATTTTCATTCTTAAATATAACGAAGCTATTTCGCGAATATACAATGATTTTTATCCATCTTTCTATATGCAAAATTCTGCATGTTCCGTTATTTAGAGTGTGCCCTTGTTTGGCAACTTCTAATTATTTAATTAATTTTACTAATACTTGATTTGTCATGTTGCATTTTCCGCAACTTTCATGTATTATTATGAATTCTAAAAATATTATCTTCATATTGATTCGAATTTCCTTTTCTTGTACTGATTTTTAAACTTTTAGCATTTTTTATTTATAACAGATTGCTCATTTTTCGTCATCTTTATTTATGTTTTTTTTTTGTTTTGTTTTGTTTCTACTTCCTCATGTGATATATATATATGTATTAATAAATTTTATTTTACGTTACTATAATTATTTAAATCTCTTAAACATAAAAATTATTTGTAGTTTATTAAAATTATATATAAATGTCATATTTAAAGTCTGTAGCCAGAAAAAGTTTTTGGGAAGTGGGGGGGAGGTCAACTTTAGTAGATAATGTTAAATGTTAAAAATGAAGAATATCTTAAAATTTCCCCACAAATCTGCAGAATTATTCCCCTCCCCCCTTTCTCTTGGATACGCTCTTGTTAATATTAGAATAATTTGTTTTATGCGATGAAAAGTTCTAATTTTATGGATAGTCCAAAAAATTATTTTCATTTTATTTATCTTTAGATTAAAAGAGTAAAGACATTTTATATTAGAAATCATATATAAATTCAAGCTATTTTAACCACCTCTTCAATTGTGCCTTTCACCATGTTTTTGTTAACTGGCTTTCTTGTTTGTTTGTTTGTCCAGTACAAATCTTGCAATCGATTTTTAACTAACTTCTCGACATTTGAAACTTTTAGAATAGCTCAGAACATGATGACAATGCGTTCTTTTAATACTTTTATTCAATTGATAAATGTTTTCTTTTACTTAATTAATAAAATGTGAAAATATTAACCTCATAATAGCTTTAAAATTAGCCATTTAAGTTTCATTTATAATTTAATTGTTGCCAAAAATTTTACGAGTTTTTTTTTTTTTCGACAGGAAAATAAATACATTTACTTAAACGTGAACAATAAAAAATTGTAAAAAATAAAATTTTGTATCTCACAAAAATTCGCATCATTATCACTTTAAAAATTTTATACACATTGATAAAGTACTAATATAGTTCTATAACTATAACTTCCCGACTAGCTAGACTTTTGAAACTTTTAGAATAGCTCTGAACACGATGGCAATGCATTCTTTTAATACTTTTATTCAATTAATACTTTTTTAAATATTTCTTATAATTGCTCTCTTTATTACGCATTTGATCATTTTCTTTCAAGTTGATGGGGGTAATTCGTCAAAACAGAAAGTTTAAAATATGGTATATAAAAAGCTTTTTTTTTTTTTTTTTTTTTTTTTTTTTTAATAATCTTATAATTATTGGTTCAAAAATAAATTAATTCAAAAATCAATACATTATGCATGCTTTTCTAGTCAATTTTATATAGACAGTCAAGATATTTCTTTCTTCCTTCTTCTCTTTTTTTTTTTTTTTTTTTTTTTTTTTTTTACTTTCTTCTATTGTAATATATAAAGAAAGTATTGGATTCGTGAAAATTTTCGACCTTCGTTTTTTGATGGATTTACACGTTTTGGGATGTCCTGAACACGAATTGATAGTTTTTAGAAAATGTCTGTCTGTCTGTGTGTGTCTATCACGAATTTTGTGTCCACTGTATCTCACGAACCAATCAATGAAATTCAACAAAATTTGGTATTTAGTTGCAGCCTGAGATAAACTAGTGCTGATTAGATTTGGGGATCAATCGCTCAACAGGTGGCGCTGTGATCGCACTTTTGTAAACTTTTAACATGTCAGTATAGGACAAAATTTCGTATAAATGTGCATAATGAGAGTTATTTTAAACTTGTGATTGTAAAATTAATATGAATTATTGATAATAGTAGTAGTTAACTAGGAAAAAATTTTTGTGCATGTGGGGCAGTGTTGGGCATAATTGATTAAAAAGTAATTGAATTACAATTAAATTACAATTATAATTCTTTTACTGTCAATCAATTAACAAGTAATTGATTGGAAATAAATTGAATTACTTATTCAATTTATTTGTAATAATTCAATTTAATTGAAATTAATTACTTGACAGTAAAATAATTATGATTGTAATCCAATTACTTTTTAATCAGTTATGCCCAACACTGATGTGGGGCATCGCTTCTCCACCTGGGGGGGGGGGTAAATTTTCAAGATGGTTATCTTTCGGAAGGTCTCGCCAATACCTTTAAAACGAATGGTTGAACTATAAATCTGTGATAATTTAAAACAAAGCTATCGATTTTTTTTTTTTTTCTTTAAACGAAAGAAAAAATCTTTTTTTTTTCTTTCTTAATATTGTTACTGAGTGAAATTGTATAGGAAAATATAGAAGAAAGTCTTGTGGTGGCCACACCCACAACATACTATATATTTTTTTTTTTTTTTTTAATTGCAGCATCTTAAAAAATAAGTTTATTTTTTATTTATTAGTTAGAGTACATGTTTCCTTTTTATCTTAGTAGACCCTTTTAAGTTGTAATTATTTTTGTTGTTCAATGAAATTACATATAAAAGTTTTTATACAAACAATAGAGTTTTGCTGTTTATATAAGAAAATGAAAAAAATATATATATCTTATTAAATCCTTATTATATTTAACTTTAAATTAATTGATTACATTCAATATATTTTATGGAATTAATTATATATTGTTTATATCAAGCTTTTTTTTAGGTTATACACAGGAGTGAAAATACCCAGCATCCAAAAACCCTGACAACTGCTACTTGCACATAGAATGAACGGCCGTGAAACCTTATCAATGATATTTTACATAGTAATTATAATTTTTATGTCAAAATTATTTATTTATAAGAGATTTTTGAATGGTGATATAATAATAGGTGGTATTTGGAAAATTCCTAATACATTATATGGCAAATTAAAAATAAGAAATTTCGTTAAAAAAATAAATAAATAAATAAATAAATTCAGAGACAACAAAATTTTCAAAAACCCTGAATTCAAGGTAGCGCCTGAAAAGTTTCAACCCCCGTTATACATTTTGTAACGATATTTTCAAAACTAATTTAATTCCAAGTATAATAAATCCAATATTATTTTTTAGCTAATTTCATATTATTTTTTAGCTAATTTAGGTGGCCACAACATACTAGTTTTTTATTATTATTATTATTTTTTATTGCAGCATCTTAAAAAAATAAGTTAATTTTTTATTTTATTTTTTATTTATTTATTTATTGGTTAGAGTACATGTTTCCTTTTTATTTTACTAGACCCTTTTAAATTTCAATTATTTTTGTTGTTCAATGAAATTACATATAAAAGTTTTTATACAAACAATAGAGTTTTGTTGTTTATATGAGAAAAATGAAAAAAAAAAAAGTATTATATTTAACTTTAAATTAATTGATTATATTAAATATATTATATGGAAATAATTATATATTGTTTATGTCAAGCTTTTTTTTAGGTTATACACAGGGGTGAAAATACCCAGCATCCAAAAACCCTGAAAACTACTACTTGCACATAGAATGAACGGCCGAGAAACCTTATCAATGATATTTTACATAGTAATTATAATTTTTAAGTCAAAATTATTTATTTATAAGTGATTTTTGAATGGTGATATTATAATAGGAGGTATTTGGAAAATTCCTAATACATTATATGGCAAATTAAAAATAAGAAATTTCGTTAAAAAAAAAAAAAAAAAAAAAAAAAAAACATTAAATTCACAGACAACAAAATTTTCAAAAACCCTGAATTCAAGGTAGCGCCTGAAAAGTTTCACCCCCTTCCCCCGTTATACATTTTGTATCGATATTTTCAAAACTAATTTAATTCCAAGTATAATAAATTCAATAATACTTTTTAGCTAATTTCATATTATTTTTTAGCTAATTTAGGTGGCCAACAACATACTAGTTTTTTTTTTTTTTTTTTTTTTTATTGTAGCATCTTAAAAATAAGTTAATTTTTTATTTTAATTTTTATTTATTGGTTAGAGTACATGTTTCCTTTTTATCTTACTAGACCCTTTTAAATTTCAATTATTTTTGTTCTTCAATGAAATTACATATAAAAGTTTTTATACAAACAATAGAGTTTTGTTGTTTATATGACAAAAATGTAAAAAAAAAAAAAAAAAAATTATTAAATCCTTATTATATTTAACTTTAAATTAATTGATTATATTAAATATATTATATGGAAATAATTATATATTGTTTATATCAAGCTTTTTTTTTAGGTTATACACAGTGGTGAAAATACCCAGCATCCAAAAACCCTGAAAACTGCTACTTGCACATAGAATGAACGGCCGCGAATCCTTATCAATGATATTTTACATAGTAGTTATAATTTTTATGTCAAAATTATTTATTTATAAGTGATTTTTGAATGGTGATATTATAATAGGAGGTATTTGGAAAATTCCTAATACATTATATGGCAAATTAAAAATAAGAAATTTCGTTAAAAAAAAAAAAAAAAAAAAAAAAAAAAAAACATTAAATTCAGAGACAAAATTTTCAAAAACCCTGAATTCAAGGTAGCGCCTGAAAAGTTTCACCCCCTTCCCCCGTTATACATTTTGTATCGATATTTTCAAAACTAATTTAATTCCAAGTATAATAAATTCAATAATACTTTTTAGCTAATTTCATATTATTTTTTAGCTAATTTAGGTGCCCAACAACATACTAGTTTTTTTTTTTTTTTTTTTTTTTTTTTTTTTTTTTATTGTGGCATCTTAAAAATAAGTTAATTTTTTATTTTAATTTTTATTTATTGGTTAGAGTACATGTTTCCTTTTTATCTTACTAGACCCTTTTAAATTTCAATTATTTTTGTTGTTCAATGAAATTACATATAAAAGTTTTTATACAAACAATAGAGTTTTGTTGTTTATATGAGAAAAATGAAAAAAAAAAAAAAAAAATTGTTAAATCCTTATTATATTTAACCTTAAATTAATTGATTATATTAAATATATTATATGGAAATAATTATATATTTTTTTATATCAAGCTGTTTTTTAGGTTATACACAGGAGTGAAAATACCCAGCATCCAAAAACCCTGACAACTGCTACTTGCACATAGAATGAACGGCCGTGAAACCTTATCAATGATATTTTACATAGTAATTATAATTTTTATGTCAAAATTATTTATTTATAAGTGATTTTTGAATGGTGATATTATAATAGGAGGTATTTGGAAAATTCCTAATACATTATATGGCAAATTAAAAATAAGAAATTTCGTTAAAAAAAAATAAATAAATAAATTCAGAGACAACAAAATTTTCAAAAACCCTGAATTCAAGGTAGCGCCTGAAAAGTTTCACCCCCCCCCCCCCCCGTTATACATTTTGTATCGGTATTTTCAAAACTAATTTAATTCCAAGTATAATAAATCCAATATTATTTTTTAGCTAATTTCATATTATTTTTTAGCTAATTTAGGTGGCCACAACATACTAGTTTATTATTATTATTATTTTTTTTTATTGCAGCATATTAAAAAAATAAGTTAATTTTTTATTTTATTTATTTATTTATTGGTTAGAGTACATGTTTCCTTTTTATTTTACTAGACCCTTTTAAATTTCAATTATTTTTGTTGTTCAATGAAATTACATATAAAAGTTTTTATACAGTATGAGTACAGTAATGAGTTTTGTTGTTTATATGAGAAAAATGAAAAAAAAAAAAAAGTATTATATTTAACTTTAAATTAATTGATTATATTAAATATATTATATGGAAATAATTATATATTGTTTATGTCAAGCTTTTTTTTAGGTTATACACAGGGGTGAAAATACCCAGCATCCAAAAACCCTGAAAACTACTACTTGCACATAGAATGAACGGCCGAGAAACCTTATCAATGATATTTTACATAGTAATTATAATTTTTAAGTCAAAATTATTTATTTATAAGTGATTTTTGAATGGTGATATTATAATAGGAGGTATTTGGAAAATTCCTAATACATTATATGGCAAATTAAAAATAAGAAATTTCGTTAAAAAAAAAAAAAAAAAAAACATTAAATTCACAGACAACAAAATTTTCAAAAACCCTGAATTCAAGGTAGCGCCTGAAAAGTTTCACCCCCTTCCCCCGTTATACATTTTGTATCGATATTTTCAAAACTAATTTAATTCCAAGTATAATAAATTCAATAATACTTTTTAGCTAATTTCATATTATTTTTTAGCTAATTTAGGTGGCCAACAACATACTAGTTTTTTTTTTTTTTTTATTGTAGCATCTTAAAAATAAGTTAATTTTTTATTTTAATTTTTATTTATTGGTTAGAGTACATGTTTCCTTTTTATCTTACTAGACCCTTTTAAATTTCAATTATTTTTGTTGTTCAATGAAATTACATATAAAAGTTTTTATACAAACAATAGAGTTTTGTTGTTTATATGACAAAAATGAAAAAAAAAAAAAAAAATTATTAAATCCTTATTATATTTAACTTTAAATTAATTGATCATATTAAATATATTATATGGAAATAATTATATATTGTTTATATCAAGCTTTTTTTTTAGGTTATACACAGTGGTGAAAATACCCAGCATCCAAAAACCCTGAAAACTGCTACTTGCACATAGAATGAACGGCCGCGAATCCTTATCAATGATATTTTACATAGTAGTTATAATTTTTATGTCGAAATTATTTATTTATAAGTGATTTTTGAATGGTGATATTATAATAGGAGGTATTTGGAAAATTCCTAATACATTATATGGCAAATTAAAAATAAGAAATTTCGTTAAAAAAAAAAAAAAAAAAAACATTAAATTCAGAGACAACAAAATTTTCAAAAACCCTGAATTCAAGGTAGCGCCTGAAAAGTTTCACCCCCTTCCCCCGTTATACATTTTGTATCGATATTTTCAAAACTAATTTAATTCCAAGTATAATAAATTCAATAATACTTTTTAGCTAATTTCATATTATTTTTTAGCTAATTTAGGTGGCCAACAACATACTAGTTTTTTTTTTTTTTTTTTTTTTTTTTTTTATTGTAGCATCTTAAAAATAAGTTAATTTTTTATTTTAATTTTTATTTATTGGTTAGAGTACATGTTTCCTTTTTATCTTACTAGACCCTTTTAAATTTCAATTATTTTTGTTGTTCAATGAAATTACATATAAAAGTTTTTATACAAACAATAGAGTTTTGTTGTTTATATGAGAAAAATGAAAAAAAAAAAAAAAAAAAAATTGTTAAATCCTTATTATATTTAACCTTAAATTAATTGATTATATTAAATATATTATATGGAAATAATTATATATTTTTTTATATCAAGCTGTTTTTTAGGTTATACACAGGGGTGAAAATACCCAGCATCCAAAAACCCTGAAAACTGCTACTTGCACATAGAATGGACGGCCGAGAAACCTTACCAATGATATTTTACATGGTAGTTATAATTTTTGTGTCAAAATTATTTATTTATAAGTGATTTTTGAATGGTGATATTATAATAGGAGGTATTTGGAAAATTACCTAATACATTATATGGCAAATTAAAAATAAGAAATTTCGTTAAAAAAAAAAAAAAAAAAAACATTAAATTCAGAGGCAACAAAAATTTTCAAAAACCCTGAATTCAAGGTAGCGCCTGAAAAGTCCCCCCCCCTCCCCCCCGTTATACATTTTGTATCGATATTTTCAAAACTAATCTAATTCCAAGTATAATAAATTCAATATTATTTTTTAGCTAATTTCATAAATGAAATATAAAAATTTTCTTAATAACAGCATATTATAAGAATTAATTATAAAAATTTAATAGTATTAATAAATAATATTAACTTTTGCCCCAAAATTCCTTTGTTTAAGTTAAAAAGTTGGGTTTTCTATCTTTTTCTGTTTCTATTTCTTTCGCTCCCTCTTTTTTTTTCACTTTTTACTAAACTATATTATTCCAAATTTAAAAATTATTTATAATTCATTAAAATATTCCTATAGAACATCTTTCTATTCCATGAAACAGTTGTTTTTAAAATTTTAACATAATACTATATACTATAAAGTTTATTTCCCTATTTCAGTATCATGCGATTGTTTTTAACCAGCATGAAATATTAATTTTATATTGAATTTCAAAAAGTTTATTTTCCTACAGATATATAATTTATTAAT
The DNA here is from genome assembly GCA_963930645.1 of Salticus scenicus. Lineage (NCBI taxonomy): Eukaryota > Metazoa > Arthropoda > Arachnida > Araneae > Salticidae > Salticus > Salticus scenicus. The sequence continues at coordinate 94,123,702 of OZ005660.1, forward strand.
TACGGCTTTACAGTATTTATACATTTTAAAATACATAAAATAAATATTTCATGGCATGGCGCTGTAGACTAGTTATATAACTCAAGAAAATAACGTTAAAATTTGATGAGATTCAACCATATTTGCAGTTGCGATATATTTTGGTGATATGTTAATCATAAAAAAATTACATTATTTAAATCCTATATTTTATCAGTCATTGAATGACATATTTAAAATAAATATTTCTTTGCGTAAAAGTTCCGTAACTGTCATTGTACAAGTAATGCAATCAAATACTAAGTAAAGTTGCACAAATCCCTTAAGAAAAGAAAAATAACAATAAATAAATAAACTTACCAACTTTATTGACATTATAAATAAAAAAATTATTTTTCTTACTCTGGTTAATCTTGTAAACCAAATGATAAACAATTTTTAATGGCAAAAAAGCATTTAAAATACTATATCAGGAAAAATAAATAAATAAATATTGGTGATATATTAATCATAAAAAATTACATTATTTAAATCCTATATTTTATCAGTCATTGAATGACTTATTTAAAATAAATATTTCTTTGCGTAAAAGTTCCGTAACTGTCATTGTTCAAACAATGCAATCAAAAACTAAGTAAAGTTACACAAATCACTTAAGAAAAGAAAAAAATAAATGAATAAACTTACCAACTTTATTGACATTATAAATAAAAAAATTATTTTCTTACTCTGGTTAATCTTGTAAACCAAATGATAAACAATTTTTAATGGCAAAAAAGCATTTAAAATACTATATCAGGAAAAATAAATAAATAAATATTGGTGATATATTAATCATAAAAAATTACATTATTTAAATCCTATATTTTATCAGTCATTGAATGACATATTTAAAATAAATATTTCTTTGCGTAAAAGTTCCGTAACTGCCATTGTTCAAGCAATGCAATCAAATACTAAGTAAAGTTACACAAATCACTTAAGAAAATAAATAAATAAATAAATAAACTTACCAACTTTATTGACATTATAAATAAAAAAAATTATTTTTCTTACTCTGGTTAATCTTGTAAACCAAACGATAAACATTTTTTAATTGCAAGAGAGCATTTAAAATAAAATTTCAGGAAAAATAAATAAATAAATATTGGCATAAAATCTAAAAGATTTATTAATTTCATCACAACTAATGAGTTTACATTGTATATTTAGGTTTTATTATATACAATGAGTTATAAAAATATACAAAAATAAGTCAGATAGTACATTAATGCTAATTTACATCATTTCTGTAAAAACAAAAGAAATTAAAATATGGAAAGTATCAGGCCAATAACTGATTTCATTAAATAATGCACAGACAATTTTATTTGATTGAAAATTAAAAAGTGATTTCATTTAAAAAATATAAAAAAGTAAACATTACAAATATTTTTTTCTCTCCAACTCTATAACAGAAAACGATATACAAAGAATACTAAAAAGCATAATCATAAAAATTATTTTCAAAATTCAAACTAAAGTAATAATGGGCTATAAATTATAATTCGTATACAAATATTCGTATTTTTTATTCATTTAATTTTATTATTCTCTAGTACCAAATAAATTGATTATTTCGAATATAAATAATAAAATTATGAAAGAAATGGAAATTAATCTAACATAATATTACGAAATTAAAATAAAAAAACATAATGCATCCAACATATGTATGCAACAAAACAATATTTACTTTAGAATTTTTTTTTTTTTTTTTTTTTTTTTTTTTTCTTTAAATATTAGAAAAAATGGAACATAATAGTTAGAAATTCAAGTTAGAAATTTAATATTTCCTTACTCAAGAAAAAAAAAAAAAAAAAAAACTTGTGTAATTTATGATAAATGTGAATAAACGAGTTTACGTATATTTTGTTGTCAAAATATCATGAATTTAGAATTAGATATCTAATGCTAATAGATGTATAATTTGCTCGATATAGAAATTATATTTGGCTGGTATAGTCTATTATTTATAATTAGTTAATTGGTTGGAAGAGAACGCTAAATTGTTGTAGGTCCTGTCTCCGCCTGGAAATATTTTATCCTGTAGTACAACAATTGTAACAATGAGCGCTATAGTTAAACCCATACAAATATAGCTAATCAACGTAGTAATACAAATACCAAAAATACCTTTAGGACTGGGAACAAAAGGAGACACCACATACACATATTGTAAAAAAATGTAAATCACAAAAATCACAAAACCTACGGACAAGGCTAACTGCTTTAACCATTTGTAAAACTCATTTTTCACACATTTCGTTGTATCTTCTGATTCATTTTTATCGGCACAATTTTCTTCTACCTTTTCATATGTTGTGATTTCGCATTCCAGAGTCAGAATGTCATTTGGCAAAAAACGTACTCTATTCAAAGCACAACAACCGTCGAAAAGACAGTCTTTCGTAAAGTAAAGCACATCCCATTCCTTTTCTGTGCTTGACGTAAAATCTATTTCTTTAGTAGCATAGAATGGGTTGATATTAAAGGAATCCACGATCGTCAAATGGATGTTACCAAACTGGCATCCCTTTGGGTTATCCTTGATTCTCAACGATATTAGGATATTACCGTCACTGTACGAACGTATAATTAAAAACCATTTACAATTAGGCAATTCACAGTGATGAGGCGGACTGGAGTAAAAACTGGGCGATGAATTAAACGATGTACGTAAATGAAGTTGCCAAGAACATTTTTCGATTTTTTGAGAAAAGGCAAATTTGTGGGCTTTCATTGAAGTACAGCTAGAACTGGCGATTGTCATCTTGCAAATTTAACTTTGAAATGCCTTTGATAAACAATTTTAAATTCCTCTAGTACTTTACAGGAAACTTTACAAGTTTAGAATTACGATGTAGAAATCACAAACATGGATAATCCAAATTCACAGTCACTATTTCATACACAGCTCAAACGACAGTTTTTCCAAATATTTAAAAAAAAAGTATTCTTAGTTTAGTTTCATACACGCACATTTCTTATGAAGAAGTCTCTCTCTTATCTACTCTACGCTACGTGTTTGCTCTGTCTTCGACTCTTGATTCTTGAACTTACCTCTACAGTGATGGCAGATGGTCGAAAATTATTTCCTGAAACAGGTCTTCAAATTTCCCCAAATCAGGGGGGAAATTTTTGAAAAAATCCCCAACTTGATTTCTACTAAAAAGGGAAAATAAAAATTTCTTCAAATATATGTATATATATATCAAGCAGATTTTTCTATGATTTAAGCTCAGATTTTTCCCCAAATGAAGGCAATTTTTGAAAAAAATTCCCAAATAACAATAAAGCTATTGAAAGTCTCTAGTCGTAGGGATAAATCATTATGTTGCCAACATTGACAGAAAATTGAACTTCCGAGATTTATCCCCAAAAATTTAAAAATTCCCCAAAAATGTCCCCACAAAGATTTTGGTCCCCAAAATTGTCCCCAGAAGCCTCAAAAATCCCCAAAATGGGGACAAAATCCCCAATCTGGCATCACTGCTTACCTATCCGTGTCCCACCTGCTCCTTATGTCGAAAGACGTAGGGTTGCAATGTTAGGCGTAGGAAGGCGGAAAATCCTTGAGGTCCAAGACCGGTTAGGCCGAATGTTTCAATCTGGACTCGGGATGGGCTTGGATTAATTTTTTTCCAGGCCGTATCAGTCAGGAAATTTTGTTTCCATTTTCCTCGTTAATTAACGAAGAAGATAAATCATAATACTTTCTTTAGTCATTTATTACTTTCTTCTATATTCAATAGAAGAAAGTATTGGATTCGTAAAAATTTTCGACCTCGGGTTTTTGATGGATAAACACGTTTTGAGAGATGTCGAACACGATTTGACCATTTTTAGAAAATATCTTTCTGTCCGTCTGTCTGTCTGTCTGTGTGTGTGTGACCAAATTTTGTGGCAACTGTGTCTCAGGAACTACAGAGCAGAATTTCATGCAGATTGGTATGTAGTTGCACCTTGACAAAAATTAGTGCCTATCAACTTTTGGTAAAAATTGTCTTACAGGTTGCGTTGCCATCCCGCTTTTTCAAAAATTTTAACATGGTGATATAGGACAAAATTTTGTATAAATGTGCATAAAGAGAATTATATTTTATTAATCATTATGAAGTTTACAAGAATTATTTATAACAGAGATAGTCAACAGGGAAAAAATGTTTGTATGTGTAGGTGTAGGAGCCTCGCCACCCCCCCCCCGGGGGAAAAGTCCCCCCCTCGAGGAGAGTAATTTTCAAGATGGGTATCTTTCGAAAGGTCTCTTCAATACCTTTAAAACGAATGGTTGAACTATAAATCTGTGATAATTTAAAACAAAGTTATCGATTTTTTTTTTTTTTTTTTTTGAACGAAATATAACCAAACTTGGTATTTAGTTGGCCCCTGACATAAACTGGTACTGATTATATTTGGGGATCAATCGCTCAACAGGTGGCGCTGTGATCGTATTTTTTCTAAATTTTTAACATGGCAGTATAGGACAAAATTTCGTATAAATGTACATAATGAGAGTTATTCTTAACCTGTGATTGTAAAATTAATATGAATTATTGAAAATAATAGTAGATAATTAGGAAAAAATTTTTGTGCATGTGGGTGCATCGCTTCCCCCTAAATTTTCAAGATGGGTATTTTTCAAAAGGTCTCGTCAATACCTGTAAAACGAATGGTTGAACTATAAATATGTGATAATTTAAAACAAAGTTATCGATTTTTTTTTTTTTTTACTTTTAACGAAAAAAAAACGGAAAAAAATCGTTTTTTTTTTTTATCGTTACTGAGTGAATTTGTATAGGAAAATAGAGAAGAAAGTCTTGTGGTGGCCACAACATACTAGTTTTACATGATTTTATAGGCTAGTATATTATATAAATTTAATTTCATTTTGTTAAAAATAAGGTTTGTTCAATAAAATATATATTCAGGCAACAATTCTTATGGTTTTTTTTATATATTTTCTACAGATTTGAAATCTTTAAGTTTTTTCACTTTGAAAATTTTTCTTCAATTCATGATCATCAAAATGCTAAAACTTCTACAGATATACAGTCGGTAACAAAAGTGTCCGAACACTAGCGAAAATTCCTATGTAAAAAAAGTACACCTCATACGGTTTTTTTTTAATAAATCCTTGTCGAATCCTGTTCTTAGTCAGTCTAAGAATGTGATTCGATAAGGATTTATTTAACAAAATAGTATTAAGTGTATTTTTTTTACATAGGAATTTTCGCTAGTGTTCGGACACTTTTGTTACCGACTGTACTATCTACCAATAAGTATTTGGACACTTTCGAATTTGGACGTTTTGTCAACTATCCAGAAAAGTTCTTTAGGAATCACCTTGGAACTTTTGTAGCGTAATGAACATGTTATACTTCACATAGGGTAGGTGCTCCAGTAATTGACATCTATCCCGAAATAATTAATAAATAAGAAAAATGATAAAATCATATATTTTACATATACGAATTTTAACATTTGATGTCAAACACTGGAGCATAGGCTGCTAATAACTGGTAAAATGAATAACTAGCAGTGTGAAACACTGGAAGAAAAGGTGCTAATAACTGGTAAAATGAATAACTAGCAGTGTCAAATACTGAAACAAAGGGTACTAATTACTGACAAAAGAAAAAACTGGAAGTACCAATTACTGGAACACTGAGTGGATGTCAAATAAAAATTCATAAAAAGAAATAATTGTTATCAAGTGTGTATATATTTTAACATATATGTGGTTCTGAATGTCTTTCATACCCTATGTACTAACTTAAGATTTCTAAAAATATTTTCTGATGACTAGAACATTAAAAACATCAGAGATTGCTCTAAAAGTGTCAATCACTGGTGCACTTACCCTATTTCAGCAAAAAATTTGCCCTGAAGAGAAAAAGGGGACTTGTAAAAAATTAAAGAAAACTCAAAATGTTTTGGATCACCTTGTAAAAGTAATGGTTGAAATGCGTTTTTACTGTAGTGTGTGATTATGAGGATTCTCTCAGTTATCTGTATTAATTTTTATGAGGCTACCACATACATTCATGGAAACATAACGGTTTCTTTTAAAAATTTCAAAAAATAATGCCATTTTTTAAATTTATTATTAGTACACGTAGGGTATTAGACCCAGTGCTAAGTTATATTTCCATACTGCAACCAGAATACAAAAATGGTAAATATTTTACTAAATATGAGCATTTTTACTAAATAATTTTTAACTACGCATGCGCAAGCTTTAAAGAAAAACTTCATTTGCATAATTTAATCCTCGCTTTTCCAAGATGGGGTCATTTTGGCCCCATTTTGAAGTTGAAATTTAGTTAAGCCCGCCTCATTCAAAAAGTGCGGTAATTTGCCAGAGATAGCAAACGTAGCCAGTGGAATGTTGCAACTTCTAAACGATACAAAAAGGTGCTGGTGATTTTCTCCAAACGTGCCAAGCGGCACCTGAAAGCAATTATTCTGCACAGTGATGCCAGATTGGGGATTTTGTCCCCATTTTGGAGATTTTTGAGGCTTCTGGGAACAATTTTGGGGACCAAATGTTTGTGGGGACATTTTTGGGGAATTCTAAAATTTTTGGGGACAAATCTGGGGAGTTCAACTTTCTGTGAATGTTGGCAACGTAATGATTTATCCCTACGACTAGGGATTTTCAATAGCTTTATTCATGATGTAGGGACAAATTTTAAATTCAAAGGGACTTTTTGGTAATTATGTAAGAAATTTCCAGGAATTAGGCATGGATTATGTTGCTGTTTCTGATTTTTTTTCATGATTATTCACTGAAGTAGGGGCTTTTATCAACAGTGTAGGGACATTTCGAGTTTTGACGTTTTGAGTGGAGTGGAACATTGCAAAATTTAAGTTTTATTAAAAATTATATTAAAATTACATATTACTATTTCTCTATAATTTTACACATATACAATATATTACAAGTTCATTTTATATTAATTTTTCTGTTCTTAATAATAAGTTGTTTTCGGTTCACAAATGTCGATTTTTAACTTCTACAACTTGCCTTTCCGTGTGTTGCCAACAGCACCAGCTGATTAGCGCGGATTGTAATACATTTTTGTATTTGGGGATTTTATTGAAAAATTGGCTTCATTTGGTAAAAAATCTGAACTTAAATCTGCTTGATATTTTCCTTTTGAAAAAAAAAAATTTATTTTCATTTTTTAGTAGAAATCAAGTTGGGAATTTTTTCGGAAAAAAAAAAAAAACCTGATTTGGGGAAATTTGAAGACCTGTTTGGGGAAATAATTTTTGATCATCTGGCATCACTGATTCTGCAGTAACGAATTGATCTTGGGAAAGCGATGGTTAATAGCCAAAAGTATTGAGCTACTTATATGTAAGCCCCTAACGAATATCGTGTAAATTCAAAAAGTTATTATGAGAGATATAGAAAGAACAGAATTTCAGTTCCACTCTCTCTCTCTCTCTCTTTCAAAAGAAAAAAAAAAAAAGATGATGATGACAGTTTTTTTTTTTTAATCAATATTTATTTACAATCTGCGAACACTTTATTACCATTGGACATTGATTGAATCAAAATAAATATGTGAGTAAAATCCCTTATAAATTAGCTTTTATTTTGAGAGAACTGAAATTCTGTTCATTCTCTCTCTCATAACTTTTTGAATTTACACTATATTTGTTTGGGGCTTTGATATATGTAGCTCAATGATTTTGGCTATTAAATTATGAAATTGAAATTTTTTGAAAGCTTGCGTATGCGTAGTTAAAAATTATTTAGTAAAAATGCTCATATTTCGTAAAATGTTTATTTTTGTCTTCTGATGGTTGTATGCTGAATCTAATGTAGTACGCCAAGTTTCCTAAAAATGGCTTTGCACTGGGTCACCCTGCGTGTTATAATTTAAAAAGTCTTTTTTTTTTTTTTTTTTTTTTAATAAAAACCGTTATATCTCCATGAGTAACCTCATAAAAATTTATACAGATAAGTAGAAGGATCCTCATAATCAGTTGCTACAGCCAAAACGCGTTTCAAACATTACATTTTACAGGATGATTCAAGACATTTTGACTTTTGTTTAATATATTCTATAACAAAAAAAGTGACGCACCAAGAAGGAGTAATGCAAACTGGACACAAATTGACACACATACAGGTTTTGATGGAATCAAGCACCAATTCATCATTATCGCCGATCCTACGTGCGACTGGTACTTCAGTGACTTCAAATACCCTTAATAGGCGGCTCAGTGGGGTTGAGCTCAGTCCCCGGATCTCTCTTCCACTGAGGACGTTTGAAGCATCATAAAAAGGGTCCTACAACCAGCTCGGGATTTTACCAATCTAACTCAACAATTGGACAGAATTTGGCACGATACTTCACAGGAGCACATCTATTAACTCTATCAATTAATATCAAGCCGAATAACTACGTACACAAGGGCCAGAAGTGGACCAACGCGTTATTGACTTGTTTACTTTGTGAGGCCCTTTCTCTGGATTAAATCATTCAGCTTTTCTGAAACTGTAATCAATTGTTTTTCTCCACAGGTACATCACATCTACCAATTGTTGTCCCATTCGGACCACCCATTCCACCCCATCGACCAATTTTTGTCCCCACTTCTTCTTGGTGCGTCGTTTTCTTTCTTTCTTTCTTTTTTTTCTTTCTTTTTTTTTTTTTTTTATAAAGTGTATTTTACTGGTCCTCTTTTACTCTTCAGGACAAAACTTTTGCTGAGATATATGAGATATAACATGATACACCCAATGTTTCAAGATAATTCCTACAGAATTTTTTCTAAATATTTGCAAAACATTTAAATTCGAAAATGTCTAAATACTTATTGGTATATAGTGCACTTAATAAAAGAGTTAATTCTTTTTTTTTTTTTTTTTTTTTTTTAATAGAATCTTTTTAAAAAAAAATTAGGGATGGATTTTGTGATATCTTCAAAAAAAAATTTTTAAATAACATTATAACTTTTTATTTATTTATTTATTTATTTATTTAATCATTATTTATTTATTTTTTTTTTTTTACCAGAAGTTAATAAATAAATTTCAAAATCCCTCCTTTTAATTCTTTCAAGTGGGTTCCATTCAACACCCCAAAAAATATTAAGTTCTTTTCTTAAATATCTGTAGAAATTTAAGCATTTTGGAGATCATGTATCAAGAAAAAATGCAAACTGAAAAAACGCAAATTAAAGATATCAAATCTGTAAAAAAAAAATATATATATATAATAATAAACATAAGAGTTGTTGCCTGAATATGTATTTTATTGATCAAACCAAATATAGTTCAATTTATAAATATTAAATGGAAATATAAGCTTTCATACGGAACCTTCAAGGGTGCAGAGTCAAAGGTGTCCAAATGAAAATAAAGTATTAACTATCTTTTCCTTTGCACCCCCCCCCCCCCCACAAAAAAAAAAAAAAAAAAAAAAAAAAAAAAAAAAAACGAAATTGTGTGTTTTGACTGTATACTGATATCTTTAAAATTATTTTAATTCAAAATTTAATCATGAAAAACGATAGTTTTTCGAGTGACGCAGCAAAGCTCAAACAAAGCTTAGCAGCGACACTATATATACAGCTACCGTAATTTAGTGTATATAAGCCGCACTGGTAAATAAGCCGCAGCTTATTAAAATGTTGTGGGAGAAAAAAAAATGCTCTTAGATAAACCGCACCGGAAGATAAGCCGCAGCTTATGCAAGCATTGTTACGATGATGTGACAGATAAATAAGGAAAAATTATATCAGTCTTCTGATATCTACGCAGGTTAATAGAAATAATAAATTATTAATTATAAATGAAAATAATAAATTATTTAAAAAATAATTCGGTATAAAGAAAATAAAATCAAACTATAGCAGTATGCGATTGTAATGCAACAAATATGAGAAACACGGGAACAAGATGGGGGAATCCTGACATACATACAAAGTCATAAAAATAATTAATTATAAATAAAAGTAATAAATTATTTTAAAAGGCATCTGAAAAAATAAATGAATAAAACCAAAATTAAAGTCAGTATACAAATAGGAGGCTAAACATCCAGATGTATATGCAGATTAATCAAAATAAGAGATTATTAGTTAATAAATAAGAGATTATAAGCGCGAATCAGTACTCAAGAAACTCGTATACTAAATTTCCGTTTTCGGGGGAGATCGACTCTTCCAAGAAGTATGGACGACGGAATTTTACATTATCATTAGATAGCCTGCGGTTTATCTTCACTAAATTACTGTAATTTAACATCAAAGAAATTTGGAATCCTGGGACTGTTGTAAATATGTATTACACATTCAATCTCTTGTGTATTTTTAGAGTTATTTAATCTAGAATTCTTTTATTATTGTTTTTTCTATTCCATATTTATGGTATTATTTTAATCCAGATTTAATCTAGAATTTTATCTTTATTACTATTAATTATTTTCTACTTTTCACATTATTTTAATCCAGAATTGAATTTTCTTCCTTTTCATAATTATTATGAATTTTTTATTCATTTTAACATTATTTTATTTTATTTTATTTTCCTTTCTTTTGACACAAATTATTTAGCTAAATTTATTAATATAAATTCTTAACCTAATCTATAAATTCTTAACGTAATTTGTTAAATTTTTACTCGACTTTAATCTTTTAATTTGTTATATTCATTTTTTAAAAAAATCGTATAATGGCAGTACTTAGTAAAATTTTAGATACTGGCAAATTAGTCCAACGTATTACTAGGCCTAATGCTCAGTACATGGAGATTTATAGGGATCTCACCTGCATCGATAAACCGTTATCTGTTTTCTAGCCCCAGTCGTAGATTATATTTTCAAACCTGTAAATCATCTAGGTGTCTTACTTGTCCTAATGCTGATAAATCACAAATAAAAAACTCTTCTAATTTCGCAATTTTTTGCAAGGCTTTTAATGTTAGTTATTCTTTGAAATGTAACCAGTGTCACATGGAATATGTTGGTCAAGCTAGTAACCCTTTACTTAATGATCATAGGTCTAAAATTAAATGTCAAAATTCTAATTCTAAATTGTTACATAATGTAGAATATTCACACTTTAAATTACATGATTTTCAGAATGTAGCTGTTAAAATTTAAGAAATAATCTCAAATGTGAATCTTCGATTACGATTACTTATGGAATCTAAATTTATCTCTTATTTCAATGCCACTTACCCATATGGTCTCAACCACAACACAACAGGTTTACCAGAAGTCTAATTCTGACTTAACAAAGTTTGATAATTATAACAGTGCTAGTTTGTTGTAGGGGCGACTAAGGCGCCTGTTGAAAAATAGTCGTTTCGTTTTATTTACTTCTCACTCTCACTTTAAATAATACATTTGCTAGCAAGCCCGTGCGAAATTTTCTCACTTTGTTTATCTCTTCGTTATCTTTAAAAATATTATTTTATAGACGTTATTTTTTTCACATGCATGAGCAAATTTATTTTTATTTTTATTTTATTTTATTTTTTTTACGGGAAAGCATATTTCATTTTATGCTGAAAAAAAAAATGGCAACAATTAAAATTTTAAAATGTATTTTAAAGCATTTATTTTCATATTTTAACTAATTTAAAAAAAAAACTAATTATATATTCGTTACAAATAAGGTACCAAATGAAAGGCGTGATTTTTCTGAATCCGTTGGTTTAAAAAGCTTATAGACCGGACAATTAGATTTTTTAAAATTGACTAAAGTATGAAAATTAGGAGACCGAGTCCAAGGAAATCTAAAGTGGGACAGAACCAGCCACGGATGAGAGTAACTATATATGCTGATTTATTCTCGTTTAAATTATATGGAATTTCAAAAAACTTACAAAAATAAACGTGGACTTAGGAAAAACAAGCTTAAAACTGTAGACTGTGACATGATTAAAAATTCAATTGATCAACTTGCTGCTTCTTACAATCTAAATGGTTAGAAATTAGGAAATTTATCTTGAAAATTAAAAAACAATTAATTAATGTTTACTTTAAATTTTTCAGAAATACAATTATTCTCAACAATTTTCTGACACTTTTTTTTTTTTTTTTTTTTTTTTTTTTCATTATCGTGCTTCTTTATAAAATATAAAAATTTCCAATAAGCCTTCTTTTAAATCTCACAATTCTAAATTAATAATCAATTTTACAGATTTAAAAATCTATAATGACAATTGAAAATTAGATTTTGATATTTTTGACAAGAGAAAAGAATTTTCTTTTAACGGTAATTTATTTACTCTTTACAAACCATGTTTACATAAAACTGTTTATAAAAATATTCAAATTAATTTCCTCTACAGAATAAAACACTTACGTTCTGGTAAATTTAAAAGTAAAAACGGTAAATCAATCTATTTTTAGGCTAGACTTTATGGTTATCCTAAATTTCTAGTAAATTCAATTATTAAATCTTATTTCTAATTTATTCTGTCCTCGTATATGTGTTTGCATTACAAAAAAAAAGGTGCACTTTTGTGTATTTTTAACCCAAAAAATAAACGACAATAAAATGGTGGAGGCTGGGTGGTCAAATGCTTGATTACGGAGGATGGGTGCTGGTGTTTGGTTGGATGGTTGGGAGGGATTGTGAAATATATAATATTATTAAAAAATGGGTCATTACTTTTTTCACTCTAACAGATGGCGATCATCCCTCTATGGCTTGTTCTTTTGAAACACTTCTAAATGAAACACTCCTATCTCTGCATGATATTTATGAATTGCGAATTTATGTAACTCAAATTAATCTCTATAATAGATTAAAATTGAATCAAGTAAATTGATTTTAATTTCAAATTTTAACTATAGAATTATTTGTCGAAAATTAGAAGAAACTAATTCCACTAAAATTATTTTACTTAATCGTTCAGTAGATGAATTCATTTCCCTTATTAACTGTGAATTTAACTGTTTTCGGTCTCATGGCTGTTGTGGAGTGTTTTACCTTTTTCGGCTTGCTTTCAAAAGCAAAAGGAAGTTGAAATTTGGTTTTATTGAATTTCCTTGGGGTTGATATATTATGAAGGATTGGTGTTTTATATTTAATGGGTTAATTTCTATCATGGTTTTTTCCACTTCATAAATTTATTGTGAAAGAATTGGTGCTTGAGGTTTAATGTGTTTCCTTCTTGGTTTTTTTCTACTTCATGAGTTTGTTTCTAACTCGGTTTTTTCCACATATTGTTTGAAATTATTTTCAGGTCTTCTAGGTGACCTCGGGCATTGCATGCTGTAAATTTTTAGCAGTTTGCATATAGCATGACAGAAAAATCACCTAATTTGCATACAACATTCATTCAATGCCCATGAAAAAGTGGTGAATTTGCGCCTTCAGTATAGGGGTGCTTATTTTTTCTTATCGTCAACTTCATTCATTTTTATAGTTCTTCATGTGATACTTGGTTTCATATAGTGTAATGTTTAAAAAGGTTTTCAATATATATATTTATATACATGTGTGAGCGTTAATAGATCCCTTTGAAAGATATATAAAAAAAAATTATATTAAAATATAAAAATTCAAGTTTTTTTTTTTTTTTTTTTTTTTTTCAAATTAAAATATATTTTTATTAACAATAATAAAATTTGTTAGTTTTTAATTTCTTAAGACACAAGAAGTTTTTAATTTCTTAAAAAATTCTTCTTGTGATGTCGTGCATACATACTAATTACCTAAGACACAAACGAACTAAAAAATGGAAACCATATTAGTTTTAGATTCCTCACACCTCAAAACGTGTAGAAATGTTAGAAAACTGAGGATGAAAAATTTTATGACTGCCTAAGATCACAACACTTATAGTATGATGGGTAATGAAAAATAACACACATTGATAAATATTTTACGTATTTTTTTTCTTTTTATTTTAATGGACTTTGCTTTGAAAATGTAATACGACAAAAGTTTAAAAATACAACTGATTTATTTACAGAATAAAATATTTTATTGCTGTAAAAAACAACTTTCTCTCGCTATTATCTATTAATAATTTGAAAGTAATAATCTATCTGTGTTTTTGGTAATTTTAATTAATTAATTTTCTTTCTTTCTTTTTTTTCTTTCTTTCTTTCTTTTTTTTTTTTTTTTTTCATATTTTATCATGATATGATACAGGACAAAATATATTAATTAACTGAAAAAAAAAAAAAAAAAAATTAAACATATTGCTTTATAATAATGTTAACTTTTCTAGCTATTATTTATTAAGAATCCTAAAGTAATACAATATTTTTTCCATTTAAAAGTAATTAAAAAAAAAAAAAAAAAAAAATCGTTTAAAGTTCAAAATAATAAAATAACCTCAAAGAAATAATAATAATAATAATAATAATATATATATATATTTATATTCCCATTATAGCGTGGTAGGATAATATATTTGCAAAATAATAAAAATAATGTGTATGGAGTAGAATTGAAAATAATAGTAGGGTATTTCCTAATAAAAAGAACTTTTCTCATTATAATGTAGTAAGAATTTGAAAGCAATTAAAAAAATTACTTTAATTAATTAATTAAAATGCACAGTGAAGGTATTGCTTGACAACTTTTCCTTGCTAATGTGTATTAAAAATTCGAATGTGTATTAAAATTTCTCCATATTCGACAAATCTTATATATATATATATATACTAAATATATTTGATTTCATTTGTCATAGACGGTAATGCGACTAACGGCCTTATTCACCATTAACTTCAACTCCCGGTTCAACGCAAAAACTTGAAAAGTGTCTAAAGGCAGAGTATAGCTTTCAAAGAAAATTTGACACGCTGCTTCTGCCATCTAGTGTCAATGTTTTCATATAATTTTTGATTGGTTATTTTCAGTTAAAAAATCTCAAAATAACACTGCCGCTAGATGGCAGATGCAATGCGTCAGACTTCCCTAAAAAGTTCAACCCTACCTTTATACGTTTTTCAAGTTTTCGTTTTCAACCGAGAGTTGAAGTTATTGGTGAATACAGCCGTTACAGTTAAAAAGCCGATTTTTTCATTTATGAAGATGACAGAATTATTTTTCCAGCGACTTTCCGTTTCCCGAAGACGTAACCAGTAAAAGAAACCGGTTGGAAACCGTATTATTTTCTTTGCGAATCGCATGATTTTTCTTTCTTGTTTGATAATTCTTTTTAACTTTTCGACACAACATTCGGCAGCTATTTGCACATTTTTATTTAATTTTACTTACTTATTTATTTTTACGTCTTAACATCATTGCTTTCCTTTTTATGATTTTGTGCTTTTTTTAAGTTATGCCGCCTTGTGTTTTTCGGCACTCGTGACTACTTTGTTCGCCTGACGAAGGGTCGTGTGTTCTTTCGACCCGAAAACATTGTTGTTACTAATTTATTGCATTTTATAGTGTTTATTCAGAGTTTTGTACTGATTACTTTGAAACACCAGTTCTGTGATGCTTTCTTATTATATACACGGCCTGATTACCCAAAGGCTCGGAGAGCACAACCTTCCCCTGTAAAATTTAAGAGGGGCCCCAAAATGACTAAAAACAGGGTCTTGAATTTTCTGTTTTATACTTTCATACTGAGACTGAGACTGAATTTTTCTGAGAAAATTCGCCTAAAGCAAGTAAAAATAGTCACTATTTCGGGAAAAATCTATTATTTAACCTTTAAAATCTGAATGTTCTTAATTAATAAATTATACGATTTTAATGTTGTGTATAGAAACCACCCAGATATATGAATGAAAAAAAAAAAAAAAAAAAAAAAAAAAAACTATAAACACACACTAATTTTTGGTCTATAGCATTTTTGTATTACAATATGTAACAGGAAAACAAGATTTTCTGAAATGAAAGAGGGCCCCGAAATGATACTGAGCTTCCCCTAGCTTCAAAGCTTCGGGCCCTGATTATATATAACAATTAATTAATTGAATGATAAAAGTGTTTTTAAGATAGAAAACTACAAAAGTAACACGAAAGAAATTTACGTATATTGGCAACTGCAATGTGCATACAAAAAGTTCGATAATATAAAACTCAACGGATCACGAATAAGAAATTTCAGTATTTTGTATCGTCAAATAAAAAAATTACCAAATGTAGCAATAAACAGCCAAATGTAGTGCGCGAAAACTGAAAACACAAACCATAACTTTTTAGACTGCGGTCGTTTCCGGAAAACACACGTGCGTTCCGCGCCGGTTTGTGTTTTCAGCCAGCATAGCACATTTCCGAAGCGGGATTTTATAAGGAGGGGATTCCCCGTATTTGGCGGCGTTCTCAAACGCACTAGCACTATACTCTGTTTCCTTAGAATAGTCGGGTGAAGGTCATTACACTCCCCCACTATCAGAGGGGAGAATGGGGGATTGTCCAGTTTCTCCCTTTTTTTATCGCACTGCACTTAGGGTGAAAATATTAGGGGTAGGGTTTTTCAAAACCAGGTAGAAGTGATGTGCAGAAAAAAAGACGAAAGTTTTGTATCCCTTGTAACCAAGCAACCTAGAGTGGAAAGGGGGAGAGTGGGTGGCCTTGAAGTGCCTCTCTTCAGGAAAAAGACTATAGCATGAAGCCAGGCGATCTCAGCTCAGCGTCCGCTGTTCGCTGCTTCTCAGTGTTGCCAGGCTTGGAGATTTTCCCCCATTTTGAGGAGTTTTGAAGAAATTTTTGCGGACAGAGAGATTTAGTGGGGAGCAATTTGGGGGAAATATAGGGTTTTCTTTTACTTTAGTACAAATGACTAGAGGTGAGGAAACTGACTCAGAATGTTACTCAGATTTGAGGGGGTCCGGGCGGGACACAAAATTTTTGTTTTTATTATTTAATGATGAATTACTGTAATTATTTTTTCTGAAATTGGAGCTTTTTTGACGATGAAGTTGAGCAAGAAAAAATCTTAAAAAATTAAAAAAAAATTTTTTAAATTAAAAATTTTTGATAAATTAAAAATCTCTTATATCTCATGAACTAATCGATCAGTTTACAAACTTTTTTCACTCTTATATACAGAAAAGATTTATCTTCAATTTGTCTTCGGGATTTTTAATTAGGAGCAAAACGTTTTTGGTAATCCAAAAGTTATGCATGAAATAAGTACTTTTTTCGAATTAAAATCAATATTTAAAAAATTTATTATTATAATCAGAAATCCCGAAGACAAATTGAAGATAAATCCTTTCTGTATATAAAGGTGAAAAAAGTTTGTAAATTGAACCATTAGTTCACGAGATATAACAAATTTTAAATTTATCAAAATTTTTTTATTATTTTTTTTTAATTTTATTTAAATTTTTTTAAAGATTCTTTTTTGCTCAACTTCATTGTCAAAAAAGCTTCCATTTCAGAAAAAATAATTACAGCAATTCATCAATAAATAATAAAAACAAAAATTTGGTGTCCCGGACCCCCTTAAATTTTTCCTTTTTAATAACGAGTTAAAAGTTAGATAAGTGATATTTTATCATAAAAAGTTTTTTTTTTTTTATCATGCATTTTTTTTTAAGCAATTTATAAGCATTTTTAAACTTAAAAGATTTTTGTCTGTAACTGTTATATTTTCATGCTACGTAAACGTAATATCCTTCTAATGATAAATATAAAACATCATCAACATACAGAGTAAACGTACAATAATTTAAAAATTGAAAGTTAAAATAAAGTTAAAGTAAAAATTTGGAAGTTATTTTTGTTTTTTGTTTATTATTTTCTGTTATTTGGGAATTTTTTACTGTAAAAAGTATTATTTGGGGGAAAATGTGAGCTTAAACCTATAAAATATTTTTTAATATGTATATATATATATATGTATAAGGTTAAATTTTATTACGATATCTATCATTTGTATATATGCATATATATTAAATTTACATTTTTAGTATAAACTGATTTGGGGATTTTTTTTGGAAAAAATGCTTGATTTGGGGAAATTTGAGAACTGATTGAGGAAATCGACTTTCGACACTCTGGCAACACTGCTGTTTCTTTCTATTCTAAATACTCCACGAAAGGCCCTCCCCCACAGGCCTAGGATCCTAGAGTATTCAATCGGCCTTATTCCCAAACACCAACACACCTAAAAAAGACTCAGTATTAGCAATATCGCAACATTAGATCAGACGGATCTGTTTAAAATAGGCGAGGATGCTGAGAAAATAGCGCGATATTTTATGAAAAATGTAACTAATATTCTTTCATATATATGTAAAAAAAAAAAATCCCATTTTTTTCTGTACATTTTAAAATAGGCGAGGATGCTGAGAAAATAGCGCGATATTTTATGAAAAATATAACTAATATTCTTTCATATATATGTAAAAAAAAAAAAAAAATCCCATTTTTTTCTGTACATTTCAGCGAAATCGTCATAGAGCTACAGTCAGTAATTTTTTAATAATATATTTTTTTTCTATGACTTTTGGATCACCCGGTATATCCACATGATATCACCAACAACTATGCAGAAGCCAACTCCAATACTTATTCAGAAGATATCACCAACAAATATTCAGAAGCCATTATCAATACTTATTCAGAAGATATCGCCAACAACTATTCAGAAGCCAACTCCAATACTTATTCAGAAGATATCACCAACAAATATTCAGAAGCCATCATCAATACTTATTCAGAAGATATCGCCAACAACTATTCAGAAGCCATCATCAATACTTATTCAAAAGATATTGCCAACAAGTATTCAGAAGACAACTCCAATACTTATTCAGAAAGTATTACCAACAAGTATTTAGAAGCCATCCAATGTATGATGGTCTCGAATACCGAAATCGGCAATTGTTTTTTACATAAACTCAAGAATGAATTTTTCTCCCTTATCAGTACTTTTTGAAAAATGTAAAAGTTTTTACAGATTTGACATAATATTTTAAGATTGTTTGTGAAATTAAATGATAAAAGTGGATGTTGGCGGGCATCTTAGAAAATTCAAGGTGTAATACCACGAATGGCGACAACACAAAATCGCTGTCGGAAAGAAATAGTCTTCTCGTACTGAAGAAAACAAAAATATTTATTAAATTTATATTTTTTGCCATTTTCTACAGGTAGACTGTGAAAAAAGCAAATTGTTCTATGGATTTCAAAGTTCCCCCCCCCCCCCTTCAAAAAAAAAAAAAAAAAAAAAAAAAAAAAAAAAAAAAAAAACTACATTTCTCCCCCCCCCCCTCCTCTCTTTCTTTTAATATACTAAATAAAACATTTTAGAGCATATAAAAGAATTATATTTAAACAATATTTTATAGAATTTTCATTAAAATTTTTGAAAAATTCAGTCGGTGGGTCCTGGTATCTGGAGACCCCACAGAACGATTTTCACACACGATTTCTCGAAAACTAATGCACTGATCGCATTGAAATTTGACACACTTTTCCAAAAACAGAATTGACTAGGGATTGAATGAAGGTTTCTTTATTATTATTATTATTAATAATTTTACGAGGCTATACGTGGAGTATACTGTACCAGAAATTGTACTGTTTTTGCATACAACTCTGAAAAAAAAATTCATTTTTTTTTTTTTTTTTTTTTCAATCCTTCGTTCAAGTATTAGTCAATTCTAGTTTAAAAAAGTGTGCAAATTTTCAATAAGATCAGTTCGTTATTCTTTGGGAAATCGTGTTCACAGTTTTTTCTAAAGGGTCTCCAGAAACCAGGACACACCGGCTGAATTTCCCAAAAATTTCAATAAAATTTTTATAAAATATTGTTTAAATGTTGCTCTTTTATATGTTTTCGTGTCTCTTTGAAGTGCCGCATGCATTCCTTGAATGGAAAGACTTTATCATGCGAAACGTAGTCTTTGATACAACATAAATAACACCCTAACAGTACAGTTAGGCTTAACTTATCCACAGTACATCTTAAGGACGTTTCTGGGATGCCTTGTCATCCAGAAGACATCTTGAAGATATCCTGGGGAGGCGACGTGCTGTCTGGGACACTGCTCGGCATGAAAATTTCCCCCAACACCATTTTGGCAAATTCATATGTAAAATGACCTCCTGATTCCGAATAGGCCGCCCATTTTGCCCTATCACCCATCATTTTTTAGGGACGGCCCCCTATTTCTATCACTTTTCGGTAATTTTATGGCTATAAATTTTATTTTTAGGGGGGGGGGTATTTTAACTGTTAAATATCTTCTGAGGGACTACAGAGTTGGAAAATTCTAAAACATCAACATTTGCGGCAAGGGGAAAATTTAAGGGGGGGAAGGGGAATTTGCCACTGAAATTATGTATTACAGTTCTTATATATTTTTAATCTATTATTAATGTTATTTATTAAACATTATATATATATATATATATATATATTAAGTGTTAAATCTTTTTCATTCTCCAAATCAAATTCCGTGACCATAAAATTACCGAACAGTGATACAGATGAGATGAGAATTACCAGCCAGGGCATGCCTCACCGTTAGGTTTTGAGGTATAGCGCCACAAGCCAGAAAAACATACAAGAGGTTCCAATCTCTTACACAGCGGGACCACGGGCAGTGGCACGGGCAAAGAACCGCCCGCGGGGAAGGAAGCGCTCCCCTCGCCCACCTGAACTAGACTGCTCGCCGGCGGGTGTGCTAGGCCGGAGCCAGGTAAACACTTGAGCCTATAGAGAGAACAAGGCCTGGCGGTGAAGAGAAGGCTGCAGTGGCTGAGGGACGCACCCAGATGCCTCGTGCCATCGGGTCTTGATCCCCGTCAAACAAACAACCTTTTACTTTACGAGCGACGAGTGGTTGTCGCCCCCCAGGCCAAAAAAGGCATAGAGCACAGTTCAACGCGGAGGACCACCTGTCCACCCGCCAAGCTTCTCGGCCGCGCCGCCTCGTTAGTTCACCAGACATGCTGGCTATCCAGGGGCACCAACTCGGAGGTGAGGTCGGCGCCGCAACTAGCTCCCCGCATACCTGAGTGGCAGCATGGGGCCAGGAACACCCCCCGAACAGTGATACACTGAGGAAAAAAAAAAAAAAAAAAAGATTAAGTGGCCATTTTCTAAATCCTTTAATTAGAAATATAGATTTCCGAGCTATGCGCATAAGGCCCGCCAATAAACTGAATAGACGAAATGATCGAGAATTTCTAGTGTACACATTTCTAGATGGTGAAACAATATTCTGAATACTCTAAATATTCTGAATCCTTCATATTGCGAGAAATTATCGCTTGATTTTCTAGAATTGGGTAACGAACCAAGATTATAGTTGCTGAAACCCGCTTCTTGTAGTCTCATTTATTTGCAGAGATTTTTAAATAACTTTGCCCTCGAGAATCTAGGCAAACGCTCTAGAATTCTGATAGGGGCTTCTAGAACTCGCTTTCGAAGGGGACTAGAATTTATAAGAATGACATGGAACTATTTCTTCAAGAGCCACAATTTAGATTCTAGATATTCGGATTCAGGAGGTCATTTTACATAAAAATCAGCAAAAACAGCATCAGGGGTCTTTTTTTTTTTTTTTTTTTTTTTTAATTACTGACTTTGAGCTATGGAAATTTGTATATATATATATACATCGAAGTATATTAAATACATTAAAATTTCTCTCGATTTTATATTAGTATAGTTTATCAAAATATTGCAAACGTTTTAGGTATTATTTTGTGGATTGATTGGTAAATTAATTTTACAAAATATTTCCACATTTGAATGCTGAAATTTAATGCAAAATTGTAACGTTCAAAATAAATAAATAAAAACCTTATTAATCAGTCTAGAAAGCAAATTTCCAGATATATTTAGAACATTTTGTTAAAATAATGCTAATGCGAAATTTAAGGGTAAAATCAAAAACAGTTATTTAAAATTTTTTTAAAAAATTTAAATTTTGAATATTATTATTATTATTGTTGTTGTTTTTTAATTTAAAAAGTTTTAAAGATATTTTAGTACACTTTGATATGAACATTTCAATTCATTTGTATGTATACAAACTTTCATAACACTAAAACAGAATCTAAATATCGATTTTTAACATCCGCCATCCCTTTAGACTTAAAACTTGATTTTAAAAAATATTAATAAAATGTTACTATCAAAATGCTAATAAGTTCTTGATTAATATTAGAAATCACTTATAATTTATTATTATTATTATTATTATTATCTTAACAAATATGTCTGCTATTCTCATACAAATAAATATAGATAATTTTAAGAAACATCAAAATTATATATACTACAGTTACAACGCTTTTCAAATATTATTTTACTATTTTCTGTATTCAGTACATGAGGGTATTGGCTTTGAAAAGAATTTCGACTTCGGGTTTTCGATGAACTTACATGTTTTGAGAGGTATGAAAAATGATTTGGCCATTTTTCTAAAATGCCTATCTGTGTGCAATTTTGTGGCAACTGTATCTCAGTAACTGTTGAGCACGATTTCATACAAATTTTTCATGCATCTTAACATGAATTAGTGCTTTTAAACTTTTGTCGAAAATTACATAAAAGATGGCGTTGCCATTTTGCGTTTTTTCCCCTACATTTTTAACTCATGGTGGTATATAGGATAAAATTCCCTATATACGTACACAATAAAAGTTAATTTCAAAGAACCATTTTGAAATTGAAAATAATAGTATATAATAGTAAAATTCAAATAGGAATTCATTAGAGGGTATATACAGGGGCATTGCTCCCCCAGGGTGTATAAATTTTCAATATGGGTAACTTGCAAAAGAACTCGTGAGTACCTTTAAAACGAATGATTAAACTATTGATCTAATAATTTAAAACAAAGCTATTGATTCTTTTTTATATAAAAAAAGAGTGAGAAAAAAAAAGAAAGGAAGAAACTTGGAATAAAAGCACATTATTAAAGATGTCTTTGAAACATAAAATCGACTTTCTTTGAACATTTATTGATATATTTCTCCGTGATGACAATCGTCTGCATCCATCATGGAATATAACACTGCGCTGCAAAAAAAAATTCGACCCCTGATACCATTCTTGCTGATTCTTATGTAAAATTACCCCCTGAATCCGAATAAGACTACCATTTTGCCCAGTCACCCACCGTTTGCTCGAGACACCACCCTCTTCTTCGATTTTTATCACTGTTCGGAAATTTTATAGCCATGAATTTGATTTGGAGAATGGAAAATAATTAATTTAACACTTAAATAATAATAATGTTTAATACATAACATTAATAACAGATTAAAAAATATGATATGTAATGCATAATTTCAGTAGCAAATCCTCTCCTCTTCCTCCCCCCCCCCTTCTAAATTTTCCCCTTGCCGCAAATGTTGATGTTTTAGAATTTTTCAACTCTGCAGCCCCTCAGAAGATATTTAACAGTTAAAATAATCTCCCACCCCCCCTCCTAAAAATCAAATTTATAGCCATAAAATTACCGAAAAGTGATAAAAGTAGGGGGCCGTCCCAAAAAAATGGTGGTTGTTAGGACAAAATGGACGTTATATTCGAATTCAAGAGGTCATTTTACATAATAATTTGCCAAAATGTTCTTGGGAGCCATTTTCATGCCGAGTAGATTTTAATACTTTATTTGCATTGATTGAATTTGTATAGGGAAATATAGAAGAAAGTTTTTTGATGGTCACAACGTACTAATTTAGCGAGAGATCCCATATATTTTTTTTCTTTATTCTGTTTTCAGTCCCTTTATATATATATATATATATATATATATAATTTAAGGTCTAAACAGTAAAAATATATTTTGATGGAAAGATAAAGTAGTGTGAGCTCCACACGATTATTTTATGAATAACTTTTAAAACAGCCTTTAATTTGTGTGTATAAGTCTATCTTAAATTTAAAAAAAAAGGGGGTGGATACGTACTGTTTATAATAATTATTATCAACAAATGTGTATTTAGAAATGGCAAAAATAAATCATAAAACTTTTCTAAACTTCTGAAAACGAACGAACCTTCTCGTTTAGATTGAGCAATTCATGATTTAAAGAAAAAGTAAAAATATTTACACTATTTAAAATAATTGCTATTTACTATTGTATAAAAAATCAATCAAAAATTATATATATACAGGAGGAAATTGAACGCAGTCTTCGAAAAAATCATTCTCGTAAAGGGGGATTTCTTTCTTTTCCTTTTTTTTTTTTTTTTTTTTTTTTTTTTTGGGGGGGGGGGGGAGAGTAAAGAAAAAAATACTAATTAAGCTACTTGGCGATAGAGGGCGCTGTGCGTGACAAGATCACACATTTTCATGAAAAACTGTACTTATTCTCATGCAAATGTTTACAGGCGTACAAATCCTATTCTATGCGTCCGTCGCCACCACAAATTACAGTTTGCAAATGAGTTATAGCACTACTAA
This sequence comes from Salticus scenicus, assembly GCA_963930645.1. Taxonomy (NCBI): domain Eukaryota; kingdom Metazoa; phylum Arthropoda; class Arachnida; order Araneae; family Salticidae; genus Salticus; species Salticus scenicus. Next base: position 94,148,048 of record OZ005660.1, read on the forward strand.
CTGTGGCTTCAGTCGGCGGTTCTTACCCGAGGGAAAACATCCTCACCAATAACGCTTTATCCACCAAGTCAGCATCGCAATTAAAACTTCATGTATGCACAAGTAGGAGGCAAAATAAAAAATAAACTATTCCAATCGCAAAATTGTGCAATTTATAGGACTTTCATTTGCATATTTTTCTTTCACATTCGTGCGAAAAATTTAACTATTTGTCTAACTATCGTCGACAAAAAATTTAACTATATTTTTTCTTTATAAAAAAAAAAAAAAAAAAAAACCTTCACGAGAAGGATTTTTTTGGAAACCGCGTTCAATTCTACCAACTTATTCAATAGTTATGAATTTTTAAAATATCTACGTACTTACGAGAGACTCTGTATATATCAAAGTAACTAAGAACTGAAAATTTTATGCTGAATGTTTTGCTTAGATTACGTGTTATAAAAGTAGATATAAAATATAAAATCAAGAAATTCTTTAATGATTTTTCTTCAGTGTTAGAGACATAAAAAAAAAAAAGAACTTTTTTTTTTTTTTTTTTTCAGTCTACCTGAAATAACCATCTTTATCAAAAATTATAAAAGAAAAATCAATTTATAATAGATGAAAAATATTTTTTCTTTTTCTTTTTAACATAATTTGAATACTTGATTTTATTGTAAAAAAGAAAAAATTAGTAAATTTAAAATAATTAAATAAAAATAATACATACATACATATGTATATTTGTCTCACATTAGTTTATAATAAATTTCAACCATAATTGTACACATTTCTAAACGAAAATTATTTTATTTTGTCAACATACCATTTCCTTGTTTAAATTCAGAATTACATTGATAAACGAATATATATATATATATAATACAATTATAAATGAAATATATTAAATGGATGCAAAGTTTATGCATGATTCCTTACCACGGAAAATTTATAAGATGTTTCCCGTCTGAAAAATAAATAAATAAATAACTGTTGATAAACTTTATGGCAAATATTCTACTGTGGATTAATAAAATAAGAAAGGCAACTTAATAAAAACTTTTTATCTAAAAACCATAAATAATAAATGAATCTTATATATAGTTGAAGTTAAATAATAATAATAATAAAAAGTATACAAATTTTTTCATGTATTTTCCATAAATTACGGTAATAAAAATATGTATCAGAATTTTATAACAAAATGCCATAAAATACAAAAATACGTAACAAATTCAGCGCATACGCAATTTGAAAACAGCATACAAATGTTATACTATACGCATGCCTACTTTTTCTCGTATGATAAAGGGCCTTGAGTAATTATTTGGATCCGAAACAATTGTCGGTTGTTTCTTATTTTTATAATGTATATGTAAGTTCTTTTTCTACAACTTTTAATACCATTTTTTTTTTTTTTTTTTTTTTTTTTTTTTTGCTTTGTTCTGTAAAGACAACTCTTATAATTTAATAAGGTTATAGCAGAGATTTATTTTAGAACGACAAGACAATAAGTAACTAAAAACATTTTTATAAATTTTCTTGATGTAATAATACAATAAGGCTAGCAAAAGTTTCTTTCAGAATGAAAAAAAAATGAAAACTTTTTTGGTGCAATAATATAAGGCTAGCAGAGTTATCATTCAAAATAACAATAAGTGTAATGCCGGCGAGTCCCACACCCCTATGGAGGGGGAATATATGTCATGGCAACCCTAAAAGGGGTCAAGAGGGATGCTGAGAAAAGCATCAGTGAATGTGTGTGAGCTGGTTTTGAAGAGACAGAGGAGGTTGTCCTGCTGGTCTCTATACTCGGGGAATGCCTAACCTGACAGCGTTATAGATAGTATAGACCTTTTTACTCACTTGGCGTTAATTAAGTTACTAAAACGGGCGATTTAGCAATGATTTCGGGAATTTTTTTTCCGATTGAAGTTATATATTTTTTAAGAGTATATATATATTTTCTTTGGAAATGAATTCACTCTAAAAATTGGTTACTTACAATCTTTTGTAGATCTATATTACTACAAATTGAGTAGTATACTTAATTTTTACCTTAAGAAAAATAAATAAATAAAGAAAATAATAATAATGCATAAATGTTTTGAAAAAGAAAAATATATATATATGATTTAAATATTGTCTTCTAACGTATAGTATAATTTTGCAGAATAGAAATGTATTTGACTGAATGTGTTACTATGGAAAACTGGTTTAGTATAAAAAAAAAAAAAAAAAAAAAACAGATGTTTAACGTTTGTGAAATAACAAATTGTAATAGATTTTCAATTTGCATTATCATTTATAGGTAAAACAGTAAATTTTAAAAGTAGTAGGAACATAAGAGAATGGAAAAAGTTTAATGCTTTCATGAAAATTTTAACAGTAAAAAAAAAAAAAAAAGTATACATATATATTATTTAAAATAAGTAAAAAAAATATAGTGAATTTTCATATGCAGAGGCAATTTCCTTTTTCAATTTGTTTATGCATTTATTTGTCTTTATGAACCAATTTTTTATATTAGATATGAATATGAAAATTTTTGTATTCATTTCTCAATAAAGTTACTCAACTCAGAATTTATGTGAAAGAGAAATGAATTTTAATTTACCAATAAATATGATTTTTCTTGATGTCTTTATTCAATGTTGACAAACATACCTTCGTGATTACTATTTTAAAAATATTGAGTTGAAACATTCATTTTCATAACATGTTTAGGAGAATGGATTGTGATTTTTATAGATAAGAAAAAGCGAAATTGTTGTGCTATTCGATTCTTTGGACTATGAATGAGAACATGATAGCATTTTTCAATTTATTTCCATGTATACAGTAGATAAGAATGTTTTGATATTAATGTGATATTAAAAAAAAAAAAAGAAAGAAAGAAAGAAAGAAAGAAATCTTAAAATTTTCGGAAACAATGCTTCCAAACAATTTTTTAAGGACGTAAGGACTATTTTTTTTTTTTTTTCTTTTTTCCTTTGGCCTAATTAAAATATATATATATTATAAATTGAGAGATAATGTTAGACAGAAATTTATATTGTAATTGTTTCTAAGGTATGTTTCTAAGGCGATTTAGCGATGATTTGGGAAAGTTTTTTTTTTTTTTTTTTTTTTTTTTTTTTTCGATTTAAGTAAAAATATTTTTTTAGAGTATATTTTTTAGTTTCTTTGGAAATAAATTTACGCTAAATTCATTACTTACAATTTATTGTGAATCCATATTACTGCAAATTGAGTAATATACTAAATCTTACCTTGAGAGAGAAAAAAAAAAGTTTAAATACTTTTTTAAAAAAAAGTTAAAAAAATTAAAGTTTAATATTTTGAAAAAGGAAAATAAATAAATAAATAAATATTATCTGTATGTATATTTTTTTTGTCTTTGTTTTCTTTAAAGATAAACTTATTTATTTATTTATTTATTTTTTAATATACTTTAAAAATATTTCGAATATATTTTGGCAGAAAAATTATTTTTTCATAAGATTTAAACTGTGATTTATAAATGGCAGTATCTTCTGAGGAGAAAATGAACAAAAAGTTCTGAATGAAGAAAAGATAATAGATTTTCAATTTGCATTATTATTTACCCGTTAATCAGTAAATGTTAAAAGCAGTAAAAAAATGAGAAAGTGGAAATAATTTAATGCTTTTATGAAAAACTTAAAACTTAAAAAAAATATTAATTTAAAATAAATAAATAAAGTGAATTTTCATATGCAGAGGCAATTTCTGTTTACAATTTGTTTATACATTCATTTTGTCTGTACCCCGATTTTTTATGCTAAATGTGAATATGAAAATTTTTATATTCATTTCTGAATAAAGTTAAGAAACTCACAATTCATGTGAAAGGAAAACGAATTTTAATATACTTATAAATATGATTTTTCTTGATGTCTTTATTTAATACTGATAAATACATACCTTTGCGATTGCTATTTTTTAAAAACTGAGTTGAAACATCTATTTTCATAGCATTTTTATGAGGTTGGATTGAGATTTTTTTAGATAAAAAAAGGGGAATGTTTCGTTATTCAATTCTTTGAAATATGAATGAAAGCATGACATTTCATGCATTTTTCAATTTATTTTGATATATTGAATGAATAATGCTTTGATATTAACGAGATATTAAATTTAAAAGCAATCTTAAAATTTTCAGAAACAATGTTTCCAAACTTTTTTTGAGGACGATTTCTTTCAGCCAGCATAGACTAAATAAAAACGATTTATCTTTTCATTTTATGATTTTTTTTATTATTATTTATTTTTTCCTTTGGCACAGTTAAAATATATATATATATATGTGTATTAAAGGTAAAATTGAGAGAATGTTCGAGAGAATTTTTCAGAAATTTATATAGTAACCGTTTCAAAGGGCTGCAATTTATAAACAAAGTTAAGAACCCAATCCCTTTTTTTTTTTTTTTTTAAGGATATTTGTATATTTAAATCGAAAAATAGCTATTGTAGTAAATTATGTAGAGCAATTGCAGAAAATGAGTGAAAATTCCGTCATACTTGATTACTGAAAAACTTAGCAATTGAATCAATACCAATTTTGTAGCCATTTGAAATTAATTTAGGTATCTGAAAATAAAATGTTTTTGACTTTTGTGTAGCTTTTGGAAGAACTTCGAGGCATTTTTATGAATATAGGAGGCTTGTCAGAAGTACAGTTTCATGGATACACAATAAATAAATAGGCTTCTTTCACAAAATTATACTATGTGTAGGACAGAATTTAAATTTCATTTCAATTCACTTGACCACTATCAGCCTTTATTTATTTATTTATTTTTCATTTAATTTAAACATAATGGTTGTTAAATAATATAGTTTTTATTCACTCGATGAAATTATTTTACCAGCTAAATACAAAGAATTATAAGTAATAATTCTATTCAATGTAAGCTTTTTCTAATCAAAATTTTTTATAATGATATCTTTAAAAGTAAATATTTTAAACTACAATATAGAAATTGCTACAGAATTGCTCTATATATGTTTAAAATTTTGTAATTTCTCTCCAAGGTATCGATCCATTTGTTATAAAGTCTGCAACAGTATTTATTTCCTAATTAATTTTCTTTAAGTAAATATCCATTAAAATAAAATTTGTTTTACAATGGAATGCTTGCTAATTATGTAATTTCGGCTTTAAATAATTGATCTGTAAAAAAAAAAAAAAAAAAAAGGAGATTTTTTAGTATATAGTGCATTGTATAAATTAATGTAAACACCAGATTATTTGTTGATATTGGGAATAAAAATATTTTATCTAACAACGCATAGACGAATTGAAACTATATTATCAATGTAATAATAATAACAAAAAAATATATATATTTATCGAAATACATTTTTCCTCATTCCTGTTAGTTTGAATATTTCATTGACATGTTTGGTATGAATCTGGTGTAAAAATTTCCGAAAAGTTCAAATCCGTCAAAATTTTTACTCTGTCTTTAATAGTTGTGAAATTAAAGAAACGGACTGTGCATTAATTATCTTCAAATTTTCGGAAATAAAGTAATCTATTAGCCACACCTAACTGCTTCGCACTCACAATAGGGGTTAAAAGGTTGCTTCCGGTATTCCCTCTTCCGCCAATATTTCGCCAACAGACTTTCTTCGCGAAACAATACATTCATATACAATTTATGCTTATCTATTACAAAAAATACCATGTGTTAACATAAATATGATTAGTTTAAATAAACAATCATTTTTCAATTACCTGAATTAAAAAAAGTCGATTAAAAAGTTTATTACACTTAAATATAGTAAAGAACTATTTTCTATCGCGGAAGTACAAATTCTACAGGCTTGTACACACTGTCAACTTATCCTTTCCCCGAGTATAGCTCAAATCTATTATTATTGTTTTATGCACTATGAGAGTGCCAGAACGTTGCTTAAATCATCAGATAGATCTTTGTATATATAAGTGTGTAAATATTTATTAAATGCTGCAATTGTTAGCGAGATCGGTGACTGTTTATCTGGAAACATTTTCCCCACACCTGTACGTACCTCGACGAACCAAACATCAAGCTCCTACAATAAGTAATAATAATAATAATAATAATAAAAAGTAAACTTTTTTGATGTAATAATATAATAAGGCTAGCAGAGTTATCTTTCAGAATAACAATAAGTAATAAAAAAGGAAAAATTTGTAAACTTTTTTGATGTAATAATATAATAAAGATAGCAGAGATATCTTTAGAATGACAATAAGTAACTAAAAACATTTTTTGATGTGATAATATAATATGCGGCTAGCAGTTTTCTTTCAGAATGGCAATAAGTAACCAAGAACATTTTTGTAAACTTTTTTTAAAGCAATAATATAATAAGGCTACCAGAAATAAAGTTGTAACAAATAAAATAAAGCATATATATGCCATAAAGTTCTCTTAAAATATGAAAGGCATTTGTTTTGTAAAATACTCCGAAAGTCGATTTAAAAGGTTTATAAAGATATATTTCAGAATGACAATAAGTAACCAAAAAAGTTTTGTAAATTTTTTTGATCTAATAATATAATAAAGCTAGTGACTAATAGACCGATCTCATAATACAAGAAGGCTGTGGCAAGCAGGGATTACTTTTATAATAACAAGTAACCAAAAACATTTTTTGTAAACTTTTTTGATGTAATAAGGCTAAGAGAGTTTTCTTTGAGAATGACAATAAGTAACCAAAAATATTTGTGTAAACTTTTTTAATTTAATAATATAATAAAGCTAATGGCTAGCAGAGATTTCTTTCAGAACGGCAAGTAACCAAATTCATTTTATGTAAACTTTTTTGATGTAATAATATAATATAAGGCTAGCAGACTTTCCTTTCAGAATGACAATAAGTAACCAAGAACATTTTTTGTACACTTTTTTCAAGTAATAATATAATAAGGCTATCAGAAATGAAGTTGTAACTAATAAAATAAAGCATATATACGACATCAAGTTCTCTTTAAATATGAACGGCATTTGTTTTGTAAAATACTCCGAAAGTCGATTTAAAAGGTTTATAAAGATATATTTCACAATGACAATAAGTAACCAAAAAAGTTTTGTAAATTTTTTTGATCTAATAATATAATAAAGCTAGTGACTAACAGATCGATCTCATAATATAATAAGGCTGTGGCAAGCAGGGATTACTTTTATAATAACAAGTAACCAAAAACATTTTTTGTAAACTTTTTTGATGTAATAATATAAAGCTAAGGGAGTTTTCTTAGAGAATGACAATAAGTAACCAAAAACATTTTTGTAAACTTTTTTAATTTAATAATATAATAAAACTAATGGCTAGCAGAGATTTCTTTCAGAACGGCAAGTAACCAAATTCATTGTATGTAAACTTTTTTGATGTAATAATATAAGGCAAGCAGAGTTTTCTTTTAGAATGACAATAAGTAACCAAAAACATTTTTGTAAACTTTTTTGAAGTAATAATATAATAAGGCTACCAGAAATGAAGTTGTAACTAATAAAATAAAGCATATATACGACATCAAGTTCTCTTTAAATATGAACGGCATTTGTTTAGTAAAATACTCCGAAAGTCGATTTAAAATATATATATAACAAAACACGTACAGCACAATATATATTGATATTATACTATGAATATTATCATTTGAAAGGCACTTTCTCATATCTTCTAATTCACTTTCTTTCTCATAACTTTCTTCATAAATTTCATAACTTCGGATTTCACATTTAAATGTCAGAACATCTTCTGGCACATAACGCAACTTGTTCAACCCGAAGTAACCTTTAAACAAACGTTTTTTCTTCACACGAAACGTAATTTCCTCGTTAAAAGAAGGTGTGAAATATATTTCTTTAGAAGCTTCCATTGGTCGCAAATCAAAGGAATCCAAAATAATCAAACGGACATCCACAAACAAATTTTCCATTTCACACGTTTTTCCATCACGTATCAAAATGAAAATAATATCATCAACGTCAGACTTTATATTCACAGACCATTCACAGCGTGTGAAAACGTTGTAGTATTTAGGGCTTTCATATAAACCACGACAAAGTTGTAAAGGAAATTTTTCAATTTGTTGTGAAAAAGAGTATTCACCGGTCATTTTCATACAAGTTCGACCTGCTCGTTTCCGATTTTTATCCAAAATTTCAAATTCTTCCATTGAAATTTTTCTAAGTTCAGAATAAACGATTAAATGCTAGATATAATTTCATTTACTGATACTGATTCAGCCATTCATGGGAATAGTGAAAAAAGGCTTTTAAGCTCTCTATGAGTAATGGGCAGTAACATTGATCTTACAGTCTTTTTTACAAGACGATGTAAACTGAACAGCCGTGAGCGTTAGTCATCTTTTTATGACGATTTCGTTCGAATCTCGAATGAAAATGAAAGAATGGTTTCCGCCGAACCGAGATGTGTTGAGTCTAGTAATTTATTTCAGCTTCAGCTAAGCAGTTATTAACAACATCCTGTAAGGGTTGCCATGAGAGAGAGTGCGCTGGTAAAAATATCTAATCTGAGAGGAAAAAAACAAATTTGCAGCCGACAGCAGTGATGCCAGATCGAAATTTTAAAATTTTCCACATTTCGCTGGAAAATTTCCCTTTTTGGCATAAAATTTCCCTCAATTGCTCAACATACAAAGCTTTGAAGCTATTCAAGGTAAAATAACTTGCACTGAATATGGTGTTGTGTAAGGGTTAATGTATATTATCCACAATTTCATGCCGTCTAGCGGTCTTTTAATTAAATGCCACTCTTTTTTAATCGTAAACTTCATATTATTCAATCGAAAAAAATGACAGTAAAATATTACTAAAGTTCAATATTAAAAATGTGTGTTATTCAATTAAAAATAGGTAAAAGCCCTGTGTGTTGGACATAGACCTGGGTAAAATGCACTTCATAAGTGTCTTTCTAAGGAATTTTGATCAATATTTGTGCGTATTTCTGAGAAAATCAGGTAATGCTTTGAATGACTAGACCGAATGAAAGTAAATCGATATAATTTTTTTTTTTCAGAATATGTTAGATTATTATTACAAAAAGATGAAAAAATTGCATTGATTAGCTTTAAAGATCACACACATAGAGAAATTAGTTCGGATAGTTTGAGTTGGAGGGAAAAAATCTAACAAAAAATACTTTAAAAACTGACAAAGTAAAATTTCCCTTTTTAAGAAAAAAGTTCCCCTTTTCCCTCAATATCTAAAAACGCATCAGAATTTCCCACTTTGAGGGAAATTTCCCGCAATCTGGCAGCACTGGCCGACAGTAAACTCAAGCCTCACTTACAGTGTTGCCAGATTGGGGATTTTTTGGGCTTCTGGGAACAATTTTTGAGGGCGAATGTTTGTGTGGAATTTCTAGGGGATTTTTGAAAATTTTGGGATAGAAATTTGGGGAATTTTTGAACTTATTTTTGACTTAGTTTAGTATACTTAAAGTTTACAGCATTGCCAACTGTAGGATTTTGTCTCCACGCGTAGGGTCTTTTAATAGTTTTCTTTAGCATATAGGTCTTTTGAAGGTACTCCTTCTCCTCAACACAGCCTCGGGATATCCTGAGGATGAAAGTTCATCTTGTATACATGAATACATCCTCAGCACTAAAGTACTTTAGGCAAATTAAAAATTTTCCGACAACTTCTTTGTATATTATTTTTGTACGTGGGGATTTTTTTCGAAAATGAGCGTCATTTGGGGAAAAATTTGGTCTTAAATCTGTTAAATATATATATATATATATATATATATATAATTTAATTAATTAATTAATTAATTTTTAAGAAAATTACTTTTTAGCAGAAATTGAATTGGGGATTTGTTTGGAAAAAACTCCCTGATTTGGGGAAATTTGAAAGCCTGTTTGGGGAAATTGACTGTCAACCATCTGGCAACGCTGCTCAGTTACCACACTTAAAAAAAAAAAAAATCACGCAGTTACCACATTGCATTAGCGTAACGCAATTATTCTGATAGCCAATATATTTCGTTCTAATTATTCTTTCTACTGATTCACCCATTTACGAGAATATCCTAGAAAGAATACGAACTCTCTATAACAATAAAATGTAGAAACATTAATTCTATTATTATTTTATTTTTTATCATGCCAATGTAAACAGAATAATGGTTAGAATTAGTCGTCTTTTCATGACTATACTTTCAAACGAAATTTCTGCCGATTGCCGTGTCTAAAACTGGTAAATTGGTTAGGTATAATTTCATTTCAGTCAAGCAGTCATTTACAGTCATCAAGCAGTCTTACGTCACGGAAGATCGGTCGATTTCATCCAATCCCCACGATCCAACATGTATCATATGAAGTGTTGATTGGATAAAATCGGCCGATCTTCCATGACACAGAGCTCAGCTCGGAGGCATTATTACAGGAGGTGTTGGACTAAGACCGACTGACTGCAATGGAGTCCTGGGTCTGAGGGACAGTATCCTTTGTGAGGGTTCTTTATAAGGGGTCCTAGCCTGTATTTACACAAGTTTCGGAGAAAACCATGGAAAACTCCGATCGGCTAGGCTTACGAGCGCGACCTGGGATCGAACCCGGCACCTCACGTCAACCAGCTTTCAGCGCAGAACCGCTCGGTCGCTGGTGGACCTTCAGAACCGCATCTGAAGCTATTAATTAGCCCTTCATAATCGTTCTTGAACAAGGTTAGTCAAATACTTTTCAATATTTTCTTCATTTAGCGGCACAATAAATCTGCGGGACCCAAATAAAGTATAAGATACTGATGTTATTTTAAAATCGAGAAATCTAGTTAGCAATAAATCCTTTAGGATGTTTCAAATAATCTCTAGATCACTTAAGATAATTAAAAATAGTTAAGTTCTTAATAGACGAAATTTCTCAAAATTCTTCAAAACTGTATAATTTCTTAATAATTCTCAGAAGTAACAAGATCAGTGGCAAAACAGAATGAATCTAGGTCCTAATTTTAATTATTTACAAAATTTTGTAATATAGCTAAACTTTTTCAAAAGTTAAGTTTCAAGGAATTAAAGGATTCACTTTTTACTTTCTCTTACCCATAGGGTCGAGAAACTATTATTTTAGGGCCAAATTTTTGAACGTCAGTTTTTGTTATATTTACATGTTCTGGGGTCACCTGAACACGAAAATCATGTTTTTAGCGAATGGTCTGTGTGTCTGTTATCAGCATATTTCAAGAACAAATAGTAGCAGAAATTCCAAACTCGGTATTCTAAATGTCTATCATATAGGGATGCTACAGTAAGCTATTCGTTGAGATGAAGCAAATGGTTCGTGTACAGGGACACTCAAAAGTATTCAAATACATTACGTCTATGGGGGAAATTGCAGATAAGTAGAGTTTAACATCTATAGACTGCACTAAACCAAATGAAACGAATATATATTTTTTGTAATAGAGATGGTCAACTGGGAAAACATTTTGTGTATGTAGGAGCCTCGCCTCCCCCACTGGGGGGGGGGGGCAAGTCTCCCCTCGAAGGGAGTAAATTTTCATGATGGGTATCTTTTAAAAGAGTTCGCCAATACCTTTAAAACGAATGGTTGAACCATCGATCTGCGATAATTTAAAATAAAGTTATCGATTTTTTTTTTTCTTAACGTAATATTGAGAACAAATTCAACTTTTTCTTTTTTATGTTTAGTGTTTTACTACTCAAAGATTAACTTAAAAACGAATAATTTTCGGAGATCCAAATGTTGTATTTTGAAGTTAACATAAGTTTGTTGCTGGAAAAGTTTGATCAAGATTGATAAGTATCAATGAATGTTACGTGTGAAAATTGTCTGTATAATTTTAAGTACATTTTAATTTTAATAACAGAATTAAATTCTATATAAATGTAGGTGCATTAATGAAATCCCCTCACACAGAACTAATTATCATATAAAACTCTTGAAGCCTAATTTGAATTGTTTATTATAGGTTTACATAACAGTACTCGTTATCTTGCCTCTTAATCTCCAAGCTGTATTTATAATATTAAATTTCAGGGTAAAAGAAAGTCGTGTGAGTAACATACCAGATTATTTTATTTGTAAAAATTATAGTCTTTAAAACTTTAAGGAAATTACAAATTATATACAATGCCGATTCACTTTAAAGAAATTACAAATTACATAAACACTTTATATATTAAACTTTATATATTATTAAACTTTATACAATTTATGCCATTATTCTTCATCTATTTCATCATGCATGGGAAGTTAGGTAATGGTGGTAATTTCGGACTTCAAATTTTTGACACATTTTGAGGTGTGAGGAATACAAAATTCATAAAACCAGTGTGGTGTCCATCTGTAAAGTGTCTGTTAGCGTGGTAATCTGTGTATACACGATATCTCAAAAGTAAATGCATAATCGCCGAGAAGTCGGACCAATTTTAAAAACATCATTTATGATACTAGCAAGATTACTATTGTTTTGAAACCTTCTAATGTGAAAATATCATAAATTACTCGAAATTTTTGATTATCTTAATGTGGAAAAATAGTGCGAAATTTCGTTTAAATGTGCGTACAAAGGAATAGCGCAAAGGTATGATACCAGCTTTTATCACCAGTTTTCGGTACTTTTACTGTAGTGATAACATATCTGGAATATCATTTATGTCTTTAAAATATTCTTCAATACATTTACTTATGTTGAACCAAATACTTATAGACATTATTCTACAATCTGATGAATAAGAACATATTAAGCTAAAAAAATTATGTTTTCTGCAATTTCATTAATCGACAAAAATGTATATTAATAGCTGAATTTTTTATCATCAGATTTTTGTAGATAAAGCCAATACAATTAGTATTTTGTATTTAGACATGAAAACTGAAATTAAACTTTCATAAACTTTAATGACAAGTATCTTTAACATATTAAATTTGACACAATTGTATTGTATGAATGCGGAGGTATAGACATGAAAATCACGGCTAGTATTTTTTTTTTTTTTTTTTTATAATTTATAAACAAGTTAATTAATAAATAGCAATAAAGTATTTTTTATCAGAAAAAACAAATCTTTAATAATAAGTATATTATAAATTGAATTAAGTGCAGTTTTCTCATATAGAAATCAAGAAATAGTAATGAAGCAAATTTATACTATGGAATAATTTGAAGATTGTTTACTTAAAAAAATTCATGTGTAAAGCTCATTCATTTAATGAACAGAAATTGTATTTAATAGCTGCATTTTTAATATTGTTATTTGTATTTTATAGATAAGTTATTTAATAAATAGAAATTAGTAGTTTGTATTAGGGAAAAAAACTGAAATTAAAATATGAAAACTTTAATAATAAGTATATTACAAATTAAATTAGATGCAATTTTCTCATGAAATCCATGAAATAGCAATGAAGCAAATTTACACTGTGTAATTATTTGAAAATTGATTACTTTAAAAAATCTATCTGTAAAACTCTTTCATTTAATTAACAAGAATAATATTTAATAGCTGCATTTTTAATATTTTTATTCATATTTTATAGACAAGTTAATTAATAAATAGCAATTAATTATTTTTTATCAGAAAAAAAAAATCTTTAATAATAAGTATATTATAAATTGAATTAGATGTAATTTTGTCATGTAGAAATCAAGAAATAGTAATGAAGTAAATTTATACTATAGATGTAATTTTGTCATGTAGAAATCAAGAAATAGTAATGAAGTAAATTTATACTATGTAATAATTTGAAGATTGGTCACTTTAAAAAAATCATGTGTAAAGCTCATTCTTTTAATTCATAGAAATAGTATTTAATAGATGCATTTTTAATATTATTTTTTGTATTTTATAGATAAGTTATTTAATAAACAGAAATTAGTATTTTGTATTAGGGAAAAAAAATAATAATAAATGAAATTAAAATATGAAAACATTAATAATAAGTATTATACAAATTGAATTAGGTGCAATTTTTCATGTAGAAATCAAGAAATAGTAATGAAATAAATTTATACTATGTAATAATTTGAAGATTGGTTACTTTAGAAAATTCATGGGTAAAGCTCATTCTTTTAATTCACAGAAATAGTATTTAATAGATGCATTTTTAATATTTTTATTCATACTTTATAAACAAGTTAATTAATAAACAGCAATTAAGTATTTTTTATCAGAAAAAATCAATCTTTAATAATAAGTATATTATAAATTGAATTAAGTGCAATTTTCTCATATAGAAATCAAGAAATAGTCATAAAGCAAATTTATACTATGCAATAATTTAAAGATTGGTTACTTTAAAAAAATCATGTGTAAAGCTCATTCTTTTAATTCACAGAAATAGTATTTAATAGATGCATTTTTAATATTATTTTTTGTATTTTATAGATAAGTTATTTAATAAACAGAAATCAGTATTTTCTATTAGAGAAAAAAAAAAAAAAAAAACTGAAAATATTAATACTAAGTATTGTACAAATTGAATTAGGTGCAATTTTGTCATATAGAAATCCAGAAATAGTAATGAAGCAAATTTATACTATCTAATAACTTGAAGATTGGTTACTTTAAAAAATTCATGTGTAAAGCTCTTTCATTTAATTAACAAAAATAATATTTAATAGCTGCATTTTTAATATTTTTTATTCATATTTTATAGCCGTTAATTAATAAATAGCAATTAAGTATTTTTTATCAGAAAAAAAAAAACTTCAATAATAAGTATATTATAAATTGAATAAAGTGCAATTTTCTCATATAGAAATCAAGAAATAGTAATGAAGCGAATTCTTACTATGCAATAATTTAATGATTGGTTACTTAAAAAATTTCATGTGTATAGCTCATTCATTTAATTAGCAGAAATAGTATTTAATAGCTGCATTTTTAATATTATTATTTGTATTTTAAGGATAAGTTATTTAATAAATAGAAATTAGTAGTTTGTATTAGAAAAAAAAAAAAAACTGAAATTAAAATATGAAAATATTAATAATAAGTATTATACAAATTGAATTAGGTGCAATTTTGTCATATAGTAATCAAGAAATAGTAATGAAGTAAATTTATACTATGTAATAACCTGAAGATTGGTTACTTTTAAAAAAATCATGTGTAAAACTCTTTCATTTAATTAACAAAAATAATATTTAATAGCTGCATTTTTAATATTTTTATTCGTATTTTATAGATAAGTTAATTGAAAAATAGCAATTGTGGCTATTTTGTATTGGAAGGGGAAAAAAAACTGAAATTAAATATGAAAGCTTAATAATAACTTAATAAGTGTCTTACATATTTAATTAACAAAAATAATATTTAATAGCTGCATTTTTAATATTTTTATTCGTATTTTATAGATAAGTTAATTGAAAAATAGCAATTGTGGCTATTTTGTATTGGAAGGGGAAAAAAACTGAAATTAAATATGAAAGCTTAATAATAACCTAATAAATGTCTTACATATTAGGTTTGACACAATTCCATTATAAGAATGCTGAGATATAGATATGAGAAAGATGTCAGTAGTTGAGCGATATCCAGCAATACTTATTAAGAAATAATTTTATTTACATGTGCTCTATATAGTAGATTCTGTGCAGTATTGTCAGATTCACAAATATAAAAATGATAAATAAACAAATACATAAAATGTGCCATTGTACCAACACTATTAACGATATACATTAAAACATTGGTAAATCAATTTATTTTTTATTTTTTATGTTAAGAGCAGACAATATCTAATTTCACCGACAACCGTGGCCCATGTTATTCTATGGGAAAATTTGTCTCCATAATTATTCATTACTAATTGTTTTTTTTTTTTTTTTTTTTTTTTTTTCGTTTTCACATTCAGAAAGTTCACAATCGTTAAATTAGTACTCATTTTCCAAAAATTGATTTTTTTAAATTTTAAGTATTTAATTTTGCGGTTAAAAAATAAGAAAAATGTAAATTGTGTGAAAATTTACATTTTCAAACTAAAAAAAAAAAAAAAAAAAAAAAAAAATCAATTTTTTGAAAAAGAGTACTAACTTAAAGGTTGTGAATTTTCTGAATGTGAAAACGGAATTTAAAAAAGTACATTTGGTAATGAGTAATTATAATAACAAATTTTCCCATAGAATAACATGGATCACAGCTGTCGGCAAGATCAATTTTTGTCCGCTCTTAATCACCTTATATGAGGTGGAAACATTCAAACCGTGTTTTCTCCAAAAATAAAATTTAAGTTAGTGATTTTTATTTAAACTTAACATAATATAGTATGTATACATATCTTCCTAGATATGCCTACATGTCTCCCTAGTAACTAGTAATGCAACTAAACAAACGATAATTAGGGATTAAGTTTAGTTACTTTTTTAATTTATTAGTGTTTTTTGTGTTTTCTAAAAAATTGTATCCGAAGGAAAAACACGGTTTGAATGTTTGCTCCTCATGTATAAAACTTACTGCTATTCATTTTATGTGTAATAAGATAGCAGTACAAGTTCCATTTCCACATCGATGCAAGTCAAAATCTAACAAACAATCAGAATATATGTATATATATATATATATATATATAATTTGAGTAATTTAATTCCTTTGCAACACTCAGCAAATGAAAGATAGATGAAAATACCAACATATGAAATTTTAAATGAGATGTATTTCGAATAAAATTATTGTCACGATGATAATTTAATTTGATTACACTGATTAGTTAAAACTTGTTAAAGTACTTACGCAGAAGAGAAATGACGCAAACATAACACATAAGCTTAACGATGAGATAATTTGCAAAAACAATTAAACCAATAGAAACATTCTTCAGATAATAGAAATGGAAAGAGATAAATTAACCAAAAGGATCCGATAAAAGAAAAGAGAATTCATGAAATGAAAAATAGAATTTTAAATGCTGAAAACCAGAAATGTTCACACTTCAGGAAACTTACACCTCTGTCAGCATAATGCGAGATTTCGGAAAGCTGTATAGCTAATTCAAGCAATATACAACTCAAGTCTCTATCTTACAACAAAACAAAATAAAAAAGGAAATTAGATTAAACAGTAACACAAACCAAAATTTAAAAATGGAATAGGTATTTTTAATAAGTCCACATGTGAACGATTCCTTACAGAGAGAGTAGAAATAAACAGGTTGCCAAAACGAACATTAGGGAAAAGAAAAGATTAAAAGTAAAGAAACGATTAATCGGTCTAGGTGCTACTGAAATGAAATAAATGAATGCATTAAGTGATAGTTTTTAATCTTTAAAATTTAAAAGCTAATAACAATATTAAAAAGGTGATAGTTAAAAAAGGATTATTTAATTTTAACGTTAATCTTTTCAAATTTTCAATTTATATTTAACGTTCAACGTAACTTGAGCAAGCGCCATCTTACGTGAAAAAAGTAATTTACTATTGAGTATTTACAGAAAATGTACGATTTAACTTACAATTTTTACTTTAGTTTAGTTTAATTTTTATTCTTAAGCAATCTCATCAAAAGGCCAACATGTGATGACTACGACATTATGATTATGTTTATTGATGAATTATTATTATTTTTATTATGTATTTGTTTATTTATTTACTTTTAATTGTTAAATAGGTTTTTTATTTAATTTTAGATTTTATTAAAATTAATGACACCGCCAAATTTGATTATGCGTTGAATGAAATCTTAAGTTTTAACAATTAAACAAATATTAAGTAAGACTTGAAACTTACATAATATATATACACATTAAGTATTGGCCTTTTCTAACAATATTCACTATCAACAACAAAACACTGCTGTAAAATTACGATTTAGATTTCTGTATAGAAATAGTGGCTGAAAAAGAAAGCAGAAATCTCATTCTTGGAATCATCAGTCAATATCAGGATTCAGCTAAGTTACCAAGAAACTTTAATTTACGAGTATTAGGTTTTCAGTTAACTTTTATTTAATAATTCTATCATACACACTATTAGACTTTTCTTTTTAAAAACAAATTACGCCGTGCTCAACTTACGCAAAAATTCTATCCAAAAAGATGTTAGAAGAACTTGTGAATTGTTCATGCTTAGATATGGAAGTAAAATGAAAAAAAAGAAAAAAGGAAAAAGAAGAAAAGAAAAGAAAAAGAAAGAAAAGTAAAAAAAAAGAAAAAAGAGAGATTTGCCATAGGCAACAGAAAAGTTTTCTGCTCAAATTTCGAACCTTTATCATGATATTTTTTAAAAACACAATAATTAACCAGAAACGTTTTTTAAACAAATAGAAAGATATCAAATAATATACAAAGAAAAATGATATAGATATTATCACATTGTGCTCTTGTAGTATCTTTATTAGAAAGGGGAATCGTTTAGAAAAATAAGTAATATTTTGATGGAAAAGGTAATGTAGATAAATGCATAAAAATATATATGTCAGATACATTATCAGTGGTTTTACTAGAAAAAATGTCGTACCAAAAATATGATGTGAGAGGAATTCCCTAGTATAATTTAATTCACTTCCCTTATTGTAGCTTTTTTCATAAGTTTCACAGCCTTTGATTTCGCATTTTAGTGTCAAAACATCTTTTGGCACAAAGCGCAGTTTGTTCAGCCCGCAATATCCTTCAAATAGGCGTTTTTTCTCTACGCAAAACACGACTTCCTCGTTAAAAAAAGACGTGAAATGTATTACTTTAAAAGCTTCCATTGAACGTATGTTGAACGAATCGAAAATAATCAAACGTACATGCACTAACTGACGTTCCATTTCGCATGTATTTTCATTGCGTCTCAAACAGAAAATAATATCATCACCATCAGCCATTATTATGAGGGACCATTGGCAACGGGTGAAAACATTGTAATACATAGGACTTTCATAAACACCAAGTTGAAGTTGCCACGAAAATTTTTCAATTTGTTGTATAAATGAATCTTTTCCGATCACCTTCACACAAGTTCGACCTGCTCGTTTCTGATTCGTATCGGATGTTTTAACTTCCATCGAAATATTTTGAAATTCAGAACAGATAATCGAATACTGAATAAAATGTCATCCACTAATTCAATAGTTGACTTTATAGGAACTAATTGTCAAAAAGTATTTTTCCTATAAACTACCGCATGCTGAAATATTTATGTTGTCCATTTTCTCAGACAAACGCATTGTAAAATCAATATTCTTAGTGATAACGAGTCAAATAAGATGAATCTAATTTCATGAAACAGTTATTTATATTTTATCAGTGTTGCCATGAGAGTTATCTCTGTTAGAAAGAGTTGTTATCTAATAGAAGATTCAAAATTTCTTCTTACATTATAGATTTTAAAGTACTATAACAGATAATAAAACATCATAAAATTAATAGAAAATATTTTCCTCAAGCTTTAAAGTTTTAAAACATCGCTTATATACTTTTAATTACAAGTACGTTTTCAATTTTAATATTTATTATTTCAAAATTTTTTTGCCTCCAATAGCCAGAAAAAAAAAGACAAAATTTTTATATGATCCCACAGACTAATAATTGCGATATATATATATATATTGGAAACCTTTTCAAACATTGCATTATATGAAACCAAGTATCACATGAAGAACTATAAAAAATGAATGAAGTTGACGAAAGGAAAAATAAGCAACTTGATATTGAAGCATACAAATTCATTACTTTTTCAAGGGCATTGAATGAATGTTGTATGCAAATTAGGTGAAAATAACTTCAAATAATATGTAGAAAATAAATTTTAGTAGAAAATAATTTCAAATAATATGTGGATAAAACCAAGATAGAAACAAACTTATGAAGTGGAAAAAACCAAGAAAGAAATAAACATATTAAACTACAAACACCAATTTTTTCAAAATAAATTTTTCAAGTGGAAAAAACCATTTTTACTTTTTTAGTTTTTTGTGTTTTCAGAAAAATTGTATCCGAAGGAGAAATACGGTTTGAATGTTTGCTCCTCATGTATAAAACTTGCTGCTATTCCACTTTATAGGTAATAAGACAGCTATAACAGCACAAGTTCCACTTCTACATCGATGCAAATCAAAATCTAACAAACAATCAGATTTATCATAAAAAACGACAGTTTTTTGAGTGACGCAGCAAAGCTCAAACAAAGCTTAGCAGCGACACTCTATATATACAGCTAATTTAATATGAAAGGAATTTGGAATATATATATATATATATACATCTATTTATTTAAGTACTAGCAGGCTTTTCCATCTTCGCTGGTCACTATATTTAAAGGAAACTCTTTTTTATATAGCTTTTGGAAAAAAAAAAAAAAAAAAAAAAAAAAAAAACTGAAATCGCTCAAAAGTTCGCTTGGGTTCCCGCTGCCGCAATGGCTTACCCGTGGGCGTCCATTTGGGTGCTTATCATATACGGCAGTTTGGATATGGACAGTACAGAAAAATTTGAAGTAGCCCTTTTATATTTGAATCCCAGTTACATATGAACGACATTATACGTGATGTATATAATATTTGCTTTCACGTTATTTCCTATATTTATTTGATTTAATCGATCAACCATAAAATGACAGAAATTTCAAGCCAAATATAATATTACAATATTCTATGATCGGCTACGTCTATCGCATGAGACATTTTTTTTTTTTTTTTTTTTTTTTTTTTGTGGTTATATATATTTTGTGCTTAGTTAATAGTAGTTGGTATATAGAAAAATAAATAAATTAATATGAGAACCTGATCATGGTGCAGCCTTAATATAGCTCCCCTTGTCGACTTTTGAATTTTTATCGCCGTTTTAGACCAAAATATAATGCTATAATAAATTTGATGCGTTACTTGGCCTTAAGTGGCTGTCCTTGGCGAAAAATGTCCGATCTACTTCAGCATCAAAATTTTAAAAAAATGTCCAGAATTATCAATAAGTAAATACCTTTAATATAATGCTGAATTAGCTTTTATGCCAAGCATGATCCATCCGCCGTACTAAATAATAATAATAATAATAATAATAATATATGAAGTTGAGGTATAAAAAAAAAAAATGCTATGAAATAAAATTCAGAAGAAACATGCAAGAGTTGTAATATAACTACTTTATTTTAAAATTATAAAGGTTCATTTTCTCATTCACCAATTTAACATTTAGCATTTTTTTTATTTTTCGCGTGAAAGCATATTTCTTTTTATGTTAAAAAAAATGAAATAAAATAAAATAAAATAAATAAAAATAAAAATACCTCGTACTCTTTTTTGGCAATAATTAAAAATTTAAAAGGCTTATATTAAGGCAATTACCAGTTTATTATTTTCATATTTTAATTAATTTTAAAAAATCTAATCAAATTTCCGCTATAAATAGTAGCCTATGTCCTATTCCAGACTATTATCTATCTCTGTGCCAAATTTCATCCAGACCAGTTTAGCCGTTGTGGCGTGATTGAATAGCAAACATCCATCCAAACTTTCGCATTTATAATATTAGTATAGATTGCCCTTTTCTAACAATATTCACTATCAACAACAAAACACTGCTGTAAAATTATGATTTAGATTTCTGTATGGAAATAGTGGCTGAAAAAGAAAGCAGAAATCTCATTCTTGGAATCATCAGTTAATATCAGGATTCAGCTAAGTTACTAAGAAACTTTAATTTAAGAGTATTAGGTTTTCAGTTACCTTTTACTTAATAATTCTATATTTTACTTAATAATTCTATACACACTAATAGACTTTTCTTATTAAAAACAAATTACGTCGTATTCAACTCATAAAATCTCCCGTAAAAAAAAGGTTAGAAGTTCTTCTGAATTTTTCATCCTTAGGTATGGAAATAAATTGAAAAAAAGAAAAGAAAATTAAAGAAAAAGAAAAAAAGGAGATTCGCCATAGGTAAACCTAATTAAGGCTTAATAAATTATTAATAAAGTGAGCCAAATTAATTATGAAGCCTAATTAAGGCAGCACAAGTGGTACCAATGCCCTTGGCCTTCTTGTTGGGTGTTTGGCTTGTGAATCAATCTTAAAAATTATTTCTGTTCCTTTTTATAGTAATAAATTTAAGTGAAGAAGTGTGAGGGGGAGGGGCTCTAAATAGTAGAGGCTGTAGTTAGGGGGCCCCAGTGAAATTTTCGCCCTGGGCCTCGAGAGTTGTAGGTCCGCCACTGGAAATTCCATGAGTTAGAGATTACAGAGCGTACAGACAGGCGGGCAGGCAGACAGCAAACCGTTGTTGGAAAGTGTTAAAAATAAATAAATAACGGGGCGGGGCACGAGAAACGTGGGTGAACAAAAGGAGGATAACATACTTTTTCTCATGAAAAGGAGAAATTGAAGAATAATAGTAAAAACTGGGAGTTGGAAGATTTTACCACTAAAGGAACCCAGGCTGTGTAAAAAAAAAAAAAAAAAAAAAAAAAAAAGTAACGGTAGATTTATTATTAATTTCTATATATATTAACTTGCTATGTGAACAAAAAGTTGTGTTATATTGTTAATGTATATATTAAACCAAGTATTATTTGTGAGAAAAATTAATAAATGTTATGCAAAATTCGAGTCGATGTACTTATTATTTGTTTATAAAAGTAGTGTGAATCTTTGAGAAGATCTTTAAATAAGTAAATCCTACACTATTTTCCATGTTTTTATTTTCAACATTTCGGTGCTTTATTGAAATGTAACAACAGTTTTGAAAACACACGAACATTTACTCATTTACTATTTGTTTACATCGATATTTATATTTCTGTGATTTTCATATATTATATAAATTGATAAATAAATATGTATGTCATTTCTTAATGTTATATGTACGTTATTATTTGTGCTCTGGCTTTCAGTTTCAAATTCCGGCTGAGACACTGGTGTACGTAATGGCTCGGCATCTACTTTAATTCGAGGGTCTCAGCTTAAAGACCTTTAATGTTGAAAAATGACATAGAACAGCCATAGATATAATAATAAGCCATAGATTGATCAATGAAGGACGAAAAGTAATACCTTTTTACTTTGGAAAAGACGGCCATTTTACTCTCTTATGAATGTCTTTCCCCGAATGAATATACACTGGAATATACACAGATAATTTAGCAGATAAAATTTATGAACTAAAAGAGAATGAAAAACTCCAGTTACCCATTTTTCTTTTTTAAATCTTTTTGTTTTCCTTTCCTTTTCATTTTTCCTTCTTTTTTCTATACTCTAGTACAGGGCCCGAAATTTCAACTCGGATTACACTCGCCGAAACAAAAATTTTACTCGCCACAAAATAGGGTTGCCATTTTTTTTTTTTTTTTTTTTCTTCTTTTTTACGCATTTTGGGTTTTTTTATTTTTCCTAACTATATGGAAGGCTTTTACAAATATGCCTAAAATTATCTATATTAAAGGTGTGTCGTATATCGTCATGTTTCATAATCATCTCTAATCAAAAATCATTATAATGTATTGCATTTGAGATTTGAAAAAGATTAAAATATCTAATAACATAAATGCAAAGAGGCATTAAAGAATAAAAGAAGAAGAAGAAAAGACCCTTTGTCAAACAATATCCTGTGAAAATCTTTTTATTCTGAAAGATTAAACTTCCTTATTTACCTATTTATTTATTTAACTTTTTACATCAAAAATGTCTTTTTCGTCCATTTTATTTTTGTAATCAGACGGAATGTCGATGTGTATAACTTGTTCCTTGTTGTCATTTGAAATAGCCATTTCGGAATAACTTTTTCGATAAAATCGTTGCTTACAAATCATTACAAGTGAAAATCATTGGCGTCTCAGTAAAAAACTGGAAAATATGAACTGTTTTTTGATCATTATTCAAAAAAATAAACATGGGCAGTATCTTTAAAGGGCTCGGGCTCATGACAATATCGCATAGGCAAACTCTCGCATAATATCTCTTCTCCGGGACAGTGGGCGACGGGCAAAGAGGCTCTCTGCTCGTCTATTCTCACTCTGCTTGGAGAAATAACAGTAAGAGAAACGGAACAACCGAAAAGATCAAAATTTTTATGTATGCACTACGCATTTTTCCTTTCCCAGGCTGGGGCGATCTCATGCCACACATACACAGACTCGGCTCTCCGAGAATCTAAAAAGGAGAGGTTAAATATGAGGTTAAAAAATAGCAAGATTTTGCCATATTTAAATCTATAAAAAGAATGTTTTCTGTCACCGTGTCGTGTAAGAATTCTAGCTATAATTAGACCAGATTTTTACTCGCCACAGTAAAAATTCCACTCGCCAATGGCGAGCTGGCTAGCGGAAATTTCGCGCAGTGCTCTAGTATACTCATGTCTGCATAAAACTGACTTTCTCTCTTTCGGAATTTGTTATTATACTTCTTTGAGATAAAAATCGTCTGCATTCAACACGAAAAATAATTTTAATAAATTATAATTTAATAAATTATTTGTATTGCGTAAATTTGTATAGGATTATATATAGAGAAAGTCTTGTGGTGGCCCAACATACTAGTTATATATTAAAACTTTCGCGACTGCTAACTACATTTAAAAGAATTTTGAAAATTCCATATTACTTACTAACATAAAATATTAAAAAAATATTAACATTTTAAAAAAGTATTCCATTAAATATGAAGATAGTAATTATATAATAAAAATAACAAAGAAACTGATAATAAAATTTATATTATTCATAAATTACTTGGATATAAGTTACTTATGAAAACTTATCGCATTTCTTTTCATATATTTATTAGAACACTTAAAAGCTGAGCAATATTTCGCATTTTCAAAATTCATTAACATTCTATTCTATTACTATTTTCGAGTTTTAACTCTCTAATGGCTGATGCCAAAAAACTTTTTCGGCATCAAAAATCTTTGCTCGTTAACATGGGGATGATAGATCTATATAAATTACGGGAGGCGGAAAAATGGGTAAGGGAAAAATGGGTAACGGAAAGATGGGTAACGGAAAAATGGGTAAGCGGAAAAAAGGGTAATGGAAAAATGAGTAAGCGGAAAAAAGGGTAACGGAAAAAAGAGTAATGGAAAAATGAGTAAAGGAAGAATGGGTAATTTGCGAATTGCTACTTGCGAATCATATACTGAAATTGCTCCAAATTATGCCATAGAGTTAAATTATGTTTCGAAGACATTTCACCTTTGTTACTGATTATATTCACCATCAGTTAAAAATTTATTCTTTTAAGAGGGCTGAATATAAAAAATCTTTCACAGGATACTTTTCAGTAAAAAAAAAAAAAAAAAAAAAAAAAAATTAAGCTTTCATTTATTACTTTATTCACGTATTTACTATTTATGAGATTTTAATTATTTTTTAAAAGAAATCATAATGTTAAATTAATAATTTTAATAATAATTGAAAAAAAAAAAAAAAAAAAAAAGAAGAAGAAGAAGAGGAAAAGAAAAAGAAATGAAAGAAAATGTTGGAAAGAGAGCAGTGTACAATGGAGAATACTTTTATTTTTCAGGCAGAAATAAATAGAAAAGCTTTGTTTGAGCAGGCGTTTGATTGAAATTCCTTTTCTTAGAAGCATTCTCTAGTTTTTATCATGCTTCGGAATGTCATTGAGTTACTCTCCCCTCTAGCCTAAATCTGCAAAATCCTGTTTTAAGAAATACAAGGGGTTTATTCGACTTTTCAGGTTTCTTGGAAATTGGACAAGGTACAAGGGAAGGAATACCTGTAGTTGTATTGTAAATTGCTCGGAGTGTCTGGAATGTAACTTTTTACTTTTTGAAATTTTAGACATGGTTGGTAATTTTTCAAAAGGACTATATTACTTATGTTATTTATGTTTCTTAAGAAATGACAAGTAAATACACAAGCAAATAAATACTATGACTTTATATATTTTATGATTATTATCATTATTTTCTCTCTTTTCTTTCTCTCTCTCTTTCTTTTTTTTTTTTTTTTTTTTAATCAGCAACACAAGTTGAAAAATAAATACTAGTATGTCGTGGCCACCACAAGACTTTCTTCTATAATTTCTTATACAAATTCACTCAGTAACAAAAAAAAAAAAAAAAAAAAAAAGATTTTTTTTTTTCAGTTTTTTTTCTTTAAAAGTAAAAAAAAATCGATAACTTTATTTTAAATTATCACATATTTATAGTTCAACCATTCGTTTTAAAGGTATTGACGAGACCTTTCGAAAGATACCCATCTTGAAAATTTACCCCCTTCCCGGGGGGTACTTCCCCCCAGGGGGGAAGCGATGCCACCACATGCACAAAATTTTTTTCCTAATTAACTACTACTATAATCAATAATTCATATTAATTTTACAATCACAGGTTGAGAATAACTCTCATTATGTACATTTATACGAAATTTTGTCCTATACAACCATGTTAAAAATTTAGAAAAAATACGATCACAGCGCCACCTGTTGAGCGATTGATCCCCAAATGTGATCAGCACCAGTTTATGTCAGGGACCAACTAAATACCAAATTTGATTAAATGTCGTTTTTTTTTTTTTTTTTTTTTTTAAAAAAAAAAAAAAAAAAAAAAAAAAAGATTTTTTTTCTAAGTTTTTTTTTGCTAAAAGTAAAAAAAATCGATAACTTTGTTTTAAATTATCACATATTTATAAGTCAACCCTTCGTTTTAAAGGTATCGACGAGACCTTTCGAAAGATACCCATCTTGAAAATTTACTTCCCTCGAGGGGGGACTTCCCCCCACGGGGGATGGCGAGGCTCCTACACATACAAAAAATTTTTTCCCAGTTGACTATCTCTATTATAAATAATTCTTGTAAATTTTATAATGATTACTGAAAAATAATTCTCTTTATGCACATTTATACAAAATTTTGTCCTATACCACCATGTTAAAAATTTAGAAAAAGCGAGATGGCAACGCAACCTGTAAGACAATTTTTACCAAAAGTTGATAGGCACTAATTTATGTCAAGGTGCAACTACATATCAATTTGTATGAAATTCTGTGCAGTAGTTCCTGAGATACAGTTGCCACAAAATTTTGTCACACACACACAGACAGACAGACATTTTCTAAAAATTGTCGAATCGTGTTCTACAGCTCTCAAAACGTGTAAATCCATCAAAAACCCGAGATCGAAAATTTTTACGAATCCAATACTTTCTTCTATTGAATATAGAAGAAAGTAATAATTTTATACAAAATTATCTTATTATCCATATTATTATAATATATCTTTCAGTTATATTTAAATGCTGACTACCTAGTTTCTGGTTAATTCATGAACAGATTTTACCTAAAAGTGTGAAATTTTTAAATTTTATACTTATACTTATTCACAAAAGGACATTCACTTTTTTTTTCTTTAAGTAAATAAAGCCTAAAATGAATGACTAGAATATGGATGTCGGAAAAAAAGGGCACCCAGAAAAGGGCACTTTTCCACTTCGCAAATTGCAAAATAATAAATATCAAGTAATGAATTTCAAAAATGACTTTCAAATTACAGTTTTTGAAATTTCAATTGATTTGGTACAACGTTCAATTAGTATATAGTACCTGGGGGAAGAGAGGGAGGGGACTAGCAGCAGATTGAAAAAAATAATAATAATAACTGTTTTTATATCAACTCTTACCGATTTTAATGAAACTTTGTATAATCCCGTACAATTTGTGAAAAAATTGCAGTAAGTATCAGCCATACTTGAAGGGAAGGTAGGGGGGGGGGGGGCAGAGAAAAATAAAATGATTTTTTATATCACCATTTTACAGATTTTGCTGATATATTTTATAACTATCACTTACTTTTTATGAAGATCACAGTGAGTATATTATATACTTGGGGGGCAAGGGGGGCAGATGGAAATGAAATATATTCTTCTTTAAACTACCCTATTATTATTATTATTATTATTTGTATAATCACGTATAATTTATGAAAAAATTAGAGAAAGTGTCAAACATACTTTGGGGTGGGGTGGGGGGTGGGGGGCAAAAAGGAGACTAAAATGATTTTTTGTATCACCATTTTAGCGATTTTAATGATATATTCTATAACTACCGCTTAATTTTTATGATGATTACAATGAGTGTATTACATACCTGGGGAGGGGGGGGGGTGATGGAAATAAAAAATATTCTTCTTTAAACTACCCTATTATCGATTTAAACAAAAACTTTGTATAATAACGAATTATTTGTAAAAAAAAATCACAGTTAATGTCAGACATACTTGAGGGGAGTTAATGAGGAGGGGGGGAGGAAAATAAAATAATTCTATAACTATCACTTACTTTTTATGAATATCACAATGAGTGTATTATATACCTGGGGGGGGAGGGGGGCGCAGATATAATTAAAATGTATTATTTTTTAAATTACCACATTGTCGATTTAAAAAAAACTTTATATATCTACAAATTTCTGCTTATGCAAAATTACAGTGAGTGTACACATATCTGGATGATTTGTTAAGGGGGGGGGGGTGAAGAAAACTTTTGTTTTTATATCACCATGCTACTTATTTATAAACTTTGTAAGACTATCACTTACATTTTATTAAAATCATAGTGAAAGTTACCTATAGTTGAGAAGGAGGGGGGGGGGGGTAGATGAAAAATTTATTGTCGTTTGTTTTATTGTTTTGTTTGCATTTTGTGTAAATATCAGTTACTATTAATGAAAAATTACAATGAGGTACGCAAAAATTTAATGTATGATTTAAATTTATAAAAAAGTTATTCAAAAATTAATTTTCTTCTTTTAATCTGTCTCTTTTGTCCTCCCCCAATGTAGAAATAAAAAAATTACACTATCGTTGATGTTTAGCATCAGTTTTACAAGGCGAAATTAAGAAAAGTGCCCTTTTTTTCCGCAATCCGGAAAAAAAGGGCACCGGAAAAAAGGCACTTTTCTTAATTGTTACTTGTAAAATATTTGCTAAACATGGACGATAGCAATTTTTTTTTTTTTTAATTTTTTTTTAATTTTTTTTTTTTTATTTATTTATTTTTTTTTTTTTGTTTCTACGAAGGGAGGGGGGAACAGATGAAAGAAAAAAATTCTGTTTTAGAATAATCTTTTACCAATGTTTGATATTAACTTTTAATTAATGTCTGATATTAACAATGTATTGGATATTTGGATTGCGGAAAAAAGGGCATTTTTCCTAATTTCTCATTGTAAAACTGATGCTAAACATCAACGAGAGTGTACGTTTTTTTTTTATTTCTACATGGGGAGAGGACAAAAGAGACAGATTAAAAGAAGAAAATTCATTTTTGAGTAACTTTTTTGCAGATTTAAATCATTCATTGAATTTTTGCATACCTCACTGTAATTTTTCATTAATAGTAATTGATAATTACACAAAATGTAAATAAAACAATAAACAAGCAATAATAAGTTTTGTTTAAAAAGAATATTTTATTTTCCATCTGTCTTACCCTCCCCCCCCCTCATCCCTCACCCACCTTATCAACTATAGGTAACTTTCATTATAATTTTAATAAAATAAAAGTGGTACTTGTACAAAGTTTCATATAAGTAGGAAGCATGGTGATGTAAAAACAAAAATTTTCTTCGCTCTGCCCCCCCCCCTCCCTTAGCAAATCATCCAGATATGTGTACACTCACTGTAATTTTTTATTAGCAGAAAATTGCATAGATACAAACGTTCTTTTTAAATTGACAATGCGGTAGTTTAAAGAATAAATATTTTACTTCTATCTTCGCCCCCCTTGTTCCCCCCAGATATATAATACACTCATTGTGATCTTCATAAAAAGTAAGTGACAGTTATAGAATATGTCATTAAAATCGGTAAAATGGTGATATAAAAAAATATTTTATTTTCCTCTGTTCCCCTTTCTTTATTTCCCCCCCCCCTCCCCGTCAAGTACGTCTGACACTTATTGTGATTTTGTTTCACAAATTGTACGTTATTATACAAAGTTTTTGTTTAAATCGATAATAGTGTAGTTTAAAAAAGAATATATTTTATTTCCATCGTCCCCCCCCTCTCCCCCCCCCAGGTATATAATACACTCATTGTAATCTACATAAAAATCACGTGGTAGTAATAGAATATATCATTAAAATCGCTAAAATGGTGATATAGAGAATCACTTTATTTCTCCCCCCCCCCCCTCCCGCCCCACACACTAAGTTTGTCTGACACTTACTATAATTTTTTCATAAATTATACATGATTATACACAAAATTTTTTAATTAATAATAGGGTAATTTAAAAAAGAATATATTTTATTTCCATCTACTCCCCCTTGACACCCCCAGGTATACTGTACACTCACTGTGATCTTCATAAAAAGTAAGTGATAGTTATAAAATATATCATTAAAGTCGGTAAAATTGTGATATAAAACATCATTTTATTTTTCTCTGCCAGCCCCCCCCCCCCCTTCCTTTAACCCGCCTCTCCCACAAGTATGTCTATCGGTAAGTTGATATAAAAACAATTGTTGTTTTTTTTTTTTTTTTTTTTTTTTTCAATCTGCTGCTAGTCCCCTCCCCCTCTTTCCCCAGGTACTACATACAAAATGAATGTTGTACCAAACCAATTGAAATTTCAAAAAATGTAATTTGAGAGTCAATTTTTAAGTTCATTACTTGATATTTATTATTTTGCGATTTGCGAACTGGAAAAGTGCCCTTTTTTCCAGGTGCCCTTTTTTCAGGTGCGCTTTTTTTCCGAGATCCATATTCTAGTCATTCATTTTAGGCTTTATTTACTTAAAGAGAAAAAAAAAATGAATTTCCTTTTGTGAATAAGTATAAAATTTAAAAATTTCACACTTTTAGGTAAAATCTATTCATGAAGTAACCAGAAACTAGCTAATCAGCATTTAAATTTAACTGAACGATATAATAATATCTTTTTTCAATTATTATTACAATTATTATTTTAACATTATGTTTTCTTTTAAAAAATAATTAAAATCTCATAAATAGTAAATACGTGAATAAAGTAATAAATAAAAGCTTAATTTAATTTTTTTTTTTACTAAAAAGTATCCTGTGAAAGATTTTTTTTATATTCAGCCTTCTTAAAAGAATAAATGTTTAACTGGCGGTGAAATAAATAATCAGTAACAAAGATGAAATGTCTTCGAAACATAATTTAACTCTATGGCATAATTTGGGGCAATTTCAGTATATGATTCGCAAGTAGCAATCCCAGGGATGGAACACGGGCGCAGAATTCATACCACCAACAATGTAAGAAAAATTTTTACTTCCTTAATCAAAGATATTATAGGTAGAGAAGTTTCTTAAACAGAATCCGGTATGAATTCTGCGCCCATGTTCCATCCCTGCAATTCGCAAATTACCCATTCTTCCGTTACCCATTTTTCCGCTTACCCTTTTTTCCGCTTACCCTTTTTCCGCTACCCTTTTTTCCGTTTACCCATTTTTCCATTACCCTTTTTTCCGCTTACCCATTTTTCCGTTACCCATTTTTCCCTTACCCATTTTTCCGAGATCCATAAATTACTATATCTATGAGAATAGCACTTGAAACACCAAACTCAAATTTAGGTTGAGCCCTCACACAGCATTACATGTCAAATAAAACTGTTTCTTAACCAATTTTAGATTATTTTAAAAGTACATTGAACTTCATTATCTTGTGCTATTGATCTTAAGACTTAATATGCAATCTATGTTTATAGTATTAAAACGCAGGGTAAGAGGAAGTCGTGCGAGTGACAAATTATTTTTAATTGTATCATAAATAATTTACCCTTAAATGCCGAATGTCGCCTTTCGACAGTACACCAAATTTTGTCTTCTAAAGTATTATGGAATAATATTGAAGCGCTAAAGCTTCATGTTTGCTAGTTCGCAACAAATTGCTTTTTAGCTGTGAACATATATATATATATATATATATATATATATATATATATATATATATATATATGTATAATTTATACTGTTAAGTCATAATTCATTTATTGCGTTGTACATTTCTTATCGAAATTTACTACTAGTATAAATGGCAAATTATTTTTTCTACTCGGATTTTTATCTAAAGTTTAGTTTTAATTACATCACAGGTGCTAAGTCTACCGTTTTTTCAAGGAAAACTTCATTATTATGTTTTAATTATTTATTTTTTAGTAATTACTTTATTATTTATTTTTTAGTAATTATTTATTTTTTATAATTGTTTTCAGATTATAGGAAAGACTGGGGCACAGTGGACCACTTTTACACTTATAAATTTTTTTCACCAAAAATAAAAAAGCAAGGTACTTGAAAAATTAACAAACATTCTTTAAACCTTTCTTGACATGTCATAATTTTTTTTATTACAATACTTCGAATACATTACGAATAAAAAAATAAATTGTGTGCACTCACAAAGTGGACCACTGTTCCCCATCACCGGGGCACAGTGGTCCACAACCCGGGGTACAGTGGACCAGCCTCTGTTGTTCATGTTCAATTAATATAAATTACTCATTTTTTTTTTCCTTCTAAAATTTGTTTCTTATGCAATAGTAGTCTAAATAACATAATTCGAACATTTTCATGAAATAAAATTACCAAAATTTAAAAGAAATCAAAATAAATAAGAAATCAAATTAGAGGAAGAATCCTGCATCAGATTTTCTTTGTCTTTTCGTGCTATCACTAAAAACAATAAGATATATTTTTAATTTGTTTATTAATGTTATATATTTATAAAAATTTTGAAATATATAATTAAACATTATATTACTTTTCAAACATTTTTATTAATTATTTTGAGATATTAATACTTTACATTATATTTGTGAGATAAGTTTCACTAAAATTATTCTGATTTTATCTTTTACATGCTATTTCTAAAAACAACAACAATAAACTTATATAACCTACTATTTATTATATTGCATAATCATTTTATTTATTTTTTTAATATTAAACAATTCAAATAGTTTTTAAATTTAGATATTCATAATTATTATTCTACTATTCATCTATTTTCCTTTTTCAGAAATTTATTTTATTATAACATTAAGATTATTATTATTTTTTAATTAATTGAGTCACATTATATTTGTATATGTAAATTTAACTAAAATAAATAAGGTATTAAATATAATTTGCACTTTTAGGCACACTGGAAGGCGGTCCACTGTGCCCCATTTAGAGATGGTCCACTGTGCCCCGTGTCCAGACAAAACAAATAATATTAAAATTATATATAGACTATAAATATGCTAATAATTTTTATAAATTTAAAAACAACAATATCTTACCTTTTCTTAACAACTATCCAATATTTGTAGTCAATAGTTCTGTCCTGATAAAATTAAAAAAACTTCAAGCTTAAAAAATTACTTTGAGCAGCTCAAAACATAAAAATTGTATAAAATGCCTACCTTAGCATTTATCATGTGGTTTTTTGGATGTATACAAGTAGTACCATGCTGTCATCTATGAGTCTCAATATAAACTAAAAGAGTTAAATATTAAGAGATTTAAATAGGGGTGGTCCACTGCGCCCCAGTCTCCCCTATAATTGTCGAAAATATATGTGACATATTTTTTAACAAAAAAAAAAAAAAAGTGACAACAAATCTGATTAAAAATTAGAAAGGTTGACAGCTATGGTTACATGTAGAAATCATATTTCCCATTCATAAGAATTTCAATGGGGATTAACGCTTTGCTGACCCTAATATTCTAAATCACTCTGATAGGGATTATTTTATTCAACTTTCACCAATAATTTTAAGGAGAAATATTTTATATGAATAATTAACGAATGACCTTCAAAGTGATTAAAATCCACCAAAAATATTGTGCACTTGGTCGTAAAGCTATGCTTAAGCTCGCTTTTATCTTTACATGTTAACTATTGTAATGCTGTACTTAAACTTTCTTTTTCCTTTATTGTTAGTTGTTCTTACTGCTATAATTTAAATGTTTAAGCTTTAATTGTTAAATGTATGCGAATCTATACTTTTATTTTAGTTATACTGTTCTTTCTCTGCTTAAGGGCCCTCTTCACTCACCGCCGCACAGTGGATCGAACAATGTTAAAATACGAACATAGGTCCAAAAATCAATCTCTACATAACTGATATTTTGCAGTGAAATAATTTAAGAGTGTCTAAAAAATACAAATATATGGTTATTTTTTCAATTACACGAAGTTTTATTATGTATAAATAAGTTCAAAACGAAAACTTTCAGAAAGAAGATTTTTCGATGAATTTCAGTGGCTTTATTTGAATAGCCATCAAGTGGCTCTTAAGATAACTATGAAAAAATACGAAATAAAAATACTTTTAATAATGTCCTAATAAAAGTTTAAGGTACTTCTACAAACATTTTCTTGGTTTTTTTATGTTGTGATTCACGCATGAAATGTGAATATAAAAAAAATTAAATTTAGAAGTTGTGAAACTTTTTTTGTCCAAAATTTCAAACACACTTTACTACTCCCAAAAGTATACATTTTAATCTGTGAAAAGGATTTTCGCCACAAAT
This sequence comes from Salticus scenicus, assembly GCA_963930645.1. Lineage (NCBI taxonomy): Eukaryota > Metazoa > Arthropoda > Arachnida > Araneae > Salticidae > Salticus > Salticus scenicus. The sequence continues at coordinate 94,182,463 of OZ005660.1, forward strand.
CGCCACTTTTAGAGAAAAATAAATTTTATTCTGTTTATCCCCAAATTATCAATCGAGAAGTTTATCTGAATAAACTGTACTCATTAATGACAGAAAATATAATACTGAGATTTTTATAGCAGGGGTCGATCCAGGCAAAATTTGGGTCCCTTTTGCGGCCCCTTCACAAAATTTCCCATAGTAAAAAGGGACCCTTCACAAAATTCAAATTCATAAAAAGGGACCCTTCACAAAATTCAAATTCATAAAAAGGGACCCTTCACAAAATTCAAATCCATGAAAAGGGAACATTCACAAGATTTTTTTTATAAAAATGATCCTTTTATTAAATGTTTTCAGTATTATTTTTAATTAATGTCTTAATTTGGCTCAATGAAACTATTAACTTGATATTAAACATTACATAAAGTGATTGTAAAAACGAAAAATTTTACACAATATTTTACTTTTTCACAAAAATAAATAAAAATTTCACAAAAATATTTTGTTTTTCACAAAAAAGGGACCCAAAAATTAAAACCTGGATCGACCCCTGTATAGTGAAAATATTATAGAAATTAGATGATTAAAATAGATTTAATAAATCAGAAATTATTTCTTATTTTTTTTTTTTTAAATATTTAATAAAATAATTAATTTTACTTTAAAGGTACTTTAAAGGTACCGTTGAACCCAAAAAAGGAGGGAAATGTAAATGGTTGCTGTGATATGTCATAAAATGTTAAAATTAAATAAATGTTTAATGTTAAATTTCTAAGTGTAAAAATTAAATATTATAATCCCATATTACGATTTAAAGTAAAAGTTTCTGTGCAAAAAAATACAGACAAATGTGAATTTTTCATAGAGTTTGTCAGTAAATGCTTGCATGAATTTTCTATTGAAATACTACATAAAATAAGAAAGAAAAAAGAAGCAGTAATGTGATGACACATTTAACATTGTGTGCTAAATTAATTGTGTTATAAATACAGATTTTTTTCACGAAATTTTTATTTTCCTTTTATTCTCTTCTTTTTTGCAACATTTGTTTCTTTATCAGGTATGGTTCTAAATACCTGTTTGCAGCAGAAAAATATGATATCGTTTAACCCCTTTATAAAGCCAATTTTTCCTCAAATGGCACATTAAACTAATTTCACGAATAAAAATTGATGTAAAGAAAAAAATTCATTTAGCTTATTAGAAATAATTAATTTTAATTTTGACACATTATTCTCTTAGTTAATCGCAAACTTCTCACAACCCATTGTATTAGCATAAACAGAATTACCACAAACGACATTTTTTTTTTTTTTTTTTTTTTTCGCACCAATATTATAAAAATAATATTTTTCTGATATTTTTCTAGAGAAATGATACATAGGAATTATTATTTAAAAAAAAAAAAAAAAAAAAAAATGGTGCCAGTTGAATAAAATGATAACGAATTTGGTAGGGAAAATATTCCTGTGGCCTTATAAAGGGTTAAAAAAACGTAGAATCGCTTTTAGTATCATACATATATACATATTTAAATCGAAATATGACAAAAAACATCATACATAGATAATAATGATACCATAACCTTCCTATGTTCGCCACTGCCTATACTTCGATCCACTGTGCGCCGCCAGAAGCCGAAACTAATATTATTCAATGGGAAAATTTTCTTTACAAATAACTTATTAACTAATACATATTTTTAAATTCTGTTTTCACATTCTGAAAATTCCCAGCTGTTAAACTGACGGACCTTTTTTAATGAATGTGAAAACATAATTTAAAAATATGTATTAGTTAATAAGTTATTTGTAAAGAAAATTTCCCCATTGAATAACATTGGCTCGGGCTTCCGGCGACGGTGAGAGAAGAGGGCCGTTAAATCATTATAGCAGGGTGATTTTGAACATTCTGTTTTCTTTAATTTTTTAATGGTCCACATTTTGATTTTGGGGTAAAACCTTCACTCAAATATGACAGGTATAACATGTTCTTTAAACTCCCAAAGTTCACGTCTGATATAGAAAAATTCATTTAAAATGACCTGATGAATCCGAATAGGACGCCCATTTTGCCCTATATTCCACCGTTTTTTAGGAACGTTCCCCTATTTTTATCATTTTTCGGTGATTTTATGGCTATAAATTTTATTTCTAGGAGGGAGGATTATTTTAACCGTTAAATACCTCCTGAGGGGCTACAGAGTTCGGAAATTGAAAAACATGGACATTTGCGACAAGGGAAAAATTTTGGGGGTGATTTTACACTGAAATTATGTATTACATATCTTCTTATTATTTTTTAACTTTATATATTTTTGTTTTTATGTGTTTCATTATTTTTCATTCTTCAAATCAAATTATCGAACAGGGAAAGAAATTGAGGGAGGGGGTGGTGTATCTAGAAAACGCTGGGTGACTGGGCAAAATGAAAGTCATATTCGGATTTAGGAGGCCATTTTACATAAGAACCAACAAAAATGGTATCAGACTTCGATTTTTTTTTTTTTTTTTTTTGCAGAGCACACTGTTAAAAATTTCAACAGAAAACTCTGCGTAATCTATTAAGTATCTTAAGTCTTACTTAAAATTACAGAGAAAAATAAACAGAGATGTTAAAAAACTTATTTTATACATTTGTTGTAATTAAAATTACACATTTATTTATTAACGAAAATTAAACAAAAATGTGTATAATTAAAATTACACATTTATTTATAGAAGGATATAAAACAAACATGTGTGTAATCTAAATATATATATATAAATACTTTATGTATGTATAATACAATTTAAAAAGTGATGTGTATATAAATATAGGCAAGTAAAAAATGTTTCTTTTCTAACATGAGCGATGTAAAAGCGGGAGGTCATCATCGTAGGAGGTAAAATCGTAGGAGGTAGAATTGGAATGTATCTCTGATATGAATCTACCAGACAGTCAGGCGACGAGCGGAGAAAGCATTTGACACTAAACTACAAAAGCTCAAGAAAGTGGTTTATAGCAGCCATAAATGAGAAAAAAAGAGATGGAGGAGATTTCCAAGGACTGAAATTTTCTAAGAAGAGCAGCGGGAATCAAGAGAAGGTACATTGGTTAAAAAAAACGACCACTAAAAAAAGGGAAAGGTCCCATGTGTGGCAGAAGGCGGAGTCAAAATGGGCCTGTAAGTAAAATATACAAAATATCGTCAGATGATAAAAAATTTTTGGAAAAAAAAAACAAGCCATCAGCCCTGAATCAGCGGTTGGACCCTCGTCGATGCAGACCGGGGAAGCGGCCGGTAAGATTGCCGGAGCAGAAATCATCGAAGGAATAGGAGGCGATACGCTGAAAGGGAGATGCTTTCCGGAATTAAAGGTTGGATTCTCATAACCTCGACTGATGATGCCCTGAGTATTATAGTGAAATTTCTCAAAAAAGAGCCAAAGATGCTGGAGGCCTAATTGCTGCATTAGTGTATATTGAACGCTAGTCGTCTGGTGAGTCTCTAATTTTAAATTATATTAAAAAAGAAAATATTTAATTTTTAAATTTCATTTATTCTTCCTCCTAAACAAAAAAAAATGGCTGAGTCCCGCTTAAAGTGCTCACAAAAGGATATATTTAATTTTGATAAAGAATTTTATGTTTAAAATAAAAAATGAATAAAGGATCATTGGTTAGAAATTTTTAGTGTTTTTTTTTTTATTATTATTGGTTTCTAGATAAATTATTCTTATATTTTTTTTATTGGTTTCTAATATATGATTCCAAGAAGACAGCTTAAATAAATAGGAGAGAATTTTAGTATTCAAAATTTCATTTTATGACCCAGTAAAAAATTTAGTGAACTTGGGTGTTATTTAAAGTATAATTTAAATTATCATTTAGCTTATTATTTTTTTAGAAACAACGCAATGTGCCATACAGATGGGAGAGTATCTCTAAATAACAATTTCTCTCCGACACTGTAAATCAACCAAAATAGCGATTTGGTGCCTATCCAGTTGAGGTCATAAAATGATATAATAAAAAGAAAAAAATAAATAAAATAAGATAAACTAATTTAGGAAAACTTTAAGGTGGACTCAGACAAAATAATAATATAAAAAATATACTAAGCAGTTGCTTAAATAAAATTGGATAGATATAAATAAAGGAAATCATAGCATTATAATGTTATTGTATTTGTATATGAATAACTGATAAAAAATATATATAACGAGTAGATATGCAAATGTGTACATATGATATATATATAGATATAAATTACACTTTCATTAATAATGATCAGTAGAATATGAAAATAAATGAAGTGTATTTGAAATAATTACAGTTATTTTGAAAAATTACTGGAAATATTTTATATGTACACATAAACAGCAAGATTGCTCAGAAAGGTTTCTTGAAAACAATTAATCTAATATTTTGTTTGTTTGATAATATTATTTTGGATGCCTGTATACATATAAAATTTGAATATTTTACTTTGAAGAAAGTAAATAGTTTCCTAAAATAAGGAATAATAATAATAATTGAACTAGAATAATCTAGCTAGTTAGTAAATATATGTATACAAGCATAATTTGTGTTAATGTTAATACATATAAGAATGATGTTTTAAGAGTTGATTTAAAGTAAAGATTAGAAAGTAGGGGATGTAAATGAAAAGTACTTATAAATTGAGAAATAAAGTTGCGAATAAGTGTGATACAAAAACTCAAAATCAGAAGAAAACGGTGGAAACAAAAACTGAGAAGGTAGTACCGGGTAAAATAAAAATGGAGAAAAAATTAACAGTGTCATTAGATACGCTATTAGTGGGTCTTCCACACTTCAGTGGGGACAGTCAGGCTAATATAGATAAATTTCTAGAATCATTTGAGACATTAACAAATGCGACAGAATTAGACGATGGAATTAAATTATTAATTTTAAAAAGTAAAATCAGTGGAAAAGCGAAGGAGAAAATAAACTTGGATGAGGATTTAATAAATGAGAATGTGTATGAGCAATTCAAACTTAAATTAAAAGAAAAATTTAAGAGCAAAGTAAATTTCTCAAAAGCTCAGGCAGATTTCATGAATATCAGGCAATCACCAAAACAAACTATAGAAGAATATGCAACAGAAATAATAAAAAAATCAAATGAATTTTTAAAAGGGTCTGGATTCGAAAACAAAGATGGGGCAAAAGAATTTGTAAACAGTTTAAAATTAAATAAATTTATTGAAGGCATGAGGGCAGACATAGCATTTGAGTTAAGAAAGGCAGATATAAAAGATTTTGAAAGTGCATTAAAAATGGCTAAGACCATTGAAAATGCAATGCAATTTAACGTGGAGGAAATAAATACTATAGAGAAAAAAAATAGCAACGAAACCGATATGTGTACATTATTATTAGAATTAACATCGAAACAAACTGAACAAATCAAACAATTAGAACAAATCAAACAATTAGAAAAAAAAAATCGAAGAATTAGAAATAAGAAATAACAGATCAGAAAGTCAAGAGAGACAAAAACATGACAGCACAAGATTTTGTGCAATTTGCAAAACTAGATCACATAATACTGAACAATGCTGGTACAATTCAAGAACTAATCCCAATATTGTAAACAATACAGTCCCTATAATACAAGAGAATGAAAATGCAGGGGTTAGAAACGTAAGATCAGAAGAAAATAGATCTAGTAATACAAATTATGGAAATTTCGATAGGGGTACTAGAAATTATTTCAGAAGAAGTTCACATAGAAATTTTAGACAAAGGGGTACAAACCGCCCTGCTATAACGTTTCCAAGGCAGTCGGGAAACTAAATGAGGGGTTTACCAAGAGTAAAAATAATAATAACATAGTCCCTCGTAAATCCCTTAACATATCCAGGGGACTAAAAATGCATCAAAATAGCGATAAAAAATATGTGAATCAAACAGACAAGGAATTATACAGAAATTATTATGAAAAATATTATAAAGTAGAGAGGCAGAGAACCGAGAAAGATAACAATTCACGCAGGTATAATAAAAACAAAAAGAAATCAAATGTAATTCATACACCAGATCGATATCTGTGCACAAAAAGATGGAAAAACACACAAGAGATTAAATATTTGACAAATATTGATCAAAATGATATAGGTAACTTACCCATCTTAGATTTGAATATAAATGAGGTACCTACACGAAATTTAATCGATACAGGCGCAACTTTAAATGCAATGTGTCCCAAAATATTTCAAAAAATCAAAGAAACAGGGATAAAAATTCAGTATTTGTCAAATAATGTAAACATACACACATTAAACAATCAGAGAATTAATTTCAAAAAATGCATTAAAATTACATTCAAAATTAAAGGGAAATTCGTGACAGGTGTATTTTATATATTGAACTTTAATTTTGATAAGAAGTATAATGTAATATTAGGTTATGACTTTCTAAAAAGAAACAAAATGATAGTAGACTGTAAGGCAGGACATGTACTATTTAAAAACATGAAATTGGAATTAAATAAATCTCCAAACAACCAAGAAATTCCAAATCATATAAATACGTTGTCAATAGAAACAAATACACACACATCACAGATGGAGGACAAAATATAATTCCCACAGTCAGGAGTGCATGATCAGGAACAGGAAGAAAATGGAAAAATTTATGGGTATTTTAAATGCTCAAAAGATCAGACAAAGTCAAAAAATAATGAAAATGAACTAATAAATTGGGAGGCATCTTCTAGTAAACAAATGATAGAATTAAATGAGAAAAATGAGCAAAACATTATAAGGCAGGATACGTTAAATCAAAATTATCACTTTGCAAGACTAATAAGAAAAATGGATGTTGCACCGAAACAAACAGTTTGGGCGGAGATAAAAGTTCCTAGAATATACCAACACGAAACAATATTCCTTGAACCACAGAGAAATAATTCGGGTACAAACATAAATTGCTCTATACATAAAATAGATAATGAAAATAAACTAAAAGTTCAAATTTCAAATACAAAGGACCACAAAATTACTTTGAATAAAAATATGAAACTGGCGAAAGTTACACAACAATTCATAATAACGGACAAAACAAAACCAAAGAGAGAAATTATTAACAATTTAAACATGGTACATGTTAAACAAATGAGAAAAGCTGACTTAAAAAAGGAAGATTTTAATCTAAGTCATTTAGATTCAGTAACACTAAAAGAAATGCATGAAATAGTAATGAAAAATTATGCGGCATTTTCCAAAAATTACAAGACACTAGGGCAAACATCATTAGTTACACCAATATTTAAATTAGCTCATAATTACCCCATTCAATTAAAACCGTATAAATTGGCTTATAATATGAAAGATGTTGCGAAAGAGGAGATAAATAAATTATTAGAGGCAAAAATTATTGAACCAACAAACTCGCATTATGCAGCCCCCGTAATTTTCGTAAAGAAAAAATGTAACTCAAAAACAAATGATCCCAAACACATTAAAGTGAGAGCAGCAGTAGATTACAGGGTCCTTAATGAAATCATAGAAGTTTCACCACATCCCATCCCAGATGCGAAAGAAATAATTCAGAGACTTAGTGGCAAAAAATACTATACTGTGATGGACTTTCACTCGGCATTCTTCCAAATTAATTTAAAAGAAGAAGACCGAGAAAAATTAGCATTCATTACGGAATTTGGTTGCTATCAGCCAACCAGATTAAATTTTGGTAATAAAATATCAACTATGACATTTGCTAAACTTATGGATAAGATTTTAGGTCACATAGATAAAAATAAAATTGGGTACTTCATCGATGACATTATTTTAGGAACAGACTCAATAGAAGATATGAAAAAATTAATGCAGGAAGTTTTAGACATTTTAATAAAAAACAATCTAACTATTGACCCGCAAAAGATGCAAATATGTAAAAATGAGATAGAGTTCTTAGGGTATAAAATCAATGAACATGGTTATTCACCTTCGGAGGGAAATTTAAACAAAGTAAAAAAATTAATGAGACCAAACAATAAAAAAGGTATCTTACAACTGTTAGGGTTTTCGAACTATTTCAGAACATTGATAAAAAATTACAACGACATAATAGATCCATTATTACAACTTACAAGAAAAGACATAAAATTTAAATGGGGTGAGGAACAAGAGAAAGCATTTATAAATTTACAAACCGCGTTATTAAATGAACCAACTCTAAGAGCTCCAGATATGAACAAAGAATTTTATTTGATCACGGATGCTTCAAAATACGCAATATCGGCGATTTTGGCACAAAAAGAGAATGGAATCTTGCATCCAATTGAATATTATGGTAGAAAATTAAAAAATTCAGAAAAAAATTATCCAGCCATGAAACAAGAGTTACTAGCAATACATGAATCAGTATTAAATTATAAAAACTTACTGTTAGGAAAAAAGATATTTTTGTTAACAGATGCGAAGGCGTTAACATATTTTATTAATTTGGAGAAACAGCCTGACATAATTTCAAGATGGCTTTTAGATCTCCAAGAATTTGACATAACAGTAGAACATATATCAGGATCACAGAATCCGAGTGATTTTTTAAGTAGGCACATAGCAAACATAACGCATGAAGATCAAGAGAATGAAATGTATTTATTTAAAGCCGAAAAAGAGTTGTCAGAAGAAAACATTTTAAATGAACAAAAAAAAATGCGACAAAATACAAAAAATAGTAGCATGTTTAAAATCAAAGAGAAATAATAAATACAAAAGAAAATACTCTTTATTAGAAAATGATCTATTAGTATTGAAACATTCAAATAATGCTACGGAAAATACGCAAAATATTATCATAGCTCCACATAGTTTAAGAGAGAAAATCATAAATACCGCGCATTCCCCACACTTCGGTTTTGAGAAAACATATCAAATGATTAAAAATAGATTTTACTGGATTGGGATGTACCAAACAGTAAAATATTTTTGTAGGAGATGTATTCCATGTAACTCTTACAAACCGCATCAAACAATAAAACTTCCGTTACAAGTAATGAATAAGAACTATGCATGTGGCCAAGCATTAAATATTGATATTGTTGGAAAATTAGTACCAACGCTAAAACAGAACAAATTTCTTTTAACAATTATTTGTGCATTTTCTAGGTTCTTAGAAGTAATACCGCTAAAAAATACCAATGCAACTACCATCATAAATGCGCTGCTAGAATATTTCGGAAAATATGGCCTATGCCAGTATATAAATTTAGACAATGCGCCTTATTTTAGAGGCAAAGAATTTACAGACTTCGCTAAGAATCTAAATATAACATTGCGTTATTCGAGCATTTACAAACCCAGTAGTAATGGTACGATTGAGAAAGCACATTTAATTTTAAAAAATTCCATCTCAGCCATGTGTCAGGAAACTTTTGATTGGGACACGAGAATAATTTTTTTTAAGTTAAACTATAATATGTCGAAACATCGAGCAACGGGATACGAACCCGCGGTGTTATTTTTTGGGAGAAAATTAAAAACTCCATTTCTAGATTGCAATGACAGAAATAAGGAAACCCCTTCGCAGTATATATCAAAAATAAAAGAGCATATGCATCAGGCGAGAGCAAATGCATTGCTAAATATGAAAAAAATTTCAGAAGAGTACAATAGAAATAAAAGTATAAATCATAAGGAATTGTAGATAGGTGATGAAGTCTATCTTAAATCACTAAGAAAGAATAGAAAATTAGGTAAAAGGTTTGACGGACCATTTTTTATAGAAAGAAAGTTCAGAAACTCGAATTACTTGATACGAGAAAAAGAGGGAAATAGAAGTTTAAAAATTCATATTTCAAAAATATTTAAAGTACCACCAGAAAAAGAAAATTAAAATAACCAGCTAAAGGATATAGGAAGGATCTACGTCAAATAATAGAACAGGTAAAAAAAAAAAAAAAAAAAATACTAATAATAATAATAATAGATAGTAAAATAGTGTGGTTAGTTGCGACATACATAATTTTATTGTTGTAGAGGGGTGCTTCAGATTTTAACTGGTAACTGTTTGAAGCTGGTCTTCAAACAGAGAAATTAATATTTATGGCGGGGCCCCTTTATTAAGCTATAGATGTTCTTTTCTCCTTGCCAGTGAAGAATTTTGAATGTGGCCTTGATAACAATAATAAAAAAGTTTAATAGTAATAAGAATTGTAATAAAGCTAACATTAGAATGTATACAAAAATGTATCAAGTTGCGAGTGTGCAGATAATAATAATAATAATAGTGATAAAGTTATTATTGCATTTTGGCTGGAAAAACATAGAAATTGGAGTAGAATAAATCAATAACAGCTGTAATAATAGAGAAATGAACGTGAATTACATTGAGAATAAATAGAATGTAAGATAGAGATTGGATGAAGGCTCTAAAACGGGGATAGGAATTTTTTTTCTTAAACACTAGAGGTTAAAAATAACAAACAAATCCCAAGCACGACAAAAAAAAAAAAAAAAAAAAAAAAAAAAAAAAAAAAACCACGGGTTTTACACTGTAACATTAAGTAGATAAGGAGTTTTTAGATAAACTGTGTATAAAATAAAATAAAACGAACGAAGAAATAAATAAATAAAACTTGTGTACAGAATGTTGAAATATGCAAATAATCCAGAAAAATAACATAATAGTATATATATAAACTGTGTGTGAAATGCTATGATTTTGTTTATTTATATTTATGTATAGATATATATATAGATATATATATAATTTTTTTTTAATTTTTTGGAAAAGGAAAAATTTAAGAAAAACATTTGTAAAATAAAGAAAAATATTTTCTTTTTTTTGGAGTAGACTCACCCAACAACAACTATCAGTAATAGAGGTGCTCAAAAGCAACAAACACATACATAAATGTACAAAAATTACAAAAATATGTGTACACTTTTTAGAATCAGAAGGATGAAAAATGAAATATACTTTAAAATGAGACTCTATACAATGGTAATATAAAAAGAGACATAAAACAAGGACAAAATGAAGTGAACTCTTAGATTAAAATTTTTTTGTTTTCGAAAACAAATACGAATGAACATTTAAAGTGCTATGGACTGAAAGAATGGACAATACTTATTCTGTTTCCTTCATATCTAAGTATCATATGAGTATTAGTATTTTGTTTGTGTGTATTTTTGTATTTTATTTTATAGGTCAAAAATGATGTAACAAAGGCTTATATATATATATATATATATTTTTTTTTTGTAGAAAGGGGGGATATAAATGTTGTAATTAAAATTACACATTTATTTATTAACGAAAATTAAACAAAAATGTGTATAATTAAAATTACACATTTATTTATAGAAGGATATAAAACAAACATGTGTGTAATCTAAATAAATATATATAAATACTTTATGTATGTATAATACAATTTAAAAAGTGATGTGTATATAAATATAGGCAAGTAAAAAATGTTTCTTTTCTAACATGAGCGATGTAAAAGCGGGAGGTCATCATCGTAGGAGGTAAAATCGTAGGAGGTAGAATTGGAATGTATCTCTGATATGAATCTACCAGACAGTCAGGCGACGAGCGGAGAAAGCATTTGACACTAAACTACAAAAGCTCAAGAAAGTGGTTTATAGCAGCCATAAATGAGAAAAAAAGAGATGGAGGAGATTTCCAAGGACTGAAATTTTCTAAGAAGAGCAGCGGGAATCAAGAGAAGGTACATTGGTTAAAAAAACGACCACTAAAAAAAGGGAAAGGTCCCATGTGTGGCAGAAGGCGGAGTCAAAATGGGCCTGTAAGTAAAATATACAAAATATCGTCAGATGATAAAAAATTTTTGGAAAAAAAAAACAAGCCATCAGCCCTGAATCAGCGGTTGGACCCTCGTCGATGCAGACCGGGGAAGCGGCCGGTAAGATTGCCGGAGCAGAAATCATCGAAGGAATAGGAGGCGATACGCTGAAAGGGAGATGCTTTCCGGAATTAAAGGTTGGATTCTCATAACCTCGACTGATGATGCCCTGAGTATTATAGTGAAATTTCTCAAAAAAGAGCCAAAGATGCTGGAGGCCTAATTGCTGCATTAGTGTATATTGAACGCTAGTCGTCTGGTGAGTCTCTAATTTTAAATTATATTAAAAAAGAAAATATTTAATTTTTAAATTTCATTTATTCTTCCTCCTAAACAAAAAAAAAAATGGCTGAGTCCCGCTTAAAGTGCTCACAAAAGGATATATTTAATTTTGATAAAGAATTTTATGTTTAAAATAAAAAATGAATAAAGGATCATTGGTTAGAAATTTTTAGTGTTTTTTTTTTTATTATTATTGGTTTCTAGATAAATTATTCTTATATTTTTTTTATTGGTTTCTAATATATGATTCCAAGAAGACAGCTTAAATAAATAGGAGATAATTTTAGTATTCAAAATTTCATTTTATGACCCAGTAAAAAATTTAGTGAACTTGGGTGTTATTTAAAGTATAATTTAAATTATCATTTAGCTTATTATTTTTTTAGAAACAACGCAATGTGCCATACAGATGGGAGAGTATCTCTAAATAACAATTTCTCTCCAACAACATTCATGTTAATGACTAATATTAATTTAATTAATTATTGGTGAGAATATATTTCGGTCTTGAAATGCTTTTTCTAAAGTAAAAACAGTCATTTCTAATTTTAAATAAAAAATTAAATAATAAAATTAGGTAAAAATACAGAATAAAGATTGAGAATCTCGATTAGTCACTTTTATCTAAGAATTACTATAAATTTACAGAGACGATGGATAAATATTTACATTAAATTTACAGAAATTTTTAACAGATTTTTAGCAGTTTTCTTTGATTTAATATAATGAATTTTTTGAAAGAAGTACTAGTGTTAAAGAAACGTACAATTTAGCTTAAGTAAATTAAAAAAAGGTATAAACATTTCTTAAGGTACTCAAATCAAGTACTGCCATGATGAAATCTATCATTTTTATGCCTATAGCGAATTAAATTAAAATAATCTGGTATGTCACTCAAACGATTTTCTTTTACCCTGAAATTTAATAGTATAGTAAATACAAGTTGAAAATAAGAGGTAACATAACGAGTACTGTTTCATAAACTTATGTTAAAACAATTCAAATTAGGCTTCGGAAAAGTTTTGTATGATAATTAGTTCTGTGTGAGAGGGGCTATCGTTCCCCTCCCCCCCCCCATTTAATTACTGTACCTATATTTATATAGAATTTAAATCTGTTATTAAAAGTTCACTTAAAATTATTCAGACGACTTTCACACGCAACATTCCTTGAAGCTTATGAATCTTAAACATTTCCAGCAACAAATTTATATTAATTTGAAAATACAACTTTTGGATCTCCTGAAATTTTTCATTTATAAGTTACTTCCACATATAAAGATCAAACTTTAAAAAACTTGACTTTGTTAATCAGGAAGTCTCAAAACGTGTAACTATACAAAAAAGCGATGAATATTCAGCTTTAAAACATACATTATTTATCATATGTCTATGAGGAATTCATTTCAATTCCTGAGCAGCTTTCCTGTACGTGGTAAAATATTATAGTAAAGCGCTGTCACTAACAATAAAAAAGACTGTTATCGCTTAAATATTTGCAGCCCTGCATATCTTTTGAAGATTATGTACAAACCCCATAGTGCACCTAAATATAATCCTATAGTAATAATATACGGAACAACCTGAAATGCATTTCCATCAATTTTCAGCTATTGTTGCACTATAATCTATAGTTCTTTTGTGTAGCCCTGCAAATGAACAGCGAATGATTTCCTTGCCATTTTCTACATGAGGCATGTTTTTAAGCATATAAAAATATAAATTCATTTCATTTAGTTTAGTGTAGTCTATAGATGTTAAACTCTACTCAGGGCCGTCTTAATACATTCGGGCGCCCTGGGCTAAAACGTTCAGGTGCCCTTTACCTTTACCAAAAGTATCCTCATTTTAAGTTTAGCTCAATTTTTAAACGCAATTTAGTTTTTTAATTTAATAAAAGCTAATCTAATTAAAATTCAATAGCTATTTAAATCTAAAATTAGGATATTTATTAAAATATTAATTTTTGATTAAATATAAATTTTTTTCATTTGAAATGATAAATGAAAATTCTTAGAAATTTAATTTGTAAAATTGTTCTTCAGTATATCTTGCATAAATGTGCAAGTAAAATGAAAATATATATATATATATGTATGAAAATACTTTTAATAAGCAAAATAACTTTCTTGTAAAATTATTTACATATTTCTTCCATTGTAAACAATTCATTTTATCACTGTAATTCAAAACAAAATATTATTTCAATATAGAGTGGGTGGTCAAATTACTGGATATTTTTTCTTCTATCGGTTTAATCACAACTACAGTTAGGAGACCAACCGCAAATTGAAGAAAATCAGAAATACTTTGGATCCTTCTGTATTATAAAAAACTACAAATTACTTGTAACTATAACACATGATTTCACTTAATATTTACAATATTTGTATGTTTTTTTTTTTTTTTTTTTTTTTTTTTTTTGGTGGTAACCACTCGATTATTTGGACACTATATAGAAATAGATTATAAATATTAAATATATTATATTAATATATTATAGTAGTAAATTATTAATTTTTATAACAAGTTTTTTTTACTTATAACAAGAATATATTTTAACAAAGTTTTACAAAACTTTCAAAAAAAAATTATAAGACATTAGAGAAATGTTATTTTGAAACTTAAAATTCACATATGTAATTTTCGCTGAGGTATGAGCATTTATAATAAAAAAAATTTTAAATATGCATGCACGAGAGATAGAATTTTTTTATTACATAGGATAAAAGCTAGATATGTTGTGCAAGTTATATCAAAATTTCATTTGAATAGAGTAAAAATTAAGTAAATTATCGACAAAAGAATGAACAAGATTTTAAATGTTTTCCAGAAGTGAAATTTCATAAGGTGATTTTTCCAGGCTACATATTTAATTTAGCTATCAAATTACTTATTGCAAAATTCTTTTTTGCGAAAAACCCTTTATGAACTCACAAATCTTAGTATATAAATAAAATTTTGTTAGAGTTATAAGTCCAAGCACATTAAAAAATATTTATTACAAATGCTCAAAAAGTATTTACTACAAATTATAGGCGAGAAATTTATGGTTCTGAATAATATTTCACAATTTTTAGTGAATTTATTGAAATCCATTCTTGACATAAGCAAAAAGTTTGCCAAAAAAAAATAATAATAATATAATAATAATAATAATTTTTGTTAAAAAATAAATAAAATAAATAAATAAATCCATCTAAATAATTTTGCGACTCACATACACACATACACACACAAAAAAAAAAAAGTACATAGTAAGTGAAATCATGTGTTAAAGTTACAAGTCATTTGTAGCTTTTTAGGATACAGGGTAATCAAAAGTATTTGTGGTTTTCTTCAATTTGTGGTTGGAAATCACTCCATTATTTAGCATATTTGTCTTAAGACATATTTTTTACTGTTAAGAAGCTGTTTCAATTCCCAAACTTAAAAGGAAAAGCACTGTATTCAGTTAATTCCATGTAATACATTAATATATACAATTAACAAATAATAAAAAAATTTCAAATAATTAAAGACTCATTCTGGGTTGAATTCTGATTAATTATGGCAATTCAATCAATTTTTCCCTTTCTATTCGCTAGAGGTCATTAGCCCCAGTTCAAATTAAAAACTAGTGACAAGTCTGTTATATGGAAATCTCCTAGAGGGACTGTTCTTTGCACTTTGCGAGAGTTCTGTTTTCCGGCCACACCAATGTCCAAAAGGTTCTGCTATCAAAGTTGTAGATTAGGTGCCGGAAGATTCGATTCAGCTCTTTTTCATCGGAATAACTATTCAAAATTTTTGTTGATTTCTCTAAATCTCGCGTGAAATCGGACTAAGATTCTATAAAAAGACCACCGATAGAAAGCAGGTCTACATATTAGCGTAAACAATCGGCCTTTAGAATCTCTTACCTTCAGTTTCCCCCCCACCCCCCACCCCTCCAAAAAAAAAAAAAAAAAAGGATAAGAAAGAGTTAAGATTTTATTAAAAGCGCAACTCATATCACCAAAATTTGAAATTGTTTGTGGAAATAGGCTAGTCTGTTTGTTTAAACGTTGAATACAATTTAAGTATACTTGGAATAGTTTTAATACAGAAAATTAAAAAAACGTTGATCTATTAATTTTAAGTTAGACCAGAAAATGTCATCTTTATGAATATATATTATTAAAAAAAAAAAAAAAAAATGTGAAAGGCGCCCTTAAACATGTGGTGCCCTTCGACTGCAGCCCAATTAGCCCAATGGATAAGGTGGGCCTGACTCTACTTACCTGCAATTTCTCCCATAGACGTAATGTATTTGAATACTCTTGAGTGTCCTTGTACACGAACCATTTGCTTCGTCTCAACGAAAAGCTTACAAGAGAAGTATGAACGAGTAAAATTGCTATTGAAACCAAACCAAGCCTAAATTAAAGAGCGTGGCCTAAAACATTGGGTACAGTACAAATTTGCTGCAACCACTCCCATGGGGGCGAGATATGACCCCCTAATAGTTTTAGTTATGTCTATAAAAGCCAACAAAACACGCAACAAAGTGAGAAAGGAATGGCGTAATGGTAGGGTGCTTGACCTCAAATGCGGAGGTCCTGGGATCAAACCCCGGCAAGGGCGTTTTGTATTTTAGTTTTTTATTTCAACTAAAATATTCATTTTTTACATTTTTAATTAAATTGAATCATTATTTTAGGAGAAAATATTTATTACATTAAGAAGATTTTTTTTTTTTTTTTTTTTTTTTGTGAGTATTCCAATTAATAAAGTATTTACCATAAATTTAAGAAATATATATTTTTATTTTTTGATTTATAAAAAAAGAAAATCATGTTTAAAGCTACGAATATAGTTCTTAATTTATAACAATTATGATTAAAAGTAGAAAAATCATGAAAGCATAAGTATTTTTCACAATTAGAACAAAAAATATAAAAAGATTTATCACAATTATTTGAATTACAATTTTGTTCACCGTCAATTATTTTTCATCAAGAAC
The DNA here is from genome assembly GCA_963930645.1 of Salticus scenicus. Lineage (NCBI taxonomy): Eukaryota > Metazoa > Arthropoda > Arachnida > Araneae > Salticidae > Salticus > Salticus scenicus. The sequence goes on from OZ005660.1 coordinate 94,199,534, forward strand.
ATTTTGTTAAATATTTGGCTTTTCATCGAGATTTCTAGATTTGTAAAATTCATTTACCCAGATTTTTATTTTTACTTTCCGAACACTATAGTGAGGAAAGTATTGTTTTGAGGTGTAAACTAATTATAAATTAGTAAAATCATTTTGAGAAAATTTGTCATTGTGTTCAATCCGTTTATCAGTTCTTCCGACAACACCAAATTTGACAGCTGTTTAATGAAATATTTGAAATAAAAGCTAAATGCGACGTCGAATAGTTTAGCAACAGCTATCCGCGTTTGTAATGATCGATAGACGGCGCTTTGTGAACACTGCAGTTGTTAGTAAACATTAGCCACGTGTGTTCCAATAGTGTTCTTGTTATTCTACTTAATATTCGTACTATAATTTCTCCGCCATTACCTTATGGAAAATTGATTGCTTTTGGAAAAAATACTTCAGTTTATTCAAAGTTCGATTCGGAAGTAGATTTTAAATGAAGTTGAACAAATATTAGTTTCAAATCATCTGATTAATTCTTTACTTCCATTAGCCGAAGCAACTGAAATTTTAAATTCGTCATTTGGAAATAAATGGAAGCTCAATTCTGGATTTCTTGATGCTTTGGATTTACACTGTGGTACACAAAAGTATGTGTTATCTTTTTTACCGTATTTATTCATTTTTATTCAATAAATATATGTGAAACTAAACATCGGCTAGCAATGGCGGCTATATGGAATTCGAATTAAACCATGTTTATTGTAATTTCACCGTAGCCCACCAGAGGGCGAGCATTTCATTACAATCGCGGATTGTTCATTCAGGATTTTTCACGCAATAAATTGCATGAATAAATAGTAGAATTGAGAGCAGACGATTAACTCTTGCTATTAATGTCGTCGTTAAAAAATAGTAATTAAAAATTTACATAAAACATAATCATTGACAAAATTTTATCTGAATGTAATCATGAAAAAATCTTATCTAAATCTAATATAAAAGTATTTTCCGTTAAATTATTAATTTCTTTAAATTTAATAAATTAATAAATAAATAGGTTAAAAATTATAAAAATATTAAATTGTCCGCGCTGGAAAAAAAAAAAAAAAAAAAACTTTGTTTAATTAATATTTTCTCTTAAAATAAAGATTTAATTTAATTAAAAATGCAAAAAATAAATATTTCAGTTGAAATAAAAAACTAAAATACAAAACGCCCTTGCGGTGATTCGATCCCAGGACCGCCGCATTAGAAGTCAAGCTCGCTACCATTACGCCATCCGTTCTCACTTTGCTGTGTGTTTTGTTGTCTTTTATAGACATAACTAAAACTATTAGGGGATCATATCTCGCCCCCATGGGAGTGGTTGCAGCAAATTTGTACTGTACCGAATGTTTTAGACTGCTCTTTAATTGAGGCTTGATTTGGTTTCAATAGCAATTTCACTCATTCACACTTCCCTTGTTAGTGTAACATCCCTATATCATACACATTTAGAATATCAAGTTTGGACTTTCTGCTGCTATTTGTTCTTGAGATATGCTGATAACAGACAGACACACACAGAGATCAACCACTAAAAACATGATTTTCGGATTCAGGGGACCTCAAAACATGTAAATATAACAAAAACTCACATTCGTAAATTTGACCCAAAAACAAATCCGGAAACTAAGTTTTTTTATACACTCTGTAACAAAAACAACAACAACAACAAAAAAAAAAAGACGCACCAAGAAGAAGTGGGGACAAAAATTGGTAGATGGGGTGGAATGGGTGGTCCGAATGGAACAAAAATTGGTAGATGTACATGAAGAGAAAAACAATTGATTACAGTTTCAGAAAATTTGAATGATTTAATCAAGAGAAAGGGCCTCACAAAATAAACAAGTCAATAACGCGTTGGTCCACTTCTGGCCTTTATGTCAGTGACGGATTTAAGGGGGGGGGCTAGGGGGCTGAAGCCCCCCCCCCCCGAAAGTACTGACATTCCCAATTGAATAGTACATTTGCAAGCTTTTCACTGATCTGGAATTACATCTTGAAAAATCTTAGCCCCCCCCCCCCAAAAGTTAAGTTCTGGATCCGCCACTGCTTTATGTACGCAGTTATTCGGCTTGGTATTAATTAATAGAGTTGACAGATGTGCTCCTGTGAAGTATCGTGCCAAATTCTGTCCAATTGTTGCGTTAGATTGGTAAAATTCCGAGCTGGTTGTAGGCCCTTTTTTATGATGCTCCAAACATCCTCAGTGAAAGAGAGATCCGGGGACTGAGCTTAACTCCACTGAGCCGCTTATTAAGGGTCTTTGAAGTCACTGAAGTACCAGTTTCATGTAGGATCGACGATAATGATGAATTGGTGCTTGATTCCATCAAAACCCGTATGTATGTCAATTTGTGTCCAGTTTGCATTACTCCTTCTTGGAGCGTCACTTTTATTGTTATAGAGTATATCTCAATTACAGCATCAGTTACAGTTTAAAGCTTGAAATTGTCATGAATTTAAGAGTTCGTGATAAATGTAATATTTTCTTGATTTTCGAATGAATTGCGCAGGTTCTTGACACTGATCACGTTGCTGTGCATGAAAATCGGCCCCAACACCATTTTAACGAATTCTTATGTAAAATGACCTCTTGAATTTGAATATGACGACCATTTTGCCCTATCACCCACCGTTTTGGGGGGACGCGCCCTATTTTTATCCCTTTTTGGTAATTTTATGGCTATAAATTTTATTTGTAGAGGGAGGAAGGACTAATTTAACTGTTAAATATCTTCTGAGGGGCTGCAAAAGTTAAAAACTCTAAAACAAGAACATTTGCAGCAAGGGGGACATTTAGTAGGGGATTTGCCACTGAAATCATGAATTACATTTGTTATATTTTATTAATAAATTATTATTCATTATACATATATATATATATATTAAGTTTTAAAATAATTTTTTTCCATTCTCCAAATCAAATTCATGGCCGTAAAATTTCCACACGGTGATAAAAAAATGTGGGATGGGGTGGCGTCCCGAGGAAACGATGGGTGATTGGGCAAAATGGGGGTCATATTCGAATTCAGGATGTCATTTTACATAAGAATCAGAAAAAATAGTATCAGGGCTCGGGGGAAAAAAATGCAACGCAGTGTTATCATTCAGAAATTTTTTAAGAGGATTGGATGTAAACAAATTAGCAAGAAGCATTATAAGTACCTAATTATTTCTGAAATTTGGAGCTAAAAAAAAAATAAATTTAAAGTTTATATAATTTTGTAAACAAATTTAAATAAAAATTAAGGAACTGTAGAATAACATTATTTAAAAAAATACTACACAGCTTAGTACATTCAACAGTAACTATCTAGATATTTAGTTCCCCATCATACTATAGGTATGGGGAACTTAGGTAATCGTGAAAATTTTCGACCTCGGTTTTTTGACGTTTCTACACGTTTTCAGGTGTGAGGAATCCGAAAATGACAAAATTTGTATGGTGTCTGTCTGTAGGGTGTCTGTTAGTCTGTGTACACGATATCTCAAGAACAAACTGTCGCAGAGAGGTCAGATAAGTTTTAAAATATTACTTTCGACACTGGCAAGAACCCTATTCATTTGCAATATTCGAATTTAAAAACTTCGTAAGTTATTAGAAATTTACGATTTTCTTAACATGGGAGAATAGGACAAAAATTCACTTGAACGTGCATTAAATGGAAACTTTTTACTGTAAAAATGTCAGACCAGTTTTAAAATATCCGTTTTGATGCCGGAATGAATATCAGTAACTATAAATATGCTACTTTGAAAATTTCGCAAGTTATTGGAAATTTACGAATTTCTTAACACGGCAGTATAGGGCAAAATTTCACATAAACGTCAATTTTGAGAGATATTTTCATCGTAATCGATTTGCATCGATTTCAATAAATTTCATAACCCCTTGGCCCCTTAAATTATAAATGTATAGAACAATTGAGCATTTTCATAAAATTAAATGAAGGGTTTGCTTCTTAACTAAATGTTTAAAAAATAATAAAAAAAACTTTTATTTATTTACTTAAAAAAAAAAAAAAAGAGAATAATAATTTTTTTTTTAACGTCAAATTCTAGGAGGTTGTGGAATAGTAATTACATAAAAATATTATTTAAAAATCACTTAAAGCAGTTTTTTTTTTATTTTCAAGTAAATAATAAATCGTATTAAGAATATTTTGATTCTCACATTTCCAGACATTAAATAATATAAGCGAAATGAGAAATACACAAATATTTAATTAAATATACACTCCTGCTTAAAAGTTTAGCAAGATTTGCAAATGATCAGTTTCTTTTTTCTTTTAGAAACTTATTTCTCGATGAAATGTTTTCAAACATTGGGTATTTAAAGAACTGGATATCCTTCGTGTTTTTCAGAGAAGAGTGGTTTAAGACAATATTTAGGGGGCCGGTAACAAATTAAGCAAAATCAATAATGTTTGTGATCATCCTCTATCTTGAAGTGTACGAAATGAACTGTAAATTTAGGATATGTTAATCTAGTTCTAGACACATTTCAACTTGTGGAGAAATTTGTATAACGATAGTATATTAAATAACGGATACATAAGCATTTATTTAAAAAAAAAAAAAAAAAAAAAAAAAAAAAAAAAAAACGTTTTTTTATTTATAATATACAGTTTTTAACGAAAATTATTCCCACTTTCAGATTAGTTGGAAAAACACTTTTAAAACAATATACTGCAATTGTAATATAAATAACCTAAATATCTCCTGAAATATGAGCATTTTTATGTGAAATGCTTTCAGTGCGCATGTGCAAAAGATATTTTTTTTTTTTTTATTGCATAGGTTGAAAGCTAGATATATTGGGCAGCTTTTATAAAAAGTACATTCGAATAGAGTAAAAATTAGGCAAATTATCTGAAAAAGAACGAGCTAGATTTTAGATATCTTCCAAGAGTTGAAATTTTTTAAGGGGTTTTTCATATGCCGCGTATAATTAATTTGAAGATCCAATTATTTCAACAACGCTCCAAGTGCGCTTTTTTGTGAAAAACTCCTTATAAGCTTGTAACTCTAATAGATTTTAGTTTATTTATTAAAATTTGTGAGATAAGGGGTTTTTCGCAAAAAAGAACTTTTGCTATGGGGTTAAAATAATTGGATCGTTAAATTAATCGATATGTGAAAAACCCCTTAAGAAATTTCAACTCTTGGAAAATACCTAAAATCCAGCTCGTTCTTTTTCGGTTAATTTGCTCAATTTTTACTCTATTCAAATGCACTTAGTAAGAAGTTCGATAAAAGTTGCCCAATATATCTAACTTTCAACCTATGCAATATATATATATATATTATCTTTCGCACATGCGCAGTGAAAATTTTTTTTTCATAAAAATGTTCATATTTCATGAAATATTTGAGATATTTATATTTCAATTGCAGTATATTGTTTTAAAAGTGTTTTTCGAACTTATCTGACAGTGGGAATAATTTTCTTTAAAAACTCTGTAAATTATAAATAAAAAACATGCTGATTTTTTTGGGAGTTTTAAAATAAATGCTTATATCTCTGTTATTTAACATGCTATCGTCACACAAATTAAACTGCATCTGTATTTACATATCCTAAAGTTACAGTTCATTTCGTTCACATTGGTTTTGCTAAATTTGTTACCGGCCCCCTAAATGTTGTCTTAACCCAATCTTCACTGAAAAACATAAGGAAGACCCAGTTCTTTAAATGTACCCAATGTTTGAAAACATTTCATCGAGAGAAAAGTTTTTAAATTGAAGAAAACTGAACATTTGCAAATCTTGCTAAACTTTTGAGCAATAGTGTATACTTGTATATACCGTAAAAACCGGCGTATTTTCCGCACTCAGTACTTTATTCAGTATCCACCACTAAAATTTAATTATAACGTTTGTCTAATTACTTCGAAGAGTAGTCGTCTACTACATACAGGATATCAAATGTCACTCATAAAAAGTATTGACTATTGAATAAGAAATTCCCCCAGTCTGGCAGTACTGCCGCGGCTCATACTCAGGTTTTTACGGTACTTATATATATAGCCAGTGGCGTATGCAAGGGGGGGGGGTTTAACCCCCCCCCCCTTGACAAAATGTATGATAAGAAAAAATAGGCTGTTCCTTACATTTTTTTTTTTCAAATTTCAGGCGGAAAAAATGTATGGCAAGCGTAGAATATTTTTTTCTACGAAATGGTTTAAAATTATGACTAACTTTTTTTTTTCATTACTCTGCGATAAACACTCCAGAAAATAACTAAACCACTTCATTTGAGCCAAACTAATAACTAAAGCACTTCATCACCACACCTTTACGAGTTCATATCCAAGGACAAGAGGGGTCGACCATATGGGGAAGGGGAACCATTGAAGTAGTGACCTTGAAGGAGTGACCCAAATAATACCCCAACAGTAGAAGGCATTTTAAATGGACTAGCGAAAACTTCTCGTCGATTAGACTTCGCTCTGTAAATAAGAAAATTTTATGAAATATTTTGCGTAAGCGTAGTATTGTATTTTATGTTTTGTGTAGCAGTTTGTACAGGCTCTACGTTATTCGTCGCTAATTAAAGATATTTTAGTTTGATCTTCTAATTGGTGAGTTTATTTTACTATTTTTCATTTTCTTACTCTTATTTTCGGCAAGTAATTATGATATTTTAAAAGATTGTTAAACTTAATTAAAAATAAACTTAATTAAACCTAATTAAACTTAATTAAAAATTCGGAAGGACGAACCCTCCCCCCCCCCCTTGGAAAAATCCTGGATACGCCACTGTATATAGCTATTGCTAATCACTCATTAAAAAAAAAAAAAAAAAAAAAAAAGTCTTATAAAATATAACAATTGAAATATTTTAATAAAGATATCTTATTTTTCTTTTGAAATGAATGATTTTAAAGTTTTAATTAAATATTATTTGTCATTAAAAAAAAAAAAAAGAAAAGAAAAGAAATAAAAGAAAAGAAAAGAAACTGTATAAAACATTGAAAAAAAAAAAAAAAATCTTATAATATCAGTTTTATATTTCTTTTCTTCACTAGTAATAAAAAATTATTGTGAATATTTTAATTCTCACTCTCTTACTATATTTACATTTCATCTAGTTATTTCGAATAATTAATATTATATATTATCTTAAACAACATATAAAAAAAATTACATCTCTTTCATATATGAGGAGCAAACCTACAAGACAATGTTTCCTCCTTCGGATACATATTTTCTACAAACACAAAAACTAATAAATTAAAAAATAACTAAACTTAAAATTTAATTACGAGGTTATTACGAAATCTAATTACTAGTTACGAGGAAGATTTATTAACGCATCTAGAAAGATATATAGACATATTATTTTAAGTTAAATTGAAAGAAAAATCACTAACTCTTTTTTTGTTTGCTTGTTTGTGTGTGTGGAGAAAACACGGTTTGAATGTTTGCTCCTCAAATATATTTCTATATTTTTAATCTACTCTTTAACTACATTTCTTGCGACCATGGAAGCCTCTGCGCAAGTGCGGATTCGAAGAGTCCCCTAGTAAAATAGGGGAGACAAGCTTTTCGTTGAGAGAAAATAAGCGATAAGGGAATACAGAATGAGTGGATGCTTACTAAATTCAAACCTGTTGGTCAACTTGGAAGCCCTCCAAGATTTTCGACTCGTCCTCACTGCTAGGCGTAGGAAACTTGGTTACATTATAGTTATTTCGAATTATTAGTACTATCTTATTTTAAACAACATAATTAAAAAAAATTGCATCAGTTTCCCATATATATTTCTGCATTATATTTAATCTAGTTGTTTCCAATTATTAATTTCTGTAAAAAATATCCTTCAGCAGATAGAAGAAAAAAAAATAATAATACAGTAACCGCCGCTTAATAAAATCACTGGTTAATAAAATCAGTCGCTTAATCTGATCAAATTGCCAGACCAGGAATCGAATCAATGCAAATTACTTTAAAAGCCGCCGCTTAATAAAATCAGCATCGCCGGTTAATAAACTCAAAAATATCTCCTCAGCAGCCAAAAATATAATTTATGCACACTAAAAATTTTTTTAATTTACATTGTGATTATTTATTTATTTGAAATAGAAAAAGAAATTAAAGCACAGCAAACCCTCCGTTATCGCTCATTGTTGAAGATTTTACACTTGCAGCACAGTTGCAAATTAAACACGCCCCATAACTTATCTCCGTAACTATTTTAACACATTCGCTGTCACTGACGCGCTGGCGCGTCAGCATGGCGCTACCTCCCATGCCGGTGACGCTCTGGGGCGTCAATCGAGTATGATAAGTAAACTGCTTTAGTTTTAGTTCGGATTTGGAGGTTGAACGATGAGGTTTTTGTGGCACGTTAGTGAAGCATTATTTTTATATTTTCAGTGCGTGGTTTTTAAATTTTGTGTTTAATTTTTTTTTTTGTGCAGCCAACGTTTTTAATCATTAAAACACTTTTTTTAAATTCGGCTTCTGAGGATGGATATATAAATTTTGGTGGCAGCGAATGTGTTAAGGAACATATTCTTGAAAGTGCAGTAATAAAATACAAATTTGATTTGAAATATATTTTTTTTTTTTTCTAATTATTAAAAGACAATTTCTAGTTCTTATTTTGAAATTACTATAATTCATGAGGTTTAAACAGAAAGATTTTAAATTTATAAGAACAGCGTGAACCTTTGGTAAAGTAATGATGATTTTCCTCTAACGAACGTGCACGGGAACTTAGAAAGCGTTTAATTTACTTATATCGAAGAAACAATTAGTTAATTATCTACCAAAAGTTAATTAATATTGTTTACTAATTCCATTATTCGTTACCTTTTGAAGTATATTTCGAATTTAGAGAAGTAATACCTTTTCCTTAAGGGCAGGAACATTCGCCGGATATAAAAATCAGCCGCTTAATAAAATCACTTTGGCTCAGAACGAATGCGATTTTAATAAGCGGCGGGAACTGTATTTTAATTATTAAATATTTATTAATATACGTTTCAAATAAAAGTACTTCTATATATATATAAATGATAAATACTCTAATATTTTGAAGAAATTTTTTTAATAATTAATGGCTGTTATAAAACTTGTTACTAACATATTTGTATACATACATATTATCAAAAATCAACTTTTTTCAAATACATTTTGAAATATAAATGGATAGAAAATTTTTAAAGGAAAAGGAAAAAAGGAAATGAAAGAAAGAAAAAGACTACAAAGATATATTTAGTAATTATGTCAATTAAAAAAATTCCAATATGTATCAAGAGTCCTTTTCCAAAATATTCAAAAGCACAAATCAACATTAAACATGAAATGTTAGTAATAAATACAATTACATTTAAACATATAAAAGCACATCATATACTGTTAATAAAACATCAGCTTTTAACAAACTAAAACGAGGGAAAATTTTATGGATTTCTCATTTATATTTTCAGTTAAAAGATCAAAGTATTACATAGAATGTTATTGAATTGGTTCATTTTGTTATTGCCAGATCGAATAAGCAAATTTTGATTACAATCATTAAAAAGTTCTTTCTTGTTAAGTTCTTATATGTTTTGTATTCTTATCGGAATTATTTTAAAGTGGGTATTCTTCTTCTTTTTCAAACACAAATAAAAAAAATTCTGGTCAATTTATTAAAAATAATAATAAATAAAAATAATAATTAAGTTAACTAGTCACCAAATTGGCTTCTGTGAGTTATAGTGACGAATTATTAATTTGTTTATTTTTCGTTATCATTTATATTTAATTATTAAACATTCAGCATCTGATAAAAATGTTTTAGAATTTATTATAACATTAGTAAAAATATCACTAATTTTTGAAAGGAAAAAATATATATATATATTTATTTAATATATATATATATCATCATCATCAATTTCAACCTTTGTCAATCCACTGCTGGATGAAGGCCTCTCCTAAGTGATTCCAAAGTGCCCTGTTTTCTGCAATTCTTCCCCATTCTGCCCTTACAAACTTCACAATTTCATCTCTCCAATGACACAGTGTTCTCTTGCTCGGTCCTTTCTTATCTCTTGGTATCCAAAATAAAACTTTGAAATATATATATATATATATATATATATATTAGGGCTGTGCCGATTAATCGATCAATGCTTAGTTCCGATCAATTTTTTTAATCGAGTTAATCGGATCGATTAATTCGATTAAAATTTTTCAAAATGCGATTAAAATTTTCAAACTACGAATTAAAGTAAAAATATTGTTCTGCCTACAAAATATTTTTTCACATATTTTGCTAACAAACATTCTAAGAAACATTTATCAAATAATGAAAAAGCAAAAAAAAAAAATTAATAAATAAATAAAAATAAAACCTCTTAAAAGAAGTTGTTGCACTTTTGTTGATAGAGAAAAGGGGAAAGGACAGTTATTAAACAAAATGCCGCTTCATGTACATGCTGGGGCAACACCACCTGTCTGTAGCCTTCTACAGAAAGTGTTGGCTAGGGTAAATAGTATTCTCAGAAACAAGAAGCTTTCAAAATTAATCGAAAAATTAATTTATTAAAAAATAATAATAAAATGAAAAAATAAAATTGAATAAGTAAAAATGTTTATATAAAATTAACACTTAAAGTCACATATTATTTATTACTCTGAAAATTGATTTAAATTTCAGTTATGAAACAGATATAATTAATTAGACAAAAATTTAAAAAAAAAAAAAAAAAAAAATCAGTCAAACTTATGACTAATATATATACACACACACACAATATGAGAGTTTTGTTCATCATTGAATAAAATTATATAAAGAAAAATATTAAAAATCCGATTAATCAAACGATTAATCGATTAATGAACTACGATTAACCCAGTTAAAACTCTTAATCGAGTCCCACCCCTAAATATATATATATATATATATATATTATATCTTTAAATATTCGGAATAGGCAATAGGAAAACCATAAATACACAAATGCACTTAAAGATTCACAACAATTTTATCCATAAATAACATTTTTTGATAAAGTGCATGCTATCTCAAAGGTAAAAAAAAAGTTGTAATTTACGTTCAAAATTTTTAAATAGTGATATTATTAACTGTAACACATTCACGCGTATATACATAAGTTTTTCTCAGTAAACAAGAATTATATAGTTTATTTGTAGAATATACACCATGTAGCTTTATGTTTAAACGTCTTTTTTAGAGTTACGCTATTAAATCTTGTTTCTCCTGCAATGGAAATAACACATACTTTTCATTTTTTAGATCATTTTTAAATCTCAAAGTAATCTTTACATTATTTAATCTTTCATCTTAATTATTTATAGCATTCTCTTGCAATAAAAGAAGAATATTAAAAAACTTAGAAGAAGGCAATAACTAATTTTTGAGAAATCCTCAAATATGTTCGTAATTTTTTAACGTATGATCGTATGAGAAGAAAGTATATTATATATAACTTAGAATACGATTTTTTCTTCTTTTTTAAATAAGCAAAATTCTAAAATAAATAAATAAATAAATAAATAAAAGAAAAAGAAAATAAAAGAAAGAAATAAAGAAAAATCCAAATGAGTAAAAGACTTTTCCCAAGTTTTAGTGAAGATAATAATATAAAAAATATTTGTGTATACATAATGTGTTATAAACTGATACCAATCCTACAAGTGTTTGTGAATTCCTCAACAAAAATATTTTATGAATAGATATCAATCATATAAATTAAAATTAGTAAGTTTTAAAAAATCGTGCACATTAACATTTTTGAGCAGTAATACGCTTAGAATCACTTTTAAATTGTTGTGAATCAACATTGTATTTAAAAACAGGGATAATCATAAACCTTCCAAAAAATATGCATAAGGCATTAGTTTATATTTAAATTTCTGACAGAATAAATAAATTATTAAATGAAAAAATATAAAATAAATTTTAAGTAATCATGCGTTTTTTAAAAGTTACTTTTAATCAATATTAATGACTTAACCGCCCTTCGCCTATAAACAATTAACCATAATTCTATTTCTAAATAATAGGATTTTTAAAATAATTTAATATAAAAACTTTAAAAAATGTGTGGGTGGGATCTTTTGTTTAATGACCAAAATAATAAAATCCTTTCCCCTCTTTTATTTTCAGAAAACTATTATTTGTAAAACAAAAATTATAAATAATACAGATTATTAATAATAATAAGAAAAGATTCTAAGATTAAAAATAAGAAAGCGCCACAGAACTGGAGTTTTAAAATGGTAAATACAAAACTTTGAATAAACACCATTAAATGCAATAAACTCGCAATATTTGTTTCGGGTTCAAAAAACACACGACCCTTCGTCAGGCAAACAAATTAGGCACGAGTGTTGCAATCAAAGCGGCTTTGATGAAGGGTAGTGTGTTCTTTCGACCCGGAACAATTGTGTCGAATTTATTGCATTTTATGGTGTTTATTCAAAATTTTATACTTATTAATGCGGATTATTATTATTAAAAAAAAAAAAAAAAAAAAAAAAAAACATCTTTTGAACGAAATTAATAAATAATAATTATAATTTTAGGCAAATAATTTTTAAACAACCAGAATATATCTGTACTGATAAGTATAAAGGATTTAAGTCCAAAAATGTCGATTTTGAGTTAAGTACATAGTCAGACTCAGAAAAAAATTCTCTATCGATTGGTATAAAGGATTTAAATCCAAATCATTTAATCTTTGCGAAAATACATTGATAAAAAAAAGATTCAAGTCAGAAATTTAGCATTAATCTTTGGTATAAAATACTTAATTCAATTTTTTCCCTTTATTAAATGAAGATTGACAATCACTGAATGGTATAAAGCATATAATCCAACATAATCCCTTTTTTCCTAATCGATTCTGCTGATTAGTTTTTAGTTAGTTTAACTTTATTTTTCGTCTCCTGAAAAATCAAGAATATGGACTTCAATCCTTTATACTTATGAGATATATATATATATATATATATATATATGTTTAAAATTTTACAGAGTGTTCAGTGAGAAATATATCACATTGCAATAAAATACATCAATTGATTGATGTTGAAGAATAATTGTTATAGCGAAGTAATATTAGCTTTTAAAACAACTTAAAATTAACTCAGTATTTTCATTCACAAACATAAAAATGTCATTTCATTTATGTCAAATATAATCATAATCATGGATAGTTAATCATAAATGATATAATTTATAAAAATCATAAAAATGTTTCGCTAATTATAATTTCATAAAACAATTTCTTTAAATGCATAGATTATGAAGAACAGTTTAAAACGCAAATAAAATTGACAAATAACTATTGCATATTCAGACAGAATTTTTTGAACTATTGAAAGGTAATAAAAAATAAATTTTAGAGAGTGTTCAGAAACAAACATATCATACTGTAATAAGATACATCAAAGTAATTGGTATTTAATGTTGATATAAATAAATTTTGTGCACAAAATGTAAAAGCAATAAGGTATTTTTTCATTGCTGCTTGCATATTGCATTTACACCTACATTTTTTACTGCCACAGAATAAGTGCCTTCATGATTATTTCATATGAAAACAGTTGATCCGTATTTTTGCAAATTATGGTATTAGCTTAGAAAGGTTCTACTTATAATATTTCTCATATGCACAAATACCAAAATTATTAAATATTTTTATTAATAAACGTTTTGGTTTTAAAATATATATTCAGTTACAAAGTAGAGGATCACAAAAATTTCTACGAAACTTCGAATTTTATAAAACATTTGTGGTAAACTTTCTATCTTAAAATAGTTATTCTGTGGTAATAAACGTGGATCATCAAAATGTGTTCTATTTCCGCCTGGATTTGCAAGACACCATAGAAATTTTACAAAAGTGTATAAAATGCATATCCCTACTAAAATAAAAGCAAAACGAATTCCGTAACAAATATTGATACAAAACACAGAAACTAGTGCGATCACAATGCCAAATATCTTTAAAAAATAATCAAAAATATCTTTTTTTACATATTTTGTTGTATCTTCTAAATCATCTTCGCTTTTGTGAATTATTTCAACTGTTTCGTATACTGTGATTTCACATTTCACAGTCAAAATATCATCTGGCAAAAAACGCACTTTATTTAAACCACAACATCCGTATGACAAATCACTTTGCCTCATGCGTAGTACGATTTCTGGATAAGAGGTTGGTATCGTCGAGTAATATACCGTTGGATGAAATTTCTTTTCATAATATGAAGAAGGTTTAAAATATCGTATTGCCTTGGAAGCGTAGAAGGGACATATATTGAAATGGTCGACTACGGTCAAACGGACATCTACTGGTTTGTCCTCATATCTGTAATCTTTTCGTAACAGACTTATTTCAAGATAATTACGACAACGCCTGGAAAATGCATCAAAATAATAATCACATTTTGAATTCTGTTTTGATTCTACACGGAGAGCCCATTTGCATTTTGTTGAATAACAGTAGTAAGTTGGACTTTCATAAATACCATCGCCAATTCGTTGTGTAAATTTATCTATTTGTTGAAAAAAAGTAAATTTCTCAGCTTTCAGGCAACTGCGACCGGCAGTTCTCATTTTAAACATTTTCAATATTCATCTGAGCCTGCAATTTGAAATCGAAAGTCCTCGTTCACTAAACTCGGATTTCATCGATTAAGCAAGTCATTCGTAAATCGTAAAATATATTCTTTAAAAAAAAAAAAATTCTTCTAAATTTTTAACAACTTAAATGAAACTTCACGGAAATGAACCATCTATACAGACTAAGTAAATAGACTAAGTAAAGATTTCACTCTTTTTGATATTTTGAAAGACTGCATGTAGAGAAGAAATGCGAATAATCCTCTGATGGTTGGTAGGTAAAGCTAATGCTGGCAATGTCTTCGTACTGTTCTGCGTTCTACTCCTGCCACCTACGTTCTGCGCTCCTGCCTCACCCGATTATTCTTCTCGCATCAAGGAAGAGGGCGCAATATTGGCACGGTTCTCGCTATCTGTCCTTTATTTTTATTAATTGTTAATTTATTTTAATTTATTGTTTTCGAACAAAATTTTGGAGTTTGCATTTCTTTCATAAAAAATATTCTTGGTTTAAAAATTTGATAGAAAACTAATATATACAAAAAAAAAAATATATATATATATAGGGGGAGGATTATATGCTATGATTATGTTAAAATGAAATTATTATTATTATTATTATTATTATTTTGAAAGGAATTTATAATTAGGTCTGAGTTCGAATTCTGGCCACAATACTATTTCTTATAGTGAAAATTAATTCGATCAATCCATGAAAAATCTGTAATGTATCTGTAATGACTCAATTCAAAATCTGTTTTGATTAGTATTAGATTAGTATGTTTAGATTAGTAACCGAATATTACTTAAATCAAAATCTGTTTTGATTTAAGTAATATTCGGTTACTTGGATAATGATAATTATTATTATCATTGCTATTTTCTCTTTATAAATTATGGCTTTTTTTTTTTTTTTTTTTTTTTTTTTTTTAATTTTTTCGTAATTATAAAGTGTGTACATCATTATAAAGTAAAACAAACAAATGTCCCAACTTTTCGTAATTTGTTTTCTTTTCACCTGCTTAAACTTGTTTTCCAAATAAAGCATTTGTCGCAATTTATAATTTAAAATCGATGATAGTGCACTTTTTTTAAGCAATGCTTTTGACATTCTTTTTTAATATTTAATTGGAGATACCTCGCTGATTTGTCCCCACCTTTCCCACTCGAAAATATGGTCGCCTTATTATAAAGGCCAATGTATAAAAACAAAATCGTTAAACAATTTATAAATTATATAATTTATAAATATTATGATCCTTTAATATTATGATCCATAAATATTATTATTTATGATCCTTTGAAAAAAAATGCAAAATACAAAAAAGATTACCTGATATTAGATGTTTGTTTTTGAGTTCAAGTATAAAATCTTCCATCGCATTCAGTAAATAAATTTAATTAACAAATGCGTATTATATTTTCCCTTTTTACATTCTCACCGTAAATAAATTATTTCCTTACTATGCACGCTAAAAAGAAACAATGCTTATTTTTAAAATTCGTTTTCACATTGAGAAAATTCATGATTATTGATTCACGTCTAGTTTCTCAAAAACTGATTTTAAAAAAATTAATTATTTTTATTTTGAAGTTGTAAAATGCGAAATTTTATAAAGAGAAGTTTTGCATTTTAAACTTTAAAAATAAATAAATAGATAAAACTAAAATGAATAATCTAGTGTGTCACTCACACGACTTTCTCTTATCCTCAAATTTAATACTATAAATACAGATTGCAGATTAAGAGGTAAGATAACGAGTACTGTTATGTAAACCTGTGTTAAACAATTCAAATTAGGATTCGGAAGAGTTTGATATGATAATTAGTTCTGTGTGAGGGGGACTAGCGCCCCCTCAATCCCCCGTTTCATTAATGCACCTACATTTATATAGAATTTAATTCGGTTATTAAAAAATAATTCTGTTTTAAAAAATAATTTATTAAAATTATTATTAAAAAAAAAAAAAAATTATTTTTTATGATAATGCAGACGATTTCCATATTAGAGAAGACCATACTAAATATAGACCATACTAAATATATATATATGTATATAAAAGTTGAATTTATTCTCAATATTACATTATTATTATTATTTTTATTATTATTATTATTATTATGTTAAAAATGAAAAAAATTGATAACTTTATTTTAAATTATCGCAGATCGATGGTTCAACCATTCGTTTTAAAGGTATTGGCGAGCTCTTTTGAAAGATACCCATCATGTAAATTCACTCCCCTCGAGGGGGGAACTCTCCCAACCCCCCAGGGTGGGAGGCGGGGATCCTACATACACAAAATTTTCTTCCCAGTTGATATCGCTATTACAAAAAATATATATTCGTTTCATTTGGTTTAGTGCAGTCTATAGATGTTAAACTCTACTTACCTGCAATTTCTCCCATAGACGTAATGTATTTGAATACTTTTGAATGTCCCTGTACACGAACCATTTGCTTCATCTCACGAAAAGCTTACTGTAGCATCCCTATATGATACACATTTAGAATACCGAGTTTGGAATTTCTGCTACTATTTGTTCTTGAAATATGCTGATAACAGACACACAGACATCCATCCATCCACACAGACAGACACACAGACCATTCTTTAAAAACATGATTTTCGTATTCAGGGGACCTCAGAAAATGTAAATATAACAAAAACTCACGTTCAAAAATTTGACCCTAAAACAATACTTTCTCGACCTCATGGGTAAGAGAAAGTAAAAAAGAACAAGAACGAAAAATCATGCAGTACGCATTGATTATTAACCCTTTCCAACTGCCCGTATTTTTTGTATGATATATCTTTCAATATTCTTTGCTTACGTTATCACACAACAGACAGACAGAAGCACTAAAAAGAATACAGATAGATTAATTGAATTTAAAATCACTCTTAAACATTGTTGGAAAGTGTTAAAAAAGCTTAACACAAAAGAAAATGCAGCCGTTATATTATAATTGCAGCCTTTAATGTATCTGAATATTTTAGTGTAGCCCTGTAATTCTGAAGGTTAATCATATTACAAAATATTATGTTACAATATTAATAAAATATAAACATTTCTTTATGATTTTTACAAGTTATTTAAATGTGATTTTTAAAAATGTACCTCTATTTTCACCCTTTAAAAATTGTTTGAAAGTATTAAAAACGCTTAATCTAAACGAAAGTGCAATCCCAGCAAATTTTTATTATAGCTTATTATTTTTTATATAGCTTAAAGAAAATAAATATTTTTGTGTGTCCCTGTAAACCTAATACTCATTATACAATACTCTATAGCAAGCATTCTTTTGGGCATATGAATAACATATTTCATTCTCATTAAGCTTTGTGAAAAGTAAAGTTATTAAAATTTGGCATATAGATATACTTCTCATAGAACGCAACGCTTTGGAATACTTTCGAGTGTCCTTGTACACGTACCAGTGCTGGTATTTACGCCATTTTATATAATAAACATTCGATAGAGAACTGGAATGACATATTTCAATTTCATTAAGATTTGTGTACGGTAAAGGTATTAAAAGATGCTTTATAGATTTACCTCCCATAGAACACAATGCTTTGGAATACTTTCGGGTGTCCCTGTACATAAACCACTAGAGGTACGCACTCCATTTTCAATAGGGAACATCCGATAGTGAACTTGAATAACATATTTAAGTTTCAGAAAATTCCATAAATATTTACGGGGGTTAGAGCGCGGACAGACAGACGGACGGACAGACAGACAAACCGAAGTCATTAACACTTTTCAACCTTGTTGGAAAGTTTTAAAAACTAAAGGGGAAAAAATCAATTTTTGGAGAACGATATATAATTAAGGATGTAGGTAAATTCGAGACCAAAAGAGGGGAGTCGAGCAATCTCATAAATAAATTCAGGTGCGACATTTGGTCCGAATTCAAAAAATGTAGGTCTTGACACTTTGAAAGGATAAAATCATACTTTAAAAGCAGTTGGAAACAGTTTTGTTATAGATGCATTTCTGTGTAAAGGTGGACACACAGGCAGATAAACACGTACTAACGGCTAAAAGTCGGATTTTTGAATTTAGTGGGCCTTCAAATGTGCTAAATATATTAAAAATCAGTTTCGAAAATTCGACCCCAAAACAATATTTTTTTCGACCGTATGTTTGATAGAAGTTAGAAGAGAAAGTAAAAAAGTAACAAGGAATGCAAACTGCTATAAAAGCGAAAACGCGCCAAAAATGGGTCGCCTTTCTGAATGGGCATAATCTCATGTTTGCATGTTGATGTTTATCTTTATATGTAAGTGTGGATGTGGAAGAAACGTGAGGAAGCGGATTCGAAAGAGTGAAATTTCTATTTATTTACTCGATGAATATGGTTTATTTCAGCAAAGTTTAACATTCCTTAACTTATTATGAAAGAAGTTAAATCAATTTATTTCGAGAATGACTAGATTGATCGATGAAATACACCGCAGGAGATTGAAATGGAATATCGCCGGCCGCAGTTGCCTGAAAGCTAAGAAATTTACTTTTTTTCAACAAATAGATAAATTTCTGCAGCGAATTGGTGATGGTATTTATGAAAGTCCAACTTATTACTGTGAATCAACTGGTTGTAAATGGGTTCTGCATTTAGAATCAAAAGAGAACTCTAAGTGTGATTATCTTCTAGATGCATTTTCTCTGCGTTCTTGTAATTACGTTGAAATAAGTCTGTTACGAAAAGATCACAAAACAGAAGATCAATCAGTAGACGTTCGTTTGACCGTAATCGATTATTTCAATATATGCCCCTTCTATGCGTCTAAGGAAATATATTTTAAACCTGATTATAATCAAGAAATCGTACTACGCATGAGGCAAAGTGATTTGTCATACGGATGTTGTGGTTTAAATAAAGTGCGTTTTTTGCCAGAAGATATTTTGACTGTGAAATGTGAAGTCACAGTATACGAAATAGTTGAAGAGATTTACAAGAGTGAAAATGAATTAGAAGATATAACAAAATATCTGAAAAAAGAGATTTTTGATTGTTTTTTAAAGATATTTAGAGTTGTGATCGCACTAGTTTCTGTGTTTTGTATCAATATTTGCTACGAAATTCCTTTTGCTTTTATTTTAGTAGGAATAAGTGCTTTATACGTTTTTGCAAAATTTCTTTTGTATCTTGCTAATCCAGGCGGAAATAGAACACATTATGGTAATCCACTGTTGTTACCAGAGAATACCGATTTTAAGAAAGAAAAGTTATCAGAATTATATGGTAAAATCCGAAAGTTTATAGAATTGTGTGTTCAGTTCTCTCCTATCATTGAAGATTGTTTTTTATCACATCGCTAAGGTGTTTCTTATGATATAAAGTTCAAATTTTCTGTAGAAGATTTCAAATTCTATATGTTGTTTTGAAAATCTTATTACTTTCAAGAAAAGGTATAAGATTACTTTCATAGAAAAGAAACTTTTTTATTTTATTCATTTTGAGTGAAAATGGATAACAAACGTTAATGCACAGATGAATTAATTTTGCATTTGAACACAAACGTTCGATTTATCTAGTTATTTTACATTTTTTTTTTTTTTTTTTTTATGAAACATAGCAGAGTATTATCATGAAAGAAGTTGAAGAATTTATTTGACGGACTACTGGATTTGTCAAGTAAATCCTAAGTGATTAAGGGTTGTTTTTAAACCGCAAGCGTTTGAAATGGGAACTGCTGGTCGCAGTTGCGTGAAGTCCAAAAAATTTACTTTTACTCAGCAAATAGACAATTTTTCTCACCGAATGCATTATGTAGATAACCAGGACGTGTACCCCTTTACTTCCGTGAAACAGGGCTATGAAAGTCCAACTTACCAAAGTGAATCAACAGATTGTAAATGGGCTTTCGATATACAATTATATTCGGAAACACCTTCTCTGTGGTTGGTACATCCTGATCCTGACTATATAGAAATAAGACTCTTACGAAAAGGTGACAAAAAAGAGGAACAATATATAGACGTTCGTTTGACTATAATCGATTATTTCAATATATGTCCCTTTTATGCAACTAAGAAAATACATTTTTCGGGCTGCAGAAATAGAGAAACAGTATTATACATGAGAAAAAGCGATTTATTTAGCGGATGTTTTGGATTAAATAAAGTGCGTTTTATGCCAAATGATATTTTGACAGTGAAATTTGAAATCACAGTATATGAAAGAGTTGAAGAGATTTACGAAAGTGAAAATGAATTAGAAGATACAACGAAATATGTGAAAAAGGGGATTCTTGATTGGTTTTTGACAGTACTTGGCCTTATGATTATACTAATTTCTATCTTTTGTATTCATTTTCGATATGGGGCTCCTTTTTTTAATATTTTATTAAAAACTGGCACTTTATACATTTTTACAAGATATTTATGGTATTATATAAGTCCAGGTGGAAATAGAACATATAATTCTTGGATCTGGTGTACTGTTTTTTTCTTAAACTTTTTCTGCTTATGCTTTAAAGTACCTCGTGATATTATTAGATATATCATAGCAATTTATACCATCATCTTCTTTATATTTAATTATTAATTATGTAAAATAACAATTTATGTATTTAATGAAAATATTAAATGAGTACTATTTAACATATTTTAATTGTATTAATTTACTTTTAGAATTATTAATAGTATTTAATGTATGAAAAATCTTATGAATATGAACTTAGTAAGTAAATATCAAAAGTACACAACAGCTGTTTTGATTCAAAATAAACACACATGATCTTTTTTCAGGAAAGCAAAATGTAGGTGCGAATGCAGTATGTAAGCAGCAATGCAATAATACATTGTTGTTTTTATGCTTTTGTTTAAAAAAATATATATATATATCAGCATTTAATATAAGCATTTTGATGTATACTTATTCTTAAACATGTTTTATTTTATTTTATTTTAACCTTTTTTGATAGTTAAAAAAAAAATGTCCAAAAATGTAGTAATTATTTATTAGTTTTATTTATAACTTTTTTAGATGTTCAGTATAATCTGTATTGCTTAAAACTTTTGTTTTATGAAACCATAATATTTTAAATATTTTTATTATTATTATAAATTATTTCATTTATGATTAATTATTAATGATTATGATTACATATAACATAAATGAAATAATTTATTGTACTTATGTATAGAGTTAATATGTTTTTTTTAAATACTACAAACCCCTTATTAATTATGTTATTAAAGTTAAGCTTTCAATATCACTATTTTGATTATATGTTCTTGTAATATGATCTATATGTTTATAAATACTTTTTTTTTTTTTTTTTTTTTTTTTTTAAGATAACAATTTTTATTAGTTTAATTTATAAGATGTAATTTGTTTGTAATAATTTACACTATTTAAAGCATCTGTTTTCTAAACAAAAGAAATTTTGTTATTTTGTTCATATAACAAATAACTTATATTTATTTATTTTATTTTTATATATTAAGTTACTTAAAAAATCCAAATAGTATTTAAAAATAGAATTTTTGTTACATTTCTTATATAAGAAACCATTATGATTTATTTATACTTAAACGCAAAAATTGATTAAATAGGAAAAAATATTATTATTGTTATTATTTTACGTTTTTGATGAAATTATTGTGTTACAACTCTTACGAATAATTTTAATTAAATTTTAACCTCATGAATCATCTTGTCTTTAACTTTTTAAAAATTGAATTTTAAAAAATCCTCTTACTTAAAAATAAAATTGACATTAAATTTTGTATATAAGTTATGATTAGTTTATTAATGATCAAACAGAACTTTTGAAAAAAATTGCTTAAAATATGTATTTTAATTTTATTTTTCATTGTTAATTGTGTAAGAAATATAAATATTTAATGATACTAATGCGTATATTTAGTACAGTTTAAACATACTCTTATTTAAAAAGAAAAAAAAAAAAAATCTTTAAAAAATTGTTACTTTAATGCTTTTAATTTTTGAAAATGTATTATTATTTTTTGAATTTATAATAATTATTGTTAGGAAATATTGCAATTAAGAACGTACAATACCTAACATTGCCGACAACAGAAGCCCATGTTATTCTTTGGAGAAATTTGTTTCCAGAATTACCATTACCTAATACGTTTCTTAATTCCATTTTCACAATTGTTAAATTTATACCTGTTTTCAAAAATAATTATTACTGTTATTATTTTTATTCTTATTTAATTTTTATTTTCAAGTTTAATTTAATTTTTATTTAATGTTTATTTAGTTTTTATTTTCGGGAAAAAAAAAAAAAAAAAAAAAAGGAGCTGTTTTTATCGTTGTTAGCTGTAAAATAAAATATTTAGATTTGAAAAAAAAAAAAAAAAAAAAAATCAATTTTTGGAAAACGAGTACCATTTGAATGGCTGTGAATTTTTTAAATATGAAAACGGATTAAAAAAAAAAAAAAGGTAATGTGCAATTCTGGAAACAAATAGGAATTAGCATTCAGTTTATGCATACACGTTTTAATTTTTATTATTTTTATTGAATCTTCGGAAAACTCTTTTTTTCATTTGGAACTTTTCAAATTTATATTTATCAAAAATTTCGAAAGAAGAGTGTTTAAAAAACAAAAAATTCCTTTTTTTTTTTTTCACACGTTAAAAGTAATTAACTTATTTAGTAATTTCTCAAAAAATTACTCGATTATTATTGTTGTCTTCAAATTTTAATATGTTTCTTTTATTAAGAAAAAATACACAATTTTGAGGAAAATGCGAATTAAAGACTTTGTAAAGTAAAAAAACGAAAAGAAAAATATACTTCATTCATTCTCCACCTATGTCTTCTGCAGCCAACCTTGTGTTATTCTATGGGGAAACTTGTTTTGTTAAGAGAATTACTTATTATCTAATGCAAATTTTCGAGGGCGGGTAATTCTCTTTAATTCAGGGTTCACATACAGAAAATTTGAAAGTGTTAAAATTGATCTTTTTGAAAAACTTTTAAAATAATTTTAACATTTTATTTTTTAACTGAAAATTGTGGCAAAATAACTAGGTAAATTTTCTCACTTTTTACCTTCAAATGAAGCTTAAAAAAACAAAAATAAAATAAAAAAGTGTTTGAAAAACAAGAACAAAGTTTATGACAGTGAATTTTTTGAATATGTAAACGAAATTAAAATATAAATAGTAGGTAATGAATAGTTCTTTAACAAACTTCCGCATAAAATAATGTAGTATTTGGCTTCCAGCGTTGCGGAAATTATCGATGTAAAGAAAAAAGCTGAGTGCAAGAATATAGTTTTATTCCATGCCAAGAAACAAGGTTTAAATACCGTAAATCTAATGAGATATTTAAAGAAAGATAAAACATGTGTATATACCTCAAATATGCTCAAAGATTTTAATGTCATAAAAAATATTTATATAAAAAATATATTATGATTAATTATTTCATTATTTAAAATTTTTTAGTCTTAGATTGCTGCTTCTTTTGAGGTAACATTTTATCAAATAATGAAACTGCTGTGATTTTTTTTACTATTTTGGTATTTATGAATTTGCTGCTCTATGTTCAGAATATATATGTTTAATTAAAAGTTTTGATTACATGTTTTTAATTTTACGAAAATATTGGGTTGTTCGATAAATAATTTCGTTTTTTTTTTTTTTTCATGTTTTTCAAAGTTAATTTATTTATATTAACAACAAACATTAATCAATGATATATTGACCATTTTGTTGGATGACCTCTTGCCATCTTTCGGTAAATTGAAAAATTCCACGTTCGAAGAAGCCTTGGTTTTTAGAAGCGAAGGTTTTAAAAAACGAAATTATTTATCGAACAACCCAATACTTTCAAAAAATAGTGCCATATTTATCATCATTCAATAACCATATTTTGCTGCATTTTATTAGAATGTGATAAATTTTTCCTTGAATATTTTTTTTAATTTGAAATTAGAATGTTTTTTTTTTTTTTTTTTTTTTTTTTTTACTTATTTTCATATTTTAAAAATTATTTGTAGAACTATACAATAATTATTTATTAATTTCCTTCAAAGCAGAAAAAAAAATGTTCGTAATAATGTATAGTATTTAAAAGTTTCGTTCTCTGAATAAAAGAAATTTTATTACTTTGTTCATAAAGCAAAATAATAATATTTTTACATTTAAATATAAAATTACTGTATTTATTATTCAACGTTATTTAGCCCTATTAATATTTATCTTTGTGTTTACTCGTATTATATTAAATTATATACATATATATATTGAAAAACCTTTTCAAACATTGCATTATATGAAACCAAGTGTCACATGAAGAACTATAAAAAATTAATATATTATAATAATTTGTACATTAAAAGTTTGATAATAAGTATGCGCGTGTGTGTATTTTAAGGCGTTTTGTAAGAATATTAATAACTAATAATATTCTGCAAAACATTAACAGTTATTAATAATGATTTAAGATTAATTAACAAGTATTTAATATTTTTTAAATGATATTTTTTATAATTTCTGTATTTATTACAAAATCGAACATTTTTTAATAAATTCTTTGTTATTATCTGCAAATTGAAAAAAAAAAAAAAATGCTGAGAGATTTTTTTAATGATATTTTATACTATTTCTGTATTTATTTATTTTTAAAAATTGAACGTTTAAAAAATTATATTTATTTCTAATACATTCTTTATAAAATTTATTATTATTTGCAAATTGAAAAAAAACTGCTTTAAGATTCTTGAAATAGCATTTTAAAAACTAAGATTAAAAACTATTAAAAGTTTAAAATTAGAAAACATTTCATGTGTATATATAATATATAAAAGGTAACAAACCACTTTAAAACACGTAGATAAAATATTTTTATTAAAAACTACACAAAGCTTTTCGCTATTATAACAATAGCATCATCAGGTGTAATTGCGTTACATAGAACCAGCAATATATAAATAAAGAAGTTCAAACGGTTTAAAGTTACGGTTACAATAAAAAAATTTTCATTTCAATATCATTTTCAGTATTTTTTTTTTTTTTTCTATGAGCACAACGCGTGCCATATTTTATGAAGTGATGCAGCATCCTTGGAGTTAATAACTTTATTGTACACTTTAGTGTACAATTACACCTGATGATGCTATTGTTATAATAGCGAAAAGCTTTGTGTAGTTTTTAATAAAAAATATTTTATCTACGTGTTTTAAAGTGGTTTGTTACCTTTTATATATTTTAAAAACTTTTTTTTTTTTTTTATCTTAAGAATAAACGTTTAAAAATGTATATGCTTCTAACAAAAATAAAAAAGAAATCTGATATTTGATAGAGAAGCATACAACATTTTATTTAAAATTTTTAAGTTTTTTTTTTTTTTTTTTTTTTTTCACTTTTATGGAGGGATTTGTTAGATTATTATAAAATCTTTGATAGTTAAACTAAAAAAAAAAAAAAAAAAAAAAATCCTACTATTTCTTCCCCTGTTTCTTTAAAGCAGGTATTTTATTAATCACATCACATATAATAAAAGTTTTTATATGTGTGCATTTTACCTATTACTTATCTTTTCTGATTAGTGTCGACTTGTTTTAAAATTTTATTCAAATTTATATATTAATTAATTAATTAATTTATTATTATTATTATTATTATTATTATTTTTGTATTACGTAGTTATGTTAAAAAATAATTATTATAATTTAATTTTCTTTTGAATGTTTGGTCCTTTTTATTAATCTGTGTTTAAAAATGTATTTCGAGAAACATCAATACAAGTACATATATTTAATTATAAAAATTTGGGTTGTAACAAAATAGTGTTCGATCTAGGGTATATATTTACAATTTCTTTTAAGTACTCATTACTTACATGCGCCAGTATACATTTTACTGAAACATATTCTGTTAAATGTTTAACATTTGAAATATTATGAGGTATTTTGGGCAAACATTTTACAGCTAAAAAAGTAAAATTTTCTGTTTGCCAGTGAAAGTAAAATTTGTACAATTAAATTATTATACTTTTTTGGTGTGAGAAGGGATGTTAAAATTTAAAATAATGATAATGATAATCCATCAAGGTTTATAAGATTATTTATTTATTTATGAAACTAAAATATTTTAAATTAAAATTGAGAATTATTTTTATTTTGGCGAATTAAAATTTAAACATTTGTTGTTGCTTAGGGAATTTTTTTTTTATAAATTTAGTTTTTAATTACTTTTAGTTATTATATTATTTATGGTGAAGATGTTATGAATATTTCAGAAAATTTTAAGCTACATTTTTAATAAAACATTAGTAATATTTCGCAGACTGCTTTGTAAAAATAATAATAATAATAATAATAATAATAAATAAAAAGTCATTTATCAGTAAAAAAATAAACAACTTATTAAATGTAAAAGTTTATTTTGAAGATGTGTGTTTTATAGTTGAATTTTGCGAAATGTTGGTTTTAATAATAAAAACAAAAGGTACTACATATATTTAAATATAATAACTGTTTGTTACACAAACGATTAAAAATGGATTTATTGAAAAAAAAAAAAAAAAAAAAAGTAAAAGGGTATTGTTTAAAATTTTTAAGTGATTGTTTGTCTTCTTAATCTATTACTTTGCTAAAAATTAATTAAGTAAGTAATAAGAAAATACGAGTGCATTGCATGTTTAAATCTGTAATGAATTCACTTTTGTTTATTTTTATCCTGCTTAAATAAAAAAATATATATACAGAAAGACCCCGCTTAACGCTGTTTCATTTAGCGTTGTTTCGGTTTAGCGCTCTTTTATTTCAACCCGGGGATTCCCCGAAATTGCTCGCAGCAGTACGGGGATTCACCGAAATTGTGCGCGCGCAGCGCTAGGTTTCCAAATAATATATCTGAAACAGCGTAGTTGTGTTTCCTGTTTAGTGCGGTGCTGTACGGACGCATTTTTATTTTTATACGGACGCAAATTTAATACCTAACCAATTTTCTATCCATCTTCCCCTAACTCCATTATTTACATGTTAAGATAGCCTCGTTTAGCGCTGTTTAGCATTACGCTCTACTTTGATGGAACGTATCCCCCGCGTTAAGCGGAGTCTTACTGTATATACATATTTGCAAATGCTTTGACTGTTTAATGTTTGCATTTAAACATTATTATTCTTCCCCCACGCCCTCTTTAAATTATTTTCTCTTATTATTTTTTGTATAATGAAGCTATTAATTTTAAAACCATGTCATGGATTCTCATTATATGTATCATAATAAGTAATACTGATTAAGCATGTATTTTGTCAATAAATATAGCTTATAAAGAAGTATTTTTTCAAAGCTTTGATATTATAATTTCTTTTCTTTCTTTCTTTCTTTCTTTCTTTTTTTTTTTTTTTTTTTTTTTGAAAGTTGTATGCATACTTTTTAAACACACGCACACACATATATATCTTTTTAATGTTTGTATAGTAAAAATATTGATTTTTAACAGCATGTGTTTTATAAAGCTTATAAAGGAATTTGTAGCTTACATTTTTTTTTTTTAAGTTTGATATTAACAGGTCTATTCCTCGCTGTTTGGATTGAAGTAGTGTTTATTAAATATGTTTGAATTGGAGTAAAATCAAAGTAAAGAAAATATGAGATCGAATTAAAATTGAATTAAATTAAAATTTTCCAGCTTTATGATATTTCGATTGAAATTTTTTATTTAATAAAATTTTTTATTTAATAACTTTTGAACCAATTATCCGATTAAACAAAAGGAAACAAAAAAAGGGGGGGGGGGCGTTAGCTAGATTATTTTCCCCATAGAAGTAATATATTTGAATTATCTTGGATATCTCTTCAAACGAACCGTTTGCTTGATCGCAAAGACAAATTTAGTGTAGCATCACTACATGATACAGATTTAGTATAGCGAGTCTGAACTTCCTGCTGTTATTTGTTCTTGAGATATGCCGATAACAGGCACACACACTGACCAACGGCTAAAAAATGATTTTCGAATTCAGGAGACCTCAAAATGTGTACAACCAAAACTCAATTTCGAAAATTTGACCCAAAATCAATACTTTCTTTACTATACGTATATAGGTAAAAGAAAGTAAAAATTATAATAAAACGGGACGGCAACGCCTCCTGTTAAACGATATGCACCGAAAAATTGATAGACATCAGTTTACTTCAAGATATAACTAAATATGATTTTTTATGAAATTCTGTGCATTAGTTCTAAAATAATAATTGGTAAAAAATTAATTGTACCCGCACGAACAAAGACGGACATTTTTTGAAAAATGTCGGATCGTATTCAAAATATCTCGAAACATATAAAACCATCGAAAACCATAAAGTGAAAATTTTTACGAATAAAATACTTCCTTCTATTGAATATGGAAAATGTAATAAGGATGTAATATATATTTTTATGGATTAAATATGAATTATTAATATTATATATTTCGACACTTATATGGCTTATGTCTCTCAGTTTAATCTTATATCACTTAGTTTATATAAAGAAGAAAATATTCTAAATATTAAACATAAAAAGCAGTGAATACTATTATAGGTCATACACTTCATAAAACCCTATCCAGTTTTTTTTTTTTTTTTTTTTTCTTCTGCTTTTTTAAATATTAAAACTCAAAATGAAATTTTCTTCTGAGTAGTTTTACCACTTTCTTCTACATTCAATAGAAGAAAGTACTCGATTCGTAAAAATTTTCGACCTCGGGTTTTTGATGGATTTACACGTTTTGAGAGCTGTAGAACACGATTTCACTATTTTTAGAAAATGTCTGTCTGTCTGTCTGTCTATGTGTGTGTGTGTGACAAAATTTTGTGGCAACTGTACCTCAGGAACTACTGCACAGAATTTCATACAAATTGGTATGTAGTTGCACCTTGACATAAATTAGTGCCTATCAACTTTTGGTAAAAATAGTCTTACAGGTTGCATTGCCATCCCGCTTTTTTCTAAATTTTTAACATGGGGGTATAGGACAAAATTTTGTATAAATGTGCATAAAGAGAATTTTTTTTTTTTTTTTTTTTTTTTAAGAATCATTAAGAAATTTAAAAGAATTATTTATAATAGAAACAGTCATCTGAAAAAAAAAAAAAAAGTATATGTTGGAGACTCGCCTCCGAACCTGCGGAAGGGGGGGGGGAAGTTCTCCCATTTTTATGGAGTGTATCTTAAAAAAAAAAAAAAAAAAAAAAAAAAAATCGCCAATACCTTTAAAACGAATGGCTGAACCATCGAGCTGCGATAATTTAAAATAAAGTTATCTATTTTTTTCATTAAAAAAAAAAAAAAAAAAATGTATTATTGGGAATAATATATATATATATATATATATATATTTAGTGTTATACTACTTCGCTAATCTGCATTATCGTGGAAGATATTTTTTTTTTTAAATAATAATCTTAATAAATTAATTTTACTGAGTGAATTTGTATAAGAAAATATAGAAGAAAGTCATGTGGTGGCCAAAGCATACTAGTTTTTACTTAGTGTATTCATATTTCACTTTTTTTTTTTGTTTTTCTTTCTTATATATACAAAAGAGAACGTATTGGATTCGTAAAAATTTCCGCCAACAGTTTTTTATGGATATATATGTTTTTGTCTTACACTATATATACAGTGGAACCTCGTTGACGTGAATCTCAAGGGGAATACAAAATTTGTTCATGTTATCAGTAGTTCCCGCTATCAGTAACTAATCTTCATATAACTAAACTAATCTTCAGTTTGACGGGGACTGTGGAAATAGTACATGTTAAAGTAATTCACGTTGACAGTGTTCACGTTAAAGAGGTTTCATTGTATATATAATATTAACTATAATAAATATGTATGAGAGAGCCATCCACCGTACAATAAAAAGTTGACACTAAAGAGAGGTGGTCTTGTAATAGAGGTTGTTGAAAAAAATAAGATAAATAAATATTTCATACTACAAATACAATTATGGTTTTAATTATTCAAATTTACATTCTTTCTAAATATAGCTTTTTAGTCTCCTTATTCCACCTTACAATTTTTTTTTTGTCTTCGATCCCCAAATTCTATGTTTTTTTTTTTTTTAATGCAGTATCTACCAATAAGTATTTGGACACTTTTAAATTCAGACGTTTTCTGAAATATCTAGAAATATTCTTTAGGAATTATCTTGAAACTTTGAGAATGTAAAGAACATGTTAAACCTCATGCATTTCAGTAAAATTCTTGTCCTGAAAGGAAAAGGGGAGCAGTAAAAAACTAAACAAAAATAATAATCTGGTGTGTCACCCACACGACTTTCTCTTACCCTGAAATTTAATACTATAAATACAGGTTGCAGATTAAGAGGTAAGATAACGAGTACTGTTATGTAAACCTGCGTTAAACAATTCAAATTAGGCTTCTGAAGAGTTTTATATGATAATTAGTTCTGTGTGAATGGGGCTACTGCCCCCCTCAACCCCCCGTTTTATTAATGCACCTACATTTATATAGAATTAAATTCGGTTATTAAAAAATAATTCTGTTTTTAAAAAATAATTTATTAAAATTATTATTTAAAAAATTATCTTTTATGATAATGCAGACGATTTCCATATTAGAGAAGTAGTATAACATCAAATATCCAAAAAAAGCCCATTTTATTCTCAATATTTAAAAAAAAAAAAAAAAAAAAAAAATCGATAACTTTGTTTTAAATTATCGCATATCGATGGTTCAACCATTCGTTTTAAAGGTATTGGCGAGCTCTTTTGAAAGATACCCATCATGAAAATTTACTCCCCTCGAGGGGGGACTTCCCCCCAGGGGGGGAGGCGAGGCTCCTTCATACACAACATTTTCCCCCCAGTTAACTATCTCTATTACAAAAAACACATATTCGTTTCATTTGGTTTAGTGCAGTCTATAGACGTTAAACTCTACTTACCTGCAATTTCCCCCATAGACGTAATGTATTAGAATTCTCTTGATTGTCCCTGTACACGAACCATTTTCTTGATCTTAACGAAAAGCTTACTGTAGCATCCCTATATGATACACATTTAGAATACCAAGTTTGAACTTTCTGCCATAATTTGTTTTTGAGATATGCTGATAACAGACAGACACACAGACACACACACACAGAGACATACAGACATACACACAGACCATTTGCTAAAAACATGATTTTCGTATTCAGGGAACCTCAAAACGTGTAAATATAACAAAATCTAGCGTTCGAAAACTTGTCCCAAAAACAATACTTTCTCTACCTTATGGGTAAGAAAGAGAAAGTAAAAATGTTATGGATGAGCCTGTAAAAAGTATCGCTTGGAATGCGTTTTGGGTGTAGCATGTGATTATGAAAATTCTCCTAATTACTTGTCTAAAATCTTATGAAGCTACCACATGTATTTTTTTACTAAAGGTCTTTTAACTACGCATGCGCAAGCTTTTTAAAAGTTTCATTTGCATAATTTTAATAGCCGAAAGTATTGAGATACTAATATGGAAACACCCAAAATTTCGTGTAAATTCAAACAGTTTTAAGAATAGAATTAATAGAGTTTCAGTTCCTCTGAAAATAAAAGCTAAATTATAAGGGGTTTTATTAACTTTTTTTGTTTGTTTGTTTCAATTAATGCCCAGTGGTAATGCAGAGTGTTCTTTCACTGTAAATAAATACTGATAAAACCACCTATCATATTCCTTTTTTTTTTTTTCTTTTTTTAAATAACTGAAATTTTGTTGATTTTGTACGTCTCTCATAACTCTTTGAATTTACACGCAATTTGTTTAAGTAGCTCAGAACTTTTGGCTATTACATAATACAAACGGACTTTTTTAAAAACTTGCGCATGCGTGGTGAATAGCTATTTAGTACATAGGCTCATATTTCGTAAGATATTTAACATTTCTGCATTCTGATTGCTGTATGCTGTGCGTAATGTAGTACACCAAGTTTCCTAAAAATGGCTTTTTACTGCGTCTAACACCCTACGTGTTATAATTAAAAGACTGGTAATTTCTTTCTTTCTTTTTTTCGGGGGAGGCAATTTTTTAAAGAAAATGTTATATTTCCACGAATTTATGCTGCAGTTTCATAAAAACCTATACAGATAATTAGGAGAATCTTCATACTCACGCCGCATGCGTGGTGAATAATTATTTAGTACATAGGCTCATATTTCGTAAGATATTTAACATTTATGCATTCTGATCGCTGTATACTGTGCCTAATGTAGTATACCAAGTTTCCTAAAAATGGCTTTTTACTGCGTCTAACACCCTACGTGTTATAATTTAAAGACTGGTAATTTCTTTCTTTTTCTCCTTTTTTTTTTTTGGCAATTTTTTAAAGACAATGCTATATTTCCAGGAATATATGCTGCAGCTTCGTAAAAAACTATACAGATAATTAGAAGAATCTTCATACTCACGCATGCGTGGTGAATAATTATTTAGTACATAGGCTCATATTTCGTAAGATATTTAACATTTATGCATTCTGATTGCTGTTTGCTGTGCCTAATGTAGTACACGAAGTTTCCTAAAAATGGCTTTTTACTGCGTCTAACACCCTACGTGTTATAATTAAAAGACTGGTAATTTCTTTCTTTCTCTCCTTTTTCTTTCTTTCTTTCTTTTTTTTTCTTTTTTTTTTTTTTTTTTTTTGGCAATTTTTTAAAGAAAGTGCTTTTTTTTCCACGAATATATGCTGCAGCTTCGTAAAAACCTATACAAATAATTAGAAGAATCTTCATACTCACGCATGCGTGCTGAATAATTATTTAGTACATAGGCTCATATTTTGTAAGATATTTAAGATTTCTGCATTCTGATTCATGTATGCTGTGCCTAATGTAGTACACCATGTTTCCTAAAAATGGCTTTTTACTACGTCTAACACCCTACGTGTTATAATTAAAATACTGGTACAGTCGGTAACAACAGTCTCCGAACACTAGCAAAAATTCCTGTGTAAAAAAGGTACACTAACACTTAATACAGTTTTGTTAAATAAATCCTTGTCGAATCCTGTTTTTAGACTGACTAAGAACAGGATTCGACAAGGATTTATTTAACAAAACTGTATTAAGTGTATTTTTTTTTTATATAGGAATTTTTGTTAGTGTTCGGAGACTTTTGTTACCGACTGTAATTTCTTTCTTTCTCTCCTTTTTCTTTTTTGGCAATTTTTTAAAGAAAATGTTATATTTCCACGAATATATGCTGCAGCTTCGTAAAAATCTATGCAGATAATTAGAAGAATCTTCATACTCACGCATGCATGGTGAATAATTATTTAGTACATAGGCTCATATTTCGTAAGATATTTCACATTTATGCATTCTGATCGCTGTATGCTGTGCCTAATGTAGTACACCAAGTTTCCTAAATATGGCTTTTTACTGCGTCTAACTCCCTACGTGTTATAATTAAAAGACTAGTAATTAACTTCTTTCTTTCTCTCCTTTCTTTCTTTCTTTCTTTCTTTTTTTTTTTTTTTTTTTTTGGCAATTTTTTAAAGAAAATGTTATATTTCCACGAATATATGCTGCAGCTTCGTAAAAACCTATACAGATAATTAGAAGAATCTTCAAACTCACGCATGCGTGGTGAATAATTATATAGTGCATAGGATCATATTTCGTAAGATATTTAAGATTTATGCATTCTGATTGCTGTATGCTGTGCCTAATGTAGTAACACCAAGTTTCCTAAAAATGGCTTTTTACTGCGTCTAACACTCTACGTGTTATAATTTAAAGACTGGTAATTTCTTTCTTTTTCTCCTTTCTTTTTATTTATTTATTTATTTTTTGGCAATTTTTTAAAGACAATGCTATATTTCCAGGAATATATGCTGCAGCTTCGTAAAAACCTATACAGATAATTAGAAGAATCTTCATACTCACGCATGCGTGGTGAATAATTATTTAGTACATAGGCTCATATTTCGTAATATATTTAACATTTAGGCATTCTGATTGCTGTATGCTGTGCGTAATGTAGTAACACCATGTTTCCTTAAAAATGGCTTTTTTACTGCGTCTAACACCCTACGTGTTATAATTTAAAAACTGGTAATTTCTTCCTTTCTCTCTTTTTTTTTTTTTTATAAGAAAATGCTATATTTCCAGGAATATATGCTGCAGCTTCGTAAAAATCTATACAGATAATGAGAAGAATCTTCATACTCACATACTACAGTAACTAGAAACGTATTTTAAGTATTACATTTCACAGGGTGATCCAAAACATTTTGATTTGTGTTTAATTTTTTACTGGCCCTATTTTTCTCTTCAGGACAGAATTTTTGTAGAAATATATGATGTATAAGACGTTCTTTATACTCCCTAAATTTCAAGATAATTCCTATAGAACTTTTCTAGGTATTTGACAAAAATTCTAAATCCGAAAGTGTCCAAATACTTATTGATATACTGTAGAATTACTCATTTTATTTTGTTTTATTTTATTCAGTTCCTATACTATGACTTCACACTCTCCGTGTACAAATCTTGCAATCGATTTTTAACTAACTTCCCGACTAGCTAGAAATTTGAAACTTTCACGATTGCTCAGAACACGATGACAACACAATACTTCGAAGTCCGATTTTCGAATTTTTGATTAGTTTTCTTATAATTAATTAAAATGTGAAAGTAATAACATCCTAATAGCGTTAATATAGCCATTAAATATTAGCTATAATTTAATTGTTGCCAAAAGAAAAAAAAATACGAGTTCATTTTTTTCGACATAAAAATAAATACATTTAATTAAACGTAAATATTAAAAAACTACAAAAAGTTAAATTATGCATTTCACAAAAATTGACATCATTGTCACTTTAAAAATCTTATGCACATTGATAAGAGCTCTATGATTCATCAGAAAATTTAAAACAGGGTATATAAAAAGTTATTATTATTATTTTTTTTAATCTTATTTTTCTTTCATTTTGAACGCGCGCTTTTTATTTCCTAATTCAAAATTATTAAAAAAAAGACTTTTTCGATAGTGTTTGTAAGTAGGAATTGACCTTAAAAATTTTTCTTATATTACTTGTTTCATAATTACGTTTTTACATTTTGAAAATTTACAACCATTAAATTAATACTTTTTTCAAAAAACTGATTTTTTTAAAAATTTTAATATTTTACTTTTGAGTTTAAAAAAAACGAAAAGTTAACAAGTGCATTTATCTCATTTTTAACAGTAAAAGGAAATATTAAAATTTTAAAAAGCAGTTTTCAGAAAATGAGTGCTAATTTACAGGTTGTGAATGTTTCTAATGTGAAAAAGGAATTTAAAAAAAATCATAAATAAATATAAATAAATGAATAACAATTATTATTATTATCAAGGCTTAATTTCTAAGAATATAATTTTGGGAACGTTGATGTTTCACAGAATTTATGTTCATACGTGTTGTGTCTCTCATTTTATGAGTCTATCGACGAATTTTGAAAAGTTATTTTTGGAGTTATAAATCAAATCTTACAAAATTTAGAAAAGTCTCATTCATTCAGCAGTCTCATATTTATTTATTCGTTGTAAATCTGTTGATTTTTTAAAATTATTGCTAAACTGATAATTTTTTTAATTAGAAACAAACTACTGTTTACTTCTACTTTTTATTTTTATTTAATACATGTAACTTGAAATTGTGGTTGCATTTTTACTGCTCAGTAAAAGATAAAACATAAACTTTTTATCTTCGGTTAATTCTAACAATTACTGGTCCCTGTTGAGAGAGAAAAACTACTAGTTTATACACTGTCAAAAACACTAGTTTATACACTGTCAAAAACAAAGTCCTGTTTGCTGCCAGAAATTTTCTGTAATTCAGAAAAATACGTTCTATCAACGTAATTTTTCCGTTGAAAGAACGTATTTTTCTGAATTACAGAAAAATTCCGGTAGCAAAGAGGACTTTTTTTTTTTTTGCCAGTGTAGTTGGTAAAAATAAGATTTTTTTTTTTTTTTTTTTTTTTTTTTTTTTTTTTTAAGATTGTTTGTCAAATTAGATAACAGATGTCGGATTTTTTTTTTTTTTAAATAAGAAAAGAATAGTAATGGTTGTAGAGAAGAAATAATAACAAGTCAGGGACTTTGGATTTTCAGAATTGATGCACTTGTGAGTTTAACAAGCAAAACTTCACTAAAATGAAAGAAATATGGCAGCTGAGTTCCCATGCGCTCCCATGCAAAATAAGCCTTAATTATTTTATTTATAAATATATGATGCATGTAATTATTGATATAAAATGGAAATGTAAAACATAATGATATTTGGCATACAAGGATATATTATTAACACCAATTTCATTCAAAAGGTTATGTAAATAAAGCCATGATTAGTAAATTAAAGATGAAGTAAAATTCTCACGCTATAATGACAAATTAAATCCACTCACGCCAATTATAAATTATTAGAAAACAATGAAATGAAGAAAATTCTGGCTTGAAACAGCCATATACGACTTCCATCACACACTTTTTATACGTATTGGTATAAGGAAAGGGCATGTTTACAAACAAACGCTCCGTCAATCAATCTTTGCCACTCTCGAGTGGCAAAAGATCAACCTGTATTCGTGGAAATGCCAATGTTATGCCACTTTACCCATAACTTGACTGCGAGTGACGTCACGTGCCCTTTCCTTATTGTATGTACTCTTTTGGGATAATATAATCAGAGGACATATAATTGACCTAACAAAGTAGACACCAAAAAATTTTCTGTCAAGATAAAGCTGATACAAGTGTAAAAGACATATAAACCAGAGTTTACTTAACGAATTAAAAAATAAGGGGGGGGGGGATCGGTTAAACTCTTAAAAGAAAAAAAAAAAAAAAATACACCAATTTCCGAAATTAAATTGACCTACCTAATCATCATGACTGTTAATTTTCATTTAACAATCACGTAATGCATGAGAAGGGATATCTAAAATGGGTCTATGCAACAATTTTAAGAAAATCGTTAGAGCCGTTCTTGAGATATTGCCTTTTATTAAAACTTAGCGTATTCAATTGTTGAACAGAAAACAACAATTGCATACAAAAGAATATCTAAAACGGGGTAACTATAGCGATTTCAAAAAAAAAAAAAAAAAAAAAAATCCACACAGCCGATTTTAAAGGAACGCACTTGCGAGATCTGAAATTGACCTATACATTCGATATGTCTATCAGGTTTTCTGAAATAACATACTAATTCATACGAAAGGATGATTGGGTTTTACGTCGCACTAGTGCTGAGCAGATGGGCAATTGGCGACGGTCTGGGACTCACCCCTAGAGATGGTCCGGAGACATGCCATCGCAATTTTGATCCTCCACGGAAAGGATGGCTCTCCCAGAGGTATAATTTTTTATGGGAACATGGAGGACATTGCGGCCACGACAGATTTTACGTTCACCAGACACCATTAGTGTACATGACGGTCTTTGGCCGGCTCGAGTACCGAACCCGCAATCTTCCAATTACGAGGCCGGTGCTCTACCGACTGGGCTACCGAGGCCCTCATACGAAAGGACATCTAATAGAGTTATTATATAACAACTTCGAAAAAAAGGCATTAGAGCCATTTTTGAGGTATGGACTTACAGTTCCACTTCCATTTTTCCAGTTTTCACCAAAAGTTGGAAAAATCATCTGTACACCAGACCTGTCTCAATTCTGAAGTTTCGTCGTTTTGCCTTTCTTAGTTTCAGAGTTATAATAGTCAGACGATTCCACGCACACACATTTACTGAGCAATTGCCAAAAACATTTTATTTTTCTTTCTTTCTTAGAGAGGAGACCTTAAAACATGTTAAATAAGTGAAAACACGACAACAATTTTTAGACCGAATACAATACTTCCATTACCTACGGTAGTCGGGTAATGGAAGTAAAAGAAGATTCAATTAATCATAGATATTTTAAATACTTAAGAGAATCCTAGCAAATTTATAAAGAAGTGGAACGTAACAAAAATTCAATTAAAAGTGGAAGTGGAAAATGCTCAAAACTTGTAAGACTTAAATAATAATTTGAAATAATCCATTACTATAAAATATTGAATATTTACAGAATATACTTATAGATAAAATTAAAATTAAAATTTGTTTCTTCATCGTTATTTTAAAAGCAGCCATGCGCATTAATATTTGTTAAAATCATTTTAAAATTTGGCAAATTTTTTCTTTATATGTGTTTGCGTAAAACTTGGTAATCATTTTTGTTACAATACTTTTTTAACCTCTGAGTAATTTTTTCATAAAATTTAGCTTGAAATTACAAAAAAAAAAAAAAAAAAAAAAAAGAAGAAGAAGAAGAAAAGAAAAAGAAAAATTAATAACAATAATAATAACAATATTTCTTTCCCTTATTATTATGTTTGTTTGTAAATAAAAAGTTAACATATTATAATTATATAAAGTTAGCATAAGGGGGGGAGGGGGGGATAGTATCTGAAGCAAAATTAATGCACAGAGAGACGATCAATTAACAAATTTTATTTAATATCTTATTAATTATTTTTATTTATTTATTTTTTTTTTTAAATCCTATTTGCATTTTTACATTTTTCATCTATAAACAGTCTTATGCAAATTTGATAGCGATGGAATAATGAATATTTTTTTATTTTTCCAAATTTAACGTCCACTAATCCCATTGAAATTTCCCCGTTTCTGATCATCAAATCCCATGTAACATAGCGGCATGACGAATTTGATTTATAGAATTACTTATTGCCTAATGTATTTTTATAAATTCAGTTTTCAAATTCAGAAAATTCTCACCCATTAAATTAACATTCGTTTTCCAAAAAAATCG
This sequence comes from Salticus scenicus, assembly GCA_963930645.1. Lineage (NCBI taxonomy): Eukaryota > Metazoa > Arthropoda > Arachnida > Araneae > Salticidae > Salticus > Salticus scenicus. Next base: position 94,238,952 of record OZ005660.1, read on the forward strand.
ATTTTTTTTTTTTTTTATAGCTAAAAATGGAAAAATGCACTTAGTTAATTTTTCACATTTTTAAACTGAAAAATGTAGTATTAAAAAAAAAAAATGAAAAGCAAGTATATTAATTTAACTAGTTTCTGTAAGGAACATTTGGATTGGAAAGAATCGGTATTTAAAGGAGGTGGAAATGATCTTTTGAATAGACGTGACTTTTATAAAGGTTTTATTGTAGTTCTCTTCTCCTCCCCCAAGAAAATATTTAAATTCATATAAAAAAAAAAAGAGTTTATATCTACGATGGGAAATTGGGAAATAGAACAGTTTTTCAGTTTCAGAGTCTGCGCGCGCGCTCCAAACATCAAACATGGACGACCATGAATGAAATTCCAAATGTTAAAAATCTATGTATGTTCCAAGCGCCTGCCTGTCTCTCCCTCCAATTCCAACCTTGGAAGAAGAGAAGGATAGATCCGAGACTATGAACCGCCCACGGAGATAGAGAGTACTCCATGGACCCGCCTTCTTGAAAGAAGGGGAATCCCCGTATTTGGCGCGATTTTTCTCCACGGCGCCAAACCTTAAACGCACGCACACTAGAGATGAGACGGGCTCGAATCTTATGCAAGTCTTCGGGCTCCGGGCGGGCTCGGATTCAAGATAAAAGTTCCGTTTATTTTATTCTTCACGAACTGGAAAATGAAAAAAAAAAAGAAATTTTATTCATTTTGAGAGCACCTTTAGTAATGTCATAATAGTCATGATAGGTTATAAATCACAAAATAATCTTGCAAACCTTAGTAGCTTTGACTTTCCTTTTTCTAAATAGAACTTTTTTACTTTCTTCTATATGTAATATAGAGAAAGTATTGGATTCGCGAAAATTTTCGACCTCCGTTTTTTGACGGATCTACACGTTTTGGGATGTCCTGAACACGAATTGATAGTTTTTAAAAAATGTCTGTCTGTGTGTCTGTCTGTCTGTCTGTCTGTGGTTTAGTGTTTTCACCGTATCTCACGAACCAATGAATGAAATTCAACCAAACTTGGTATACAGTTGGACCCTGGCGGGGCATTGTGCTGATTAGATTTGGGGATCAATAGCCCTTCAGGTGGCGCTGTGATCGCATATTATGTAAATTTTTAACATGGCAGTATAGGACAAATTTTCGTATTTTTCACCGTATCTCACGAACCAATGAATTAAATTCAACCAAACTTGGTATATAGTTGGAACCTGACGGGGCATGGTGCTGATTAGATTTGGGGATCAATCGTCCAGCAGGTGGCGCTGTGATCGCAAAATTTCGTATGTCACACCTTATCTCACGAACCGATGAATGAAATAGAACCAAACTTGGTGTATAGTTGGACCCTGACATGTAAAGGGTCTGATTAGATTTTGGGATCAATCGCCCAGCAGATGGCGCTGTGATCGCATTTTATGTAAACTTTTAACATGGCAGCATAGGACAAAATTTCGTATAAATGTACATAATGAGCGTTATTTTAAACTTGTGATTGTAAAATTAATATGAATTATTGATAATAGTAGTAGTTAACTACGAAAAAAAAAATTGTGCATGTGGTGGCACCGGTTCCCCCCCTGGGGAAGAAGTACCCCCCCCCGGGGGGGGGGGGGGTAAATTTTCAAGATGGGTATCTTTCGAAAAATCTCGTCAATACCTTTAAAACGAATGGTTGAACTATAAATCTGTGACAATTTGAAACAAAGTTATCGATTTTTTTACTTTTAACAAAAAAAACCTTAGAATTTTTTTTTTTTTTTTTTTTTTTTAACGAAAGTTAACCAAACTTGGTATTTAGTTGGTCCCCGACATAAACTGGTGCTGATTACATTTAGGGATCAGTAGCTCAACAGGTGTCGCTGTGATCGCATTTTTTCTAAATTTTTAACATGGCAATATAGGACAAAATTTCGTATAAATGTACATAATGAGCGTTATTTTAAACTTGTGATTGTAAAATTAATATGAATTATTGATAATAGCAGTAGTTAACTACGAAAACAATTTTGTGCATGTGGGGGCACCGGTTCCCCCTCTGGGGGGGGGGGGGGTAAATTTTCAAGATGTGTATCTTTCGAAAGATCTCGTCAATACCTTTTAAACGAATGGTTGAACTATAAATCTGTGATAATTTAAAACAAAGTTATCGATTTTTTTTTTTTTACTTTTAACAAAAAAAAAAAAAAAAAAAACTTAGAAAAAAAATCTTTTTTTTTTTTTTTTTTTTTTTTTAATATTGTTACTGTTTGAATATGTATTACTTTTACAAAAAAAAAAAAAAAAAAAAAAAAATCGTTTTTTTTTTTTTTTTTTTTTTTTTTTTTTTTAAATATTGTTATTGATTGAATATGTATATAGGAAAATATAGAAGAAAGTCTTGTGGTGGCCACAACATACTAGTTTTCAACGGGATGCATATTATGTCATAGTGTTACACAGTAATCCTTCCTCTTTCGTTATATTGGGCATCATTATATCACTCATTCGGATAAATTTTTTGTTCCCCGATAGACGCGTTATAAACAATGGGCTGCACAATAAATATATATATTATAAAAATATACATGTATACAGAGACAAAGACATTATAAATTGTTATAGTAACATTTATAGTTACTTAAATTGAGGATTGGTAATAAGAAAATTAATTTGAAAATGAAAACGGTATTTAATTTTACTATTGTGCATGCGTTGCATAGCGTACCACTTTCAATATCGGGCTCGGACGGGCTCGGGCTCTGATCACACAAAATTTTTCGGGCTCGGGCGAGCTCAGTTCAAAAATGTCTCGGGCCCGGGCGGGGTCTGATCAGGGCCGTCTTAATACATTCGGGCGCCCTGGGCTAACACGCTCAGGTGCCCTTTACCTTTACCAAAAGCATCCTAATTTTAAGTTTAGCTCAATTTTTAAATGTAATTTAGTTTTTTAATTTAATACAAACTAATCTAATTAAAATTTAATAGTTATTTAAATCTAAAATTAGGATATTTATTAAAATATTAATTTTTGATTAAATAAAATAAATTTTTCATTTGAAATGATAAATAAAAATTCTTAGAAATTTAATTTGTAAAATCGTTCTTCAGTATATCTTGCATAAATGCGCAAGTAAAATTTAAAAAAAATGTATAAAAATACTTTTAATAAGCAAAATAACTTTCTTGTAAAATTATTTACATATTTCTTCCATTGTAACAATTCATTTTACCACTGTATCAATCCATTTTTACCTGTCTTGTTCCATTGCCAGAAGCTGGCAGACATGAAATGCCAGGTTTGATCCCAGATTGCCCTCGTCGACCTAGCCGCTTGGAGTAATTCGTTATTTTCATCTAAACTCGCTTAATATAGCTAGAACCTCTGAAAAAGTCCCCCCACATAGGAAATTCCACCCAGACCTAGAACCTACGTGCAGTCAATCAAATTTAAACACTACAAAACTACAAATTACTTTACTTGTAACTATAACACATGATTTCACTTAATATTTACAATATTTGTATTTTTTTTTTTTTTTTTTTGTGGTAACCGCACGATTATTTAAACACTATATATATCAGGGGCCAATCCAGGATTTCAAAATTAATACCTATTTTTGTGAAAAATCTTAACTATATTTTATTTTTGTGAAAAATTGCAGCGCACTCTTTTTCTGTGTGTGTGTGTGGGGGGGGGGGGAGTTCAAACTAAGTAAAATAATAAAAACTAGTATCGCCCAGTGGTCGAAACTCGACCATTTTTTTTGCAAAGCGAGGCAAAGCAAAGTTATTGCCTTGTCCTAAACGGAATGCAATTGCAACACAGCTGCGGCAATTGTTTGCCGATATTCACTCTAACTGAATCAGCAGAGTTTTACTTAATACATATAACTATTTCTCTCTGTAGATGTTAGCCTTTCCTGAAATGAGAGAAAATCGCAACGTGAAAACGCCCCTTGTTGTGTGATACAGCCCAGAAGCTAATAGGTACCATGTCAAACCAAGGCCCAACCAAGTATCAAATTCTGTTAAATTAATTCGATTGGTTCATAAAGTACAGTGTTTGAAGAAAAAAAAAAAAAAAAAAAAAAAAGATATTTTTCAAAAGTGGTCGAATTGAGTTCGGGAAATTTCAAAACGTGTAACTTTATCGAAAACCGAAAATCTAAAACTTTTCTGAATCTTATATTTTCTACTTATATATGCAGAGGAAAGAATAATAAATCCACTTTTTAAAAAATAAAAATAAGTAGTCAATTTCACTTAATTAAAATGCAAGGAAATCTCAAAACGTGTAAATTCATCGAAAACCGGAAATCAAAAGTTTTTATGTATCTTCTACTTGCTTCTTCTACCCACAAAAGCTAGCAATAAAGACACTTTTTTTAAAAAATAAGTAGCCAATTTCAGTTAATTGAAACATAAAGGAAGCCCAAAACATGTAAATTCAGCAAAAAACGGAATCGGAATTTTTTCGTCTACTTATACATGCAGCAGTTAGTAACAAATCCATTTTCTTTTTATTTAGTATATTAGTTGAATATTTATTGTTTAAATATCACCCTTTGAAATGAAATGTTTATCTTTACATTCGAAACTGGAAGTTTGCCATTTTTTTTTCTGGAGTTTTGTGATTTTAAATAAAAATTGTATCAATTTTGCAGAAAAAGTAACTCAATCAAACACATTTAGACAGTAGCTTATATATAACTATAACCAAATATCGGAATTAAAATCGGCAGATAATTTCCGTTATTTTTTTAATAATTTTTTACAAAATATCCAATGGGCGATTAACATAGAAAATCTTTTTCATGGCTCCATGGACAGACAGTGACATCATCACTTCGCTTGCGTATAGTGATGTTACATTATACAAATTACTGTGCCTATGGTTTTATTTGAGCTTTATGAAATTGCCAGATTTAACAACTTTCTACTTTTAGGTATTTTTTAATGTAAAGGAATACGTGTATAAAAGGGAAAAATGGGGGAAAATGCATAAAAAATAAATGCATTTTAAAATACCTTCTTGACATCGTAAGAAAATAATATTTGTATTCGCACCTTCCGGCTAACCATACCTTTCGAATGATACCATTTTCAACCCTCTACTCCCATAATTAATATGTTAAAAAGGGACTACAAATTTTATGCTTGCCTATTAATATATAGATAATGCTTAACAGTTGGTGTGAGGCTCATAGCAGAACAGGAATCAAAGCTCACTTCTCTCTGAAGTAAACAGTTCAGTAGAGAGAATGTAAGTAGGAGTTGTTTTTATTTGTGCTATTATCACTGCACTACACATGAATTGTACAAGGAAGGATACACATCACCATACAGTCATCAAAGCGTCAAACCACCTAACGAATCAGCAAACAGTACACTATGGCCACAACTCCAAAGCGTGTCTGTACAGATACATGTGAGGATCGTTTTGTTTACTTATGCTACACCATTTCTCACCTGTAGAAAACATTTGTGTGTAGATTAAAACCAACATTGTGTATGATTTTTGCTTTGTGAATCGCATCAACAGAAATGCACAAATAAGTTACTCTTCTTTGAAAATGTGTTCATTTAAGATGCCAGATTTTGCTGGGTTGAATAAGATTTTTGTGAAGGTACCGATTTTAGCTGAATGATTTTTGTGAAGGTACCTTTTTTGCCAGATTGATTTTTGTGAAGGTACCTTTTTTGCCAGATTGATTTTTGTGAAGGTACCTTTTTTGCCAGATTGATTTTTGTGAAAGTACCTTTTTTGCCAAGTTGATTTTTGTGAAGGTACCCATAAAAGGTAGCAAACTCGACCTGTATTAACCCCTGTATATATATATATATATATATATATATATATATATATATATATATATATATATATATATATATATTAATTTATTATAAATATTAAATATATTATATTAATATATTATAGTAAATTATTAAATTTTATAACAAGTTTTTTTACTTATAACAAGAATAGATTTTAACAAAGTTTTACATAACTTTCAGAAAAAATTATAAGACATTAGAGAAATATTATTCTGAAACTTAAAATTCACACATGTAATTTTCGCTGAGGTATGGGCATTTATAATAAATATTTTTTTTAAATATGCATGCACGAGAGATAGATTTTTTTTATCACATAGGAATAAAAGCTAGATATATTGGGCAAGTTATGTCAAAATTTCATTTGAATAGAGTAAAAATTAAGCAAATTATCGACAAAAGAATGAACAAGATTTTAGATATTTTCCAGAAGTGAAATTTCATAAGGTGTTTTTTTCCAGGCTACATATTTAATTTAGATATCCAATTACTTACTGCAAAATTCTTTTTTGCGAAAAACCCTTTATGAACTCACAAATCTTTGTAAATAAATAAAATTTTGTTAGAGTTATAAGTACAAGCACATTCAAAAATATTTATTACAAATGCTCAAAAAGTATTTACTACAAATTATATGCGAGAAATTTATGGTTCTGAATAATATTTCACAATTTTTAGTGAATCTTTATGCAAGTTTTGTAAAATTTTATTGAAATCCATTCTTGATATAAACAAAAAGTTTGCTAAAAAAAAATTATTAATTTTTGTTTAAAAAATAAATAAATAAATAAATCCATCTAAATAATTGTGCAACTCACATACACCCACACACATCCACACACACACACACACAAAAAAAAAAAAAACTACATAGTGAGTGAAAATCATGTGTTAAAGTTACAAGTCATTTGTAGCTTTTTATGATACAGGGTAATCAAAAGTATTTGTATTTTTCTTCAATTTGTGGTTGAAAATCACTCCATTATTTAGCATATTTGTCTTGAGACATATTTCTTACTGTTAAGAAGTTGTTTCAATTCCCAAACTTAAAATGAAAAGCACTGTATTCAGTTAATTCCATGTAATACATTAATATATACAATTAACAAATAAAAAAAAAAATTCAAATAATTAAAGACTCATTCTGGGTTGAATTCTGATTAATTATGGCGATTCAATCAATTTTTCCCTTTCAGTTGGCTAGAGGTTGTTAACCCCTGTTTAAATTAAAAACTAGTGACTAGTCTGTTATATGGAAATCTCCTAGAGGGACTGTTCTTTGTACTTTGCGAGGGTTCTGTTTTCCGGCCACACCAGTGACCAAAAATTTCCGCTATCAAAGTTGTAGATTAGTGGTGCCGTAAGGTTCGATTCAGGTATGTTTCGTCGGAATAACTATTCAGAATTTTTGTTGATTTTCTCTAGATCTCGTGTGAAATCAGGCTAAGATTCTATAAAAAGACGACCGATGGAAGGCAGGTCTACGTATTAGCGTAAACAATCGGCCTTTAGAATCTCTTACCTTCCATCCTCCCTCTCCCCCCCCCCCAAAAAAAAGGGGGATACGAAAGAGTTAGTGCGACTCATATCACCAAAATTTTAAATTTTTTGTGGAAATAGGCTAGTCTGTTTGTTTGTTTAAACGTTGAATACAATTTAAGTATACTTGAAATAATTTTAATATAGAAAATTTAAAAAAGGTTGATCTATTAATTTTGAGTTAGACCAGAAAAATGTCATCTTTATGCATATATATATATATATAAAAAAAAAAAAAAAAAAAAAAAAAAAGTGAAAGACGCCCTTAAACATGTGGCGCCCTTCGGCTGCAGCCCAATTAGCCCAATGGATAAGGTGGGCCTGGGTCTGATTGCGAAAATAGAGCCCGAACTCACCTCTAACGCACACACACACAGTTCTTGTTCTTGCTTTCCTAATATTCTAAAGTTTTTTTTTTTTTTTTTTCTTTTCTCGGGTAAAAATGTATTGCTATTATAATCTACAACTCTGATGTTATATATCAAACTTATTATGCCATATATAATTTATATATTACTGCTAAGTTATAATTTATAAATGATATTCCATTTCAAATTTCAGTGTTGTAAAAGAAAATGTGCGTTTACTATTTGTATTTTCGAAATTTTGATTTATTTTTTTTATTTCAATATAGACCTAATATCTTCCATTTACAATAATTTTAATGTATTTTTATTCACTTAATTATTTAATTTTATTTAGAAGACAGAAATAAATTCAAGAAGGAATTTTTAATCTCTCAGTTGCTAGGGTAACCGTTTTATGTATCTGTACACTGTACATACTTATCTTAATGGAAAACATATACTATATATGTAGGAATTTAAAAATCACTTATAGTTTATTATATTGATGAATTCTTTTTCTCAACTATGGGAAATTAGCTCACATATTTTTGTACTGATGATAGTTGTCAAGTAGTATTATTTGATTTCTTAAATTTGAAAGAAAGAAACTTGTAATGAATTGTTTAGGTTTAAAAGTAATATTTATTTATAAAAAGATAGCAATATATGCTTTCTTATGAAAGAATGTTGATATCACATCAAATCAAAATACATGCTTTTCAGATATCTTTTACTTTTTACATTCCTTCCCCTTTATATAGTAAATAAGGTAGTTGTTTTAAAATTTTGTTATAATTACATGTTTTGAGGCTCAATAAATCCAAAAAACAGGTTTCTTTTTCTTTCTCTGTGTATATGTACACAGTACACACAAAATAATTCAAAAACATTATAGCTCTGGGCAAATTTTCTAATTAGTATATTTTAAAAAACCTTAGACTGCCCCATATAAGATGAAATATATATATATATATATATATATATATATATATATATATATATATACAGGGGTGGCGCCAGCTGGGGGCCAGCTGATCTCCAAAATCACGAGGAATACGAGTACTAACAAATGGAATGGTACAAAAATTAACAGTAATATTATTAACAGTATTGCAGTTTTTGATAAATACTTATATAATAAACTCTCTTTATATAGTGCCCCCCCCTGTCGGGGAGGTGGTATCCCATCCCCCCGTCGGGGAATTTCTGGTGCCACTACTGTATATATATATTTATATATATATATATATATTGTAGCGCTCCAATGTTACAACCCAAGCACCCCTTCATGGCCCTGTTGCCAAGAGCCAAAACATCTCGGAAGAGAGACTATGGACCTGCTGTCAAGTGTAGTCGAAGTTTCGCCGAAATGGCTTACAGCCACAAATCAAACTTTGTAGGTGGAGGAGGGGGGGGGGAGCTCATTCCAATTTAATCCAACAATTTCGGCTTATTGCCTCTGTAAATATTTATTTGTTTATCATGTATGTAAAATAAAATGTAAAATAAAATTTGTTACACTAAACCCGCCTTATTACTGAGTTCTCACCCCTACAATGTATAAATTGTATACATAATTTAGATTAATATTAGTTAATTAAAGTAACTTTGGATAATTAATAACTATTGTTCTTATAGGTCATATTGATAGTTTCAACTAAACTTCGTGTTTGCTTAAATATTACATTCTTATTTTTTATATATCTACTTTATAATTTTTTATTGATGGTGATACACGGTTTATTCTAATTGCAGGTCACATTCTTCCTCTTTTTTTTTTTTTTTTTTTTTTTTTCAAGGTTAGTTGACTTGTGTAATTTGTGTAATATCGCTTGATATGATGTAGATATTCACCAATATAAATACCCAGATCCATATTTCGAATGGCCGTGTCGAAGTCAGTAAAAAAACTGTTGACTGAAACAATCCTTTGCAGATCAAGTAAGAAGAAACAATTAGCTAAACTGGTGTTTTATTGTCAGGTTCGTAAAAACAATCCTTTTCAAAAATATATTACATCTTTATTGAATTACAGATGAACATATGAATCTCGTACGGAAATTGGGACGGGGAGGAGAGGAGGAGCACAAAACTTCACGTCTTAATCAAACGCAATCAAAAGCGATAAAGTTAACTAGATTGGTCAGTCTCAGAGAACGTAAGTGCAACCCCAAAGGTTGGCATCGTTAAAATTCAGCCAAAAGAATGTCAAGCTGTTTCTTTGTCCTCCTAACATTTTAATACAAAATTTTGAATATAAAAAGTCGTTACAAAAGATAGATCGATTTGACATTGAAAAGCATCGCCAACTGTCCTTCAACTTCAACGTAGATAAACCGACAGTTTTAATAGATGCCGCATAGTCGGCAAAAAATCCATTATAAATCTATTTTTAGAACTATAATGACCTGTTTGAAATAGTAATAGCTTTTAATGTAAACATAAGGGTAATAAATATGAACTGAAATGACTGTTTTTTTTATTTTATTAATAGCTGCTTATGCTAGAAATAGGCTGACAACGACTTTTAATTACTTTCTCAAAATAAATAATTATAGCTAAATTGATTTAATTCTTTCGGGAAAAGAGTATAAACAAAATTATTTTTCAAAAACCCCGATATAAAAATTGCTTTATTTTATTCCGAGAGCAATGTGTTTGTACAGTCGGTAACAAAAGTGTCCGAACACTAGCAAAAATTCCTATATAGAAAAAGTACGCTTAATACAGTTTTGCTAAATAAATCCTTGTCGAATCCTGTTCTGAGACTGATTATGAACGGAATTCGACAAGGATTTATTTAACAAAACAGTATTAAGTGTACTATTTTTACATAGGAATTTTTGCTAGTGATCGGACACTTTTGTTACCGACTGTAACTATAAAACATAGATGCCAAGTCTCCCGTTTTTCAAGGGAGACTTCAAACCGGAAAATTTCTAAAGCTGTTTTCGGTAATATTAATCGTCGAAAATATATATAACATATTCCATTTAAAATTATTGGTGTCAATTCTGATTTAAAAGTTAAAAAGGTTGGCAGCTCTGATAAAAGGACAAAGAAACACTATTAGATGAAAGATTTTGATTTGTAAATAAAACGGGAAATTCTATATAATTAATTAATTGAATTACATAAATTTAAAAAGATTTTTTTATTATTTATATTAATCCCTCCTTTTTGTTATAATATTAAATTTGAATAAATAAATAAACTTTTAAAGAACATATGTGTGAACACTCACACATATATCTCCCCTTCGACTAGCGAAAAAAAAACTCTTCCTCGCCTCCTGTATATAATTGCATATACAACAATAACATTCCAAAGCACTTACCAAAGACGTACACTTAAAAATGATATTACATTATAAGTAAAACAATTATATGAATGCTTAAAAAGTGAACAAACACAATATATCCGGAATATAAACACTAATTCAAAAACAAACAAAAAATTACACGTATTTCAAAAACCAGTGGAACCAAAAGCTTTAAGAAAAAAATGTATGTAATATGTCATTGTAACCAAAAGCTCTTGAAAAAAAAATATATGTCATGACATAAGAAAAATCACTTGACGTCATAAATGTGCAAAAATGTGGCTTCTTTAATATGATATAAAATGCAGTTCCATACTGTCCATAGTCCTTTTTATATGCCACACAAAATTCCAGCTGAAATATTTTTCTATGTAAGAGTCTCTTTTTGATATAATCAGGAATATCTATTTGTATCAACATATACAAATTCTTTTGAAAATCATTTCAAAATTCCAGTCACTAACGTTAGATTTATATATTCAAAAATATTAAATTTTCACACTAATATGTATAGTGAAATAGAGAAAATTAATATATATTACATATATCTATATATATTGTTGTAATGACCAAAGGTTCCAGCATATTATTGTAATATTTATTTGTCTAACACATTGGTTACACACATTGGTCAACGTTAAACAAAATTATGTACACAAAAAATAAAATAAAAAAAACAGAAAAGTTTTCGTGTATACCACACAGGAAAGATTTTTAAAAAAGGACGCCATTGGCAGTCAAAAAAAAAAAAATAATCTTCCTTTAACCCTTACAAAAATGTAAGTGTAATGATGTTAACTTAAGGCTAACATCCTAGCGGGATAGGGCGTGTTGAAAGACCTGCAGTGTTAGGCACAGGCCTCCGTCCCCCAGCAGAGTCCACAGACCCCTGTAGGGACACCTCACCAAACCGAAAAAATTAAGTGTCATAAATGTTGAAAAATTAATGTCAACACAAATATAGATTATCATCACATATCCAATGTTGCTCTCCCGGGAAAAAATTTTGAACGAGACAACACATATCTAGGATAGGGTAATAAATAAGTAAAAGGAAAACAAATTGACAAAAATTTAGAGTGATGAGAGGAAATGCCAAAATAAGGGGAAAATTTAGACTGCAGATTCAACAAACCAAACACATGTTGTACATCAAAAACCAATTGTAAACTTATAAAATTTAGTTGTAAGTATATTTTTATTACCATTATCATTAACAATTAAATACCTATGAGCTTAATCTCTATTCTATTGAATTACCTCCATTAAATATATTTCAAATATCCTACTTTTGTTTAACATTCACCCAAGAAAAATAAATAGTAAACATTAAATAAAAAAAAAAATAACACCTTGATTAATAATTTAGAAATTCAAAATATGATCTATAAGCTTTTATATTATCATCAGAATCATATTTCTTTTTTTTATTTCTTTTTTTTTCTATATATAGGCATATCTTATTTATAAATATTATATATATTATTCAACAACACTGCAATGCAAGAAATAGTCTTTACATCAAAAGAAAAAAAAAAAAAAAAAAAACAGTGGACCAGCCACATAAAAAAATAAAGACAAGTTCCTGCATAGCAAACAAATACATTCCATGGCCATTGAAAAATGCATTTGTGATGCAAAATATATTCATCAAACTTTTTGAGAGGAAAAACAAAATATTAATTGCGATTTCTTAAATTATAAGAATGGGTAGAATTATTGCTAATATTATGTGTTTCATTGGAGTTCGGCTCAGTAAACAAATAGTTACGTCGAGGAGGAGCAATAAGGAGTCTATCAATATGGACTCTGAAAGCTTTATTATCAGGTGCATGTAACCTCTTAATGGAAAATGAAACTGGCGAGTGTTTTTGTACAACAATAAATGGGCCAGAATACTTGGGTTTAAATTTATCTATTGATTTCAAGTATACAACATCATGAACAGCAACAGGCCTCAGTTTTGCACGTTTTTGAAAATTTTGATATATTTTGTCTTGATTTTCTTTAATGTTAGAATATGCTTTGTTATAGATGTTATCTAAGTCGTGTAATAATTTATATATGTCTACATTTTTATCTAAAAATGATTGATTTATAAATTGATCAAATGTATCAAATATTAAATACAGTTCCCTACCAAAATGAAGTAGGTTAGGTGAAAACAATGTGGATGAATGTGTTGTACCATTATAAAGTGATTTATGTATAGCTAATGAATTTTCAAAAGAATACCCCTCAGAAAGTAAAGTGTTAATTGAGTACTTTATAGATTTATTTGTCCTCTCGGAAATAGAGTTACTTTGGGGGTGAGCAACAGATGAATGTAAAATTTTTATGCCAAGTTTATCATTGAAAATATTATAAATAGTTGATGTAAATTGTTTGCCTAGATCTGATAATATAACTCACGGTCTACCAAATGTTGTAATGTAATTAAATAAACATTTAACTATTTTTGATGAGGAAGTGTCTTTTAGTTGAAATAATTCAATGTGTCGCGAAAAATGGTCAATCACAGTCAAAACTGAATGTCCATCTATAAAAGGACCAACCAAATCGACACTAATAGTATGCCCTGGATCTGTTGGAGTATAGGTGGGTTGTAGAGGAGCTGGTGGTGTGTTATGATGTTTATTTTGTAAACATAAAGTACACGACGCAACAAAATTTAAAGTGTCTGTAAATCGTGACAAAAATTCGTATGTTTTTGTCAAACCAAAGTGAGAAAGGTGTGAAATCGTTAAAACTTTAGATTTTAAAGAATGCGGTACAACAATGAGATATGAAAAAGTATTTTTATGCAAATTTTGTTTCTTGTACATTAAAACTTTAGAATCCGAATGAATAAAAAAATTATCATTATTTTTTGGAAAACCTTTTCTTAAAATTTGTTTGTAAATAACTGATAATTTTGGATCATTCTTTTGCTCAGATACAAATGTATTGTTTGAAATTTCCAAAAGGGGATCTTTATTGTCAGTATTACCAGAAACTAGAAAATTACTGAACTGATTTTGTTGCATAGACTGAGTAAAAGAGGAAATCTGATTAATTGAATGTGTGTCATCTTGTACAATAGGAAGAGGTTGAGAACTGAATATTAATTCTGGATTTGTTTTCAAATTTTGTTGATTATTTGTGAAGTCAGACCTTGATAAATAATCCGCTAAAACATTTGTAGGGCCAGGAATATGTTCAAATTCAAATGAGTATTCTGACAACTCTAACAACCATTTAGTAGTTAAATCAGCAGGACTATTTGTTTTTCTATATGTTTTTAAAGGAGCACTGTCAAACAAAATGATAAACTTTCTATTGCATAAGTAATATTTGAAAGCTATTACAGATTTATAAATGGCCATTAATTCAAGTTTGATAGCCGGATATCTTTTTTCAGACGGTTTAAGTGATTTAGAGAAAAAGTCGACAGGTAATAATTGATTGTCATACTTCTGCATCAAAACTCTTGCAATAGAGATATTTGATGCATCAGTGTTGAGAAAGAAAGTCTTGTTCCAATCAGGTAATCTTACCATAGGTGAGTTTAAAAATATATCTTGAAATTTCTTAAAAATATATTGATGATGTTTATTCCAAACAAATTTTGTCTTCGGTTTGGTTTAGTTAATTCAATAAGTGGTTGAATTAATTTAGAAAAATTATGAATAAGAGACTTATAAAAGGTTACAACTCCTATAAAGCGTTTTAATTGTCTTTTTGTTGTAGGTGTAGGGAAAGAGTTTATTTTAACGATATTTGACTCAATTGGAGAAATTGAATTATTCTCTATGTGAAATCCCAAATAATTTACAGCACTCTTATGAAATGTACATTTACTAGTAGATAAGGTTAAATTATATTTAATTAAAATCTTACGAATTCTGTCAAGTTTAACACATGTCTCTTCAAAACTATTTGCACCAAATATTAAATCATCCTTACGCGTAAATTCCATCTATGTTAATTTCATCAATCAAAGAATCCATAAGTGCTTGGTACTGAGAAGCCGCGATTTTAAGACCAAAACAGAGTGTTTTAAATTTGAAACTGCCAAACATTGAAGTGAAAGTAATTTTATCTTGTAAATGTTCGGGTAAATCAATTTGATGATATGCCTGTTGGAAATCAAGACAAATGAAATATTTATACGCAGATAAATCAGCTATTATATTTTGAATTTTAGGTAATGTATAAGAAGAACCTTGAATTATAGAATTTAACATTCTTAAATCTAACGCGAGTCGAAATTTCTGTTTACCAGATCCATCTTGTTTTTTTTTTACCAATAAAATTGGGCAAGCCCATTCCGAGCAGTTTCGCTCAATAATCCCAGCCTCTACCAATTGGTTAATTTGGTCTCTAGCTTCCTGTTGTAAAGCCTGAGGAATGGGAAAGGGCAAGGTCTTAATTGGATAGTCACTTAAAAATTTTAAATCTGGTACAACCTTGTCAGTATGACCAAGGGTTTTCATATTTTTAGAAAATGCCGCGAAATTACTTAGTAAAATTTGTTTTAACTTTGTTACATGAGCCCCATTGAGATGTTTAACATCAAAGTCCATGGGTGTTAAATCTTGTTTTCTCATTTTTAATACATCACTAGAAGGTTGAATATAATTAATAAATTGCGAATCCTTTGAAATTTCAACATTATCATTTTGTTTTGAACCATAGTCAATAATTTGTTCGATTTCTTTTATTGTACCAATATTTGAATGTTTGTTTACATGCATACTTCTATTAGTGTTATTTCTAACATATAACTGAAATTTTACTCTATCATATTTACTATTGCAATTTTGTTTCTGGGAATGATCAATATTAACTATTGAATCCAAAAAAATTAATTTAGAAGAACTCTTTTTACTCTGAAATAAATAATCACCCGAAGAAACTTTGGGACAATAAACAGTAATAGAAGACTCCTCTTTGGGTTGTAAAATAAGTTTTTGACCAGTTTTTACTGATAGTTTCTTACATTGAGTATGCATATTAAGATTTTCTTCATGTTCGTTATATGTGTTTATTATGGGAATACATAGGTCTTTTATTTTTAACAGAGACCTCTGCATATCTAATATTACATGATATTGTTGAATAAAATCATAACCCAAAATAACCCTAAATGCAGAACCTTCAGGAATATCCACAATAAAAAATTTCTGTGAAAAAAATTGATTTTGAATTTTAAAGGTCGTTTGTATACAAGATGAAAACTGCACATTCGAGTTCACCGTTTTGATTGTTACATGGGAAGATAGATGTTTATATTTCAAACTATGTTTTAATTTATTAAATGTACTTTCAGCTAGAAAACTGACAGAACTACCAGTGTCTAGAAGTGTGTTTACCTTTTGTTTATCTAACAAAATTTTAATTAGAGGTAATTTTGAAGAATTTACATGAACATTAAAAATGTTTTCCCTTTTATCACTATTAGTTTGAGTAGACTTAGAATCAGAAATTTTTAAGATTTGTTGGGTTTGAGAAGCAGTAGAATTTACTAATCTATCACTAGATAATTTGGGTAAATTAAAATCATAAGCAATATCCAAAGAAAAATTTTGTGCTGACGCTCTATTCACTTCTTGAGATGTAATTGCATCAGCTAGACTACATCTCTGCGCTCGTTTAAATTATCACTTTTTCTATTATAGTTACTCCTGTCATAATATTTACCCTTAGTCTGATTTCTCTGTCATCTAAAGCAATTAGTGGCAACATGTCCTTTCTTATTGCACAATTGGCAAATAGGAGAAGAATAATATCTATTTTTATTTTGATTACCCCTGAAATTTTGATTTCGACCTTTATAATTTTGTCTTAGTTCACTTTGCCTATTGTTTTTTTGCCTATCTTGCACTGGGGATTCGTGTGTATGGTTAACCTCACAAGATTTATTAGCAAAGGACAGATTGTTTATTTTATCTGTCAATTCAACTCACTTTTCAGAAAGAGTGTTAACAACGGGATTATTTAAACTTAATTGCAACAATGACTCATTGGTATTAATATCCTGCAATTTTTGTGCTCTGTTTACTGCATTCTGATATTCAGAGATTCCCTCTTCTTGAATTTTAACTCTAATATTTAAGGGAATCGTTGAAATAAATTTGGTATATTTTATAGAATTTAAGGCACTAGTATCTTTAATTTGAGAATACACCACATCAGCCAAAATGTTTAATCTGTGTGAAAATTTTCTGATAGACTCTTGTGGTAAGAGTATTAAATTGTTAAATTCCACAAGAGCTTGAGTACTGCTCATTGGAGCAAAAAAATTCTTGAATTCATCCTTAATAAATTTCAAGTCTGTTGATTTATATAGTAAAAGAGATTGAGTCATGAATTTTAATGCAGGGCCAATTAATTTACCTTTTAAAATCGCCACTGCCTCTTCTGAATTTAGTCTATTTAATTTAGCATAAGACTCAACCTGATCGAAAAAAAACTCAAGTAAGGATGAATCACCATCAAAGTTTAAAATATTGATATTGATATTCTTTTTACTGGCCATTTTAATTACTTATGTTGTCTTAAATTATATACCAATATATTTCAAAATTATCTGAGTAAAAACATAAATTGTATTAAGGTCTATGAGCACAAAATATTATGCATTTTTCCTTTGTTGCCCACGGAAAATGCATATGATAAAATACCTAACCAAAATATTATGTAAAAATATTACCAAAAATATATACATATCAAAGTATTCCAAAAAAATAAAAATAAAAATAAATCATAAGGAGTTGTAAAAGAAATTGTAATAATATCTGTAATAAATCACATAAAAAAAAAATCACAATATGCAAAGAAAAATGCTAATCATCATGAAAAACGAAAAAAAAAAAAAAAAAATATTTATATGAAATAAAATATTCCATCAAAATACCATGTAAAAATTGCCAACAAAAATATATTTAAAAAAAAAAAAAAAATTTCAAAGTAATAAAGGAAGATTTCTCTTTGAACCAAATTTTTTACACAATGCTAAAACCAAATTTCTAGAGAAATTATATCCAAAATATAAATTTATATATCATGAAATCTTAATCTTGTACTAACCAACAAGAACCCTCAGTGAGAAAGGAACAAAATTACCAAAACCAAAAGTTCCATTGGGATATCTAAAATATAAGATAAACTTAAAACTTACCACTTCCTGCACATAACTTGGCTAAGAGGAAAAAAAAAAAAGAAATTTATTTTGTAAAAAAAAATATATTTATCAATTTCCCTTTATTCACTTTGTTCGATTTATTTTATTAAATTTATCATCTGTTTATCCCACATTTTTATTTCAATATCTACGTTTGTCTCCAGTCACAAATAGTTTCATAAGAAAAAGGATGCACTTGCAGAGTCGAAAAAAAACAAAACATTAAAAAAAAAAAATATATCCTGCTTATGCTCACTTGCATCTGCTAAATCCTTGTTCCAGCTGTCAAAATTATAGAAAAAAAAAACTGCGGTGCTGGTCTGGAACCAGCGAACTCAAGATTTTTTTGTAGATCCCATAAAACGCACTAGAATATCGAACGCTATTTTTTTTTTTTTTAAATGTGAAGTGATAGCTGCGATCATATTACGTGAAGAAAATCCGCATGTTGGACAAAATAAATACAAGAGATGATGGAGTGGAAAAAAAAATATTCTCCAGATACTCGAATTGTATCACCGGACACGCACATTCCTGAAGAAGGACCGCATTGATGACTATTCTCGCACTCTCGCTGGCACACACCCGTAAACAAAATATATCTTGAAGAGGAGAGCACACTCGTAACACTTTCTCTGTTTACTACTTTTGCTCACAATCAAACATCTGCAACAGCGAAGGATGCTCAATTCCACAAGGCACTGGAGGTATACAGTATCCAACTTCCCATCCACACTGACAGCAATGAAGAAATTTTATAACGTCAAAGTTTCCTTTTTTCTGTCCATGACTCTTAAACAAAGTCTTTCTTGCAATGAAACTCTTAATAAAAAGTTCTATGCCTTTCTTTCCTCCCTCTCCCCCGCGTCACCAAAGTCCGGAGAGAACTGGGAGGCACCAAAGTTCTATGCCTTTCATTCCTCCCTCTCTCCCGCGTCACCAAAGTCCGGAGAGAATTGGGAGACACCAAAGTTCTATGATGTAGCTATTCACCAATATAAATACCCAGATCCATATTTCGAATGGCCGTGTCGAAGTCAATAAAAAAACTGTTGACTGAAACAATCCTTTGCAGATCAAGTAAGAAGAAACAATTAGCTAAACTGGTGTTTTATTGTCAGGTTCGTAAAAACAATCATTTTCAAAAATATATTACATCTTTATTGAATTACATATGAACATATGAATCTCGTACGGAAATTGGGACGGGGAGGAGAGGAGGAGCACAAAACTTCACGTCTTAATCAAACGCAATCAAAAGCGATAAAGTTAACTAGATCGGTCAGTCTCAGAGAACGTAAAGTGCAACCCCAAAGGTTGGCATCGTTAAAATTCAGCCAAAAGAATGTCAAGCTGTTTCTTTGTCCTCCTAACATTTTAATACAAAATTTTGAATATAAAAAGTCGTTACAAAAGATAGATCGATTTGACATTGAAAAGCATAGCCAACTGCCCTTCAACTTCAACGTACATAAACCGACAGTTTTAATAGACGCCGCATAGTCGGCAAAAAATCCATTATAAATCTATTTTTAGAACTATAATGACCTGTTTGAAATAATAATATCTTTTAATGTAAACATAAGGGTAATAAATATGAACTGAAATGACTGTTTTTTTTTAATTTTATTAATAGCTGCTTATGCTAGAAATAGGCTGACAACGACTTTTAAATTACTTTCTCAAAATAAATAATTATAGCTAAATTGATTTAATTCTTTCGGGTAAAGAGTATAAACAAAATTATTTTTCAAAAACCCCGATATAAAAATTGCTTTATTTTATTCCGAGAGCAATGTGTTTGTAACTATAAAAGGACAAAGAAACACTATTAAATGAAAGATTTTGATTTGTAAATAAAACGGGAAATTCTATATAATCTATTAATTGAATTACATAAATTTAAAAAGATTTTTTTATTATTTATATTAATCCCTCCTTTTTGTTATAATATTAAATTTGAATAAATAAATAAACTTTTAAAGCAATTTTCATGCCGAGCAGTGTATTTAGCAAAACTTTATTTAATCTTTCTTTCTTTCTTTTCTTTTTTTTCTTAACGTTAACTTTTGGATTTTTTTTTTTTTTTTTTTTTTCTGGACTAGGACTATTAGTTGCAAGCTGGATAAAAACACCTTCGCCAGTTTTTGTAGACCAGTGTTGTGTAACACCAAAATAAATTAGAAATATCAGTCCTGTCGTTACAAATATTTGGCACCAAATAAAAGGGGCGATGTTTCTAAATTCAAGGGTGCAAACAGTTTTTCGACACGACAATTGGATTTTTTAAAATTAACTAAAGTATGAAATTTAGGTGGAAACACTTCATTTTAATTCATTTCAGTCATTTTAAAAAGTACGTGGTCCAGTTTTACGTTCAAAAAAATGAGATAAAAATAAACGTAAGAATTCTCTGTAATTTGAGAAAATACGCGTAATTTACGATGTCAGAACGTATTTTCTCAAATTACAGAGAATTTCTGGCAGCAAATAGGGCATATTTTTTACAGTGTTGCAATTCTTAGGGTTTCTAGTGTGTTTTTTACAGATTTAAAATCTGAAAATTGCATTTTCTCAGTTTGCATGCTTTCATGAATTCTTCAAAATGCTAAAACTTTTACAGATATTTAAGAAAAGACTTAAAAATTTCTGTGCATGTTTAATAGAACCTATAAATAATAATAATTAAAAACAAATAAATAAATAAATAAAGGGATGAATTTTGCAATATCTTTAAAACAAAATATATTAAAAATAAAAGTATATCTTTATTCATTCACTCATTTATTTTATTTTATTTTATTTTTATTTTTATTTTATTTTTTGTAAATTTTCATACACACATGAGCTTTTTAATTTTTTTCTCAAAAAATAATTAATTTCAAAATCCATCGCTAATTCTTTTAAGTAGGGTATTGTTCAACACCCCTCTCCCCCAATGAATATATATATATATAAGGTAGTTATCGTAATATAATTTAACCTTAAAATTTAGCAATTAATAGATACAAAACAATACCAACACAACAAAAATAGAACTGATTGTAACATATAGATAACACTGGCACAAAAATGTTGCGATACAGATTAAGAACCAATAAAAGACAAAAAGAATTTAAATTACATATGCCGACATGAATAATAATAATTGATAAAAGGACCATTAAACTTGATGACGGAGAGAGTAAATAAAGGACCACAGAAATAATAATTGGATAATTTTTTTTAAAAATTGAAGTATAAACTCTTCAGGGGGCATGTACTTCATAAAGCTGTGAGAGCTGCATCGATTTCGTAAAACAATATAGCTAATCATAGCAATTTATATTGTTTCAGCCCCGATCGATGCAGCAGAGCCATTTTGAATGAGAAATTAAATAATTTATTAAATCAAATCTTCAAGGAACCCAGAGAGAAAACTAGAAAAAAGCAGAGTAGTCACATGTAAAACTATTACACAAACTGGAGAATAGGAAGATGACAACAAATTAATGATATTAAAAATAAAAGCATTGCAAATAATCTATTTATTTATATATGAAATCTTTACTTAAATATCTATAGAAGTTTTAGCATTTTGAAGATTATGAATTCATGAAAAAATGTAAACTGAGAAAACGAACAATGTAAAGATTTCAAATCTGTAAAAGATATATAAAAAAATTTGATGTGGGCACCACATGACTTCCTTATACACTTTTAGAAATATACATAATGTTAAAAAACATTGTCATTGAACCCGAAACTGTTGGCTAAAAATATTTAAAAAAAAAATGAATTATCACCGTGTTTTGAGCTTTTCTGAAAGTTAGTTAAAAACCGAGGCAAGATTTGTACTGGTAACGCTGACGAAGGCAGCAGGGACCCAAAAAAATGGGCTAAAAGTATTAAAAAATGCATTTTCACCGTGTTCTGAACTATTCTGAAAGTTTCAAATGTCTAGCTAGTCGGGAAGTTAGTTAAATAAATTTTCTGTTGAACCATATAAACGCTGTCGAAGGCAGCAGTCACCTGAAACTATTGGCTAAAAATAATTAAAAAATGCATTGTCACCGTGTTCTGAGTTTTTCCAGAAGTTTTAAATGTCTAGCTAGTCGGGAAGTTAGTTAAAAATCGATTGCAAGATTTGTACTGGCAACGCTGCCGAAGACAGCAGGGACCCTAAACAGTTGGCTAAAAGTATTTAAAAAATGCATTTTCACCATGTTCTGATGTAGTCTGAAAGTTTCAAAAGTCTAGCTAGTCGAGAAGTTAGTTAAATAAATTTTCTGTTGAATCACATAAACGCTGCTGAAGGCTCAGGTATTAGAAACAGTTGGCTAAAAATATTTTAAAAATGCATTGTCAACGTGTTCTGAACTTTTCTGAAAGTTTCAAATGTCTAGCTAGTCGGGAAGTCAGTTAAATTGCAAGATTTGTCCAAACCGTTTTTGAGTTATTACCGTTTTTTGATGCATTTTGGCCATTATGAACCTAATTTTCCTAAATATCTCCAAAACGGAAAATCATACAAAGTCCAAAAAGGGAGGTGCACAACTAGATGTTATAACAAACCTATGTACCAATTCGCAACTTTCTACGTCAGCTGTTTTCGAGTTATGCGACATACTCACACACACACACACACACACACACACATACATACAGACGTCACGAAAAATCGTGTAAAGTCCCTTATATCTCTAAAACGAGAGCTCGTGTTAAGACGACACTTGCAGGTGTACAACTAGACATCATGACAGTCACACGTATAAATTGGCAACATTCAGCGATCATTCGTTTTCGAGCAATGTGAAATGCAAAATACATTTCGCAAATCGAGATTACTATACTTCCTTATACTTTGTATAAGGAAGTAAAAATATGGAGTGACTCCACTCGACTTTCAGAACATTGAGTAATTAACAGTTTTGTAGATAAAGTAAAGAAAGAGGAGTTGTTAAACAAACAAAAGAGAGAAAACCATAATAGAGTGTTTGAGTATATTTCTCCATATATTGCACGATGTTTTATTTAACGCTACTGAAATTTGAGCCCATAGATCATAATGATAAAGAATTTTTCGCTGTGTCCCTGTAAAAACCTATAAATACTAGATTCACCAAAATGCTTATAGTTAGTGCAACAGTGATTTATAATATTCATATAAATTTTCAGCTCAATTGAATAAGGCGTTTAGATGCTACCGTACTTTTAAAAATTTGGTCCCCTAGGCCATAATCATAAAGAATTTTTCTTTGTGCCCCTGTAAAAAAACTGTAAGTGCTAAATTCACCAAAATCTATACAGTTGGTGCCACTGTGACCTATTACAGGTGTACAAATTTTTTTACTCAGATTAATAAGGCGTTTAGACACTATCACACTTTTAAAAATTTGGCACCATAGGCCATAATGATAAAGAAATTTTCTTTGTGCCCTTGTAAAAAAAACTGTAAGTGCTAAATTCACCAAAATCTGTAAAGTTCGTGCAACTGTGACCTATAACATGTGTAAAATTTTTTTGCTCTGATTAATAAAGCGTGTAGACACTATCGCACTTTTAAAAATTTGGCCCCATAGGCCATAATGATAAAGAATTTTTCCTGGTGTCCCTGTAAAAAAACTGTAAGTGCTAGATTCACCAAATTCAGTAGGGTTCGTACTATGGTGACTTACAATATACGTACCAACTTTCAGCTTATTCGAACAAAGCGTTTAGACGCTAGCGTGTTCACTCATAGACATACACACATACATACATCATCGTAAAAAATAGTGAAAACGGACTCAGGGGACCTCGAAATGTATAGAAACATCAAAATCTCAAATTCTGATTTTTGACATGATTACAATACTTTCCTCACCATAGAGTTCGG
Organism: Salticus scenicus; assembly: GCA_963930645.1. Classification (NCBI taxonomy): domain Eukaryota; kingdom Metazoa; phylum Arthropoda; class Arachnida; order Araneae; family Salticidae; genus Salticus; species Salticus scenicus. Next base: position 94,263,010 of record OZ005660.1, read on the forward strand.
AAAGTAAAAACATACGAATTATTGCCTGAAAGTATATTTTATTGAATAAACCTAATATAGTTGAATTTATAAATATTAAATGGAAATGTAAGCTTTTATATGAAACCTTCAGTTGTGGCACGTCAAAGTGCCATGCAACGTAAAGCTTTTTTCTTTTTCTTTCTTTTTAATGCACTGGGAATATTCAAACGTAGTATATATATATATATATATAGTAATATATAAATGCAGAAATATATAAACAAATGAATGAAATTAAATGTAGAAATATATATACACAAATGAATGAAATAATACCCCAAAAAACACTGAGATCTTCATCAGGGAGGCCCCTCAGTGTAGGGGTGAATGAGAAGTTTCTGAAAGGACAGTAGCTATAAGCTAATAACTATCCTTAGCCCCCAACTTCTCACCAAACAGAAAACCACCAATAACTGAAGAGAAATCAAACATACATATAATGTATAAAACTACTAAAATATTTTATAAAACCATCAAATTGTAAAAGTTATAAAACCACATCAATTCATTTAAAATATATACAATACCAAAGAGAATTACCGAAGGTAAACAAGAAATTATAAAAAGAAATAAAAATTACAACCTTTCAACTGGAACACAAACTATCTTCGGCCAACGGGGCTACTCGTTGGTACTTCAACGAGTTGAAGTCCAACGAATACGTCCATAAGTTGAAGTCCAATGACGTCCATACTTCAACGAATTGAAGTACCAACGAGTAGCCCCGTTGGCCGAAGATAGTTTGTGTTCCAGTTGAAAGGTTGTAATTTTTATTTCTTTTTATAATTTCTTGTTTACCTTCGGTAATTCTCTTTGGTATTGTATATATTTTAAATGAATTGATGTGGTTTTATAACTTTTACAATTTGATGGTTTTATAAAATATTTTAGTAGTTTTATACATTATATGTATGTTTGATTTCTCTTCAGTTATTGGTGGTTTTCTGTTTGGTGAGAAGTTGGGGGCTAAGGATAGTTATTAGCTTATAGCTACTGTCCTTTCAGAAACTTCTCATTCACCCCTACACTGAGGGGCCTCCCTGATGAAGATCTCAGTGTTTTTTGGGGTATTATTTCATTCATTTGTGTATATATATTTCTACATTTAATTTCATTCATTTGTTTATATATTTCTGCATTTATATATTACTATTTCAAAGTTTTGCATTTCCTTTCGCTGCAATCTTGCGCATTGGTTTGTAATTCTCCTATTGGTTTTTCTAATCAGTAAAACTTATATTTTTATATATTTTCCTGTCAATTGTTTTCTATATATATATATATATATATATCTTATATATGACATCTATACCTTAAATTAATCTTGCACCATAAACTGTAATAATATGTCTTCTTAATTGTAAATAATAAGAGAGAATAATATGAGTGCTTCATTACATTTTGCTCATTCACGAAATATTCTTGGAACAGGAGTAAAAAGTTAAACACTCTAAAATTAGTAAAGAGTATTTATTGTCTCTTTTATATGAAAATGCAGTTTTCAAATTTTAGAAAACAGCTTTCGTATTTTTTGCCCCTGGGCACTCAACTATTTGTAATAAATATCGGCGGTAAAAATAAATAAATACAAAAAAAAAAAAAAAAAAAAAAAAAAAAAAAAAAAAAATCCAGTAAATTTTTAAATAAATAAATATGCGCTTTAAATATTTATATTTTTCCATTTCATCTTCTTCATTATCGTCTTATCCCTAAAAGCGCACCTTCTCCACATAACGACATACTCAGGATATCTTGTGGATGAAAAGACATCCAAGGCATCCAAGGGGATATATAGGAGGAAAAGACATCCTCGGGATGTACTATGAATAAGTGGGCTGATAGGGACATGATGAAAAAAAGAAAAAATCACAGTATTTTTTTTTTTTTTAATATGGGTTTCGAAGGTTAAAAAAAGCATATGTGTTTTTTTTTTCTCACTTTTTTACATAAAAAATAATTTTTTTATTGAAAATTTTAAGCTTATGACATAAAAAAGCAACATTTAAACCATATTTCAGAAATTTTTCATTACAAATTTGAACATTTTGAAAGCGATGTTATAATTTGAAAAAAAAAAAAAAAAAAAAACTGATAGTCCTCCGTACTAAACTAAATTCTGCTAGAATTTCCTCAAAATCGTTTTCTTTCTTTCTTTCTTTCTCTTTTTTTTTTTTTTTTTTTTTTTTTTTAAGAAAAAGAAAAGTAAAAAAAATTAATAATTTTACGTATTTTTTAGACAAAAATACGTAATTCATTTTAATTTTTAATTGTTGCCAAAAAAGTTTACGAGTTTAGTTTATTTTATTATTATTATTAATTTTGTAAAAACTATTTTATCGTTTCCGAAAGCAATTAAAATCTTTGACAGTTTATTTTATTTTATTTTATTTTTTATCCTCAAATAATTATTTGCATGAATAAATAATAAATATCTTAGTTATCATTATCATTTTGCTTAATGTAAGTTCATATGGACATTTTATTTGATCAATTAAATACAAAATATGGTAAATATATATATATATATTTTTTTTTAATTATTAGACAAAAAGATTTAACTGAAAATTTAATTATTTATTTTTAAGTAAACTGACTGGTGATACTTAGATTAAAGGATGAAAATGATTTAAGATAGACTTTGTAAGAGAAAAAAATGTGGAGTGACTCCACTCAACTTTCCGAACATTAAGTAATTAACAGTTTTGTAGATAAAGTAAAGAAAGAGCAGTTGTTAAACAAACAAAAGAGAGAAAACCATAATAGGTTGTTTGAGTATTTGTCTCCATTATTACACGATGTTTTATTTAACGCTACTGAACTTTGAGCCCATAGATCATAATGATAAAGAATTTTTCGCTGTGTCCCTGTAAAAACCTATAAATACTAGATTTACCATAATGCTTATAGTTAGTGCAACAGTGATTTATAATATTCATATAAATTTTCAGCTCAATTGAATAAGGCGTTTAGATGCTACCGTACTTTTAAAAATTTGGTCCCCTAGGCCATAATGATAAAGAATTTTTCTTTGTGCCCCTGTAAAAAAACTGTAAGTGCTAAATTCACCAAAATCTATACAGTTGGTGCCACTGTGACCTATAATATGTGTACAATTTTTTTTTACTCAGATTAATAAGGCGTTTAGACGCTATCACACTTTTAAAAATTTGGCCCCATAGGCCATAATGATAAAGAAATTTTCCTGGTGTCCCTGTAAAAAAACTGTAAGTGCTAGATTCACCAAATTCAGTAGGGTTTGTACAATGGTGACTTAAAATATACGTACCAACTTTCAGCTTATTCGAACAAAGCGTTTAGACGCTAGCGTGTTCACTCACAGACATACACACATACATATACACACATACATATATCATCGTAAAAATAGTGAAAACGGACTCAGGGGACCTCGAAATGTATAGAAACATCAAAATCTCAAATTCGGATTCTTGACATGATTACAATACTTTCCTCACTATAGAGTTCGGAAAGTAAAAACATACGATTTATTGCCTGAAAATATATTTTATTGAATAAACCTAATATAGTTGAATTTATAAATATTAAATGGAAATGTAAGCTTTCATATGAAACTTTCAGTTGTGTACGTCAAAGTGCCATGTAACGTAAAGCTTTTTCTTTTTCTTTCTTCAAACGTAATATATATATATATAAAAGCTAACCGAAAGATGGCGCTGGCACTCTGATGTCTTATCCCTTCCTTCTTCAGTCCTTCACTTAAACGATTTAATTATTAATGTATCTGGTACGATTTAATTTAACTCTACTAGTTTTAATTTTAATTAACTCTAAAATCTATTTTAACATTATCATTTAATCTTTACTCTGTGTTTTTTGTCTTTAATAAAAATGCTCTGAAGTATATTCGATTAATCGATAACTGTCGAGCTTTTATTTTACTTCAATTTAGGTTTTGGCATCATTCTTTTCTCCAGTTGGTGTTAAATGTTATACATGTGGTTACTCAGCTTTTTTCATGATATCACTTTGGTTTCCATTAAGTTTTTAATTAATCTTTATTTAATCTTTGTTTTAATTTAATATTTCACATATTTCTCATTCTTTAATGTTCTTACTGCATCGATCTTTCTCTAGTTGGTGTTAAATGTTATGCATGTGGTTACTCAGCTTTTTTCATGATATCACTTTGGTTTCAATTAAGTTTTTAATTAATCTTTATTTAATCTTTGTTTTTATTTAATATTTCACATATTTCTCATTCTTTATTGTTCTTACTGCATCGATCGGGGCGTGAAATGATATAAATTGCTATGAATAGCAATATCGTTTTACGAAATCGTTGCAGTTTTCACAGCTTTATGAAGTATGCGCCCCTTGAAAGGTATGCTTCTAACTTTAAGCATTTACATCCAATTAATTCTGTGATTTTTTATATGTTTTTCTCTCTCATAAGTATAATGGTCCTTTTTTATTGTCATTCAGGCCGGTGTAAGTTTTTCATGTTACTATCGTAACTCATTGGTTCTTAATCTATATCGCAACTATTTGTGTAATTCTTTCCTCTATGTTAAATTCAGTTCTATATTTTAGTGTGCTGTTATTGTTTTAGTTCTATTAACTGCTAAATTTTAAGATTAAATTTTATTACGATATCTATTATTTATATATATATATATATATATATCTTATATATGACATTTTACCTTAAATTAATTTAGCACCATAAACTGTAATAATATGTCTTCTTAATTGTAAATAATAAAAGAGATCTTTTGAGTGTTTCATTAGATTTTTCTCATTCACAAAATATTCTTGGAACAGGAGTAAAAAGTTAAACACTCTAAAATTAGTAAAGAGTATTTATTGTCTCTTTTATATGAAAATGCAGTTTCCAAATTTTAGAAAACAGCTTTCGTATTTTTTCCCCCTGGGCACTCAACTGTTTGTAATAAATATCGGCGGTAAAGATAAATTAAAAAAAAAAAAAAAAAAAAAAAAAATATTCCAGTAATTTTTTAAATAAATAAATACATGCTTTAAATATTTATGTTTTTCCATTTCTTCTTCTTCATCATCGTTTTATCCCTAACAGCGAACCTTCTCCACATAATGACATACTCAGGATATCTTGTGGATGAAAAGACATCCAAGGGTCATCCTCGGGATGTATTATGAATAAGTGGACTGATAGGGATATGATGAAAAAAAGAAAAAAAAAAGCAGTATTTTTTTTTTTTTTTTTTAATATGGGTTTCGAAGGCTAAAAAAAGCATATGTGTTTTTTTTTTTCCTCTCTCTCTCTTTTTTACATAATAAATAATTTTTTTATTGAAAATTTTAAGCATATGACATAAAAGAGCAACATTTAAACCATATTTCAGAAACTTTTCATTAAAAATTTGAATATTTTGAAAGCGATGTTATAATTTCAAAAAAAAAAAAAAAAAAAAAACTAATAGTCCTCCGTACTAAACTAAATTCTGCTAGAATTTCCTCAAAATCGTTTTCTTTCTTTCTTTCTCTCTCTCTCTCTCTTTTTTTTTTTTTTTTTTTTTAAGAAAAAGAAAAGGAAAGAAAATTAATAATGATCAGTATCGAAAAAGTTGAAGAAGCCCTTTTTTAGACAAAAATACGTAATTCATTTTAATTTTTAATTGTTGCCAGAAAGGTTTACGAGTTTACTTTATTTTATTATTATTATTAATTTTGTAAAAACTATTTTATCGGTGTCGTGCCCTTAGCGACCGTGCCCTTAGCGGAACGTGCCCTTAGCGGAATGGGGTCAAAGAGAAGAAGGAGGAATAGAAGAAGCCGTGCCCTTAGCGGAAATAAGAAGGTATGTCCATTCTCGAACTGATATATGTTCATTATGGAGTGCTGTTCTCTATGGAAAATGGATTAAATATTGTTATTGGTTTATGTACAGGAATAGCCGAAAGTATTCCAAAGCATTTCGTTCTATGAGAGGTATTTCAACAAACCAAATTTTAATAACTTATCACTTGTGTGTTTGTGGCAACTGTATCTCCGGAACTACTGCTTAGAATTGCATAAAAATTTACGTGTAGATGCACCTTGAGCTATATTAGTGCCTGTCAACTTTTGATGCCAACCGCTCAACAGGTGGCTCTGATATACAGCAATTTCCACAATTTAAGGGGAAGCTACATCTCAGGTTCTATTGTGTATAATCAATCAAAACTTGATATAAGAGAAGGCCATTGTGAGACATTATGCTGATTCAATTTGAATGCTTATGGACTGACAGGTCGCGCTGCTATACAGATATTTCTGCAAATTAAGGGAAAGCCATTATCTCAGGAACTACTGCATAGAATTGCATATAAGTTTATATATTGATGCACTCTATTCTGAATGAGTGTCTATAAACATTTAGTGTCAACCGCTCAACAGGTGGCGCTGCTATACAGCGATTTCCGCAATTTAAGGGGTGGCTATATCTTAGGTTCTATTGTTTATAATCGAACAAAACGTGATATATTGAAAGCCATTATGAGACATTATGCTGATTCAATTTGGATGCTTATCGGCCAATAGGTGGCTCTGCTATACTGCAAATTTCCTCGATAACGAGAAAGTTATATCTCAACTTCAATGGCATATAACTGTACGAAACTTGATATGTGAGATAAATATTATAAACATGCATGTTTTAAAATGTCATTTGTAGCTGTCTTTCTTTGGATATTTAGTGTTAGTTTTCTCTAAGATAAAAATTGGTTATTTGCACTTAGTGAATTTGTATAGGGAAATATAGAAGAAAATCTTGTGGTGGCCACAGCATACTAGTTTTTATTTTTATTTTATTTTATTTATTTATTTATTTATTTATTAATGATAAGTGTTATTCAAATTCATTATTGATTATTTATTCCCTACTTAAAATGGCTCTAATAGAACCTATGCCACTGGTTGGTGTACACGGACATCCAAAAACTGCCAATGCCTTGCGCTTTAGGGGAGACATTTTAAATAACGTCATCAAAACATCATAAAGAATTTCGCATTTATTGTTTATATGCTAAGAAAATGTTTTGTATAAACTATAATATGCTTAACCTCCAAATTTACAGAACTACGCAAAAATGTTTCGATACATTAAGGGGTGCAAATAGGAAATTAAGAGCAGCATATCTGTTTGTGTTAGGCATTTTTAACACTTTCCAACAATGTTTCAGAGTGATTATGAATTCAATTAGTCTATATGTCTGTCTTTCTGTTTGTCCATTGTGTGATAATATAGACAAAGAACATAGAATGTTATACGATACAACGAATACGTACAGTTGGAATGTGTTGATAATCAATGTATACCTCCTGATTTTTCATTTTTGTTTTAGTTTTAAAAGGTGTAATGCTTAATTATATTTTCTCAAAAACTTAAATAAAATCATAAAATGGCTATAATGTTCGATTTCGTATGGAGTACTGTGATTCATTAAACTTTATATGGGTTACAGATCACCATTCCCTCAAATAATGGATATTCTACAGTACGCATACCTATTTTTGCGACGGGTTACTTCTGAAGCAAAATATAGCCTGTGCTAAATGTGGATAAAGTGTAGAGGAAAATTGAAGAGCTCATTTTTTATTCATTAATATATTTTTAAATTTATTATACATTTCCGCTAAAGGCACGTATGCTGAAAGCCCGCCACCGAGGGGACATAACATTTCCGCTAAGGACACGGGTTTATAGATTTCCGCTAAGGGCACGGTCGCTAAGGGCACGGCCCCATTTTATCGTTTCCGAAAGCAATTAAAATCTTTGACAGTTTATTTTATTTTATTTCATATTTTATCCTCAAATAATTATTTGCATGAATAAATAATAAATATTTTTATTATCATTATAATTTTGCTTAATGTAAGTTGATATGGACATTTTATTTGATCAATTAAATACAAAATATGGTAAATAATTTTTTTTTTTTTTTTTAATTATTAGACAAAAAGATTTAACTAAAAATTTATTTATTTATTTTTAAGTAAACTGACTGGTGATACTTAGATTAAAGAATGAAAACGATTTAAGATAGTCTTTATAAGAAAAAAAAAATCTCGAGTGACTCCACTCGACTTTCCGAACATTAAGTAATTAACAGTTTTGTAGATAAAGTAAAGAAAGAGGAGTTGTTAAACAAACAAAAGAGAGAAAACCATATAATAGAGTGTTTGAGTATTTTTCTCCATATATTACACGATGTTTTATTTAACGCTACTGAACTTTGAGCCCATAGATCATAATGATAAAGAATTTCTCGTTGTGTCTCTGTAAAAACCTACAAATGCTAGATTCACCAAAATGCTTATAGTAAGTGCAACAGTGATTTATAATATTCATATAAATTTTCAGGTCAATTGAATAAGGCGTTCAGATGCTATCGCACTTTTAAAAATTTGGTCCCATAGGCCGTAATGATAAAGAATTTTTCGTGTTGTCCCTGTAAAAAAACTGTAATTGCTAAATTCACCAAAATCTATTAAAAATTTAACCCCATAGGCCATAATGATAAAGAATTTTTCTTTGTGTCCCTGTAAAAAAAAACTATAAGTGCTAGATTCTCCAAAATCTATACAGATTGCGTATCTGTGACCTATAATATGTGTATAAATTTTTTGCTCAATTGAATGAGGCGTTTAGATGCTATCGCACTTTTAAGATTTTGGTCTCATACGCCATAACGATAAAGAATTTTTCCTGGTGTAAAAAAACTATAAGTGCTAGATTCATCAAAATCAATAAGGTTCGTGCTACGGTGACTTGCAACATGCGTACCAACTTACAGCTCATTCGAGCAAAGCGTTTAGACGCTAGCGTGTTCACCCACAGACATACACACATACATACATCATCGTAAAAATAGTGAAAACGGACTCAGGGGACCTCGAAACGTATAGAAACATCAAAATATCAAATTCTGATTTTTGATATGATTACAATGCTTTCCTCACTATAGTGTTTGGAAAGTAATAATAAGAAAAAGGCCTCTTTCTTTTTTTTTTTTTTTTTTCCGTACTCGTAAAGATAACAGAAATAATGATAAAATTAACAACTATTTTAATTTATTATTTTCCTTTTCAAACATTTATAAAATAAAACAAAATAATCATCATTTTCTTCCCCCTTAAAAATTAGTTAACCGAAGAAGTTGTTATTCTTATGTATAATTTCAATTTACAATGAATGGATATGAAAAAAAAAAAAAAAAAAAAAAAAATCACATTAGTATTACTTATAAATATTTATCTAGTTTATACTATTATAATAGTTTATGATTATATATATACTGTTTATTCTAATTTTCATTTGCAATTGTATTTTCAGATATTGAATAATAAAGGAAATATATATATATATATATATATATATATATATACAGTGAAACTTGAATAATTCGTACTTGTTTAATTCGAAATTCTGGATAATTCGAGGTTTTTACCCGGTCCTTTGAATTTTGTATTAAAATAATGTTAAAAAATAGTGGATAATTCGAATTCTATTTTGGATAATTCGAATTTTTCATACGATTATCTTTAAAATATTACAGTAAAATTTGTTCCCGGGATTTTTCTCAACTAAAGTACATTATTTATTTTATCAGTCTTTCAAAAGAAGGATAAGGAAATACAAGAGAAGTCCCTACCTAGTGCATCAGAAGATATGGTGCATATACATGAACTTCGAGGTTTTTTTTAAATTGAAAGTCATGTCTAACGTAGAAGATTCTATTTTTGTATCCAATTGATAGGTTGAAGTCATATGCTATAGACACAAAGATTGTACTTGAAGAAGCAATCAAAAATATCTGACTATTTTTTAAAAAGTGTTGAATAATTAAGCTCGTAAAAAATATTGATTTAATGGGGGGGGGGGGGATGTAGCAGTACTCTTAGATATAAAGTTTGTATATAAAATCTTTTATCGTAGAGTTTTATTACTTCCATTACCCTACTACCGTAGGTAATGGAAGTATAATGGAAGTATTGTATTCGGTCTGAAAATTCGATATCGGGTTTTCACCTGATTTACACGTTTTAAGGTACTCTGAGTCCAAAAATGTGGTTTTTGGCAATTGGTCAGTGTGTATGTATGTGGAGAATCTTCTGGCTATTATAGCTCAGAAACTAATAAAGATAGAGCTACGAAACTTTAGAATTGAAATACGTCTGGTGTACAGATGAAATTTCCAAATTTTGGTGAAAATTGAATATCCGGAAGTGGGACATCGGAAACCGGAAGTGGGGCTGTAAGTCCGTATCTCAAAAACGGCTCTAACGATTTTCTTCAAACTTGCTATATAAACACTCTATTAGATGCCCTTTCGAATGATATAGTTGGTTAGTTCAGGAAAATTGATAGGCGTCCTGTATAAATAGCTCAATTTCAGGCCTCGCAAAGGCGTTCCTTTAAAAACGGTTGTACGGATTTTTTTCAAACTCGCTATTTTAACTCAATTTTAAATACGCTTTTGTATGTAATTATTGTTTTCCTGTCAATAATTGAGTTTAACCGGAAGTGGGACCGTAAGTCCGTATCTCAAAAACGGCTCTAACGATTTTCTTCAAATTTGCTATATAAACACTCTATTAGATGTCCTTTCGAATGATATAGTTGGTTAGTTCAGGAAAATTGATAGGCGTCCTGTATAAATAGCTCAATTTCAGGTCTCCCAAGGGCGTTCCTGTAAAAACAGTTGTACGGATTTTTTTCAAACTCGCCATATTAACTCACTTTTAAATATCCTTTTTTATGTAATTATTGTTTTCCGGTCAATAATTGATTTTTTGTAAAAGTTGGTATCTCAAAAACGGCTCTAACGATTTTCTCTTTAGTTCACTTTTATGTTTTCTGATCGCATTATCTCTCAAAAAATGTGTATAATATGTGTAATAGTGGGTAATGGAAGTCGTGTGGTTGTTTCACACCAGATTTTTTTTTTTTAATTTATCTCTTCTTTTTGACAAAATAGCGTACTTCCCAACATCCTAATTAATATTCCGTAGTGTTGCTAGTCCTGCCCTTTTTTTCGCACCAGTAAATTTTTAGAGTAATTAGTGTGTTGGCAAGTATGAAACAGTATATGTAATTCGAATTTTTGGATATTTCGAATTTTTTTCAGGTCCCTTCAACTTCGAATTATCCAAGTTCTGCCTAGTTATACTAGGCGAGTCGTATTAATCCTGGACGATAGGACCCATGCCCCAGCCCGCCCGGTTCCCGCTGTTCAATGTGTTTTTCTAGTCAAATTTGTCCCCTTATTACTTACGGTGTGAGCCTGTTTTTTTTTTTTTTTTTTAACACTTGACATCGTGAGTTTTTTTGCTTTTCTTCCCATGCTATTCCTACGGGGTTTTTAGCCTATTTTCCTCTCTTTTCCTACATTCTAAAGTAGCTATACTAGGCGAGCCGTATTAATCCTGGACGATAGGACCCATGCCCCAGCCCGCCCGGTTTCCGCTGTTTAATGTGTTTTTCTAATCAATTTTGTCCCCTTATTACTTCCGGTGTGAGCCTGTTTTTTTTTTTTTTTTTTTTTTTTTTTTTTTTTTTAACACACTTGACATTGTGAGTTTTTTCGCTTTTCTTCCCATGCTATTTCTATGGGTTTTTTAAGCCTTTTTTCCCCCTCTTTCTCTACATTCTAAAGTGGCGGTGGTATTATATATATATATATATTTAAAACTTAATAAATCATGACGCTTATTTTGTAGGATTTATTATTTGACGGAGAATATAAAATGCGCGTATTTCAAGAAAATAAATAAATAAATAAATAATAATTTTCAATTTTTATCGGTAAATCCACTTTATAATCAGAATTTGAACAGAAATATTTATATTTAGGTTATAAGTTACACTAATAGATAAAATGTTTGAAACCAAATCATTGTTTAAAATAATTTCATTCGTTATTGTAATTCATATTGTACAATTGAAATTCGTTTTGTTTTACCAAATTACTTAAAATATTTTTCAGTAGGTATATTTAAATCATGAATTATTATACTATTAAAAGAAAGATAGAATAGAAAATAATGTAGGAATATGAGAAAATTTTGAATTTTACAGAATAAATATAGTATAACAAATTTCATTCAATGTATATTTATATAAACATTTAGCTGAATATTTCTCTATATTTTAAAATTTTTAGTTTGGAAAACATTAATGTCTTCGATAGTAAACATTAGTTTTATATTATTAATTGTAGTAAAATATACGAGTAAAAAATGAAAAACTTTCATTTCTTAAAATATTTTTTTTTTTCATTGTTAAACATATATACAGGCAACTAATCTTTTGATTGCTGAGTATTATAATGGTATTAAATTATTCAATTTATATATGTAACACACACACACACACATGTATATAAAGATTATGATTAATACTAATAGCAAAGAATTTCGAAAGTAGCTTAAAATATTTTTATTAATTATCATCTGCATATATAACAATAAAAAATATTATATTTGTAAATCGTGTTGATTATATTTGTCATTATGAAATTTGTAAAATGAATAATTGATATTTGTCTCAACATTGCTATATTTCTTAACTTAGGAAAAAATATAATCTTCATGTTTACTTCAAAAATTATAATAATTTATGAATAGTACGATATTTTTTTTTTTTTTACAGTTTTACAGTATGCGAATCAATTACAATTTAACTTCTATTGTTATTGGTTTAAATATATAATTCAAAAATTACTATTATGTTTCATTCTCTGAAACCTTTCTTTCATTTACTTGAAATTTGAATTTCCCTGCTTACTTAGTAATTATTAAATATATACACTAAAGAAAAAAAAAAAGCTATAAAAATGGATAAATAAAATGTACATTTTCTACTTAAAATAATAATAATAATAATAATTAATATAAGTAAATATGAAGTTTCGTTTGATGAATTAGATATAAAAATATTGTAAGTGATATGTAGTTTTTTTTTTTTTTTTTTTTTTTTTTTTTTTTAATTACTATTTAAACATTATTTTGTTGATGTTGCTTCAAACATATAACAGGGATGGGAATTTAACGTAGAACTCATACCATTATTTACAAAAACAATACGCTTCTCAAACAATCCAAGAAACATTTTCTTCATAAATAGTGGTATGAAATCTTGGCCAAATTCCTATACCTATTATAATTAACAGGCATGAGAATTTTCCGCTGATCCGGGGTTTTCCGCTTTTTTGTGATTTCCGTTAATTTCGCGGATTTTTTTAAAAAATCAAACTCCAATAACAATCAGTGTTCAAACGTTCCACGAAAGACTTTAGATTCTGAATCTTTCTCCATCCAAAATATTAATGTCAGTATTCATTTTTAAAGTGCTTTATCAGATTCTATAACATATAGAAGAACATAATTATTCAATATTTTTCACTCATGTAAATTTTTTTGTCCTGCACCTCCCCCCCCTTTTTTTTTCATCTCTAACCATTGCCAATCAAACATTCTGTGGGAAGCCTTTTATTTTTGAATGTTTATCCATCCACAACAAAAATGTCAATATTAAATTTAAACTTACTTTATGATATTCCGGAAGCCATAAAGAAGTAGAATTGTGTTTAATATTTCTCATTCATGAACTACTTTTTACCTCCCCCCTTTCCCATATTCCACCACCAGTCAATGATTAAATGCTGATTCCTAGCTATATATATATATTTTTTAACACATGTTTTATTGTGCTGATGTGCATTATTCTTTTAGTTAAATTTGTCACTTTTAAAATATTTGTATAGTTTTTCCCTGTGAGCATTATTTTTCATTTGAAATTAATTTTATGAACACGCGTGTTTCCTCTTTTTTTAATTTTCTGCACTCTCATGCCTGAATTAAAGAATAATATAGATTTAAAGTTATTATTTTGTTAATTAATTATCATTTGTTTTATTCTCTATTTTACTTAAATCAAGTCATCATGATTATTTTAATCATACAAGATAATGTAATGCGCAAATTTGTCCATTTTTTATTTAAGTTTTTAATTTTATATATATAATAATATAATATAAGTATCTTATAAATTTGGTATTTTTCTTAAATTAATACTAAAAATTCAAAAAATGCGTTATTTAGTTCAGTTCGATTCATTTAATTATATTATCTAATAACTGGAATTAAATTTAACTAATGTTATTAATATTATTATTATTTTCAATTATCATCAAAATTTCCATTGATGAATTGTGGACAAAGATAAGATAAATGATATATTTACAAATTGCTAAAACAAATTTATTGCTATTTATTATTGTTATTTTTAAGCTATTTGAATACTTTTAAATTTGAAGATGATAATAATTTAAAAGAGTGTTTAAAAATGATTGAATCAATTCATTTAATTATATTATCTAATTACTGGAATTAAATTTACCTAATGTTATTATTATTATTATTATTATTATTATTATTTTCAATTATCATTAAAATTTCCATTGACGAATTGTGTACAAAGATAAGATAAATGATATATTTACAATTTGCTAAAACAAATTTATTGCTATTTATTATTGTTGTTTTTAAGCTATTTGAATACTTTTGAATTTGCAGATGATAATAATTTAAAAGAGTGTTTAAAAATGATTGAATCAATACATTTAATTATATTATCTAATTACTGGAATTAAATTTAACTAATGTTATTATTATTATTATTATTTTCAATTATCATTAAAATTTCCATTGATGAATCGTGTACAAAGATAAGATAAATGATATATTTACAAATTGCTAAAACAAATTTATTGCTATTTATTATTGTTATTGTTATTTTTAAGCTATTTGAATACTTTTAAATTTGAAGATGATAATAATGTAAAAGAGTGTTAAAAAATTATTGAATAAACAACAACGAGCAAAAGTGTTTTAATTAAATAATAATAATAATAACATGTTTGTTAATATAATTACAAATATTTTACTTATGTTCTATATTTTTTCTTTCTTTTTTTTTTCCCCTCTCCATTAAATTAACTGAAGATGCTCAAGGTTTTCCGACAATACCAACTTCAAATGATCTTAAATAATGATTTAATGAATACGCACGGCTTCACACGGTGAATAAACTATAAGAAACATTGCTTCCTGTAGGTAAAATAACACAACTGATGATAATACTTTATGATTATTTCAAGAATTAGTAAACAGCTTTTCTTATAGATTAATTAAATAGAGAGTTTTTTTTTTTTTTTTTTTTTTTTTTTTTTTCATTTATTATTATTATTTTGTTTAGGAGCCATAACCTTAAACGAAACATATATAGAATTAAGGTTGCTTGGAAAGAAGCCTAGGGGGTATTGGTATTGGTAAAGCCGATTAACCCTTTGCGGCGCAAGGTGATTCGGATCATTTAAATTATACTGCCACCGGAATTCACGAACAAAATTAAATTAAAAGAAATTTTAAATTTTGAGTTTTAAAAAAACGGCCTTTTCTGCTACGTTATAAACGTAAATTTTTGTTAAAAAAATTCTGGGATGAGTTTCTGTAGCTGGAGGTGGTTTAACATTTATAGCACCGCGCGTTAAAGGGTTAACTGCACAAGGGTCCAAAACCTGGGGGGGGGGGGAGGTTGCCTATGCCCAAACTCCTAATCACACGAGTTAATATATATACATATACATATATATACATATACATATATATTGAAAACACCAAATATCCAGGCTGATAAATATCACCTAGGTTCGAACCCGGTACCTCCTGTCTACAAATTTCGATAGCAGATTTCCCGGTCACTGATAGGGCGAAGACAACAGAACAAATTAACTCAATAAAACTTCTTATATTTAAGAAACCATGATAACATATGCAGAATAAGAAATTTGTAAGCAAACCACATAGAAATGTAAAAAAATTGTTATTGCTTAAATAAATTGGGCATGACTCTTCATCAGACGAATCAAAAAGCAGGTGCACCAACACACTTAGAAATTTATGTGCTGCTGTTATGCCTATTATTTATTGCCTGAAAAAAGGTCGTGTTTAATTATTTTAATTTGAAGCAATTATTTTTTCTAATTATATGGCTCTGTTGAAAAAAAAAAAAATGGGGGGGGAGGCAGCAATGGTAATATATCTAAAATATCATTTATGTCTTTAAATTATAGTTTCTCTACACTGGATGAAAATTTTGAATGTTATATAATCTCAGTCTGATAAATATCAAGTTTTTAATCCATACAATAATTGTATACAACTTTTTCATTAATTGACAGAAATACAATTTAATAACTGCAATTTAATAGCACTGTTTTATAAATAAATCCAGTATAAATAATCAAGAATTAAAAATTATTTTTTTGCATTAGAGCTAAACACTGAAATTAAATTTGCATATTTATATATATATATATATATAATAAATGTCTTGTACATTAAGCTTGACACAATTCAATCACATGAATGATGAGTAGTTGACATTATAATCTCAACAAAGACACCACCTGTTGGGAGATATCCAGTAATATAATGAAGTTTTTTTTAAACATGCATCCAATATAGTACTAAGTTTGATGCTGTTTTGTCACAGAAAGCAAGATAAAATAATGATGAAGCAAACCTATAGATATATGTAAGAACAACAGTGTCGCTATATGATGCACAGTACGTATAAAAATGTTAAAAATTAAATTTTCTAAATAACTAAATATTTTTATGAAATTTGTTGCCATTCCAGTACATAGTTACTGAGATATAGCTATCATTCAAATTGTGGCAAACATTGATGACAGTAAGCGTGAAGCTTGATGATAAATGAAAGTTAAAACAAAATATAAAAAGTCATTAGTGATAAGCTTTATACAAAATTGAATTAAGTTCTGTGAGTTGCACTATAGATACCATAAAATTTTTAAAAACACATATAGAAAAATCTCACTGAAGTACTAAAATCGTGCTCAAAGTGCATGTAAACTAACCAAAAGCGGGATGTTGAAAACTCTCTTGAATTTTCTCATGCATATTTTTTTCTTTTTAACACACACATATAATATATACATACACATTGTTTCATTTTTGGATCACTAATACAGATTGTTTTTTAGAAAGATAAGCAATTAGAAACGTTTTCAGCTACTTTTATGATACAATAAAATAATCAGGGGTGGAGAAATATTTGATTTAGGTCATTGGTCGACATAGAGAATGAATTTAAAGTAAAATCAGTTTCGTTGCTAATGTTTAACTTACCAGCTACCCCCCCCCTCCCCCGAAAAAAAAAAAAAAGACTGTGCAAAACAGTTAACCCTTTCACGCCCAAGGGAAATATTTTTCCCTTCTACAAAAATCGTTATCGATTGTTCAATTATTATTGAATCGATATTTTTTTTACTGAATGTCAAAATAAAACGTATGTCCAAGGCAGCAAATGTGTTTCTGAACGAATTAAAAAAAAAACGTATAGAAAATAGGACACATAATAAATGTGTTATGTGCAATGTCCCCTTGTGCTTCACAAGTAAACGAAATTGTTTCGTAGAATACCATAATTAGCTATTTATTTTACTTTTCTGAAAATTTTTATATTACAAAGCAATAAATTTGTATTACAAAGCAATAAATAAAATACCGATATAATAAACCTACCTCTTCGTTTATTTACTTTTATGGTCCATAGGGAAAATTATTTCCCATGAAATTATAGGAAACCTATACACCCTGCTATGTTTTTCTGGTGATATTCTCTTACTTTAAACCCACAATAGCTAAAATATTGTGTTGTATTGGCATATTTAGTCTTGGAAATCTTATGGTCCTGAAAGGGTTAAATATCTCCTCCAAAGATCATGAATAGTGTTTGAATTACCAACTTTTATTCTGTACTCTCATACTGAACACAATATTTTACAAAATGGTACTTTGAGAACTTGAAAGAATTGTACTAAACGCTCGATTTACCACACAATTGTATAACTTTTATTGTAAAGATTATTAACAATGTATTATGCACCGCTGACTGGTAAAAAAAAGAAAATCTTTGGCTCACTTCTGAAAGTAAAAACTACTGTAACCCTCCGGAAAATATAAATTCTATTAAATAGAAGTACACTAAAAGAGATCCTAGTAAGGGTAGAGAAAACATTAACATCGATAATCCAATCGACAATCCTGTTTCCTTTGAATAATTCGCACATTGGAAAAGAAAACATAATATAATAGCGATCATCCCTATCTTAATAAATAATGTTTTTATAATATCAAGTATATATGAATATATATTTAAATCTTCTAAATGATATTCACTGCTATAACTTTTTTCATAAACTTCATAACTTGTGATTTCACATTTTATCGTCAGTATATCTTTCCGCACGTAACGCATCTTGTTTAACCCGCAGAATCTTTCAAACAAATATTTTTTCTTCACACAATAAAGTATTACCTCGTCAAAATCTGGCGTGAAATGTATTTCCTTAAAAGCTTTAAGTGGACTTAAGCAGAAGGAATCAAAAATAATCAAGCAAACATCCACCGATAGATATTCCATGTCGAATGCGCTTCCATCGCGTCTCAGCATGAAAATTATATCTTCACCATCGGACATTATAGTCAGAGACCATTCGCAGCGAGTGAACGCATTGTAGTATTTAGGACTTTCATAAATACCACGACGAAGCTGCCAAGAAAATTTTTCAATTTGTTGTGAAAAAGAGTCGCTACCGATCACTTTCACACAAGTTCGACCAGCTCGGCCCCGATTTTTATCAAATCTTTCCATCGAAAAGTTTCGAAGTGTAAAAATATACGATTGAATGTTGAATATGTCATTCACCGACTCACATATACATATTTATGGACACAGTTTAGAAAAAAATATAAACACTCTCTCTAAAGATAACACACAGAAATACTATTAACATTATAATTTTCCAAGCGTATTTAAAGAATGAAGAAAGTATCCGATGACGATAGTCTTTTCATGAACTACTTGCCACGCCACGCTCTCGCTCTTTCTAAGCGAATCCGAATGTGAATGAGGATGAATACGAATATAGAATATACTTTCTTGGCGAGTCAGGTAAACTGAAATTGTACATCAGCAAAAGAAAGTAGCTTAGTTTCAGCCAGTGATGCCAGATGGTCGAAAATTACTTCCCCAAACAGGTCTTCAAATTTCCCCAAATCAGGTTTTTTTTTCTCGAAAAAATCCCCGACTTCATTTCTACTAAAAAGGGAAAATAAAAATTTAAAAAATATATATATCAAGCAGATTTTTCTATGATTTAAGCTCAGTTTTTTCCCCAAACGAAGGCAATTTTTGAAAAACATCCCCAAATTACAATAAAGCTATTGAAAGTCTCTATAAAACAGAGATTATAGTCGTAGGGACAAATCATTACGCAGCCAACATTGACAGAAAGTTGAACTCCCCAGATTTGTCCCCAAAAATTTTAGAATTCCCCAAAAAAGTCCCTACAAACATTTGGTCCCCAAAATTGTCCCCAGAAGCCTCAAAAATCCCCAATCTGGCATCACTGGTTTCAGCCAAAGGAGCTATATAGGGTTACCATAAGATCTATCTGGTAAAAAAAGAACTCTTATCTATTTATCGGATAAAGGATTCCAAATTCCAACTTTTTTTCGTACTTTTCAGAGGAAAGGGCAAAGTTGAAGTCCAAGTGGTTGTTTTGGAACGGTTGTAACACCCGAAATTTCGCAGATTTGCTGAACATTTTTATATTAAACTTTATTTTTAACAATCAACATTACGTATTAAAGTTTAAAACCCTTCGAAATTTTTTTCTTGTTACGGCCTTGTCTACAGGGGTGACATGGGGGTGGCAGGTGGGGTGAGCCGAGCCTGGGCGGAGAAATACGCAAATCTATATTTTTTTGATGTAGCAAGTGAAATTTTAGAGATTGGAAATTAGTCTAATATTTCATAATATTTCAATTTTAGATTAATTTTGTTAATATTTCGTCTTATATGAACCCATTCATATTTTTTTTACTGATTTCATTAATCTAACACACTTGAAACAAACAAACAAAAACAAAAAATAAAATAAAATAAATAAATAAAAACTAGTTGGCATAGGTGGACTCTGCTCAGTTCCTCACCATATTTATGTTCTCAGAAATTTCTAGTGCGAGACATATTATAATCATGTTAAAAGAAATGAATTTGACCAAAGCTTAATACAGTGACAGAATGAAATCCCCGCCTAATAGGCTATCCACCGTTCACTTCGATATATTTATCTTATTCTAATCTATTAATTTATTTTATCAGGGTCAATTCCGTTGTTTAGTTTTCATGCTACTATTTCCAGTGCAATAATCCTCAAAATTAAGATTTATATGAAAAATTTACAATTTCGCTATGTTGATAAAATCGTAAATTACGAATAATTTACGAAATTTTCCTATTAGACTATTTTTGTTCAATCATGTTCAAACTAATATCATAAATGTAATTTTGAAGTTGTCTAATGTATTTATGATCCTCAAAATGGAAGTTTATACTCAATTTTGCCTTATTCTGACACGTTAATGGCGATCCGCTTTAAAAGGTTTCGTCTATAAAAAGGCGGGGGAGAGGGGAGAGGATTCGAAATTTGCAGCCTATATAAAGGTAGAATTAACCCAATGCACAATACATATTTTTAATAAAAAAATTGCTTAGATCTAACAAATGAATAGTTTTATTTCATATATTAAAATATAACTTGTTTATTTCATTTAATAAATCATAATAGAATACAAAGTGTATGGTTATTGCATTATGTTCAAAAAGAAAGTTTTACGCAGATTTTTAAAAAGTACATCGTAGAGTGCAATAAAGCGAATTATTAAATCGAAAATGTACATAGGTATCATTTCATCCCTTTGGTATTGTGCAAATAAGACAGTTTTATTTCTTTCAAACATTAATTTTAAAGTTATTACAAATAAAACAAGGTATAAGTCATTTTTTCTGAAGTGCGGCTTTTTTTTTTTTTTTTTTTTTTGTTGTTGTTGTTGCTTAGTGTATTTTATTTATTATTATCACTTTCCAACAAGGTTGAAAAGTGTTAATGACATCGGTTTGTCTATCTGTCTGTCCGAGCTCTAATTTTCGTAAATATTCTTAGAATTTCTTGAACTGATATATGTTAGTCAAGTTTTATGGGACGTTCCCTATTTAAAATGGAGTGAATATCTCTAATGGTTTGTGTACAGAGACACCCGAAAGTATTCTAAAGCATTGTGTTCTGTGTGAGGTATTTCTATAAATTATATTTTAATACATTTGCTCTACACAAATTTAAATGAAATTGAAATATGCCATTCAAGTTCATGACTGGATGTTCTCCATTGAAAATGGAATAAATTCCACTACTAGCTGTGTACAGGAGCATCCAAAAGTGTTCCAAAGCATTGCGCTCTATGAGAGATATTTCAACCGTATTTCAACAACTTTACGTTACACAAATTTTAATTAAATTGTGATATGTTATTCATATGCACAAAAGAATGTTTTCTGTAGAATATAGTATGGTTAGCAAATAAGATTTACAAAGCCAATATTCAGTTACATAAGGACTATTATTGAAAATAAACTGGAATTGCATTTTTTTGTACGTTATGTGTTTTTAACGCTTTCTAACAATTTTGAAATGTGAATATGATTTGAATTAATGTATCTGTCGGTCGGATTGTCCGCCTGTCTATCTGTCCGTCTGCCCGTCTCCAACATCCGTAAATATTTTTAGATTTTTTTGAAAATGATATATGTTATTCAAGTTCACTATGGAAAGTTCCCTATTTAAAATGGCATTATTGACAGGTCCTGTACGACTGATTTATGTACAGGGACACCCCTAAAAATGTCACTGTGTTGAATCTTAAATGGAACATTTTTATAAATCACATTTAAATAATTTTCTACAGCAAAAATCATAAAGAAATTGACATTTATTGTTAATATGCTAAGATAATGTTTTGTATAGACCCGAATATATTTAGAGTTTAGATTTACAGGGTTATTCTAAAATATTCAGATACATTAAGAGCTGCATTTCCGTTTGTGTTAAGCATTTAAAAAGAAAAAAAAAAAAAAAAAAAAAAATTCAACAGTGTTTAAAAGAGTAATTATGATTTATGAATTCAATTATTATTCTATTTATCTTCCTTTCCGATCGTCTGTCTGCCTATTGTTTAATAGTGTAGCAGTGATGCCAGATTGGGGATTTTGTCCCCATTTTGGGGATTTTTGAGGCTTCTGGGGACAATTTTGGGGACCAAATGTTTGTGGGGACTTTTTTGGGGAATTCTAAAATTTTTGGGGACAAATCTGGGGAGTTCTTCAACTTTCTGTCAATGTTGGCAACGTAATGATTTATCCCTACGACCAGGGATTTTCAATAGCTTTATTGTTATTTGGGGATTTGTTTCAAAAATTGCCTTCATTTGGGGAAAAATCTGAGCTTAAATCTACTTAAATCTGCTTGATATTTTTTTTTTTTTTTTTTGAAAAAATTTTTTATTCCCTTTTTCAGTACAAAACAAGTTGGGGATTTTTTTGAAAAAATACCCTGATTTAGGAAAATTTGAAGACCTGTTTGGGGAAATAATTTTCGACCATCTGGCATCACTGTAGTGTAGGCAAAGAACATTGACGGTTGTAGGACACCTCGATTATGTACTACAATTGGAAAGTGTTAATAATCAATGCGTACTGCATGGTTTTTCGTTCTTGTTACTAATACATTTTCATGCTAATTTTTTTCACACACACAAAAAAAAAAAAAAAAAAAAAGAATTTAGTATAATTAATTTCCGGTGAATAGGTCTAATTTCTTCATAAAACTTATCAAAATGAATAGCAAAATTTTCTTAAAAATTACTTTCTTCTGTGTCACGCGAAGAATAAAGAATATTTCACTGACAGAAAAATAAAATAAAATAAAATATCCCTGTATTTTCCAGGTTTTTTTAAGGAAAAAATAAAAAATAAAAAAATAAATAAATTTACCTGCATTCTTTCTGATTTTTATTAGAATTTTAGTGTAACAACTCTGTAAAAAAGAGCTCCAA
This sequence comes from Salticus scenicus, assembly GCA_963930645.1. Lineage (NCBI taxonomy): Eukaryota > Metazoa > Arthropoda > Arachnida > Araneae > Salticidae > Salticus > Salticus scenicus. The sequence goes on from OZ005660.1 coordinate 94,286,077, forward strand.
ATTTGGTAGTATTTTCTCGCTCATAAAGATATAACAAATAATAGCCGTTCAAAGTTTTCCGTTTTTTTTTTTTTTTTTTTTTTTTTTTTTTTTTTCTGAAATACGGGTTATGCATTTCAAGAAAGACCCCACTGAGTGCATCCTATGCAGGGCTAGGACCCTAGCGTTCTAAATCGGCTTTACACCCAAACATTAAACACACAAATAATAATTTTTTTTTTTTTTTAAGTTAATGCAGTGGGAAAGTAAATTATATAAAGTTAAGTGGGTTATAATTTTACTTTAGCATGCAATCATGGAAACATGTAGAGAATAATGTTCCAGATTATTTTTGTGTTTTTATATAAAACTCTCAATTTATTCAATAAAATAATATTACCATAAAGAGCGAAAAACAGCCAAATCTGGAAGCCTCACATAAACACAAATCGAAACCATAACTTTTCAAACCTCACCAACCACCTGTTGAATGCACAACAAGGGAAGAGTGTAGTGTTGCCAACTCTCTCCCTCTAGCATTTTTCTAGATTGCAGTTGCAGATACGGAGTACGGAGCGTGAAGCTAGAGGGTTCATGGTACGGAGTAACGAGTAGGGATTTTTTGTAGGTATTCTTTCCCCCTGGATAGTCTCAGGCTCTCAGGATATCAGTAGGTTGAACGTACATCCTACGGACATCTCCAACACTAAACCAGAGACTTTTATCATCAACATTGGAAAAATTGGAACTGTCTGTAGGGACAGGGCAAAATTTAAATTGACAACAATGAGAAAGAGATTTTGAAAGGTCTTTTTTATCTATGACGCATATTTGTGTTTCTAGTTATTGAACATAAGGCATAAGACATAATAACATTGAACATAAATCTCGAACTAAATGATTTGTTTCTTCGTTTCATCTTTGTAATTTTGATATAATAATAATAGTATTTACTAAAACCAATGTAACGTTTAAAATGAGATTAAAAATGCAAAACTTTAAAAATACATTTTAATTAAAAACATTAAAACACAAGACAGACGTTTCGGCTAGAACACTAGCCCTCCTCGGTGTCAAACATACAAGCACAACATTTACAAAAATTCATAATACATGATAGCAAGATTAAATATTCAGGAGGAATAGCTTTAGCCTCGTTCAAGGCAGAATGTTGCATTTTAGTAAAAGCGCCCTCTAGAAAAATACGGGATTCATATATATTTGCATTAGAAGTTAAAATTTTAAAGTCTTCAAAATCCGGAATATGATCACTATCAGTGGCGGATCCAGAACTTGACTTTTTTTTTTTTTTTTTTTTTTGGGGGGGGGGGGGGGGGGCTAATTTTTTTCAAAGTGTTATTGTGCAATATTCAATTGTGAATGTCAGTGTTTTTTTTTTTTTTTTTTTTTTTTTTTGTTTGGGGGGGGGGGGGGGGCTTTAGCCCCCTAACCCCCTCCCCCTTAAATCCGCCACTGATCACTATTGAGAGAATGGATTACGAGTTTTGACCTTAAATCTCCTGTTTTATATGAGCGTTTATGATCCTTTAATCTAATTTCACCTGTTCTGCCAGTTTCACCGATATATATAGAATCACAATTTTTACGAGGAATACTAGAGATTACACCTAGACGTTTAAGAGGGGGGGGCAGCGGGTTTAAAATTTGAGAGAAAGTTACTAATACGGAGTTGAGGTTTAAAGCTAATTGAGATATTAACTGTTCTAAGTAATTTATGTTAAATTACTTAGAACAGTTAATATCTCTACTAGCTTTAAACCTCAACTCAGTATTAGTAACTTTCTCTCAAACTTTAAACCCGCTGTCCCCCCTCTTGCTCTTAAACGTCTAGGTGTAAACTATAGTATTCCTTGTAAAAACTGCGATTCTATATATAATATATATCGGTGAAACTGGCAGAACAGGTGAAATTAGATTAAAGGAACATAAACGCTCATATAAAACAGGAGATTTAAGATCAAAACTCGTAATACATTCTCTCAATAGTGATCATATTCCGGATTTTGAAAACTTTAAAATTTTAGCTTCTAATGTAAATATATATGAATCCCGTATTTTTCTAGAGGGCGCTTTTACTAAAATGTAACATTCTGCCTTGAACGAGGCTAAAGCTATTCCTCTTGAATATTTAATCTTGCTATGATGTATTATGAATTTTTGTAAATGTTGTGCTTGTATGTTTGACACCGAGGAGGGCTAGTGTTCTAGCCGAAACGCCTGTCTTGTGTTTTAATGTTATTTAATGGAATTAAAATGTAGTTTTAAAGTTTTAAATTTTTGTATTATCTCATTTAAAATGTTACATTGGTTTTAATATATTAATGAGACGTATAAATTATGTTTAATTTTATTAAAATAATATTTGCTGTCAGGTTTTGATAATTTTGTATGGTATTATTTCCTTTATTCATTATTTATTTTATTATTTATCTATCAAATACATATGAAACATGTAACTTAAGAAACTCTAACCAAAATCGACCAACATATTATTGTGTTGATCTAATTTGATTTCGGGCAAAATAGAAAATCTGTAATTTTGAATACCTTTAAGAAATTTTTAAAAGTACAGTGTTGGTAATCATTTTTGTTTATGCCAGTATCATAAATGATATTTTAAAACTGGACTTTCTTAGAATGAAAATAACTCTCGTAATCCATGTTTATGCAAATTTTGAAGCATACATATATTAAGAAAATGCTAATTTCGAATAAATTATAAAAATTTGAAAATAGATTGATGAAATTCTCTTGGGTTTGGGTAGTATCATAAATGATGTTTTATTGGTATTTTAAAAACTATTTTAACCCCCCCCCCCCCAACTATCTTACGATTGTTAATTTCTCCTATATTGAATCAAAATTGGACGTATGTAAAAATTTTTCAAGCTGTCCGGCCCACATATCACAAAATAAAAGATACCAATCCAAAGAATTAGTGCCAGAGACTCCGAATTAGTGTTATATATTTAAACAAAATGTTAAGAATTTAATGTAGTGCGGCTATCTTGACATCAGGCTGGCCGCCAATGTATAGAATAAATTTCTTGTTCCAAAAAACGTTTATATAGAAAATTAGTGCTAATTAAGCTCCAAATTATAGAATTGATGCTCAATCATTGAAAAAGTTATTAAGAACTTAATGTGGTTCGGCTGGCTTGGCTAGAGGTCTGCATGGGCCGGGTTGTTGGCCCGAGCCGAATTTATCAATTTGCTCTCGGGCCGGGCCGGGCTTAAAATTTTTTTGTAAGCTCGGGCCGGGCCGAGCTCGGGCTCAATATTTTTTGTGTGTACTCGGGCCGGGCTTGGAGGAAATTTTAAGCCCGAGCCAGGCCCTGTCCGAATCTTTTTCTAAATTCCTCGTTAATCAACGAAAAAGGAAAATGATAAAATCCTTTTTCAGTCATTTATTTTACATAATTTTACAGTCTGATATGTCACATAAAATTTTATTTTGTTAAAAGGTGTCTGTAACTACAATTTAATTGTCTATCAGCTTGACTGTTCGCGATCTGATTTTCCGCAAATATTTTAAACATGTCTCGAAATTAATATATTTTATTTAAAGTAATATTAGATGGTTTCTAATTCAAAATAATATGCATGTTACTACCAGTTTGCGTACATGTAACAAACAAAAGAAATTAGATACGTTATTGTATATAAGGCTTTGTTTTCTATGGTCTGTAGTGTTTAGGTGGTATGAAGGCTATAAAAATCCTTCCGCTGTAATTTTTCCTCTAATTAGGGTTCTTTTTCTTTTCTCCGGGGCACTGGATGAAAGTAGCATCAATTTTAGCATGTGCAAAAGCAGCTTTTTTATTGAATATGGTTGGATTAGCATTAAAGTTTTGTTTACCGGATCACATGAAAGATTTGGATACATTACGGTATATAACAGGAAGTGGTTGAAAGTGTATTTTTAGTACTATTAACCATTTTTAATATCTTCCTATCCTATATTGTTTGAGGAATGCTAATATTTTCTATTTGACTTTCTGTCTGTCTTTGTGCCTTCTGTACGTCTGTAATAACGAAATACCGTTTATATATAAAAATCTTGTAAACATTCAGCAGTTTTGTTAAAGAGCATTCTATTGCTTAATTATATAAAATCTCTGCAAAACACATAATAAAAATCTTTTTCGTAGAAAGGGATGTTTTTTTTTTTTTTTTTTTTTTTTTTTGTGTGTTTTTTTTTTTATCGGGCCGGACCGGGTCGGGCCTGGGCCGAATTTTTCGATTTCATACCGGGCCGGGCCGGGTAAGCAAACCTTTCCTATGGGCCAGGCCGCGCACGGGCCTGAAAATTTCGGCCCGTTACACTGACAATATATATATATATTTCTATTTTCATCTAGAACGAATAGTCATTTTCTGAATCCCTAAACTGGATGTATAGATTTCTTAATTATGCGTATAAGGTAAAGAAATATACTGAATAGACGAAATGATCGAGAATTTCCACTCTATACTTTTTAAGATGGTGAAACAATACATTATATCGTGAATTCTTTGTATTGCTAGAAATTCTTACTTTAATTGCTAGAATCTATAATAATAAAAAGAAAGGTTTTTTAGTGTGCATGTCTGTTCTTCTATACGTTCAGCCTTCTCTGAACGTAGAAGTACAAAAATTGACATACGGATGCTCAGAAGCATTTCCGAGGGGATAGTAAAAAAAATAATAATAATTAGTTGCGGATATATTAATTGAAACGTCGACCTATGTCTAATCAAAAAGGCAGTGTCCGCTGCGGTCCTATATTTTCATGTTTGTTTAATTAGTATTACGCTTGGTTGTAATGCCCGATAATTCGATTGTGAATATTTTTCAATGATTAAAATTATTAGGAGCGTTTTGAAGGGGGGGGGGGGGCAAAAAGTAATAAAAAATAAGACAGATTGTTTGGATGCGTTAGAAAGTATAAATTATGTTGAACGATCTTATTCAAAGATATTAAAATTATATTCTATGTATATAATAATAGGGTATTTCCTAATATTAAGGACAGCTTTTTCTAATTATCTTTTAATAATTAAAACTTAATTTAAAGGAAATCCTAATTTTAGGCAGTTGATAATAATATACAGCGGGTGATCCAATTATTAGAAATTATTTAAATTTTTATATTTTTTAAATTTTCTATAAAAAAATACTGGACATAATGGCCCGGAATTTCAGAAAGGCAAAGAACATTTTAAAACTCACATTTTCTTTTATCTATTTAGTTCAGAGTGCAATTAGGGGACGAATGAAAAATTGAAGAAATTTGCAAATACTTTCGATCACCCTGTATCATAAAAAGCTATAAAAGACTTGTAAATTTAACACATTGTTTCACATATTACGTACAGTATTTATATATTTTGCTGTGGGAATTCCGCAGTTATTTCGGCAGATATATTTATTATTTTCAAAATAATAATAATAATAATAATAATAATAATAATTATTATTATTTTGAAAAAGTTTTTCCTTATAACTAGAACGGATTTCCATAAAACTTAACAAAATTTACAGAAAAAATGAGAAAACATTCGATAAACATTATTCTTAAAAAGAAAAAAAGAAAATCCCGCGTGAAATATTCGCTGAGATATAAACATTTATATTTTATAGTAGTAAATATTTTACTGCGCATGCGCGAGAGATAAAAAAAATTATTCCATAGGTTTTGATAGATAGTAAGAGATTTTTAGACATTCCTAAAGATGTGAAACGAGGTGATATAAAAACAACCATTTTCTTTTCTTCCCCCCTGTTCAGGTATATGTAACACTCATTGTAATTTTCCATTAAAACTAGGTGATACTTGTTGAAATTTTAATTAAAGTTGGTAAAATTGTATATAAAAGTAATCATATTTTTCTCATCTGCTCTACACAGCAATTAGCGCAAGCTTTCCTAAACAGAAAGGGATACTTATAATAAATTTTATTAAAATGTAAAAGATAGTAATATAAAACAATAGTTTTCTTTTTCTCGTCCTCCAGCCTCCCTCCCACCCGCAACATATATAACCCTCGCTGTAATTTTGGATTAACAATAAATAGTATATACACAAAATGTCAACAAAATATCAATAACGGAAGTTGTTCAAAAATAAAAAATCATTTTCATCTACCTCTTTCTCCTCTTGCCCCCACTTTTTCAACTACATGTAATACTTGTTGTAATTTTGATAAAAAGTCAGTAAAGTTATGCAAAGTTTCATTTCATTAAGTAACATGGTGGTATAAAAGCAAACATTTTTTTTTCCACTCTGCCTCCCTCTATCCTTAGCACACACCCCCCCTTTCCCCCCAGAAAAGTGTAACACTCACTGTAACTTTTATTAAACAGTAAGTGGTATTTACACAGAGTTTCAGTAAAATCGGTAGCAGAGTTTTTTTTTTTTTTTTTTTTTTTTTAAATCATTATTCCATCTGCACTCTCCCCTCTCCTGCCCTCATCAGTTTTATACATAGACCACGCATCCCCCCTCGTTATCTGTCTGCATCATGAAGGAGCTTCCCCAACAAAATTGTCACGTGATGTTGGCCTGGAGGAAGAGTGAAGAATGATCACTGTGTTATTTTTCTGTAGGAACGAATTTTGTGTTTTTTAATATTTTTATTGCACACGCACTTTTTATTTTAGCATTTAGATTTACGCATGAATGGAAAGCTAAACGTTCATAGATTAATTACATAGAAAAAAAAATTATGATAAATCATTTTGCAAGCGAAAAAATTGCGTTTGAATTGACATAACCATCTTAAATCGTTTATGCATACAAATGAAAAGGGAAAAAAAGATAGAGCTTTCTTACAGATTTCAGAGGAATCCCCCCTAAGTCCAGGTCACGTGACTTCCGAGACTCTGAACAAAGGATGGAGGTATCCGATTACACCCTCATGTTGAAGACATTCGCTATAATGGTCAGTCCTATTGGTGGCGTGGTCTAGTATATAAGGTCTATGGTTTTATATATCACTCATTGCGATTTTTATGAAAAGTAAGTAATAGTTATCAATATTACGATAGTTGAATACTATTTCTTTTAAAATCAGTAATAGAAGGGTTTAAAAAAATGTTTGATTTCCATTTCTCTCCAGCCCCCTTCAACTAAATGCCACTCACTGTAATTTTAATAAAGAGTAAATGTAAATGGTAGTTATTCAAAGTTTTATATAAACAGTTAACACGGTGATATAAAAGCATCCATTTCTCCCCTCAACACCTTACCCCCCCGTGAGAATACACAAGATATAGTCACTATAAATTTAGTATTTACACAAAGTTTTATTTAAATCGATAACACATACTTGCCAACCAATTTTAATAAAAAAGGGAAGATTTTAGTTGAAAAACCAGAAGATTTCATAAAAAAAAGGGAAGATTTTTTTTTTTACTTGTTTATTACGTCTAAAAAAAAAAAAAAAAAAAAAAAAAAAAAAATACAGTTTTACAATTTTAATATTTAAAAGCAATCTATAAAAACGTTTTATTATAGATTGATTATACTAAATATATAAAAGTTTTAAATGAAGTTATTCCTCTTCAACATATAAATATCTACAAAACAGAATCTGTAAGAAATTTATTTAACAATAGACAAAAAACTTAGTTAAGTTAAAGTATAACTAATTTTTTAAATGAATAGAATATGATTTTTGTGTATGTACATTAATCATACACATATAAAAAAAAAGTAGCAGTAGCTAATTATCAGTTTCAAATATGCATAAAACCAACTAAGTATTAATTTTCTTAAACTGATTTGGAAAAAATTTTCCTACCTGAAAAAATTATTCTTATTTTTTTTTCCCCCATGTTTATGTACATTTGGTATAAATATGACATACAAATATTTAATTTAATTGAGGAAAAATAAATAGATTCATTAAACTCAGCAATAAAGATCTAAAAATAATTGCATACGTGAAAAATATTGAGCACTTTCTTTGCTTTATTGTTTCTAGAATTGATCATTGATCACAATCCGGGGAAAGGGGGGGGGGGAAGGTGGGATGCAAAAATAATTACAGAGAAAGAAATATTAAACTCTTTCAACTCTACTTCTAAAATCTAATGAAAGAAGTTTGAAATTAATATTATCATTTAGGTTGCAGATGGATAAAGATTAGGAAACAAAAGACTTCTGCAGAACATTTGATTGCTGATCACTAGTTGGAAATAAATGAAAGGGGGGGGGGGGAGTAAAAATATCTACATCGGCAAGAAATATTTAACAATTCTATTTCTTTACATGTTCTAGAATCTCATAAAGCAAGTTTGAAATGAATATTGACATTTATGTTATGGATGGAAAAAGATTGGGAATCAGGAGTTTTCGTAGAACATTTGAGTTTTCTTTTTAAAACGAACGATATCCGCGACTTTTTTAAAAACGGAAGATTTCATCATTTGTCCGGAAGACCGGAAAATACGTTAAAAAACCGGAAGTCTTCCGGGAAAACCGGAAAAGTTGGCAAGTATGATAACAGAGTGGTTTTTAAAAAAATATTTTTCCATCTGCACCACTCCCCTTGCCCCTCTCAGTTATACATAACACTCTCATTGTGATTTTCATAAAGAATAGGTGATAGTTACAGACAGTATCATTAAAATTGGTTAGAAGGTGATATTAAAAGAAATAATTTTATCTACCTCAGACGACCATGTATGTGTGACAGTGTAAGTGATATACACTGTAAAAAATAGGTTCTTAAAAATAAGTATTTATTGTCTCAAAATAGCCCCGAAACAATATACACTTAAATTTGAAAACTCCTAATTTTTGAGTATATTGACATGCTCAAAAATGGAGTTGACCAATAAGAATCCCAATATCCCCATGTTTGACATGTACTCAAAAATGAGTACATGGGTTTTCAAATTTAAGTATATATTGTTTCGGGGCTATTTTGAGACAATATATACTTATTTTAAAGAACCTGTTTCTTACAGTGTAAAATGTTCCATAGTAAGTGATAGAAAATGTTCCATTAAAATCCTTAAGTAGGTGATATAGAAGCAATTATTTTCTTTCAATCTGCTCCCAGACGCCTTCGCCCCTTAACCGGGTAGCTGAGTGAATGGTAGGTAGGGATGTGGGTTTTCCAGAAAATTTTGAAATGGAAAATTTTCAATCTCTAAATTACGAAGGTTTTTGTAATATAAAACTAAATACATTAAAAGCTACAAGTAAACAAAACTATTCAAAGAAAAGTATGCATAATAATTCAATTCAAAAATAAATTAATAAACAAAACACAGAAATTATGACTTAATGGTTTATTAAACATGTATGAAGCTAGAAAGTTATGATTTTTAATGACTGTTTTGCATGTATAATGCAGGAGTGAAACTTTTCAAGGGCCACACCTGAATTTAGGGTTTTTGAAATTTTTGCTGTCATTTAATTTCATGTTAAAACATTTTGTTTATATAGAAAATTCTCATTTTGAATGTTTAATTTTCTTTATAATGTAATTTTCTTTATATCACTTATCAATGATTTATCATATTGCAACCTATTATATTATAAATCTTCACCATCTGCATGCAAATAACAGTTTTCAGGGTTTTTTGCATGTCAAGTAGTTTCACTCCTGATAATGGTTGAATATTCTATATAAAAAAGGTGTCTTTGAACATTCTGTAGCTGTCAGAGACCCTCACATATCACTGACAACAGCTGAACTTCATTTTATCATATAGGGAAAAATTTTATGAGAATTAATGATTTTTTTTTCTTTTTTTTTTTTTCAATTCTGTTTTCATTATAAAAAAAATTCTAGAAAAATTAAATTAGAATTTGTTTTTTCCAAAATTTATTTATTTAATTTTTAATACTTCATACTAAAGTTACTAAATGGAAAAAAAAATGATCAAAGTTTTTTTTTTTTTTCACTTTATAATTTTAATAATAATAATAATAAAAAAAAAAAAAAAGCTGTTTTTGAAAAACAAGAACAAATTTAACAATTGCGAATTTTCTGAAAGTAAACAGAATTATATATACATTTATATATATATATATTTATAAGAGGTAATTATCATACCGAATTTCTGTTTAGAATAATATGGGGTTTGGCTGCTAGTGGCAGAGAAATCATACAGTCGGCAGCAAAATTATCGAAGCACACATCCATATTTTTCTTCTTTCTTTCATTTTTTTTTCTTTAGTTTGATCGCTAATTTTTATCATGAACTTACTTTTTTATAAACAGTATAAGACTAAGATCATGAATCGATAAATATTTACTTAACAAAATAGTATTAGGTGCACATCTTTTAAATAGAAATTATTGCTAGTGCATCAATAATGTTACTGCCGACTGTACAAGAGGTAATTAGTAAGGTATGGCTCAGACCATGCAAGGGTTCATTTCATCCAAATTCTTTTGATTTTTACTTTTCTCGATTTGTTCTATTTTTAAGCATAGTTTGCGAACACAAAATTATATTTTTTAATAGTTGGTGGTATTAGATAATGGATGTAATCCTCTATTCAAAAATATTAATCTGGAAGTTTGAGATTATTATTATTATTTAATTTTAAATGTTTCACCCACTATGAGATTTTTCAAGTACAATTCAATTTCGGATATTTTAAGCAAATAAAGAAATATTGAGTTTTTTCAACTAAACCTCCTGTTACAAGATATGATGCGATTAATTTTATCTATTTGATTTCCTTAAATTTTAATCAAAATCTTACTGTTTATTTATTTAGGCAATTAATTGTATTTCCTGTTGCTTGCATTAAAAAAAAAAAAAAAAAGAATATTTTTTTTTTTAACATTAGAAATTAGTTTTAAAAAGTGATTTAAAAAAATATAATTATGTTTTCATATAAGGTTTTTCTCTAAAATTTTCAACAACGCCATTCATTAAAGCAATTTTCTTTTTCTTTTTTTTTCTAAGTTTTGCTCTTTATTTTTTTATTGAATATTTAACGAAGATTATGACTATGTCCTAACTTTCTGTGTCACTCTCAGAACCAGAGACTATAAGGTGTTCTAAGTCAAAATTGCTGCCTGAGTTTGAAAAACATCGGCGTATCACCATTTATCAAATGAATATTTTGAAAAACAGCTAAGCATTAGTGCATTAATTTATCAATATATTCTTTTTTGTAATGTTGACAAATGCTTTAAAATTAAATTATGTTCTTACAAACTTATTAAATGGACATTTAAAATTCTAATTAGCAACCACAGATCTCTTTTATTATAATAAATAACCTCTTTCTCCAGCAAGTTGCTCAAAACATATATCTGGTAACTTTCTAAATGATGACTTTAATCAGAAACTTTTGTTTTTCACACTGTTTATAGCATTACTGTGACTGATAAAAGGAAACTTAAATATATCATGCAAAAGATTTACTAAAAAAATTGTTCTTTTGGTTGGAAAATTTTCCAAAAAAGAAAATTTTCCACCCCACATCACTAATGGTAGGGCCAATTTACTTTAAATTTCTGAAAATGTAATACGAAAGTCATTCTTTAAATTTATTCTTTAATGTTTATTTCTTTTGCGATTTGTAAAATGCCTTTTTTCCGAAATCCGTTTTAAACTTCTGCATAACAATTACAAGCTCTTTTCATACATCAGATTTACAGAGCCACACAAAAAATATGCAGATATATTAGGGCTGCATTTTCTTTTAAGTCAAGAATTTCTAACATTTTCTAACAATATTTAAGCTTGACTATTGATTCAATTAATTACTCTATCTGTCTGTTTTTTTTTTTTTTTTTTTTTTTTTTTTTGTTCTGTCAGCTCGTTGTATGATAAGGTATGCAAAGAACATTTTAAGGGTGTATGAAACAACGATCATCTACAGTAGAAAATGTTAATAATCAATGAATACCGCATGATTTTTCGTTCACGCCTTTTCTTGGATTTTGTTTATCTTTTCTTTTCTTTACTAACGAAACTTATACTCCTTACATATGGTAGACTATTGAAATTTTTCTGCGATATGTTTGAAAAGAATTCATATATACATAAATGAAATAGAAAAAGAATTAATTAAAAGGAAAAAACAATTTTAAAAATAAAAGAAACATAATGACACTAAAAGTTATTAAAAAGCTATATTTCATTTATGAAGACAACCAAAATTCATTTCTGATGGCTTTTGTTCAGGTTTTCCTTCTACTTCTTTCTTACTCAAATTGGTACTGATGACTACACTGTAGTTTAATAAATGCAAAAACTTTGAATAAACACCATAAAATGTGATAAACTCGCAACAATTGTTTCGACTCGAAACAATTGTTTATTGCATTTTATAGTTTTTATTCAAAGTTTTTGTACTTATTACCTGAAAACTGTAGGTTTTTGGTGCTTTCTTCATACACTGTAACTTAGCATAGGTTTCGGCATTTGATTCTGGGCCTCCCTCCCCCCCCCCCCCCCCCAAATAAATAAATAAATAAATAAAATAAATTATTATTTTTTTTTTATAATTTTGAGTTTTCGTTGAAAACATAATCGCCAGATAAAATATATTGGTCGCCGATGGCGATTAGGCGACCGTATTTCACAAGCCTTGACCCTCCCCCTCTTACACTGAGGCGTAAATTTAAAATATAGAGTATTTTTCAAAAGAGCTGATCAACACTTTTCAAACGAATGGTTGAAACATATATAAATCTGTAATAATTTGAAATTGGATATTATATCCAAGAATGGCTTAAATTGATTTATATTTATAGTTTATGTACATAATTTCCCTGATGATGGTTAAAAATTGAATATTAACCGAAACGTCGGAATGTAAAGATATTTTGGAATATAAAGGTATTTTATAAATAGTTTCATGTGCTGAAAAATATGGTGTTATTCCTATTTTTATAATTTAATTGACAGCATATATAAGTGGAATATATTTCTTTATAAACTTTTCCAGTTAATTAATCTGTTAAACATAATATTTAAAAATGAAATAATCATGCTTCACTATATATACATGCAAATAAACAACATTTCATTTACAAGATTATTATTATTTATTTTATTTTTCATTAGCAAAATGGAACATAATATTGTCCAAATCAAAAATTAATATTTTCTTACAAATAACTTTTTTTAGAAACTTTTCGTAACGAAACTTATACACTCACAATTTTACATAGATGTGTTTCTCTCGTCAAAATTTCGCGAATTTAGAAACGTCGGAATGTAAAGATATTTTTGAATATAAAGGTATTTTATAAATAGTTTCATGTGCTGAAAAGTATGGTGTTATTCCTATTTTTATAATTTAATTGACAGCATATATAAGTGGAATATATTTCTTTATAAACTTTTCCAGTTAATTAATCTGTTAAACATAATATTTAAAAATGAAATAATCATGCTTCACTATATACACATGCAAATAAACAACATTTCATTTACAAGATTATTATTATTTATTTTATTTTTCATTAGCAAAATGGAACATAATATTGTCTGAATCAAAAATTAATATTTTCTTACAAATAACTTTTTTTAGAAACTTTTCGTAACGAAACTTATACACTCACAATTTTACGTAGATGTGTTTCTCTCGTCAAAATTTCGCGAATTTAGAAACGTCGGAATGTAAAGATATTTTTGAATATAAAGGTATTTTATTTTATAAATAGTTTCATGTGCTGAAAAGTATGGTGTTATTCCTATTTTTATAATTTAATTGACAGCATATATAAGTGGAATATATTTCTTTATAAACTTTTCCAGTTAATTAATCTGTTAAACATAATATTTAAAAATGAAATAATCATGCTTCACTATATACACATGCAAATAAACAACATTTCATTTACAAGATTATTATTATTTATTTTATTTTTCATTAGCAAAATGGAACATAATATTGTCTGAATCAAAAATTAATATTTTCTTACAAATAACTTTTTTTAGAAACTTTTCGTAACGAAACTTATACACTCACAATTTTACGTAGATGTGTTTCTCTCGTCAAAATTTCGCGAATTTAGAAACGTCGGAATGTAAAAATATTTTTGAATATAAAGGTATTTTATAAATAGTTTCATGTGCTGAAAAGTATGGTGTTATTCCTATTTTTATAATTTAATTGACAGCATATATAAGTGGAATATATTTCTTTATAAACTTTTCCAGTTAATTAATCTGTTAACCATAATATTTAAAAATGAAATAATCATGCTTCACTATATATACATGCAAATAAACAACATTTCATTTACAAGATTATTATTATTTATTTTATTTTTCATTAGCAAAATGGAACATAATATTGTCCAAATCAAAAATTAATATTTTCTTACAGATAACTTTTTTTAGAAACTTTTCGTAACGAAACTTATACACTCACAATTTTACATAGATGTGTTTCTCTCGACAAAATTTCGTGAATTTAGAATTAGATATCTATTGCTAATAAATTTGCAACATACTTGACTGTTTATCTTTGTGCGGTACAACATACTACCTAGTTGCTATCTGTCAAGTTATCTTTATCAATAAATCATCATCATAACTTTATCAAACCTTACCTTTATCAACAGTAAGCATAAGCATAAGCAAAAAAAATTTTAAGCTAAAGAAAAACAAAAAAATTTTTGAAAAAATCCAGAACATTTCTGTAATGAGAAAAAACATCATTGACCAGAAAAAAATTCCACTTTTTCTTGAAAAATCATCATATTCACCGCATTTGATTTCGCATTCCAGGGTCAACGTGTCTTTTGGTAAAAAACGCACTTTATTTAGTCCACAGAAACCCTTGCGAAGATCACGTTTTCTAACACGAAGCACTGCGGACTCTTTGTTGCTTGGCGTAAAATCTATCAGTTTCGCATCATAGAACGAACTCATTTTAAAAAGCGAATCGACGATCATCAGGTCGACAAGCACTAAAAAACATTTATTTCGGCGATTTTGGAGTCGCAGCGATATTTCGATGTCATTGTCACCATTGACTGAGTCCAATACTAGAAACCATTTAGAATTAGTTGATTCACAGTGGTGCGGTGGACAAACGTAAGGATCACGCAACTGAAGTTTCCTAGAAAAATTTTCGATTCGCCGAGTGAAAACATATTTCTTCATATCTCCAGAAGAACTGCTGGAATGTGACATATTGCAAAGTTTACCAATTGATATGCCTTTGCTAACAAATTTAAATTTCTTCAAAATTTTGTATTAAATAATAATAATAAATTTTCAGAATACTTTCACACACACGAAGAATCAAAATTCATATACACTATCTGAGGCTACGTTTACGTTGACGCTCCCCTGAACAAGTTTTCAGAAAAAGATTTTTGAGCTTTCTTAACACGCAAGCGTCTCTCTATCTCTTCGTCTTCACTTGTCACTTCTAATCTGATCAGTCTGGGTTTCTACCACCTGTTTCTACTTTCTTCGAAGGGAAAAAGAGAGGTTCGGGTGGGGGTAGACGTAGGATTGCAATGAGTTCTTCCTTGAAATTGAAAAGGCTCTTTCAGTGTTGCCAGACTTGGAGATTTTTCCCCATTTTGGGGATTTCTGAAGCTTCGGGGGAAATACTTGGGGACAGAGTTTTAGTGGGGAACAGTTTGGGGAAATGAGAAATTTTGGGGGAAAATATGGGGATTTTCTTTAAAATTGGCAATTACTTAAAATCACACGCACACACACACACACACATACACACACACACACACACACACAAAAAAAAAAAAATGTTTATCAGATGATAATGCATTGATTTTGGATTCTATTTCTGAAATAAGAAAGCGACATTGAAAACCTTTTAATTAAACTTATTCTGATACTTGGCTTTTGTATTCCCAGATTTCTGGAATTATTTGGTTCATGTGCGCTGTAGTGTAGTAAGCATTCGTGAATGCTTGAAACGTATTGATTTCTGCTTAAATTCTTAAATAATCAAGCTTAAAATAAGCTGAACCAGTCCAAACTAGGATGCCTTTGAATTAAATTTGCAGGCATAAAATATCTATTTTGATGCAAGCTTTTGGGTTTCTTGTTTTTCTTGCATTTTATATTC
Organism: Salticus scenicus; assembly: GCA_963930645.1. Classification (NCBI taxonomy): domain Eukaryota; kingdom Metazoa; phylum Arthropoda; class Arachnida; order Araneae; family Salticidae; genus Salticus; species Salticus scenicus. The sequence goes on from OZ005660.1 coordinate 94,302,102, forward strand.
CACAAAACTATTTTTATGTGCATATGGCATTGGTACAAATGATTAGATGGGAAGAAACTACACTGAGAAAGTTACACAGATTTAAAATTTTCGAAAAAGTAGTGTGTTGAAAGTTCTTTTTTTTGCAAATGGGGATTTTTTTTTTTTTTTTTTTTTTTTTTAAATAGCGTCATTTGGGGAAAAATGTGAGCTTAAATTTTAATATTCTTTAATTTCTTTTTAAAAAACTACATTTTTAGCATAAATTGAGTTGGGGAGGTTTTTTTTCGAAAAAACCCTTGATTTGGGGAATTTTGAAAACGTTTTGGGGAAACTGACTTTCGACCATCTGGCAACACTGGGCTCTTTATCGCTTCAACTTCAAACATGTATATGCAGACCCTGACTAACGGCAGGGCATACGGGGCAAATGCCCTGGGCCCCCCTTCTGGAAGGGGCTCCCCTACAGGCGTATGCAGAAATTCTGCAACCTAAGGAGCTCTTATGCCACTGCAAGGGGGCCCCCCAGAATAGGCTTGCCCTAGGGCTCCAGGTAGTCTAAGTCGGGCCCTGTGTATATGTTGAAGACTTAACAGGGGCGCGTAAAGCTCCCTACGCGGACCCGGTGTGCGATGTGATGTGTGCAACGCTCACAGGCTCCAGGGGGGCAGACTCTACACTCGAGGTAATTTTAGAAAAAGAAAAAAAATCTTAAACTGGATCTCATCTCAAAATGGTGGTTCGAAACCACGTGAGGCGCCATGAAAAAGCTCCAGTAAATCTTAAGTTGCCTGTAACGTTTCCTGTCGGAAAGGTTAGGTACTGTCCGCTCTTAAAATTAAAATTGTTTCATACGTGAGAGTTAAAGTACAACAATACTAAACGTATAAAAATATCTCCAATATAATTTAATTTAAAAAAATAAAATCACCGCCATAATCATCAACATCATTATTATTGAAGGAAGGGATTTTTTAAAATGCTCTAGAATTTTACACAAAGTTTTATAAAAATTATACTGAATATACACTTTATAGACATTCAAATATATCTGTATATGCATTTTAATTCTCGTTTTAATTAACATTATAAAATACAATACTGAGTAAAAAAAAAAAAAAAACGTAAAATTCACATGAAATTTCCTCAATCAAACATCAAAAAGATTTCTTATAATGTAATTTGTCAGTGAATCCACAAAGTAATAGACAAATACATATGCAATATATATATGTACAATAATAATGTCAAATTCAGGGAGAAAATAATAATAATAACAATGATAATAATAACAATAATTAGCAAAGCTACAACATTTTAAACATAAAAAAATAATTAAATAGGTAGATAAAATTTCAATTTTTACTTTTATTATTATTATTATGTAGGTTGATTTCATGCAAAAATGGATAAAATGTCATTTTTTACGTTTCAAGAAACTTTTTTTTTTTTTTTTTTTTTTTTTTTTTTTTTTTGTAGAAAACATATCAAGCATATCAAATAATATAACACATTAACAAATAATATAGCACATACATATACAAAAAAATTTTATATCATTAATTAGAAAGGAGTATTTAAATTTAAAATTATGGAAGCAAAAGATAGTTCTAAATTTTTACACTTGTCATGTCTGTCACGCAATTAAATATTATGTGTGTATATATATATATATATATATACATATATATATATATATATATATATATACAGTCGGTAACAAAAGTGTCCGAACACTACCAAAAATTCCTATGTATAAAAAGTATACTTCATATGGTTCTGTTAAATAAATCCTTATCGAATTATGTTCTTACACTGACTAAGAAGAGGATTCGACAAGGATTTATTTAACAAAACCATATGAAGTATACTTTTTTTACATAGGAATTTTTGCTAGTGTTCGGACACTTTTGTTACCGACTGTATATATAAATGATAGATATCGTAATAAAATTTAATCTTAAAATTTAGCAATTAATAGATACAAAACAATACCAACACACAAAAATATAGAACTGATTATAACTTAGAGGAAAGACTGACACAAAATTGCTACGATTTATATTAAGAACCAATAAGAGACAAAAATAACTTAAGTTACTTACGCCGACATGGAAGATAATAAAAAAAGGACCATTAAACTTAATGACAGAGAAAACAAATAAATAACCACAGAAATAATTGTACAAAAATGCTTAAAATTAGAAGTAAAATAGTCGTCAGGGGGCATATATATATATATATATATATGTATATATATAATAAATTTCACGATTTCTTTTACAAATTACATTTTAGATGAAAGCCTTGTTTGTGTAAATTAAAATCTTTGATCTTCAGATGAGTTTCAGTTTTAGAGCAACTGACACTGTGGGAGATGAGTCACTGTAATCATGCCTGATTTTTGTCATGTCTGTCACGCTACATTTTTTACCTTATTAAGCGAAAATTATTTTTCTTAATTTAAAAGTTTAGGTATCATTTATAAGCAATGAATGACCCACTGGAGCAGATGCTGCCCAGCGGGTCATTCATTGGGTCAGCGATGGAATTCACTCAACAGTAATTTTGATAAACAATTTTGCACCTCTTGAATATGTAGAAGAAAGTTTCGTGTTGGCAACAACATAATAGTGCGGGATATCATTTTATAAAGAAATCATTGATAACAGAGTATAGTAACAATCAAGAGATTACAGTCGCAGCAAAAGCATCCGAGCACTAGCAAAAATTCTTATGTAAAAGAAGTGCACTTAATACAGTTTTGTTAAATAAATCCTTATCGAATCCTGTTCTTAGTCAGTATAAGAACACGATTCGACAAGGATTTATTTAACAAAGCAGCATTAAGTGTACTTTTTACTTTCTTCTATATGTAATACTACTCCGATTCAAAAAATTAGAATAATGAAAAGAAATATGGTCAAGGGAAATGAAAATCGAATTTATCAAATAAATAATCAACAATATCAAATATAAAGTACTATAATATGAATCTGCATATTTTGCGGATTATAAAAATGTAAACACATTACAATGAAATAGAAAATATATTTAAATCAGCTAACAACAAAAAATTCAAAATATTAGAATACTTTCTAACATGGTTCAAAAAATTAGAATAATGAAAATATATTGAACATAATTTAAACTCTAAGTATTTTTACTTGCTAATCAGTACTTTGTTGCATCACCCTTAGCTTTAATGACAGCTCTTAAACGTTTTGGCATGTTTTTAACTAAAGGTTCACAATCTTTTTTATCCAAATTCGCCCATATGCTCTTTATACTAGAAATAAGTTCTTTTTTGTCTCTAGGCGCAACTTCTTGAAGTCGTTTCTTCATAATTCCCCACAAATTCTCGATAGGATTTAGATCGGGTGAGTTTGCAGGCCAAGGGAGTACAGGTATGTCCTTCTCTTTGAGCCATTTAGTTGTTGATTTGGAAGTGTGGGGAGAAGCTGAATCTTGCTGAAACAAGAAATCGTCATCACATAAATCCTCAGCTGAAGGAATCATGAAATGTTCAAGAATTTCTTGATAGACTTCTGAATTGACTGTTGTGGAAACAATACACAACCTGCCTGGGCCTTCAGCAGTCATGCAGCCCCATACCATAACAGAGGTCGCAAATTTAAACGAACGTTTTAAACATTCTTTCTTATAAGCTTCATGTTTGAGTCTCCAGACACGTATACCTTGATTTCCGTGAGACACACAAAACACACTTTCATCGCTGAAAAGTATCTTTTTCCAATCGTCGTGATCCCAAAATAGCCTTTGTTTACACCATTTAACTTTAGCAGCCCTTTGCTTAGATGATAATAATGGCTTTATCTTAGGCACACGTGATCTAAAACCTAATTTGCGAAGTCGTCGTAGTGTTGTAGATTTGGAGACATTTATACCCATTTCTTTCCATTTTCTATGCACATATCTCACACTCCGAAAACGATGTTTCTTCACAATCTTTTTCAATTGCCTTTCATCTCTTCTTGAAGTTACTGGCTTTCGACCACTTTTAAAGTGTTTATTTTGAAAACACTTATTATTAGAATATTCTCTCAAAACTCTACTCACACTTGCTTGAGAGCATTTCACTTCTTTTGCTATAAAAAGTTGTGTTTTTCCTATTTCGTGCAAGTACACAATACGATATTTCACAGCCTCAGATAAATCGCTCTTTCGTCCCATATTAAGCAAATACTACGCTACAATCAAATGCCAAACGACTTTTCATTTTCAACGGAGCACATTTTATAGTCCCACAGATGTTAATCCCGCAGCCGTTCTCTCAACTTATAAGAAAAATTTGAATATTCTAATTTTTTGAACCATGCTATCGAGGTATTCTATTTCTTTGAATTATTCTAATATTTTTTAAATAGTTAATTATTAATATATCAGATAAAAATAAATATTTATGTTATATTTATAAATGCTCTGAAGATAATTAGATACTTTTAATATATTTTTTCCTGGACGCAGTATGCAAATTGACGCGTTAGCAACATCAAACTCATTCTTTTTTACATTATTCTAATTTTTTGAATCGGAGTAGTATAGAGAAAGTATTGGATTCGCGAAAATTTTCGAAGTCCACTTTTTGATGGATTTACATGTTTTGGGATATGGAGAACACGAATTAATAGTTTTTAGAAAACGTCTGTCTGTATCATTTTTTTGTGGACGCTGTATCTCACGAACCAATGAATGAAATTTAACCAAACTTGGTATTTAGTTGCACCCTGACATAAACTGGTGCTGATTAGATTTTGGGATCAATCGCTCAATAGGTGGCGTTGTGATCGCATTTTATGCAAATTTTTAACATGCCCGGATAGGACAAAATTCCGTATAAATGGGCATAAAGAGAGTTATTTTACACTTGTGATTGTAAAATTAATATGAATTATTGATAATAGTAGTAGTTAGCTAGGAAAAAAATTTTGTGCATGGGGGGGGCATCGGTTTCCCCCCCCCCGGGGAAGTAAATTTTCAAGATGGGTAGCTTTCGAAAGGTCTCGTTGATAATAGTAATAGTTAACTTGGAAAAAATTTTTGTGCATGTGGGGGCATTGGTTCCCCCCCCCCCCACTGGGGGGGGGAGTTCCACCCGGGGGGGCAAAGTTTCAAGATGGGTAATCTTTCGAAAGATCTCGTCAATACCTTTAAAACGAATGGTTGAACGATAAATCTGTGATAATTTAAACCAAAGTTATCGATTTTTTTTTACTTTTAACAAAAAAAAACTTAGAAAAATATCGCATGTTTTTTTTTTTTTTTTTTTTTTTTTTTTTTTTTTTTTAACGAAATTTAACGAAACTTGGTATTTAGTTGGTCCCCGACATAAACTGGTGCTGATTATGTTTGGGGATCAATAGCTCAACAGGTGGCGCTGTGATAGCATTTTATCTAAATTTTTAACATGGCAGAATAGGACAAAAATTCGTATAAATGTGCATAATTAGAGTTGTTTTAAACTTGTGATTGTAAAATTAATATGAATTATTGATAATAGTAGTATGTAGCCAGGAAAAAAATTTTCTGCATGGGGGGGGGCATCGCTTCCCCCCCCCCCTAGGGGGGAAATACCCCCCCAGGGGGGGGTAAATTTTCACATTGGGTATCTTTCGAAAGATCAGGTTGATAATAGTAGTAGTTAACTAGGAAAAAATTTTTGTGCATGTGGGGGCATCGGTTCCCTCCCACCGGGGGGGGGGGGGAAGTTCCCACCCGGGGGGGGGGGCAAAGTTTCAAGATGGGTATCTTTCGAAAGATCTCGTCAATACCTTTAAAACGAATGGTTGAACGATAAATCTGTGATAATTTAAACCAAAGTTATCGATTTTTTTTACTTTTAACAAAAAAAAACTTAGAAAAAAAATCGCATTTTTTTTTTTTTTAACGAAATTCAACCAAACTTGGTATTTAGTTTGTCCCCGACATTAACTGGTGCTGATTATGTTTGGGGATCAATAGCTAAACAGCTGGCGCTGTGATAGCATTTTATCTAAATTTTTAACATGGCAGCATAGGACAAAAATTCGTATAAATGTGCATAATAAGAGTTGTTTTAAACTTGTGATTGTAAAATTAATATGAATTATTGATAATAGTAGTATGTAACTAGGAAAAAAATTTTCTGCATGGGGGGCATCGCTTCCCCCCCTGGGGGGGAAGTACCCCCCCGGGGGAGATAAATTTTCAAGATGGGTATCTTTCGAAAGGTCTCGTCAATACCTTTAAAACGAATGGTTGAACTATAAATATGTGATAATTTAAAACAAAGTTATCGATTTTTTTCACTTTTAACAAAAAAAAAAAAAAAAAAAAACTTAGAAAAAAAAAATCGTACTTTTTTTTTTTTTTTTTTTAATATTGTTACTGATTGAATATGTATAGGTAAATATAGAAGAAAGTCTTGTGGTGGCCACAACATACTAGTTTTATATAGGAACTTTTGCTAGTGCTCGGATACTTCTGCTGCCGACTGTAATAGATACACGTGATTAAAAAATAAATAAATAAATAAAATAAAATTACAGGGCACGAGGAACGTGTGTGAACAAAATGATGATAGCGTACTTTTTCTCATGAAAAACAGAAATTGAAAGAATGACAGCAAAAACTACGAGTTGGAAGATTTCACTTCTAAAAAAAACGTAGCAATGTAAAAAAAAAAAAAAAAAAAAAAAATAATCTGTTGTGAAACAGCCACACGACTCCCATTACCCACTATTACACGTATTATATGCATTTTTTGGAGATAATGTGATCAGAAGACGTAAAAGTTACCTAAAGAAGTAGGAATCTAACATTTTTCTGGTAAGATAAACTTTATACACACGTAAAGACATATAAAACGAAGCTTACGTACAGCGAGGTAAAAAAAAAAAAAAAAAAAAAAAAAAAATGGTAGAGTTATTTTTTTAAACACCAATTTTCGAGATCTACCTAAATTTCTGACCTACCTAAACAGGGTAGCCATTAATTTTCCTCTAATAACTACGTGATACATAAGAAAGAAATGGATTTATATAACAATTTACAAGGAAATCGTTAGAGCCGTTTTTGAGATACCAACTTTTACCATAACTCAATTATTGACAGGAAAACAATAATTACATACAAAAGCATATTTAAAAGTTAGTTAATATGGCGAGTTTGAAAAAAAATCTGTACAGCCGTTTTTAAAGGAATGCCCTTGCGACACCTGAAATGGAGCTGTTTATACAGGACGCCCATCAATTTTCCTGAGCTAACCAACAATATCATTCGTAAGGACATTTAATAGAGCGTTTATTCAGCAAATTTGAAGAAAACCGTTTGAGCCGTTTTTGTGATACGGGCTTATGGTGCCAATTCCGGTTTCCGATGTCCCACTTCCGGTTTTTCAATTATCACCAAAATTTGGAAAATTCACCTTATTTGAATTCTAAAGTTTCTTAGCTCTATCTTTATTAGTTTCCGAGATATAATAGCCAGAAGAGTCTCCACATACACACACACACACACACACACACATATATACACACTGACCAATTGCCAAAAACCACTTTTTTGGACTCAGGGTACCTTAAAACGTGTAAATCAGGTGAAATCTCGATATCGAATTTTCAGACTGAATACAATACTTCCATTACCTACGGTAGTAGGGTAATGGAAGTAAAAATGGTAGAGTTATTTTTTTAAACACCAATTTTCGAGATCTACCTAAACTTCTGACCTACCTAAACAGGATAGCTGTTAATTTTCCCCTAATAACTACATGATACATAAGAGAGAAATGGATTTATATAACAATTTTCAAGAAAATCGTTAGAGCCGTTTTTGACATACCATCTTTTACCAAAACTCAATTATTGACAGGAAAGCAATAATTACATACAAAAGCATATTTAAAAGTGAATTAATATGGCGAGTTTGAAAAAAAAATCTGTACAGTCGTTATTAAAGGAACGCCCTTGCGAGACCTGAAATGGAGCTATTTATACAGGACCCCTATCAATTTTCAAGAACTAACGAACTATACCATTCGAAAGGACATCTAATAGAGTGCTTATATAGAATATTTGAAGAAAATCGTTACAGCCGTTTTTGAGATACGGATTTACGGTCCCACTTACGGTTTTTCAATTTTCACCAAAATTTAGAAAATTCATCTGTACACCAGACTTGTTTCAATTCTAAAGTTTCGTAGTTCTATCTTTATTAGTTTCCGAGATATAATAGCCAGAAGATTCCCCACACACACATACACACACTGACCAATTGCCAAAAACCACTTTTTTGGACTCAGGGAACCTTAAAACGTGTAAATCAGGTGAAATCTCGATATCGAATTTTGAGACCGAATACAATACTTCCATTACCTATGGTCAGGGCCCGATTAAGCTTTGAAGCTAGGGGAAGCTCAGTATCATTTCGGGGCCCTCTTTCATTTCAGAAAATCTTGTTTTCCTGTTACATATTGTAATATAAAAATGCTATAGACCAAAAATTAGTGTGTGTTTATAGTTTTTTTTTTTTTTTTTCATTCATATATCTGGGTGGTTTCTACACACAACATTAAAATTGTATAACTTATTAATTAAGAACATTCAGATTTTTGAGGTTAAATAATAGATTTTTCCCGAAATAGTGAGTATTTTATCTTGCTTTAGGCGATTTTTCTCAGAAAAATTCAATCTCAGTATGAAAATATAAAACAGAAAATTCAAGGCCCTGTTTTTAGTCATTTTGGGAGCCCCTCTTAAATTTTAGAGGGGAAGCTTGTGCTTCCTGAGCCTTTTGGATAATCAGGCCCTGCCTACGGTAGTCGTGTAATGGAAGTAAAAAAGTAACGATAGATTTATTATTAATTTCTAGATACATTAATTTGCTATGTGAGCAAAAAATTATATTATATTGTTAATGCGTATTATTTGTGAGAAAAATCAATAAATGTTATATAAATTTGGAGGCAAAATAATTATGATTCGTTCATAAAAGTAGTGTGAATCATTGAGCAGGTCTTTAAATAAGTAAATCCTACACTATTTTTCATATTTTTATTTTCAACATTTCGATACTTTATTGTAATATAACAACAGTTTCGAAAACATACGAACGTTACTCATTAACTATTTGTTTACATTGATATTCATATTTATGTGATTTTCATACATATAAATTTATAAACAAATATGTATGATTTCATTTCCTAACATTATACATACGTTATTATTCGTACTCTGGCTTTCAGTTTCCTGTTGTCGGGTTCGAATTCTGGTCGAGACATAGGTGTTCATAATCATAATGTCTCGACATCTACTTTAATTCATGGCTCTCAGTCTAATGATCCTTAATGTTCGAAAATGACGTAGAAATAACACTTGAAACACCAAATTCAAACTCAGATCAACCCCTCACACAGTCAAATAAAACTATTTCTATTTTAGATTATTTTAAAAGTACATTTAAATCATTATATTACGCTATTATTCTTAAGACTAAACGGCCCTCTTCAGTTACAGTCGCCGGAAGCCCGAGCCAATGTTATTCTATGGGTACATTTTCTTTACAAATAACTTTTTAACTAATACATATTTTTAAATTCTGTTTTCACATTCAGAAAGATCCCAACTATTAAATTGACGGACCTTTTTTGAAAATGTATTTTTTTTTTTTTTTTTTAATTTTTAATACTTTATTTTGAAATTGCAAAATGAAAAAATTTTACATATTGAAAGTTCGTATTTTGCAGCTTCAAAATAAAATATAAAATAATAAAATAATAATTTTTTAAAAAAGGTCCGTCCGTTTAACAGTTGGGAATTTTCAGAATGTGAAAACAGAATTTAAAATTTTGTATTAGTTAATAAGTTATTTGTAAAGAAAAATTTCCCATAGAATAACATTAGCTTTGGCTTCCGGTGGCGGTGAGTGAAGCGGGCCCTTAATACCGTTATCTATCTTTATAGTATTGAAACGCACGGTAAGAGAAAGTCGTGCGAGTGAAAAATTATTTTTAATTGTATTATAAACAATAAAATTTACTAATAGAAAAAAGTAAATATATTTTTTATTTTTTAAATAAAGTTTCCTGCATGTAAGTGATTTTTTTGTCATAATTAAATTTCTTGTACTTCATTGCACCTCTTATTTTAAAAGATAGCTAATAGTTAAACCGCAAAAAATTTCCTCACGTAATAAATTGTTCATATAAACATGAAAATAAACTTAAATCATGCAGCTCTTTTAACTTCAAAAAAGGTTATAAATTTAAATGGGTGTAAAATTCATATATATATGTATATATATATACAGTCGGTAACAAAAGTGTCCGAACACTAGCAAAAATTTCTATGTAAAAAAGCTACACTTCATACGGTTTTGTTAAATAAATCCTTGTCGAATCCTGTTCTTAGTCAGTGTAAGAACATGATTCGATAAGGATTTGTTTAACAAAACCGTATGAAGTGCACTTTTTTTACATAGGAATTTTCGCTAGTGTTCGGACACTTTTGTTACCGACTGTACAGTGCCCGAAATTTCAACTTTGATTGCACTCGCTGGAAAAAAAAGTTACTCGCCACAAAATATGATTAATTTACTCTATTTTTTACGTATAAGGTGACCAGAATTTTTTATTGGAAAAAGAGGAGAAATTACACAGTGCCTTTTATTTTATAAGAAAATAGAATATATTCAGTTTTGAAAAAGAGGTCATTTTAGAGGACACAAAATTGAATGAATATGATTATAAAAGTCGATTCAAAAGTTACTTTACACAAGTGGTGGAAACATTTTTGTCCCAAATGATGAATTTGGATCAGTATACCATAATTTAAATTAATAATATACGGATACGAGAGCAAAAATCCCTAATCTTTATAAATGTCACTGGACAACTTTTTTTTTTTTTTTCTTTTTAGTTAGTCCGATCAATACAGCCAACAGCCGATCGAGCTTCCCAGTTTTGCGAAATTTTTTAAATTAAGAACTAAATCCTTTTCATTTGAAAAGGAGGGCAGAGGACGAAAAACATAAAAAAGAGGACTTTTTAGACCTGTAATATTTTTTTCGTTTAAGAGGGCAGAGCGTTGAAAAAGAAGACTATACTCTTAAAAAGAGGATATCTGGTCACCTTACCTAAGATCAGCATGATTATACGTTTTTAAATCGATATATATATATATATATATTATAGCACCGTGTACTGTAAGAATTCCATCTATATTTAGACTGAAATTTTACTCGCCACAGTAAAATTTCCACTCGCCAATGGCGAGCTGGCGAGCGGAAATTTCGCGCACTGATATATATATATATATATATATATATATATATTAATTTAAGACAAATTTCTCTTTACAGAATTGAACAATTATAAAGATTTTAGTCAAAAATACAGTACAAAGTATTATGTTTAATTTTAGATAAAGTTTATACAAATCACATAAAACCTACACGAGGTATATTGCACGCAGTGAAATGTTATTATACATAAAATTTGCCAGGAATTATAAAAAAAAAAAAAAAAAAAAAAATCACCCTTAGATTTATTTTGTCACATTATTTGCAAATTTAAAATTTTTAAGAACTTAAAAATATCCTTAAGTTTTCATAATTTTACACGAGTTTTCATATAAACAAAATAAAAGTTAAATAAATAATAATTGTTATACTTTCTGCTTAATACTTGATTGCAAAGAAATATATACTTTGCCAACATTACTTTCAATTTTATAATTATACATTCTTTTCAAATTGAATAATGACTAATTTTAAAATGTCAAATAAAATAATCGCCTGACAGAATCAAAACCAATGTAACATTTAAAATGAGATAAATACAAAAATTCAAAACTTTAAAAATACATTTTAATTAAAAACATTAAAACACAAGACAGACGTTTCGGTCTGTCTTGTGTTTTATTGTTTTTAATTAAAATGTATTTTTAAAGTTTTAAATTTTTGTATTTTTTATCTCATTTTAAATGTTACTTTGGTTTTAATATATTAATGAGACGTATAAATTATGTTTAATTTTATTAAAATCTGACAGAATATTTTAATCATACATAATTTTATATAACAACTTATAATTCATCAGGACTGAAAATTTTTATTATTTTGCATCAGAAACTGCCAAATAAAGCAGTACGCAGCCAAATCTGGAATGACAATCAATAGTCGGAAAACAGAAACCGAAACTTTTGATGGGTTAGATAAGGAGGCACTGCCATTGCATGCTGTGATGCCAGATTGGGGATTTTGTCCCCATTTTGGGGATTTTTGAAGCTTCTGGGGACCAAATGTTAGTGGGGACTTTTATGGGGAATTCTAAAATGTTTGGAGACAAATCTGGGGAGTTCTTCAACTTTCTGTCAATGTTGGCAACGTAATGATTTATCCCTACGACTAGAGGCTTTCAATAGCTTTACTGTTATTTGAGGATTTTTTTTTTAAATTGAGTTCATTTGGGGAAAAATCTGAGCTCAAATCAGAAAAATCTGTTTGATATTCTTTTTTGAAAAAAAAAATGTTTTTTTTTCCCCTTTTTAGTAGAAAACCTGTTGGGGATTTTTTCGAAAAAAATCTTTGATTTGGGGAAATTTTAAGACCTGTTTGGGGAAATAATTTTCGACCATCTGGCATCACTGATTGCATGTGATCATTGTTATTTTCGGTTATTTTTATTTTTTGTCAGTCAGTGCTGCAATCTGTAGGGATTTGTCGCTACGCATGAAGAATTTTAGAAGTTTTTTCAGGATATTGAATGGAACGGAATTTGTATTAGCGTAAGTGTTAGAAGGTTAGAGTTAGAATGTACGGAATAATTGGAGGGGGGGGGGATTTGTATTGTAAGATGAAATTTCTAAACTATTCACTAAAGTAGGGGCTTTTATCATCAGTGTGTGTATGGATACTTTGTGATACGGCAAAATTTGAATTAGCAATACAAGGACGTACCCAGGATTTTATTTCGGGAGGGGTCCAAAATCAAGATTTCATTTAGGCACGTGGGGAGTAAGGCTGTGGTTTTTTTAGGGGCTCCTTACATACTTATTATAAATACGCTTAAAACTGAGCATCCTTTTGCCCCTCTCATAAGGTGCCTCTTGTTCACAATAATTGAAACCTTCACCATTACGTATGTAAAATTTAAGCTTTTCCTAGAATTTGAGTTTAAGCTCATTTTTTTTAAACATCAAAATTTAATGTTCCAGTTCATACTGAATTCACATTTACTGAATCCACACGAAAAAATGATACATTTCTCTCAGCGTTTTTCGCAATTTAAAACATCATTCGATTCCTTAACACCTGAATAGTAACTTCAGCGAATTCTGTGTATTTCTGTCTATGAATGATTCTGGAAGTATCAAAAGATTTCTCTTTACCAGGAAGATGGTTAGTTGTGGTTATTGGGTTAAGGCCGATTGACTATGCTAGGATCCTAGGTCTATGCATGGAATTTCCATCGTGTGTGTGTGTGGGGGGGGTCTTTTTAAGAGATCCTAGCCCGTATTTACGCGAATTTTAGAGAAAACCACGAAAAACACCAGACAGCTGGGTCAACGAGCACGGCCTGTGATCGAATCCGGCACTACCCGTCTACCAGCTTTGAGCGCAGAAACGCTCGGTCACTGGTAGGGCATTGGGAAGAGGGAAAATATTTTTTGAAGTATTTTCAGTAAATCGACATTTACCCGCTTATCATCGGGTATTTCACAAAAAGAAACTCGTGAATACCTTCAAAACGAATGGTAGAATGTGTAATAATTTAAAACAGAAGGTTACCAAATTTTTTTCATAAAAAAAAAAAATTAAAGATATTGTCTGTTTAGCATAAAAATCAGTATATATATATATTTAGTATTATATTCTCTGAGATGGAAATTGTCGCATTCAGCATGGAAAAAAATTTTAATAAACAATTTGTACTGAGTAAATTTTATAGGAAAGTGTAGAAGAAAGTTTCGTAATACCCACAACATACATAACATATACTAGTTTTTATTTATGCCAGTAAATATCTTTTTCTTTAAATTATTTTTCAAATCCGGAATCAGAATCAGGGTTGCCAGGTCATATTTTTCAAATGAGGCCAAACTTTCTCTAAAAGAGAGCCAAATAGTAACAAATTAAAGCCAAAAAAGAGCCAAAGTCAGTGTTGCCAACTGTAGGGATTTGTCCCTACGCTTAAGGAATTTTAACAGTTTTCTTCAACATCTAGGGATGCATGCAGTTGGGACTTTTATGAGACACCTTTTTCCTCAGGACATACTTAGGATATCCTGAGAATGAAAGTTTTTCATACGGATATCCAAAGTACTAAATTAGGGACTTTTATCATCAATGTAGGGACATTTTATGCTGTCGTAGGGACATGACAAAATTTAAGTTGGCAACATCGGAATGCTATTGAAGATTCAAAATAGGTTACAGTAGAAAGACATTGCGTTCCTTATGAATGAACTAAAATTGTTCTTGTAATGCAGCATTTCAAAAGAAAACAAAGAAAGTAAAGAAACTTTGGTTTTATATTTTTCATAAAATTTCTTTAACATTCTACATTTTGAAGACTTCGGAATCATTTCGTTTATGCTTCATATTGAAGCAGAGGCTTGTTATATATACTGAGCTTGAAATTTGAAAATTCGAAATAAAAAAACAAATCTAGAAATAAGCAGCGTTGCATGCACTAATCTAGTTTAAATGTCCAAAGCAAAGTGTATACAATCAACCAATAAATTCAAAAAATAATTTAAACGTAATACATATTATTTAATGTAGTTTTACTTATCATATGTCGTCTTTCAATTAATTATGCAAACACACATTAAAACTTATAATAAAAATATTTTTTTTGATAAAAAATATTATTTACTTACTGAATTCTGCTATAAATAAAAAATATCTATAAATAAATATATAAAACTATATCATACATAAAAATATATTTATATATAAAAAAATATATAAATAAAGAATCTCACTGCGCAAATACTGGATATATATATATACAGATATGCACAGTGGGATTATGAAAGACATACGTGGAAAGAAGGATACATTCGGGAAAGATTCTTATATTAATTTTGGGAGAAATTATAATATTTGTGTTTTAAAAAAAAAAAAAAATAAAAAAAAAAAAAAAAAAAAAAAAATCACTTTTTTTTTTTTTTTAAATATTTTCTTTCTTTAATTTCAATGTATAGAGATATAGTATATTCATTTCAATGATTTTCTCACAAAAAAGCATTAACATGTTAATTGATATATCGTATCACATAAATCTTTTCGAAGTTAGAATACAATTTAATTTGAAAAAAAGAAAAAAGAAAGAAAATGTAACTTTTTTGTTCATTAACCAAAATTGATGAAATCTGAACTGCAAGTTGGTCTTGTGTTGTACAGGCTGTATATTATATGTTTGTGTTCGTGAAAGAAAATAAAAGAAGAAAATTGAAAACTGCAATTTTTAATCCCACTTCAAAAACATGTGACTTAATGAGTAGCAGATCCCTCCCCCCCTTTCCAAACGGTATCCATACAATCTTCTGCTGTTGCCACCTAAAATTCCTACTTTAGTTAATTTTAAAAAATATAATTGTCCGATCGATAAGCTGTTTAATCCGATGGTTTCACAAAAATTGCCCTTTTCATTTGGTACCTTATTTGTAACGATACAACTGATATTTTTAATTTATTTTCTAATTTTTCTAATTTTTATTTACCTTAAAATGGAGGCGCATTTTTTATTGGCTTGAGATTCACAAACATACCGTAGTGAATGACAGGAAATACATAAGAATTTGGGGAAAACGATAAAACAAGACAATTTTAACGCAGGGCTATGCCAAATTCAAAGCTACCTCAAAAGTATAATTATTTATTTAGGAAAAAGGAAAACATTGAAGGTGTAATTATTCCAATATTTCTCTTTTCTTTTTATTATTGATTAATATCTTCAAAGAAGAAGAATATTTTTCCGAAATTAACACTTACAAGAAATAGAGCCAAATGTTTTCCGTGGCCAAACATAACATTTCGGAGACAACCACCTCAATGGACCATATTCCCACTTTGGGTTCGAGGCTACAAGAATATCAGCTCGTTAGGGAAACAATCCTCAACTCTACCATAACAAAGCATTGTGGCTTGCAAATTTTTATCTTGCAATAATATTTCTAAGAGTTACAGATTATATGAAACTGAAGTAAGAGTGATATAGTGATAACTTTGTTTTGTTTTTAATCCAATTATAGTAATATACTTTAATATTAATCAACATATGTAATATTAAAAGTTGCCTGGTGAACTGTGGCGATATTAACAAATTTAAATGGATGTTCCATTTAATAAATTCCTTTATTAAAGTGATTGAAATTATAATTATTTAAGCTTTGATGTCTATATATATGTGTGTGTGTATAAAATGTTCTTATTAATCTTTTATTCATTATATATATGTATGTGTGTGTGTATACATAAAATGTTCTGCAATTTTACGATATGGAATAGTCTTAACTTTATCATTCGATTCAGTTGTTTACATTTCTCTTTTGTTCTTGTTTGAACAGATATCTGATTATTAAGTTTCACTGCAGAAATATTTAGGAAAATGTTATGCATAACAATAAAATGGCATCTTGAATCTAATTTGTTTACAAAATATCAGCCACGTGTTCGGCGATGTTACCTACGGTGACGTCACAGGAATATTGTCCATTCGGAGCCAGTTTGGCTCCAAGGAGGCTAAACTGGCAACCCTGATCAGAATTTCAGAATTGTACCATTGTACACACTGATTAGGATACAGGATGATAAACTAGATAGGGCGGTCAACGTGGGGAACAGAGCTTTATTTTCCGCATTAATTCAGCCGAATAAAGTAAGCGATCTGATCGCCGCCTGGTGTAGTATTTTTGAAACTCATCGGAAGAAAGGGAAAGCCCGCCCCTTCGGCTTCAGTCATCCAACGAAGGAACAGACAGAAATTTAAAAACGCGCTGATTGATGTATTTTCGAGATTTGGTCGCCCTCTATCTGTAAGATGAAAATTACTACCTTTCCGTAATTGTACATTACAAAAATGGGGATTCCCCGTATTTGGCGCGATTTTTCTTAGTCGTTTCAGCCAAACATGTCTCATACAGGGTTGCCACTCAAACAGGAGAATGAAATTCCCCCACTTTTCCAGGTTTTACATACAATACAGGACACAGTGCTTAATGAAATTCCACTCTCTAACCGTATATCGAGCATTGGCTGTGTTGAGGACAAAATAATTTTGGTACCAGTAAAGCACCGTTCATTCATCTCTCGTTTATACGTGTTTTTAGTTAAGTCCCCATTCATTCCTATTCATTTTAATATAAATTTTTTTCGTTTATACGCCGCTCATTATCAGTTATACGTCTTTTCTAATTTTCTAAAATTTGCAAAATTTTTGGATCAGTCATTATTTTTTCGTTCTAATAAGGGAAACTTTTCCTAGAAAACATCTTACATGGAGAAACACAGGAAGGGTTGTAAATCCTTATTATAAATAGAACTGGGTGTTGTTCTGTTCTGTTTGTTATTTAAAATCTTAAAATGTTGTGAAAGCATAAGAACACTTTCATTGAAAAATAAAAATCGGAATTTTAAAAGAAATTGACAAGAGTGTAGATTTAACGAAAACAGAAAAAATAAATATGTATAATTAACACTGAAGATGTATTCATATAATATTCACGATATTAAAAATATAATTAGTACTCAAGTCATGACTTAATGGCATGAGTTTTATTACTTTTTATATTAGATCATTTTATTTAAATTTTTTTATTATTTATTTATTTATTTGACTATTATATTCAAGTATAAATTCTACTATAAAGTAATTTATTAATGATTGTCTTAAAAAAAGTTTTTTTAGTTCGTATTTAGACATAAATTTTGTTTTAATTTCTTAAATTTCGATTAATACGTCTTTTCGTTTATACGTCCTTTTACATCAGTCCCTTGAAAGACCTATAAACGGTGCTTTACTGTACTTGAAAACGCAAAAAATACATATGACAAAGGTTATATATAGTGATAATATCTACCGTTTATAAGCGAAATTACAGATTTTTTTCACGAGCGGAAAGGAAGGCTGGAGATGTTTAAAAATGGCGAAAGCTAAAAAAAAAAAAAAATGATCCTAAGTTGGCAGAAAAAGTGTTTTTTTTTTTTTTTTTAGCAATCATCGTGTGAAATTCCCTCCCTTTTCCAGATTCTGGCAAAAATATTCCAATTTCCTGACTTTTCCCTGACTTTTATGGTCAATTTACGAATTCCCTGACTATTCCAGGTTCTCCAGGTAGCGTGGCGGTGGCATCCCTGCTCATAGCATGTGTTAGAATTTGAGTGTTTTTTCCTCCTTCGCATGAGAATATTACAAAATGATACGTTTTACCAATCCTTCTGATATCATATTATTACGTTATTGTTATGTGCACTTTTATGTTATATATATAATTTATATTGTAAAATTATGATCTATTTATTACGTTGTATATTTCTTATCTAATTTTATTAACAATGTAAACGACAAGTTATTTTTTAGTTCCCCATCATACTATAGGTATAGGTAATCGTGAAAATTTTCGACCTCGGTTTTTTTACTTTTTTACACGTTTTCAGGTGTGAGGAATCCGAAAATGACAAAATTTGTATGGTGTCTGTCTGTAGGGTGTCTGTTAGTGTGTCAGTCCGTTAGTGTGTCAGTCCGTTAGTTTGTTAGTCTGTTAACACGATATCTCACGAACAAATGATCGCAGAGAGGTCAGATCAGTTTTGAAATATTACTTTCGATACTGGCAAGAACCCTATTCTTTTGCAACATTCGAATTAAAAAACTTCGTAAGTTATGAGAAATTTACGATTTTCTTAACATGGGAGAATAGGACAAAAATTCACTTAAACGTGCATTAAATGGAAACTTTTTACTGTAAAAATGTCAGACAGTTTTAAAATATCAGGTTTGATGCCGGAATGAACATTAGTAACTATAAATGTGCTACTTTGAAAATTTCGCAAGTTATTGGAAATTTACGAATTTCTTAACATGGCAGTATAGGGCAAAATTTCACATAAACGTCAATTTTGAGAGATATTTTCATCGTAAAGATGTCAGACTACTTTTGAAATATTATTTAGAACACTGGCATGAATATTAATGACTATGACTTTTCCAATATAAAAAATTCGTAAGTTATAGGAAAATTACGAATTTCTTAACATGGCAGCATAGAGCCAAATTTTACATAAACGTCAATCTTGAGGGATATTTTCATCGTAAAGATGTCAAACCACTTTCAAAATATTATATAGGATACTGGCATGAATATCATAGACTATGATTTTTCCAATTTAAAAAATTCGTAAGTTATTTGGAATTTACGATTTACTTAACATGTCAGAATAAGGCAAAATTGAGCATATAGTTCCATTTTGAGGATCATAAATACATTAGACAACTTCAAAATTACATTTATGATATTTGTTTGAACATGATTGAATACAAATATTCTAATAGGAAAATTTCGTAAATTATTCGTAATTTACGATTTTATCAACATAGCGAAATTGTAAAGTTTTCATATAAATATGAATTTTGAGGATTATTGCATTGGAAATAGTAGCATGAAAACTAAACAACACAATTGACCCTGATAAAATAAATTAATAGATTAGAATAAGATAAATATTTCGAAGTGAACGGTGGATAGCCTATTAGGCGGGGATTTCATTCTGTCACTGTATCAAGCTTTGGTCAAATTCATTTCTTTTAACATGATTATAATATGTCTCGCACTAGAAATTTATGAGAACATAAATATGATGGGGAACTGAGCAGAGTCCACCTATGCCAACTAGTTTTTTTTTTAATAATTCCTTACAACTTATTTAATTGTCAAAAATATATGTGACATATTCCTTTAAGAAAAATAGTGGTGGTAAATCTGATTAAAAAATTACAAAGTTTGGTAGTTAGGGTTACATGTAGGAATCATATTTCCCATTCATAAGAATTTCAATGAGGATAAACCCTTTGCCGGCCGAACCGCTTTAAAGTACTCTGAACAGTGTTGCAAAGAGACTATTTTAATTAACTACCATCAATAATTTTGAGGAATGATATTTAATATACATAACACTGGTCAACAGTAGTTTTGGTGCCTAACAATTTTAAACAATTTCTGGCTATATTTGGGTCACTGATTCCAAAAATGTTTTCAGTTTTGCCCCATCAGCTCTAAATTTTTAGCTTATCTACGTTATATGCCAAAAATACCGTACATTTAACGATGTGGAAATCGGTCAAAATATTGTGCAAACAGTGTAGTTTTGCGCTCATGTTACAACCAAGTGCACAAAAAGTAGAGAGCATATTTTGCACTACTTCTTCATAGTTAGAAATTTTATAATTACCAAACAAATTATTCACTTTAATTTTTCGCCCCCTCAGTATCATTCATTAAGTTCAATTATATTTTAATTAAAAAAAAAAAAAAAAGAAGAAGAAGAAGAAGAATCATAATAATAATGCTAGTAATAGTAATAGTCATTATATTAGCAATAGTAATAGTCATAAAAATAATAAAAGTAATAATATTAATAGTAATAATGTTCATTATAATTATAATTATATCGCATAAACTAGAGCTGCTAGAACAAAATGGATGGCATTTTTGGAAATAGCAGCACCAAAATAGTCAACATCAATTTGAAAATTTCAGGCACCACGAAAAAAAGTTTTTTTTGTTGACCTGTGATTAACGAATAAACTTCGAAGTGATTAAGCAACTGTTACAGTTAATATTTAATGGTGAATATTCAAGGTTGCTACGATACTTGGAATTCAGGGAAAAGTTGAAAAACTCGGAGAATTTGACGAACTATTAAAAAATAGGGAAAACTGGGGGAATTTCACCATTTATTGTAAAAGTAGGGAAAAATCAGGGAATCTACAAATTTTTTGGTCAAAAGTCAGGAATTATTATTATTATTATTATTATTATTATTATTCATAATCAAATCTTTTTAAAAATTTGAATGCTTTACATATATATATATATATATATATAAATCAATTATATATATATATATATATATTTCAATTATAGAAAGTTAATAAAATTAATATGCCCACCTCCTAGATAGGTTCAATATACTTGTAAATATGTTTATTCTCAGGGGCCGCTTTACAATTTTGGCGGCCCTAAGCAATAGATTTTTGGCGGCCCTCCTCTAATAGATATTACGCCAGGGCAGCTGATAGATTTCATGTGACCCCAGGTAAATTTTCTCACTGTGATCCCTCTCCCTCCCCCTCTCCTCTCTTACAAAAGAGAAAACTATTATATTAAGATTCAACTTATTCTAATATTATAAGTTAATATAAATTTAAATAACATTTTCTATTTTTGTAAATACTGAACTGGATCCGGCATACTTAGCAATAAGAAAAAATCTGATGTGGGCACCACATGACTTCCTTATACACTTTTAGAAATATACATAATGTTAAAAAACATTGACATTGGACTCGAAAGAGTTGGCTAAAAATATTTAAAAAAAAATGAATTATTACCGTGTTCTGAGCTTTTCTGAAAGTTAGTTAAAAACCGGTTGCAAGATTTGTACTGGTAACGCTGACGAATGCAGCAGAAACCCTAAAAAATTGGCTAAAAGTATTAAAAAAAGGCATTTTCACCATGTTCTGAACTATTCTGAAAGTTTCATATGTCTACCTAGTCGGGAAGTTAGTTAAATAAATTTTTTGTTGGACCATATAAACACTGCCGAAGGCAGCAGGGACCTGAAACAGTTGGCTAAAAGTATTAAAAAGATGCATATTCCCCGTGTTCTGAACTATTCTGAAAGTTTCAAAAGTCGGGAAGTCAGTTAAATAAATTTTCTGTTGAACCATTTAAACGCTGCCGAAGGCAGCAGTGACCCGAAACAATTGGCCAAAAATATTTAAAAAATACATTGTCACCGTGTTCTGAGCTTTTCCGAAAGTTTTAAATGTCTAGCTAGTCGGGAAGTTAGGTAAAAAACGATTCCAAGATTTGAACTGGTAACGCTGCCGAAGGCAGAGGGCCCTACACATTTGGCTAAAAGTATTAAAAAAATGCATTTTCACCGTGTTCTGATCTAGTCTGAAAGTTTCAAATGTCTAGCTAGTCGGGAAGTCAGTTAAATAAATTTTCTGTTGAATCGCATAAATGCTGCTGAAGGCAGCAGGTATCGGTAACAGTTGGCTAAAAATATTTTAAAAATGCATTGTCAACGTGTTCTGGGCTTTTCTGAAAGTTTCAAATGTCTAGCTAGTCGGAAAGTCAGTTAAATTGCAAGATTTGTCTAAACCGTTTTTGAGTTATTACCGTTTTTTGATACATTATGGCCAAAACCTATGTATTTTTGTCATTATGAACCTAATTTTCCTAAATATCTCCAAAACGGAAAATCATAGAAAGTCCAAAAAGGGAGGTGCACAACTAGATGTTATAACAAACCTATGTACCAATTCGCAACATTCTACGTCCAACCGTTTTTGAGTTATGCGACATACACACACACAGACACACACACACACATACAGACGTCACGAAAAATCGTGTAAAATCCTTTATATCTCTAAAACGAGAGCTCGCGTTAAGACGACACTTGCAGGTGTGCAACTAGACATCATGACAGTCACACGTATAAATTGGTAACATTCAGCGATCATTCGTTTTCGAGCAATGTGATATACAAAATCCATTTCGCAAATCGGGATTACTATACTTCTTTATACTTTGTATAAGGAAGTAAAAATAAACAAGTTGAATCAAACCTTTAGTTTTTCTACCTGATTGTGCTAAACGTTCAATTGGGAAAATGCCTTAAAATTTCTGTTTATACTATCTCCATTCTCTATATAACATCGCACATATTGATGTACAACGGAACTACTGTACATCAATACTGTTATGTCTGTACATGTTACTCATATACCATGTACAGCTTGCACCATAAACTGTTTGGCCGAAAATTCGAATAAAAACTATTACAATGGAATGAAAAAGAAAATTTTTGTATGGACAGAAAAAAAGGGAATTTGAAATCTGTCATTCCCTCACCATTGCTTTGATATCAGATTGCGGCAACGCATCACAAAACGGAGTGAATCTATGAAGTTGCTGCATTTTTACTACATATTTTGGTGTGATCCTGTAAATCTTACTGCTAAACATACTCTATTCTATAGATTTTTTTTATTTTAATACGACTTTCGCAGTACAAAGTTTTTTAAATGTGATTTATAAAAATGCATCTCATAGAAAGCAATTAACTGTCATTTTTTTGGGTGTCCCTGCACACAAGCTAGTTATCCTATTTCTACCATTTTAAATAGCTACGGCCTTGCTGACAAACTGATGTCGTCAACATTTTTAACCTTTATTGAAAAGTGTTAAAAAAGCTTTCCCCTTCACTTTTGCTTGTCCCTTTTCCTTAATGTATATGTGAAATAATTTTTTTATTAATTCATTTCTTAGTGGATTGATTTATCAGATGAAATTTTGTGTTGGCTATTATTAATTGCAAACTAATCACTTTCAAACACAACTACGAACCTTTTCATTCCTAAACGCGCGGCATAATATTAGATATTCCTATTTAGATATGGTGATGCGAATAGATTGCTAGGGTTTAAAACCGATTGACTACGCTAGGGTCCAAGGCCTATAGGTAGAATGCCCTCCGAGGGGGGGGGGGGGTCTTTCTAAGGAGTCTTAGCCCGTATTTACGCGAGTATCGGAGGAAAACACAGAAAATTCCGAAGGTTGATGAGCACGACCTGGGATCGAAACGGGCACTTCCCATCTACCAGCTTTGAGCGTAGAACCGCTCGACCCCTGGTGGGTCTGTGATGCGAATCAAAGTAGCGCTTAATTTTTTTGTATGAAGGTAAAGCCTTTTGCAGAAAAGAGTATCTAAAGTCAACGCATGAAACAGATTTTCTAGCTGTGTTGTCAGATCTGGCGGATTTTTTATTCAATAATCACAATAATTTTGAGAAGTGATATTTAATATACATAATAGACTATCAGTCTTCGAAGCGATTAGGTAAACATTACAGTAGACAACCATTGGTGACTATTGAATAAAAAATCCGCCAGATCTGGCAACACTGTTTTCTAGACACCATAGACGAGAAAAGATCGCCTGTAATTTAAATTTACTCTTATTTATTTTTTAATCTTAATTTATATATTTTACGTATTTTAAATCTATTCTTAAAATCTTTCTGAAATCTGAACTATTTTCTGACTTGTTTACGAAGTTATTTTTTCGCAAATGTATAAAACTTTCATGAATTTTTTATTTAGATACTTATAAATTTAATAGTGTTTTTTTCTATTTTCTTATTCATAGTTCTATTATTTAGTTGATTATGGATGAATTTGATATAAGGAGTTGGAATTTTCAGCTGAATGTGCTTAAAAATGAGGCCGTTATGCGAAAGTGTCAAACGCGTTAATGATGTTAAGTGAAAGGACTTCGAATTTTTCAGATTTAATAAAACTAGAATAAATTCTGTTATTCTGATAGGTCAGTGGCGGATCCAGAACTTGACTTTTGGGGGGGGGGGCTAAGATTTTTCAAAGTGTTATTTTAGACCAATAAAAAATTTAAAATTGCAATATTCAATTGTGAATATCAGTGGTTTTTTTTTTGGGGGGGGGGCTTCAGCCCCCTAGCCCCCCCCCCCTTAAATCCGCCACTGTGATAGGTGGTGGAATGTTTAGGTCTAAAACCAAAATGTTCGGGTTGAAATTGCAAACCATTCAGCCACTCATCATCCTTTTTTCCATCTAATTTGAAAAAATCTAGCTTTTATTCATTATCACAATACAAATCAAAGAATGTATTTATTAAAAATCAACATTTTAGTACCTTAACCAGAGCATCTAATTTTTTATTCCCAACGGCAAAAATTCCTTTTGAAAATTTTTACAAAGTTTTACTTTAATAACGTAAAGAAAATTCTTCATTTATTTCTTCTTTTTTAAACTTGTTCGCAAATTCTGGTGGTAGTTTATTTTAAATGTGCGACATTTCCTTACCCCTGAAAGGGTTAAGGTGTTTTTAAACAAAGTTAAAATCCTTAAAGAAGGTTACTTTTAATTTACAATTGAATATACACATATTCCTTAAAAGAGAGGGAAAAAAAATGAAAAATTTATTTATGATTTTCGTTTTTTTTCACCGATTTTTTTTCCCCCTTAAATTTTGGGCAGTATTTCAACTTTTTGGCGGCCCTCCTTTTTTGGCGGCCCTAAGCGACCGCTTAGGTTCACCTAATGGTAAAGCGGGCCCTGTTTATTCTAATGCTGCATGATTGCGTGTCATCTATTTTACTTTTAAAA
Source organism: Salticus scenicus (assembly GCA_963930645.1). Taxonomy (NCBI): domain Eukaryota; kingdom Metazoa; phylum Arthropoda; class Arachnida; order Araneae; family Salticidae; genus Salticus; species Salticus scenicus. The sequence continues at coordinate 94,327,526 of OZ005660.1, forward strand.
GAGACAGGGGAAACTAGGGAATTTTTTTCTCCTGATTTGTGTAGCAGCCTGATATTGAATAATTTTAAATTATTCAATAATTTTAAATAATTCAATAATTTTAAATAATTCAATCTTTAAGTTTGGCAATATTGACCATGGGCGTGAAATTAAATAAGACCGACAAAGGTGTTAAGGTGGGCGGTAGCCCCTCTTATATAGATATATATGCCAAATAAAATAGTTTCTAAAACTATTTTGCACTGTTTTTTAAAACAGGTTTAAATACTGTTCATCTTATCTCACGCCTTATCTTGTACTCTGTAATAATCTGGTTTATAGTATTAAAATATAGGGTAAGAGAAAGTAGCATGAGCGAGCGCCATGCCAGATGTTTTCCCTTTTTCTTTTTTAGCACCGCAGGACTATTGCTTTCAATCAGACATTTCGTATTTTCGTCATTTGCTGCGTTTCACTTTGAATAGGTCCGTCAAGATCCAGTTTTACCATTTTCTTCCTTTACTTATCTCATAATAATATGTGAAAATTGTAAAACATTTTACATAGTTTAAAATCGACTGTTAACTATTGGATTAACAAATAGTAAAATTATTAAGTCAAACAAAAATATCCTATTTCTGAAGGGGAAAAAAAAAGAGAATATTGAAACCATTTAAAAAATTAGATTTAAAATAAAATAAAATAAAGTATTAGAATTAGCTTTTTTTTTTTTTTTTTTTTTTCTTTTTTTTCTTTTTTTTTTACAGGTGTCATTAATTCTGGCATCATTTTTACTAACTGAAACTTTATATAAGAAATCAGATTCAAATTCATGGAATAAACTATTTGTCACTGGTTTTTACAGTTAAATGCATAAAAATAAATAAGTAAACAAATAAATGTGAATTAAATTCATTCGGTTTATTTCCTATTTGTAGTTGAAAAAAAAAAAAAAAATACATAATATTTTAAATAATATAGAAATTTCTTAAAAAAAAAAAAGTTTTTTTTTTTTAATTTAAATTACTACAGTAACCTTAACGGCCCTCTTCACTTACCGTCGCCGGAAGCCCGAGCCAATGTTATTCTACAAAGAAATTTTCTTTACAAATAACTTATTAACTGATTCACATTTTTAAATTCTGTTTTCACATTCAGAAAATTCCCAACTGTTAAATTGACGGACCTTTTTTAAAAATGTATTTTTTTTTTTTTTTTTTTTTTTTGAAATTGCAAAATGAAAAAAATCACATATTGAAAATTTATATTTTGCAGCTTCAAAATAAAATATAAAAAATTAAAAAAGTAATTTTTCAAAAAAGGTCCGTCAATTTGAAAGCTGGGAATTTTCAGAATGTGAAAACAGAATTTAAAAATAGGTATTAGTTAATAAGTTACTTGTAAAGAAAAATTTCCCATAGAATAATATTAGTTTCGTCTTCCGACGGCAGTGAGTGAAGCGGGCCCTTAACTAAAGGAAAACAACTGTAAAATCTAAAAAAAAATTCCTTTCTTCTCATGTCAGTACAAAATTGACTTTCTTTCGGCATTTAATGTTTTACTTCTCTAATAAAATAAAAACCGACTGCATTCATCATTGAAGATAATTTTAATAAATAATTTGTACTACGTCAATTTGTATGATTTAATATGAAGGAGAAAGTCTTGTGGTGGCCACAATATACTAGTTTTTACAAAGTTCTCTATGGTTTAGAAAATCGTAATCCTCATTGAATAATTAAAAATTAATACATAATTGTAATGATTAATTTATGAATTTAACAATTTGATAAAAAAGTCAATTGCACAATCTTTTTTTTTTTTTTTTTTTTTTTTCTTATATATATATATTAAAGGTTTTATTATGATTATTGTTTTATTATGATCTTCGTTTTTCGTTTTTCTGTTTTGACTATGTATATTTCTTTTTTGAGTTGTGTTCATATCAAATATTTTATTCAGTAAGTTGAATTTTTGTATCTTTGTATTTTTATTTTAATCTTAATTTTATATGGTTATGGTTTGTCATATTAGGTTATAGTTTTATTTTTATCTTCTTCTTTAATGGATTGTCTATGGATGTTTCGGACCTGCGAACAAAGAAATTCTTAGCTTTTGCTTTCTTTGTTACAGAAAAACATCCATATTTTAGCATATTTGCATTCTACCAGGCCCTTGACAACGTTAGAATGCAAATATGGCTTTTTTTCTAATTCCAATTTCCAATATTTATTTCGATTTTTCTTTAATTATTCTTTGATTTGATATGGGTAGTCTCAGCTTATGATCCGAGGAATTGTTTTGATACTGATGTTGAGTCATCTTTAAATTTCATAAAAACATTTTTGCACTGATTATATTAATGTATTTCAATATATATATATATATTTGTTATTCTCTTAGGAGATCTCTAAAAAACTATTCTTTGAAACAAAATTTTAACAAAAACTGTTATGCTTTGTTACATTTATTGTAAGTTACACTTATGATAATAATAAGCCTAACAATATTAATGAAAATACAAAACTAGCACATCGTTTGTGATATAATAATTCACCCCCTTACCCCCCCCCCTCCACCTTCATTTCCCCGCCTCTTTTTAGGCTGACATTTTTTTTTCATCGTATCATTACATCGATTTTTTAAAGTACTCAGTCAGTTCAACAAAACCGAACTGCTTGATCATGAAACACCTCATCATGGTACAACATCTTCAGGTGGAGGCAAGCGGTGGTTTCGATCACCGCAGGCACTCTTGAACACCCCGTGATGATGATGATGAATAATTTTTTATTGAAAAAAAAAAAGTTTGTTCTCTTTAATTTTCCTAAAATAATTACATGTATTTTATGAATGACATATAATAACTGAATAACAGATGAAAAATTTGAAATTTACTCGATGTTTATAAAATAATAAATTTTACTATTAAAAAAAAAAAAAAAAAAAAAAAAAAAAAGTGTAATTCTAATTCTAACTTAAAATATTTTTTCATTACCACGCTTATAAAAGTAAGTGAAAACAGTGGTAGGGTTTTTAATCTATATGGAAACTTATCTACAATAACATTTTTCAATATATTTATGATGATAATAATCTTTATTTTTAGATTATAATTATTCTACAATCTAATAAATACGAACGTATTTTTATAAGGAATTCCTTTATACAGCTTTTTTCATTTGTTAACAAAATTACTATTTAGTAATCACATCAGAATATCATAAAGTAAACAAATAATCTGGTGTGTCACTCACACGACTTTCTCTTACCCTGAAATTTAATACTATAAATACAGGTTGGAGATTAAGAGGTAAGATAACGAGTACTGTTATATAAACCTGTGTTAAACAATTCATATTAGGCTTCTGAAGAGTTTTATATGATAATTAGTTCTGTGTGAGGGGGGGCTACCGCCCTCCTCGATCCCCCGTTTTATTAATGCACCTATATTTATCTAGAATTTAATTCGGTTATTAAAAAATAATTCTGTTTTAAAAAAATAATTTATTAAAATTATTATTTAAACAAATTATCTTTTTCGATAATGCAGACGATTTCCATATCAGAGAAGTAGTATAACACTAAATACCAAAAAAAAAAGTTGAATTTATTTTCAATATTATATCTTTTTTTTTTTTTTTCCCGTTAAAAATGAAAAAAATCGATAACTTTATTACAAATTACCGCAGATCGATGGTTCAACCATTCGTTTTAAAGGTATTGGCGAGCTCTTTTGAAAGATACCCATCATGAAAATTTACTCTCGTCGAGGGGGTACTCCCCCCCCCCCAGTGGGGGAGGCGAGGCTCCTACATACACATTTTTTTTTTTCCAGTTGAATATCTCTATTATAAAAAATATATATTCGTTTCATTTGGTTTAGTGCAGTCTATAGATGTTAAACTCTACTTACCTGCAATTTCCCCCGTAGACGAAATGTATTTGAATACTTTTCAGTCTCCCTGTGTACGAACTATTTGCTTCATCTCAACAAAAAGCTTACTGTAGCATCCCTATATGATACACATTTAGAATACCGAGTTTGGAATTTCTGCTACTATTTGTTCTTGAGATATGCTGATAACACACAGACAGACACACAGACCATTCGCTAAAAACATGATTTTCGTATTCAGGGTACCTCAGAACATGTAAATATAACAAAAACTCACGTTTGAAAATTTGACCCTAAAACAATACTTTGTTGACCCTATGGGTAAGATAAAGTAAAAATAGTAATGGGCCAAATCTAAAAAAAAAAAAAAAAAAAAAAAGACACCATAATGCTGTTACCAAAAGCCCAATATAGATTTAAAAAAAAATTATTTTTTTTTTCTTTATTGTTTGGTATATATATACATATACATAATTTCCTGCAATTCCCGAGCATATCAGAATATAGCTATTATAAATTAATGGTAAACGTGGAACAATACATGGAAATTTTTTATTATCTTTTGCTTAAAAAATAAAATATTGATTATTACAAAAATAAATAAATAAATGTAAAAAATCTTTGGAAAAGTAAATATTCTGACGTCATAAGTACAATAATATATATTTGGATATATTAATAAGTTGAGGGGATATATGACATCACAGTTACCACGAGTAAAAATAAATTGCATCGATATAGTAATTTATATAGATCTGTCATCCCATTGTTATAATGCAAAAATTTTTGATGCCGATTTTTTTTTTTTTTTTTTTTTTTTTTCATCAGCGATATAGTGGTATTGAAACCATTGAAACTCGGCAATTGTAATAGAATAGAACAGAATGTTGATGAATTTTCAAAATGTCGAAATATTGCGTCTTTTAATTCTTCTAATAAATTTATGAAAAGAAATGGATAAGTTATCATAAAAGTAAATTATTTTGAGTAAATTATGAAAAATATAATTTTTATAATCAGTTACTTTGTTATTATTATGAAATAAAAACTGACTTGATTTTTAATGGAATACGTTTTTTAAAGTTTGATATTTTTTAAGATTTTGTATTAGTAAGTAATATAAAATTTTCAGAATTCTTTTAAATATATTTAGCAGCGGCGTAGGTAAAGAACGTTAGTTTTAGTATATAAAAAGAGTTTAACTTTAAATATTAACTAAACTAATAAATATATAAAAGAAAGAAAGAGAAAGAAAAATGAATTTGAAATTGTATCTGCAGGTTTTCGTTCACCTTTAGTACATAAATTATTCATAAATTTTATTTTCTGTGTGTATAAAAGACGGCCATATTGTGGACTTTTCTCCGAGGAAAAAGGCATCATCTTTTGCCCCAGTGATCAATCTATGTCTTATTATTATATCTATGATAAATTGTTATTCACGGTGAGGTTAATAAAAATGATAAGATATGATTAACAAAAGATATTCCGTATGTAAAAGATTTTACTTATTTAATTATTCATTGTTTTCGAAAAAGCATATTTTTAATAATAAAAGCTATAGTTTTTCAAAACTAACGCTCGAAACTGGCGTTGTTGCTACAAAAATGTATTGGAATAAAAATAAATAAATAAATCTTCATTTTTATTTTGGAGGAATGAATAAAATAATGGAAGAAGGGTGATTTAGTAGAAAAATATGACATCCCAATTGTAAAAATGTATTAAATAAAAATAAATTTTATCCGTGATTTAAAATGACTTAAAAAAAAGCGTGGATGCACTGTTATGTAAGGACCATTTGGCGATTTGGCGGTTTTCTTTCTAGGCCCTTAAAAACAGCCATATTATAGAGAAAACATTAAGCTAAATTAGAGAAATAAACCTAAAAAAAGTAAAAAAAAAAAAGTTATTATGTTTGGTAATAAGTAATAATAATCAAAATATCGACCGTTTTTCACATGAAGACTGACTAGTATGATAACAGAAACTTATTACCTCATCCAAAATTCAATTCTGTCTAGAGAGAATCTTAATTTATGAATTGTGGAAGAGATGAAAATTTTAAATGATTTAGTCCTCATATAGCATCATCACATTTTTTTTTTTTTTCTTAACACTTTAAATATAAATGTTTCTACCATTCTACAGTATAGATCTTCAGATACAGCTATAATTTAAACAAGGGAAAACACGGTGCAGACCCATTTGTTTAAAGCAGTAGCGGTGCCATTTGTTTAATGGAATAGCAAGCAGTGCAATTTGTTTAATGCAATAGCAGAGCCATTTTTTTTTTGCCACTTGTTAATGCAGTAGCAATGTCATTCGTTTATACAGCTGCTGTCATTTGTTTGACGCAGTAACTGTGCTGTTTATTAAAACAGCTGCATTACAATTTGTTAATTGCAGCACCTTATATAACATCATTACTTTTATTTTTATTTTAAACTCTAAACACTTTAAATATAAATGTTTCTACTATTCTACTGTATAGATCTTCAGATACAGCTATAATTTAAACAAGGGAAAACACGGTGCAGTCCCATTTGTTTAATGGAATAGCAGTGCCATTTGTTTAATGGAATAGCAGTGCCACTTGTTAATGCAGTAGCAATGCCATTCGTTTAAACAGCTGCTGTCATTTGTTTGATGCATTAACAGTGTTGTTAATTAAAACAGCTGCATTACCATTTGTTAATTGCAGCACCTTATATAACATCATTATTTGTATTTTTATTTTAAATAGTAAACACTTTATATATAAATATTTCTGTCATTCTGCTATATAGATCTTCAGATACAGCTATAATTAAAGCAGAAGAAAACACGGTGCAGTCCCATGCAGTAGCGGTGCCATTTGTTTAATGCAATAGCAGTGCCATTTGTTAAATACTGTAGCAATGTCACTTGTTTAAACAACTGCTGTTTTTTGTTTGCAGTAACAGTGCTATTTAGTTAAACAGCTGCAGTACCATTTGTTAAATGCAGTAGCAGTGTCATTTGTTTAATGTAGTAGCAGTGTCATTTGTTTGATGCTGTAACTTTATCATTTGTTTAAAGAAGTGGCAGTGTCACATGTTTAATATTATAGAAATACTACTACTCCGATTCAAAAAATTAGAATAATGTAAAAAAGAATGAGTTTGATGTTGCTAACGCGTCAATTTGCATGCTGCGTCCAGGAAAAAATATATTAAAAGTATCTAATTATCTTCAGAGCATTTATAAATATAACATAAATATTTATTTTTATCTGATATATTAATAATTAACTATTTAAAAAATATTAGAATAATTTAAAGAAATAGAATGCCTCGATAGCATGGTTCAAAAAATTAGAATATTAAAATTTTTCTTATAAGTTGAGAGAACGGCTGCGGGATTAACATCTGTGGGACTATAAAATGTGCTCCGTTGAAAATGAAAAGTCGTTTGGCATTTGATTGTAGCGTAGTATTTGCTTAATATGGGACGAAAGAGCGATTTATCTGAGGCTGTGAAATATCGTATTGTGTACTTGCACGAAATAGGAAAAACACAACTTTTTATAGCAAAAGAAGTGAAATGCTCTCAAGCAAGTGTGAGTAGAGTTTTGAGAGAATATTCTAATAATAAGTGTTTTCAAAATAAACACTTTAAAAGTGGTCGAAAGCCAGTAACTTCAAGAAGAGATGAAAGGCAATTGAAAAAGATTGTGAAGAAACATCGTTTTCGGAGTGTGAGATATGTGCATAGAAAATGGAAAGAAATGGGTATAAATGTCTCCAAATCTACAACACTACGACGACTTCGCAAATTAGGTTTTAGAGCACGTGTGCCTAAGATAAAGCCATTCTTATCATCTAAGCAAAGGGCTGCTAGAGTTAAATGGTGTAAACAAAGGCTATTTTGGGATCACGACGATTGGAAAAAGATACTTTTCAGCGATGAAAGTGTGTTTTGTGTGTCTCACGGAAATCAAGGTATACGTGTCTGGAGACTCAAACATGAAGCTTATAAGAAAGAATGTTTAAAACGTTCGTTTAAATTTGCGACCTCTGTTATGGTATGGGGCTGCATGACTGCTGAAGGCCCAGGCAGGTTGTGTATTGTTTCCACAACAGTCAATTCAGAAGTCTATCAAGAAATTCTTGAACATTTCATGATTCCTTCAGCTGAGGATTTATGTGATGACGATTTCTTGTTTCAGCAAGATTCAGCTTCTCCCCACACTTCCAAATCAACAACTAAATGGCTCAAAGAGAAGGACATACCTGTACTCCCTTGGCCTGCAAACTCACCCGATCTAAATTCTATCGAGAATTTGTGGGGAATTATGAAGAAACGACTTCAAGAAGTTGCGCCTAGAGACAAAAAAGAACTTATTTCTAGTATAAAGAGCATATGGGCGAATTTGGATAAAAAAGATTGTGAACCTTTAGTTAAAAACATGCCAAAACGTTTAAGAGCTGTCATTAAAGCTAAGGGTGATGCAACAAAGTACTGATTAGCAAGTAAAAATACTTAGAGTTTAAATTATGTTCAATATATTTTCATTATTCTAATTTTTTGAACCATGTTAGAAAGTATTCTAATATTTTGAATTTTTTGTTGTTAGCTGATTTAAATATATTTTCTATTTCATTGTAATGTGTTTACATTTTTATAATCTGCAAAATATGCAGATTCATATTATAGTACTTTATATTTGATATTGTTGATTATTTATTTGATAAATTCGATTTTCATTTCCCTTGACCATATTTCTTTACATTATTCTAATTTTTTGAATCGGAGTAGTATTTGTTTATACAGTTGCTGTGCCATTTGTTGAATGCAGTTAACAATATCATTTGTTTAATACAGTAACAGTAGCAGTGCCATTTCTTGATGGATGCCAGTCAAAAGGCCAATAATTATTAGTATCAGAGTTCAGGAAGTATCACACAGGAAGTATAATAAAATTATGTGTATTAGTATTTGAGTTAGGTCGACCTCAAAATTTGTGTAATACACATATATGCAGTGACTTTTTCCAAATATATTGATATCAACCTCGTGATATGTAAAAATTCATCAAAAACGAAATGGTGGAAAATTATTCTTGAATTCATCATTCATGTGTAGATAGAGAAATAAAATAAAATAATAAATATTTAAAAGATGCAATAGTATAGTCCTATATATGTACACATATTAGCATTACATACGCTATGTCTTTCTAATACAATAGAGATTTAGTTATATGCTTATTGGCTATTGGTGGATTACTAAGTTTAAATTATACAAATTATCCATTTCCAAAAATAATTTAAAAAGAACAATCATTAATAAAAAATTAAAAATTAAATAAAAATTGCTATAATTTGCTTATTCTTGTATGTGTGTCGTTTGGGTTTATTGCTTGTGACTGAGACGTTTTATATCTTAAAATTTAATTTTATTAAAAAAGATTAAGATTAAAGATCTGTTACTTCAGGTTCAACTTAAATAAATTTAATTTCAAGACAATTTAAACTAGTATGTTGTGGCCACCACAAGACTTTCTTCTATATTTACCTTAACATATTCAATCAGTAACAATATTAAAAAAAAAAAAAAAAAAAAAAAAAAAAAAAAAAGTACGATTTTTTTTTTTGTTAAAAGTGAAAAAAATCGATAACTTTGTTTTAAATTATCACAGATTTATAGTTCAACCATTCGTTTTAAAGGTATTGACGAGACCTTTCGAAAGATACCCATCTTGAAAATTTATTCCCCCCCGGGGGGGTACTTCCACCCCAGGGGGGGAAGCGATGCCCCCCCATGCAGAAAATTTTTTTCCTAGTTACATACTACTATTATCAATAATTCATATTAATTTTACAATCACAAGTTTAAAACAACTCTAATTATGCACATTTATACGAATTTTTGTCCTATGCTGCCATGTTAAAAATTTAGATAAAATGCTATCACAGCGCCACCTGTTGAGCTATTGATCCCCAAACATAATCAGCACCAGTTTATGTCGGGGACCAACTAAATACCAAGTTTGGTTAAATTTCGTTAAAAAAAAAAAAAAAATTGCGATATTTTTCTAAGTTTTTTTTTGTTAAAAGATAAAAAAATCGATAACTTCGGTTTAAATTATCACAGATTTATCGTTCAACCATTCGTTTTAAAGGTATTGACGAGATCTTTCGAAAGATACCCATCTTGAAACTTTGCCCCCCCGGGTGGGAACTTCCCCCCCCCCCCGGTGGGGGGGCAACCGATGCTCCCACATGCACAAAAATTTTTTCCAAGTTAACTATTACTATTATCAACGAGACCTTTCGAAAGATACCCATCTTGAAAATTTACTTCCCCGGGGGGCGATTTTCCCCCCCGGGGGGGGGGGGACCGATGCCCCCCCATGCACAAAATTTTTTTCCTAGCTAACTACTACTATTATCAATAATTCATATTAATTTTACAATCACAAGTGTAAAATAACTCTCTTTATGCCCATTTATACGGAATTTTGTCCTATGCTGCCATGTTAAAAATTTGCATAAAATGCGATCACAACGCCACCTATTGAGCGATTGATCCCAAAATCTAATCAGCACCAGTTTATGTCAGGGTGCAACTAAATACCAAGTTTGGTTAAATTTCATTCATTGGTTCGTGAGATACAGCGTCCACAAAAAAATGATACAGACAGACAGACAGACAGACAGACATTTTCTAAAAACTATTAATTCGTGTTCTCCATATCCCAAAACATGTAAATCCATCAAAAAGTGGACTTCGAAAATTTTCGCGAATCCAATACTTTCTCTATATTACATATAGAAGAAAGTAAAAATCAAAAATAACTAAAAATCCCCTCAAAAAAAAAAAAAAGCAGCAATTTCTTGTTTAATTATAAAACTTTTTCATTGACTTAAACTGTTTATCATTCTTCACAATAGATGACACAAGCACATATATGTATTTATGTTTGCTGTAATTAAATTCCGATCCATAAAAGTTTTAAAGTTTTATGATTTAAGTAAAAAGTAAAAATATATTAAAATACATTAAAAATACAATTACAAAGTGAATTTAATTGTTACTCAAATTGTTCAACTGAAAAAATCTTTATCGATTAATCAATGATTATCTAGAAATTATTTTTATTGTTAGAATTGTTATAATGGCAACGTGTTACTCTCTGTGTTTGGTGTAGGCCTAAAATGTTAAGAGCCATTTTTTTTAAAGCTGGACAAAGTCTATGGAGGTGTGATAGTTGATATTTTAAATTTTCCCGAAACTTTCAGGATATGTTAGTAGTACTGTGATAAGAAAAAGTGAAATTTAATTTTTTCTGAATTTCATTTGTTTGAGCTAGGGAGGGGTTCGAAGTTTGAGGCCGTAAATAAATGGTGTCATTTTAATATCATTTTACTCCTAAAGCCATGAGTGACCCACGTCAATTTTTTTAAATACGGATACTACTTGATACTAAGTACATTTTAGCATAAACAGTTTGGTGGGTAATTATTCATGGCTTTAAAGGCCAAGGTCATTCGAAAATGCAGTTTTCGTTGATTTTTTCCATGTTTTCAGTCTGAATATCTGCTAAGGCCATGAGTGCCCCATAGAAATAATTATGGGGTTAATTACACACCTTAGTATAGAACTTAAAAATATTTAAAATAGCATGGGTTACTCTTGGCTTTAGTAGTTAAACGGTCTCAAAGTTGAAAAATTTCAAAAAAAGGTCAAATTTGATGGTAAATTACTCTATAAGCCATGAGTGAATAACTACGAGACACAGTTTTAATTATACCCTAGATGGTCTAGTTTTAGACCCAGGTTACAAACCTATGGGGCTTGCAAGATTTATTTAGATACAGTCTATTTTATATCGCCAATGTGTACCTGTTCTATGTAGTACAAAACGCTCGAGACCCAATTTTGATATACATTAATGCTTGTTTAAAACTTCCCATTTTACATTACAGAGGCCAGCATCAAAATAAATATAAAATAAATATAAAATTAAAAAATCTGGAGTGACTCCACTCGACTTTCGAACATTGAGTAATTAACAGTTTTGTAGATAAAACCTATAAATGCAGATTCACCAAAATGCTTATAGTTAGTGCAACAGTGATTTATAATATTCATATAAATTTTCAGCTCAATTGAATAAGGCGTTTAGGTGCTATCGCACTTTTAATAATTTGGACCGATAGGCCATAATGATAAAGAATTTTTCTTTGTGTCCCTGTAAAAACACTGTAAGTGCTAAATTCACCAAAATCTATACAGTTGGCGCAACTGTGACCTATAACTTGTGTACAAATTTTTTGCTCAGATTAATAAGGCGTTTAGACGCTATCACACTTTAAAAATTTGGCCCCATAGGCCATAATGATAAAGAATTTTTCTTTGTGTCCCTGTAAAACAACTATAAATGCTAGATTCTCCAAAATCTATACAGATTGAGTATCTGTGACCTATAATATGTGTATAAATTTTTTGCTCTATTGAAGAAGGCGTTTAGGTGCTATCGCACTTTTAAGATTTTGGTCCCATAGGCCATAATGATAAAGAATTTTTCTATGTGTTTCTATGTCTGAATTGTTGGTGAGAAATAAACTCAAAATGACATTCTTTGAATAATTACAAAAACTTTCTTTTTTCATATTATTCTAAAAACATTCATTTGACTCTTTTATTTCTTCATGCATATATACATCTACATTGGGACGACGCTATGACGCATTTGTTTTCTGATTGGCCGTCTGTGTTTCTATGTACATGTAATAATGTATTTTTCGTTTTTTTTTTCTCCTTTCTTCGATGTTCAGTTTTCATAATAAAAAGATGTGATTAAAAGGATAATACGTGGGTTCATTTTTATTCCCACAAAATAATGCAACATAAAATAATATATAATTTCCTAATACACAAACCAAGCTAAATGAGGCTGGTTTAATTAAATTGAAACATCATTATTTATATATTTGAAATTATCTTTTGAACAGCTTAGCAGAAAAGATATTTATAAAAGAAAATAGAAATTGGTTCTTCTTTTCATACATGGAATAAATACATCTGTTTTTGCAAGCCTCATAGGATACTCATATACAAGGTGAGTGCATTTTACTTACCTTATAAATCTTGAATTTAAATATTTGATAAAAGTTTCTTCTGTGAATTCTATCAGATTATGAGACTGACGCGCTAAATCGAAACTTTGAATTTATTCTTGACAGTTTTTTTTTCTTTGCATATTTGAAGAAACATTTGCTACATTTAAAATAATATTATTTTGCTACATTTAAAATAATATTATTTTGCTACATTTAAAATAATAATAATGATAAAAAAATGTAAGCGAAAATAAATAAGTATGTTTTTTGTTGTTTCTTGAAAACGAAAGTATAGAAATCTGTATAAACATTAAAAACGAAAGAATTAAAAGAATGTTTAAAATAAACATATGAATGATTAAATATAAAATTGTAGTTATTATAAACTAGAAAGAAAACAAAATTGAAATATTAAAATGAGTATCCTCAAGGACACTATAATTGAAAAACTTAACGCACAAAATTATGATGTGTGGAAGTTTAAATTAGAAATGCTTCTCCAAAAGGAAGATTTATATTCCGTGGTTCTTAACGATGCTCCGAATCCCATTACGGACACATGGAATAACAAAAATAGGAAAGCACGCGCCATTATAAACCTCTTAATAGAGGATAATCAAATAATCCATGTCAAAAATCTTGAGACCGCTAAAGAATGCTGGAACGCCTTAAAAGCTGTACATGAGCGTTCAACCCTCAGCAGTAAACTATTTTTGCTTAGAAAGCTTTACTCTACGAAATTAACTGAAGGTGGCGATATGATAGACCACTTAACTAACATTTATCAATTGCGAGATAAGTTAGTATCGCTCGGAGAAGAAATAAATGACAGGCACCTTTCAGCCCTAATGCTCTGTTCCTTACCTCCAAGTCATGATGTATTAATTACCGCTTTAGAATCGCGTGATGAAAAGGATCTTGTACCAGAGTTTATACGCTCGAAATTGATTGATGAATTTTCTAAAAGAAAAGAAAACAAATCTGAAAATAATTCAGTGTTAAAGGTTAAATTTAAACCGAAACCAGAAAATTCAAAGTTCTGCCGTTATTGTAAAAAAAAATCGCATACAATTGAAGAATGCTGGCATCTTAAAAATAAAAATAAAGAAAAGACTCTGAAACAAACAAAAGCCAGCAATGCCAGATCAACTTTCAAATCTGGTATGTACTCTCAAGACAGACATAACGCGGATAGGGCTCTTATTACTGAGAGTGAAAATAAAAAACCTAACGATAAAATATTCACTCTATTTATCGGTGAGAAATCTAACAATTGGTATGTAGACTCAGGTTGTTCAACGCATGTATGCAATGATAGGAATAAATTTCATGAATTTAATCATAATAATTCACGCGTAACAATCGCGAATGGACAGGAGATAGAATCCCTGGGTCATGGGTCTGTGAAATTAAACACCATAAATTCCAATAACACACATAATACTATAATATTGAAAAATGTTTTATATGTACCAGAGATAGAGACAAACCTCATATCTGTAAAAGAAGCTACTGAAAATGGTTGTGTAGCAATATTTGAAAACAAATCATGCAAAATAATGCATGAAGGAGAAACATGCATTGAAGGTTACATTAACAACAATTTATACGAATGCAAAGTTAACTATGATACAACACACACTATAAACATGGTAAAAATATGTGAAAATACAAATTGCATTGATAAATGGCACATTAAATTAGGCCATAGAAACATTAGTCATATAAAACGATTGGTAAACAACAACATGGCAGTTGGGATAAAACTAGACAACTGCAAACATGATAATGCATGTGAAACTTGCATATTAACTAAATTAACGGACAATCCTTATCCCAAAAAGGCTCAGTTTAGGGCAACTAAAGCACTAGAGTTGGTACACACTGACTTGTGTGGACCAATGACAACCCCCACGGTCGGTGGAAAATACTATTTTTTAACCTTCGTTGACGATTTTAGTAGATTTACAGTTATATACCTACTGAGAAAAAAGGATGAAGTTTTCACAAAATTGAGGGAATACATCGCGATGACATCAAACAAGTTCGGACGAACTTTGCATGCAATCCGCTCCGACAACGGAGGAGAGTATACCGGGACAGAATTAAATGAATACTTAACAAAATTAGGTATAGACCACCAATTCACTGTTCCCTATTCAGCTTCTCAAAATGGAACTGCTGAACGTAAAAATCGTACCTTAGTTGAAATGGCACGTTGTTTATTAAAAGATGGCAATTTACCAAATTCTTTCTGGGGGGAGGCAATAAATACCGCAGTTTACTTGCAAAATAGACTCCCAACATCTTCGTGTGAATTGACACCTTATGAATTATGGACAGGTCGAAAACCTGACTTATCAATGTTAAAACCATTTGGTTGTCGTGCCTATGCATACGTACAAAAGGTACACAGAGGAAAATTAGATAATACGGCACAGGAAGGTATATTCGTAGGGTACGACAATAGAAGTAAAGGATATAGGATCTGTACAAATGGCAAAAACATAATTATTAGTCGAACCGTAAAATTTGTAGAAAATGAAAAACAAGCGATACTTAAATATGACACATCACAAAACAATGATGAGAAAAGTGATAATAAAAATCCATCACCAAATTTGCAAATAATAGACTCAGAGATAGATGAAACTAATGATAGTGTTGTGTCAGATAATTCTCAAAATACTCCACGTAGATCACAAAGATCTAATAAAGGGGTACCACCAGATAGATTCGCATTCACATTACACAATGAAAGAATAAGTGAACCAAAATGCTGGGATGATATAATAAGTATGGAAAACCCTGTAGAAAAGGAAAATTGGATCAATGCTACATTAGATGAAATAAATTCACTCAAGCAGAATGACACCTGGGATTTAGTTGAGGTTTCACCAGGGATGAAAATAGTAGGGTGCAAATGGGCATTCAAAGCAAAATATAACAGTCAGGGCCGTGTTGAAAAATACAAAGCAAGGCTGGTTGCGAAGGGCTTTTCACAGAAATATGGAATAGACTACGATGAGACTTTCGCCCCAGTGGCGTCTCACACAACTTTGAGAAGTTTTTTGGCAATGAGTCTTTATAAGAATTTGAGTCTTAGACATATTGATATCAAGACTGCATTTTTACACGGTAAATTGAGTGAAGATGTTTATATGCATCAGCCAGAAGGATACGTGGTATCCGGGGAAGAACATAAGGTGTGTAAATTAAAAAAGGCAATATACGGGCTAAAGCAGGCCGCGAGAGCATGGAATTTAAAATTGAATGAGTCATTACTTAACTTAGGCTTTATTCAAAGTCAATTCGACAAGTGTCTTTATAAACGTAAACAAAACGATGTAACTACTTATGTACTTGTGTATGTCGATGATTTGTTAATAGCGGGGAATGATCAACAAATAAATGAAATTGTAAACAAACTAAAACAAGAATACCCGTTAACAGACTTGGGAGAAGCAAAACAATATCTTGGGATAAATATTAATCGTCCTAATGAAAATACAATGACTCTTGATCAAACACACAAAATACAAGAACTTATAGTCAAATACGGTTTAGAAAATTCAAAACCTACAGACACTCCTATGGACACAGGTTACATAAAATTAAATGACGAAGAAAACCTTTTACCAGAAAATACACAATATAGACAGGCTGTAGGCGCATTGTTATATATTTCAACCGTGTCACGTCCGGATATTAGCGCCGCGGTAAATATTTTGAGTAGAAGAAATGAGCGCCCAAGAGCAAAAGATTGGGAAGCGGTAAAAAGATTAATCAGATATTTAAAAAGTACAATTAATCTTAAATTGACATATAATAATATTGAAGAGCCTGTCTTGAGGGTATATGCAGATTCCGACTGGGCAAACGATCCCAGTGATCGTAAGTCTACAACAGGAAATTTGTTCTGCATAGGAGCAAATACTGTATACTGGACAAGCAAAAAACAAAAATCTGTATCAATGTCATCAGCGGAAGCGGAATATATTTCTGCAGCAAGTGCCGCGCAAGAAGTAAAATGGCTTATAAACCTTTTTGAAGAAATTGATATGCAACAAAATTGTCCTATTACACTCTATGAAGACAACCTTTCTTGCATTAAATTAGCGGAAAATGACAAGTTTCGACAGAAAACTAAGCATATCGAACTAAGGTATCATCTGATTCGAGACCTTGTTGAGCAGGGCACAATAAAAATTGAGTATGTAACTACAAACAATATGATCGCCGACATACTCACCAAACCTCTGCCGAGACATTCTTTTCGAAAATTGCGAATTTCCTTGTTGAACTGTGATTAAATGTCATCGAGTTTACGCAGGGGTGTTGGTGAGAAATAAACTCAAAATGACATTCTTTGAATAATTACAAAAACTTTCTTTTTTCATATTATTCTAAAAACATTCATTTGACTCTTTTATTTCTTCATGCATATATACATCTACATTGGGACGACGCTATGACGCATTTGTTTTCTGATTGGCCGTCTGTGTTTCTATGTACATGTAATAATGTATTTTTCGTTTTTTTTTTCTCCTTTCTTCGATGTTCAGTTTTCATAATAAAAAGATGTGATTAAAAGGATAATACGTGGGTTCATTTTTATTCCCACAAAATAATGCAACATAAAATAATATATAATTTCCTAATACACAAACCAAGCTAAATGAGGCTGGTTTAATTAAATTGAAACATCATTATTTATATATTTGAAATTATCTTTTGAACAGCTTAGCAGAAAAGATATTTATAAAAGAAAATAGAAATTGGTTCTTCTTTTCATACATGGAATAAATACATCTGTTTTTGCAAGCCTCATAGGATACTCATATACAAGGTGAGTGCATTTTACTTACCTTATAAATCTTGAATTTAAATATTTGATAAAAGTTTCTTCTGTGAATTCTATCAGAATTCACCTAAATAAGTACGCAAAAATTAAACATCAATAGCACTAACATATTTAATAATATTTTTACATTTAAACTTACATGCTACAATTTAATAATTATTAAGAGAAAATAATTTCTCGTGCTTTTGTTCTTGCAAATGTTTAAATTGAAGGTTAGCCGCAATTTTATGTGCAGTTGATATCATTGTCCTAGTTGCCATATATCTCCTGCTTTTGACAAGAGACTTCACACCAAAAATTTTCCATAATAAATTAATTAAGGCCTAAAAGCACGAGTTTTTTTTGGAAAAACTGGTAAATAATGATCGAGTTATTATTATTATTATTTTTGACATAGAATTCCTAACAAACTTGTAGCTAGTCATCAAAATGTCCCACATGGTTTACACAAGAAAATGAAATGCTAGGAACTCTAGATAGAGAGAGACTGTAAATGGATGTCTGATATGATTAAATTATTTTTTTTTTCTATATATAATTTAAAATTCTATATATAATTTCCTATATATAATTTATAATTGACCCAATAGATTTGCAATCCGTCGCACTGTGCAGCGTCTCGGACGGCAAAATGATCTACATGCAACAATGGCATGAATGTTTCCTCATGCGAAAATTTGACAATTTTGCAGTGGAATACAGGGGGCTTGTCCCAAGCAAAGAATCATAGTACAGCTTTCGATGGTGAAATCACAACTATTTACCAACTTACTCTTGCAACTTCAACCACGTCTACACTGTTTTTCAAAAGTGATATTATTATCAGATTCAAAGCCCGCACTCCAAGCAACTGACTCACCCAGCCACTCACAAACACTAACCATTGATAATTGTTTAAATCTCCTCAACTGGCTTACTAGTAATAGCAAGATAATAGTTCTCCAGTGGATTCCAGCCCACTGTGGAATTCAGGGAAACGAGGCTGCCAACTTCTTGGCTAAAACAGGAACCTCTGTCCTTCAGAGAATTAATCCCAAACTCCCTTTTACAATATCAAATGTCTAATAAAGAACATCTACAGAGATTTCTTCCACGAAGAACTAAAAAATTCCAACCTTAATAAGGCATGGCTTAATCAGATTCTTCATGAGGAGCCTTCAAACACTGGCAACTGGAAAGCTTCAACTTCGGTTTCTTTTGATATTTCTTTGATGTGGTTTTTGAGAATCGAAGCTCGCTCGAGCACTCGCTCACAACCCCCCTAGTGCGATAATTGCATGGGAACTGGTCTCTTTTGTAAAAGAGCAATAAAAAGTAATGTCCTTCATTGTAAATGTGTGCAAAATTTCAAGGGTCACTTTTGGACAATGGATAATTTATGACTTTTGAAGCTCTGAATGTTGCTAGAGTTTAAAGGAAGCTTTAATGTCCCTCCAGAGGCGTAACTACGAACTTGGGGGGCCTCAGGGCAACGCATGATAATGGGGCCCCCATCTAATTGTTTATCCGAAACTTAATAATTTTCATATAAGTGACGCTTGATAATTTCTTCAATATTAGACGGTCTCTGCCGCCTAGCGCTCAATTTATACACATGCATTATCAAATTTGTTTTTCCTTGCCATTTCAAATTACTAGACATTGGTTTACATGATATTTAAAACAAATGGTTTCATTTTTTACATCATAATTCTTATATATTTTGAAGTCCAAACGTCTCTAAGCAACACCACCTGTAATCATCAAGCAGATATACTATAGTCCGTGTAAACTGAATTGGCCTGTGAAGGTCACTACTCCCCGGTCAATTTTCCTAATGACCCATGCGATCCCGTTATCGCTCTTTCTTTTCCCACACCATTTGAGCAATTGTTTGACTAGGAGAAAATTTCGTTCAGATACAATAAAGTCCGGTTTCCATTTGCGCTCACTGGGCGCTTTCTATTCAGAATCCTTTGATGTGGTTAGGCTAGCTCACATGAGCTCAAAGCCTTCGGACGGGCTGTTTCTAACCCCCTGCTGAGATAATTGAGGGGCCGGGAGGCAGATATCTTTGTCAATTTTGCATGCTTTCCTTTGAGTTAACTGCGCGATCTGATAAGAAAGGGCTACAACTGATGACAAGACATTTGGCTCTTTGTGTCGGAAGCGTGATTAATGACGTTTTGAGCATTGATCTTGAGCCCAAGTCGAAACTGGCCTTAATAGTTCACTTTTGGCTTGTTCTTTGACTCCGTTAGCATTTACTTTTTCTCGTCGTTTCATTTTCGTATCATTTACTATGGCTGGTAATCCTGATATAAGGAAACAATCTAAAATGATTATTTATCATGTTTATAACTATTTTAAAGAGCTTGTTACTTCGAAACCTGATGCAAGAATTAGAGATATTTTTATGAAAACTCAAGAAACTACTGCTCGAGCTTGTGGGGTGTCATTACGAACGATTCGTAGGATTTCTTCAGAAGGAAATGATAACATTTGAGTAGACAACGATTTGTCATTCTCTTCGCCCAAAAAGAAAGTCGAGCATACTAAACCTGTGACAGCATTGAACGATTTTAATAAAGATGTCGTGCGCCGCACAATCCAAGAATTTTATGATCGTGGAGAATATCCTACTTGTATCTTGTATGAAATTAAGAGAAATTTTAATACAGAAAATAGGTTTTTCTGGATGCATAAAATCATTAGCAGTTATTTTGTAAAACCTTGGATTTAAATATAAAAGATGCAATGATGGGCGTAAATTTTTGATGGAGAGAACAAATATAGTTGCTGCACGTATGACATTCTTGAGAAAAATAAACAACATGCGTAAAGAATCTCCCCGTCGTCCAATAATTTATTTAGACGAAACTTGGATAAATCAGAACCACTCGAAAAATTTTATATGGCAAGATTCCAAGAGTTCTGGTGGTCTGAAAGTACCCACTGGTAAAGGATCGCGGCTGATTATTTGCCACGCCGGGTCTGCTCAGCATGGCTTCATGGAAGGAGCACAATTAATTTTT
Source organism: Salticus scenicus (assembly GCA_963930645.1). Classification (NCBI taxonomy): domain Eukaryota; kingdom Metazoa; phylum Arthropoda; class Arachnida; order Araneae; family Salticidae; genus Salticus; species Salticus scenicus. Next base: position 94,348,370 of record OZ005660.1, read on the forward strand.
CAATCTAATTGTACTAAAGATTATCATCACGAAATGAATAGTGATGTATTTCGAGAATGGTTCCACGATTTACTGAGAGGCCTGGAAGAATCTAGCGTGATTGTTATGGACAATGCAAGCTACCATTCCAATCACCTAGAAAAAATTCCATCCACAAAAACGCGAAAATGCGAAATTATAGCATGGCTGGAAAGTAAAAAGACTTCGCACAATCCGAGTAGTACTGTTCCTGAATTGTTAAATATTGTTCGAGAAAACAAATCAAAATATAAAATATTTGAACTGGATTACCTGGCTTATCAATTGGGGCATGAAGTAGTGAGACTTCCACCTTATCACTGCCAGTACATCCCAATTGAAATGATATGGGCTCAGGTAAAAAATGAAGTCGCCACACGAAATAAAACGTTTAAAATTAAAGACGTAAGGCGACTACTTGAGGAAGCTCTATGTCGAGTGTCTATCGAAAATTGGAAGAACTGTGTGAGACATTCCGAAGAACTACAAGAGAAAGATTTTATTAAAGAGGGTATACGAGATGAAGTCATACAACAGTTTGTAATAAATTTACAAGATGAAAATGACAGCGAAATAGAGGACGAAATCGAAATGTAGGGGGAAAATATCCGTTCTATCACCAGGTTTCGAAGTAAAAAAGCTCTAAAAAAGTCTTTTTAAAGGCTAAAAAAAGCCCTTATAAGGGCTAAAAAAGCTCTTTTCAGAGCTAAGCCTTACCCAAGGCTAAAAAATAGATAAATAATACACAAAGTTACAAAACATTGAATAAATACCATAAAATGTAAGTACTTGCAACAGTTGTATCGGATTTAAAGAAGACACGACCCTTCGTCAGGCGAACATAGTAAAAACGAGTGTTGCATGTTTACAGCACTCGTTGGTGCGTGTGCTGCTTTGTTTGTAGCACTTGTGCCTACTTTGTTCGCCTGACGAATTGTCTTGTCTTCTTTCGACCCGAAACAATTATTACGAGTTTTTGCATTTTATGGTGTTTATTCAAAGTTTTGTACTTATTACTTTTAAACGCCAGTTCTCTGTCTTTTTTTTTTTTTTTTTTTTTTTTTTTAATAATTAAATTACATTTTGAAAAAAAAAAAAAAAAAAAAAAACACTTTCCTCTCTAATAACTATTTTAGAGAAACGGGAGTGTTACTACCCGAATGATAGTTACATTCACGTTACTTACCCCAAGTTTACCATAATTTTCCCCGAAACTCATATGAGTTTTAGCTAAGAATCTTAAGAAATGCCCCTCAAGAACGTCCAGGCCAATGTAAAGACAACCGGGCTTAAATTTCCCACAATCACCATCATTTATATTAGATTTTAATTTTTATATTCATGATATAGTTTTTCACTCTCGGTTATATATATATATATATATATATACACTAAGCGACAAAAAAAAAAAAAAAAAAAAAAAAAAAAAAGCGCACTTGGATATTTTTTATTTTTCTTTCTGTAATCGCTAATTTTATTGTTTCAAAAGTAAATTTTTGAACAGATTTTATTACGTTGTGTTCCGCGTGCAATTTAGGATTGAGCCAAGTGTTAAAAACAAGATGCAATTGTTCGGAAAATTGTAATTTTAGAAAGTGTTTCAAAAATTGGCAAGAATAAGGCAATTAACGATACCACAAAAAAATATTAATTTTAGAGCGAAAATTAAAAAAAAAAAAAAAAAAAAAAAAAATATCTTAATACGTGGGATATCAAAATGATTAAATGGTCACAAAATATTAGTGATCTAGTTTATAGCAAGATATAATTTTTTTTGGCTGGACATTTGTCCTTAGGCGGTCACGTTACTCTTCCAGTCGAGATGACCGCAAGTTAAAAAGTCAGAGCTTAAAAAATCAGTTTGTATTACATTTAGAACATAGCAGGGATTCAGAAAAAGTGTTTAGTAACATAATGTATTTAAATATAGTGAAATAACAATTTAACAAAGCAGGTTTAATTGCCAGAAAATCTGAAAAAAATTCATTATTAACCAAAAAAAATTAGAAAACCAAGACATTAAAGGGTTAAAAAAATTAAAAAAAGATAAATTAGTTATTTGGCTGAAGTTGTTCTCGCTGATGAGTCAAGTTTAGCTTATTTCAAACTGACGGAAACAAGCAGATCTGATCACGAAAATGTGACTGACCAAATGGAAATCTCACTTTTAAAACAATAACATATCCCCGTACATTACGATACGAAAATGCACAATTTTTCAGTGAGTCTGGCAAATTTCCATGTTCAAGGGATCAATTAACCCGAAAAAAAATTTGGCCATTAAAAAATTAATACCTGACCGACTACTTTGGGGGTATTTCAGATTCTTCGATAATCAGCATTTCAAGATGATAATGCACCTAGTTATATGACGCTTGTGATACATTTATTTGATTCAAGTTGTAAAATTATCCATTCTCATGAGCATCTATAATTTTGTAAGTTATCATAATTTTTTTACTTAAAATTAAATCCCACAAAGGACATAGTAGAATTTCTTCTTTATTAGACCTGAAAATTGTCCTAATCTCAATCCGCTCGAAAATGTTTAGTCTATAAAGGAGGGTGGGGATTTGAAATTTGTAGCCTACAACTTTGAAAGAACTAGAAAAAAATATTTATGATATTTTGCACAGTGAAATTTCTGAGCTTCATGTCAAAAAACTGTAAAATACTATGCCATTGCGCATTAAAGCAGTAATCCCATATATAGGCGGAATTATCCAATCCAGAATACATATTTTTATTAAATAATTGTTTAGATCTAACAAATAAATAGTTTTATTTCATAAAATAGCACTTGTTTATTTCATATAATAAATCATGAGAGAATACAAAGTATATGTTTATTATATTACGTTTAAAAAGAAAATTTCATGTAGATTTTTATTAAATACTACATAAAGTGTAACAAAACGAATTATTAAATCGAAAATGTACATAGGTATCATGTTATGACTTCCGTATTATACAAACATAACAATTTTATTTGTAGAAATCATTAGTTTTTAAATTATTACAAACCCAAAAGGTATAAATCAATTTACTGTAGTGCGGCTTTTTTTTTTTTTTTTTTTTTGTCACTTAGTGTATATATATATATATATATATATATATATATATATATTAGAATTCAGATTCTTATAGTCCAAAATGTACCGGAAGAATAAATCTGATAAATTAATTTATCTATATTATTCGCTGTTAACAGTTAATATCGTTTTAAGACTAGAAAAAGAGAAACGACCACTTTAACTGCAAAGCTATTTTATAATAAGAATAAATAATTCATAGCTAAAGAGCATTTAAAAATGATTATTAAGTAAACAAAAATTACTTTATTCTGCTCTGTAAACTGATTGTTGGTGTTAATAATATAGTTTTAGATATTAAATAAGTCATAGATCATAAAATTATATTAAAATTCCTTAGCTACAGGCTTTTCTCAATCCTTTAAAAGTGCAGTGGATTGGCGATGCATCGGTTGAGACTAAATTGTTTCTTATTTCCTCCGATACTTAGCCAGTATTACAGAAAATTCCGAACGAATAAGACGACGAGAGCGACTTGTGTTCGAACCCGGCACCTCCTGTCTACCAGCTTCGAGTGCAGAATCTATTGGCCATTGGTACCTCTTGGCATTAATAATCTATGTGAATTGCAGGATTTTTCATTCTTGATTTCTTCTCTTTTTAACTGCTCTCGAAAACAATAACAGTGTGAGATAAGTAACTGATACCGTAATTTTTTTCTATATGTGACAATATTAAATGAAATTTAGAAATTCGTTAATTAATAAATATGTTAAATCTAAGGATAAGTACAGGAGGAACTAGTCATGAAAATTGAGAGTGTGTTTAACTTCTATAACCTTTTTACGTATCTCAGCTAAAATTGAGACACTTTCTTGTTTTTAATCTTGAAACATTTTTCTTATTTTATACTTTTTATTGTTCTTGTACATGAAGTAAAAATGAAAGTATATTTAATATTCGGATATGTAATATATAAGAATAGGTGGTCTGAAAATTGGAATATTATATAGGTAGATATGAGTGTGTACAAGTATGTATTTTGTATTACTGTGTTCAACGTGCAGCTATCAGAATGCAATTTTGCTTATTAAATAACCATATTTCTAACATTTTCTACAGATCTCTAAGTAAGAAAATAAAGAACTTTTTACGATTTCTTTCTCCCTAGATCAGAAAGTTTGAAAATTTTACTCAGAAACAAATTAAAATAATTTTCCAAGTATATTAGAAAATTAACTTTGTTAAGCTAGTAAACGAAAAATTGATAATTATATATTACCTTCATTTTTAAATAATACACATAAAAGATAACCTTACGTATAGACAAATATGGAATAAATATAGTGGATTTATACTACAGGTATTTAACACGTTATTACATACATGTATACTAGCAATAAAAAAACTAATCTGCTCATAATTGCTTTTACTAAGATAACGAAGTTGCGTGGGAAAAAAGACGCGGAGAAGTTAGCGTCCTTTAAAACCATGGTAACGGGGGAATGAAGAACCCTGAGCCTGAGAGGTGGCCTTGACAGGTCTATTTTTTTTCTACACAGAGTAGTAGAGGGCGAATCCCTATTCTTTTCTACGGAAAAAAACGTGTCCAACATGTTATTTCGTTGAGCTAACTTTTTTCGCTACTTATCGCTTTCTTGGCAATAGTTTTTTTCCCATAAAAAACATTTTTTTAGGTTGTAAATACCAAAGATTATTTACATCATTAGATATTAATTTGACAAATATATTATAAGAGTTATGTATTTATTATTAGGTCTTTCAGAGTGAATTTATCTAATCCTTTCCTAAATTAAGTTTATGTTTATCATCCCATTTATTCATGCATAGAAATGCGTGAACTGGCTCTTTTTCTTGCAAACAAATATGTAACCAATTCTTCATAAATAGTCTCCTAGATCTACAAAAATGGTTATTTAAAAAAGATTTTCGATGGGTAAAGGTTATTCCCCCTTATTGTATTAAAAATTGTTGTAGGACTAACGGTTCGTGTAAAGAGAGACTAAAAGAATTCCAATACAGTGTAGTCTGTGGGTGGAATTTTTAAAGCTTAAAATTGACATCTTTTTACTATGCTAACACATAATGAAATTTTGTGTGACTTTAAGCTGCATAATATAATGTCTGCGATAGGAAATAGTACGAAAAGCAATAATATTTTGGGGATCCGGACATAATATATCGCAGGACAAGATATCGCCGGACAAAATATCTCTTCAAAAACATAATATGATCTATTTGAAAATTTGTATTTCTCTCACGTGTGATCTTTGGTGAAGGCCACAGGGCCTAATAAATTAATATTAATTAATTAAAATAAATAAATAAATGCATTATAGAATGAATTTTTTTTATTTTATCTATATTTAATTTTAAGTTATTTTATCGTTTGCTTTTCACCATTCAAAATACATTTTTAAAATATTGTACGCCACTGCTGACATCAAAGCTGAATACTGTTCACAAACCTTAATTAAACATTTTAAAATAGATAAGCACGATTAAATTCTTTATGACAAATCTTTAAAAAAAAAAAAAAAGTTAATAAACATAGTCTTTAAACTCTTTTGAGCAAAATTTATAACAATTCTTGTGGTGAGTTTGTGTGTATGCCAGTGCTCTGACTAAGGTATGTCGGTATGTGTTGTCATGAAATTTTATGCAACATTATTAATAATTACCAACTCCTTTTTGCTTTCCATTTATTTATGTAGGCGATATTTTGTCCACGCGAGATTCTGTCCCGCGAGATTTTGTCCCCAACCCAATATTTTGTTTGCAGGATCACACAAAAAAAATCACATACCTTAAAGGGTAGCATTAGAAATACTTAAAAATGTGATTTCTGTTGTATTATGGTAATATTTTATTACAAAATTTTAGTGCACTGTATATTGCATGTATAGTATTTAGGTAATGTACAGAGCTACTTAGTTCTGCACTCAAAGCTGGCAGATGGGAAGTGCTGGTTCGATCCCAGGTTACGCTGATCGACCAAGCTGCTCGGAGTTTTCTGTGGTTTTCTCCTAAATATGGATTATAATAAAGCGTAAATACAGGTTATGATCCGTTAGAAAGACCCCCATGGAAAGGCCTAAAACCCTAGATTAGTCAATCGCATCAAAAACATTAACAAAAAAAAAAAAAAAAAAAAAAAATTGAAGGTGAGTTTTTGTTATGTTTTCACGTTTTGAGGTCTCCTGAATCCGAAAATCTACTATATATACTTTCTATTATAATATTTTCAAGTAAATGTGTAACAGCTTCTTTATTATTTATTTATTTATTATTATTATTTATCTATTTATTTTTCTACATTATTGAGCAGAAACATTTAGAATGTCATTTAACAAAATGTGTAATATATATATATATATATATATATATATATATATATTATATACGTTAAGCAGAATTACATTTTAAATTTTTGGTTTAGTTTCATAGTTTGAAAATTTTAATTGGATTTATGAAAATTTTAACAGAATTAATCGGTTCGATGATTAACTCGATCAAAAAAAAAAAAAAAAAAATGATTGGGTCTAAGCATTAATCCGTTAATCGTACCGATTAATCGGCCCAGCCCTAAAATAAAACTGCATAAATTTTATTGAAATCATTAAAAGAGTGACTAGAAAACAATCTTTTTCTTCTTCTACCACCTCCCATTTATTCTTATATTAGAGAGTACATATATGTAATTCTCACTGCATTTTTTTCTTAAATTAGTAAGTGACAGACAGTAGTAACAAGTTTAATTGAAACTGATAAAGAAGAAGTGATATAATAAAAACAATATTTTTATTTTTCTCAATGCCCATAACCACCCCGAGTATTCTTTAAAATTATCATGTTTTCAAGGTTTTTACGTTCAAGCGAAAAAATAAAATAAGTTCTTTTTTTCTCTTATTAGGTATGGGTTATAGCAACCCTAAAGAACTGGACTTACCAATTTCGCCAAGACAGTCCAGGGTGACGCGACGCCAGTGATGCCAGATTGGGGATTTTGTCCCCATTTTGGGGGATTTTTGAGGCTTCTGGGGACAGTTTTGGGGACCAAATGTTTGTGGGGACTTTTTTGGGGAATTCTAAAATTTTTGGGGACAAATCTGGGGAGTTCTTCAACTTTCTGTCAATGTTGGGAACGTAATGATTTATCCCTACGAACGACTAGAGACTTTCAATAGTTTTATTGTTATTTGGGAATTTTTTTCAAAAATTGCCTTCATTTGGGGAAAAATATGAGCTTATCTCATAGAAAAATCTGCTTGATATTTTTTTTGAAATTTTTTTTATTTTCCCTTTTTAGTAGAAATCAAGTTGGGGATTTTTTCGAAAAAAAACCCCCCTGATTTGGGGAAATTTGAAGACCTGTTTGGGGAAATAATTTTCGACCATCTGGCATCACTGCGCGACGCGACCAAATCAAGGCCACTCTCGGTCTCGGATAGTTTGTTTACATTGCAATAGATTCGTCTGTAAGAAAAATAACAAATGTTTCTTTTTTTTTTTTTCCACAAACATGGTGGTTTGTAGAGAAATTATATTTTTCTAAATTGTTTTCATAAAACTTAAGAATCATCGGATTAAATTTTATTAAGTGTTCAATAATCAATTTTAAATTACGAGGAAATTCAATGGAAGAATTCGAAAATCGGAAACGTGCCGGTCGAACCTGTGTAAGAGTGACCGGGGAATACTCTTTCTCACATCAAATTGAAAAATTTACTTGGCAGCTTCATCGTCGTGGTGATGTTGGTGTATATATAGGTCCTTATTACAACCATTTCACACGCTGTAAATGGGCTGTCGTTATAAACTCCGATGGTAATGACATCATTTTCTCTGTGAGACGCTTCAGACTTCGAGAATTAGATACGTCGGTGGACATCCGTTTGATTATTTTGGATTCCTTTGAATTAAACGCAATGGAATATTTTAAAGAAATACATTTCTCGTATCCCTGTGAAGAGAAAATTGTGCTTTTTCGTCTAAAGGAAGAACACCTGTTACAAGGGTTGAATAAATTGCGTTATGTGCGAAATGATGTACTGACCGTAATGTGTAAAATTAGAAGTTACAAAGTTTACGAAGAAACTTATGGCAGTGAAAATAAATTAGAAGATATGCAAAAGTATCTGTCAGATGAGGCCTATTGGTGTAATATCATCCCTATTAGCTCCACCGCTTATGATATTTTCCATTTTCCTTTTTCAACTTTCACGTGAGCTTGTGGACCCTTTTATGCAATTAATACCTTTCTTAAGAAAGTATGAAGAGGAAAGTATAATAAAATGTATTTGGATGGTTTTGATACTTACATTTTTTTACCTGCTGTTATTAATACAATATTTTATAGAAACAATATTAAAAAAAATCATTTGTTTAGTACTGTGTCTTAAAAATTACCTGCTAAGAATCTGCAATGTAGTTTTCTGGTGCATTGTTTTTTACATTATTTTGTTTACGTAAGGAGACAATGAGGATATGTGAAAATTTTTGTCTTCGAGTTTTTTGTGAATTTATGCGTTTTATGGTGTTCTGAGAACGGTTATACAATTGACGTAAGAAATATTCAATGATGTGTGTAATGCAGTTCTTGTTGTAGCTGTAACTCAACAACTAATGCACGGAACATTACCACACTTTGTGTCCATTAATATTAATATAGACATCGTGTATAATTCCTTTAAATTGACACTAACTGAAGCTTAATGTATATCGATCAACAAATAACGTCACAACTGTTAACGTTTTCCTTCATTTAAATGATAGCTATATCTCAGTACCTATGCAATGAAATGACAACAGAAATTATACAGGATGTGTTTTTTACTATGAAAAACAAATTTTATAAATTCTTGAGATATATTATATTGTGCATTTTGTGACGCTATGTATAACGTCTTTCTATAATTTTACTTCATTGAATGTTTCTTGATTCCAATAAGACAAAATTTCTTTAGTACTTGTATATGAAATGCATAAAAAAAAAAAAAAAAAAAAAAAATTCTATTTATGTTTTTGCGGAAATCTAAAAATTTTCGTCTTACTTACGATTAATTTGACAACTATATCTCAGCTTTCATGTGATGGATTTGTGTCAAAGTTATTATGCAAAACATTTATTGTTACAAAACTCTGCAAATTTTATTTTGGTGTTTATCTTAAAACAGAAGGTGCTACACATAACTACATATGTAAAAATTATGTAGATGATCATATTGTGATATCTACACTAATAATTGAAAATTGTTTATAATGTTGGACTTAACTAAAAAATAATGGTATAATTAAAAGCTGTATACATAAATTTTTATGATGATAAATTACCTATTCATCATATTTTAAAATTTTTTGTCAACATAAGCTAGTATAATAAAGAATATTTAAAATAATTGAAGCTTTTTCTTTTTCTTTCTTTCTTTCTTTTTTTTTTTTTTTTTTTTTTTTTTGTAAATATAAATGTGTTATTACTGATGCGAAAATATGGAAAAACTGCTGTTTAAAAATACAGAATAAAACATTGATAAACAAACACCTTAAAATTCAACAATACACATCAATTGATTCAGAGTAAATTAAAAAAAAAAAAAAAGTACCGCAATTTTATGCAGCAGTCTTTTCTACCCATTATTAATGATGAAGAGTCGTGCCAAGTTAGTTCTGCTCGAAACAATTATTGCTTGCTTTCAGATTTTATGCAGTTTGTTTACAAAGTTATCATTCTGCATATGTTATTAGAAAATTAAATAAAACAGGATATTTATAAAATTTTGGCGTTCGCCATGTCATTTTGAAATAGAAAGACTGTTAGACATTGTTTCACCAGAAAAAAAAAGAAAGAAAGAAAATCGAAGATTTTGTTTTGAATTATTATTGTGATCAAATTTCAACATCTTTGGTTTGTTTAATAATTAAAAAAAAAAAAAAAAAAATTGAGAAGAAAATATATTTCTGCACGTTGAAAATAATTATATTATGTTTACAAGTAGAAAAGTGTTAAGCGTTGTTCACCAATAAATTATTTTCAAAAATTGTTTCAAATCGTTATACTTACGAATCGAACAGATTTTTAAAAGTGTTATTCCTTGTTAAATTGTATTTAAAAAATTGTTTCAATCGTTATTTCAAAATCTTCAATTAATTTAATGAAAAGATCCAAAAATATAAGTAAAAAATTTGTAAATTTTATAAGCAATCATGTTATGTTTTTGAATAAAGTTGACAACTGTTAATTTAAATATAAAAAGGAAAAACGGATATTTGTATTTCTTTATAAAGATTTTTTAGACTTACGAATCGAAAAGATTTTTGAAAGTATTGTTTTATTTTATTTATTTATTTTTTAATCGTTATTTCGACAACTTCAGTTAATTTAATGAGAAAATTTAAAATCTAAGTAAAATATTTGTATATTTTATTAATAACCAAGTTATGTTTATGAATAAAGTTAACAACTTATGTTAATAAAACAAAAAGTGTTATTTATTAATTAAGATGTTATAAATACAAATCGAAATGACTTTTAAAAGTGTTATTAAATTTTTCCAATCCTTATTTCAAAATCTTCAATTATTTTAATGAAAAGATCCAAAAATGTTTGTAAATTTGATAAACAATCGTGTTATCTTTCTGAATAAAGTTGACAACTTATGCTAATTTAAATATAAAAAGGAAAAACGGATATTTGTATTTCTTATAAATTAAGATGTTGTTACACTTACGAATCCAAAAGATTTTTGAAAATATTGTTTTGCATTAAATTATTTATTTATTTTTTAATCATTATTTCGGCATCTTCAGTTAATTTAATGAGAAATTTTAAAATTCAAGTAAAATATTTGTATATTTTATTAATAATCAGGTTTTGTTTATGAATAAAGTTAACAACTTATGTTAATAATAATAATAAAAAGTTACTTATTAATTAAGATGTTGTTATAAATACGAATCGAATTTTTTTTTAAAAAAAGTGTTATTAAATTGTTTCAATCGTTATTTCAAAATCTTCAATTAATTTAATGTAAAGATTCAAAAACATAAGTAAAATATTTGTAAATTTTATAAACAATTGTGTTATGTTTCTGAATAAAGTTGACAACTTATGCTAATTTAAATATAAAAAGAAAAAACGGATATTTGTATTTTTTTTTTTTTTTTTTTATATAAATTAAGATTTTTTATACTTACGAATCGAAAAGATTTTTTAAAGTATTGTTTCGCATTAAATTAATATTTATTTTATTTATTTATTTATTAATCGTTATTTCAACATCTTCAATTAATTTAATGAAATTTTTTTTAAATCTAAGTAAAATATTTGTATATTTTATTAATAATCAAGTTATGTTTTTGAATAAAATTAACAACTTACGTTAATTAAAAAAAATTGTTATTTATTAATTAAGATTTTGTTATACTTACGAATCGAACATATTTTTTAAAGTGTTGTTTCTCTTTAAATTATTTTTAAAAATTGTTCCAAATTGTTATTTCACCATCTTCAATCCATTTAATGAAAAAATTCGAAAGTGTAAGTAAAATATTTGCAAATTTTATAAACAATCATGTTATATTTCTGAATAAAGTTAACAACTCATGTTGGTTAAAGAGAAAAAAAAAATGTATTTTTTGTAAATTAAGATGTTGTACTTACGAATCGAAAATATTCTTTAAGTGTTGCTTCACATTAAATTATCTTTAAAAATTGTTTCAAATCGTTATCTCAACACCTTCAGCTAATTTAATGAAAAAAAAAAAAAAAAATCTGAAAATGCAAGTAAAATATTTGTAAATTTTATAAACAATCATGTTATGTTTATGGATAAAATTGAAAACTTATATTAATAAAATAAATAAATTATGACATTGTTACACTTACGAATAGTTATTATTATTATTATTATTATTTTTTTTTTTTTATGTTATTTTCCATTACATTTTTTTTTTTTTTTTAATCATTATTTCAACATCTTCAGTTAATGTAATGAAAAAATTTGAAAATGTAAATAAAATATTTGTAAATTTTATTAATAATTATGTTATGTTTATGAATAAAATTGACAGCTTTTATTAAATAATTATTTGTATAGCTCAAAAAATTTTGTTATGTTTCGAAGTAGGAAAGTAATAAGCGTTGTTCCTTTTTAAATTATTATTAAAAAGTGTTTCAAATTGTTATCATCAGGAAACTTTAACGACTTTAATTAGTTTTATTATAAAATTTAAAATTATATATTTATGAAATTTATAAATAAATATGTTCTTATATTTAGAAATAGAAACCACTTAAGTGTTATTCGTTATTAAATTAGTTTATGAATAGATATATATATATATTTAAATACAGTTGAACCTCGAAAATCCGGACATCCAAAATCAGAAAATCTCTAAAATCCGAACTTTCCGGTTTTAGTATAATTTTATAAATAAGATTTTACTTATACCCTATACCTTACTTCCACGTTTCTTGTGGAATGCAATTTAAAATCTTTTTTATTGAACACAGAATACATAAATATAGTCATAATGTTGCATATTTTTATACTGCTTGATTTTTAATTAAAGAATTTATTTGTTAAAAACGGAATTAAAAAAAGAAAAGAAAAAAAAAAAAAAAAAAAAATCCCATTATAGTAAAACAGCTTTAAATTGCTGATTTTTTTTTTTTTTTTTTAATCAATATAAAAATTACATTGTTCTCTGTAGTTTTATTTCAGTAATTTAATTTTTAATGAATAGAGTTTACTAGCACTTATTTAGCTGGCATTATCAGTTGCCTATAACATTTTAGTTTAATCTGTTTATATTTTAAATCTAAATTATTAATCATTTTAATTATAAATTATATCAATTGTACTTCTATTTTATAGTTTTATTCGTCAATTAGATCATCGTTTATTTTCATTAGCATAAAAATTGTATTTTTTATGTAATTATAATATCATAAGAAATTTATTTTTAATAAATCTCTAAAACTTAGAAAATTCCAAAAATCCGAATCGCTGCAGTCCCGCCGATTCCAGATTTCCGAGATTCAACTGTAGTTATAAGTAAATTTTAATAATTTCAGTTAAATTGTAATAGAGTTGTATTTAGCGGTCGGCAATTGGTGGGATCACTAGCGGTTCGGTAGATAATTTTAGTGGTCCGCAGAAAAATCTGGTCATTATTATTATATTAATCTATGAATTACACTGATTATTTAACTCAATTTTTGTTTCAGAATTTTCTGAATTAATCATTTGAGCAGAACTGTTTTCATTTAATTACATTTTTCCTAAAAGATTGATTTATATTGATTCTATGTATTTCATTCTACACACTTATTAAATTTAAAGTGTATTTTATCAAGTTTTTTTTTAATTGATAATTACCTCTACTAGATAATATTTATGGATTTAACAACGATCTCGGTTATAAAAATGAAAAAATTATAGAACGTAGTTGTCATTCATAAAACGTAGTTTATAAATCACAAAGGTACAGGGTGTTTATAAAGTCCCGGACCCATTTTTATGTTTAATAACTCATAAAATAATAAAGATAGATTAAAATTAATAACATAAATGGTTAGATAGACTCAAAAAGTTTCATGACTCTTGTCAATGAACTTCCACGTGTGCTCCCTTCGTCGCACGGAGAATATCAAGTCGATAGTCAATTTCACGCCAGGTAGCGGCCAGCATGTCTGAATTAACCACATGCACCTGAAATTAACCACACGCGCAGACAATATTTATAAAAGTAAAGATATTCAAACCTGAAAAGAAAATATATGAGTTATTCCATCAATAAATGCCATAAGTTTGTTTATATCTTCATTATTTTATGAGTTATTAAACATCAAAATGGGTCCGGGACTTTATAAACACCCTGTAATATCATAATATTTGTATACTCTAAAAAGTAATTAACAATGCTTGGCATGAAAATTGCCTCTGATACCATTTCAGCATATTTTTATATAAAATGATCTCCTGAATCTGAATATAACGCCCATTTTGCCTTATCACCCACCGTTTTTTAGGAATGGCCTCCTATTTTTTATCATTTTTCGGTAATTTTATGGCTACAAATTTAATTTTTAGGAAGAGGGAGGTTTATTTTTACCGTTAAATGTTTTCTGAGGGGCTACAGAGTTGGAAAATTCTAAAACATGGACATTTGCGACTAGGTTTTTTTTTTTTTTCTTTCTTTTTGAGGGGGGGGGGGGGGTGCCACTGAAACTATGCATTACATTTTTCATTCTTCAAATCAAATTCATAATCACAAAATTATCGAACAGGGAAAGAAATTGAGGGAGGGGGTGGTGTTTCTAGAAAACGGTGGGTGACGGGGCAAAATGAAAGTCATATTCGGATTCAGGTCATTTTACATAAGAATCAGCAAAAATGGTATTAGATCACGAATATATATATATCTATATATATTTTTTTTTTCAGAGCAGTGTTATTTGTGAAGATGTTTAAAATAACTGTTATTATATTACATAAAAACTGAAATTTATATTAATTAGTGTCATTAAACAATATGAAATTACTGATAGTTTTAAAATAACTCAACTCGTCTTTTTATTTCTGAAAATTGGGTAGGTATTTCCAAATAAAAACGGCTATCGTACGTTAATACATTTATATTTAGCTTTTTTATTAATGTAAAGTTTTGTATATTTTTTCTACTTAATTGTAATTATATTTTTCATTTATAGCAATTTTAACTATTTAAAGATTTTAATATTTTTGTCCATTTATTAACATCATATCGTTTTGAAATCTCTTAATTCATTCTTGCTTCTTAAAATATAAATGGATAATGTTTGGTATTTTTTTCTTAACATCTTAAACGTTTTTAACCAATTGTTGAAATCTTTGAAGTATTGCGCAACGACAGTGATTTTATATGATATGATGTCATACATTAGTGTCTCAGAAACAACTGTTTTTACTTTCCGAACACTATAGTGAGGAAAGTATTGTAATCATGTCAAAAATCCGAATTTGAGATTTTGTTGTTTCTATACGTTTCGAGGTCACCTGAGTCTGTTTTCACTATTTTTACGATGATGTATGTGTGTGTGTATGTCTGTGAGTGAACACGCTAGCGTCTAAACGTTTTGTTCGAATAAGCTGAAAGTTCGTACGTATATTTTAAGTTACCATAGTACGAACCCTATTGATTTTGGTGAATCTAGTACTTATAGTTTTTTTACAGGGACACCAGGAAAAATTCTTTGTCATTATGGCCTATGGGGTCAAATTTTTAAACGTGCGATAGCGTCTAAATGCTTTATTAATCTGAGCAAAAAAATTGTACACATGTTATAGGTCACAGTTGCACGAACTGTATAGATTTTGGTGAATTTAGCACTTACAGTTTTTTTTTTTTACAGGAACAGAAAGAAAAATTCTTTATCATTATGATCTATGGGATCAAATTTCAGTAGCGTTAAATAAAACATCGTGTAATATATGGAGAAAAATATTTCTATTATGTTTTCTCTCTTTTGTTTGTTTAACAACTCCTCTTTCTTTACTTTATCTATACAAAACTGTTAATTACTCAATGTTCGGAAAGTCGAGTGGAGTTACTCCAGATTTTTTTTTTTTTTTTTTCCTGTAATTGCTTTTGGTAAAGATACAGCAATATTTTGGGGAGATTTTGATTTTTTTTTTTTTTTTTTTTTTTTTTTTTCCTACATTTATTAACAATGTATTTTGTTGTGTAGTTATTTATTTATTAAGTAAATCGTCCTTCCTAGTTGTTCGATAATTAAAATAAAAAAATAAATAATATATATATATATATACATATAAATGTTTGAAAAAGTTTTTCATACACAAATATATATATATATACAATATCACATACACATAATGAATTCATAATTATTAACAGAGATAAAAACGTTTTGTGTTATTTTTCAAAGTTAAAACAATCTATAAATGAAAAGGAAATTAAGCCGGTGTATTTTTTGACACCTATCTTAAAGCTGAATTATTGTTCTCTTATTCACATTAAGATCTCACATTTGTCTCTTTATAAAAAGTAAATATCCGATAGTGGAGGAAAACAAGCAATGAAAAATCGTATTCAGTTTTCAACAACAAATTTGTTCGATTTTTTTTTTTTTTTTTAAGAAAAAACAAGCATTTGTAATATGTTTTAAATTAACTTCTTTGTTCACACTGTTAAAAATGTCTGTAAATTTAATGTAAATATTTATCCAGAGTCTCTGTAAATTTACAGTAATTCCTAGTTAAAAGTGAATAATCGAGATTGTCAATCTTTATTCTGTATTTTTACGTAATTTTATTATTTAATTTTTTAATTAAAATTCAAAACGGCTGTTTCTACTTTAGAAAAAGCATTCTAAGTCCGAAATATATTCTCACCAATAATTAATTAAATTAATAATAGTCATTAAAACGAATGTATAGAATAAGTTTTTTAACATCTCCGTTTATTTTTCACTGTAATTTTACGTAAGACTTAAGATAATAGATTACACAGAGTTTTCTGTTGAAATTTTTACCACTGCAGTTTTTTTTATAAATATACTTGTATTTCTGAATAAACAATGTTAGTGGTCCATCAGATTTTATAATATAAATTTAGTGGACCGCGGCATATAGTATCATGAATTCAGTGGTTCTTGAAATCGAAAATGTCGGTGACCTCTGATCCAATTCATTTCACTGGCCGAAGGTAACTTATAAGCAGAACAACACAAAAAGGTATCACAAAATATTTGATAACTTTAGCATATTTTGCTGTGTCTTCTAAATCATCTTCAGTGGCATAAATCACTTCAAATTTTTTATAAATAGTGATTTCGCACTTTACAGTGACGATATCATTCGGCATATAACGCAATTTGTTCAATCCTAAACAACCAAATAAATAACTTTTCATTACACGACACACAACAAATTCATTACAATACGACGTGAAATTTATTTCTTTACAAATATATAATGGACTTATTCCGAAAGCATCCAGAATAATCAAATACAGCTTTATTGATTGACATTTCTTTCTGTAATTATCTCGTATCAGACTTATTTGGATCTCAGAATAATCATCGCTATAATTTGTGTTATCGTTAGCGATATAGTAATTACTATAAGTTAGAAAAGGCTCCAAGCGACGAAGTGGTTGTATCATAAGAAGAAAATCGCAGTGAGCTTCTTTAGAATAGTATCTGGGACTTAGATATGCACCACGTCGAAGCCGCCATGGAAATTCTTCAATTTGTTGAGTAAAACTGAATACCTCAGTTCTAACACAGCTGCGACCTGCTGGTCCCATTTCTCTTTCTTCAGCGTACTAGCTCAGACGAAATGAGATGAGATGAGATAAAATTCAAGACTGCATTCACGTGAACTGCTTTGTCTCATTCTCAGTGCCAGAGTCCGTCCGTAGTCCGTGTACGGTACGGTCGATAAGGTAGCGCTTCCGACGATAGCCAACACTTCTTTAGACTTCTGTCTGCCTCTGCCAAATAAATCGCCAAGGGAGGCGCTGGGTGCTGTTAGGCATTTCGATAGAGAGCAGTGTTTCTAGATTGAGGATTTTGTCCCCATTTTGGGGATTTTTTGTACTTCTGTAGACAATTTTGGAGACCGAATGTTTGTGGGAATTTCGAAATTTTTGGGGAGAAATCTGGGGAATTTTTCAACTTTTTTGAATCTGTTAAATTTGCAGCATTGCCAGCTGTAGGAATTTGTCCCTACACGTAATGATTTTTAATAGTTTTCTTTAACATATAGGCTTTAGAAGGTACCCCTTCACCATACCACATCCTTAGTACATCCTGAGGATGAAAGTGTTGCGTACATTCTCAGCACTAAAGTACTTTACACAGATTTAAATTTTTCCGATGATTAGTGTGTATATAAAAGTTATTTTTGTATATGGGATTTTTTTTTTTTTTTTTTTTTTTTTCAAAAATTAGCGTCATTTGAGGAAAAAAATTGGGCTTAAATCTGTTATTTATTTATTTATTTATTTTGAAAAAACAATTACGTTTTTAGTAGAAATTGGGTTAAGGATTTAAAAAAAAAAAAAAAAAAAAAAAAAAAAAACCCTGATTTGGGGACATTTGAAAGCCTGTTTGGGGAAATTGACTGTCGACCATCTGTCAACACTGACAGAAACAGATAATTACAGTAAGCATTATAAGACATAGAGAAAAAATTATTTTCTTTCTTGTTTCTTTCTTTCTTTATTTAATAGCTCAAGATAACTATTTTTTTCCCCTTTATCTGGAAATGGATGTCGTCTCCAAACAATGAACGGAGAAAGGACCATGCACATTCCAGAAAAACTTATATATTTTGTTGGTACTTGAAAAATTTTATTTAGACAGCACAAATGCTTCGTATACAGGGTCCCACAAGACTATTCAAGTGCACTCCATTCCATCTATGCAGAAATTTCGCATTCATGTATTTTAACATCGTTAGGTCGCACTAAACAAAATGAAATAAAAATATTTTTTTAATATGCATAATTTGGTATGAAAAGCATTCACTTTTTGTTTTTAAAGCCACAGAAAAGAATTCTGATATATTAGAGCTTATAGAATGGAATCGATTTGCATTCCAGTTTGTGTTTGAATATTTTTGGGTGTGATAAATTTAAGCACAGTTACAAAGCAGAATTAAGAAATCTAGTTCAGTAGCAATAAAAATATTCTTATAAAATTACACAGATCTCGGGGAATATTTTTTTCTTTCTTTTTTTTTTTTTTTTTCTCTCTCTCTCTCTCTCTATAAAAAAAAACTTTTTTTCAATTCAGAATTTTTTTTCATAAAACTTTTTGGTGAACTTGTTTTCGAGGATGCCGTATTAAAAAAAAAAAAAAAAAAAAATAATAATAATATAGTTTTAAAAAATTAAAGAACACGCTTTTATAGAAATGTGAACTAAAAAGCACAAAATATCTATCTTAGTATTAAAATGCAGGGTAAGAGAAAATCGTGTGAGTGACACACCATAATATTTACATACATTTAAATCGTTAATTAAAATAATTTAGAATTAAAGAAAAACCATTTTTAAAAAATCTCCCCTGACTGGGCTCGAATGCTAGACCTTTAAGTTTGTGGCGCGGAGCTTTACCTCACAGCCACAGCGTTCACGTAGAGAAAGTCCTTTTTTGCAATATAGATTTTTTGTTTGCTCCCAGAGCGGTTAAAAACATACATTATACATACAAACATACATACAGGTGAAGCTAATAAAAGTGTGTTAAAAAAAAAAAAAAAAAAAAAAAAAACTCCATTTATATTTACCGCGTAGGTTTATTTTTATTTATTTATTTATTTTTTTTTTAACAATCATTGATTGTAGAGAAATTTAAAGCTATAAATGTTGCGAAATGAAAATAATAATAATAATAACTTGTAAAAGATAAAAGAAAAAAATTCAATGCATAAAATATGTTACGAAGGATCTTAATTCGATTTTATAAATAAATATTTACGTTTAATCTCTTGATATCATTCCTTTATAACTTGGTGTTGTATTTATATCCTGTTTGAGAATGTTCTGAATTTGTATAGACCTTCCTGGCAACTCTTGCTAAACCTATCCAGTTAGAGACAAGTTATCACGTTATCGATTGAAATGATATAAATTTTTACTTTAGTCATCGATGTGAATATCGATTATATCATGTGCATTTAAGGGGTTACATGTTACAGTCGGTAACAAAAGTGTCCGAACATTAGCAAAAATTCCTATGTAAAAAAAGTACACTTCATACGGTTTTGTTAAATAAATCCTTATCGAATCATGTTCTTAGCAGACTGACTAAAAATAGGATTCGACAAGGATTTATTTAACAAAACCGTATGAAGTGTACTTTTTTTACATAGGAAATTTTGCTAGTGTTCGGACACTTTTGTTACCGGCTGTAATGGGTTTCGAAGGTTAAAAAAAAAAAAAAAAAAAAAAAAACTCTGTATTATTATTTTTATTATAATAAATGTAACTTTTTATTCAAAATTTTGAGCATATAAAAGTTGTATTTAAACAATGTTTTATAAAATTTTCATTACAAAATTTGGAAATTTCAGGCGGTGGGATCTGGTTACCGTAGATCCTTCAGCAAAACCGTGGACTGATTTATCAAAAATTAATACACCGATCATATTGGAATTATACACACTTTTTCAAAAAAGAATTGACTACTGTTTGAACGAAACTCTTTTATTTTATTACAATTAATTTTCCAAGGCTATAGGTGGGGAGTAAAATGTACCCAATAATTATACTTTTTTTTTGCATATAACTCTACCAAAAATGTACATTATTATTATTTATTTATTAAATCTTTCTTTTCAAGTCCTATCCAATTCTATTTTGAAAAAGATTGCAAATTTCAATAAGATTGGTGTCCTAGTTTTTAAGAAATCGTGCCCGCACCGCTGTTCTGAAGAAACCAGGACCCACCGGCTGAAATTTCGAAACTTTTTCATGAAATTTTATACAATATTGTTTAAATGTTACTCTTATACATGCTCAAAATTTAAAATAAAATATTATTATATTGAGAGAGAGAGAAATAAAAATTATGCTTTCTTTCTAGCTCACGAATCTCATGAAACTCATTGATATTGTGTGCAACACTAATTCGCCAATTAACTTCAACTTCCGGTTCAAAACAAAAATTTGAAAAGTCTAAACGCATAGTGTTGCTTTCCAAGAAAATTTAACACGCTTCTTCTGCCATCTAGTGTCAATGTTTTCATATAATTTTTGATTGGTTATTTTCAGCTAGAAATTTGAATGTTTGTTTGGGAATAAGGCCGATTGACTGCTCTAGGGTCTTAGGCCTCAGAGAGAGTGCCTTCCGTGGAGGTCTTTCTAAAGGGTCCTAGCCCGTATTCAAGCGAGTTTTGGAGAAAACCACGAAAAATTCCGACCGGATAGGCTGACGAGCGCGACCTGGGATCGAACCCGGCCCCTCACGTTTACCAGCTTTAAGCGCAGAACCGATCGGCCACTGGTGGGCTTAAAAAAATCTGAAAATTAGAATACCGATTGATGGCAGGTGTAACGCGTCAAATTTTGCTAAAAATTTAACTATGGTTTTATACGCTTTTCAAGTTTTTGTGTTCAACAGGGAGTTGAAGTTATTGGTGGCGTAACTAGAATAATGGAAAAGCTCACACAGAGTGCCCATGATTTAAACAGAACCTGCAAATAATTCAATACATTGTTATTTCTGTATTTGTTACCGGTATGGAATTTCTAAAAGGAGTTCAGCCTATCTAAATAACCATTAAGTTATTCTTAATAAATGAAATCGCAATAAGTGTTGTAATTCAATCTTTCCTATACATTTTATTTCATATAATAATAGTTTGTTATCAAATCCCCAATTAAAATGTTGACGGTTTTTGCAAATTTCACTTTGTAACCATGGATTTTGTATTTCATTACTTTTACTAGCCACATTTCTATTCTATATATCTATACTGATAAGTATATAAAGGATTTAAGTCCAAAAATGTCGATTTTGAGTTAAGTACATAGTCAGACTCAGAAAAAAATTCTCTATCGATTGGTACAAAGGATTTAAATCCATGCCATTTAGTCTTTGAGAAAATCCATTGGTAAAAAAAGATTCAAGTCAGAAATTTAGCATTAATCTTTGGTATAAAATGTTTAATTCAATTATTTCCCTTTACTAAATGAAGATTGACAATCACTGAATGGTATAAAGCGTATAAACCAACATAATCTCTTTTTCCTAATCGATTTTTCTGATTAGGTTTTAGTTAGTTTAACTTTATTTTTCGTCTCCTGAAAAAACAAGAATATGGACTTAAATTCTTTATACTTATCAGTACAGATATTAGAGCTATAGTAATGTGGAAATATTCGGGCGTTTTATGATTATATAAATGAAAAAAAAAAAAAAAAAAAATTTCACTTGAATGTATTTAAAAAAACTTCATCAAAATTTGTTAAATTGTGTTTTTATTCTTATGGTTTCAATATAAATTCGCCAAATATAGCAAATCACAGCCAACCTCAGAAAACTGGAGCATAGAATAATCTCGAAGCAAAACTTTTGGACAAAGATCACGAGACAAATGTAAACTCTTGATAAGCATCAAACATAAAAAAAATAGTATGTTCTGCGGCCACCACAAGAGTTTCTTATAATCTTATAATCTCACACAAATTCCAGCAGTACAAATTATTTATCGAATTATCAAAAGCATTTTCCATGACGAATGCAGACGTTTGTTATCTCAAACTTCTGCATTCGTGTCAACATTACGCATTCGTGCAATTTCGTGTCAACACCAGAAAGAATATATATATATATATATATATTTAAAGGGGACAAATGTGCAAGTTGTACCTAACGGGACTAAAGTGAAAGTTGTACCTCAAGGAACTAATGTGAAAGTTGTACCTCACGGGACTAATGTGCAAGTTGCACCGAACGAACAAACTATTTCTTTCAACGAAAATGCCTACTCTACTAAAACTGGACGATAGGTCTAATATATCGTATCCTATTATATATCGTATTTATCGTAATATAACTCAATACTTATTTCGCTTCCTTCTTCGACTCGTTTTAACACGCATTTTTTATATGCATGAGCAGCCCCCGAAAAACAAAAACATTCAATCATTAAATTCATTTTTTTACTTATTTTTATTTCATATTATTTCACGCGCACTTTTTGTTTCCTAATTCAAAATTATTAAAAAAAACTTTTTCGATATCGCTTGTAATGATACTGATTATTATTAATTTTCTTTTCTTTTTCTTTCAACAATAATAATAAAAAAAAGATTTTGATGAAATTCTGGCAAAAGCAGAATTTAGTTTGGACGGAAGACTATTAGTTTTTTTTTTTCTTTTTTCAAATTATAACATCGCTTTCAAATTATTCAATTATATTTTTGATAAATTTTAGATTTCGACAAATGTCCGACTATCGAAATCGACAACGCAAAAATCACAGATTGAGACTAATAGGCCCTCAGTCTTAAAAAAAAAAAAAAAAAAAAAAAATCAAAAGGAAAAATTTAGAAAAAAAGGAAGAAAAAAAAAAAAGGAAATTTTCATTAAAAAGGAAAAATTTAGAAAAAAACAGAATGACAGTATCACCTCTTGAGTGATGGATTCACAAATGTAATTAACACCAGTTTAGGTCAGGATCCAACTAAATAGCTAGTTTGGTTAAATTTCAATTATTTGTTCATGAGATGCAGCGTCTAAAAAACTTCTGATACACACACACAGACAAGCATTTTCTAACAACAGTCAAATCGTTTTCAGGACATCTCAAAGCGTCAAAATCCGTCGAAAACTGGAAAAATTTTCACGAATTCAATACTTTCTTTTTTATAGAACAAAGTAATAATAAGCTGACGTAATCTTGAACAGTTAAAAGTAAATTATCAAGAGAATAATTATTTTTTTCATATAAGGCAGAACATAGTATATTTAAAAAAAAATATTATATTAAGAATAGTATCTACTAAAATATGATTGCACCTTTCTTTTCTAGCGGAAAATACTTAATTTATATTTAAAAATACATTCATACATACTTATATATATATATATATATATATATATATATATTTACCCTTGAAATTTTCTAATTTGAATTATTTTTATGGTTCCAATTTGTTAATGACTGACCGTGAGGAACACACATGATTGTTTTCTATTTGTAAATTAATTATTCAAGCACTTTTTTAAAAAGTGTAATGTAGTAATTATTGGTAAATTAAAGTAAGTTTTATGATTGTTTTCTTATTTTTCTTGAAATTCTACTGGTCAACTTTTCATATCCTTTTCAAAATTATTAATTGTTATTTTTATTATAATCATATCCTAATTTATTTTGGTTCTTAGAGATTGTGCTGGTATTTTATCATCATCTGTTTTATGTTTGCATTCTACTTCATTTGTTTCAATATATATATATGTATATATATATATATATATAAATGGCCTCTCATAAAATACAACTATGTACCATACTTTTACAAAATTAACTTTTTATATTTTATTTAGTTGTTTTGTATTTATTTATTTCTAATTAAACTAAAAAAATAAAAAATAAATAAATAAAGTAGTCTGTGAAATATTAACAATGTGTTGTTAAAAAAACAGTTCAAATGTTTCTGTAAAATTCGTAAAACATTCATCCGAAAATAATAATAATATTTTATTACCACCGCACTTTTGAATGTAAAAAACGGGGTAAAAACAGTATGGCGGCTCGTGAACTGAAAATAGGTGAAGAGCTTAAAAATAATATTTAAGTATTTTTAATGCATAATTTTTATTAAGCATGGTCTTAACTAAAATTAACTAAAAACACTTATTTAAATGTAAATTTATATTCTATAAATGAATACAGTGTAAAATACAGTGTGCCTCTTCATCTATTTTCGGTGAACGAGCCGCCACTGGGTAAAAAAGAGTAAAAAAGCACGGGATTGGAAAAAAAAAAAAAAAAAAATCATAATCACAAGTGTGTGAAAGGAAATAAAAGAAAAGTTTACACCAGAAGGAATATAGGACCAAAATAGGCTACAAAAAGTAATCTAAGCTGGTGAAGGGTCTGGGCTAGGAGCAGACGTGCGTCTATCGTCGAAGGATAGCTACGTATCGCCTACAGCTTCGGCGGTGGGTGGATGCCACCGCACTTTAGAATGTAAAAAACGCGGGGAGAGGGAGCAAAAGTCCATTGAAAACAGCATAGGATGAAAAAAAAAAGAAAAAAGCTATTGGAGGGAATATAATATAAAAGTAGAGAATAAAAAGTAACTGAAGCTGGGGAAGGGTCTTGGCTAGGGGCCCTGGGGCTATCGTCGAGGATTAGCTACGTCTCGCCTAATATAAGACACGCCAGTGTTTCGGAGTCACCGCCCTATAGAATGTTAAAAAAAAAAAAAAAAAAAAAAAAAAAAAAAAAAAGGAGGGAAAAAATTATAGAAAATTGCATGGAATGAAAATGAAAAAACGCACAATCATAAGTGTGTTGAGGGGAAAAAAAGTTAACACTGCAGCGAATTTAATGTCAAAATAGGCTAGAGAAAAAGTAACCGAAGCTTGGGAAGAGTCTGGGCTAGAGACCCTGGAGTTGTCGTCGAGGGTTAGCTACATCTCGCCTAACTAAAACTAATTAATAATTAAAAACTGATTCTCAAATGAAATTTTCAATTGAAAATAAAATAAAACAATATATCAAATTTTAATATACTAGAAATATACATAATTTTCATTCTTAATGTAAAATATTTTGTGTTTCAGTTTACTATATTATGAAACAGTAAATACGCTTTTAATTTTCATAAATATTAGTTTTATTTTCTTTTAAATATCGATAAGCATATGCAATATGTATACATGTAACTTTTAATATATTTTAATCTTCCCGCCAGTCATTCCTCATTTCACATATACACACACAAAGCACCGTTCTGCACTTTTACAAATTTTATTTTTACATGCATCAAAGCTCAAAACATTAAAATATTAGTAATTTTTTTAACAGTAAAATTTTGCACAAAGAAAAAAAGAAAAATACACATAATATTTAATTGCTAAATATTTAATAAATTAGATTAAATTAAAATAAGAATAAGAATAATAATATGCGAAAATAATAAATATTCTGCAAAAATGAAACATTTTTACTTTCTCTTACCCATAGAGTCGAGAAAGTACTGTTTTAGGGTCAAATTTTGGAACGTGAGTTTTTGTTATATGTACATGTTCTGAGGTCCCCCGAATACGAAAATAATGTTTTTAGCGAATGGTCTGTGTGTCTGTTATCAGCATATCTCAAGAACAAATAGTAGCAGAAATTCCAAACTCGGTATTCTAAATGTGTATCATATAGGGATGATACAGTAAGTTTTCCGTTAAGATGAAGCAAATGGTTCGTGTACAGGGACACTTAAAAGTATTCAAATACATTACGTCTATGGGGGAAATTGCAGGTAAGTAGAGTTTAATATCTATAGACTGCACAATCTATAGACTACACAATATAGACTGCACAAATGAAACGAATATATATATTGTGTAATAGAAATAGTCAACTGAAAAAAAAAAAAAAAAAAATTGTGTATGTGGGAGCCTCGCCTCCCCCCCCCCCCTGGGGGGAAAGTCCTCCCCTCAAAGGGAGTAAATTTTCATGATGGGTATCTTTCAAAAGAGCTCGCCAATACCTTTAAAACGAATGGTTGAACCATTGATCTGCGATAATTTAAAATAGAGTTATCAATTTTTTGCATTTTAACAAAAAGAAAAAAAAAAATTTGCCTTTCTTTCCTTCTGTTATTTTTTTTTTTTTTTTTTTTTTTTTTTAATGTAATATTGAGAATAAATTCAACTTTTTTTTTTTTTAATGTGTTATACTACTTCTCTAATATGGAAATCGTCTGCATTATCATAAAAGATAATTTTTGTAAATAATAATTTTAATAATTTTTTTCTATTATTATTTTTATTTTAACAGAAATATTTTTTAATAACCGAATTAAATTCTATATAAATGTCGGTGCATTAATAAAGCGGGGGTTGAGGGGGGTTGTAGCCCCCCTCACACAGAACGAATTATCATATAAAACTCTTCCGAAGCCTAATTTGAATTGTTTAACATAGGTTTACATAACAGTACTCGTTATCTTACTTCTTAATCTCCAACCTGTATTTATACGAGGGTTGCTATTTATATTTCTGGCCTTGGCAACAGTAAGTGTTGCTAGGCGACCGCAGACGATTTTAATCGAAAGTTTGATATTTTTAAACGTAAATTCAGCAGACGATTTACCATTATAGCTTTATTTGTGTTGTTGACAGTAAATTGAAAAGTTCTTCTCTTTCAACAAATGGAATTGAATCGTGAAAATTTTCGTGCGATTATTTTTCATAACTTTCGACGTGGATTGTCAAGACAAGAGTGCTTCGATGAACTTAATTCTTTATACAGCGATAAAGCACCATCCTACAGCACTGTAAAAAATTGGTATAACGAATTTAATCGTGGTCGATGTTCGATCCAGGACGAATCCCGTGCAGGTCGTCCAAAATCCGTTGTTGTGCCAGAAAAGATCGATGCTGTGCGTGAACTGATAAAGCAAGATCGTCATGTGACATACCGTGAGATTGAGGCATCTTTGGACATTAGTATGACTAGCATCAATAAAATATTGCATGAACATTTGAGCGTAAAAAAAATTTGTTCGCGTTGGATCCCGCATAATCTGACAAACGCTCAAAAAAAGGCTCGTGTCGATTGGTGCAAGGAAATGTTGGAAAAATACGTTCAAGGTACATCAAAGGCTGTGTATAACATCTACACAGGTGACGAATCATGGATCTATGCATATGAGCCGGAAACAAAACAGCAATCAACTGTATGGGTCTTCCAAGGCGAGGCAAAACCAACAAAAGTTGTTCGAGGAAGAAGCACATCGAAACAAATGATTGCCTGTTTCTTCGGCATTAACGGTCATGTGGCAACAGTGGCGTTAGAGCAACGCAGGACGGTCAATTCTGAATGGTACACGACCATTTGTTTGCCAGAAGTCATCGGAGAAATTCGAAAAAAGCAGAAGAACAGGCGAATCATTCTTCATCATGACAATGCGAGCTCTCACACATCGACTCAAACAAATGCATTTCTGACTGAGCGAAAGATCGAACTGATGGGTCATCCACCGTACAGCCCTGATTTGGCACCCAATGACTTCTTCTTATTCCCACACATCAAAAATAAATTACGTGGACAACGATTTTCGACCCCCGAAGAAGCGGTTGATGCATTCAAAACGCATGTTTTGGAGTTACCTCAATCGGACTGGAAAAAGTGCTTTGAAAATTGGTTCAAACGC
Source organism: Salticus scenicus (assembly GCA_963930645.1). Classification (NCBI taxonomy): domain Eukaryota; kingdom Metazoa; phylum Arthropoda; class Arachnida; order Araneae; family Salticidae; genus Salticus; species Salticus scenicus. The sequence goes on from OZ005660.1 coordinate 94,376,344, forward strand.
ATGCAAAAGTGTATTGATCATCATGGAGAATATTTTGAAAAACAATAAAACCAATTTCGATCCTACATATTTGTTTTTTCATTATTAGGCCAGAAATATAAATAGCAACCCTCGTAGTTTTGAATTTCAGGGTAAGAGAAAGTCGTGTGAGTTACACACCAGATTATTAATAATATTTTTATTATATGTAAAATATAATAGTATGCAATTAATATTTTTTGAAATACATTTTTAAAAATCCCTAAATGAAAAGGTTCAAAACTTTCAAACGAAGATAATAAATAAAAAACTACAATAAATAAATAAAATATAAATATAAATATAAATGTGAATATAAGTAAGTAGGTAAGTAAACATTATGTCAGACAGAATTTAGTTTAGTATGGAGAACTATTAATTTTAGTCTCTAACATTTTTATTTTTTATCTCATTTTTTGACCGTAATACTGGTCCCCGTACTTTTTAACTGACTGAAATGAATTAAAATGAAGTGTTGCCACCAAAATTTCATACTTTAGTTAATTTATAAAAAATCTAATGGCCGTTAAAAAAAAAAAAAAAAAAAAAAAAAAAAAAAAAAAAAATGATTGCACCCCTGGATTCAGAAAAATCGCCCTTTTCATTTGGTACCAAATTTGTAACGATAGGACTGATGTATCTTTTTTGTTTCGCGCAAAAATGGTCTACAAAAACTGGCGGCGACGTTTTTACCCAGATTGAAACTAATAGTCTTCCTTGTCCTTAAAAAAAAAAACTTTTTTTAAATATCAGTAGGTATTAGCAAAAATCCAAAATTCAAATTTTCATAAAATACTAGCGAGCTTCGCCCGCTAGCGGGTCAGTATTTTCAAATGAATCACTAAAATTAATGAATCACTAACAGTAACTTTTAGTGTTAAAAAAAAAAAAAAAAAAAAAAAAAATCATTTCTGATTGGGTAAAAAGTCGGTCCGGGTCCAAATGAAATTTGATTTCTCAAATCAAATTTTTATTCTTAAGAAAAGAAAATTTAAAAAATCATTTCTCATCAGGTACAAAGTCGGACTGGGTCCTCACTGTCTACGGCAGCGCAGTCCCGTGCGCGCTGCGCGCGTTTAAGTTAAGGAATACACGCACTGCGCGCGCGTATTCCTTCCCTGACCCTTCGTGCCCCCTAAAAAAATCATTTCTGATCGTGTAAAAACTCACACCGTGTCCCCACTGCCTTCGGCAGCGCAGACCCATGCGCGCTGCGCGCGCACGTGTGAAGGTATACGCGCGCTACGCGCACATATTCCTTCTCAAGTCAAATTTTTTTCTTAAGAAAAGAAATTGAAAAAAAAATCATTTCTCATCGGTTAAAAAGTCGGAACAGGTCCCCACTGTCTTCGGCAGCGCTGTCCCGTGAGCGCGGTGCACGCCTATATCTTCCCCACCCTTTCAGCCCTTCCTAATTAACCTACATATATCAATTTTGAACGGTCAAACTGAATTAGCTGAGATGCAAAAGAAAACCTAATCAGGTTACCTCAAAACGTGTAAATCTGGTGAAAACTTTCGATAATATAAAAAAACTTTAAAATATCTTTCGAATGATGTATTAAAAATAATTTAATCATAATTAGAAATTGAACTATTGAAATTTGAAAATATTACAGCGCCATCTGGCGGTAGAAATTTCTGTAATCTACTGTTCGATTCCAAATCAGCAAAGCTATCAAATGATGTATTACTTATGAAATTATTTTAATTAGTAGCTGAGATACAAAAGAAAACCGATTCAGGAGACCTCAAAACGTGAAAATGAAGCGAAATCTTGAATCCCACTTTCGATAATATAAAAGTACTTTAAAATATCTTTCGAAAGATGTATTAAAAATAATTTAATCATAGTTAGAATTTGAAATACGCGTATGAGAATAAAATTTAATTTGCAATTAAATTGTACATTTTTTATTTATTTTGGAAACCCGGTGAAATTTTAACTGCTACTTCGTCTTGTGATGTTAAAAGTGTGTAGCAAGTTTGAAATAATTTTGAATAAAATTGAAGCATTTTGAAATTTGCAATTTTTATTTCCAGTACAAAATCAGTAAAGCAGGAAGTAAAATCTATTTATTCTTTCGCCCGGCGCCATGGTAACCGAAATACGTCTATTGCGAAATTAATAAAACTCTTGTGATTTGTTGACACCTTTTTTTTCATACTTTAGTTAATTTTAAAAAATCTAATTGCCCTATCGATAAGCTGTTTAAACCGTCGGATTCAGAAAAATCGGATCTTTCATTTGATACCTTATTTGTAACGATACGACTGATATTTCTAATTTATTTTCCACTTTTTCCGTAAAAATGTCGCTTTTTAAGCATTTAATCATGAATTCTGGGTCATTTTTCGGTAGACAAGGGTGGACGTTTTAATTAATATCTCCGCTAATTAGGGTCGCATCGCTTAGCGAATTATCGCGATGTCGAGATGAAGAAATTCTGCGTCTGTTGACACCGGTTTCGAAGCGATGCGACCATTAGCGCCGGAGCTTTAGCGGTCACAAGGCATTTCTCACAGACAGACAGACAGACAGACAGAAAGACAGACAGAAAGACAGACAGACAGACAGACAGAAAGACAGATGCGCACAGATTTTAATAATATAAGGAGATTCAAAAACACATGTGAATATTGAGCATAAAATATAATCAATAGGTAAAATTGTTTCTATACACACTTACATTATGTATAATAATAATAATAATAATAATAACAAGAAGAATAAGATCCACTCTTAAACTTGGGAGGGGAAAATATAACTGTTTATTTATTTATTTACATTTAAGTATATATATATATATATATATATATATATATATTGAGTTTCCGAATTTTCGTAACTCAAATTAATCTCAATTTTTAATCAAAATTTAAATTTAAATTATCACTTTTAGGTTAATTATTAAAAATCAAACAGTTCACTCAACTTTATCGTTCAGTTGACAAAAACATTTCCAAAAATAAATTAATCGTTCAGTTATTTAATACGATTCCAAAATTAACTGAGACTTTAACTGTTTACAGCCACATGTTTGTTTAGTGATCAAGCTACTTATACTAGTTTTTCATGTGTAATCTAAGTTAAACTATATTTTTATTAATTATTACTAGTAATTCATTTAACTATTATTATTAGTATTTCAATTAATAATTTTGAAATTGCTGCTTAAATTTAAATAAGTTTGATTTTCATTTGGTTTTTCGCATATTATTCTTTCAGTTTAAACTTTTTTCTCTTTTTTTTTTTTTTTTTTTTGGGGGGGGGGCGTTATTGGGTATAGCTTGTTGTAAATGTTCAGCAATTTGCATACAACAAGACAGAAATAACACCTATTTTACATGCAATATTCATTCTATACCCTTGAAAACGTAATGAATTTGCATGTTTCAATTCAAAGTTGCTTGATCTTGATATTCGTAATCTTTTTTTGTATATTTTTTGTTTCAACTTATTCAATGTTTCTTGTTTTCATCTATTCAATGTTTGAAAAGGTTTTCAATATATATATATATATTTCGGGTTAAGTGATCAAAGTATTAGATAATAATCTATTAAATACCTTCAATTAGAAATACAAAAACAATTTTCCAAAATTTAAAATAGAAATTTTAATTGATGCTTAAAAAATTTTCAAGTGAACTGAAGAATTAAACTTTTTCATAAAATTAAAAGAAAATTTTAATGCTTAATTAAAATAATAATAATAATAATAAATAAATAAATAAATAAATAAATAAACTGCACTTTTTGCATAAACACATTTTTAAAAGTAATAAATATTATAAAACATGCAGTGGTGATATATAACATTATTATAAATCTAAAAAAAAAAAAAAATTATCTATTATTGTTATTATTATTATTATTTTAATAATCATAAATTTAGTGTATATCATATTTCTATATTAATATTATTCGTTGTACATGTCTATATCAATATAGCTAAAAAAAAGTTATCCAATTGGTAAAATAATAATAATTATTATATTAATAATAATAATAATAAAAACAATAACCTATTGTTATTTTTTAAGTGTATATTAAAAGATAAAAATGTTTTTATTATAAAATCAATGAAAGCTTTCTTTAAAAAATATATTATATTTAATTACACATAAAATAATTACATGATATATATTTTTTTAAAAATCTGAGGTCAGTTTTATTATTTTTTAATCTGTAACTTATCATAAATTTAATTAAAACTATTTTAATTCTCAACAAATTTTCTATATTTTTCTGAAGAAAAAAAACATGTAAAAAAAAAAAAAAAAATGTTCATTTATATATTCTAATGCTATTCAAATAATTCAAAATATTATTGAATATTTAAAATTTTAGAATAATTAAATTTTCAGAAACATTAATTGTCAGAGCAAATAACAATAATTCTCAGAATATATTTTAACAAATAAAAATAAATTAAGATATTGTAATGCATTAAAAATACAAATAGTTTTTATTCAAATTTACTTAAATCAAATTGCAATATTTTAAATTTCAATTTAAACCATTATAAATTAATAAAAATGTTTTAAATTTAAAAATTACTAACTATATGTACTGTACATATTATAAAGAACGTTACATTAAATCTTATTCAATTTTATTTATTAGTATGTTTTTAGTATGTTTTTGTATATTTATTAGTATTATTTATTAGTATGTATTGCTGTTTTTCACCTTGAATATGCCAGGTTTTTCGCTATACAAAGCTAAACTGTTCAAGGGATCGATATGAAAATTGGTACACTTATTAATCAGGACAACGTCCAGCAAATCCCGTTATTTTTAGCTCAATCGGATAATTGTTTCAAAATATATCGAAGAAAAACCTCATTTTAAATTTAAAATTATCAGAAAGGAAAACACGTTAATGTCCCCCCCCCCCCCCAAAAAAAAAAAATAATAATAATAATAAATAAATAAAATAAAACAAAATAAAATAAATAAATAAAATAAAATAAAATAAAATAAATAAATAATATGTTTTTTTTTTCTCTGATATAAAAGGAAATAAATTTACTTGCACGTAAATAAAAACATATTTTTCTTTTTATGTCGAAAATAATGAACACGTGACATTTTTCTTTTATTTAAGTTGAGAAATAAGACAATTATTCCATCATTGTATGTAATATAAAGACTTTTGCAGATTTAAAAGTTAACTGTTAATATTGAATTGACTAGTCTAGTCAAATAATTGAGTCAAGCAAAAGTCTCCTGTTTCTGAGAGCAAAATTCAAACCGTTCAAAAATTAAATTAAAAACACACACATACCATAAAGTGTTCAAATTATTGTTATTATTTTACATGCATCATGAATAACACGTGTCATTTTCTTTAACGGAGGCTTTTTGTAGAAGATCGGATACAATATCATGGAGAAAAACGTTCTTAGAGTTAAATAAATAAATAAATTTTAATTTTATTTATTTGGTTTATTTGTTGGTGGGAAATTTTAATGTAGATTTTAATTTAGAAAGCGGCAAAGAATTCATCGGAATATTACTTACAAACTTTGAATAAACACCATAAAATGCAATAAACTTGCAACAGTTGTTTCGGGTCGAAAAAACACACGACCCTTCATCAGGCGAATAAAGTAAGAACGAGTGCTGCAGTCAAAGCGACAACACTGACTGCAGCACTCGTACTTACTTTATTCGCCTGATGAAGGGTCGTGTGTTTTTTCGACCCGAAACAATTGTTGCGAGTTTATTGCATTTTATGGTGTTTATTCAAAGTTTGTAAGTAATATTTTTTACAACGCCAGTTTTGTGGTGCTTTTTTATTCAATTCATCGGAATATTAAAAATTATAGACTTTGATTTATGAATTTAGTCCAAAACATTATAGGACAGGAGTCTGTACGGCAATAAACGCAATCCTTTCCAATAAAGCTAAGCGAGCGGGTTTATACGAGTGTGTTACTGTTATCACATGCCTTTGTATGGAAGAGTAGACATATATATATATATATATATATGTGTGTGTGTGTGTGTGTGTGTGTGCGTGTGTGTGTGTGTGTGTGTGTGTGTGTGTGTGTGTGTGTGTGTGTGTGTGTGTGTGTGTGTGTATGTTTATTTCTACTACTTCAGTTTGGAGTCGGTTACATGTGGACTTAAAAATAAAAATAATTATTCCATTTTTCAATTCTGGTTGAGTTAATGTATAATCTAATTTTCTTTTTTACTTTGTTTTGTTGCAATATAGAAACTTGAGTTGTATATTGCTTGAATTAGCTATACAGCGATCAGAAATCTTGCTTATGCTGACAGAGATGCAAGTTTCCTGATGAATGATCATTTCTGGTTTTCAGCATTTAAAATTCTATTTTTCATTTCATGAATTCTCTTTTCTTTTAACAGATCCTTTTGGTTATTTCCATTTCTATTATTTGATAAATGTTTATATTGGATTAATTGATTATGCAAATTATCTCATCGTTAGGCTTATGATTTATGTGTGTCATTTCTCTTCTGCCTAAGTACTTACTTTAATATGTTTTTACTATTCAGTGTAATTAAATTAAATTATCACCGTGACTATAATATTATTCGAAATAAATCTTATTTAAAATTTAATTATATGTTGGTATTTTCATCTTTCTTTCATTTGCTGAGTGTTGTAAAGGAATTAAATTATTCATATTATATATATATATATATATATATATATATATTCTCTTCTGCGTAAGTACTTTAACTTGTTTTTACTTATCATTGGTACTCAAATTAAATTATCACCGTGACAATAATTTTATTCGAAATAAATCGCATTTAAAATTTAATTATAGCTTGGTATTTTCATCTATCTTTTTCTTTCTGAGTGTTACAAAGGTATTAAATTATTCAAATTACACACACACACACACATATACATATATATATATTAATGCAGTCAAACCTTGTTAAGGGGAACCAAAAAAAAAAAAAAAAAAATGTTCATGTTAACAGTAGTTCATGATGTCAGTAACTAATCTTTTCTGTACACTGATCTTCATTTTGACGGGGATTGTGGAAACAGTTTATGTTAAAAATAATTCACGTGCGGTCAAGCATGTTCCCGTTAACGAGGTTAGACTGTATACAAAATAATCCTTCCTTACTAAATTAAATTCTGTCTCTGACAGATTTTTATTTTTATTTATTTTTATTTTTTACTTATTTATTTATTTAGAATTAAAATCTTGAAATTTGGTTCAGTTGTGCAAATATTATTCTGAAAATCTAAAATTTGCACCCATACATGTATTTAGTTTTAGTACCAAAAAAAAAAAAAAAAAAAAAATCTCATAATTATTATATATTTAAAAACAAAATTACTACATGTTCCAAAGAAATGTACATTAATGCATGAAAATGATAAATACTGCCCCTATTTTACATAAAATATTTATATCAATTAACAAATATTATTAAACAGTTATTGAATTTCTACTTATATACTTAGAAAAACCTTATTGTTTAAAAAAACATGAAAAAATATAAGCGAAATATAAAATTATTATTAAATACCAGTACATATTACTAGCAACATTTCCCCAAAACTGCCCAAAACGGAAGTCAGTATAATAAACTTGAAAATATTATACGCAATAAATAAAAACACGCATCATACATACACACACGCAGCATATATGATTAGGCAAAAAACATCTTAACTTATGTTAAAAAAAAAAAAAAAATACATAAACGAAATTAATGAATATTTATAAAAGTGCTCGGTAAATAAAAAATAATAAAGAAAGAAATCCAAAGAAATAAAGAAATGGACAGTTTTAAATTTAAGAAATATATACATTTATCATGTGTTTAAATTTTGAACATTTTAAATATTTAATGTTATCATTCTGAAAAGTAAATTTTTAATTATAACATATCTGATACAAATTTGTATGAAAATCAAATTTTACCATTTACTTTAATAATATCTGTAAACATGTGGAAATAGTCTCGAGATTGATGTTCATCATGGGTTCGGTCACCACCTGGTCTTCCAACATACCATAAAACTTTCGCAAAAATGTATGATGCAATAATTATTACGAAAATAATAACCAGAGGAACCTCAAAACAATAATTAACAAAAATAACAGAACTCATTGCAAACATAAAACCAAATGCCATCCAGAGCCATTTATAAATATCTTCTTTCATATATTTTGTTATATCTTCCAGTTCACTATTATCAGCATACTCTTCTTCGACGGTTTCATACGTCGTGATTTCGAATTCCAGTTTCAAAATATCGTTTGGCATAAAACGAGCTTTGTTTAATCCGCAACACCCATACGACAAATCGCTTTTTCGCATGCGTAACAGTGTTTCTTGATTATAATCAGGTTTAAAACGTATTTCCTTAGAAGCATAGAAGGGGTACATATTAAAATTATCAACTATAGTCAAACGGACATCTACTGATTGGATCTCTTTCTTGTAATCTTTTCTCAATAAACTAATTTCTATATATTTACAATATCCTGGTAGCAAAGCATCCTCTATGTACCTTACATTAAAAGCCCAGTTACAGTCAGTTGATTCGCAGTAATAAGATGGACTTTCATAAATACCATCACGCATTCGCCAGAAAAATTTATCAATTTGCCGAGAAAAGGCAAATTTTTTAGATTTAAAACGACTGCGGCCGGCGGTTCCCATCTGAAAAAATTTGTGATTCCAATGTATGTAAATTCAGATTTATCGACTAATCCAATAATTTGACTCAAACAAATTCTCCTTGATAACAAAGTAACAACATTTGCGAAACTACAGTTCACTCAAGGAAAAATATCTTTATTCTAACGGCGATACTTATTTGGTCTGGTCACTAGTTGTTTATGTAACAGTTTGGCGGCTAAAATTTCAGGGTTGCAAAGTTAAACAAGCTAAAAAAAAAAAAAAAAAAAAAAAAAGCTGAGTTGTGAAATGTAGCTTCGTCATAACAGATGGGTTTCAACTAAATTTCAAATTGCATCATACACACATATACACATCTATGTTTTCTCCCTCGCTGAAATGGTATTTTAGATTTAAATTTTCTGAAAAACAACGAAATTCAAAATATATATTATTTAAAAAAATTACGTTTGACAAAAGAGTTCCAATTTTCTCTTGCTTTAAATATGTATATGATATTTCTCTTAATAAATAAATAATAATAAAAAGAAACTGATTCATTGAATTTTAATTCTATTTTCTTTGGTATGTTGAAAGTTATAAATTCGACATGAGAAAATGATTTCAAAATAATTAAATTACATAGTATAAATCTGTTCTCTAATTTAATTTTCATATAGGAAATGCAATTAGCAGAATGAAATCATATTCCCTCATTTTCTTTTTCAAAGTTTCTTTCAGAATGTCTTTTATTATTATTATTATTATTATTATTTTTTTTTTTTTATTTACTTTCCGATTATACATATGTAAGGAAAGTATTGTAACGATGACAAAAATTCGACTTTTCGATTTTGGTGTATCTATGAGTTTTGAGGTCCTCAGAGTTTATTTTCCCTAATTTTACTGTGATGTACGTATGTGCGTGAGTGAACATGATAGCGTCTAAACGCGTTGTTCGAATGAGTTGAAAGTTGTTACGTATTAAAGTCACCGTAGCACGAACCCTATTAATTTTTTTCTTATAGTATTTTCTTCTGACTTATTTAAATGACTTTTCCAGCTTGTAAGTTTGTTTCATCATCACCAATTTCAGCCTTTATCAATCCACTGCAGGACGAAGGCCTTTTTCATGTGATTCCAGTCTGTCCCGTTTTCAGCAGTTAAACTCTTTTAAACCTCGCAATATCATTTCTACAACTTTGGTCTCTTCCTTAGTCTTTTCTTTTCTCATTTTTCGGTATCCAAAATAAGACTTTGGTTATTCATTTGTCATCGTTTCTTCTGCCAAGGTGCCCAGTCGAGCTCCATTTTAACATCTTAATTATACAAATGACATGAGTTATTCAGTCAAAATTTAACAACAACAATAATAATAAATCGCAGGATTTCATTTATTTTCATTTTATTTTATTAACAATTAACCTTTTCTGTATTAAACAGAAAAAAGTATTGGAACTGTAAAAAAAATTTCGACTTTCGGTTTTCGCATGGACATGAATGCTTTTTAAAAAACTGAAAACGGTCTTTTTTTAATATATATATATGTTACCGTGAAAGACCGAAATTGGAGAATGTCGACTTTCACCGGTGAATGTCAACAAACACCAAATACGTCGGTGAAAGATCGAATATTTCATTACATTCTTGTACATTCGGACCCTCACCGGTGTATGTCGACAATCACAGATATGCTCTGGTGGAGGTCGAAAAGAGAGGAGCAGACAAAGAGGCGACTGGCTGTTTCCCGCCAAATCCTTTGTTCTGCTTGGAGTCAGTCAGCTTTGTCAGTCTTATGCAAGGTTTGATGGTGAGAGCAACGTTTTCTTAATTTTTTTTTTCCGATACCATAATTTATACAGAATGGATACTGCAGTGAATCGTGATCTTTTTCTTGAAAAGTTAAATGCATTAATTGCGGGTAAACGAGAAGACAATTGTTTTTATTTTTCTCAAGAAAAGTACTCTAAAATACTTTCTGAAGTGGTTTCTGCTAAAACTAAGTGCAACACACCTTTGGATTACAGACGTTTAAAACGTTCTGACGTTTTAAAAATTAATGATGAAGAGAATTTAATTGTACCATTAAAACCAGGAGAAACGAATATACAGTATTATGTTACCAATGAGGAATTTTTCAGTATACTATATGAAACTCACACCAGAATAGGCCACGGAGGAAGAACACGTATGCTTAAAGAGTTGCAAAATAAATACAAAAATATTACATATGAAGTTGTAATGTTGTATTTAAATTTATGCAAACAGTGTCAAATGAAACACAGTGCACCTAGGAAAGGTATTGTTGTGAAACCAATGATCAGTTCTGAGTTAAACTCAAGATGTCGAGTTGATCTGATAGATCTGCAGTCAAACAGAGATGGCGAATATACAGTCGGCTGCAAAATTATTCGAGCACTAGCAATAATCCTTGCCAAAAAAAAGTACACTTAATACAGCTTTGTTAAATAAATCCTTGTCGAGTCATGTTCTTAATCAGTCTAAGAACATGATTCGGCAAGGATTTATTTAGCAAAACAGTCTTAAGTGTACTTTTTAAATATAGGAATTATTGGCTAGTGCTCGAATAATTTTGCAGCCGACTGTAAGTTCATAATGGTGTATCAAGATCATTTAACTAAGTTTTTCCAGCTAGCTACGACCTTTGAAAACTAAGAGGGCGGAAGAAGTAGCGTATCACGTTCTTCCAATATTTTTAACATTTGGTGCTCCAGCAATATTGCAATCAGATAATGGTAGAGAATTCAGTAATCAAGTCATATCCGAAATATGCGCTATGTGGAAAGATGTTAAGATAGTTCATAGAAAGCCTCGGCATAGTCAAACACAAGGCTCAGTTGAAAGGGCCAATCAGGATATAGAGAATGTGCTAACTGCATGGATGAACAATAACCATACAAATAAATGGTCAGAAGGTTTACCCTTTGTCCAATTTGCCAAGAACACTACATACCACGAAGGAATACGCCAAAGTCCTTATGAAGCCATGTTTGGCATTAAAGCGAAAAGAGGCATAGCATCGTCTGTTTTGCCTAGCGAACAAATCGCAAATATCGAAACCGAAGAACAACTTGAAGAAATTGCCAATACTTTTGAAACCGAAGAACAGCTTGAAGAAACTGGTAATATTTCTGAAAAAAATTTGAGTGGTGGTCATACCGAAAACCATATTCCAAAGAAAAATATTGAAGAGGACTTTCAATCTACCACGTCTTCACATCAAGTTCTGACTGAAAAACACGAGTTAATTTCTATAAAAAGAGCGGCCGCGAAAGATAATCTTCTACTGCAAGCAACAAAAATGTTACGAACCTCACAAAAACAATTTCCTCCTGCTCAAATTGGTGATACTGTACGAATACAAGTCCCTGATGTCGACCGTAGTCGTACAGATAACCGAAATGTGTTAGCGGTTGTTGTTGGAATAGAAGACTCCGACTTCTATAAACTTGTAAATGAAAATGGTACCCTGAAGCAGCTTTACACACGTAATCAGTTCGTAATTTGTAAAGAAAAGTTACTTTCTATTGATGAGATTCATTTTCAAGAAATTTCGCTGAGAGAAGCAGCTGCAGCTAATTCGAGAAGCGGTGGGCAAGGCTATAAACGCTGTCATTGCAAAAAGAAGTGTTCCACAAATAAATGCAGTTGTAAAAGCAAGGGCCTCTTGTGCAATTCAAAGTGTCATAATAGTTTCAGTTGTTGCAATAAATAAGATTTGAATCACATAATTTAGTAAGTTTTTTATTACTATTATTTTAATTTCTCATTTAGAACGTACTGTATAATTAAGTAAGTTTTTAACTTCTATTATTTTCCTTTCTCATTTTGAATGTACTGCATAAATAAGTAAGTTTTTAACTTCTATTATTTTCCTTTCTCATTTTGAATGTACTGTGTGTTTTCAGTTCTTAGTCATTCCTCTCAGAAAGAAAGGCGAAAAATTTATCGCGACTGAATTACGGAGAAGAAAATATACATCTCGGACCTGTTCAACATTCACCATTAGTGCATGGTGAATGTCGACATTTACTGGTGTAAGTCAGAAATAAGGGTATTTAGCAAATATTTCGGACATACACCAAGCAACTATGTGTTTGTTGACATTCACCGGTGAAAGTCGACATTCTCCAGATTTCGGTGTTTCACCGTAACATATATATATATATATATATGTGTACGTCTTTTTGTGAGCATGTATGTGTGCGAGCAAACTTTAGCGGCAGCTATTACGTAATGTTTTAATTTATTTGTATAGATTTATGAAAAGAAGGTATTGGATTTATAAAAAATTCTTTTAATCGTATTTTATTAACGTATTCTATATAAAATAATAATAATAATACTAACGATAATAAAATATTCGATTCGTAAAAATTTTCGGCTTCCAGTTTATGATGGACTTGAATATTTTAAAGTCTTGAACATACGATCTGACTATTTCTTTTTTTTTTTTTTTTAAATGTGTGTCTTTTTGTGTGCGAAATCAATTATATGACAACTCTTACGTAATGTTTTTATTTTCTAGTAATATAAGAAAGTATTAGATTTATAAAAATATCTTTTTATTTTATTTTATTTCATTTATTTTTTTTTAATTCATAAAAATTTTCGACGCCGAGTTTTTTATGATCTTGAATATATTTAAAGTCCTGAGCACGATCTAACTATCTCTCTTTTTTTTTTTTAATGTAAATGTCTTTTTATGTGTCGGGATACGTGCGAAAACAATTTTGTGGTAACTCTTACGTACTGTTTTATTTTCTTGTATATTATAAGAAGAAAGTATTAGATTCATAAAAATAGCTTTTTTTTTTTTTTTTTTTTTTTTTATTAACTTAAAAAAAAAAAAAGTTGGATTTGTAAAAAATTTTAAGTTTCAGTTTTTGATGGACTTGAATATATTTAAATTCCTGAATACGATCTGATTATTTCTTTCTTTCTTTCTTTTCTTTTTCTTTTTTTTTTTTATGTATGTCTTTTTGTGTGCCAGGATGTGTGCGAAAACAATTTTGTGGCAACTCTTACGTACTGTTTTATTTTCTTGTATTTTATAAGAAGAAAGTATTGCATTCACAAAGCTTTTTTATTTTATTTTATTAACTTAAAAGAAAAAAAAAAATGGATTCGTAAAAATTTTCAAGTTTCAGTCTTTGATGGACTTGAATATATTTAAGGTCCTGAATACGATCTGACTATTTCTTTTTTTTAAATGTATGTCTTCTTGTGTGCCAGGATGTGTGCGAAAACAATTTTGTGGTAACCCTTACGTACTGTTTTTATTTTCATGCATATCATAAGAAGATACTATTAGATTTATAAAAATATCTTTTTTATTTATTTTATTAACTTCTGTACACACACACACACACACACACACATATATACAGGGTGGCCATAATAAAACTGCAAGTGTTCAAGGGGTGCTGGAGAGAAAACTACTGGATATATTCCAGTGAAATTTGGTATCTACACGTTTCAGAACATGCGCAAATCAAATATGAAGAAAAAAAATTGCCATTTTCACCCGATAGATGGCACTGTACCGTATTTTAACGCGCACCGGTGACATATACAACTTCCAAAACCTATAGACAGAGCATAATGACAATCTAGAGGCATATAAACAATATAAAATATCACTTACATTACAGTTTATCAAAATTCCATACAATGCACTTCAGTAATTACATTTTTACAGTATCATGTAATCAAAAATTAACGTAAATTAAGATCACAAATTAAACAATCCATAAATTTTGATAAACTGTAATTGATGTTTTATATTGGTTATATGTCTCATAGAATGTCATTATGCTCTGTCGATCGGTTTTGGAAGTTGTATAAGCCACCGGTGAGCGTTGAAATACGGTACAGCGCCATCTATCTGGTGAAAATGGCGATTTTTTTTTTTTTTTTTTTTTTTTTTTTTTTTTGCATATTTGATTTGCGCATATTCTGAAACGTCTAGATACCAAATTTCACTGGAATATTCCTAGTAGTTTTCTCTCCAGCACCTCTTGAACACTTGCAGTTTAATTATGGCCACCCTGTATATATATAAATGCTGGATTCGTAAAAATTTTTAACTTCCAGTGTTTGATGGACTTGAACGGATTTAAAGTCCTGGATAAGATTTGATTCTTTCTTTTCTTTCTTTTTCTTTTTTTTTTCTTTTTTTTTTTTTTTTTTTTTTTATGAATGTCTTTTTGTGTGCCGGGATGTGTGCGAAAACAATTTTGTGGAAACGCTTACGTACTGTTTTTATTTTCTTGTATAATTAGATAGCATTAGATATATATATATATATTTTTTTTTTTTTTTTTTTTTTTTTTTTTAAGGTGCCGAACTCGTTTGGACCACTTTTAAAATGCCCTATGTCTATGTATAGTATGTAAGAAAAAAAAAAAAAAAAAAAAAGAAAAGAAAAAAATTCGTAAAGCTCTTGTTTAAGAACTAATGTACGTAATTTCATGAAAATTTATATTTAGTTGACTCTTCAACTTATAGTGCATATCGCTCAACAGAGAGCGTTGCCGTTCATGTTTCCATAGCCTTTAATACGGGAGAATAGAACAAAATTCCGTATAGATGTACGCAATGAGGATTCTTTTTCACCAGTGATTGTAAAACTGAAAATGTTTGTTTATAATAGTAAAAGCCAATCTGGATAAAATTTTTGAATATGTAGGAAAATTGCTTCCATAATTTTACGTAAATTTTCATTATGAGTATTTTTCAAACGAACTTCTCGATACATTTAAAACGAATGGTTGAATATTTTATGTATAATAACTTTTCTTTGTGTTCCTGTAGAAAAAAACTAAAAGTGCTAGATTCAACAAAATCAATAGGGTTTGTGGTACGGTGACTTATAACTTACGTAGAAACTTTCAGTTCATACGAGCAGAGCGTTTAGATGCTATCGTGTTCACTCACCTGCACTAAGCGACAAAAAAAAAAAAAAAAAAAAAAAGCCGCACTGCAGAAAAAATGACTTATACCTTTTTTATTTGTAATAACTTTAAAATTAATGTTTGAAACAAATAAAACTGTCTTATTTGCATAATAGCAAAGGTATGAAATGATACTTATGTACATTTTCGATTTAATAATTCGCTTTATTGCACTCTACGAAGTATTTTTTAAAAATCTGCATAAAATTTTCTTTTTGAACATAATGTAATAACCATACACTTTGTATTCTATTATGATTTACTAAATGAAATAAACAAGTTATATTTTAATATATGAAATAAAACTATTTATTTGTTAGATCTAAGCAATTTTTTTATTAAAAGTATCTATTCTGCTTTTGGTTAATTCCACCTTTATACGGAATTACAGCTTTAATACACAATGGCATATTTTATACAGTGTTTTAATATAAATCTCATAATTTTCAGTGTGCGAAATATCACAAATAATTTTTTCTAGTTCTGGCAGTGTTATAGGCTGTAAATTTCGAATCCTCTCCAATCTCTCCCGCCCTTTTATAGACGAAACATTTTCGAGCGGATCACGATTAGGACCATTTCGATGTCTGGTAAAGAAGAAATTCTACTATATCCTTTGTGGGATTTAACTCAAAGTGAAAAAAGATATGATTACTTACAGAATTATAGGTTCTCATGGGAATGGATAGGAAATTTTGACAATTTGAAGTGAATAAACTTACCACAGACGCCGTGTAGTAAGGTGCATTATCATCTTGAAATGCTGTTTGCGGAAATGTCCAAGATACCTCCAAAATAGTCGCTCAGGCACCGCTTTTATGAAGATTGTGTTTTATTTCGAGTTTGATCCCTTGAGCATAAAAATTTGCCCGACTGTTTGAAAAGTTATGCACCTCCGTACCATAATGTACGGAGAATGTGTCACTGTTTTAAAAGTGCGATTTTCATTAGGTCGGTCATATTTTCGTTGTCAGATCTGCTTATTTTCTTTATCTCGAAATGAGTTAAACTTGACTAATCAAAGAGAATCAATTCAGCCCAGTAATTAACTAATCATTTTTTAATTTTTTTAGCCATCCGAGGTCTTGCTTTCCTAATTCTCTTCACTAAGAATGGAATTTTTTCAAATTTTCTGTCATTTAAATCTGCTTCGTTTAACCCGTTAGTAGTCGCTAGTTGGTCGATTTGCCGCCCATCTTTTAGTGTTGCCAGATTTTTTTATTCAATAACCACCAAAAATTTTTAGAAGTAGCATTTGATATACATAAAACGCGAATAAAATCGAAGAAACGTGGGTCACATCACTTCTTAAAATTATTGGTGACAGTTAAATAAAAAGTGTGCAATTTTTAATAGGTGGCGCTGTCTATAGCGACTACTAACGGGTTAATAGTTGATGTACTGTAGTTAAAGAAATTATGCTGCTAAACACTTTTTCTGAATCTCTTTTATGTTCTAAATGCAATACAAACCGATTTTATAAGCAATAGCTTTTTAACTTACGGTCATGTCGCTTGGAT
Source organism: Salticus scenicus (assembly GCA_963930645.1). NCBI lineage: Eukaryota > Metazoa > Arthropoda > Arachnida > Araneae > Salticidae > Salticus > Salticus scenicus. The sequence continues at coordinate 94,393,491 of OZ005660.1, forward strand.
GAGCAACATGGCCGCTTGAAACCAAATTTCCAGTTTAAACGGCTAAAAATTTTTATATCTTGCTAAAAACCCTTTTACCAATATTTCGTTAACATTTAATTATTTTGCCGTCTCACGTATTAAAATATTTTTTGATTTTCTTTCAAAAATTAATACTTTTTGTGGCATGGCTTAGTGTACATACATACATCACCGTGAAAATAGCAAAAATGTACTTAGGGGGCCTCAAAACGTATAGAAACACGAAAATCTCAAAGTTTGATTTTTGTCATGTCTACAATACGTTACTTTCTTTCATAATGCAGTAGATAAAGGATTAAAATACTCCCTGCTAATTAATTTTTACTTTCGTCTGTATAAATAAAAAGAAAGTTTTGGATTTTAGAAACGTTTTACACCTCTGATTTTTGAGGGATTTTGATGTTGTTGGTTTTTGATGGACGTTTTGAAATGTGCTGAATACCATTGGCCATTTTTAGAAATATGTGTCTGTCTATCGGTTACCAAAATTTTGCGGGCACTGTAGCTTACACTGTAAAAAATTTAAGTTTAAGTTTGAACCAAATATTAGTACTACAGTAGCTTCAAATTGCTAGGTTGAACCAAAACTTGGTATAACTATAGCTGCAACCATTGGTGAAACCTTCTCCCATGATTTAGTGCTTCTTGTTGAAACAAAAGCACCAAATTATGGTAAAAATTTTCTGCACTTTGTGGATGTAGCTATTGCAATACCAAGCCTTGGTTTAACGAAGCACCAAATAATAGTATAAGGTTTCACCATCGCATGGTTGCAATTACAAAGGTTCAACCTAGGACAAAATTTTTAACAGTGTACGGAATTCAATTGTATCGGTTTAGACTTTGACTAAAGCAGGTACGGATTACTTATATTTTTTCACTTCTTTATGTGATACTTTTTTTCTTCCTGTCAATGTCTAAAAGGTTTTTCATAATACACACACACACATACATATATAAACCAAAATTAATACCGTAAAAATTCAGAAAGATATCGTCGATACAACGAGCTGAATGCCAGTTGCTCTCAAAAAGAAAGTAAATCGAGAACGGTTTTTATTCTAATTTTATTGTGAATGAACGTACACTATATTGTCAATGTTCATTAAAAGTAAAATCTAGATAAAAACCTTCACTCCCCCCCCCCCTTTTTTTTTCCATTTAAAGAACAATCGAAAATTCATTTTTTTTTTTTTTTTTTTTTTTACATCGATGACAGCTTTTTGAATTTTCACGATACTGTTTGAGAATTTTTGTAAAAATCGCTTTATATATTCGGCTAATTAATTATACAAAAGAAATTTCGAAAACATTTTTTGTTTTCGCAAATATTTTTTTTTTTTTTTTTTTTTGTAGAAATAGTCTTGTTTCATCAAGCAGTTTAAAATTTTTATGTTCCGATTACAATAATGTTGTCCCGACTAGTATGCCAAGTTTTTTTAAACATGGCTTTGCATTGTTTTTTGTCATTCGCTTGTAACTAATTCTAAATATTTATTGACAATTTATTTTTGCAACTGAGTGAAAATAATGCCTGGACCGGGAGTCGAACCCCGGAACTTTGACTTACAAGGTCAAGGCTCTACCAGTTGAGCTATCCAGGTCGACAACTTGTGGGCATTACTCACTCAGACAACCTTTAGGCAGAACAACTGGTCTATCATGTAGATAGCTCGACAGAATAAGCCGCAGATAATGGAAAACACCATGAAACAATGGGAGGAATAAATACATTTATTAATATCACACAATAAACAGATTGGGAAGAAAATCATATTTATTGAAAATTTATTTTTCCAACTGAGTGAAAATAATGCCTGGACCGGGAGTCGAACCGGTCCAGGGGCTCTAGAACGAGCTCATCGAAATGCACTCGTTATCGGAATTTCTCCGATGTGACGTCACATTCCGATAGCCTTTCTTATTTCGCTAGAACGAACTCATCGAATTGCTTTCATTATCGGAATTGTCAGGCGGAATCGTTTTCTGAAATTTCGACTGGTCTTTTCCGAGTGAAATCGTCGTGAGATAAACAAATAACGGTTCCAGTGGCGTCCATCTTGGCATTAGGTGTTATTCAAGAAAATGAAATATATTTAAATCTTAAAAAATAATTAAGTTAAATGAAAATTGTAATATATATATATTGGTAACTAAACTTCTTATTTAAAAAGTATGAAGAATAACATGTCTTAATATTTAAAGTTATTGAAAATTAATTAAATATTATAAAAAAAATATAAATACCCATATATATATATTTTTTGTAATTAAAATTCTTATTAATCATGTCTAATATTAATAGCATATCTATTAAGAATAACAAGTATTAATATTTAAAGTTATTAAAGATTAATTGAGTTTAATGAAAACTGCAATTATATATATATATATATATATAAACTAAAAATCTTATTTAAAGTATGTTTATGAATGATACAAGTACCTGTACATAAAACATTAATAAAGCTTAAAGGAAATTATGATAAATATTTATTTTCCCTGGAACTAAAATTTTTCCTTTTACATTTTATTATAATTGAATTAAGTAAGTTTGAGACACAGCACGTCAATTCTACATTCACTTGCAAAACTTCATTTGTAGCTATATAATAGTATCTATCTCTCATATCTTAGAAAGGGAAAAGTAAGTGAATGTAATTTTTTTAATTTAATAATTGATTTTTACAATCTAAATTAGACATATTATGTAAATTCACTTACAAAATGAAAATTAATTTTAAGACGGTTTTACTTTTTCTTACTTTAACGAAAGATAATTTTTTACTATGCTTAAAGATTTAAAATTACACAGCATATTTTATTGTATATTGTAAATTCTAAAAGAAATTTTAGAAACAGTACATACAAACATGCAAATTAAAAATAATAATAATAATAAAATACTATTAGGTTTGCTTTAACACATGTAAATACAATAAATCAATTATACTAATATATGTACACAAAAATTTTAATTAAGGAAATTTAAACGAAAATGTTAATATTTGTGCATATATGTAATAAAGAAACATTACCATAACTATAAAGTTAATACAGATTAGACAGAAAAAAATATATATATTACCTATATACATCCAAAGCTCCTTACATCCATAGTAAATTCGTCGTTCACTAAATAACAAATGCTAGCAGCTAACACTTCAAGGCAAAAAATCATTTACATTTATTGCCTTAAAATGCTAGCAACTGGCAAAAGGTGAAGTTCGGTAGTAACACGGGTTTGATATTTAGAAAATACATACGGTATTTACAAAAAATAAATGGGGATAAATACTCTTTTCTTATTAAATAAAGCTAAAACGCACATTCACAACCACACAAGCAGAGGCAGCCATCTTTGTTTATCTAAAATATCCAAATGAAATCTCGCGGCGAGGGTGAAATTATCCTTGTCTGTGATTGGTCAACTTAATCCGATTTCGAAAACAGCCCTTTCTCTCTGGGAGAAGTTTCGACTCACCTTTACGAGGAGTTGGTGCTAGGGTATAAAACGCATATCGGGATGATTTTAGTGAAATCTGACGTTTCCGATAATGAAAACTTTCCGCGTCGAGTTTATTCCGATGGGTTCGTTCTAGCAGCCCAGGCATTATTTACACTCAGTTGGAAAAATAAATTTTCAATAAATATGATTTTCTTCCCAATCTGTTGATTGTGTGATATTAATAAATGTAATTCTAAATAGTTCTTTTTATTTATTTATTTATTTATTTATTTTTTTTGTTAGAGAAATCTCCATGAATATACATGCTGTTCTCCTAAAAAAATGAAAAAATAAATAAGTGAAAAAAGCATCATAATCATGTGCTGCTGTATTTACAATGGATTTCTGACATTATGTTTACATAGTGATCCCAAGCGTCATTTTTTTTTTTCTTAAATTATATACAGGTACTCTTAAATTACACTGTTAAAAATTTCAGTTCAAACTTGAAATACTATATGTAGTAAATTTATAAGCAATACCATACTATGGTTCAATCACACTTTTAAGTTTTCTATTTCTTGCGATTGAATTTAGGTACTATACTAAAGTTATACTATAGGTACTATACTAAGTTTTAGAATACTAAAACTTAGAGCTATCAGACATCCACTCAGAAGAGAAATATGAATTAGTAAAATTCCTATTGAAACAAAACTAAGCTTAACCCGGGGGAACGCGCGCATATTGTCTTACGCGGGGACGCGCGGTGGGTCTCTCAGACCCGGCTAGCCATTTCCGTTAAATAATACTACTGAGAATGGCTTTTATCTCATCAAATGCATTTTCTAAGAAAGAACAGACTCTAAGCATACAGAAAAAAAATGAATATTTAAAAATATACTTACAATTTATTCATATTCTTTACATATGTAAGTAGTGTGTTCACTACAGATATTTTTATCACACTTAGCACAACAAATTGCAGATTTTCTGTCTTTTTTACTCGGACAAATATGGCATGTTTTCCTCTGGCCACATTTCTGGCCACATGTCCTATATCGCTTCATTTTGCTCTAAAAATATCGCCACATCACTAAAAAAATTGGGTTGAGATCGGAAAAAACAAACACGCGCGTCGGGCCGGAATGAACCGAAAATCCAATATATCTACAAAACGGAAATTCAGGAATGTGGAAATTCCAACCCCCAGAAAGTGGATGACCTTGAATACAGCTAGCGGGAATCTGGACCAGTTCCGAGAAAAAGGGGTGTTTCTATGAGGGGTTTTTGGAACGAACGGGCCTGTAAAGAGCGTGGTCGAAAATCAGGGTAAACTGCAAATTTTGTGCATCAGCTCATCTACACTGTAAAATATTTGCTTTTCTTGCTGCCAGAAATTCTCTGTAATTTAGGAAAATGCGTTCTGACAACATAATTTTTTCGTAAATTACGCGTATTTTCTCAAATTACAGAGAATTTCTGGCAGCAAAAAAGGCAATTTTTTTTTGCAGTGTAAGGGCCAAGTTAAGACCCTAGAAATTTTAGCCCCTTTTATCAATATCAACGAAACAGAATTAGCGGGCAAAAACGTGTGGTACAGTGCCAGAGTTTTTGAACATAAGCAAGAAGGTCTTCAATTCGATCCCCGTCTCGGTCGAATTTTGATTTTTTAAGATTTTGATTAAAACATAATGCCAATATTTGGTTCAACGTAAAATTACCAAATCATGGTAAAAAAAAAAAAAAAAAACTAAACCATCGGGTGATTGGAACTACTTGAGTACCAAGTTTTGGTTAAAACTAACACCAGATTTTTAACAGTGTACATAGGGTAAGTGCACCAGTGATTGACACTTTTAGAGCAATCTCTGATGCTTTTAATGTTCTAGTCATCAGAAAATATTTTTTAGAAATCTTATGTTAGTACATATGGCATGAAAGACATTCAGAACCACATGTATGTTAAAAAATATATATTTGATAACAATTATTATTATTTTTTTATGAATTTTTATTTGACACCCACTCAATGTTCCAGTAATTAACACTGCCAGTTTTTCATTTTATCAGCAATTGGCCCCCTATGTTCCAGTGTTTGACACTGCTAGTTATTCATTTTATCAGTTATTTGCACCCCATGCTCCAGTTTTTGACACAAAATGTTAAAATGCCTATATGTAAAATATATGATTTTATTAATTTTTTTATTTATTAATTATTGCGAGATAGATGTCAATTACTGGAGCATGCCAACCACTGGAGCACCTACCATATATATATATATTTTCTCGGTGTAAACATTTCAGAGTGAGTAGTTTTGTTTCAAATTTGAAAACATGCCTATCATACTTTTGAAATAATGCATATTTTCATATTGAAAGGTGTTCACTTCACGATTCATTTAAAACATGCTGAACTAAAAGAAATTATTCAATAAAATATCTACACATACAAGAATGAAAATCTGTATTTGGGACATTGGAATTTATGATGGTGGACGCCATTTTTGGGAGTGCATTAATACTCAATTTTTGATCTATTTCAATCCATTTTTGAGGCGTCACTCGTACTCAATAATAAGTACGGGGGATTTTGAAATTTGAGTACATTTGTTACGGAGTTATTTTGAGTATGTGACATATTCAAACTTTACACAATTTTTCTCTCTTTTTTTAGAACTTTTTTCCCCCCTAGTGTACTTACACAAAACTTCAAGTTCATATTCGACCTCTGCTTATTTTATTTTTTTAACCTCTGTGTTTTCAGTTATGATTATCACTATTAAAACTATAACATTATAAAGTAATATATAATACTATAATGACATACTATAGATTAAGGTGTAAGATAACAAATACTTTATATGACCGTACTTTAGACCAGGCCTGTTCAACCCAAAACGTTTAGCGGGCCGTATTGGAAGCCTATTTTACACAGACGCATTGAAAAACGCATGAACAATATACATACAGTATTTTTTTTTTTCCGATGGGACTGTGAGGATTTAAAACAGAAAAATCATAAAATAACTATGAAACAGTCAAAAACTTATTATTATATATAGATAAGTATAACAGTATGAATCAGTTATTGATATGATAATATTTTATTTGTTTCTTTGGCCACTTTAATTGGTATTTTTAAAAAAGTAAGAAACAATTTAATAATTTTAAATATTTTAACCAAAGATTTCAAATTAGAAATTTACTGAATTCTGTTGCGGGCCGCAGAAGGTTGGCCCTGTTTTAGATAGTAAAGTAGTTTTAAAAGCAGATTTATTTCCTGCATAGCTCTGAGGGGGAATTACCAACTTCTACACACGTACACACAAGTTTAATACCTTGAGTGCTATCGCTAAAATGAAACCTTTTTGGCATTTTTTTAAAAGAAACCTTTATATCTCCCTGATTATATGTAGTAGATACTTAAAAATTTATACAGGAAATGAGAAAGAGCCCCTTAATCACATGTACAGAGGGAAAAAAAAATTACTGCTTTCACCTAGAATGGTCATTTTCTAAATTCCTAAACTAGAAATATAGATTTCTGAGCTATGCGTAAAAGGCACACCAATAAACTGAATAGACAAAATGATCGAGAATTTCTAGTCTATACATTTCTAGATGGCGAAACAGTATTCTGAATCATTTGTACTGCGAGAAATTCTCGCTTAATTTTCTAGAATTGGGTCATAAACAAAGATTGTAGTTGCTAAAACTCGCCTCTCGTATTCACATTTATTTTCAGAGATTTTTAAATATGTTTGACCTCTATAATATAGGCAAATGCTTTAGAATTCTTATAGGAGTTTCTAGTACTCGCCAACAAAGGGGACTAGAATTTATAAGGATGACATGGAACTATTTTTACTAGAGGCACAATTTAGATTCTAGATGTCAGTTACAGAATTTTTTCTCAGTGTACAATATATATATATATATATATATCAGCTAAAATTATCAAGCCAAATTTTGCCATCATTATTTTTGTAGACCTGTGTTAATAATTAATTATGAGAACTTTTTTTTTTTTTTTTTTTTTTTTCAATAGCGCATTTTTATAAATATCAAATTATGATTAACAAAATAAGAAATAAGCAAGAATAACAATCATAATATTTGATTTTGTAAAACTGAAAAAAGATAACACAGCTCCGAAAAAAAAAAAAAAAAAATCGAGATCTGATACCATTCTTGCTGATTCTTAGGTAAAATGACCTTCTCAATCCCAATATGACTCCCATTTTGCCTAGTCACCCACCGTTTTCTAGATACACCACCCCCACCCTCAATTTCTTTCCCTGTTCGATAATTTTATGACCATGAATTTGATTTGAAGAATGAAAAATAATTAATTTAACACCTAAAAACAAAAAATATATATAAAGTTTAAAAAATAACACTAATAACAGATTAAAAAATATAAGATATGTAATGCATAATTTCAATGGCAAATCCCCCCCCCCCAATTTTTCCTTCGTCGGAAATGTCCATGTTTTAGAATTTCGGAACTCTGTAACCCCTCAGAAGATATTTAACGGTTAAAATAATTCTCCCTCCTCCTAAAAGTCAAATTTATAGCCACAAAATCGCCGAAAAATGATAAAAATAGGGAGCCTTTCCTAAAAAACGGGGGGTGATAGGGCAAAATGGGTGTCCTATTCGGATTCAGGAGGTCATTTTACATAAGAATATGCTGAAATAGTGTCAGAGGCAATTTTCATGCCGAGCAGTTTAATTATTGAATTTTCGTAGAATAAAAATATATTAAATTCATATTATTATATAAAAAATAATTTTTTTTTTTCTTTTTTTTTAATATTTATTAACTATGAGCTACTTTTTTTTTTTTTTAATAGCATATTTTTAAAATTATCAACGTTTTATTTGAAAAATAGCGATATATATATTAAGAAAAAAAGCACCAATTATATCGATAATTTTTGATTTTGTAAAACTTAAAATTTTTATTTCAATTAATGTTGAATTTTCGTAAATATATATAGATATTAAAATTAAATATTGAATATATATATATATATCTTTTTTACTTTAATGATAGCAATACTAACACTTTCATAGATAATTATCCTCAAAGTCTTTCATTAACTAAAAATGAAATGAAAAATAAAGAAATACACTTTCTAGATTTAAAAATATATAATGACAATGGAAAATTAGATTTTGATATTTTTGATAAGAGAAAAGAATTTTCTTTTAAAGTTAATTTATTTACTCATTACAAATCATGTTTACATTAAACTATTTATAAAAATATTCTAATTAATTTTCTCTGCAGAATAAAACATCTATGTTCTGATAAATATAAAAGCAAAATCGTTAAATCAATCTATTTTCAGGCTAGACTTTATGGTTGTCCCAAATTTCTAGTAAATTCAATTATTAAATCTTATTTCTAGTTTATTCTATCCTGGTATATAGTGTAAGCATTAAAAAAAAAAAAAAAAAAAAAAAAAAAAAGTGCACTTTTGTGTATTTTATTTTTAACCAAAAAAAGAAAAAAAAAATACAAAAAAATAAATAATAATAAAAATAATAAGACAATAAAAAATGTGGAAGTTGGGTGGGAAGATGCTTGATTATGGAGGATGGCTGTTGTTGTTTGACTAGATGGTTGGAAAGGATTGTGAAAAAAAAAGGGGGTGGGGGGGGGATCATTACTTTTTTTTACTCTAACAGATGTCGCTCATTCCTCTATAACTTTTTCTTTTGAATCCATAAAACACCTTCATCTCTACATATTTATGAATTGCGAATTTATTTAACTCAAATTACTCTCTGTAATAAATTCAAATTTAACATTAAAACTTAACTTTAAGGTTTATTTGTTAAAAATTAAAAGAATCTAATTACACTAAAATTTAAACTAATAATTATTTTACTTAATTGTTCAGCAGATGAATTCATTTCCCTTATTAACTGTGAAATTAACTGTTTTTTGGTATCATGGCTGTTGTGGAGTGTTTTACCTTTTTCGGCATGCTTTTCAAAAGTAAAGAAAGTTAAAATTTAGTTTTATCAAATTTCCTTATGGTTGATTTATTATGAAGGGATTGGTGTTTTATGTTTAATAAGTTTATTTCTCTCATGGTTTTTCCACTTCATAAATTAAAAAAAAAAAAAAAAAAAAAAATGGAGTTTGAATTTTAATATGTTTATTTCTTTCTTGTTTTTTTCACTTTATAATGTTGTTTCTAACTTAGTTTTTTTCACATATTGTTTTAAATTATTTTCAAGTCTTTTAGGGCATGCTGTAAATTTTTAGCAGTTTGCATACAGTCGGTAACAAAGGGGTCCGAACACTAGCAAAGATTCCTATGTAAAAAAAAGTACACTTCATACGGTTTTGTTAAATAAATCCTTATCGAATCATGCTCTTAGACTGACTAAGACAAGGATTCGACAAGGATTTATTTAACAAAACCGTATGAAGTGTACTTTTTTTACATAGGAATTTTTGCTAGTGTTCGGACACTTTTGTTACCGACTGTACAGCATGATAGAAAGATCATCTATTTGCATGCAACATTCATTCAATGCTCTTGAAAAACTGGTGAATTTGTATGCTTCATTATTGGGTTGCTTATTTTTTCTTTTCGTCAACTTCATTCATTTTTTATAGTTCTTCATGTGATACTTGGTTTCATATAATGCAATGTTTGAAAGGGTTTTCAATATATATATGTTAAATTTTATGTATGAAAATACTACCTATTCCAGAGCAAACATTTTAGCTATCAAAATAATATTCGTAAAATAGCAATAAATAATAGAACAGGGTTCATCACACTAGAAAAAAATATATTGAGTGTGATTTCCCCACTTTTACGAAAAATTTAAGTTGAATTTTTTTTAAATTTAAGTGAGAAATTACATAGTTTCCTTTTTGTAAATTTTTCTTTCGATAATTACTTCTCAAGTTATCACTTTATCTGCTAAAGAAATTATCTTTAGTTTGATTTTGAGTACGAAAGAGTGCTCGACAGAAGTGCAGCAACTGGAATAACTAAAATTTTTTCATATGTAATTGCAATCTTTAGCTTACACAATTTGTAGCTGTTTGTTAATAAAATATGCATTTCACACATTCTCTTAACAAATCTTTAAAATTATGCGTTATAAAATATTTTCTCATTTTCTCCCTTTTTTTTTTTTTTTTTTTTTTTTACTAAAAATTCTAGGGAAGTTAAAAGTAGAGGATTACGAATTTTTACAAATGGAACTAAAAAAATACGGGAATGATCAATGTGAAAAGAGTGGGGGAAATCCCTCTTGTGATATATATTTTTGAGAGGGATTTTTAAAAAAAACAGGAGGGGGAGGGGTTAAGTAAAATCTTTTAAATGCAAATTAATATGTAAAACAAAGGAATTACAAAAATTTATATTAAAAAAAATGCTAAAAAATATAATATTTTTCAAACACATATACACACACACACAAAAAAAAAGAGTCTATTTTCTTTAATTGTCAAAATATCTATTCATAATAATAAATAAGCAAAAGTAATATTCAAAGTGAATAATTCTGAAACATTAACAAAATTTCTTAAATTGACATCAAATATTTGTATTTTAAACACAAATTAACACATAAAAAGAAGAATTTTTAAATTTTGTATCAAAAATAGTAAATACCAAGCTTTTCATACGTATATATATATATATATATATATATATAAACTATCAAAATAACATTATCAAAATACTAATATATATATAAATAAGTAACAATAACAACCAAAATTTGCGATTCTGAAAAATTAACAACTGTTATTCAACTATCGTTTTCCTCATTTTCTCCTATAGGATTCGTATTTGAAGACACGTATTCCATGTTTTACTTCCGCCAGCTATTTTCGAATATTAATCTTTGCTCTATTTCAGAAAACAACTGCTATAAGTTACTGTGCGGGAAGAGGGATGAAATAAACAGACCATGTTAATATTAGAATCTGCAGAAAAAAATCGTAATAATTGAAAGCTATGAAATACCATCACTTTCTATAACACAATTATGTGAAAGGTTTTTATATAATCGTTTAAGCATTATTAGATAGTCGTTTAAGATTTGTATATTAGCTTTTATTTATTTATTTATTTATTATTATTATTTTTTTTTAAGTATTAAAAATACAGATAGAAAAAAAAAAAAAAAAAAAAAAAAAAAAAAAAAGAAAAGAAAACTGTTTCCCAACTGATTCACAACTAATGATTATAAGGGTTTCATTTTATTTTAAATCTGCTAATTTTTAAAAAATACGAAATTTAAAGCCACACTCACACACACACACACACACACACACAAAAAAAAAAAAAGAGAGAGAGAGAGAGAGGTTGTTACTTTAACTTTGCTGCCGTACCTTCTTTTTCTTCGTTCGGTGAAAATCGTGTTCATTTATTTCGACTCGATACAACTGTAGTGTATTTTTGCATTTTAAAGAGTTTGTTAAAAAAAAATTCTTATTATATACTATTTGATAGCTCTTTTCCTTGCTTTTTGCTCAATTAATTTTTAGTTGATTTTTTAATGACCTTTTTCTTTTATTTCAAGTGTCAGAAACTCACCTCCTCCCGGTACGAACCCGATTGAAAATATCTGGAGACATATGAAAGAAACGACCAACAAAATTGGTTGTTTTAACAAACAACAGCTAATTAAGAGACGTAATAAAGTCTGGCAACTTGATCAGAAAATCCCACAACTTGAAATTTATTGAATCATTGTTCGTTCACTTAACTTGTGAATCATTGTTCGTGAATCATTTAACTTGTGAATCATTGGTCGTTCACTTAGTTGAAGTACATTTGGTACGTTCACTTAATCCAAGCAAAAGGCGGTCTTATCAAATACTAAAGTGGTCGGTCATATAACAAAGATATATTTAAAAAATATGTTTTAAAATAATAAACTCTTGTTTTTGGCTGCATAACTTTGAAATTGAAAAAAAAAAAAAAAAAAAAAAATCAAATTAAATTATAATTTTGGCCAGTGTTGCATGTCCTGTCTCTATCTGGCTTCTTAAAATACCATAAAACATAACAGAAAACGACGAATACACAAAACATAATTATAGAATAATCTTTAGTTGCAAAACCATAATAAAGAGCTAAGATAAACATTATGAAGAGAATGGATTTTGTCGACCATCCGAAAATATTTTTCTTCCCAAGTTTGGCAGCATTTTCCAATTTTTCATTATTTTCACATATCTCGTCTTCGGTTTCATAAACTGTGATTCTAATTTCACACTTCACAGTTAGGATATCATTTGGCCTAAAACGAAGTTTATTTAACCAGAGAAAACCACCACTCAATTCTTCCTTCTGGATTCGTAACACAACTGCTTTATTAAATGATGGCGAAAAATTTATTTCTTTGGATTCGAAGAAAGGTCTGATGTTGAAAGTATCCATAATAGTCAATCGGACCTCTACTGATTGGTATTCATTAGCGAAATCTTCCCGGTTCAAACTGAAGTCTATGTAATTGTAGGGTATAAAAAGAAATGATTCTCGCTTCAGTTCTACAACCAGAACCCAATTGCAGCGAGCTTCTTCACAGTGATGCACAGGGCTTGCGTAAGAGCCCCGGCGAAGTACCAATGAGAATCTTTCAATTGGTTGAGTAAAAGCAAAATTTTTGGTCCTCACTTGGGTGAGACTGTTATTTTCCATTTTTGAAAGATAATAATAATAATTAACGGATTGATGCAGATTCTTCCTGTGCTCTAAAATAATGAAAATGCATCATAAAAAAAATTCACATCCGGAATAGCGGTGTTTGATTCTGCAGCGAGAGCTTAATTACAGTCAATTGAAGAGCTACAGTCACCAGGGAAATTTGGCGATTTGATCAGTAAAAATAAATATTTTGAATATCGGACAGCGATCGTACTAAAAGTATCATATAAAATACATTCACTTATCTACTAAATCCAACTGCGAATTTCTATTTCTCCATTTAGGAAATGCGCTTGAACTTAACGGCAAGTTGAAACTTCACTGGTGTAACTATCACGCAAATGTACGACTGTCTGACACGAACTACGGACTGTGTTATATTCAAAACCGGAAGTTTCCGTGGCGTAAAGATTTTTTGCTAAAACAACCCTACATTTGGCGCAGTTTTCTGTTTAACTCGATCGACTACCAGCATTCAATCTTCCATCATGATCATCTACTCCTTATCGGAAGCTTTTGTTTAATCAGCTGATATACAATGTATTCCCGATTACACTGCTCTGCAAAAAGAAAAAGAAAAAATTCGAGTTCTGATGCCATTCTTGCTGATTCTTATGTAAAATGACCTACTGAATCCGAATATGACTCCCATTTTGCCCAGTCACCCACCGTTTTTTAGAAACACCACCCCTTCCCTCATTTTTTCCCCCTTCTCGATAATTTTATGACCATGAATTTGATTTGAAGAAGAAAAATAATTAATTTAACACCTAAAAACAAAAATATATACAATTTGAAAAATAGCAATAACAAGAGATTAAAAAAATATATATGTAATGCATAATTTCAGGGGCAAATCCCTCCCCCCCCCTTCCCCCCCCCCAAAAAAAAAAAAATCTCTTGTTGTAAATCTCCATGTTTTACAATTTTCCAACTCTGTAGCCCCTCAAAAGATATTTAACGGTTAAAATAATCCTCCCCCCTCCTAATAATCAAATTTGTAGCCATAAGATCCCCGAAAAATGATAAAAATAGGGGAACGTTCCTAAAAATCGGTGGGTGATAGGGCAAAATGGGCGTCCTATTCGGATTCAGGAGGTCATTTTACATAAGAATATGCTGAAATGGTGTCAGAAGCAATTTTCATGCCGAGAAGTGTTACCAGCGAAAATGAGCAGCATGGGCTCCGCTGATAAACCGTAAAAGGGCTAAACGCATATATATATTATTTACAAAAAATGGATTAAAAAATATATATATTCCAGCTTAAAAGTTCCATTGTATTGTATATAAAACATAATACAAACAATGAAAATTTTCACAATATTTGTATTTTATAATTTTATTTTAAAAATATTTGTAAATACGCAAAAGCAAAATTTCATTAATAAAAAATTTTAAACAAATTTATGCCAAAAAGTTAAGATATTAAAAAATAAAAAAAAAATCAATTATTTATTTATTTATTATCAAGCTAAATAGCAATACTGTATAAAAAAAACGAGCAAAATCTAATTAATAAATTTTCTTTGACAGAATTATCATTAAAAATTTAGTTAGAAATGAAAGATAATCAATGAGTAATTTAATATCAAGCGTTAGCTAAAAAAAAAAGTTTTATCTTTAATTTATCTTTAAAAATTTAGTTAGAAGCAAAAGATAAACAACGATTAATTTACTGTCATGTTAAAAAAAATATAAACAAACAAACAAAGTCTCATTATTAAATTTTCATTAACAGTCACCATTAAAAATTTAGCTAAAAAAAAAAAAAAAAAATCAATGAGTAATTTAATGCCAAGCTTGAGTTAGATAAAAATGCTAATAAAAAAATCAGAATATAATTATTATTATTATTATTATTTATTTATATTTATAATTTATTTTCAAAAATTTTGTTAGAAGCAAAAGATAAACAATGGTTAATTTACTTTCATGTGTTAGGCAAATAAAGAAGCAAAATCACTTTACTAGATTTTTTAAATATATCTATCATCAAAAGTTTGGAAAGAAAGAAAAGACAATCAGTGGTTTATTTATTATCGAGTGTTAGATAAATAGCAATGCTGTATAAACAAACAAGCAAAGTCTCATTATTAAATTTTCATTAACAGAGTCGCCATTAAAAATTTAGCTAGAAAAAAAAAAGGTAATCAAGGAGTAATTTAATACCAAGTTTTAGTTAGATAAAAATGCTAATAAAAAAACCCAGAATCTAATTATTATTATTTTTTTATTTATATTTATAATTTATCTTCAAAAATTTAGTTAGAAGCAAAAGATAAACAATGGTTAATTTACTATCATGTGTTATTCAAATAAAGAAGTAAAATCCTTTTATTTGATTTAGATTCTATTATCAAAAGTTAGAAAAAAAAAAAAAAATCAGTGAACTATTTATTATTGAGTATTAGCTAAATAGCAGTGCTCTATAAACAAACAAGTAAAATAAATATATTAAAATTTTGTTAACATATTTATCACCAAAATTTAATTAAAAATAAAAGATAAACATTGATTAATTTACTATCAAGCGTTAATAATAACAATGCTAAACAAACAACTAAAATCTTATTATAAAATTTTATTAACATAAAAAAATCATAAAAAAATTTAGTGTTAAAACTGAAAGATAAATAATGATTAATTTATTGTCACGTGTTAGTGAAATAAAGAAACAAAATCTCTTCATTAAAGTTTTTAAACATATTAACTATAAAAAGTTTAGATAGAAACAAAAGATGTTCAATTATTTATTATCAAGGCTTATTAACAATGCTAAGCAAAAAGCAAAATCTCATTATTAAATTAAAATTGACATGTTTATAATGAAAAATTTAGTTAGAAATAAGAGATAGAAAAAAAAATTATTTATTGTCAAGTGTTAGCTAAATAACTATGCAAGATAAACAATAAGTAATTTAATTTTAATTTTTTACAAAAAGCCATTTTTAAATAACGAAAGCTAATTAAAAAAAAATAAATCCAGTGAATTTTTCAGATATTTTTATGAATCCAGTGAATGTTGAGAATTTATCTTTGTGTGTTAAAGCTGTACAAAGAAATAATAAATTTTTGTAAAATAAAATACTTTAATTACAGATTATTACATGAAAAATAAATTTAAAAATTTAATATATCTTTATGCATATCTTTATGTATTATCTTTGTGTGTTAAAGCCATAGACAAACAAACCTATATTAAAACATAAAAAAGTACAATACTATTTTGACTTTATATGTTATCATTTAGTAATTTACAAAGAATGTACAACCAATGTACTTTTTTAAAGAAATAATAATTTTTTGTAAAATAAAATACTTTAAATACAGATTAGTACATGAAAAATAAATTTAAAAATGTAATATATCTTTATGCGTATCTTTATGTACTATCTTTGTGTGTTAAAGCCATAGACAAACAAACCTATATTATAAAAAAGTACAATACTATTTTGACTTTATATGTTATCATTTAGTAATTTACAAAGAATGTACAATCAATGTACTTTTTTACAGAAATAATAATATTTGTAAAGTAAAATACTTTAAATACAGATTAGTACATGAAAAATAAATAAAAAAAAAAATATATACATATAAGAATATTAATTAAATATGTATATATATATATATATATATTTTCCCAATAGCATATTTTTGTAATTCAAATTATTAGTTAAATGGGGATATCTAATAAGGAATGAAAATGATATCATCTTTTATTTTGTAACTTGAAAAAAAAAAAAAAAAAAAAAAACGCCATTTTATTGTATTAAAAAATACAGATTAATATAAAACAAATAGATTTATGTATTTAATATAAAAATTATTCTTTAATTATGAGTCTATTTCTATAACATATTTTTATAACTATGAAAATATTATTGACAATTAGCAATACACAATAAGAAATGAGCAGCATCTATACTATTTACAATTTTCTATTTTATAAAATTTTAAAATGTTATTTCAATGATTTTAAAAATGCTATTTCAATTTTCGTAGGATAAAATATATTAAATACAGATTAGTATGTGAAACATGAATTTATAAATGTAATGTAAAAATATTAACTAATTATGAAGTTTATTTTTTTTATAATTATAAAATTTTTATTAGCAATATAGCACTACATAATAAGAAAAATTTTATTTTGTAAAAACTGGAAAAATGATATTTCAATAACTATTAAATTTTCAATAAAACATTTTAAATACAGATTAATACGTAAAAACTAATTTTAAATTTAATATAAGAAAATAATAATTAACTATGAGTTTCTTTCTTTCTTTCTTTTCTTTTCTTTTCTTTCTTTTTTCTTTCTTTTTTCTTTTTTTAAATGTAGCACTATTTTGTGACCATCAAAATAATAGTAGCAAAATAGGAATGCATACTAAGAAATTATTTTTGATTTTGTAAAAATTATAAATGTTATTAAAATTTGTATTGAATTTGCATGAAAAATTAATAAATATAGATTATATATATATCATCATCATTAATTTCAGCCTTTATCAATCCACTGCAGGATGAAGGTCTCTCCTATGCAGGGCCTGATTACCCAAAATCCTCGAGAAGCACAAGCTTCCCCTCTAAAATTTAAGAGGGGCCCCAAAATGACTAAAAACAAGGCCTTGGATTTTCTGTTATATTTTTTTATACTTAGATTGCATTTTTCTGAGAAAATTCGCCTAAAGCAAGATACAATACTCACTATTTCGGGAAAAAAATATTATTTAACCCCAAAAATCTGAATGTTCTTAACTAATAAGTTATACGATTTTAATGTTGTGTGTAGAAACCACCCAGATATATGAATGAAAAAAAAAAAAAAAAAAAAACTAAAATCACACACTAATTTTTGGTCTATAGCATTTTTATATTACAGTATGTAACAGGAAAACAAGATTTTTGAAATGAAAGAGGGCCCCTAAATGATATTGAGCTTCCCCTAGCTTTAAAGCTTAATCGGGCCCTGCTCCTATGTCTTTTCTTATTATGTAAGATATTTTGGTAGTTGAAGAAAATCTCCCTAAGAAGATAGTCTTTTATAGTATTTTCTGAATATATTTTTTTAATTCCTTTGTTTTTTGTTTTAAACTGCATTTACAAGATTTGTTTTACAAAAAATTAAAATGACCTTTTAATTAATTTTGCTAATTAAAAAGAAAAAAAAAATTAAAAATAAATAAATAAATAAAAATACTTTTTCAACAGCAAATTTTAGCTATCAAAATAATATTCGTAAAATAGCATTGAATAATAAGAAACAAACAATAGTATTCTCCGTAATTTGCAAATCCCCCCCCCCCCTTTCCAAAAAAAAAAAAAAAAAAATCTTTTAAATATAGTTTAAAATATAAGATAAAGGAATTAAAAAAATATATATTATTTTAGAAAATACTAAAAAATACAATTTTCTTAGAGAGATTTTCTTTAACTGTCAAAATATCTCTCCATAAGAAATAAGCAACAAAAGCAATATTCAAAATGAGTGATTCTGAAAAATTAACAAAAGTTCTTCAAATTATTACTATTAAATATTTGTAAGCTAAAATATTTTTAATACGTATTAATACATAAAAAGAAGATTTTTTTTAAATTTTATATCAAAAATACTTAATGACTAACAGCTTTTTAAAAAATAAATAATTTTTTTAATTTTCAAAATGATATTAGCAAAGTATTTATACATATTAAGAGATAAGTAACAACAATAATATCCAAATTTGTGATTCTGAAAAATTAACAATTTGTACTTAACTATCATTTACCCATTTTTCCTAAAGTATTCCAATTTCAAGATTCGATCAGTCTTCCATGTTTTACTTCCACTATTTACGAATATTAATCTTTACTTAAAATAACTACTTTATATTACAGTGCAGAAATAGTGGGATTACAAATAAACAGAGCATGTGGATATTGCAAATGGAAAACACTGTGCAAGGCTATGAAATACCGTTCGTTTTCATTTTTATTACACAAATATATGAAAAATAATTATATAATCGTTTAAGCATTTAAGATTTGTATGTCACTTTTTCAGTTAAAATACGAAATTTGTAGCCAAACAAAATAAAAAGAAAATTAAAATAGTTTCGTGCACAAATTTGCATCAATCAAAGTAAAATGCGTTGTTGCTTCAACACTGCTCTCGTACCTTCCTATTTTTTTGTTCGTCCGATGAATGTCGTGGTGAATTATTTCAACGTGGAACAACTCTAGTGTATTTTTGCCTTCTAAGGTGTTTGTTTAAAAAATTCCTATTCTGTGCCATTTACCGCCTATATTTCGATACATGCTTTTTTATCCAATTCTTAATCAACTGATTTTTGGTTGATTTTTTATAATCTTTTTTTCCTCTTATTTCAAGTTTTGTTTTAGTGTTATTCCAAGTGCCAGATACTCATCTTGTACGGTAATAATCCCGTCATGAACCCAATTGAAAATATCTGGAGACATAAGAAACAAAGATCTTACAAATGATAAATTCTTGTTTTTAGCTGTATATCGTTGTAAATGAAAAAAAAAAGAAAGAAGAAAGAAGTATCAAACTAATTTATAAATTTCGTCAGTATTGTATGGTCTGTCTGCATCTGGTTTCATAAAATACCACATAAACTTTGCAAAATACCATAAAACGATGCACCCACAAAATATAATAATAGAATACTCATGAGTTGCAAAACCAATATAACCAGCCAAAACAAGCAATATGATGAGAATGGATTTTGTCAACCATCCGAAAAAATTTTTCTTCCCAAGTTTGGCAGCATTTTCCAATTTTTTATTATTTTCACATATCTCGTCTTCAGTTTCATAAACTGTGATTTCACATTTCACAATTAGGATATCATTTGGCCTAAAACGAAGTTTATTTAACCAGAGAAAACCGTCTCGCAAATTTTTCTCCTGCAATCGCAACACATCCGCGTTATTCAATGAGGGCGTGAAATTTATTTCTTTTGAGGCAGAGAAGGGGCTTATGTTGAAGGAATCCATAACGGTCAATCGGACCTCTACTGATTGATATTCATTAGCGAAATCTTCTCGATTCAAACTGAATTCTATGTAATTGTAAGGTATACAAAGGAAAGATTCTCGATTCAGTTCTACAACCGGAACCCAATTGCACTGAGCTTCTTTACATTACAATGATGAACAGGGCTTACGTAAAAGCCCCGGCGAAGTACGAATGAGAATCTTTCAATTGGTTGAGTAAAAGCAAAATTTTTGATCCGCACTCGGGTAAGACTACTATTTTCCATTTTTGAAAGATAAATTTAATGAATTAATGCAGATTCTTCCTGGGCTTTAAAATAATCAAAATGCACCAGAAAAAAATTTCACCTTCGGAATCTCACATTGTTATATTCTGCAGCGAGACCAGAACACACAGCCAACTGAATTATTATGCAGTGATGCCAGATGGTCGAAAATTATTTCCCCAAACAGGTCTTCAAATTTCTCCAAATCAGGGTTTTTTTTTCGAAAAAATCCCCAAATTGATTTAAAAAAAAAAAAAAAAAAATATCAAGCAGATTTTTCTATGATTTAAGCTTAAATTTTTCCCAAAATGAAGGGAATTTTTGAAAAAAAATCCTCAAATAACAAAAAGCTATTGAGTCTCTAGTCGTAGGGGTAAATCATTACGTTGCCAACATTGACAGAGAGTTGAAGAACTCCCCAGATTTGTTCCCAAAAATTTTAGAATTCCCCAAAAAAGTCCCCACAAACATTTGGTCCCCAAAATTTTCCCCAGGAGCCTCAAAAATCCCCAATCTGGCATCACTGTTATTGTGCTATGCCCAAAGATAAAATTGCAGAATTAATCCGGCAACCCTACTTCTAGGAATGATGATTTATAAATCTCCTGAAATACTGAGAAATATCAATTTGAAGATTTGTTGTTGTTATTATTATTATGATTATTATTAAGATTAATACATATTTATTTTTATGCTTTTTCTTTTTTCTTTGAGAATTTGGCTATTACTTTTTCAAATATTATTCATTTATTTTATTTTTAAAGAATTTGGCTTATCTTAAAGATTTATTTACATGATCACATATACTGTTGTTCTGCGTAATTTTATTATGAATCTAATTTTAAGTTCTTTTTAAAGTTTTCCAAAAGTATATTTTTTATTAACAGTC
Source organism: Salticus scenicus (assembly GCA_963930645.1). NCBI lineage: Eukaryota > Metazoa > Arthropoda > Arachnida > Araneae > Salticidae > Salticus > Salticus scenicus. The sequence continues at coordinate 94,414,829 of OZ005660.1, forward strand.
CAAAACATTGCATTTGCGTTCTCTGTACGTCGGCGCCTCCATTTCAGACTTAAAAATGGAAAATAATCCCATAATTTTTATTTTTCATAGCAGGCCAGTTGTTTTTCCAAAAACACTTGGTGTGTTGCATAGGAAATCTAACTTTATTCAGACGGGCCGCACTGTCTGTATATATGTTTATGAGTGTATGAATTATATATGTATATACTTCTTTCGAGAGAGGGCAGGATGGAGTTTCGGTGCAGAATACATTAATTTAAATTATTTCATTCATAAATCAATAGAATCGTGGAAAATGTATGACTGTACATTAATAACTATAATCTATAACAAAAAAAGTGATGCACCAAGAAGGAGTAATGCAAACTGAACACAAATTGACATACATACAGGATTTGATGGAATCAAGCATCAATTCATCCTTATCGTCGATCCTACGTGTAACTGGTACTTCAGTGACTTCAAATATAGGCGGCTCAGTGAAATGGGGTTGAGCTCAGTCCCCGGATCTATCTTCCACTGAGGACGTTTGGTGCATCATATAAAGGATCCTACAACCAGCTCGGGATTTTACCAATCTAACGCAACAATTGGACAAAATTTGACACGATACTTCACAGGAGCACATCTGCCACTCAATTAATACCAAGACGAATAACTGCGTACATAAGGGCCAGAAGTCGACCAATGCTTTATTGACTTGTTTACTTTGTGAGCCCATATCTCTTGATTGAATAATTCAAATTTTCTGAAACTGTCAGAATCATTCAAATTTTCTGAAACTGTAATCAATTGTTTTTCTCCACATGTACATCACATCTATCAATTTTTGTCCCCACTTCTGCTTGGTGCGTCGTTTTTTCTTTTTTTTTTTTTTTTTTTTTTTTTTTTTTTGTTATAGAGTGTATAATAAAAAGAATGAATAATGGATCTAATAATAGTTTATTACTACAGTGTGATTCTTAGCTAGTATAACCGTAGAAATGTATTTTCACTTCGAAAAGTCAAAACGATTTTATTAATTTTTAATCTATTAACCAAAAGTTGTCAAACTTTATATTAAATATTGTGAGTCTGCTCTCGGACTGCTTTAAATATCGTGAATAATTAATTTCAATAATTAATTTTCCTCTTTACGTATAGTGAGTCTGCTCGCGGGCTGCAGAAAACTACACAGCGAGCCGCTGGTCGGCCACTCTTGCTTTAAAGCATATATTTACAATATGAAGATTTTTATACTAATAGCCATGCAATTGAGAAAATTGAAAAATTTATATTAACGGTAATAATACATTCTTTTTAAATAAATATAACCATCTGTTGAAGCTAATTAAGAATTAATCACATTTTTTTCTTTCTTTTATTAATCAATTTTTTATGATAAATATTTTAAATGCTTTTAAGAAAATGTGTTTTCTCTCTATACAACCTGCAATTTTTTTATACACTTCGGTGTCATAATAAGAAAGCACAACAGAACTGGCGATTTAAAGTAATAATTACAAAACTTTGAATAAACACCATAAAATGCAATAAACTCGCAATAATTGTTTCGAGGCGAAAAAACACACGACCCTTCGTCAGGCGAACCAAGTAGGCACGAGTGCTGACGTTGCCACTTTGACTGCAGCACTCGTGCCTACTTTGTTCGCCTGAGGAAGGGTCGTATTTTTTTTTTTTACCCGAAACAATTGTTGTGAGTTTATTGCATTTTATTATATTTATTCAAAGCTTTTTATTTATTACATGGTAGTCGTGCTTAGACAAATGTATAATAAATTTAATGACATTACTATGATAACGATTAGAAAACTGAAACGTATTTACATTTTTCTGAAATTGGAGTACATTTCGAAATACAACTGGTCGTTTTTTATGACATTTGTCTGAATCCCGGGTACGAAAAATAATCTCAAATTGGTTTAAAATGGTAACTTTAAAATAACTTCCAAATCTGATTTTGAGATTATTATTATTATTATATGAATGAAATAATAATAACTATAATAATAAAAAAAAAAACCCTGCTTAATTAATTTTTACTTTCTTCTATACATATATAATAATCTGATGTGTCACTCACACGACTTTCTCTTACCCTGAAATTTAATGTTATAAATACAGGTTGGAGATTAAGAGGTAAGGTAAAGAGTACCGTTATGTAAACCTATGTTAAAACAATTCAAATTAGGCTTCGGAAGAGTTTTATATGATAATTAGTTCTGTGTGAGGGAGGTTACCACCCCCTCAACCCCCCGCCCCCCCCCTCGTTTCGTTACCGCACCTACATTTATATAGAATTTAAAATCTGTTATTAAAATTAAAAGTTTACATAAACTTATACAGACAACTTTCACATGCAACATTCCTTGAAACTTATCAGTCTTGATCAAACTTTTTCAGAAACAAACTTATATTAACTTGAAAATACAACTTTTAACAATCTCCTAAAGTTATTCGTTTTTAAGTTACTCTAAAAGACACAGACAAAGATCAAACATTAAAGAACTTGACTTTGGTAATCAGATAGCCTCAAAACGCGTAAATATACAAAAAACAAACGATGAATAGTTAGCTTAAAAATATACATTGTTTACCATATCCCTATGAAGAAGTCATTTCATTTTCTGAGCAGCTGTCCTGGAAATGTTAAATATTATAGTAAAGCACTTCCACTAACAATAGAAAAGAAGGTTATCGGTTAAACATTTGCAGCGCTGTATATCATTTGAAGATTATGTACAGACCACGTCGTGCACCTAAATATAATTCTATAGTAATAATACACGGCATAACCTCAAATACACTTCCTTTAGTTTTCAGCTATTGTCGCACTATAATCTAGTTCTTTTGTGTAGCCCTGAAAATGAACAGTGAATGATTTCCCTACCATATTCTACATGAGACATGTTTTTACGCATATAAAAAGTATATATTCATTTCATTTGGTTTAGTGCAGTCTGTAGTTGTTAAACTCTACTTACCTGCAATTTCCCCCCATAGACGTAATGTATTTAAATTCTCTTGGGTGTCCCTGTACACGAACAATATTTGCTTCATCTCAACGAAAAGCTTTGTGTAGCATCCTTATATCATACACATTTAGAATACCGAGTTTGAAATTTCTGCTACTATTTGTTCTTGAACTATGCGCATAACATACACACAGACCATTCGCTAAAAACATGATTTTCGTATTCAGGGGACTTCAGAACATGTAAATATAATAACAAAAACTCGCTTTCGAAAATTTGATCCTTAAACAATACTTTCTCTACCTTATGGGAAAGAGAAAGTAAAAAAGTATTGGATTCGTAAAAATTGTGGAACTCTAGTTAGATGGATTATATTTAAACGTTTTGAGGTGTCCTGAACACAAGTTGATTGTTTTTAGAAAATGTCTGTCTCTCTCTGTGTGTGTATCACAAATTTTGTGGACGCTGTATCTCACGAACCAATGAACAAAATTTAACCGCACTTGGTTGGACTTTACCATTTTGGTTAATCTTTTATGGTTAATTTTTTTACCATTACTTTATAAATTTAAATGTCTTCTGAGTAAGACTTTAGATGCAGTGTTGCCAAATCTGGTGGATTTTTTATTCATTAATCACCAATAATATTGAGTAGGGATATCTGATATTACGTAAAAGACTAACAATGTTCGAAATGATTAGGTAAACTTTACAACTAAAAATTATTGGCGATTGTTGAATAAAAAATCTGCCAGATATGGCAACACTGTTTAAATGGTAAAATAGAAGGGATATAATTGTAATGTAACTATAATATTGATATAATTATAATATGTTTATAATATATAACTTAGCTTCGAGTTTAATGCTAACTGACAAATCCTGCGTGGAAAAGTAAAGTGGAAACTTATAAATTAATAGATACTTCTTATCCTCTCGGAAATTATTCTAATTTAAACAACTTGATTCGGGTATAGAAATCTTCAGAAATATAGGTTAAGTGGGCATTATCTTGCACTAGAGTTACACTATGGGCGATTGATGACGCTCTGGGAATCACCCCTAAGGGCGGTCAGGAGACGTGCCATCACAATTTTGATTATCCACGGAGGAGATAGCTCCCTATCTTCGGGGATCCCGAGAGATATGATTTGAAAGGGAACAAGGAAAACATTGTGGCCACGACCTTCAGAAATACATAAATATAAATTGTTAAAATGCTTTTAAACCTAAACAAACTAATATTATTGATAATTACAAAGCTATATAGACCAAGAATGTAAATATAAATAATTAAATAATAATAAAAAAAAATTGCTTAATTTTCAGCATTTTTTGCTTGAACTATGATTCCTTGAATAACCTCTATTAAAAAGCCACCTCTCTTAAGAGCCAATTATCAATGGCACCGTGGTTTGCCCTCTTCTTGAACTTTGATTGTAAATATTGTTTTCAAACTTATACGTGTGTTAAAATGTTTTTAGTTTTCATCTTAATCTCGCAAATAGTATTTTGAATAAATTTATTATATTGCTTTAAAAAATTACTTTTGAAATATTTTCTTTTTCTTTAAATTAAGATATCTGCCGAAAGGGGAAAAAAAGAAAAAAAAAAAAAATCCATAAAAGAGAAAGGCCAAATCAAGCGAAGTTTAGCCAAACATAGAATACTCAGATTCCATGCTAACTCGAACTAAATACTTCTAACTGAAACTGTTACATCACTCACCAGAACATCATGATGATAATGCATATGAACAATAAATTTATCGTCCTGAATAACAAATGAGGAGGGGGAAGGGGGGAGGGGGAGAAGCACGTGTGTTTGATATTGGGAAGATTAATGACACATACAAAAACTTATTTTCACTTTTATGATAAAGGCAAAGGGAATGTCTTTATAATCAAATATAATAATAATAAGTGTGCGCTAAATTAAAAAAAAAAAAAAAAAAAAAAATTGAATTAATTTGCTTTTTTTTTTTATTACTTACATCATGAGAAATATAATCGCTAATAACTCAAACCAAAATTTCTAAATCACGAGGTTTTGATGCATTTAAATTTTTCATCACGATAAAGAAAAAAAAAAAAATATTTATACGAGGAAGATTAATAATTTATCAAAAATTTATTTTCATTTTTATTATAAAAAGAATGTGTTTTTCACTTTCTTCTACATTCAATAGAAGAAAATATTGGATTCGTAAAAATTTTGGACTTCGGTTTTTCGATGGATTTATACATTTAGGGAGGTCTAGAACTCGATTTGACCATTTTTAGAAAATGTATGTCTATCTGGCTATCTGGGTGTGTTTGTGTGTGACAAAATTTTTTAGCGACTGTATCTTAGAAACTACTGCACAGAATTTCATATAATTTGATATATAGTTGTACCTTGAAATAAATTAGTGCCTATAAACTTTTGGTGGAAATCGTATAACAGGTGGTTTAGCCATTCCGCTTTTTCTAAATTTTTGACATGGGGTGTAGGAAAAAATTTCCTATAAGTGTGCAAAAAGATAATTATTTTTTAATAATCACTATGAAATTTAAAAAAGGAAAGAATTATTTATAAAGCGACAGTCAACAGTTTTTTTTTTTTTTTTTGGTGTGTATGTGTACGTAGGGTGAAAGTCCCTCCCCCCCCCCTCCCAGAGGGGACCGCAATTTTAATAATGGGTATCTTTCAAAAGAGCTCGTCAATACCTTTAAAACGAATGGTTGAACTATCGATCCGTGATAATTTAAAGCAAAGTTGTCGACATTTTTTTCATTAAAAAAAAAAAAAAAAAAAAGCATATTTTTAAGGTCATATATCTAGAATAAAATTGATTTGCTTTGGATATTTATTGTTAAACTTCTCTACAATGAAATGGAATTTAATTTTAATAAATTATTTGTACCGAGTGAATTTGTATAAGAAAATATCGAAGAAAGTCATGTGGTAGCCATAGAAAACTAGTTTTTTTTTTTTTTTTTTTTGTACAGTTAAATGAAACAACAATAAATCTACACACACTAAATATCAAAATTAGAAAAATAGGATTTAATATTTTTTCTTTTGATAATTTTTATGGTGATAATTTTATTAATCGATAATCAGATGTATAATTTACTAAATAACATAATTTTATTCATTATTCGGTAACTTTAAAAATTCTCATTAAGTTGTTAATGGAGAACGTTAGACTTCGATTTTGTAAATTGCTGCCTTTTAGTACTTTAAAAATCTGCATACATGTGTATTGAAATATAACAATAATAAATACTTAAAAATTTTATCAAAAACTACTGAAATAAGAAAATTTGTATTAAATTTCAGTATTCAAATGTACAAATATATATATATTTAAATTACTTCTGAGTAAGGAAAAAAAATAATATATTGTTATGCTATAATAACATAAAATCGTGAAGTAAAAATTGAGATGTAGAAGTTATCACGTAACTTTTTAAAAATGACAAAAATTTTCAGTTTTCAAATTTTTAATTGAAAATAAAATAAAATAAAATAATAATAATAGTAATAAAAAAATAAGTTTTCTAAAATTTTTGATGTGCTTGGTATTGTTATGTTTCAATGCATATACATGCCAAATTTCATAACTCTAAGAAAAAAAAGGGAAAAAGAAAACTAGATTTTTAATGCTTATCATCTCTTACAACTGCATTATATACAGATAAGTATTTCTTATTCAATTTTTTAAAAATTCTGGAACAGTAAATTATAGAAAAATGTTTAAAAAATAGTAATTTGTAAATTAAATCAGTTATTTGTACACAGTTAAAAATTTCAACAGAAAACTACTGGTAATCTATTATTTTAAGTCTGACGTAAAATTACAGAGACATTTGTTTTCTTAATTTTATCTCACATATCAAGTTTCGTGAAGTCATATGAAGAGAAGTTGGGTTTTAACCTTCCTATTTACGGGGTTGCAATGCACTAGCGCCACCTTTTTGCCGATATACACCCAAAATAAATCGGCATAGTGTTTCATAATAGCTGGCTCTCTCATATACCAAGCTTTAGGCAATATATACAATAGAATCTGCGATATAGCCTTCCCGTTCTCGGGGAAAATTCCAGTATTGCAGCACCACCTATAAGCCGATATTTACCTAAATAGAATAAGCATATTTTTTCATAATGTCGTTTACGTATATCAAGTTTTGGTTTGATTATACGAAATAGAATTTGAGATATAGCCTTTTCTTAAATTTCAGAACTCGCTGTATAGCAGCGCTACTTGCTAAATGATTACACTTAAAGTTGGTTGGCACAAATATATGTCAAAGTGCATCTACATACAAATTTATGTGCAATTCTATGCAGTATTTCTTGAAATATAGCCTTCCCTTAAATTGCAGAAATCGAAGCACAGCAGCGCTTCCTGTTAAGGAATTTGCACCAAAAGTTGATATTAACTAATTTACGTAATAATGCAACTACGCATACATCTACATGTACTCCTGTGCAGCAGTTCCTGAGATACAGTTGAAACAACATTCTTGCTACACATAACACAAAGACAGACAGACATTTTAATAAATGATCAAATCGTGTTCCGCAAACACATCAAAAATTAATACGAATCTAATACTTTCTTCTACTGAATATAGAAGAAAGTAATAAATGGAGGTGTTGAAAAAATCTATTTTATATATGCATCTTAATGACTAATAATAATTATTGGCGAAATAATTATCATAATAATTTATCGCCAATAATTAATTATTGGCGAAAATACATTTTGACTTAGAATACTTTTCCTAAAATAGAAATATAATTCTTTAATTTTTATTGAGAAATCAACTAAAAATGTAGAATAAAGATCGAGAATCCAGATTATTTACATTTAAGTGGGATCGACTGTAAATTTACGAAGATTCAAGATAAACATTTCAGTAAATTTACTGATTTTTTTTACCGTGTAGCTAATTGACAATCGACATTTTTTAAAGAGCGAGAAACCTATTTCTTCCAGACAAAATAAATCGGGGGGAAAAAAATCAAGTTTTTTTTTTTTTTTTTTTTTTTTTTTTTCTCCCTTCTTCTTTTTTTTGGTTGGCATCAAGTTAAATTTAACAACTTATAATATTAAAATAATAATAAAATAAAATAAAATAATTCTTTTTATTGATTTTCTTTTCCTTTTATTTATTTATTTATTCATTTTCTTTATGTAGTTTATCTCTCTTATTTTTAATGAATTTTGTTTAAAATAAAATAATAATAATAATAATATTTTTTATCTGAAATCTTTAGAAATGTTAATATTGTTTCCTTATAGGTGACAGGATGTGTGATAAATATTTGCCACGAAAAAAAAAAAAAAAAAAAAAAAAAAGGTCACCCATGATACAATAAATAAATCAATAAAATAAGCAGAAGTTATTATGCATATGAAACATTTTTATAGTAAAAGCATAAGAAAATATTATTTTTCAGGATTAAAATCATTCAAGTTCTAGAAGGAGTTGATGCAACAATAAATAAATCAACCCATGATATAATAAATAAATAAATAAGCAGAAGCTATTATGCCCATGAAACATTTTAATAGTAAAAGTATCAGGATTAAAAATCATTCATGTTGTACAAAAAGTTTAATATAAGGGGGAGGAAATATGCCTTTCGCCTAAAATTATATTCTGTTTAGAAATTTTTTTTATAAGATCCAATCGTGAAGAAAATTTTAAATGGTTTGGTCCTAGCACTATTCCTTTTCTATTGATTTATCGTATTCTGCAACACTCTAGCATTAAACAACATCAAATAACAAAAACGCCTTTGCAAAAGTTTAAATGACAAAAAACATCTATTTCGCGAAATATTCTTTAAATAATCGGCAAACATCAATGTAAAGTTCCAATTCTTAAATTATTAAAAAGTGAATGAAATTATATATATATATATATATATATATATTGTTAAAAAGAAAATCTGTATAAAAACGTATACTTACCCTTAACAAAAAAACAAAAAAACAAAAAAAAAAAAAACAATATATATTTTTTGAGTTTAAGGCAAATTGATAAAAGTGTTTTTAAAAATACTCAAAATAATAATAATAATGAATAATAATAAATATAATAGAAAGAAAGTAGTAGAAAGAACGGAAAGAAGTCTTTGTCCTAAGAAGAATTGATAACACGATATAATTTCTAGGACACAATAAGTTTTATTAATTGACATTCACATTCCAAAAAACACCTTATATATTACAAATGAGCAATAAGTTTTCAAAATTAGAATTGTATAATATTTTACAAAATAAAGAAAAATGGTTATTTTTATTCTTCGTAAAATTTCTGTGAAAACATAGTAAACATTCATAAATTTGTTAAGAGCCGCGGTAGCCCAGTCGGTAGAGCGCCGGTCTCGTAATTGCAAGGTTGCGGGTTCGGTACTCGAGCCGGCCAAAGAGCGTCGTGTACACTAATGGTGGCTCGTGCACGTAAAATCTGTCGTGGCCGCAATGTCCTCCAGGTTCCCATCAAAATTATACCTCTGGGGGTCGCCAGTTGCCCAACTGCGCAGCACTAGTGCGATGTAAAACTCAACCATCCATACATCCATAACTTTGTTTAAAAAAATTATTTTTATTTCGAACTGCTAAGTTCTGTAGCATTTTAGCATTAAACATAATAAAAATACCTAATATATATATCATGAATATTCATAATTCTATAAAAGAGAAAAAAAAAAAAAACCATACACACAGAGACAATATAAGAAAACAGAAAAATAAACTAAAACATATTTAGAGACCTATAAAAGCAAAACAATCCATTTTCATGAAATAATATTTTAATAATTGACAAAGGTATTAATTCTTAAATAACTAATAAGTTATTGATATTTTATCTGAAACGAATGTATGTTAAAAACTATTATGATGGAAATTTGTCGTAATACATAAAAAAATACACATGTGTTTTGACCTTAAATATTACAATTTACTAAAGTACAATTATTTTATTTACTATTGTTATTTTTATTATTTTAATGCGAATCGATAAAAGCTTTTTCTAAAAATACTCAAAATACATAAAATAATAATAATAAAAAAATCTTTGGCTATGAAGTGTTTAAAATAAATGCCATTTCAACGGAAAAAAAAAAAAAAAACTAAGATTTATCATAAGTTTCAAGAAAACACCTTATACGTCACAAATAAAAAATAAATTTCACAAAATAAGTATTGTTTAATATTTCAGAAATTTAGAAAAATAGTTCACAATTATCCTTCGTAAAATTAAAGTGAAGATAATGGATAATCATAACCCTATTAAAAACGATTGTTTTTCTTTTCAGTTCTTTAGTTCTGTAACACTCTATCATGAAATATGATAAAAACGCTTAATATATTAAACATTAATTATTGTAATTTTATATTTTAAAAAAAAGCAAGAAAAAGCAGTAATAAATCAAAACGTATTTAGAAAACTATATATGAAAAAAAAAAAATATTTTTACGCAATATTATTCCAATAACAGGCAAAACTTAATAAAGTGCCCATCCCATTACTAATAAATGAATAAAACTTTATAAGATAATTTTTGCATGTCAAAAACTATTAACAAGCAACATAACAAATACACATTTCTTTTTATTTTAAATATTAGAATTCTGTTGACTAAAATTAATTTTTAAAAATATAAATAGATAAAATTGTTTTTCTAAAAGAAATTAATATCATATTCTTCTTTAAAAAAAAAGTATATATATATATATATATATATATATATATATATATATATATATATATATATATATATATATATATTCGTCTACGAAAAATTTATAGCAAAATATAATTTCGATAACAACTTATCATAAGTCTTATGAATTAACATTAGCATACACTTTATTAATCACAAATGTATAATTAAATTACAATATAAGAATTCTTTAACATTCAACTAAGCAAAAATTTGTTATTATTATTCTTATTCATAAAATTTATGTGAATATAATAAATAATCATAATCCTGTAAAAAATATTTATTTCTATTTTGAATTTACAAGTTATGTAACACGCTAGATTGAAACACAATAAAAATGTAAAACATATTTATCATGAATATTCTAATTTTATTTAAAAGTCAGTAAGTAAAAATCAGTAAGTAAAAATCAGAATAATAATAAGAACCGCACATGTAAAATTATACAGAAATTTAAAGTAATCATCAATTTTCACGAAATATTAACAACGGTCTACATTAAGAAAAAAATATATATATAATCATCTATATTGATTTTTTTTTTTTTTTTTTTAAACTTTAAGTTTTCAAAAATGCTGAAAACAAATGTGATTTCCATTTGTGTCATCACAAACTTTTTTTTTTCCATTTCCTTACTTCTCTTTTCTTTCTTTCTTTTCATTTATTTATTAAATAATAGGGGTTTATGTATATATACATATATAAAGTACTAAAAGTTTCTAAAAGTACTTAACATAATTAATATCACATTCTTCTAATAAAAAAAAAATCTTCGGCTATGAAAAAATTATAACAAAATATAATTTCGATAACAGCATATCATAAGTGTTATGAATTAACATTAGCATTCGAGAAAACACTTTATTAACGACAAATGAATAACAAATTTTCTAAACATGAATTGTTTAACATTTAGCAAAGCAAAGATTTTTTTTTCTTTATAAAATTTAAGTGATGATGGTAAATAATCATTTCCTCGTTAAAAATATTTATTTCTCTTTTGAAATCACACGATACGAAACACAACAAAATTGCAAAATATATTTATCATGAATATTCTAATTTTATTTTAAAATAAAAATGTACGGAAACACATTCACACAATTAAGCTAAATAAATACATATAAATAAATACATACATAAAACTATATTAAAAAAAAAAAAAAAAAAAAAAAAAACTATTTTCACGAAATTTTCTTTTAATAACACTGGTATGTATTAACAAAAAAAATGAAAAAAAAAAATGAAAAAAAAAAAAAAGAAAAAAAGGAGAAAAGAACTTTTCTTCAGCTGCATGATTTTTTTTTTTTCTTTTCTCCTTAAACTTTGTATTTTTAAAGATACTAAATCTAAAATTAGCTCCCTTTTCTACACATCACATACATTTTCTACACTCCCCCCCCCCCTTCAAAATAATAGGGGTTGGCAAATAAAAATAACTAATTTTGTTTCATTAAACTAAAGATATTTTTATCATTATTAAACAAACAGTTCCTCCATAATGATATTTAATATTTCCGTGTTCGTTCTTTTTACTTGTGAAACATTTTTTCTTTTTTCTTTTCTTTTTTTTTTTTTTTTTTTTTTTTTTTTTTTTTGACGCCCCTTTGAACAAGCTTTCATTTCGAACCCACTGCCCCACCCCCAACCTTAAAAAAAAAAAAAAAAAATAATAATAATAATAAATAAATAATTCTTTTCAGTTAAAATTTTGTAAATCTTTTTTTCTTTAGATTTACCTGAATAAATTTTGTTTTGAAGTAATAAATAATTATTGAATATGGTTTTTATAACCAACAACAGGCTACTAGTTTTCAGGTTTTCACTCGAAATTTAATTAAAATATGCATTTTGAAGGGGAGAAAAATAAATAAATAAATACAACACCCAACAAAAGGCTAATTTCAGGTTTTCACTCGAAATCTAATTTAAAATATGCATTTTGAAGGGCAGAAAAATGAATAAATAAATAAAACACCCAGCAAAAGGCTAATTTCAAGTTTTCATTCGAAATTTAATTAAAAATATGCATTTTGAAGGGGAGAAAAATAAATAAATAAATAAAACACTTAACATGATGGAACCTTTTATTACATATTTAAGTTTCAGTGAGTAAAAACCTATAAAAGACTATTCAAACATATTATACAAGTCTTAAATTTACGACCAGTGTAATAGACAAGGGCCAATTTTAAATTATTAGTAAATAAATTAAAATTTTATCAATTTAATAATATATCTTAAAATACAATTACAAAAAGCAAATTTTTAAATGAAATTTTTAAAAACTGTTATGTTAACTCATATTTAATTTTCTCAGTAAATATGCACTATACATATTTAGACAAATGTATTATAAAATGGTAATTTATATTTTAGTTGTTAATTTTAGTTTTATATATTTATTAAATTATAACCTATGAAAAGATATAAATAAATAATCAGACTCATATGACTTTATGAGAAGTTTAAATAAAAGGAATAATAATAATAAGAGTTTTAACTTGAATCAGATATTATAGCAAATTGCCATTTCTTAAACTTCTAATAAACCCATGAAAGTTTTTTTCGATAATATCAACTTTTCATTAAAAGAAAAAAAAAAATACATTAGTAAAAGTTAGTTTTAAAAAGTTCTTTAACTTACACTCCAGTGAACTTAAAAAAGTTTTATTATTTAACTAAAAAGAATTTGAAAACGAGAAAAGTTAATTAAAAAATAATAATAATTTCAATCACAAATTAATAAAGTTTTTAAAATATTTTATTCTTTTATAACTTTTTCTTTTTAATAATAAAAGCAAGTTAAAGAAATAATAATAACTTTAATAAGATATTAAAAAAATACAAAGTCTACAATTTTAGTAAACATAAAAAGTTTTATCATTTAATATTATCTTTTCATTAAATAATAATAATAAGTAATAATAAAAAATAATTTTTAAAAAGTTTTTTTAATTTCAATCAGATATTCATAACACAAAAATTCTAATTTTTTACTGCAAACTAAAAAGGCTTATCATTTAATATTAACTTTTTAAACTACAAAATGTAAATAAAATTGCTTTTACTTAACCAGATATCAGTAAAATATCAATTCTGAAATGATAATAATAATATATATATATATTCTAGAGTTAATATTCAAAACAAGTAACAAGTGTTTCGGTTAAAATAATTAAGCGCGATCCTTTATCAGGCAAAACAAAAACTTTGTTACTGCACTATTACGCCTGTGTCTCATGATGAGACGTTGTTATTAATTTCGATGCGAAACAATTGTTGCACATTTTTCATAGTGTTTGTTTAAAAAGTTTTAAAATTTCAGTTCACTGAAAAAAGTTCTGTGCTTCTTACATCAATTTCTTATCAATTGAAGTTTCACGCTTATTATATGTTCTATTGCCGGGCTTAAAATAATACCAAAAATAACCTACAAGACACAGTAAAGCGATACATCCCAAAAATATCAGTTTAAGGACATCTATTTCATTCCGAGAAAGAATTTTTTTATTAAGAGTTATGACAAACAAAAATATGAAGAGAAGAACCGATTTAAACAGAGATCCAAAAATATCCTTCTTCCTAGGTTTTGCAGCAATTTTCAACTTTTCATTATTTTCACATTTTTCTTCTACAGTTTCATAAACTGTGATTTCGCATTTCACAGTTAAGATGTCGTTTGGAATAAAACGCACATCACTTAGAGTGATGAAATCAGAAAATTCTCGCTTCGGCATTCGTAACACAATCCCTTTATTAAAAGAAGGCGTGAAATGCATTTCTTTCAAAGCATAGTAAGGACATAAGTTGAAGGAATCCATAAGAGTCAATCGGACTTCTACTGATTGATATTCATTAGAAAAATTTTCTCGTTTCAAGCTCATATCGATGTAATCGAAAGGTATGCAAAGAAATGATTCACGTTTTGGTTCTATAGTCAGAACCCAATTACAATTAGCTTCTTCACAGTTGTACGCAGGACTCCTGTAAAAACCTCGACGAAGGTGCCATGAGAATTTTTCGATCTGTTGAGTAAATGAAAAACTCTTGGTTTTCACACAGGTGCGACCGAAATTCTCCATTTTGAAAGATAATGATTCAAAAAAAACCTTCAAACTGACTCAAAAATTATTTCAGATTACTCTTTAGTTAAAAAATATTCCAATGCTCAATAACTCGAGATTTGCAATAAAAATTACTCGTCACTGTATTTATGTTCAAGCGACTAGCTGAATTTAACGATAAAAACACAATCAGTGTGTGGCATGTGATCTTTATATTGCAAAACCTTCATCCGGACGGAGGTCACGCGGTTGCCAAGTGGCCTTTCAAGATAAGAGCGGTGTTGCCAGAGGGTCGACAGGCAATCACCCCAAACAGGCAAATTTCCCCAAATCAGGGGTTTTCCCTAAAAAAATCTCCGACTCAATTTCTACTAAAACAGTATTTTTTATATTTTTATTTATTTATTTATTTAATTTTTAAATATTTAACAAATTTAAGCCCAAAAATTTTACCCTAATAAAGAATAAAGCCCATATTTGAAAAAAGTCCTCACGAATGGAAAAAAAAAACAAAAAAAAAAAAAAAAACACTAGTTACAGGAAATTTTTAAATATGCATAAAATACTTTAGTGCTGACGCTGAGGATGTACGTAGGATTTACTTTCATCCTCAGGATATCTTGAGGATTTCCTGAGAAGGGGTACCTTTAAAAGGACCCTACATGCTGAAGAAAACTGTTAAAGGATTGACAACGCTGTAAACTTATCACGCAGACTAGTTTAAGAAAGAAAAGTTGAAAAATTCTCCAGATTTCTCCTCAAAAATTTAAAAAATCCCCTTGGAATTCCTCACAAGCCATCGATCCTCAAAAAAGTCCCCTGAAGCCCGAAAAATCCCCAAAATGGCAACAAAATCCCCAATCTGACAGCAATGGATAAGACCCAATTACTTCTTAAAAATAAATGATAATTTTAGTGCCACAGGAAATATATTTCAATCTGCGATTTCCCGTAGTTCCCGATATGTATAGACCAGATGCAATTTTTTTTTCTCTGTTTCCTTTGACATTATTTTAAAATAAACAATTTATACCGATTTAAAAAAGAAAAATTTTTACAATGCTCTGTATATAGTTTTATTTTCTTTATCTTCAATAGTAAAAAATATTGGCTTCGTAAAATTTTTTTTACCTCGGTTATTCGATGGATTTACATGTTTTTAAAAGTCTAGAACACGATTTGGACATTAAATGGTTAAACCATTGATCTAAGATATTGTAAACTAAAGCTATCAATATTTTTAATTGTTAACCAAAAAGAAAGAAAAAAAAAAAGAAAAGAAAAGAAAAGAAAGAAAACGCATTTTTTAAAGATATTATTCGTAGAGAAAGACGGTGATTTTCTTTGTATATTTAGTGTTATAACTTCTCTAGGATGAAAATTATCTACATTCATGAAAAGGAAGAAAATTTTAAATAATAATACTTTTAATAAATTATTTTTACGATTAAACATGTATAGAAAAATATAGAAGAAAGTCTTATGGTGGCCACAACATATTAGTTTTAATTTGACATTCATACTTTTTACACGAGTCGATAATTACAACAGTTTAGTGAAAATTACGTCGTACTGGCAAAATTATACCATATGCGTTTCTTTTTTCTTTTTCTTTCTTTCTTTTTCTTTCTTTCTTTTTCTTTCTTTCTTTCTTTTTTTTTTCTATATTTATTATGAGTATCAGAGTATAATTACATTAAGGGATCGATCTATGTTGAGATTGAAATCTATGCATTCAAAACTTTCAGTCACAACGTTATAAAGCTGGAAGAATTTTTAATTTAATTAAATTTTTATTTCATCTCTCACTTTCTTTCCTTTGTCTTATTTGGGAAAGCAGTAGCCAGGTCGGTTGAGCGTCGAGTTCGTAATCGGAAGATTGCGAGTTCGATACTCGAGCCAGCCAAAGACCGTCGTGCACAGCCGGCAGCAAAATTATTGAAACTCCCATCTACATTTTTCATTTTTTTTTTTTTTTTTTAAGCTTGATCACAAATTTTTATTATCAGCGTCCCTTTTTTTATGAACAGCATAAGACTAAGATCATGACTCAACAAGTACTTACCTAACAAAACAGTATTAGGTGCGCATCTTAGAAATAAGGTGCATTGCTAGCGCTTCAATAACTTTGCTGTCGACTGTACACTAATGGTGACAGGTGCACGTAAAATCTGTCGTGGCCGTAAGGTAGGTATATAATTTCCATCCAAAATATAGCTCTGAGGGTTACCAAAGAGGGAGAGCCATCTCCCTCCATGGAGGATCAAAACTGTGACGGCATGTCTCCGGACCATCCTTATTGGTGTGTCCCAGACCGTTGCCAATTACCCATAGTGCAGTACCTGTGCAACGTTAAACCCAACCAACCAACCAACCTTATTCGGAAAATCTATAAGCTTTAAATCAATCCGTGCAGCACCGTGTAAACCTGAAAGTTATAAAGACAACAATTCAGTAGAATTAAAAAAAAAAAAAAAGCTGTAATACTTTATAAAATAACATCACATAGAAGAACCCATTAATTAATGATTAAAATAATAATAGTAATGATAATAATAATAAAAATAAACAAAAATAAAATAAAATAAAATAAAATTTGCAGAATTTTAAATTAATATATATAATGACCCTCATCTGTCATTCACGATTCCGGTTTACACCGCTTCAAAACAGAGACTTTGGCAGCCATTTTTTTTTTTCCATTTGTTCAATTCAACTTACGAAAACATACATATCATTTTCATACATGTTTTGTATCGCACATATTGTTATTTATTCCCTCTAAAACCTTGAAAAACTATTCAATTGTAATGTTTAAATTTTTAATTAAATATAACGGATCACTGGCTATTATAAACATGAACTTATAAATATAATTATGTAACTTCATGATTATAAACAACGCAATGCCAAATAAAAACAAACATAATTTGCTGCCATTCAGAAAATACAAATTCCAAATGGACAACTCTTTAATTGCGAATGAACGACTCTTTGACTGTTTCATTAAAAAAAAAAAAAAAACGCTTAAAATATTTCTAAAACATATTAAAGCCTTAAAAATCTTAAAATATATTTGTAAAAAACATATTAAAGTCTTTAAATATTTTTATCAAGCTTCATTATTTGTTTACATTGTATAGTATGATTGGCGTCGAGTTCAGTACGTAAATGTCGCCAGTTGATTTTAGTTTTGAAATTAATGTAAAGTTATAGTTGGGATAGAATGTTTGGTTGGGCAAGTAAAGGTCACCAGTTGAAATGAGTATTGAAAGTAGGGTAGTCTAAGGTGATAATGTCGGGTCAAGATAAAATGTTCGGTTGAGAATGAGAAAGTCCCTAGCTGGATCCTGGATATTTTGGCGATGTTGTGGGTGAGATAGCTGGTTGGGAGTATAGAGTAGAGGTGAATTTGGGTTAGCATGGAGTGTCTGTAATTATTAGATAGTTAGATAGGAAATACGCAAGCAAAGTGATGACGTCACTGGGCGTCAGTGGATGCAAGAAAAAGATTTCCTATGTTAATCGCCCATTGGATTTTTTGTAAAAAATTATTAAAAATTGAGGAAAATTATTTCCCGATTTTAATTCCCATATTTCGGTATAGATATGTATTAGTTATCGTGTGCATGCGTTAGATTAAGTTGTTTTTGCTGTAAAATTGATAAAATTTAAATTTTAAATTTCAAAACTTTAGAAAAAGTAAAATAGCAAACTTCCATATTCGATTGAAAACATAAACATTTCATTTCAAACGATGATTGATATTTACACAATAAATATCCAACTAATATACTAATTAAAAGGAAAATGATAAATATTCTATCATAATTTGAAGTCAAATTTGTTTCCAAATGTTTAAATAAAGTGTCTGATATAAGACACTCATATGTTGCAGCTGAATAGAATTAATATATCTGTCATCCTTGGCGGAAAAAATATATCGCCAAATTATTTGGCGAACATATTTCATTCCTTTCAAAAATCATGGTTATTTTAACTGAATTATATGAAACAATATATCGTACAATACATATTACGAAAATAAACATCTGGCATGTATATTTTCGTAGCATGTTTTTAATCGCCAAATACAAAAAACGCCAAAGATGACACAGTTTTGAAATTTAAAATTTTGTCAATTTGACAGCAAAATAACTCAATCTAACACATGGATACGATATCATACCTATACCCAAATACGGGTATTAAAATCGGAAAATAATTTTCCTCGATTTTTAATAATTTTTTACAAAAAATACAATGGACGATTAACATAGGGAATCATTTCTTGCATCCACGGACGGTCAGTGACGTCACACTTCGCTTACGTATTTGGAAACAGGATCTTCGATAGTCTTAAAAAAAAGTATTTTGGTACAATGAAGTGAATCGTTATTTACTTCCTCTTACCCATAGGGTCGAGGGGTCAAATTTTCGAACGTGAGTTTTTGTTATACTTACATGTTCTGAGGTCCCCTGAATACGAAAATCACGTTTTTAGCGAATGGTCTGTGTGTCTGTGTGTCTGTTATCAGCATATCTCAAGAACAAATAGTAGCAGAAATTCCAAACTCGGTATTCTGAATGTGTATCATATAGGGATGGTACAGTAAGCTTTTCGTTAAGATGAAGCAAATGGTTCGTGTACAGGGACATTCAAAAGTATTCAAATACATTACGTCTATGGGGGAAATTGCAGGTAAGTAGAATTTAACATCTATAGACTGCACTAAACCAAATGAAACGAATACATATTTTTTGTAATAGAGATAGTCAACTGGGAAAATTTTTTTTGTGTATGTAGGAGCCTCGCCTCCCCCCCCCCCCCTGGGGTAGATGTCCTCCCTCGAGTGGAGTAAATTTTCATGATGGGTATCTTTCAAAAGATCTCGCCAACACCTTTAAAACGAATGGTTGAACCATCGATCTATGATAATTTAAAATAAAGTTATTTATTTCATTCATTTTTAACATTTTTTTTTTTTTTTTTTTTTTTTACTTTAATATTGAGAATAAATTCAACTTTTTTTTGGATATTTAGAATAAAATATCCAAACTATTTCTCTAATATGGAAATCGTCTGTATTATCATACA
This sequence comes from Salticus scenicus, assembly GCA_963930645.1. NCBI lineage: Eukaryota > Metazoa > Arthropoda > Arachnida > Araneae > Salticidae > Salticus > Salticus scenicus. Next base: position 94,434,703 of record OZ005660.1, read on the forward strand.
AGATAACTTTTTAAAATAATAATTTTAATAAATTCTTTTTTTTAAACTGAATTATTTTTTAATAACCGAATTAAATTCTATATAAATAAATGTAGGTGCATTAATGAAACGGGGGTTAAGGGGGGGGGCAGAACTAATTATCATATAAAACTCTCCCGAACCCTAATTTGAATTGTTTAACATAGGTTTACATAACAGTACACGTTATCTTACCTCTTAATCTCCAACCTGTACTTATAGCATTAAATTTCAGGGTAAGAGAAAGTCGTGTGAGTGACACACTAGATTATTCTTATTATGAGGACTTTAAATAGAGCACTTAACGGAACACTGGGAAGTGTTGTTGCTGTTGTGTTTTCGGGCCTATATTTTTCGTCAACCAGCAGTTTTTTTATCGTCATTCATATTTATTGATCGGGTAGAATTTTTTAAATTTCAGAACGAAAATTAGAAAATATCGAAACACATTTGATTTATAAACAAAAACTGAAAATACATTTGAATGATCACGTGGTAATCTTCATGATCTAAACATTGTTTTTAAGACTTATCGTTCACATTCCGTCATTTTTGACGGGGTTATATACTAGTTATATTATATTGCTCATCCAGTCGCGCCATAGTCATATCATCTTTGTCGGAAGGGTAGGTTGATTTATTTTTCTCGGAAAGTAGCTACTATTTTGAAAGAAAAAGGCGGATGAAGTTTATTTATAAACTTGGAGACATTGATGCAAATATAATGCATTTTTGTTAGAAATGATTATATAAATAGAGGTTGTAAATCTTCCAGGCAATTACTTCCTATTAATAATTCCATCACCGATACCGGACACGAATAATCTTCTTATTAATAAAACCCCAAGTTCCTGGAAAGTTATGCTTGGCGATTTGGCGGTTTTCTTTCTTGGTCCCCCATAAAAACCGCCAAATTATGGTCAAAACATAGAACTAAATTAGAAGAAAACGTATAAAAATGGCTAAAATGATTTTTAAAAAATAATAAAATTCAATAATATTAATAATATTACAAATAATATAAATAATAATAAATTCAAATCGAAAAAAATACATTTTTGTTATGGATGATTGGATTCATGTAGAGAGAGAGAAAAAGAAAAGAGCAATAAATTGCAGTCATTTAGGTATTATATTTTTAACTAATGCTGTGAGGTTTGCGTTGTCGCAAACTCCATCTTAATTAATTAATTAGATAACTAAATGGATAAGTGAAGATCACGAGACTTGAATATAAATTATAAATAAGATTTTTATTTGAACAGATTAACGGGAGGGCGATCTGGCAACTGCGATAGCTCAGTCAGCGTATTTAAATTATTTATCAAATATATGTATAAGAATTAAATTAGATAATTTGAAATAGCTCACCCCAGCAAACAGTAGAAGGTGTAGAGACGGGTGCACTCTTTTACTCCACTACTGTGACTTCGCTGTGGATCAGCGGATTCCCGGCTGATCCAATTTTACATTCACGAATGCTAGCAGATACGCACACCAACACTCATCAAACTACTTAATCTTAACACAACTAAATTTCCACTAACGAAATATAACTTCATCCGAGCGCTAAGTCAAAAACTTTAGCGTAGACAGACCTCGGAGAAAACTCCACTACTCCACCACGCCAAATTAAGAATCTCCACAATCTCCACCCCACCTTTTACGAAAACCATCTCCATCTTATACTACTTTCTACCAACTTCCTTTATCTTTATTTCAATCAAACTTTTAAAATCGCTTCCAATTCATCTACCTCTCACAACCTAATTCCTTCGTTGCAGCACCGTGTCGACACAAAACTAATCTGACCTAACCTTTCGCCGAGTCACTGGCGTCGAAGCGATTTAACCATCCCAACTTAAAACTTTGCTGGATCCAGCTTAATTTCAAACTAACTGTGGTGACTTTCTACAGTCTCAACCTCACAATATGTTAACGACGATTTCGATGAATTTGCGCCAAAGTTAATCTTGTCTATCATTCTTGACAAGAAAAAAAAAAAAAAAAAAAAAAAAAAAAAAAAATCGCCAAAGTTAACAGCTACCTGCCCTCCCCTCCCCCGAAAAAGTGAGAGAGAGAGAAGAAGAAGAAGAAAATATAGAAATACATCCGAGGGGTGGAGAGAATCTATTTCATGAATTCCCTATAAAAACATATTTTAAACTGAAGTAAGAATAGAAAAGCCTTTTAAAATTCCAAAAATAGGGCAAATTACAATAGAACCTCGCATATCCTATGTAATGTGGACCGAGAGTATCTTAGTTAATCGCAAACATGGATAACACGAAGAACTATGTCGTTAATCGGAGGAGAAACATACAGCGTTGTTTAAAATGGATACGAAATAAAACAATATATATATATATGTTACCGTTAAAGCTCGAAATCCGTTAATGTGTAGATTACCTAGCTAATCTGCAGACTAACTTAAATGACCCGTTAAAGTTCGGAAGCAAGAGTTTTTCGCATTTTAACTAGGTAATCTACACATTAACGGCTTCTGTGTCGTTAAAGTTCAAATGTTTGTTTCGAGCCTTAGTTTTTTTTTTTTTTTTACATTCACTCTGACGTCAAACAGTCATGTGATACAGATACGCGAATGGCGAATGACCTTCAGACACAAATTAAAACTTTTATCCCTTCCGCTCCGCTATGTTAATGATAGATAAATGGTAAACGCAAAACGTGGAGCATCGAAGCCATGATTTAGGTTTCTTATTATGACCAACACAAAATTTAAAGTAACAAGTAAATTATAATTGTTTTAATTTTGATTTTATTTCTTCCCTTCTTTAATTCTGTGAATATAAGTTTGATAAGGGTCTGTATTTTATTAATGAAATCCACTCTTAATTAAAAGATCTCTCTTGTGAAACTTCATTTTGAATTATGAATATTAAATTTACAGCACAGTAATTATAAAACCATTAAACCACAACTTTTAAAAACTAATTTATTTTAAAATTGATTCAAATTACTGTTATTTACAAAAAAAAAAAAAAAAAAAGATGTATTAATTTTTAACTTGGAAAAATATGGCATTCAATATTATGGCATTATTTAATAAATACTTAATGTGAAATTTTTAAGCATTTTTTTAGAATTTCATTACAATTTTTTTTTTTTTTTTTTTTTTTTTTTGTTTCTTTCAATTTCAAGTTTCCTTTATACATTTTATATATCATGATTATATTTTTATTTTTATTTATTTATTTTTTTTTTTATTTTGGTCGCTTTTTCAGATAATTTCGTTGTAATTTATCACATAAAATGTGTTAATATATATATACATACATATATATATATATATATATATATATATTGTAAAATTAATATATTTGCTAAACTTGTACAGATATATGTATGCTGCAGTTTAATAAAGCATTGGAAAACTGTCATTTTAATTTTCATGCGTTCTAAAAATTATTAAAGCAGTTTTAATTATTTGAAGTACTTCTTAAATAATGCTTCTGATTTGTTTAACTTAATATTTCTTTTGCGAATTAAAAATTGGTGCATAGCTTTTTTTTTTTTTTTTTTTTTTTTTTTTTTTTTAATAGTAATAGCAATATAAGTTGTTAATAAAACTTTTTTTTTTTTTTTTTTTTAACTTAAATGGTTAAATATTTTTATTTTGAAAAGAAACCGTTACTGTATTTCAATTCTAACATTCGTTTATAAAATAGAATTTATTGAGAGCTATTAAAGTTATTATATTTCATACTAAAAATGCATAACATCTTCAAACTTATATTGACAGAATAAAAAAGATGAAAAAAAAAATATATATATATATATAACTTTAAAAGACATAAAAATTAAAACATATACAGATTAAAATAAGTAAAGAAAGAAAGAAAAGGAAAGAAAACTAATCCATTTTTTTTCCAAATGAAAAAAAAGAAAAACAAATACAACACAGTGTGCTATAAAATTACAACACCAGAGATCTTATTTTCACTTTAACGAGTGCCAAGTAGTTAATGTGCAGATTATCTAGGTAATTCGCAGATTACCTAAGTATTTTGAGAAACGAAAAAATTTCCCTCACTTTAACGGATCACCCTAGTTAATGTGCAGATTACCTAGCTAATCTGCAGATTAACTTATTTCTGCACTTTAGCGGTAACATATATATTTGAATGCAGTACGCACAGTTAAATATGCAATACAATACATACATATTACAGTGATTATTACTTACAAACTTTGAATAAACACCATAAAATGCAATATATTGCATTTTATGGTGTTTATTCAAAGTTTGTAAGTAATAATTTTTACAACGCCAGTTTTGTGATGCTTCTTTATTAAATATTACAGTGATGTATAGTAAAATTTGTCATAGTTATCAACACCATTTCTCAAAAGCCATGCTTTTTCCGGGACATAAGCTTTTCGGGACTATCTCAGTTAATCCGGAACTTGGTTAATCGGGGCTCGGTAACATGGGCTCTACTGTAAAAAGAAGATTGACCTACTGAAAAACGCAGTGACTAAAAAACGAACGATGGTATCAATTTTCTTGTAAATCAAATTGTTTATTTCTTGAAAAACGCAATTTCAAATGGAAACTGCATATGAAAAAATTGAAAACCCAAAGAAATAACACAGCATATTATTAACCCCTTCCTTCATTCTCGCTCCCGTGAAAATGACGGGGGTGGGGGGGGGATTTTTCGCTCTTTATTTCTCGTGCCCGTGATATTTCTGGGCTAGAGTATTCAAAAGTAACGCACTAAAAAGATTTAAAAACGAACTATTTCTGATACCTGGAAAATTTTAATTTCTTATTTCACATTCCAGTTGGAAGTAGCAGACCATTTAAAATGTAATTGGAGATAGTAGGTTTATTTTAAACGGTCAGCAGTATAGCCCCTAAATAAAATAATAGGCCGACGCATCACCGCCATTTTTTTTGCCTCCGAAAAGAACGGCATTCCCGCTTGGCGTCCTTATCGCTTCCCTAATGAATTTAAGAAATCTTGATCTGAAGCTAATCCGGTCAAGATAAGAGCAATAAGCAACAATAATATTCCTAAAACCCCCCCTTTTTTTACAGTACATTCTCAGGATGTCATTTTATTCTGAGGATATCTTATGGATGTACGATGTGTTGTTAGGGCAGTTTCTGTTTCTTTTACAAAATGTCGCCAAAGCTCAAATACACAGTAATAGAAGGCCTATGAACACTTTATATTCACTTCTTGAATGATTATAGCATTTTATCGCTAAACAAACTTCCATATCATAGTTTACTTAGCTAAAATTATGAAATATAATAAAATAAGTTACTCTAAAGTAACGTAAGACGATAAAAAAAAAAAAAAAATGTTTGTGGTTTGTTTATCAGAGAAACGCGCTGGGTACATGTGGCAACCCTAAGGCAACAAAATGCCTGATGCGCCAGCTCGTATATATAGGAGCCTTAGTCAGCACTATCCAATGGGCTCTTCCCACCTGACGTCAGAGGTCACATGATAGAGGAAAAGCAAATAGCAGACAAAGTCTTGTTTATCTATAGCGATTGCTGAAATAACATATTTTCTATTCTTATTTTTGATCAATCGTATTTAACCTGTTTTTTTTTTTTTTTTTTTTTTTTTATAAATCATCATTTTTAATCCTTTTTATATCATTATTCATCATCTTTTGTTTGCCGTATACATTTACAATCATCATTTAGTTTATGTTTGTTATTGATGTTCATGAAGAATATGTTTAATACTCTGATTTTTGGTACTTAAATCAATGACAGTGCAATATCGTGCTGCGTAAATCCATTTGGACCAGTAACTAAGTTAATTAACTAGTTGTAACACCTTTATGCAATCAAATTAAATGAAAACATTTTAAATTTTCAAATTATAATCTATAAACATTCCACAAGAAGCTATTATTTATTGCTAGATCAGTTAATGTTACAGTTACACTACAATATACAAAAATCGATTCTTATATGTAAAAATAAATAAACACATAAAATGTTTTTTAAAAATTATTAAATTTACAAATACAATTATTCTACTGTTTACAAATGCACAATATTACTTTTATTTTATTTTATATTAAATATTAAAATTTTTGTTCTTAAGAACAATATTTAATTGAATTCGATTCTAAGAATTCGATTATTCGTTTTCCTCTATCACGTGATTGAGCAGACAACGGTGGGAAGAGCCCATTTTAAATATTTGTAATATTTATTTTGTAATCTTAGCTCAGTTTGGCTTTTGAATACACGTGGTTTTGAGCTCTGTTTTTTTTTTTTTTTTTTTTTAATGTACATTGTGTAATCAGAATAACAAAATGATTGAATTCTAATTTTAGTATAAATGCATCGGAGAATAATTCAGAAATAATAAATATTTATGGAAGCTCGAATAGTGAATCTGAGAACATGTATTTTACTTATAATGTTGTATTATATCCTTTTCGCAAAATTCTGTTTTAATGTTTAAAACACGCATCTTTTATTTTTTCTTCTTACTGGAAAACCAACATTCACTCATAATAGCTCAACATTTAATCATAATAACCCTGATTATTGTTTTCTCTGCAAAATTAAATTTTATTGATTTAAAGATTAAAAAAAATCCAAAAATTAAAAATCAATGCATATAGTGTTCATACACTTTATTTTATACAGTGTTCTTGAATAATCATAATAATAAAAAAAAAAAAAAAATAAAAAAAAAAAAAAACGCACTTTTTTTTACCGTTTCTTTGAAATTTACGAGATCGTTAAAGGGTTAAAACCCTTTCATCGCCAAATCCAAAATCCGCGAAGGATGACAGGTACGAAAGCTATACTTAGTTTTCATAAATAATGAAACTCAAATTACATTTCAATACTCGAATTCCATATTTTGATTAAAAGACACATCAAATAAATTTCATACATCGTTTTTTTATTATTAGTTATTTTTCACGACACTTGACCACGGTTTCTGATTTGAGAAATTTAAAAATAATTCCATCTGAAAATATCAACCGTTAAGCGGGCAAAAACAAACTATCAATAACTAAATTTAATAACTAGTAATAACTAAAATTTAATAATAACAAAAAATATCGGGAATATTGTAGATGTGAAATTAAATCAAGCAGAAAAAATAAAAACTGAGATGAATAAAAAACTTTTGTTGAATAATAATAATAATAATAATAATACTGTGCTAGCTAAACATAGATGTTTAGCATTGCATTAAAATCCAAAAGTTATATATATATATAAATCAGAGTACATTTATTACTTCCTTATACAAAGTATAAGGAAGTATAGTAATCCCGATTTGCAAAATGGATTTTGTATTTCACATTGCTCGAAAACGAATTATCGCTGAATGTTGCTAATTTATACGTGTGACTTTCATGATGTCTAGTTGCACACCTGCAAATGTCATCTTAACACGAGCTCTCGTTTTAGAGATATAAGGGATTTTACATGATTTCTCGTGACGTCTGTATGTGTGTGTGTGTGTCTGTGTGTGGGTATGTCGCATAACTCAAAAACGGTTGGACGTAGAAAGTTGCAAATTGGTACATAGGTTTGTTATAACATCTAGTTGTGCACCTCCCTTTTTGGACTTTCTATGATTTTCCGTTTTGGAGATATTTAGGAAAATTAGGTTCATAATGACAAAAATTTGGCCATAATTTTAAAAAAAAACGGTAATAACACAAAAACGGTTTAGACAAATCTTGCAATTTAACTGACTTTCCGATTAGCTAGACATTTGAAACTTTCAGAAAAGCTCAGAACACGTTGACAATGCATTTTTTTAATATTTTTAGCCACTTGTTTCCGATACCTGCTGCCTTCAGCAGCGTTTATGCGATTCAACAGAAAATTTATTTAACTAACTTCCCGACTAGTTAGACATTTGAAACTTTCAGATTAGATCAGAACACGGTGAAAATGCATTTTTTAAATACTTTTAGCCAACTGTATAGGGTCCCTGCTGCCTTCGGCAGCGTTAGCAGTTCAAATCTTGGAATCGATTTGTAACTAACTTCCCGACTAGCTAGACATTTAAAACTTCCGGAAAAGCTCAACATACGGTGACAATGCATTTTTAAAATATTTTTGGCCAATTGTTTCGGGTCACTGCTGCCATCGGCAGCGTTTACATGGTTCAACAGAAAATTTATTTAACTAACTTCCCGACTAGCTAGACATTTGAAACATTCAGAATAGTTCAGAACACGGTGAATATGCATCTTTTTAATACTTTTAGCCAACTGTTTCAGGTCCCTGCTGCCTTCGGCAGCGTTAATATGGTCCAACAAAAAAATTATTTAACTAACTTCCCGACTAGGTAGACATTTGAAACTTTCAGAATAGTTCAGAACATGGTAAAATTCCTTTTTTTAATACTTTTAGCCAATTTTTTCGGGTCTCTGCTGCCTTCGTCAGCGTTACCAGTACAAATCTTGCAATCGGTTTTTAGCTAACTTTCAGAAAAGCTCAGAACACGGTGATAATTCATTTTTTTTTTAAATATTTTTAGCCAACTGTTTCGGGTCCAATGTCAATGTTTTTTAACATTATGTATATTTCTAAAAGTGTATAAGGAAGTCATGTGGTGCCCACATCAGATTTTTTTTAATGTTAGTTTGGGGATAATCGGTTGAACACGCCTTATTTAATATTAAAAAGAAAAAAGATTATTATTATTATCATTTATCATTATTATTATTATTATTATTGAAATACAAATTTCATTTATTTATAAAAATAAGAATGATTAAATTAAGTATTAAAGTCATCCATTAAATTGGAGTTTATAATACGTTTTCAAATAAAACCTTTTTTTTAATGTTTTATTTAGAATATTTCGTATATGTGTCCTTTATTTTATTTTATTTTTTACCACTATCGGTCAGACGGACGCTTGTCTTATCTCCATAACAAATCAACACGGCTGATAAGAGCAAAGCAATAAAAAATAATAATATAAGATTTTTCTATATAAATTGTGGGCACGACGCAATTCCGCCGAAGCATAGGACAACTCCGCCGAAAATTTATCAGCTGTTTCCCCCAGTAGGACAAATCCGCCGCATTTCTCTCTGCCGTTTTCCCTCGATAGGACAATTCCGCCGAATGAGGGGGGAAGGCATTACCTTTGGCGAAGTAAAGTTGGCGACACTTTCCATGCTAAAACTTCAGGCATTCAACTTTTGTTAAAAATAAATACACAAAAGAATGGTAATAATCTATATATTAATTCGCAAACATGAAATTTGTTGTACATTTTTAACATATTAATTATGGGGGTAGAGGATTGAAAGTAGCATTGTTAGAAAGTTATGATTAATGAGAACTTAAGGGAAAAGAAAATCTCTTATTAGAATGTCAAAAAGGCATTCAAAAATATCTTTATTTTTATGCACTTTTTTATTTTATACACGTAATCTTTTTTATTAAAAATTTTTATAGAAGAAAGTTGTTTAATTTGTCAATTTCTTAAACTTGAGTAAAACCCATAGACACAGTAATTTGTATAAATGTAGCTTCCCTATATTTCTCAACTACAGATTTTTCATTTTAAAAGGCAACAACCTTTAGTGTTAGAAATGCTTATTGACTGAACGAATGAAAAGTCGTAATTTAATACTATTGAACTTGGAGAAAAAAAAATAGATTTGAGTTATAAAAGTTATAATTAATTTTCTAATTTATTTATGATGTAATTTTTATTATTATTTTTATTATTATTTATTTATTTATTTTTTATTTTTGTGTGTGTGTGTGTGTGTGATTTACGTCAACTATAATTAGAAAACAGATATTTATTATTTATTTTAATATAAAACGTAATGCATTCCAATTAACTGAAATTTGATTTCTTATTTTTTAAAAGTGTATTTATTACTATATGCTATTAATTTGGAATGCATATTGGACAAAAAATAACACTGCTATGCTGCAATTTTACTACATTTCAATTTAAGATCATCTCAGCTTTTATGTTATATACCGGCAACAAACTTGCTATATAAAATATGTATCATGAAAGATTATGCTGATTTTATTCGGGTGTATATCGACCGATAAGTGGTACTACTATTACTTTCTACGATTTTCCAAATGGTTATGCCTCAGCATCTCTTGGTAAAAACTGCATCAAATTACAAGTATAAACTTTTCATACTAAAAAAAAATAATAATAGCAGCGTCACCTTTTTGTACAGTGTGTCTGTGTGTTTTGTAAGTTTTGTACAATGTATCTGTAAATCTCAATCAGCATATTTTTTTTAATAATTTGTACATCTTAAACCGAGTTTGGAGTATCTGTATAACATAGAATCAGGGATATAGTGTTCAAGTAAATAGGATAAAATTTGAGTATAGCACTTGTCGACTGATATACAACCAAATTAAATCAGCAGAATTTTACATGGTATACCTATCACACGTACAGTTTTGGTGCACTTTTACACAGTAGAAGCTGAGATATAACCTTCCTTAGAATGGGGAAAACTGCTACATGACAGAGCCACCTGCTATCTCTAAGGTTAATTAACACCAATTTTAGTTGCAGGTATTACCAAATATTAAATTTGAATAGCATTCTATAATAATTAATTTATCATTTATATTACTAAAAGTCGTCCATTTAAAAGAGTTATTTTCGGACATTTCTGTTCCATCATTTTTATTTTTAATCGATCCAGAATACCATTATAAAATTCTTTATCCGTTAACACTTGGGCTCTTTTTCTGGGAAAATATTTTTCGAGGTAAAATTTTCTGTTCACCCCCCCCCCCCCTCCCCGAGTGATTTTTTTTCCAGTCTCCCAACAAAATCAGCCATGTTACTAAAAACTATCTTCTGAATGTCCCTCCAATATCAAGTAGTAGTTATGTTATAACAACCATGAATCTTTCTTCTATATTTTTTCTATACAAATTCACGTATTACAAATTATTTAATAAAATTATCATTCATTAAAACTATTTTCCACGATATGTGCAGAAAGTGATTTTCTGTGATTTTCATCGCAGAGAATTATTACAGTACAATTTTTAATTCATATTTTGGTTAAAATCTGCTTTACTTTTACTTAACTTTCCAAAGCGATGGGGAAGGGCTCTTATAATGCTCAATGTGCCGCCAAAACGCAATGCGTCGCCAAAAGTGGAAGTACTGCTGTAGCCCCCTCTTCTCGTCTCAGGAAAATGGCGCGACGGAGTTGTCCTATGCCAGAAAAGGGGGGTTAAAATTCTCGGCGGAATTGTCCTATGTGGGGAATAGGGGATTAAAATCTCGGCGGAATTGTCCTGTTCCGAAATTGTTACAAAATATCCTGTAGTTTATGGAATTTTCTTCCCAAAAAGATTAGGTTAGTCCTTTTACACTGAAGGTTTTGAGAGAGGGAAAAAGAGCTAGAGACAGTGATGCCAGATGGTCGAAAACTATTTCCCCAAACAGGTCTTCAAATTTCACCAAATCAGGGGTTTTTTCGAAAAAATCCCCAACTTGATTTCTACTAAAAAGGGAAAATAAAATTTTTTCAAAAAAAAAAATATATATATATCAGGCAGATTTTTCTATGATTTAAGCTCAGATTTTTCCCCAAATGAAGGCAATTTTTGAAAAAAATCCCCAAATAACAATAAAGCAATTGAAAATCTCTAGCCGTAGGGATAAATCATTACTTTGCCAGCATTGACAGAAAGTTGAACTCCCCAGATTTGTCCCCAAAAATTTTACAATTCCCCAAAAAAGTCCCCATAAACATTTGGTCCCCAAAATTGTCCCCAGAAGCCTCAAAAGTCCCCAAAATGGGGACAAAATCCCCAATCTGGCATCACTGGCTAGAGAAAAAATCAATACAATTGGCGATATTCTCTTGTAGCCATGGCTACTTTCTCTAACAAAGCAGTGAGTGAGTTGAGTAGACGAAGAAATTATGGTTTTAGTTTCAGTTTATGTGCGTCACAGTACAGTAGATTACTTTCCATTTCTCTTCACTTTTTCTTCCGCCTTTCGGAGAAATAGAATTGCTTAGAAAATGGAGAATCGCACAGTGCGTAGTAATATGACAACAAAAAATATACGCTTAAAAATTCAAATTGGAAACTTTTCAAGCTACGCTTGCAAAGGATATTACACTAGTCCCGTATTCGGTAATGAGGACTATGGAAGTACATGGAGTTTACTTGTTTATGTCTACGACAGAGCTGATCACGAGGAATTTATCGATATTCGTTTGAAAAGACACGGTTATACAACCATGGAACAATTCGTGAAAGTGAAAATTTCGATTATCAACTGTCTTGGATTCAGTGTACTAAATAAACAAACAAAATTTTTATTTAGACTTTCGAATGAATTTCAAGTTTTAAATGTGGTTAAAGACCAATTAAAAGGGTTCTTGGAGCTGCAGAAAATGTTTTATCTACCTAAAGATACACTGACTGTGCAATGTGATCTTGTGGTACACGAAAACAATGCATTGTCGTGTACAAATAAATATAATTTCCTGAATTATATTTCTCCTGGTGATAATGAAAATGTTTCAGAATATTTTGTTCATAGTCGATTGGTTAAAAGAGAGGATGATTTCATCTATGAACAGATTAGATATTTTGCATTCCAGTCTTATGAAGGTCGTATCCTTACTCCTGAGCATCAAAGTGAAAGTTTGGGTGGTAAGTGGAGATTCATAGTACGTAGTGTGACTGACGATAATTTAGAAGAACACTTGAATATTGAACTTTTGCGTTCAGAGAGCGATGAACACCAACTAGTTCAAGTACGTTTGTCGATTACTGATTGCTCAAATAGAGTGCTTCTTTCCAAAGAAAAAACTGTATATTTTGTGGATTCTATAGCGATTCAACCTATACTTACCACTGATATGGTCGTTTCTAGTTGGTTTGGCCTGGAAAGGAAGCAACTAGTCCCAGATGATACGTTGACTATACATTGCTGGCTGGCTTTGTATGAACAAATTGATGACAGTTTTGACAGAGAAGAAGATTTTGACAACAGTGTCAAATCCCATGGTTACGAATGGAAACAAATTTTTCCATATATAGCTATTAGTTTTCTTGCACTTCTTTTTATACTCTACATGTTTTGCACGTTATGCACAACTATAATGTTGTTCATATGGTATTGTATTAAGGTAATCAAAATAATATTTTTTGTTTTATTTTTACGGGCAGTTTTTGTAATTTCAGGTTCAAAGAAATTAAAAAGAAGAATTCGTAAAAGATTTATTAAATGTTATAATTATTTCAAGTATGTCACTACAAATTACTTCAACCATGCTGCAGCAAAATTTTCTGAATACCTCACAAATCGTATAACATTCTTGGCTCACTTACTTGTGCCCATCGGAAAATTTTGTACTGTATGCATCAAAGAATTAATATTATCTTTTCAGAGATAAGAACACAAGCAAGTTAGAAGAAACGATAAAATAAAAAGAAGAAATCGGTATTCGACAAGATATTCTAATTAAATATTTTGTGTTTAGAATAAGGTAAATTTACTGAACTTTTTGAAATATAAATATAACGTTTTCTTTCTTTTTCTTTTCTTTTTTTTCTTTTCTTTTTTTAAATTAATTTTTCATTGTTTTTACTCTTAGTTTTTTACCTCAATATATAAATACCCAGTTCTTTGTATAATTTTTAAATAATTTGAAAAATTATCCTGATTAATATCAGTTTAATGTAAATTTTCAATTTTGGAAATAAGAAAAAGAGATTTTTAACAATTAAACGTACATCATAAAAATTATTTTTTTTCCAATATATATTTTATATTTATTAAAATTTTATTAAAAATTTTGTGTTTGATATTTAACTTTTAAATGCCTATATACATATACAGTCAAACTTCGTTAACGTGAATCTCAAGGAGGATAAAATATCTGTTTATATTATCAGTAGTTCAGGCTATCAGTAACTGATCTTTTATAAAACTAATCTTCATTTTGACGGGGATTGTGGAAACAGTTCATTTTAAAAGTAATTCATGTTAACAGTGTTCACGTTAACGAGGTTCGATTGTATATATAGTGTTATTTATCTAAGTTATAAATAAAGTGAAAGTTGTTTATTATTAATATTTATTTCAGTGTAAATATTGTAAGAAACATTATGTGAAATATTCATTAAAAAAGTAAATTTCTAAACTTTTCAAAGTATAAATAAGTTACTTTCTTTTTAATTGATATGTAATTATTTTTACTTCTTAATATTTAATTTTTAAAAGCTTTATACATTCAGTTATTTGTATAAATTATAAACTGTAAAATGTTTACCATTAATGGGAGTTTAATGTAAATATTGTAAAAAACACAATCTGAATAAAATTCTTAAAATATAAGCTACTAGATTTTTAGAGCTATAAACAAATCGTTTATTTTTTAATCAATATAAAATTACTTTTTTTTTTTTTTTTTTACATTTTTGAAAGTATTTATAAACTGCAAAATGTTTAACAATAAAGTTAATTTTTTGTAAACATTGCAAGAAACATATTTTGTAAGATGTTTATTATTAATGTTTATTTCAGTGTAAATGTTGTAAGAAACATGATGTGAAATATTCATTAAAAAAGTAAATTTCTAAACTTTTGGAACTATAAATAAATCATTTCCCTTTTTTTTTTTTTTTTTTTTAAATTCATATGTAATTATTTTTACTTTTTAAGATTTACTTTTTGAAAGCTTTATAGATTCAGTTATTTGTATAAATTATAAACTGTAGAATGTTTATCATTAATGGGAGTTTAGTTTAAATATCGTAAGAAACACAATCTCAATAAAATTCTTAAAATAAAAGTTACTAGATTTTTAGAGTCATAAACAAATCGTTTATTTTTTAATCAATATAAAATTATTTTTACTTTTTTTATTTACTTTTTAAAAATATTTACCAAGTGCAAAATGTTTAACAATAAAGTTAATTTTGTGTAAATATTGCAAGAAACATAATGTGCCAGATGTTTATTATTAATGTTTATTTCAGTGTAAATGTTGTAAGAAACATGATGTGAAATATTCATTAAAAAAGTAAATTTCTAAACTTTTTGAACTATAAATAAGTAACTTTCTTTTTAATTGATATGTAATTATTTTTACTTTTTAAGATTTAATTTTTAAAAGCTTTATACATTCAGGTATTTGTATAAATTATAAACTGTAAAATGTTTATCATTCATGGGAGTTTAGTGTAAATATTGTAAAAAGCACAATATGAATAAAATTCTTAAAATATAAGTTACTAGATTTTTAGAGCTATAATCAAATTGTTTATTTTTTTAATCAATATAAAATTATTATTATTATTATTATTATTTAAATTTAATTTTTGAAAGTATTTGCAAAGTGCAAAATGTTTAACAATAAAGTTAATTTTGTGTAAACATTGCAAGAAACATAATGTGCAAGATGTTTATTATAAATGTTTATTTCAGTGTACATGTTGTAAGAAACATGATGTGAAATATTCATTAAAAACGTAAATTTCTAAACTTTTTGAACTCTAAATAAGTCATTTCCCTTAACATATTATTTTTTTTTTTTTTTGATATGTAATTATTTTTACTTTTTAAGATTTAATTTTTGAAAGCTTAGATTCAGTTATTTGTATAAGTTATAAACTGTGGAATGTTTATCATTAATGGGAGTTTAGTTTAAATATCATAAGAAACACAATCTGAATAAAATTCTTAAAATATAAGTTACTAGATTTTTAGAGCCATAAACAAATCGTTTATTATTTAATCAATGTAAAACTATTTTTACTTTTTTTTTTCTTTAATTATTTACAAAGTGCAAAATATTTAACAATAAAGTTTATTTTGTGTAAATATTGCAAAATAATAATAATAATAATAATAATAATAATAATAATCTGACGAAACATAATGTGACATAATAAAAGTCACTTATTTATAGTTAGAATAATTCAATTAAATAGGTACATTCTTCGAACTGACACACACACACACACAAAAAAAAAAAAAAAAAAAAAAAAAAAAAAGAAGAAAAGAAAAGAGAAAACTTTTCTTTTTAACAAATAAATAATTACCATTATATTTTTTTTTCTCCTTGAGACCTAATCTTTGAAAGTATTTATATATTCATCTGTTCGAGTAAGTTGTAAATAAAGTGCAAAATATTTATTAATAATGTTTAGTATATATATTGCAATTATAATGTGAATAAAAGGATTAAGTAGATAAATTACCAGATTTTTCGAACTAATAAATGAATTATTTTCGTTTTGATTATGTTATTATTTTTAATTCTTAAGATTTAGTTTTTAAAGCATTTATATACTCAGTAAGTTCTAAATAAATTGCAAAATGATTTTTATTAATGTTAGTGTAATAAATTCCAAGAAACTTAATGTGAATCAAATGATTAAGTAGAGATATTACTAAATTCCCGAGCTATCAACAATTAATTTTCGTTTTAATTACGTGATTATTTTTAATTCTTAAGATTCAACTTCTAAAAACATATCCGGATATTTTTTTTTTTTTTTAATGTGCAAAATGATAACGTTTACTATTTCTGTTACTGTAAACTTTACTGTAAAAATTGCGTGAAACATATCATGTGTATAGAATAAGAAGGTAAGTAAATTAAATTACTAAATGTTTGAACTGTTTGACTTTGTTTTCTTTTTAATTGAGATTTTTTTTTAAAAACTTTTTAACCATTAAATGCATGATTTTTTAATTTTAACAAAATTTAAAAATGCGAAGAGTAATAATGTTAATAACCCTGCTCGGCATGAAAATTGCCTCTGACACCATTTCAACATAGTCTTATGTAAAAGTAAAATGATCTCCTGAATCCGAATAGGACGCCCATTTTGCCCTATCACCTGCCGTTTTTTAGGATTGACCTCCCCTCCCTCCGTATTTTTATCACTTTTATGTAATTTTATGGCTATAAATTTGATTTTTAGGAGGGGGGAGGATTATTTTTGTCGTTAACTATCTTCTGAGGGGCTACATAGTTGGAAAATTCTAAAACATGGACATTTGAGACAAGGGAAAAATTTTGGGGGCTATTTGCCACTGAAATTATGTATTACATATCTTATATTTTTTAATCTGTTATTAATGTTATTTTTAAAAATTTATATATTTTTGTTTTTATGTGTTAAAATAATTATTTTTCATTCTTCAAATCAAATTCATGGTCATATAATTATCGAACAGGGAAACAAATTGAGGGAGGGGGTGGTGTATCTAGAAAACGGTGGGGGGCTGGTCAAAATGTGAGTCATATTTGGATTCAGGAGGGCATTTTACATAAGAATCAAACAAGAATGGTATCAGATCTCTATTTTTTTTCCCTTGCAGAGCAGTGTAATTGATACGTAGGCTTTACTTTTTTAACATTTTTTTTTTTTTTTTTTTATTTTTTATTTTTTTTTTATTTACAAGGGTCGTACTCACCGCCCTTATTTCAGGACACTCTTAACGATAAGAAATTTCCACCTTCTTGCCACCACTAATTTTATGCAGAAATATATCTGGATATGTTTATACTAATGTGCTATGACTATATAGGATAGGGATTATTGCATAAAAATATAGTGGTAGCAAAAAAAAAAAAAAAAAGTATTTATTTTAGTGCCCTGAAAAAAGGGCGGAGAGTACGACCCCTGTATTTATTTATTTATTTGAGAAAAAAAAATGAAATGTTTTAAAATTCATACACCGTAGAGTTACATAAATAATATCGTTTAATTGCTAAGAAAAATATGTATATGTTTATTCACTATTTTTTAAGCAACAAAAAAAAAAAAAAAAAGAAAAAAGAAAAAAGTTGAATTATTTAAATAAATCTCCAAAAAATTAATTTTTTTTTTTTTTTTTTTTTTTTTGTCACTTCTAAACTTAATGAGTTTCTATTGAAAACAATTCGTCAACTTAAATGTAATATGGCAAACATCCAAGAGTAAAACTTTCTACGGTAAATATTTTAATTAGGAGTTAAAACAGTTTTTCGTTTTGAAAACATTTTTACAATTATTTATTTATATGAATTACAAACAATCTACAAAATGATTATTATTTACGTTATTTTATTCAAAATATGGCAAGAAACATAATGTGAGTGGAATTAAGAAGTTGATAGATAAAATACTACATTTTTCACCATAATCTAGTCGTTTTCATTCTGATAAATATTTTATTGTTTTTACTTTCTTTTGTTCATTTTTTAAAGCATTTTTTTAAGAACTCAATTATTTGTATAAATTATAAATAATGTTAAAAATAGTTATTATAAAATTTACTTTCATTAAAGGAAATATTCGAAGAAAAATAATGTGATCAGAATAAAGATTCAGACAAATTACTAAACATATAAAATATATAACATATACAAGGTTTTTTTTTTTTTTTTTTTTCACTTTCTTAGTTTTTGTTTTGTGATGTTTTTAAAAATTAGTTGTTTGTACTAATTAAGAAAAATTGTTAAAAATGGCTTTGATCTATTTTAGTTTCAGGAGACAAATTACTTTTTAAAATGGGAAGATGAAAAGAATTGTGTTAAAATTTCAGAATTTAATGAATAAATAAATAAATAAATGCATGTAAAATCGTTATTATTATTATTTATTTTTATTTAATTATTTATTTATTTTTTGTATGTGTGTACGTGTGTTAACTAGTATGACATTATTCTATTGATTAAAAATATTATTTTTAATGACTTTAAAATATGAAATTACTTTATTACAGATTACTCATTGTGTGCATAATATTTCAAAAAGTATTTGAGATATGAACTTAAAAAAATTTTTCTCAACCATACATTTTAACGTAATGGATGAAATGAACTGAAAATAAGAAGGTAGGGGAAAAAAAAAAAAAGATAAAATTCAATAGGGGGAAAAAAAAAAAAAAAAAAAAAAAACTTCAATAGAAAAAAAAAAAGAAAGAAAGAAAGAAAGATTGTGGAAATATAAAAATTTTAATGGTAATTTCAAATTTCAAATCTAATTGTTAATTAAACTTTATATTATTAAAATAATTCAACCCTTTTAGTTCAGATTCTCAATTTGAATGCATTGTTCCATTAAATGTAAAAATTATAAGGATAAAAGAAATTACAATTGAGCACCCTTGACAATAATCTGCAATGAAATAATATTTTAAAAAATTTCTATTTTAAAGTAAACCAAAATAATATTTTTAATTAATAGAGTAATGTCTTGCTAGTTAACATACACACACATACAAAAATAAATAAACAAAATAAAAAAAAATTGGCAAGTCTGAAACTATTAATTTATTTCATTACCGATTTTATGAAGTTATATCAGTGTTCGAATAAAGTTACATATTTTAGCTCAGTTTTAATAGTATATTAATAAGTTTTTCTAGGGAAAAAAAAAAAAAAAAATCTTGCTAATATATTTTTATATAGCTATTGGTATTGGCTGATATTATTGATGCAGAGTTTCCAACACAACACTTTATTTACACAATAATTTTCTCTAATATATTACTACGATAAGAAAAAAATAGTAAAATAAAATAAAATAAATGGAAAAAGGAATAGCAGAAGAATCTTTTCAGTTGAAAAGGAGTCACCCTGCTCTTCCTCTTCTCCGCTTCTCTTTATTTCCTCTTCGAATTAAAAAGTTTATACAGTTGCAGTGATGCCAGATTGGGGATTTTTCTCCCATTTTGGGAAATTTTCGAGGCTTCTGGGGACAATTTTGGGGACCAAATGTTTGTGGGGACTTTTTTGGGGAATTCTAAAAAATTTTTGGGGACAAATCTGGGGAGTTCAACTTTCTGCCAATGCGCTACCCCGTAGCGGTCAATGTTGGCAACGTAATGATTTATCCCTACGACAAGAGACTTTCAATAGCTTTATTGTTATTTAGGGATTATTTTCAAAAATTGCCTTCATTTGAGGAAAAACCTGAGCTTAACTCATAGAAAAATCTGCTTGATATATATATATATATATATTTTTTTTTTTTTTTTTTTTTTTTTTTTTTGAAAAAAAAAAAAAAGCTATTTTCTCTTTTTAGTAGAAATGAAGTTGAGGATTTTTTCGAAAAAAAAAATAAATAAATAAATAAATAAATAAATAAAATAAATAAATAAAATAAACTAACTAAATATAAATGTAAAATGAAAGAATAATAAATTTGATAAGTTCTAAATGTTATATAAAATATTAAAAATAAATAAATTGATAATTGATTAAAAAAAAAAAAAAAGACATGTTTTATTGCTAAATCGCTAATTGAAAATTTAATTTTGCTGTATACCACACAAGTACATTTTTTATTTTATCATTAGTTATTAGTTTATTGATTTTGTCCATGTTACTTACATAACAGATGGGGTAATTTTGCATTAAAATATATTATGCTAATGCATGCTAAGAATTCGGGTTGCTTATTATTATTATTATTATTATTATTATCGAAAGCACGTTCAGATACAATATTTCCGGATAATTTTTTCCAAATAATTAGTCTAAAAGCAAATCCATCTGTTTTTCTATTACGCAACGTACGGTACGATTATTTGTGAAATAGGGATAGAATCTTAATTATTTACATTCAAATATTTCCTTTTGAACTCAAGAACTAATATTAAACATGGTTTTAATAAAACCTTATCAATGCTACGAATATTAAATCAAAACTTTAAATAACTTTTATTGATATACAGATTTAAAAGCATTAGTTGCATTCTGCATTTCTATTAGTTTATAATAAATATTTATTATAATCTTAGATAAACCTTTCTCTTCTTTCTAAAAAAAAAAAAAAAAAAAAAAAAAGAAGAAGAAGAAGAAGAAGAAGAAGAAATTAAAGGGGGCTAATGTGCAAGTTGTATCTGACGGGACTAAAGTAAAAGTTGTACCTCAAGGGGCTAATGTGAAAGTTGTACCTCACGGGACTAATGTGCAAGTTGCACCGAACGAACAAACTATTTCTTTCAACGAAAATGCCTACTAACCCTGGACGATAGGTCTAATATATCGTATCATATTATATATCGTATTTATCGTAATATAACTCAATACTTATTTCGCTTCCTTCTTCGACTCGTTTTAATACGCATTTTTTATATGCATGAGCAGCCCCCGAAAAACAAAAACATTAAATCATTAAATTCATTTTCTTACTTATTTTTATTTCATATTATTTCACGCGCACTTTTTATTTCCTAATTCAAAATTATTAAAAGAAAACTTTTTCGATATCGCTTGTAACGATAATGATTATTATTAATTTTCTTTTCTCTTTCTTTCAATAATAATAATAATAATAATAATAAAAAGATTTTCATGAAATTCTGGCAAAAGCAGAATTTAGTTTAGGACGGAGGATTATTAGTTTTTTTTTTTTTTTTTTTTTTTCTCAAATTATAACATCGCTTTCAAATTATTCAATTATATTTTCGATAAATTTTAGATTTCGACCAATGTCCAACTATCGAAATCGACAACGCAAAAATCCCAGATTGAGACTAACAGACCCTCAGTCCTAAACAAAAAAAAAAAAAAAACCTGATTTGGGGAAACTTGAAGACCTGTTTGGGGAAATAATTTTCGACTATCTGGCATCACTGTGTAAAAATTATGCATTTTTTTTATAACTATCTGACAGTGCGTGGATAATTTACAATTTACTTTAAAATATTGATTATTCCCAAGTAATTGTTTTATATAACAGAAATAAAATAAAATAATTTTTGTTTATTTTTTCCACTGCTGAGATTTAAAATATATAATATATATATATATATACGCAAGCTAACATCAGATTTTCATACTTTAGTTAATTAAAAAAAAACTAATTGTCCGATCGATAAGTTAATTAATCCAACGTATTCAGAAAAATTCCCTTTTCATTGGTACCTTATTTGTAACGAAATTTTGATTAGATTTTTTAAAATTAATTAAAATAGGAAAATAATAACCTGGTAAAAGCTTTAAAAATGGACATTTAAATTTTTAATTGTTACAAAAAAAAAAAACTTTTCGATATCGTTTGTTTCGATACCAATTATTATTAATTTACTTTTATTTTCTTCCTTTCTTTCTTAAAAAAAAAAAAAAAATGATTTTGATGAAATTCTGGCTAAAGCAGAATTTAAGTTAGGACGGAGGACTATTAATTTTTTTTTTTTTTTTTTTTTTTTTTATCATAACATCGTTTTCAAATTATTCAATTATATTTTCGATAAATTTTAGATTTCGATAAATGTCCAACTATCGAAAAATGACACCCAAAAAACCGCAGATTGAGACTAATAGTCCTCAGTCCTTAAAAAATATATATATATATAAATAAATAAATTAAAAAAATGTTTGTAAATGCTTTTATTCTTAAAAAAAATCTGAAATTTGGTAGAAAATTTCTTCATTTTTCCATTTTTAAAAGTATAGTCTATCACCTTATATTTAATATTTCAAGAAATATAATATGAATAATATTGGAAACTAGGCGAAATATTAAAAGGTTTGAACGATATATAAATTTCTATTTATTAAAAAAAAAAAAAAAAAAAAAAAAAAATCTGCAGTTTTAAGTTTATTGTGTGTGAAAAGATATTTTAATGCAAATAAGTTTCATGTAAATACTGCAAAAAATATAATGTGAATTGTATAACTGAATAATAACTGAATAAGTCCTAATTTCTTTTCACATATCATTTGCTATATTATAAATATTTTATGGTACTACGGATTGTTATAAATATTTTATTGTCCTCGTTTGTTTGTTTGTTTTTTAATTAGGTTAATATTTTGAAAGCATTTATATGTTCAGCCATTTATATAAATTAGAAATAATGTGCAAAATTTTTGTGGTTTATAATAGTTTAAAATGTAAATATTATAAGAAAAATAATGTGAATATAATGGTTGAAAACTGTAAGTAGCTAAACCTTTTTGAGCTATGCATTTATTTTCAAACATTATTATTGTTGTAATTATTATTCGTAAGTATTATTTAAACTAATTTTTTTTTATCAATTTATTATTATTATTTTTACGTGCAAAATGGTTATTTTAAATTTTTGTCATATAACTTTGGTACATTTATTTTTAAAAACATTTTTATACTCGGTTATCTGTACAAATTATTAATAAGAAGCATTTCTGATTATTATTGTTTTAATAATGGCGATTAATTGGTAATTTAACCATTAATTATGAACATTGTTAATATTAATCTGCTGTTAAATATTGAAAGAAATTCAGTGTGTATAGAAACAGGAAGTAGCAAAATTAATAAACTTTTTTAAACAATAAAATATCGTCTTTTTTCTTTCTTTCTTTTTCTTTTATTAATGTTGTATTATTTTTAATTCTTAAAGACATTTTTATCTTCTTCAGATTTAGTTATTTTTATTTATTGTAAATAATATGTAGAATGGTAATTATTGATATTTATTTAATGTAAATATTTCAACACACGTAATGTGGATAGAAGGCAAACTTCCAAACGTTTTTAACAATAACCGTAGAGTTTTCTATTTTATTTCTTATGGTATCATTTTTAAGAATGTATAATATCGATTATTTGCATAAGTTAAAAACATTGTTCACAATACGTATTATTAACTAATGTGATAAACATAAAATTTTAAAATGAATAAAAGTATAGATATAGTCGTCCGCATAAACAAAAGAAAAAAAAAAAAAAAAAAAAAATCTTCAAATCGACTTTAAGAACATTTAGTATTTAACAGACTCTTAAGCAAGTTTGTATCAGAGAATAATTATTTTATAGATAAAAAAAAAAGTGAAAAGTATAATAGACGGCGTTTGAGTATTTCTTCCCAAGTTCGTAGATTTTTTACAATAGATTATAATGTATCCTAATTCTTTTGTGTACTCACTCATTTATAAATTTATTCAAATGTATGGTAAGTATTAAATACTCAGAGAGTCGATTGGAGTCACTCTAGAGACTTTTGTTTATACAAAGGTTTATACAGGGTGATTCAAAATCGATGTCACAGCGTCTGTCTTTTAAACTAACAGTCACAGAACCATACTTCTAACTACAGAACTGGGACAAATCAAGAGTGAATTTAAGATATGGTATTTTCTTGTACAAGGGGACGTACACATATTAAATTTCGAAGTTTAATTTTTATGTGGTCCCTCATATAATATGACATATATTTTAAAAATTAATCACCACAGTCTAAGGATGGTGGGGGGGGGTATCTTTCTAAGTGAAAATTTCTCTGAGTTATTGCAATTTGAAAACGATAACTTACACCACTTTACACGCAATTTTCGCTAAAATTATTAGGCATGAGTTCGGATTACTTATTGTGAAATATATGTTTATAACAATAATTCTTTATTTAATAGTTAACAGTCAAATAAATAAAAGGTTTGTCTTACCTGTGTTAGCACAGGTACTCCATCACTTGAGATTTATTGATGATAAATCTCGTAACTTATATCATCAGCAGAAAAACAGAATTGTTACTAGAAGAAATCGATGAATTATATATATGTTAGTTTTTAGACGAACTTCTGTTTTGAAAATAAAACTACTTGTTTTTCTGTAATAAAATGTAGATTAATATTTATAATCTTACACAATATGTAGATTAATTAGTATTCACAATAATTCAGATATTGACTGTGTAATTGTAGAATGCCTAGATGTTTACTTTTTAAATTTATTCATCTTAGACATAGAAAATAATGGAAGGAGGACTCAATAAAAAAAACGTCCTACGAATACAGAAAAAGTTACATGATTATAAAAAAGAAAAAAAAGAAAAGAAACAGTAGCAGCGACGCCAAAGTTGGTTATCTATGCGATGATAAAAATTAAACAAAGATCCACTTGTTTTAAAAAAGCAATTAAAACTATTTAAACGCGTAAATCAACAGTTTTAAAAACTCAATGTAAATTAATGTTTACTTCATTGTTAAAAATTTTAATACATAATTGAATCTCTTAGGGCTTCACCTGGGAATTGAAGCACTTTAAGAGAGAAAAATACGTTAAAAGATATAAAAAGATAAATAAAAGAGTGGTTTAAAATAGCGATCATATTAAAAGATAGATAAAAGAGTAGTTTAGCTTGGTTTGAGGTATTACTCTGGAGTCATTTTTTGTTCATTAATGAGCAAAAAACATATTGGTTCATTATACCAAGACTTACAATTTAAAGTAGATTCCGAACAACAATGAAATTTCTGCCTGACGGGGATTCGAACTCGACTTCTGTGAACTGAAGCCTACAGTGTTGACCAGAACACGACCAAATGGGCCTGATAATGAGGTGTGAGTTATCATGATATGAAATTTATCTAAACCAGAATAGTATATGTCTGTACTGATAAGTATAAAGGATTTAAGTCCAAAAATGTCGATTTTGAGTTAAGTACATAGTCAGACCCAGAAAAAAAATTCTCTATCGATTGGTATAAAGGATTTAAATCCATGTCATTTAGTCTTTGAGAAAATCCATTGGTAAAAAAAGGTTCAAGTCAGAAATTTAGCATTAATCTTTGTATAAAATATTTAATTCAATTTTTTTCCTTTATTAAATGAAGATTGACAATCACTGAACAGTATAAAGGGTATAAATCAATATAATCCCTTTTTACTAATCGATTCTTCTGATTAGTTTTTAGTTAGTTTAACTTTATTTTTCGTCTCCTCAAGATTTTTCGTCCAATCAAGAATATGGACTTAAATCCTTTATACTTATCAGTACAGATATATATATATATGAAAGGATAAAGAAAGGTAAGATTTTAAATTATTATTTTATTATTTTAAATTAATATTGACTGATAGCATGGAAAAAATCCCATTAAAATTCTTAACTTCTAAAGTATTTCTAAAGTTTCCCCTGTAAAATAAGTTTTATGACAATGCACTTTCATAACGGGAAAGTCAGAAAAATTGGACAACTTTTAGAATAAAAATGCTGAGTAAGTGCAACTCTCCGTTTCTTGTGGTTAAGTAATGCATATTAATTAATTCCGGAGATCCAGGCCAGAGCAAAACTGTCAATCATAAAGTTAATAGCCAATGATTAAGCAGAGGAGGACTAAATATTCGCGCCTAAATACGAGGTATTTAAGCTGGAACACACGAGAAATCGTGGCTTTTTCCGATATTCACTTGCTTAATAAATCCACGTTAATTAATACTTCATTATGTAAAATTAATTGCGGAGACTCACGGACCTTCGGGGTCCCGCGGCTGGATAATCGCCGACCATCGATGTTTTTCCGGGACATATCGCTCAGGATGTCTAACTTCAGGCCAAGACTGCATCTTGAAGTTAATAAAGGGTTATTAGTTAATCTAATGCACTCCTCATCCTTTCTAAGATGCTCACATCACGGGAATGCCAACTCTCTTAATGATACGGACCCATGTTGCGTTACATATATATATACAGTCGGTAACAAAAGTGTCCAAACACTAGCGAAAATTCCTATGTAAAAAACGTACACTTCATATGGTTTTGTTAAATAAATCCTTGTCGAATCCTGTTCTTAGTCACTGTAAGAACACGATTCGATAAGGATTTATTTAACAAAACCGTATGAAGTGTACGTTTTTTACATAGGAATTTTTGCTAGTGTTCGGACACTTTTGTTACCGACTGTATATAAATAAGAAAAAGAGTTTTCTAATATCTAATATAGAGAATATTATTTGTAATTTTAAGAATTGCAAAGAAAGTTGAACGTGTTTATGACTTCAAATGTCTGTTCACCGATTTTTCGCATTCTACGAGGTCTGTCCAATAAATCCGCGAACAAAGGCCATAAAAAGTTTATTTTGCAAAATTTAGTTTACATCGATCTACATCATTCAATTATTTCACCTATTTTTCGCATACTAATTTCCATAAATGATTCTAAAACGCCTTGAAATTGATATGCGTTATTCAATTTAACGAAGCATGTTCGTATTGAAAATGGTGTAATTAGCACTATTGGTTTCTGTACTCACAAAAGAACTCTAATACGTGGCGGTCTATTAGACTTAGACGTACTTCTTCAAAATCTGGTTTAAAATACTGCAGAAAACATAACGAAATTAACATACCGATATAAACAGCGTAATTGGGTGGGATGCTGACTCTTTCAGCATCCCGCCCATAGATATAGTAATTTATATAGATCTATCATCCCATTGTTATCATGCAAAAAATTTTTATGCCGAAAAGTTTTTTTGGCATCAGCCATATAGTGGTGTATTGAAACCATTGAAACTCGGCAAATGTAATAGAATAGAATAGAATTGTTGATGAATTTTCAAAATGTCGAAATATTGCGTCTTTTAATTCTTCTAATAAATTTATTAAAAGAAATGGATAAGTTATCATAAAAGTAAATTATATTTGACTAAATTATGAAAAATATAATTTTTATAATCAGTTGCTTTGTTATTATTATGAAATAAAAATTGGTTTGATTTTTAATGGAATACTTTTTTTAAAGTTTGATTTTTTTTAAGATTTTGTATTAGTAAGTAATATAGAATTTTCAGAATTCTTTTAAAAATATTTAGCAGTGGCGTAGGGAAAGAACGTTAGTTTTAGTATATAAAAAGAGTTTAACTTTAAATATTAACTAAATTAATAAATATATACAAGAAAAAAAGAAAGAAAGAAAAAGAAAAAATGAATTTGAAATTGTATCTGCAGTTTTTCATTCACCTTTAATGCATAAACTATTCATAAATTTTATTTTCTAAGTTATCTGTGTGTATTCACTCGTTAAAAGACAGCCATATTGTGGACTTTTCTCCGAGTAAAAAGGAATCATCCCCCCCCCCCAATGATCAATCTATGTCTTATTACTATATCAATGATCCCACCCAGGATGATCACTCTCTTTGCCATTGAGTGTTAGTTTTTGGATAAAGATTATGGCCGATTGTCTAGACTAAAAACCTAAGTCCGGATGGGATGCCCCTTATGATTTAGGTTTTATTGAGAGGAACTGAAATTTTTATATTAAAAGGAGACTTGGCGCTGGATTATTATAACCAGTAAAAACTACAACGTGAGAAACGCCAAAGAGAAAGAAAAAAAAAATTCTCTTCGAAAATTTTTTTTTCTCTTAGGCGTTTCTGACGTTGTAGATTTTACTGGTTTTAAGAACTGAAATTCTGTTGATTCTATCTCTCATAACTTTTTGAATTTACACGATATTTGCTTGGGGCTTTCGTGTGAGTAGCTAAATATTTTTGGCTGTTAAATTATGAATAGGAAAATTTTTAAAAGCTTGCGCATGCGTAGTTAAAAATTGTTTAGTAAAAATGCTCATATTTCGTGAGGCATTTAACATTTTTGCATTCTGATGGCATTAGGCTGTGTCTAATGTATGTCTGTGGCAAGTTTCTCAAAAATAACTTCGCACTGTGTCTAATACTCTACGGGTTATAAACACTGCTCGGCATGAAAATTGCCTCTGACACCATTTCAGCATATTCTTATGTAAAATGACCTCCTGAATCCGAATAGGACGCCCATTTTGCTCTATCACCCACTGTTTTTTAAGAATGACCTTCTATTTTTACCATTTTTTGGTGATTTTATGGCCACAGATTTGATTTTTAGGAAGGGGGAGGATTATTTTAACCGTTAAATATCTTCTAAGGAGCAACAGAGCTGGAAAATTCTAAAACATGGACATTTGCGACAAGGGATATATATATATATATATATATATATATATATATATTTGTGGGGGGGGGATTTGCCACTGAAGTTATGCATTACATATCTTATTTTTTTTTATCTGTTATTAATGTTATTTTTTAAACTTTATACTTTTTTGTCTTTAGGTGTTAAATTAATTATTTTTCATTCTTGAAATCAAATTCGTGGTCATAAAATTATCGAACAGGGAAAGAAATTGAGGGAGGGGGTGGTGTATCTAAAAAACGGTGGGTGACTGGGTAAAATGAGAGTCATATTTTAATTCAGGAGGTCATTTTACATAAGAATCAGCAAGAATAATATCAAATCTCGATTTTTTTTTTCCCTTTTTGCAATTTTTTAAAGAAACCATTAAATTTCCATAGCCTCTTAAAAATTTATACAGATGATGAGAAAAATCTTTACTACTAATCATGCTGCAGTTAAAACGCTTTCCAAGCCTTACTTTTTAGAGAGTGAACCAAAACATGTTAATTTTTGGTTAATTTTTTGCTGGTCCCCTTTTCCTCTTCAGAAAAAAAAAAAAAAAAAAAAAAAAATTGCTGAAATGTATGAGGTGTAACATGTTCTCTATTCTCGCAAAATTTCAAGATGATTTGTAAGGATTTTTTTTCTAGATATTTGACAAAATGTCTAGATTTGAAAATATCCAAATGCTTATTGATAGATTGTGTGTATATGTTATATATATATATACTCTTATAGGAAATAGTGTCATAGAAAATATAAAAAAAAAATTAATAAAGTAGACATCCAATAATTTTCCTGTAAGAGCAAACTGATACATACGTTATTGAGACACATAAAGAGAGTTTACATAGCGTGTTTAAGAAAAATATCCGTAAATCCGTTTTCTGAAACACCCATTTCCGAGATCTATAAGTGACCTACATAATTAGGACATCTTTCAATTTTTCCTGAAATTACCAAGTAATACATGATAGAGGTCATCTAAAAAGGGCGTTTATGTGGCAAATTTGAAAAAAAAAATCGTTAGAGTCGTTTTTGAGATACTGACTTTCGACCGCAGTGCCGACCTTCACCTAAACATGGAAATCTCATCTGTTCATGAAAACTAACAATTACACGCGAAAGGACATGCAAAAGGGTGTTAATATGACGAATTTGAAGAAAATCCGTCGAGCCGTTTTTAAATAAACTCACTTGTGATGCGTAAAATTGCCCTAATTATATAGGACCTCTATTCTGAACGTTTTCCTGAACTAACTAACTATAGTTAGTAAAGGACATCTAAAAGGTTAGTTATATAGAAACTTTGAAGAAAATTGTTAGAACTGATTTTGAGATGAGGACTTGCGATCCCACTTCTGGTTTTCGAAATTGCACCAAAAGTTAGAAATGTCATGTGTGCAGTAGATTTGTCTTAAATACGGTGTTTTGTCATTCTATCTTTGTAAGTTTTAGAGATATGATAGTTATCAGAATTTCTTTACACGCACGCTCATACACACTGCCCAAAATCACTTTGCCAAAAATTACTTTTTCTCAAATTCTTATGTACTTACTGTAATTCACTACGGTATGTTTGTGAATCTCAACCAAATAAAAAATGCGCCTCTATTTTAAGGTATATACAAGCTTTTTCATTTGTTTCACCCTTGCTCAGGTGGTTAGAGCGCCGTGTTAGTAATCCGGTGGTCGAGCGTTCGATACCCTGAAGGTCCGGAGTGGTAATTTTTGCAGACAATTAGTAGAAAAGATGTCAATTGATAAAAGAAAATTTATCGTTGACTACACAGTATCATAGAAATTTTTGAAGAGTTTTTATTAAGAAGCCTTTTTCTTACATCTATTTTTAGAAGCAAAAAAGAGTTTTTTGTGGACTACAAGCGCCCTCTATTGGGCGGAATATTCACTAAAATGTCAATGAAACAATTAACAATACAAAATAAAAATGATTAGGAAAAACACATAAACATTAACCAAATCACTAAAATGTTAATTTATAATATAAAATAATAATAAAAAACTAAAATAATAATAAAAAGGTGCCTCAAACGAATAATTAAATTGCAGATATTGGCCCTTAATCAGAAAATGAAATCACAAAACTTATAGGTAATCATGTGTACTGCCATCTGTTGTGAATTTTAAGAAATAATTTCTCTTTTCTTAACACAGTTCAAATTTCCCCAAATTTGGTTAATAAACAAAAAAGTGATTTTTTTTTTTTTTTTTTTTTTTGCAAATTAAATTTTATTTTAACTTCGAAAATATTTGTATGAAACGCTATAGTAAGAATTTGGGTTTTAAAAGTTTTTTAAATAGATTATTTGGATTTGTGAGACCTTAAAACATGTAAATCAAATGAAAACTCGAAATTTTGACCGAAAACAGTACTTCCTTTACGTACATTAGTGGGATAATGAAAAACTCGATATCGGAATTTTTGACCTAATACAATACTTCGTTTACTAACATTAGTGGGATAATGGAAGAAATAAAAATTCATTGTATTTTACGAAGTGCTAACCTGAAAAATGTTATCGTGATTATAATACTCTTCATTGTAAATAAATAAATAAACAACTTTGTAGCATAACCTAATTTATCTTAGATGAGAATAATTGGAAATTTTTTTAATTCATAATGTTTTGCGATGTTTTAATATGAAAACTTTTATCATGATTATTAAAACACTCTTTATTGCAAAATAAATAAATAAATTTGTAACGTAATCTTTTTTTTATGCGAATAATTGTGGAAAATAGAAAATCATTGTGCTTTAAGAAATGCCTGTCTGAAAACTTTCATTATGCTTACAATACAGTTAATTGCAAAATAAATAAATAAATAATTTTATGGAATAATTTGGTTTCTCTTAAATGTGAACAATTGCAGAAATTAAAAATTCATTGAGCTTTACGAAGGGCCAATCTGAAAACTTTTATTGTGGGTATCTATTCTCCGATCTGACTGCCATCAAATCAAAAGTCGGAATGTGACGTCACGTGATCAAAACAACGACTGCCACAGTCTGAATTGAGGTATAGTTTGGTCGGAGAATAGATGCCATGATTACAATACGGTTAATTGGAAATAATAATAATTTTGTAGAATAATCTAATTTCTCTTAAATGAGAATAATTTCAGTAAATAAGAATTCACTGAGCTTTAGGAAGTGCCAGTCTGAAAACTTTTATTATTACAATACAGTTAATTGGGAAAAAGCAATAATTTTGTAGAATAGTCTAATTTCTCTTAAATGAGAATAATTGCAGAAAAAAAAATTTTTTTTCATTGAGCTTTAGGAAGTGCCAGTCTGTAAACTTGTATTACGATTAAAATACAGTTAATTGGGAAAAAATAATAATTTTGTAAAATATTCTAATTTCTCTTAAAGGAGAATAATTACAAGAAATAAGAATTCTCTGAGCTTTAGGAAATGACAGTCTGAAAACTTTTATTATGATTACAATACAGTTAATTGGGAAAAAAACAATAATAATAGTTTTGTAGAATAATCTGATTTCTCTTAAATGAGAATAAGTGCAGAAAATAACAATTCCTTGAGCTTTAGGATGGGCCAGTCTGAAAACCTTTATTGTGATTACAATACAGTTAATTGGGAAAAAAAAAAAAAAAAAATTTTGTAGAATAATCTAATTTCTCTTAAATGAGAATACCGTAAAATCCCGAAAGTAACCCCCCCCCCCTTTTTTTTGAAAAGCAAAACGGATAAATTTCAGGTGGGGGGGGGGGTTATAATCAAGATTCTTTAAAAAAAATTATTTAAAAAAAAATGAAGAAAAGGGAGGGGGGGTTATATTCGATGAAGGGGGTACTTTCGGGATTTTACGGTACTTACTTAAAAGGAAATATTAAAGGCTATCATTTCTTACATTAAAGGTAAAAACCCGACACTTTATGAAAATTAGTTAAATTAGAAATAATATATAAATATTAAAACTTAATTCAAACACACCATTAATAAAAACCACGAATTAAAGTTTTAAAAGAAAATTTATACATAAACATACTACCTTAAATATACACAAAACAAAAGAAGATTACAAGAATAAATTGGCTACAGTGAGCTAGATTTACTGGCGCACGTGCAATGCTGACGTACCGTAAGTGCGCCCGAAGACTGGATGTAGCTTTGTTAGATGGAGAAAAAAAAAAGGGGGGGGGTTACTTTCAGGATAACGGAGACATTTCACTTTCAGCGAGAAAGGGGGGGGGGGTTACTTTCGGGATTTTACGGTAATTGCAGAAAATAATAATTCATTGAGCTTTAAGAAGTGCCAGTCGGAAAACTTTTATTGTGATTACACTACAGTTAATTGGGGGGAAAAATAATAATTTTGTAGAATAATCTAATTTCTCTTAAATGAGAATAATTGCAGAAAATAAGAATTTATTGAGCTTTAGGAAGTGCCAGTCCGAAAGTTTCGGCTGTGACTACAGTACTATTATCAATTGTAAAAGTATATAATATATAAAAAAAAAAAAAAAAAAAAAAAAAAAAAATATAGAATAATTTATTTTTTCTTAAATTAGAATAGCGACAAAAAATAAAAATTCTCCGTGATTTATGACGTGCCTAGCGGAATATTTTTATTTTCATTACAATTCTAATAACTGTAAAAAAGATAAATAATTTTGTAGAATATTTTATTAATTCTTAAATGAGAATAATAGCAGAAAATAAGAATTCATTGAGCTTTACGAAACGCCAATATGAAAACTTTTATTGTGATTACAATATTCTTAATTGTAAAAATAAATAAATAAACATTTTGGTAGCATATAATCTAATTTTTCTTAAATGAGAATTATTGTAGACAAATATTCTCTGTGCTTTACGAACTATGAATATTCTCTGTGCTTTACGAACTGCCAAATTGAAAAATTATTATTATCATTACAATACTGTTTTTTGTAAAATAAATAGATAAATAAAATAAAATAAACAGCTTTGCAGAATAATCCAATTTCTCTCACAGAATAATAATTGCAGAAAATAAAAACTCATTGTGCTTTACCAAGTGCCAATCCGAAAGTATTTTGCTGTGATTATTATTATTTTTTTTTTTAATTGTAAAAATAAATAGATAAGACAAATATATACATATATATTGAAAACTTTCTTTTTCCATTAAAATTTCAGTTTCTTCTTTTTTGAGTTGTCAACTATTCTTAAAATTCTAATCATAATATTAAACACAATGTAATCAATCGGTGAATTCCATTGTTGCTTCGTGGTTTCATTGTTATTCATCTGCTTTGAAATTTTGCTTTTTTAAATCCATATGACTCCTATTCTGATCGTGGCAGGCTGGATGAGTGTTGCCAGCATGAAACTAGTTTAACCCCACAGGCAAGTGTCACAAGTCTTGCCGCCTGCCTCCTTCCTTCCTATCTTAAGTTTCTTAAATTATTATTTCATAAATTTTGATATAGTTTATGGTTTTAAGTTAAGATTTGTTGTGTTACTTTATTGATTCCTTTGTTTTGCAGGCTGTTAATTAATAAATCTTGTTTCTTTAAATTAGTGTATTTCATCCACTGATAAATTTATTTATTTTATTTTATTTTATTTTATTTTATTTTATTTTTTTCATTTCTCTGAACTTCTGAAGAAATTTTTAATCTTATTGGTCATTGGTGTTTCAATGATCTTGTATCTGTTGCTTGGCTTCTACTATGCTTAATAGATCATCATCATTATTATATATATATAATAAAAATAATTTTGTAAAGTAGTTTTTATTTTCTTAAATAAGCATAACTACAGAAAATAAAAAATCTCCGTGATTTATGACTTGCCTGTCGGAATATTTTTATTGTCATTACAATTCTAATAATAGTAAAAATAAAAAATAATTTTGTAGAATATTTTATTCATTTTTAAATGAGAATAATAACCGATAATAAAAATTCTTATTTATGCTTTACGAAGTGCCAGTTGCCGACCGTCGTAATAAACGATTAATCTTCGAAGCAATTAGACAATCGTTGCAATTAAAATTTAATGGTAGTTATTGAATAAAAAAATTCCTAAATTTGGCAATGGCAACACTGATGAGAATAACTGCCCGCTGTGTAGCTATAGTCAGTGCTGCCAGATTGAGGGAAATTTCCCACAAAGCGGGAAATTTTGATGTGATTTAAGGTATTGAGGGAAAAAGGGAAATTACATCTCAAAGAGGGAAATTTTACTTTGTCAGTTTTAAAGCATATTTCTTAGACTTTTTTCTCGGATTTAAACTATCCGAACCAATTTCTCTATATGCTGAGGACTTAAAAGCATTATTTTTCATCTTTTGACCCCTTTTTTTTTATCAGTACAGTTTTTTGTTTTTAATTTTTTGTAATAAATCTAAAATGCTCTGAAGAAACTTAGGGATTTAGCTTTATTCGGTCTACATTTAACATTTGTTTATTTATACTCATTCTGAGCATTTCCTCATTCCTTGATTTTCTCAGAAACGAGCGCGAATACTGACTATTTTTATAGGGTTCCTATAAAAGGACACCTATGCAGGGCATTCTACCCAGGCCTAAGTCCAACAGGCAGGTTTAGCCATCTCTTAATTGAATACCACATTTTTTAATAGTGAACTTCAGTAATAGTTTGAAGTCTTTTTTACGATTAAATAATTATGGCTAACTATTAAAAAAATAAAAAATAAAACGGCATTCAATTAAAGGACCTCTAGAACATATGAATAATTTGCATTAACCTTCTTCATACCAATATCATCCCCATATTCAGTGCAAATTGTTTTACGCATAATTGCGTTAAAGCCTTGCATTTTGCACAATTGAGGGAAATTTCATGCTAGAAAGGGAAATTTTTAAGCGAAATGAGGGAAATTTTAAAGTTTCCATCTGGCAGCACTGGCTATAGTGCCAACGTTAAACCTACTCAACTGAACTTTACGTAAATGCGAATAATTAACAGCAAACAATAAAAATTTATTGCGGCACTTTACGAAGTGCCGATCAGAAAATTTCATTTAATTTCGTTACGTTATTTGTGTTTTGCCTCAAGTTAAAATATATTAAAACCCCATTTTATCGAAAATAAATGCATTTTTAGTCACAGGTTTTAGTTTACAATGCATACTGTAATTGTGAAAAAGTGAAAACTTAATTAATTCTGGTGCCTGTAGTGTTTGTTCTGTTCCAGAAAGATAAAAACAAAACAAAACACATAACGTGCCTTGTGCGTGATCGTGATATCAAAAGTTTTAGTTTGAATTTCACACAGACAAGGACAAGGAGATAAGCGAAAAGTTTTAGTTTGCGTTTCACAGTACTCCATAAGTGGCGGGAACTCGCCGTATTTGGCGAATTTAGTTTAACCTTTTGCAGCGCAAGACAATTCGGATCATTTAAATTATACTGCCACCGGAATTCATAAACTAAATTAAACTAAAAGACATTTTAAATTTTAAGGTTAAAAAAAGCAGCCTCTTGTGATATGTAAAAAACGTAATTTTTTGCTAAAAAATTTCCGGGATGAATTTTTGCAGCTGGATCTTAAATTTTGCGCCCTCGCAGCGAGGACAGCGCGCGTTAAGGGGTTAAAGGATGGAATAATAATCGGAAATTGAGTTTATCATACACGGTATGAAATGAATAATCTGAAAACCAGTGTTGTTAGACTTGGGGATTTCTCCCCATTTTGGGGGTTTTGAAGCTTCAGAAGAAATATTTGGGGACAGAGATTTAATGGGGAACAATATGGGGAAGAGAAAATTTTTGGGGAAATACATGGGGATTTTCTTCAAAATTAGTAAAAGATGACATTTTCCTAAAATCCAATAAAAACTAAAAAATGGGCAATTCTGGATGCTATTTGTATTTCAGAAATAGAAAAGCAATTTTTTCATCTTAATTTAATCTTTTTTTTTTTTTTTTTTTTTTTTTTTTTTTCCCACTTGTAATCTCTGACTTCAGGAATTATTTGGTTTATATGTGCTGCAACAAGTATAGTGAATGCTAAATACTTATTGATTAGTGCTTCGCTTGAATAATCAATCTTAAAGTAAGCTGGACCAGCATAAATTTGGATGCTTTGTCTTAGCTAGGAAGCTAGCTAATAGCTTGAATTAAACTTGCAGGGAGTTCAGTTTGACGCAAGCTCTTTTGCATTAAAAAAAAAAAAAAAAAAAAAAAACTTTTTGTATACTTATGGGTTAAGTACAAATGCTAAGAGATAAGGAAACTCAGAAAGTTAGACATATAGACAAAAGTTACACAAACTTAAATTTTTCCAAAAACTAGTGTATTGAAATTTATTTTTGTAAATAGAGATTTTTTTTCTATAAAGAGCTTCATTTGGGGGAAAAATGTGAGCTTAAATTTATTAAATATTTTTTTTTACTTTTTTCCAAAAAAATTTACATTTTTAGTATAAATTGAGTTGGGGATTGTTTTTGAAAAAACCCTTGATTTGGAGAAATTTGAGAACTGTTTGGGGAAATTCACTGTCGACCATCTGGCAACACTGCGTGACAGCGACATTCGTTCAGTAATTGATTTCGAAATGTAATCAGTATCAGTTTAGGTCAAGATCCTACTAAATACCTAAATTTCGCATATTGTTTTATGAGATACAGTGTCCATAAAATGTGTGATGCATACACGCAGATAAACATACAGAAATTTCCTAAAAATGGTGAAATCGTGTTTCAGAGAATTAAATATTAAATGAAAAAATACTAGTATGTAATTACATTAAAAGTAATATATAATTAAAATTATTTTTAAATACTAGTTATTTACTAAGTTACTAGTAATTAAATTAAACTAATTAGTGGACTATAAATTTAAATCTGTAAAATTTTAAATTAAAATTTTAAATTTATTTTTTATTCTATTTTTGGACCGTAAAACTGAGCCACGTACTTAAAAAAAAAATGACTGAAAGGAATTAAAATGAAGTGTTGTCACATAAATTTCATACTTTAATTAATTATAAAAGATCTAATTGTCGTGTCGAAAAATTGTTTGCACACCTGGATTCAGAAAAAGCGCTCCTTTCATTTGGTACCGAATTTGTAACGATAGGACTGGTATTTCTAATTTATTATGGTGTTACACGAAACTGGTTTAAAATACCCTAGATTGAAACTAATAGTCGTCCGTTCTAACTAGTAATTACTGTTTATAATTACTGGTTTAATTACAAACAAAATTCAGTTTTTATTATAAGCACATTTTATTACAAGTAAATCCACATTAGAAGACAAATAATTTTCGCGTATAAAATTTTAAACATCAAATATTAATGTTTCCGAAATTGTAATTAAACTCATATCATGAGTTATGTGGCTTTAAATTGTTATAGAAAAAGTGATTTTTATTCAGTCGGGACAATAAAAAAAAGTACCTAGAAGAAATTACTTTGTGAGTAAAACCGCGAATAAAAAATTAACACGTTAATTGCTAATCACGCGATATCGCGTGATGCAAGTTCTCATCAAACGGCCGTGGACGTCGCTATCGAGTTTCTAAGCGGAAGAGTATGGTGGCCAGAGCGAAACGGCACGTAATATTTATTTATATTGACCACTAGAGAAGGAATTTTTTATTTTTTTTTTGTATTTATATGAAATTCCAGTTTTCAGCCTGGCTGTGACCATGTTAATGAAAATTTGACCTGAACCCGACCTGAAGCAGGACTTCACTCGTGATCATTGCCTAAAACCCAAACCGTTGACAATTGCTCACTGCATATGCTAGTTGCGTAGTTCTAAATTCCGGGGCTCAGAACATATAACAACTTTTAAAAAAAGGGAAAACAGTGATTGAAATGTTAAAAATAGTGACCAAAAAGTGACTAAATATTTTTCTAGAACGACCGAAAGATAATTCTAATACCTGCGATAAAATACCTTTTATTGTGTTTTTTAATTATCATAATTTATCTTTAATTGTCTATAATAATTTATTTCAGAAACACATGTATTAAGTTTTATTGATATTCACTCAACCACAACCTTAACCTTTTAAACGTAATTAAAAAATACAAAAAATAATTTCTTTCTTTCTTTCTTTCTTTTTACTTTGGAGGACTCGTGAAACTAAAATTATATTTCACAATCAACTCAACCTTTTAAAAATTGATCTAATAATTTACCAGAAAAAATATTTCAAAATAATAATATGGAGTTTTGATTAATACATATCTTACTCCCGATTTACATACATAGTTCATCCCAAAAATTCTTTTTATAGTAAAACACAAACCCTCTCAGCTCTTTTTTTTTTTTTTTTAGTACCAAGGACTATTAGTCTCACTCTACGATAATAGTTGGACATTTATCGAAATCGAAAATTTATCGAAAATATAATTCAGTAATTTGAGAACGATGTTATAATTTGAAAAAAAAAAAAAAAAAAAAATCTAATAATCCTCTATACTAAAGTAAATTCTGCTTTTGCCAGAATTTCATCAAAATCTTTTTTTTTTTTTTTTTTTTGAAAGAAATAAAAAAATAATAATAATAATCAGTATCGAAACAAACAATATCGAAAACGTTTTTTTTTTTTTTTTTTTTGAGGGGGGGGGGGGAAGGGGGGAAGGTTGAAATGTTTATACAGTAAAGCACCGTTTGTACGTCTTTCAAGGGACTGACGTAAAAGGACGTATAAATGAAACGACATATAATCAAAATTTTAATAATAACACTTTGATCACTACAGATTTAATAACACTTCAGCAAAATTTATGTGAAAGTACTAATTCATAAAAATTTTTAAGTTAGTTAATGTATATTATATTTTTTAAAGACAATAATTAACTAATATATATATATATATATATATATATATTACAAAAAGTGAGACAAATCGTACTGTTAATGCATGACTGGGTACTAATTACATATATCATATATTGAGTATTATATTACATTTCTTAAGAACTATATGAGCGCATTTTGAATATTAATTACACATATTGCGTATCTTTAATATAAGCATACGATTTATGTCCATACAGATAATTATTTAATAACATTAAAAATCTTTAATATTCGTCTGATTTGCTGCTTTTCTATGAGTATTAAAAATTCTACTGTGAATTCAATTAATTCTTTGACCAGTATTCTTCTTTATCTTTCCTGTGTTCCTCCATTTAAGATGCTTTCTACGAGAAATCTGTTTTATTTAAAATGAAAAATACTGAGAGGACGAGAAATTTTACGAATTTTAGTAAAGTGGAAAAGACATATAACCGATATTAACGGCGTATGAACGAAGAATTTTTACATTAAAATGAATAAGAATGAATCGGGATTTCACTGAAAGGACGTATAAATGTAAAAAACGTATAAACGAGAGACGTATAAAAGGTGCTTTGCTGTATTTCATTAATATTTTACGCCAAAGCCGCTATTAGGAAATGCTGATCGTCTGCTTTTAATTTTGTTATTTCTTTATTTAATTTAATTTTATTTTTAGGTAAGTAATGCAAGTCACTCCCTCTTCCAATGTAAGTGAGTATTTAAATTGATCTCATGTTTTTTTAAATGCCTTTAAATGTTGCAAATGTGCCTGAAAAGATAGCTTCATTTTTAAAGCATTTTCATTATTTTCCTAAAGTTCTTAATGATTGACGATTGTAAAGCATTTTTATGCGTCATTAAAAAGCCTTTTTTAAAGATTATTCAAGTTTATTATTTATACTAATTTATTACGAAGCAAAAAGTTAGTATTTTATTTATTTATTTTAATTTATTTTTTTATTTATTAGAAAAGCTCCGGTTCTAGAACGAACCGAATTCCGAATGAAAGAAAATTTTTGAAATAAAACTCGAAATCTACAAAACTCGGCCAGATGCTGCTTGCGTGCCAATAGATCAAAGATTGTTAATGAAATAATTTTTAAATTTATGAAATCAATGAAGGTAATGAATCAACGAAGGCTTTGCCCGCTTCGCTGGTCACTATATTTAAAGGAAACTTTTTTCTATAACGCTTTATAAACAAAATTAAATAAAATTAAATAAAAAATAAAAATATATAAATAAAATAAAATAAAATAAATAAATAAATCACGAAATTGCTCTAAAGCCCACTTTGGTTCCCCGCTGCCTTTGCCAGTGACCCACTCATTCGCAGACTCTCGGGTGACTGTGTATTGCCTGTAACAATAGCTTACCAGTGGGCTTCCATTTGAATGCTTATCAGATGACACTTTCGAAACGGACAGTATCGAAAAAACTGAAGTAGCAATTTTATATTTGAATCCCAGTTACATATGAACAACACTATACGTGGTGTACATAATATTTTCTTTCACGTTATTTTCTATATTTATTTCATTAATTCGATCAACCATAAAATGACAAATATTTTGCGCCAAATATAATATTACAATGTGCTATGGTCGGTTACGTCTATCACATGAGACAATTTTTGGGGTTATAATAGTAGTTGAGTTAGTTAATAGTAGTTGGTATACAGAAAAATTAATAAAATGATGAAATAATGAAATATGTAAACCTGATCCTGGTACAGCCTTAATATAGCTCCCCTTGACGACTTTTGAAATTTTATCGCCACTTTAAACAAAAATACATACTTTATGCGGTTATTTTCTTCTGTTTCTTTCTTTTCTTTTTCCTTACCTGTTCTTTCTTTTCTGTTTTCAATATTTTGTGATTGATGGCCACTGATGGCAACCAACAATAGGTTAAAAATCGTTAGTGGGCCAGTGTCGGGCCACCTGATAGCAAACATAATTTTTTCGTATTGCTGCTAGAAGCCTTCAGTGGGCCAGTTATGGCAAACATAAATAATTATATTACTCCGGGTGTTTTTGTTGGCCCTTTATATTTTCTCATTAACGGTCCTCTTCATTTACCGTCGCCGGAAGCCCGAGCCAATGTTATTCTATGGGGAAATTTTCTTTACAAATAACTCATTAACTAATACATATTTTTAAATTCTGTTTTCAAATTCAGAAAATTCCCAACTGTTAAATTGACGGACTTTTTTTAAAAATGTATTTTTTTTTTTTTTAATTTTTAATATTTTATTTTGAAATTGCAAAATGAAAAAATTTCACATAATGAAAATTCGTATTTTGCAGCTTCAAAATAAAATATAAAAAATTAAATAATTTTTTAAAAAAGGTCCGTCAATTTAACAGCTGGAAATTTTCAGAATGTGAAAACAGAATTAAAAAATATGTATTAGTTGATAAGTTATTTGTAAAGAAAAATGTCCCATAGAATAACATTAGCTTCGGTTTCCAGCGGCGGTGAGTGAAGAGGGCCCTTAATGGGCCAATAGTGATTTGGTTATGACTATTATTTTATTTTATTTATTTATTTATTTATTTATTTATTTATTGTGATACCTTACATTTTATTAATGCTAATTTCTACGCATCCAATATTTAATTAGGTTTTGTAGCAACAGAGGGTGATCAAACTATTATTTATTTATTTTTTTTTTATTTATTTTTTTTTTTACACTTTTTTTATTTTGATTAAAAAAAAATGCTTGACTAAATGATTTTGAAATGTAGACATGTAAAAACGTTTAAAAACTCACATTTTCTACTATCGATTTAGTCCAAAAGTTCAATTAAGGGACCAACTATAAATTAAAGAAAAGCACAAATATTTTGGATCACCCTGTGTCATAAAAAGCTACAAATGACTTGTAACTTGAACACATTATTGCTCTTACTATATACAATGTTTGGAAGTTTTTTGTATGGGAAATACACAATTTTTTAGGCACATATATATATATATTTAATTATTACATTTTTGGCAAATTTTTTGCTTATAACAAGAAGGAATTTTCACAAAATTTTACAAAACTTGCAGAAAAATTGATAAAACATTAAAGAAACATTATTCTGAAACATAAAATTCATATGTGTAATTTTCGAGGAGATTTGAGCATTTACATTCATTTTTATTTATTTATTTTATTTTATTTTTTTTCTGAGCGTGCGCGAAAGATAGAAATTTTTTTATTACGTAAGTCGAAAACCAGATATCTTGGGTAACTTATACAAAAGTTTATTTCAATGGAATAAAAATTAAGCAAATTATTGGTGAAAGAACGAGCCAGATTTTAGATATGTTCAACCATGTTACAAAAGGTCATTTTTGTGAAAATCCCCTTATGAGCTCACAGATCGTACTAAATAAATAAAAGTATGTTAGAGTTACAAGTCCAGAAGGATTTTTTCACAAAGAAGAAATTTTGAAACATGGTTGAAAAAATTTAATCTTCCAATTAAATGCTTGGCATGTGAAAACCCCCTTATGAATTTTCAAACCTGTATATACCTAAAATCTGCCCCATTTTTTCG
This sequence comes from Salticus scenicus, assembly GCA_963930645.1. Classification (NCBI taxonomy): domain Eukaryota; kingdom Metazoa; phylum Arthropoda; class Arachnida; order Araneae; family Salticidae; genus Salticus; species Salticus scenicus. The sequence continues at coordinate 94,477,744 of OZ005660.1, forward strand.
CAACAACTTGCTTAATTTTTCCTGTATTGAAATGAACTTTCGATATAAATTGCCTAATATATCTAGCTTTTAACTAATGTGATGAAAATTTTTATCTTTCCCGCAAAAGCAGTAAATAAAATATTTATTATAAATGCTCATATCTCACCAAATATTACACGTATAAATGTGTGCTTTAGAATAATATTTTTCTAGTGTTTTGTCAATTTTTCTGTAAGTTTTGTAAAATTTTATTAAATTCCATTCTTGCTATAAGGAAAAAAAAAAAAAAAAAAAAAAAAAAAGAAACTTGCCCCCCCCCCCCCCTTGCCCCCCCCAAAAAAAAAAATGTTGTTTATAATATATGCAGCGTGTTAAGGTTACAAGTCATCGGTAGCTTTTCATGATATAGAGTGATCCAAAGTATTTGTGCTTTTCTCCAATTTGTGGTTGCTTCTTTAATTGCACTCTTGACTAAATCGATAGTGGAAAATATGAGTTTTTAAATGTTCTTTGCATATTAGAAGTTCAAGACCATTTCATACAGCATTTGTTTTAAAATAGTAATAATAATAATTGATTACCCACTGTATTTATAGTTCAATTAAATTTTTACAAGCATTTGATTCTTAGACTATGTTTATAAATTTAGGATTTCTAGTACAGCGTGAGAAACACTCAGCCGATCCGTTTTCATTAAAAATAAATCTATGATAAGCTTTTTATTACTTTTGTTCTATGCAAATATAAGATTTTGATAAGATAAATATATATTTTGTTCTATGTAATATTATATTCTTTGTAAATTTTGTTTCAAAGTGTTAAATTTCAAAACGTTTATTTAATTGTGTTAAGTTATTTTACATAAATAAATGTAACGTTGCAAGTGACTGGATAAACTATTGAAATAAAAAGTTTCTGATTTAAGTATGCAATATAGAGAGCATTCAATAAAAAAATATTTAAATTAGAGTTAAGGAGATGGTAAATATTGAAAATCGTTCTTTGAAATTTCTTCCTTAATGTCGTGATTTAATACATAAGTATTGAAATGTATCAGTATTAAGTACATTGAAATTTCTCATAAACTATTGAAATAAAATAAATAAATAAACATTCCATGCAACATAATTTTTAAATTTTACACTCGATTTTACATCATTGTAATTTACCAAAATTTCTAAACATATTTGGATATAACTTTGTGGATTGATTGAGAAGTTACTTTTTGAAAAGTATTTTGTACTTGTGTGCTAAATTTTAGAGTCAAACATAAAAGTATTTTTAACAAAAAAAAAAAAAAAAAAAAAACTCACCAACCAATGCACAAAGTAAAAACCTAATTTATTTCGAATATATTGATACATTACAATACAATGAAATCAGGGCAAGGGGAGAATTTATTAAAAATATTAATCGCATAGTCATCGTGTCTTCGTGTCACGCTAGTAAACAAGGCGCCTTCATTTTAAAGTAAATGTAATCTACAGCGTTTGTCGCTCTTTGGCTCAGTTGGTAAGAGCGTTCCGTTAATAGCGCGGTGGTCGTGAGTTCGGTCCCCGGAAGGTTCAGACTGTAATTTTTGCAGCTAATTAGTAGAAAAGTTGTCAATTGATACAAGAAAGTTTTTCGTTGCTTACACTAAGAATTTTTTGAGGAGTTTTTTTTTTTTTTTCTTTTAAGAAGCATTTTTTTTTTTTTTTTTTTTTTTAATTTAGATATTGGAAAGCACAAAACATTTTAGATATTAAAAAAAACACAAAATAAAATGTTTTAAGTAAAATATACATAAAAAAAATATTTTTAGAAGCTTTATATATATGTATATATATATATTATATATTACTATTATATGAAATTGGATTTGTCATCGGCTTTTTGTCACGTTAAAAAACCAAGACGCTTCTATTATATATATATAATTAAAAAAAAAAAAAGTAAGGAACTAATTGTATCTCTTAATGAATCAGCTGGTTACAGCGTCATGTTGATAATGCGAGAGTCGTGTGTTCGATCCTCGCCGGGCCGAGGTGTTATTTTTTGCAAATAATTAATTGAAAAAGTGCCAATTGATAAAAGAAAATATTTCTTTGTGAGCACAGTATCATAATAATTTTTCAAGTGTTTTTTAAACCGTTTTTTATCTAGTTACAAAAAGCGCAAAATAAAAATGTAAGTAAAATAAATAAATAAATAATTTTTTAGAAGCTTTTTTAGGAGTTTTTTATATGAAATTGACTTTGTCATCGTGTCACGCTAGTAAACAATTAAAGTAAATAAAAGCCGTTCCGTTTGTGGCTCCGTGGTTCAGTCTGTTAGAGTGTCACCTTAATAAAGCGGTTGTCGAGAGTTGGTGTGTTAATTTTTGAGGATAATTAGTAGAAAAGTTGTCAATATTTCGTTGACTACACAATATCTTAAGATTTTCGAAGAGTTTTTTTTTTTTTTTAAGAAGTTTTTCTTTTTTTTAGATATTAGAAAACACGAAATATTTTAGATATTAAAAATGTTCAAAATAAAAAGTTCCAAGTACAAAATACATAAATAAATAATTTTAGAAGCTTTATATATATATATATATATATATATATATATTATTACATAAAGTTGAATTTGTCATCGCGTTTCCTGTCACGCTAAAAAACAAGGCATTTCCACTTAAAAAAAAAAAAAAAAATGTAAGCAATTCATTGTATCTCTATCTCGTAATGGCTCAGTTGGTTAGAGCGTCATGATAATTTTTCAAATAATTATTAGAAATGGTGTCAGTTGATAAAAGGGAATATTTCGTCTTGTACAGAGTGTCCTAATAATTTTTTAAGAGTTTTTTAAATAGCTTTTTATCTAGTTACTAAAGAGTACAAAATAAAAATTTAAATAAAAATAAATCAATAAATATTTTTTTTAGAAGCTTTTTATTGAAATTTGATTTCGTTATCGCGTCTTCATGTCACGCTAATGAATAAGGCACCTCAACTTTAAAGTAAATGTCAGCAGTCCTTATAGTCGCTCGTTGGCTCAGTTGGTTAAAGCATCAAGTTGCTAATGCGATGGTGGTCAGTTCCATCTCCGAAGGATCAATGTAATAAATTTTGCAGATAATTAATAGAAAATGTGTCAATTGATAACAGAAAAATTTCATTGTCTACACAGTATTCCAAGAATTTTTGAAGAGTTTTTAAAAGGCACTAAATACTAAAGGGCACAAATTAAAAAGTTAAATATATATATATATATATATATATATATATATATATTCTTTTAGAAGATTTTCATTGAAATTGGATATTTATCATCGTGCCTTTGTGTCATTCTGAAAAAGAGGGCGCCTCCACTTTAATGTAAATTTAAACACAATTTCGTCGCTCGTTAGCGCATTTGGTTAGCGCGTCATGGTGATAACGTGATGCTGGTGGGTTCGATCCTCGTAAGCCGATGTGTTACTTTTTTAAAGATAAATAATAGAAACGATGTAAATTGATATATATAAAAAAAATCTTTCATTGTCTACACAGTGTCCTAAGGAATTTTGATAGTTTTTAAAGAAACTTTTTTTAAGTTACGAAACGTACAAAATATAAATTTCAGTAAAAATATAAATAAAAGTAAATAAATAAATAAATAAAAATAAATAAATAAATAAATAAATAAATAAATAAATAAAAATAAATAAATAAATAAATAAATAAAAATAACACTGAAAGTTTTTTATTATTGTGGAGCCCTAAAAAGCATAAAATAAAAATTTATTCTTGCTGAGACATGCTATAAAATTATAAAAGTTTCAATGAAAATTTTAAAGAAAAATATAGATATTTCACTTTTGCAAAACATGAAAAATTGTAAATATTCCAAATATTTCAAAAAGCATTCGAGAACAACATTCTTTTTATATAAGTCTTTGTTAGATTTTTCTAGAATGTTCTATGATTTTTCTTGACAGTTCTTAGACTTTTGGTTAGAGCGACATGCTGAAAACGCGATAGTCCCGGATTCGATCCTCGAAAGACGATATAGTACATTTTTTGCAGATAAATAATCGAAAAAAAATGTCAATTGATAAAAGAAAATCTTCCGTTTTTTACAAAATATCCTAAGAAATTTTAATTAGTTTTTTTTAAAGAATTTTTTTTCCTTTTTTGTAACTAAAAAGCACAAATTAAAATGTAAGTAAAAAATCATTTTTTAAAAGTAGAAGCTTTTTATTGTGAAGCCCTAAAAAGGATAAAATAAAATTTATTCTGGCAAAGACATGCTACAATGAAATGAAAGTTTCAACACTAAGAAAATTTTAAAGAAAAATATGGGTGCTTTCCTTTTGCAAGAGATGAAAATTTTTTAATGTTCAAAATATTTTAAAAAGCTTTCGAGACATTTGAAATTTCTGGCCTAACGAATCATTATACAAAAACTAATAACTAAGAATATTGGTCTCGAAAGCTTTTTACATTATTTTGAACATTAAAAAAATTTCATCTCTTGCAAAAGGAAAGTACCCATACTTTTCTCTAAAATTTTCTTAGTGTTGAAACTTTCATTTCTTTGTAGCATGTCATTGCCAGAATAAATTTTATTTTATCCTTTTTAGGGCTTCACAATAAAAAGCTTCTACTTTTAAAAAATTATTTTTTACTTACATTTTTTTAACATATTTAAATAGTTTTCCAGAAATTTTAATATGCTTAGTATTGATACATTTCAAAGCATATGTATGTAAACTTTAAGAAATCTAAGACGCTAATTTCAAAGTACGATTTTCAATTTCGTCATCCCCTTAAAAGGGATTTTAAAACTACTAAAGTACGGAGTTCTGACTCTGAAGAATAAAATAATAAGTTACCATAAATCGAAAAAAAAAAAAAAAAAAAAGCAACAGTGACCCTTAGTCAGGCGAACATAAAGTGGACACGAGTGTAGCAAATGCACTTTGCCGCACTCGTGCCCACTTTGTTCACCCAATGAAGAGCCATGGTATTATTTCCACTCGAAACAATGTTGCGAGTTCTTTTTTTTTTTTTTTTTTTTTTTTTTTTTTAATTATTGGGTTTCCTTACAAAAAATTTTATTATTAATAACGGTTCTTTGAAAAGTTTATTACTGTAAAAATAAATAATAAAATAAAATAAAAAGGCAACAGATGTCACCACTATTATCCTTAGTCAGGCGAACAAAAGTGGACACGAGTGTGACAGAAGTGCTTTGCTACACTCGTGCCTACTTTCTTCACCAAATGAAGAGCCGTGTATCACCAGAAACAAATGTTGCCAGTTTTTTTTAATTCAATTATTGCGTTTCTTTACAAATATTTTTATTATTAATATCGGTTCTTTGGTGCATTTATTGCTGTAATAAATATGTGCTTTAAAATTTATTTTTATTTATTTATTTTTTAATTTGATTTTAATTTTAAATATTTTTATTTTTTTTTTTACAATTAAATTATATAAGTACGCATTTTTTTTTTTTTTTTTTTTTTTTTTTCATATATTTGCTGTCATAAAAATTTAAATTAAACATGCATGCATGATCCTGGAAACCAATTGAAAACCTTTTTTTTTTTTTTTTTTTTTTTTTTCTTATTAATTTATTTAAATAACTAATTCATCTAAAGTTATGGATTACTTTTTTAAATCAGAAAACAAACTAACTGCCAAGTTTATTATTTAAAGCGCGGATTACAATTTGAGATTCAAATTCACATTTAATAATTACTTAATGCAGTTCGACATTTTTTGAACTAATAAGCGCTGTTGCTAACTTTCAAAGATCTTGGGCAGGAAGCATTTGGGGCCATCTGGTTATCATAATTGCTGACTAAGAGAAATATTCCAATTTAAAACGAACACATTCGTACTGCACTGATTGATATACGTTGGTTTGATTAAAACAGGAATAAACTACTACGTCAGAAACGCCAAAGAAAAATTATTGAGGTGCATACAGCTGTTTCGGTAGCCTAAAGCGTACCGTCATCAGTGCAAAAAAAATTTTTTTTGCACTGATGACGGTACGCTTTAGGCTACCGAAACAGCTGTATGCACCTCAATAATTTTTCTTTGGCGTTTCTGTTTTTTGCACTGATGACGGTACGCTTTAGGCTACCGAAACAGCTGTATGCACCTCAATAATTTTTCTTTGGCGTTTCTGACGTAGTAGTTTATTCCTGTTTTAATATTCCAACGCCAAGTCTCCTGCTATTATACGTTGGTTTGGTTTACTTTAATGATGGGGAATTACTTATTTCAAATCTTACATAACGAAAATTAAGCAGGATGTTAAAAAATATGTTTTATACACAGATTTAATGAGAATGACTATTATTTTAATTATTTAGTAGTGGGTGTACATCAATGATTTATATTTCCTTCTAAAGAAACCTTAATTTTCCTTAATTATTATTATTATTTGTTGAGAAATAAAACAATTTGAGAAAATAAAAATACGGGATGAAGGTAAAAAATTTCGATTATTTACTTTTTGTTGAAAACCATTGTAGAATTACAGAGACACTGGATAAACATTTAAAAAAATTTATAGTCATATTCATTTAAAGTTTACTCAGTGTGTCTTACTCACTTAAAGTTTAGCAGTCAAAAGTGATCATTTAAATTACAAATATAAACAGAATATATAATTTTATGATGCAGTATAGTGATAATAATAATGCAGTTCAAACATTAACGTCTGTGATAAGTATATAATATTTGAGGGAAAATTATTCTAATCTAAATATTTTTTATTTTTATTTTATCTTCTTGTCTTTATTTATTTAATTGAATTTATTTTTATTTATTTGTTTTTTATTTATTTTGTCTCACATCTTTATGTGGCGAAAACTTTATTAGTTTGTGAGTGTTATCTGTGTTAATAATAATAATTTTGGAATTTAAAAGGAAATAATGCACTTGTTATTCATGAAATATGAATCAGTACAAAAACCCTTAACGGGTTAAAAGTTTGTGACGCAGCTACTTTATCACTATAAGAATTTGAAATATGGGTCTTAAAAATAATGATATCAAGTTTTAAGTGACGCTCTTCTATTAGTTAAAATATACATAGATTTTCTTATTTGATCATTCGCTTTTTTCTTTTATTTATATTTACAATGCAAACATAATATTTTTAACTTCAAGATAAGACAAATATATAAAATATACTCACTGATGCTTTTTCATTTTCATTTCAATTTCAAAATAACAGTTTTAAAAGGAATGATATAAAAATTCCAGTCACGCCTCGGTGTCATTTTAAAAGATTTGTTTTTAGATTCCATTAAAATTACCTTTGTTTTGTCTGATAAAGTATATTTACACATTCAAACAGTGCTTTTAATTTTTAAATATGCTGTCAAATAATCACACTTTCACTGAGTTTGCATTATAAATAAAAATTATTTATTTCAATAAATCGATTTGTCTTTTGCGTCACGCTATCCAAAACTGTGAGTAAAATATATGTAAATGTTATTTTGTATCATAGTATCCAACTAAGTGAGAATTTCTGCAAAGAGACAGTGTGATGCAAAGAAAACATTTGCACAAATTTTACTTGCAGTTTTGGATAGCGTGACGCAAAAGACAAATCGATTTATTGAAATAAATAATTTTTATTTATAATGCAAACTCAGTGAAAGTGTGATTATTTGACAGCATATTTAAAAATTAAAAGCACTGTTTGAATGTGTAAATATACTTTATCAGACAAAACAAAGGTAATTTTAATGGAATCTAAAAACAAATCTTTTAAAATGACACCGAGGCGTGACTGGAATTTTTATATCATTCCTTTTAAAACTGTTATTTTGAAATTGAAATGAAAATGAAAAAGCATCAGTGAGTATATTTTATATATTTGTCTTATCTTGAAGTTAAAAATATTATGTTTGCATTGTAAATATAAATAAAAGAAAAAAGCGAATGATCAAATAAGAAAATCTATGTATATTTTAACTAATAGAAGAGCGTCACTTAAAACTTGATATCATTATTTTTAAGACCCATATTTCAAATTCTTATAGTGATAAAGTAGCTGCGTCACAAACTTTTAACCCGTTAAGGGTTTTTGTACTGATATCATTACTTTTTAGAGGTTATTGATCAAAAAATTAAAACGAGTCGTTCCGGCTCATAGGAAGGTTAGGTTGATTTATCTTTTCTTATGAAGATGCCACCATCTTTTTTCAAAATGACAGCTACAATTTATTAATGAACTTGGTAGATTTATTAAAGAGGTCTATTTACATATGGAGTTTTAAGCAAATCGGTTCAAAAGTTATTGTGATAATTTTCAAGTGGCCACCATTTAGAAACAAAGGACAGAGTGACTGAGATGCCCAGTGAACTTATCAAAGATATTTGAATATGTCAACTGTGCAAATGCGATTCAAACTGATTCCATATTACAAAAGTTATTGTAATAAAAAATTTTTAAGTGGCCGCCACTTGGAAACAAAATGGTGGAGCAAGTTGCCTAGCAAACTTTTCCAAGATATTTAAACTGTATTAAATTCACTCCCCAACTTTGATCTGAACCCAGTGGCGCCGATTATGTGGGGGCTTGAGCCCCCCCAGAAATTTTGAATACTGATTCTCTATTAAACAAGAAATTCTTTCCTCTATTTCTTATTTAGTTTCTTACCAAAATCATAGCTGTAAAATAAGGTTGTTGCAATTGAAAATGGACATAAATCGACTAAGAAAAAAAGAAAGAAAAACAAGAGAGGCTGAAAGTCTCTGTATGGGGCGCGGAGTGAGTTCAGAGGAAGATGATTCCCTTTACTGTGCTACACTTATAGTTTGTGCATGAGGAGCAAAAGTTTTCAGAAACATCGATGCAAAGTAATATAACTATTTTTACAAAAGTTACTGCCATATAAATTCGATTTACATAAACTAAATGGCAAAGATTATGATGGCATTTTCAGGTCCAGTTTTGGGGCCCTTTGCTACTCAGAGCCCCTGGCACGTGCCCCTGTGTTAATCAGGCCGTTGTTTGTGTGTGCATATGTTCTTTTCCTTGGGTAAGCGTGTGTACATTATTACACCATATTTGATGACCTTGTATTAGAAATGTGATGCCCCCCACCCTCAAAAAATAATCTTGGCTACGGCCTTGGTTCGAGCCCCCCCAGAAATTTTTCAAAGTCGGCGCTGCTGTCTGAACCAGTTTAGTATTCTAAAAGTTATCGTTGTGGCATATTTTCAAGTAGCAGCCTGATTTCAAGTGGCTGCAACTTGGAAACTAGATAAATGTTGGAACAAAATTCATCCAAGATATTTGTGTGATAAGTTCAATGTCCAACTTAAATTGATTCAGTATTTCAAAAGATGAGAAAATTGCATATATTTCGGTAATCAGATGCAAAAATTATGTAATCAGAAAACATACGCCAAAAAAAGGCATAAATCTCGCTGATTTTTGACTCAATATATGTATTTAACATCTGTGATATCACTTTTCAGAAATAGCACGAATTTCGTCCATTATAGCAGCGAAAATATTTGCCTATCTTTATTTAGTGAAAAAGAGAAACAATCGCTATTTGAGCAATTAGCCATGATAAAGGTAAATTTTGTTAATAAGACATGAAACGATGGATTTCGACCCAGTGGCAGAAACACCGCGACATAGTTACGGACACAGAAAAGCGGCTTGCAGACAGTTTTTGTCTGCAACTTTCGAATAACAATTCACTTAAAAAAAACTTCTGTATAAAAACTAAAACTAATACTTTTATTATTTATAATTATCTATATTGTGTTGTGTCAAACATTGCTATAAAATATTTAATTGAATGAGATGAATTGAATGAGTACACACAATTGTTTATACTATATTGTCCTGCAGTAAAATTGTATTCGTGTATTGTTGCACGATATCACCTGATGTTACCCCCCCCCCCCAATCACCTTTCAGGCTTTTTGAGTGTAAGCCATTTTCACCACTGATTAACACAAATTTTGCAGACAGATTATGAAATTTTAAAAGCCTGTCACAGACAGCTACGAAACTTTCTGCCACTGGGGATTTCGATAATTCACTGCAAAAATATTATGTTGTTTTGTAATGAATTAACAGCTTATTTCGTACTTTGAAAGATTAAAAGTAAATGTTATCGGTTAAACGATCCCGTATTGTAGATAGACTTTTGTGTTGCGTATTTCTGCAATGTATAAATAATAAAAAAAGTAATTTCATTATTGTTTTGTGAAATAATCTCATATCTCAGCAATCATTTTTTAAAAACATACAAAATTTAATAATTAGCAGTGAAATTCCAGTGGCAGAAAGTTTTGTAGCTGTGTGCGACAGGCTTTTAAAATTTCAAAATCTGTCTGCGAAATTTGCCTGTAATCAGGGATGAGAACGGCTTACACTCAAAAAGCCTGAAGCTGATAGCAGCAATCTTTGGGGGAGAGAGCTTAACAATAGTGGTGATCTCGTGCAACAATACACAAATACAATTTTACTACAGAACTATAGTAATAAACAATTATAAAATAATAAGTTGAACTCATTCAATTAAATATTTATAGCAATGTTTGACACAACACAGTATAAATAACAAAAGTATTAGTTTTGATACAGAAATTTTTATAAGTGAATTATGAAGTGGAGGAGAAGTTTTGGAGCAGTTTTAAAAGAAATTAGCACTTTTCTATGTCCCCGTAGAATCTTAGTAACAGGGGAAAAGAATACGCATATGCTGTCTATCAAGGGAGATATAGGCTGCTTAGGTCGCCGTTGTTAAGTACTGTTTTGTGTGTTCCTACCAAGGCACCTATATGGGGGCTCTAGAGTTCCTACCAAAGAGCATCTAAGACGTCATACATGGGTAGCGCATTGTCGCAGGCGAAAAATGTCCGTAAATTGCAGACAAAGACTGTCTGAAAGTTGTGGGCAATTTTTTTTATTAGTACAGAGACAGACAAAGAGTGTTCGAAAGTTACGGACTAATTGTTTTATTAGTGCAGACAAAAACTGTCTGCAAGCATTTATTCTGTGTCCGCGACTATGTCACCGTGTCACGGTGTTTCTGCCACTGGGGTGAAATAATAGTCTATATTAGCAATTAGTTGCTCTTGCATAATTTTAAAAAATAAGCGGTAAAATGATTGATTCCATATTTCAGCAAATTTATTGCATACATCGGATATTGTCTTTGCAAAAAAGGGCGAATTTCATTGATTAACATAGAGATAAAGCCTATTTCAGCAAACAATTAGGATTAAAATAACCTTATTAAGCAACGGCGAAATGATTGCGTGTTTCAATAATCAGCCACAAAACATCGTGAATTTCAGAAATCACCTTTGAAAAGATTTCAAATTTTATCGATTAATGCCGAATTAATATCGTATTTTAGCAATTAGTTGCACTTAAGCATAAATTTTTGACAGTTAATAGTAAAATGATCCCGTATTTCCGAATTAGGCTGCAAAATTATTGCATATTTCGGGATTCAGCTTTGAGAAAAGCATAAATTTCATAGATTAGCGGCGAAATAATTGAGTATTTGGAGATTAAACTTTATAAAGAATACGAATTTCATCGATTAGGCGCAAAATAATACAGTGAATTTTATTAGTTAGCAGAGATATAATAGCGGTATTTGGGAATTAAATGTAAATTTTAACTATAAAAATTGACACCATAGTTAGCGGTGAAAATAATCCCGTATTTTCGAAATCAGCTGCAAAATTATTGTGTATTTCAGCATTCAGCTTTGAGAACAAAGTGCAAATTACGTCTATTATCGACGAAATAATTGAGTATTTGGGACATTTAACTTAAAAAACGCAGAAACTTTATTAATTAGCGATGAAAAAAATTATGCATTTTAGCAATCAATTGTAAAATTATCGCGAATTTTGGAAATCAGTCTTGAAATATGTGAATTTTATCGATAACTGGTGAAATTATAGCATATTTTAACAAGTGGTTGTGACTATATGTATAAATATTGTTAATTTCACATTTATTTTTGCACATGCTGTGCAGTTTTTTTTTTTTTTTTTAATAATAATGTATAGACCTTAAAAAAAAAAAAAAAAAAAAAAAAAAAAAAAAAAGATGATACCTATATGTACCAGATTGAACAAATATCGAGAGAGAAAAATAGATACCTACCATTCCTTATAGAATGTGTAATTTAATTATTTATGGGGGAAAATTCTTAGGGAATCTACATATTTAAAGCCTGCAACAACTTAAAAATATTATTGTAGATTACAATTTAAAAATTTTTAAATAAAATTATCTAAAAAATAAATATTTAGAAATTATTTAAGTAAAAATTCTTAAATTGCAAATTAGAAGTATTTTGCAACAAATATTTCACTGGCTCCTAATTATTTTAATTATACTTTTATGAAATTTCAGTTCTTTTGGTCAGTAGATTTTGAGCTACACTAAAAAACTAATATCACCAAGAGATTTAAGATTGAAAAAAAAAAAAAACCATTAAAAAACTCAAAAGTCCCAATAAGTATAATTGCTAAGCATATTGACTAAATTACTTCAAATTTAGTATCCAGTTGTAAAATTTTCTCCAGGATCTAAAAGTCAAAATTGTGTATTCGTTGGAAATATAAATTTTAACATCGTTGCACACTATTCGAAAATCTGACTTCCAAACAGGGTTGTTGATTTTTTTTATTTTTTTTCAAAAAAATCGATTTTTTTTATTTAAATCAAGATTTAATTGATTTTTATTATGTATTCATACATTATTGTACAACATTTGTTTTTTATTATGTGTATATATATGCACAATATCCACACTATCAATCATTTTACTTAAATTATAAAAATATAAATAATATTCTATTTCTATAGAAAAAATCCATGTAGGCATTTATTACCAACATTTTTATTCAACATAATATCTTCATAATAAGAAGTAATTGTATAACAATCATAAATGCGGTAGTATGAGCCACTCAACTTCAGACTTTGACTTTGTAGCTACAATAATGTATTGAAATAAAGCAAAATTTTACTCACACTATTGAACACATAAAATAATTTTGGAAAAGGATAATTTAGTAGGAAATATGACATATAACTGAAGCAATGTATTAAGAGAAAAAAATCTTTACTCATAGTTTCTAATCAAAATTTTAAAAAAAATAAGGAATTAGGGAAGATAAAAAAAAAAAAAAAAAAAAAAAAAAAAAAAGATATCCTAAAAAATTTTTACTTAGGTTTAACAAATATCATTTGAATCAAGAAAATTTTTTCACACTTTACCCATTAACAATATTCATATTTTCATTACCATTTTAATACTTTCACTTTTTTTTTTTAATCTTTTTTTTTACATTTAGTGGGTACAATTCATTAAAACAAGCAGTGACAGCAGCCTCGAATTGTATTTAATTGATTATATGTAGTTAAATTAAAATGTTATTATTTTTTAAAAACTTTTTGGAGCCTGCAGGGCTTTTTAAACAGTACAATGTAAACAATGCTATTATTTTTTAAATATCATATGAGCCAATGCTAAATGACATAAACTGGTATAAGAGCTAAATAAATAAGGAAATATTTTCTTTTTTAAATGTTTTTAGAAATTGCAGAAGTAGGAATTTCATAGTAAATATTAAATAATACATTGGGAAATTGAGAACTAAAAACTTTAAAATATATCCTTAAAGTGTTTGAGATAAATGAAGGCGGTAAAAACTGATAAAACCCGTTACACCATTGCACAGTAAGTATTATGCCAACCCTGTGGCAACTTGTACCGCTAAAACGCTCTAGAGTGATCCCTGGTAGCAGGAGTTGTTTATATTTAATGTCTACGGATATTCCACCTCCTTCCATGACTTAGCGGTAAGGTATATCTATATAGTTTTATTTTCTTAAAACTTACAATTAGATTTTCATAAAATGTAATTACATGTTTCGTCTGTTATGAAGAACAAAAATGTTGTCAAATATAAACAAACCAGTGTTTCCACTACAGTCGCTTTTTATGCAAAATGCTATACAGTTATCCAAAATATGATCACACATTTATACTAAAAAATTACATTAAATTCTATAATAATAATAATAAAAAAAATCTTTCACAAAAAAGTCACACTAGACAATTTGCACGTTTTCGGATTTTATTCTAATAGAAAATTAAAAGGTAAGAAAATAAATACATACATATTCATTACATGAATAATAATAAATACACAATAAATACATGTACATTTTCTTTATTTGAAATCTAATGTCTGATTTATAACAATTTTAACATCGCACTATTTACTGTACAGAGAAAACGCAGTATAATATATCGTGACGTCACTCTTTATGACAACAAACTAAAGTAATCGTTGTTTACATTTGATTTCATGCTTTGCTTTGCTTCTTGAATCAGTGAAATAGGTTTTCTATGATATAATAATGACTGATATTAAAAAATTGTAGTATAAATATTGTATTATTTGTATTGTACCATTTTGCACTAATACAACACACAACAGCTAACGCTTCTCAAAAGTTATTTTTTAGCGTTCCACAGGATCCTATGAAACGAAAACATTGGACAACCGCCATGAAAAGAAAACATTTGAAAATGATGATAATGATATTGAATGATTCTAAGATGAAAAAGAAATGCTCAGAAATCAGGGTTGGCAAAAACCCGGGTTTTTCTAGAAAAACCCAACCCACTTGGGTTTTTCTGGGTTTTTCTGGGCATTTGTGGGTTTTTCTGGGCTTTTGTGGGTTTTTGTTTGAATACATTTGCATTGAAATGTTAGATATATGTTATTTAGCATATTAGTTGTAATACACCTAATTACATTAAACTACTAATTAATAATTAATCTAATATTTATCTTAGAAATAAAAATTGGTTTGATTCTAATATTAAAATAGTGTTAATTAGTAAGATTAAGCTATATTTTATTTTAATGTATGCTTATTCAAAATAAATATTCTTAATGACAATAACTGATAAAATAAAAGAATTTAAATTCTTAAATACAATACATATCATTTAAAATTTTTAGTTCCCCATCATGCTATAGATGGAGAACTTAGGTAATCGTGAAAATTTTCGACCTTGTTCTTTTTTACACGTTTTCACATGTGAGGAATCCGAAAAATGACAAAATTTGTATGGTGTGTGTTAGTATGTTAGTCTGTGTACACAATATCTCAAGAAAAAATTGTCACAGAGAAGTCAGATCAGTTTTAAAATATTACTTTCTACACTGGCAAGAACCGCATTCATTTGCAACATTCGAATTAAAAAACTTTGTAAGTTATTAAAAATTTATGCTTTTCTTAACATGGGAGAATAAGGCAAAATTTTACTTAAACATGCATTAAATGGAAAATTTTTACTGAAAAAATATGAGACCAGTTTTAAAATGAGTTTTGATGTCGGAATGAACATCAGTAACTAGAAACATGCCACTTTGAAAATTTCGCAAGTTATTGGAAATTTACAAATTTCATAGCATAGCAGTATATGGCAAAATTTCACATAAATGTCAATTTTTAAGGATATTTTCATCGTAAAGATGTCAGACCACTTTTGAAATATTATTTTTTAGGGTACTGGCATGAATATCATAGAATATAAATTTTCCAATTTAAAAAATTCATAAATTATTTGGAATTTACGATTTACTTAAAATGGCAGAATAGGGCAAAATTGAGCATAAATGTCCATTTTGAGGATCATAACTATATCAGACAACTTCAAAATAACATTTATGATACTTGTTTGAACATAATTGACTACAAATATTGTAATAGGAAAATTTTGCAAGTTACTCGTAATTTAAGATTTTATCAACAATGCGAAATGGGGCGATATCCTATATAAATATGCATTTTGAGGATTGTTGCATTGAAAATAGTAGCATGAAAATGAAACTACGAAATTGATCCTAATAAAATAAATTAATAGATTAGAATAAGATAAATATATCAAAGTGAACGGTGGATAGCCTATTAGGTGGGGATTTCATTCTGTCACTGTGTCAAGTGTTTGGTCAGATTCATTTTTCTTAACATGAAAATCGTGTTAAGAGAATGTCCTGTACTAGAAATTTATGAGAACATATATATGATGGGGAAGTGAGCAGAGTCCACTTATGCCAACTAGTTTAAATTATAAAAATAAGTTGCACTGCTTTATCCTTTTTTACTTTTTTTAAGTTTTTTAATAGTTGAAACGGTTATAGAAGAAAATTTTATTTTATTAGATTTATAATTATGTTGGTACTACAATTAAAATAAAAGTATTATAAAGTTTTAAAACTAAACAATTTAATTAGTTAAATATTGATTCTGGACAACATTTATGTCCGCTGTTAAACAAAAATATAATTCGGTTTTACAGGAAAAGGAAAATTGAACCAATTATAGAAGATAAACTTGCTTTTATTATATTTATAACTGTAGTTACTTTTTATGTTTAATACTATTTTCTAGAAAATAAAAATAAGAGTTTTTTCCTTAAAGGTAAGATGTTTTCTATACTTTATAGATGGGATTTGTAAATTATAAATAATTTTTAACAAAAACCCGCTATTTGCAAAAACCCAGTGGGTTTTTGTTGGTGGGCCCGCCCAGAAAACCCCGGGCGGGTTTTTCTGGGCTGGGCCCAGTTTGCCAACCCTGTCAGAAATCACATAAACGATTAATAATCACGAAAGTTAAAACAAATTGCTGCTTACTAACCAGGCTAACAGAATGTAAACATTGAAGCATCATAAACTGTGACGTCAGGCAGCCTTTTGAAGTCACGTGATTTTTGGTTAATTTTAAAATTATTTTTTAAATTAATGAGAACTTTTTTTGCATTTTTAATAAACTTTTTGAAATTTATGGGCCTAAAACTACCATAAGAATAGGATTTTGTTCAAATCCCCCATGTGTGCAAATTCCTCATTCAGGATGAACTTTTTTCATTGTGATTTCGGACAAATTGTGAAAATAGTTTTCAGTTGCATAAATTTGGTAAGAAATGAAATTATAAACAAACTGTCACTAAACAGTGTGAGCAATCTATTAATGATAAATAATGCAGGCCTTGAAAGTGGGTTTAATTTTTAAGATGCATTTGTACAATTAACTGCTATGGGGGAAAAAAAGAAGAAGAAAAAGAAAACTAAGTAAGAAAGCTTTTGATAAGTTTTATTTAGCTTATTTTTGGAATAGCTTTACTATAAGGCGCCCATCGCTGTTGCTGATGTACATCTCACTGAATGAGTCGATTACTGCAAATTGATATTCTGAATCATTACAAAACATCAAAAATACATTTCAAGAAAATAAATTACTGTTTCACTCTGGTGCTTGTTTTGAAATTCACTGAAATAAATTAAGCATATTTTAAAGATTAATAAAATATTTAAAACAGTAATAGAAATTTGAGCTATTTCACCACAAAAAAAAAAAAAAAAATTTCAGAGAGCTTTCAAGCTTTAACACATAAAATTCAGCATTATAAATGATGTATAATCTAAAATAACTTGAAGATTTGCCCCAAAATTTCAAAATTACAGCCTTGCATGAATCTGAAAATGCATGAAAATCTGTACAGAAGCAATCACAAAACAAACAAAAAATAAATAAAATCACTGGATGCAGCTAATTTGTCATGCACGAATCTGAAAATTCATGCTACAGCGGTCAGTATCCCAATATTAAGACTAAAACAATATCACTGGATACCCCTAAGTCATAGCACATGAATCAGAAAATGCATAAAAAATCTGTACTACAGTGGTCACTATCCCGATATTAAAACAAAAAAAAACATCACTGGATACTCCTAATTCATGGCACATGAATAAGAAAATGCATGAAAATCTATACTGCATCAATTACTAGAATACACTTTTTTCCCCTAAATAATTCCATTTATTAAAAAGTAAAATAAAATAATAAAATACACTCAAAAAATTAATTTTTATACCTCAAAAACGCATTAAAAAGAAAAATCATTCAGCTGGGCCGCATTACAATAAACACACGCGCGCGGCTGGCACAAAAAGAAAAACAAAGTTCCAAGACAGTTAAATGAAGTACCGATACAAAAAAGTTACTATTAAAAAGTGTCGATACACTGAATCTCATCACAGCATTATGAATCGCCAACAGGTACCCTATAGTAAAGCTTAGCCTTATTTTCTTTATACTGCTTGTGCTGCATTATTATATTTAGAGTAGAGTACAGTATAAGCTTGATACAGGGTTGCCACTCAAACAGGAGAATGAAATTCTCTGACTTTTAAAAGGTTTTCCAGGTATATTCTAAAAAAATTTCAGTCTAACCGTACATTGAGCATTGACTGTGTTGAGGGCAAAATAATTAACGTCCCACTTGTAAACACAAAATTTACATATGACAAAAGTTGCATATAATGATAGCATTTGTCGCTTATAAGCGAGATAAGAAATTCCTTACATGAGCAAAAGAGAAGGGTGGGGGTGTTTAAAAAAAATAGCAGAAGCTAATGGAGAAAAAAAAAAGGGGGGGGGGAGGGGAAATGACCGTGCATTGGCAGATTTTTCTTTTCACTGACTTTTATAGTCAATTTTCAAATTCCCTGACTATTCCAGGTTCTCCAGGTAGCGTGGCAACCCTGTTGATATAAAGTAGTTTTCATACTACCTTAGCTATATCCGTCAAAAGCATTATAAATGATTATTATGATACACAACTAAGACATTCAAATTCATTTAAAATTTAACAATATTGTATTAATACAGTATATATTGTATCAATACAGTATTAATACAATAATGTATTAATACAGTACATACAACATTTCCCAATTACCCATTACACTAGACTTGTGATGTATCTAATTAAGGCTGTAAATCAGTCAGATAGCTCCCTTTCTCCCTTCCCATGTTATCATATATATATAGGATTTTTGTTGTTTCGTTTTACAAGGCTGTATCATTCAAAAATAAAGTTTTTCGTAATCTGTTTTTTGAAAAGAATAATACAGCTATTTTATTCCAATAAATAAATTTTGGACTGTAATCGAAGTATCTCTTAGTATCTCGATTAGTTAGGATCTCTAATCAAAACATTTAAATTTATTTTTCCAAAAATTGCTAAGCTAAAAGGTGACATATTACGAATAATAACAACATAATTAAAGTAATAATAAACATAATAAAGAATTCGAAAACTTGTTTAATTATCATATTACAGAAAACTGAGTAACATTTTGCGAAAAAAGCGACTATAAAAAATGTAAACAATATAACAATACTTCCGTGCAATCAGACGAAGCCTATAATTACATATACGTAAAATTATAAGCAAGTTTTAAGAATATAAAATTATAAAACACTTACCACTAAATCATGCAAGTAGGTGGAATTTTTGAATAAATATTTTAATTCCCCATTGAAAATAATAATGTAAAAAATCACTGCTCACACTCTCGCTCTCATATCTCAGTGTTATTTTAATTTAATAAAAATTATGATTAACACGTTCACGCCGGCGTGGTACACCGGTGGGTCACAGCAAAAGTATCCGAGCACTACCAATATTTGTCTAAATCATGCAAAATTTCGTATTAATTCCAAGTTCCAATCAACAAATTAAACAAAAACACCGCGGCGCGGACGAATACAGGGAAAGCGTCTTAGCGTCTTACGGCTTAGCGTCTACAGGATGTACGCATCCGTATGATGTACGCATGCGCTCCAAAGACCATGGACCATGGTATAAATTTGTGTGCATGAGGGATTTATTAAACGTTTTCGCTTTAAAAATATTTTTAATTCATTATGAATAATGATGACATAGAATATCTATAATTAAAAAATTCTTCATTTATTTTAAATATTATCTAAATACTTTTTTGACGAAATGGGAAATCTTAAAATTAAAATTATATTCTTCATAACAAAAATTTATTGACTGCATTCACGTTGGTCAGCCAACCAACGTGTCTTGAAAGTAAGAACCGAATTACGACATTTTTGCCGAATAAAAGCATGCATTTTGGCGGAGTAATATAGTTCTATTTTCAAAGCAACTTTTACAAAAAACAAGAGTTTTCCTGAAAAAAACAAAAACGTTACTCGATTCAGAAAGATCCCATTAACAACATATATTAATTAAATTAAAATCGTTCGTGCGGTTTTAGAGATATTTTTTCATGAATTTAGTTCATTACATCCTTACACCTCACGTTTTTCCTTTTTGGCTTTAAATTGAGATTCAGATCTTAAAACATACTGCATGTAGGAACGTAAAATTTTCAGGATAGATTAAGACCGACGATAAAAGATTATTTTGAAAATATCAGAACAAAATAAGGCATATTTGCTGAGATATTAAGTGTCGGCTTTTACAAATCTCTTTGATGTCAGACTAGGCGTATATATGAGTTCGCAGCTTTCCGTCCGTTTGTCCTTCCGCTTGCGTCACTCGAAAAACTGCCGTTTTTCATGATAAATTGATTCAGATTTAGGACCATTTTCACGATTCTTGACTTTTAGAATCATACTGGTGGTCAGGAATGAAAGAGATCCGCTTTTTTGCCACCACTAATTTCCATAAAAAATTTCTGCTCTATAAAATCACAAAAATAATATAAGAAATATGATACAAATTTCTGTATTGAAACACTTTTGGCAGAAAAAGCAGAACTCTTTCTTCGCTTGGGTGACGTTTCTTTGGGATATAATAGAAAGTCTAATACTTATTTTGATTATACTTTTTGCTATTTCTCTTTTAATTAATTTATGGCAATACTTCATTTTCTATTTATATGTCTAACATATGAGAATTTTTAAAATGCTATTTACTATTTTACAAGTACATTTTTTTTAAATACTTTATATGTATAAGGATCTAGTCAAATATATATAGAAGGGATAATTTTTAAGATTTATTTATTTTATTTATTTTTTTTTTCAAGCGATGCTCTCTGGATTAAAAAGAAAAAAAATCTTGGCTGACTGTTATTAACATAAACATTTATTTATTTTATTTCACATCTAAAAATTAATTCTCATTATGTGTATTTATGCAAATTTTCCTCTCATACTGCCATGTTAAAAACTGGGGAAAAAATGGGATGAAAGCGGCATATTTTGAGGGATTGATCCTCAAATGTAACTAGCACCAATTTAAGTCAAAGTCCAACTAAATATCTAGTTAAGTTAAATTGTATTAAATTGTTCATAGAATACAGCGTTCAAAAAATTACTGATACACACAAAGACAGACAGATAGTTTTTTAATGAAGTCAAATCGTGTTCAGAACATATCAAAACGTGTAAAACAACCGAAAAACGGGAGTCGAAAATTTTTACGTATCAAATACTTCCTTCTTATACATGCAGAACAAAGTAAAAATAAAAAGGTTACAAATTTATAATTGTCCTAATAACTTTCCCACAGTTATATTATACAAATATAAAGTTGGATCCATAAACTTATTAGCGCTATTAAAATAATAAGAATAACAAATAATAAGAATATAATTTGAAAATTAATGACTATCATAGCTCATTTTAAACGGACCAACGAGATATTTGCTGTACTTTTCTAGAAATCCTAATATTTTAATAATAATTCTAAAATCAAAGGCTTCTAAAAATGATTAAAAAAAAAAACACAAAACCAAATTAAAAAATGAATCACTTACTTTTACACTTTTTATGAGATCATTTAACCTTTTAGTATCTTGTACGCCGCAGACTTGGCACGAAATGGCGAAGCGAAATGAGAGGGAACTTCAAATCAACAGCAGGTGAATCGCAGCGCCCTCTATACATTCGAATTGCAAGTGATGGTCCGGTACCGGCCTTATAAATTGTGGCCGCAATATGGCAAACATAATGTTGGCCGTGTACTGGTACCTTGCAAAAGGCCAGCTGTTATTATGCCGCTTCTGAGCCACCGGCCTTTTCACTGTAGGCTGTCTTCAATGCTGGCAGCCGTAAGCGGCCCACTGCTTCAGCTACATGTGGCAACCTGCAGCTGATGGCAAGTGCAAGATGCCAGCTGTAGGCCAGAACGAGCCCATCAGTATAAGTTTTGCTGGGTGGTTTTCGTGGCGAAAAATGTCCGATCTATTTCAACATCAAAAATTTTTTTAATTACCCAGGATTACCAATAAGTAAAGCTCTTTAATATAATGTTGAATTAGGTTTCATGCCAAGCGCGATGAAAGGAAAAAAAAATCTAAAATTGAGGTATATTATTATTATTATTTTTTTTTTTTCATATTTTTATTTTTTCATATGCATAAGCAAGTTTAATATTTAATATTTTATTTATTTATCTTTTTTTTTTTTTTTTTTCGCGTGAAAGCATATTTAATTTTATGCTGAAAAAAAAAACACCTTACATATTTTTTTTTCGGGGGGGGGGAGGGGGGGGGCGACAACTAAAAATTTAAATGTCCAATTTTTAAGCTATTACCAGGTTATTATTTTTATATTTTAATCAATTTTAAAAAATCTAATCAAAATTTCATTACAAATAAGTTACCAAATAAAAGCGGCGATTTTTCTGAATTCGCCGGATTAAACAGCTTATCGATCGGATAATTAGATTTTTTAAAATTAACTAAACTATGAAAATTTAGTGGTAACTTGCGTCCACACAGACAAACTGAGTCCAAGGAAATCTCTTAGCCGTTTATATATATAGATGCCAAGCGCAATTCATCCGTACCAAAAACGTACTGTTTAAACAAAACAAAAAAGAAAAAAATCTAAAATTGAGGTATATTAAAAAAGGTTATGGTTGTTTTTTTACTCCATTTTGATATTTTAATTTTTTTATGTGCATGAGCAAATTTAATATTTTATAACTTTTTTCATTTATTTATTTATTTATTTATTTATTTATTTATTTTTTGGCAACAGTGAAAAATTTAAATGTCTAATTTTAAAGCTGTTACCAGTTTATTGTTTTCATATTTTAACCAATTTAAAAAAAAAATCTAATCAAAATTTCGTAACAAATAAGGTACCAAATCAAAGGGGCGATTTTTCTGAATCCGTAGGATTAATTAGTTTATCAATCGGAAAATAAGATTTTTTTTTAATTAGCTAAAGTATGAAAATTTGGTGGCAACTTGCGTCAGCACACTGACAAACAGAATCCAAGGAAATCTCTTAGCCTTATATATATATATATATATATATATATATATAGATTTATTATTTATTTATTTATTTATTTTCTCTGAGAAATTTAGCACAAATTTAATTACAGATATAAATTTTTTTGAATGCTTATGTATGATTAAATAGTTTAAAAATTACTATTCAAAAATCAATAATCCTGAACCTTTTTATTTTTTATTAGTAAATTAATTGTAAAATAATAATTTATAATCTTAATTTATAAATATCTTGCAGTATATTCATGGCAAAAAAATCATTTTATTCAAGATTTTACACTTCCGATTCATTCATTTCTTCAAGAAGAAAATTTTGCATGTGTTTTCGGGTAGAAATATTTTTTAATGTTCGTGCATATTGTTTAAAATTACTATTCCAAAATAGAAAACTATTAAATCTTTTTGTATAAACGAAAAAACTTGTTATACATCTTGAAAAATACAAGCGAATAAATAATTTATGGGCAAACAAATCTTGGCGGTTTTTGCTATAGAGCCATGGCTCATTTTAAGTAGCCAAGTTTGTTATGAAGGCGGCAAACCTTTAGTTGAGGAGAAGGTTCAAGATACGAACGAACTACATGTACGTACGTAGAGAAGAGGAAGAGAAGAGAGTGGAATAGAACTATTTTCAGACGCAGAGAACGGAAGATAAATAATAGCTGTTCGTGAAATTATAGATTTTCGTACCCAATATTTTCTTTAAACATGGCGGACCGCTTTGTACGTAATAATATGACGACAAAAAACATTCATTTTAAACTGCAAATCGGGGACTATTCAAAATATGTTTGCAAAGGATATTACAGCAGTCCTGAATTCAGTGATGAAGAATTCGAAAGTACGTGGAGTTTAATCGTTCACGTTTACGACGGAGCTGATCACGAGAATTTTATCGACGTACGCCTGAAAAGAGAAGATCATACGTCCGAAGAGCAATTCGTAAACGTGAAAACTTCAATCGTTAGTTGTCTTGGATTGAATATGCTTAAAAAAGAGCGAAGTTTTTTAGTCAGAGATTGTAATGAAACCCGAGTTCTAGCTGTGGCTAACGATCAATTAAAAGGATATTTTGGACTGAAAAAAAAATTCTATCTGCCTAAAGATACATTGACACTTCAGTGTGATTTGGTAGTACGTCAGAGAAACGTATCAAAGTACAAAGAGAAAGGAAGTTTCCAAAGTTACGTTTCTCCTAACAATAATGATGTTTCTAAATATTATGTTCATAGTCGCTTGGTTAAAAAAGCAGAAGATTATTTTTGTCGTCAGATAAGTGATTTTTCTCTTTATGCATCACATGGTCGCATCTTTACTCAAGAGTATGTAAGTGAGAAATTGGGAGGCGAGTGGAGTTTAGTTGTATGTAGTGACAGTGGCGAAAATTTGCCGGAATATTTGGATATTCGACTTGTTCGTGATGAAAGCAACGAACCTCAACATGTAAAGGTACGTTTGTCAATTACTGATTATTCAGATAATGTTCTTCTCTGGGAAGAAAAATATGCATACATTACTGGTTCGAGAGATGTGCAACTGTTAACATTACCAAGTAAATCTATTTCCAGTTGGTTTGGACTTAAACACCTGATACCAGATGATACGTTGACTTTGAAATGTGAAATTACATCGTACGAGCAAATTGATGATGTCTTTTGCAGAAATGCTGATTTTGATAAGAGTCTTAAAATTTACGGTTTTAATCCCTTGCAATTTATTTTCTATTCAGCGTTCTTTTTATTTTTCGTAGTACCTGTCCTGTTACACATTTTGTTCTGTGCATGTTGCATTATTGCGAATTGGATTTGGTACATTATATTAGATGTTTCTGTAATCGCTGTACAATTTGAAATTGTTGTATTTGTAATAGCATTGCTGTTAGACAGCATTAGAAATGAAGCTGAGCGCATACAACGTAAACAAAAACTGCGAGAAGTTAGGAAAACCTTAAAAGAAGAAAGAGAAAAATTGATGATTGCTGAATATAATAAATATGGAACCGTTAAGCATTTCAGGAAGGATTTCAACTCTCCGAAACAACTTATGTACCCTTGTTATCAATCTAGGAGTCTGGTCCCCTATCGTGCTAGGAAACCGAGATATTATAATCAGCAGTACCGTGATTATTAATCGGTTTTTAACGGCCCTCTTCACTTACCGTCGCCGGAAGCCCGAGCCAATGCTATTCTATGGGGAAATTTTCTTTACAAATAACTTATTAACTAATACATATTTTTAAATTCTGTTTTCACATTCAGAAAATTCCCAACTGTTAAATTGATGGACCTTTTTTAAAATTGTATTTTTTTTTTTTTTTTTTTTTTTTTAATATTTTATTTTGAAATTGCAAAATGAAAAAAAATTCACATATTGAAAATTCGTATTTTGCAGCTTCAAAATAAAATATAAAAAATTAAAAATATATATTTTTAAAAAAGGTCCGTCAATTTAACAGCTGGCCATTTTCAGAATGTGAAAACAGAATTTAAAAATGTGTATTAGTTAAGTTATTTGTAAAGAAAAAATTCCCATAAAATAACATTAGCTTCGGCTTTCGGCGGCGATGAGTGAAGAGGGCCCTTAAGGAACGCATCTTTTTTGATGACTACTTTGTCATTTTTATTTTTTTGCAACATTTATCAGTTTCAGTGAAGTTAAGGAAATATTACTCGAATAAACAGAAATTGGATGATCATCGAATTTCTTCAACATGAAATTGTTTGGTATTATAAAAACGAATTCAACTGTCAACAAAAAATTAAGTAACCCTTATCAATCAGAAACTTTTTTGTTTATACCAGAAATCAAGATGCTATAATCTACTTTAATACTGTATAAACACTATTATACCTGGCTTCATAACCTGTTTTTCATCTTTGAATATTATTTTGTCATTTATTACAGAGTTAATATTTTTTTTTTTTTTTTTTTTTTTTTAATATTTTACAATTTAAACAACCTTTATCGAAGAAATTGAGAAGAATATTAAAAGAATAATAATAAGAATTTCTGCTTGATGATTTTATCAATATAGAATATAGAATTGTTAACATAGCAAAAAAAAAAAAAAAAAAGGAAAAGGAAAAGAAAAAAGAATTAAGTTTTCACAGAAAACTCTGAAGTACTTTTTATCAGGTAACTTAAAGGTTCTTATATTGGCAAATCCAACCATTGTAATAAGCAATACTTTGCTTATTAATCTCATAAAATCAAATATTATGAGATTTATTATATCATTTATTATATCTTTATTTTTTTATGACTTAAAAAAAAAATAGTAATAATAATTTTTATTTTTGTATAAGATTTTAACTATACTTTACACATCAATACTAAGAGACAAAAAAAAAAAAAAAAAGTCGCACTTAAACATTTTTTTCCTTTCAAAAACTGCCAATTTTAACACTTAAATGTAGAGACGTAACAACTAGTGAATTTGCCGGATATCCATCGAATATCCGGAACTCTGTTGTCTACTGGATGCAGATATTCGATATCTGGTAAAAGCACCGTTTGTTTCAGTCCTATTTTCAAATGATTAACTTGATTAATTTACAAAGAAAAAATAAAATTATCTAAGTGCGGCCCTTTTTTTTTTTTTTTTTTTTTTGTGGCTTAGTGTGTATATAACAGTAAAGTCTCTTTCAACGTGGGTGTAAGTTTGCCTCATTAATATTAAAATTTTATTTTTTAACACCTCTAATTTTATATCAAAGCAGCTGCTTTATACAAAAAAATAAATAAATAAATGGAGTGTATGAACCAATAGACTGGTATTCTAAAAATTTAGTGATGCTAAAAAAAAAACTTTTATTTATTTGTCATCTCTGCCACCGCGTTGTACTAGGCTTTACTGTATATATATATATATATATATAGAGAGAGAGAGAGAGAGAGAAATTGTGTATACATACATAATAAATGATACAGAAGTTAAAAAAAAATGTTGGTTGATTTGCATCAATATGAAATTTTTGAATATTTTAAAAACAATCCCAGTCGTCAAGAATCCAGATGTATCCTTATGAGATGAAAAGATTATTTTCTTTCTGAGCTAATACCTGACTTAATAACCTGTTTGTATAAGATATTTCATCTAACTGTTTTATAATTTATGACAAATTACTATTTTATTTTTCGTTTTTGATTATAATTATTATTATTATTATTTTAATCTTTGTAAGATTTTGAACATTTATCAGAGAAGTTAAGGAAACATTACTTGTATAAACAGAAATTGGATGTTCATCGAATTTCCTCAACGTGAAATTGTTTGGTATTATAAAAGAAATTCAACAATCAACCAAAAAATAAGTAAATTTATCGGTTCAAAACTGTGTTTATTATACGAGAAAACAAAATGCTTACTCGATTTAATAACCTGTTCGCATAAAAGCTTTTATCTTTGAGTATTATTTTACCATTTATGACAAATTGATATTTTACTTTTCGCTTTTGGATGACTACTTTACCATTTTTATCTTTGTAAAATTTGCTATATTTATCAGAGAAATTAAGGAAATATTACTCGGATAAACAGAAATTGAATGTTCGTTGAATTTCTTCAACATGCAATTGTTTGGTATTATAAAAACGAATTCAACTATCAATAAAAATGAAGTACACTTATCAGTCAGGAATTTTTATTATACTAGAAAAGAAAATGCTA
Organism: Salticus scenicus; assembly: GCA_963930645.1. Taxonomy (NCBI): domain Eukaryota; kingdom Metazoa; phylum Arthropoda; class Arachnida; order Araneae; family Salticidae; genus Salticus; species Salticus scenicus. The sequence continues at coordinate 94,505,527 of OZ005660.1, forward strand.
CAAACCAATTTAATACTCTCTAATACAATGTAATACCCGACCTAATAACCTGTTCGCATAAAACATTTTATCTTTGAGTATTATTTTATAATTTATGACAGATTGATATTTTATTTTTTGTTTTTGGATGACTACTTTACCATTTTTATCTTTGTAAAATTTGCAATATTTATCAGAGAAATTAAGGAATTATTACTCGAATAAACAGAAATTGGATGTAGTTTGTCGAATTTCTTCAACATGAAATTGTTTGGTATTATAAAAACGAATTCAACTATCAATAAAAATGAAGTATCCTTATCAGTCAGAAATTTTTACTACTCCAGAAAACAAGATGTTATAATCTACTTTAATACTTTACAATAAACTGTAATATCTGACATAATAATAAAAATAATAATATTAAAAATTAATATTGTTCTTTATTAAAAAAAAAAAAAATGTACTAATTCATTTTATTATTTCTTTTAATATTCATAAACACATTTGCTCGTATAAAACATTTTATTATCATGATTATTGTACTTGTTAATCTTATAAAATTTATTTATGTTATTATTAAAGTCATAATAATAAATATTATTCTTTATTAAAAATTATGCAAAGAATTTTATTATTTTTTAAATATTTTTTGTTTCTTTTAATATTCATAAACAAATTTGTTTATATAAAGCAATTTATTATAATTTCTCCCACTTCTGTTAAAAAAATTTGTATGTAAAGCATTTTATTAATATTTTCGTTGTTGGTATTGCTCTCGTTATTTTCAAACAAGTTTGTATAAAGCATTTTATTATCATGATATTGTACTTGTTAATCTTATAAAATTTATTTATGTTATTATTAAAATAATAATTATTATAATTTTTTCTTATTATTAAAGTAGTAATAATAAAAATCAATACTGTTCTTAAAAAAAAAAAAAAAAAAAAAAAAATATGTAAAGCATTTTATTATTTTTAAATAATTTTTTTATTTCTTTTAATATTCATAATCAAATTTGTTTATATAAAGCATTTTATTATTATTTCTGCCGCTTCTGTTAAAAAATTATGTATGTAAAGCATTTTATTAATACTGTCGCTGTTGATATTGCTCTCGTTATTTTCAAACAATTTTGTATAAAGCATTTTATTTTCATGATTATTGTGCTTGTTAATCTTATAAAAAATTTTTATGTTATTATAAAAATAATAATAATTATTATTATTATTATTTTTATTATAAAATTTTATTACTATTAAAAATATGTAAAGAATTTTATTATTTTATTATTTCTTTTTTAAATATTCATAAACAAATTTGTTTGTATAAAGCATTTTATCATTATTTCTCCCGCTTCTGTTAAAAATTTTTGTATGTAAAGCATTTTATTAATATTATCGTTGTTGATATTGCTCTCGTTCTTTTCAAACAATTTTGTATAAAGCATTTTATTTTCATGATTATTGTACTTGTTAATCTTATAAAATTTATTTATGTTATTATTAAAATAATAATAATAATAATTATTATTATTATAAATTTTTATTACTATTAAAAAAATATGTAAAGAATTTTATTTATTTTTTTAAATATATATATATATATATATATATAAAGCATTTTATTATCATGATTATTGTACTTATTAATCTTATAAAATTTATTTATGTTTTTATTAAAATAATAATAATTATTATTATTATTCTAAATTTTTTTACTATTAAAATAATAATAAAAATCAATATTATTCTCATTTATTAAAAAGAATATGTAAAGTATTTTATTATTATTAAAATATTTAATATTGTTTTTAATATTCATATACAAATTTGAGTAAAGCATTTTATTATTATTATTACTGCTCTTGTGATTCGTAGGAAATTTATATGAAACATTTTTATTATTATTATTTTTACAATAATAGTTATTATTACTATTGCTCTCCCTAATTAAATATATATATATAATGATTTATTAAGAGTAGTAGAAGCCAAGCAACAAATACAAGATCACTGAAACCACAAAAACCAATAAGAATGAAAAATTTCTTTATGTAGAAGAAGCGAAAAAAAAAAAAAGAAAAAAAAAAAATCATCAGGGGATGAAATACACATATTTAAAGAAACCAGATTTATTAATTAACAACCTGCAAAGCAAACGAAACAATAAACTAACTCAACAAATCTTAGCTTAAAAACATAAACTAAATCAAAATTTATGAAAAAATAATTTAAGAAACTTAAGAAAGGAAGGAAGGAGGCAGTCGGCAAGACTTGTGACTTGCCTGTGGGGTTAAACTAGTTTCACGCCGGCAACACTCCCACAGCCTGCCAAGACCAGAATAGGAGTCATATGGATTTAAAAAGGAAAATTTCAAAGCGGATAAAGAATAATGAAACTATAAATAATACATGAAGGGCTCATTGTAAAAGTGGTGTAACTCCATATATATATTTTTTTAATATAGATATTTTTACTTAATTGTATCACGTTTTGTCACATCTTTCATTATAAAAAAGAAAAAAACTCCAATAATTGCATTAAAATCCCATAAATGGCATTACATGTTTTTCTCAGAAAACTAAAACTTCTAAATGTTCATTATAAAAATGAAGTTTCTAAGTTACTTCAAATTATTTTTAGTATAATTTACAAATTCTTATAACTATGATTTGTATTAAACACAAAAATCAATGACACTTACTGAATCTTGACTTATTTTCCTATAATAGCTTTATTTATTGTTTTAATTTCTTTTATTTAATATAGATGGCATTGTAATATATTTTCGTTTGTTTCGTATTCTGGTTAGTTGTCTCGCTGGTGTTCTTATGAAATACATGCTGCTGTTTATGTAAATGTTTGATCAATTTTCTGCCTAATCCATATAAGTTTTTGCCTGTTCCATATTATTTTATTCATTTTATTTTATCCATATTGAATTTAGCCATATATGTGCTTTTTCATTAAACTGTCTGCCTAGGGGGAGAATTTGATCAATTAAAAGCATGCTTTAACCCCACACGTATGTTTCAAGTCATACGGGAGTATTTTTGACAGTTTAAATCATTTATTTTATGTTTTTGCAGTAAGTTTCTCTTATGAATTATTTCACATTTATTAATTTTTTCGTAAGTTTTTCTTTAGTTATTTTTGTTACTTATTTTCAACTTTTATGACTGAAAACATATATTATAATTTCTTATATATATATATATATGACGTATTTTGTTATTATAATATAAATATTGCTCTTCTAAATTTGTTTATGTACATACACATACATATATAAAGCATTTTATTATTATTTTAAAATATTTATTTTTCCTTTGGTTGCCCGGGAACAAATTTGCTAGTATAAAGTATATTATTACCGTTATTATTGCTTTCGTTAATCTTGCAAAATTTCTTTGTATAATTTTTTTTTTTTTTTTTTTTTTTAATAAATATACACATATAAATCATTTTGTTATAATTATTCTAGCTTCTCTAAAAAAATAAATTAGTAAACTATTAAAAGAAATTATTATACCATGAAATCTTATTTTTATAATTGCTTTTGCTTCAGTTAAAAATTTGTATCTATAATGCATTTTATTATTGTTCTTTCTATTGCTCTCGTATGCCTTTAAATAAATTTGTTTATCTGAAGTGTTTTATTATTATTGTTGGTCTATTTACTTTTAAACAAATTTGTTGTATAGAGAATTTTATGTTCTTCCTTTTTCTATAAACATTTTAATCTTTTTAAATTTGTGCTCTATATTTCTAAACATTCATTTCTCATTTCCCCTTTTCTCAATATCTTACAAATATTTAGCAATAAATGAACATTTAAACTTTTATAATTATTTTAAATTAACTTACATTTCTTTTCATTTTTAATATTAATTTTTTTCTTTTATATTACTATTGCCGTCGCTCCGATATTAAAGATTATTCTTTTCTTTTTCATTTCTTTCTTCCTTTTTTTTTTCATCTGTCAGTCGGAGGGAAAAAAAAATCTATGATTTAAAATTTGTTTGCAGGTGCAGACACATTTATTATTATTATTATTTTTTTTTTTTTTTTAGTATGACATTGTAGCGAATTTACATTTTTACTACGAAAATATAATTTGATTTTTAAAATATTTTCATTTGAAAATTTAAATAAATTAATTAGGCTTCTGCTTTTTTTTTTTTTTTTTTCAATAATTCCAATTTTTTTTTTTTTTTTTTTTTTTTTTTTTTTGTCAAAATGAAAAAAAAAAGTGACTCATTTCGACTTTCCGAACATTAAATAATTAACTGTTGTAAAGCAAGAGAAGTCGTTAAATAAACGAAAAGAAAAATTATAATAGAATATTTGGATATTTTTCTTAAAAAAAGAGTATGTTGTTTAAATTAACGATATTGCCCTTCAAGTAATTTTGCCCATAGATCATAATGATAAAGAAACTTTCGTTGTGCCCCAGTAAACATCTATAAGTGCTAAACTCACCAAAAAATACAGTTCGTGCTACGGTTAACTATAACATGTATATAAATTTCAATCTCAATCGAACGAGGCATTTAGATGCTATCGCCCTTTAAGGGCCCGCTTCACTTACCGCCGCCGGAAACCGAAGCTAATGTTATTCTATGGGAAATTTTTCTTTACAAATAACTTATTAACTAATGCATATTTTTAAATTCTGTTTTCACATTCTGAAAATTCCCAGATGTTAAATGGACGGACCTTCTTTTAAAAATGCATTCTTTTAATTTGTATATTTTATTTTGAAGCTTCAATATACGAATTTTCAATATGTGAATGTTTTTTCATTTTTCAGTTTCAAAATAAAATATTAAAAAAAAAATAATAATAATAATACATTTTTAAAAAAGGTCCGTCGATTTAACAGTTGGGAATTTTCTGAATGTGAAAACAGAATTTAAAAACATGTATTAATAAGTTATTTGTAAAGAAAATTTCCCCATAGAATAGCATTGGCTCGAGCTTCCGGCGACGGTAAGTGAAGAGGGCCGTTAAATAATTTGAGCTACGAATTTTTCCTTGTGTTTTTGTAAAAGAAAACTATAAGTGCTAGATTCTCCAAAATTTATACAATTAATATGACGGTGATCTATGACATCTATATTTATATAGATTTTTAGTTCAGACGAATTTGGCGTTTAGACGCTACCGCACTTTAAAGAATTTGAGCTCTTAGAGCATAATGATAAAGAATTTTTCGTTGCATCCCTGTAAAAATATGTAAGCGCTAGATCCCCCAAAGTTTATGCTCTCTGTGCAGCGGTATTCTATGAAATGTGTATAGACGCTATCGCACTTAAAAAAATTTCGGACATAGACAATAATTTTTCTCTTTGTCCCTGTAAAAAAATTATAAGCGCTAGATTCACCAAAATTTATACATTTCGGTCGACGGTGAGCTATAACATGTGTTTAAATTTACAGCTCAACGAATAAGGCATTTAGATGCTACCTCCCATTAAAGAATTTTAGCCCATTGGCCATAATGATAAAGAATTTTTTTTGTGTCCCTGTAAAAAAACAGTGAGTGCCAACTGTAAGATTCATCAAAATCAATAGGTTTCGTTGTATGGTAACTTATAACATGCGTACCACTTTTCAGTTCATTCGAACAAAGCGTTTAGACGCTATCGTGTTCACTCACATACATACAAACGTACATACATCATTGTATAAAAAGCAAATATGAACTCAGGTGACCTCAAAATGTGTAGAAACACCTAAATCTCAAATTCAGATCTTTGACATGATTACAATACTTTCCTTACATATGTATATTCCGAAAGTAAAAATTAACAACTTTATTTTAAATTATCACAGATTGATAGTTCAGCCATTGTTTTTAAAGGTAATCACGAACTCTTCTAATGGGTAACTCATAATGAAATTTTGACTTTTGCGGGAGGAGGGGCGAAGCAGTGCTCCTAGATATACAAAAAAATAAATAATAATAAAATAAAAAATATAAATAAAAATAAATTCCATTTGATTATCGCAATCTATATAATATTTCTCCAACGTGGTCCAGTTCCGATTATATTTTGTTAAAACGATACGATAGAGTTGTAATTAATAAAATACGCGAGGATACAAAATAATATTTATAAATGGATAATATTTAAGCACTCGGACTCAGCTGAATGATCTAATAAAGAAAAAATATATATATATATCACATTTGTCTGCTGAGATTATTTTATGGAAAAATGTATTTTGCCATGTTTTTATTAACTTCTATTCTTGTTTGTTTGTTTGTTTGTTCGGTACAAATCTTGCAATCGAATTTTAACTAACTTCCCTACTAGCTAAACGTTTGAAACTTTCACAGTAGCTCAGAACACGGTGACAACACAATACTTCGAAGTCCGTTAAATATATGAATATATTTAAGTAATATATTAAAGCAAGATATATTTAAGTAATACAAATATTCAGAAAATAAAACAAGCCCTCTTAAAAATTCTATTTTACGCTAAACCAGACAAGTTAGAAAATCATCTAACCTTTCCGATACTAAACATAGTTAGAGGATATGTTTGGTGCTGCCCTCTATTGGCGAAAGAGAAACTTAGAATTTTAATAGATTTAAAGCAATTCTTGAAAATATTTAAGGATTAGAATTTGTTTCTATAACGTAAAAACAACATAACACACTTTCTACTTTTTTGTTTTAAACTGAAGTTATCATATTTGAAAAATTCTCTCTTACGGTTGTTTTTCTCATCATTAAAAAATTTCCTTATTAAAATATTTTTAAGTTTCAGCAGTAGATGGCAGACCAAGGGGCTATTCGGCATTTGGGCTGTCGATAACTTATCGGCTATTCAGTTTCAATGTTTAGTGCTGCTATCTATCTTTTATTATTGTAACTGATTTGATATTTAAAATCATTTTCATTTCCGAATTAGTTTTTTCTGCGGTAGTGCTGCCATCTATGTTTCATTATTGTAACTGATTTGATATTAAAGATCCTTTTCATTTCGAGTTAGTTTTTCTGCGTGTCGGACATGTTTCTCTGTTTCTATACTTAAGATTGTTTTCAAAACGATTTTTTTTTTTCACTTACGACGTTGTATTAATATCTAGTATTATGAATGAAGCATAACGGCCCTTTTCAAGGTCAAACACCCCTTTTTCACCATTTGACCGCGGGAAAAAATTTGCGTCTTTCTCTGAATTTGTTTCTGCCAAAGAAAAATATGAAATGAATAGTTTTGTTGTTCTTGTTACTACCAAATGTGGAAAATGGCCTGAAGGTAATAAGTATAGGGAAGAGCTACTGTATAAAAAAGTGATTTACACTTGCAAAAAAGGCAAAGAACGCCATATATCCCAAGTCGAAAGCATTAGGATTAATGTTAAAAGTGGCAAGCTTAGATGCCAATTTAAACTTAAGTTGACTTCAAATCAAGGTTTTCTCCAGGTGAAGAAAGTAAATATGGAGCATACTAACCATATTGTTTCAGAAGAAACTTTTCTCCATCTTCCTGTACAATTGAGATTGAATGCGGAAGAATTTTAAAAAAAGGCAGAAGTTGTTCTAAAAGCAGGTGGGAAAAAAAAAAAAAAAAACTACGGGCACATTTAATGTTTCAAAGAGGTGGAAGGTCTATAATTTTAAAACCATTGCACAATTTGACAACAAAATTACATTCAAATAATACTCAAAAATCTGACCTACAAAAATTGGCGGATGAAATGAAAAACATTCCCAATGCAACTGTAAAAATTGCATATGACAAAGACACAAAAGAATTGATAGGGATCTTTTTTTAAGATGAGAGGATGCAGTCCATCTTTAATAAATTTCCTGTTTCCAGAAGTCATAATATTCGATATACTTATAAATTAAACAATTATAAACATCCTTTATTCATTTTACTGGCCATTGATGTCAATGGAGAAAGTGAAATTGTATCATTGTTCATACTGAGGTCAGAGTAAACTGTGAGTAGGAACAGTGGCGTATCCAGGATTTTTCCAAGCATTTTGTCGGTTGTTATTAAAAATATTATATTAAATAAGGTAAACATAATTATTGCTTTTGACTGAGTGCAACATACATAAGACCCAATGTATAGTAATATGCGCACATATTTTCAATAGCAATTTATTACTTTCTGAATAAACACTTAAAATTTCCCAAATTAACCCATTGTGCCCCAGTCTCTCCTATATACGCCCGGGCATTTAAGTGGTAATAAAAACATTTTGAATTAAAATTACAATAAAGATTTCTGTAAAAATAAAAGTGGTGGCAAAACAGGCAGAAATTTCTCAACCCTGGAAGCGTCCTTAAAAAAAAGGCGGAAACTACGACCCCTAGTCTATTTATATAATTCGCAAGAGAGATGACGATTCCGTACTCATCTTTATAGCAATTTACTTTTCATACTTTAGTTAATTTTAAAAAATCTAATTGCCCGATCGATAAGCTGTTTAGTCCGACGGATTAAGAAAATTCGCTTCTTTCATTTGGTACCTTATTTGTAACGAAGTTTTGATTAGATTTTTAAAAATTAATTAAAATATGAAAATAATAACCTGGTAATAAATTCAAAATTGGACATTTAAATTTATAATTGTTGCCCCCCCCCCCCCCCAAAAAAAAAAAAAAAAAAAAAACAGTTTTTTTTTTTTTTTTTTTTTTTTTTTTTTTTAGCATAAAGTGAAATGTGCTTTCACGCGGAAAGTAAAAAATTATAAAATATTAAATTTGTTCATGCATATGAAAATATAAATATGGAGCAAAAAAACAACCATAACCTTTTTAAATATACTTCAGTTTTAGATATTTTTCTTTTTTGTTTTGTTTAAATAGTATGTTTTTGGCACGGATGAATCGCGCTTGGCATGAAAGTTAATTCATTGATAATCCTGGGTAATGTTTTAAACTTTTAATGCTGAAATAGATCGGATATTTTTCGCCAAGGACTCTACTTTTGTGAAAACCACTTTAAGTCAAATATTTCGATCGCCGAAATAATTAAATTTGTAAAATTCATATTAGCCCAGATTTTTTAATTTTTGAGATGTAAACTGATTATAAGTTAGGAAAATAATTTTGAGAAAATTTGTCAGTCAAAATTTGTCAATTTTGCTCAATCTTTATATCAGTTCCTCCAAGAACACAAAATTTGACACTTGTTTAATAAAATATTTGAACTAAAAGTTAAATGCGAAATCGAAGGGTTGAGCCCCAGTTGTCCATTCAGAATTTTTCCTGCGAAAAATTACATGAATAATAAAGAACACATTTAAGAGCAGACGATAAACATTTGCTATTAGTGGCATCGATAAAAAATACTAATTAAAATAGTATACACGAAAACTAGCAAATTATTAACGAAATTTCATCTAAATGTAATATAAAATTGTTTAACTTTCAATTTTTTTATTCATTTTAATTGGAGGGGGGGCACTATTTTTAACGAAGGGAAGGATTAAACTACAGATTTCCCCCCCTCAAGTCTAATATCCTGGCACTGAGCCACGTTTACTCCCCTAGACAGTTTCGTTCACTTTTATAGGAACAGCTAAAATTTACAGTGCCTTATATTGCCCCATGAGGGGTTTGTTGCACAAAATTTAACTCTATTCTAGGTTCTCGACCACGTTCTTTAAGTTTAGTTTGGTTTCCATAGGAATTTTACTGATTCATACTTCCCTTGTAACTGGGGAATGTATATATATGTCAGTAAATCTTCTTGTAGCTTATATTCTATTGTGCGTTTCCTTTAACCATTTCTGTTATTACTATTATTATTATTATTATTTACTATTTTGCTAAGATAAAATGTTTCATTTATGATCAGTTTATAACATAAATTTATTTTCTACTAAATTCACAAAGTGCGTATATAAGATAAATAAAAACAAATTTTACAAATATTTCTCAAATGCCTATAATCCTTCCCTCCTAAATGAAGCTCCGCCCCACTGAAATTGTTGTATGAGCTTATTCTAGGAAGAAAAAGAAAAGATTCTAAATTAGATATTTGCAGAACTGCCAACCAAATCCGGCAAATTGTTAGTACTGCCCCTTTTACTACACCACTTACTTTTTAAAGTAGTTTTCTTCAAATATATTTGCGATGAATTAAGAAGAAAAAAAACTTTAAGAAATGACTGGTATAGAAAAAGGGGCGGTACTAAAAATTTGCCGGATTAGGATGGCAGCTCTGTATTTGAAAGAAGCCTACGTTTAAAGACTCACGCTAAGTTAAAACTGAGAAATATACGTCGATATTAGTTTGAGTAGTTATTATTATTATTATTATTAATATTCTGCATTTTGATTTTACGATAAAATAATCTTGTTTTTCAATAATGTTACAAAATTGTAAATAATTGTGTTTATTTTTGTATAAATTCTTTCAAAGAGGCTTAGTAAGTTGATAAAGTGCTAATTTTGCGCATTTCTAGTCGTTTTAGCGCTGAAATAGCTTTAATTTCCCTTAAAAACGCATTAAAAAGCCCCAATAAGGCAGGTAATGGATTTGGCACCAAATTTGGCGACTTTTTCTCACCTTCGCGATTTTTTTGGCGACCTTGGCGAGAAAATCCTTATAAGGGATATACCAAATATGGAAGCTGTAAGTTGATTGGTTGACCACTTTCTAGAGTTTTCTCGAAAAATCTGGGTTCCATGGAACAGTATATAAGAAGCGCTTTTTCGCCAAGGCAGTTAGTTCAGTTCAGTCTTCAGCCAGCTTCGCTAGTGCTTGCATTGCTCTTGAGCCTCTTTGGAAGAGACTTGCTTTATGTGTTATTGCTATACAGTTTGTACTGTGGATTTGCTATTGACAGCTGTTGTTTAAGCTGTGTTTACTGTTTGAATTGAAGCTGATACTTGGTTTATAGACCTGTATTTTTCTGGAACTTTCTGTGAATAAATTACTGAATTTTTGTAAGTTTGGCCTTTCATTCTCGGACAACTCACGAACCCCCAAGTACGCAACATTTCTGGTGTCAGGAGCGGGGTTGTCTGTGAATGGTGATAACGAGAGCTATGGAGCAAGAGATGAAGAAATTTCTAGAAGGACTCACTGCTCAGATGAATGAGTTAAGATCTGGATTGATAGAGAAAATGGAAACAGGACAAAGAGAGATGAAAGAATATATGGAAACATCGCAAAGAGAATTGAAAGACGGTTTGACTGAAGAAATGAAGGAAATGAAAAGCAGTTTGGGTGAAGTTCAGGAAGAAATTAAATCTAATCAAGATGAGATGAAGAGAGAGCTTTCAACGGTGAAAGAATCAATCGAGGGTAAATTAACGGTGATGGAAAATAGAATGGATGGAATAGAAGAGAAAGTTATAAAGATAGAAGAAAATTTTGAAGAGAAAGTTATAAAGATAGAAGAAAATTTTGAAGAGAAAGTTTTGAAAATAGAAGAAAGTTTTGAAGAGAAAGCTATGAAGATAGAAGAAAATGTTATGAAGGTTGAAGAGAAAGCTATGAAGATAGAAGAAAATGTTATGAAGGTTGAAGAGAGTGTTACGAGGATAGAACGGAGTTTCGAGGAGAAAGTTCAAGAAAATTTTGAGCAGGAACTGAAAGGAAGGTTTTCAGAGATAGAAGGTAAACTGAAGATAATAGAAAAAGATCTGGAGAGGAAAGTGGAAGGAAAGTTAGAATCCATGCCTCAGGAAACTGAAAAGAAAGAGAGAAGAATCCAGAATCAGGAAGTTATTAAGCTATCCACCTACGACGGCAATTCCTCCTGGCATGTATATAAGACGCAGTTTTCCATCGTTGCTGAAGCTAACGGCTGGGACTCTACCGCCAAGTCAGTCCACTTAGCAGCAGCATTACGGGGAGATGCAGCCGAGATCCTGAGAAATGTTTCTAAGGAAGAAAGGAACGACTTCGAGGCCCTGACTAGAGCACTGGAGCTACGGTTCGGAGAGAAGTGTTCTAAGGACTATAGTCGCCTTCAGCTAAAATCTCGTTACCAGAAAACGGGCGAAAGTTTGCAAGAGCTGGCAGCGGACATTCAGAGACTGTCACACCTAGCATTCTCAGACTGTCATGCTGACACTCGAAACGACTTAGCTCTTCAGTACTTTATCGATGCTGTTCGTGATCCAGAAATTCAAAAAGCGCTGAGACTCTCCAACATCAGAGACGTAGAATCAGCTTTAGGCTATGCACTTAGGATAGAGGCAGTCCAACAAGCCTCTCGTAAAGACCGCCATGCCATAAGAGCAGTCTCATTAAACGATACGCCTGCTGGTGAAAATGAAGAGAAGTATCGAAGAGATCTTAAAGAGATTGCGCAGCCTTGAAAAGAAAAAGGAAATAAAGGATCGGAAGATAAAGTGCTGGGGCTGTGGAGGCGATGGTCATGTGAAAAGGAACTGCCCTGTACGACCAACTATAGGAAATCACCCGGCTTCACCATCACTGCAGGGAAACTAAGAGGAGGCCATCTCGCGGGGCGGAGGTTGCCTGAAATTAAAGAGCCCCAATTTACCGTATTTCATGTTTCATCGATGAGTGGCGGCGATAATGGACTTTACGTCTATGGCCAAGTTAACAACACCGCCTACCGGATGATTCTGGACACGGGAGCCAACGTGACCATCATTAGAGCGGATCTGGCTCAAGAACTAAAAGAGAAGATCATCTGGACGCCGCCCTGTGTTAAACTCCAGACTGTGACCGGAGACGAAATCAAAGTATATGGAAAAATGAACTTGACCGTCACATGGCATATGTGGCTGATATAAGAGATCCTTTAATCATTGGAATTGATTTCCTGAGAAAATTTAACTTTCAATTGGACTTCAAGAATAATGAACTGCATTCGATTTCGGAAGACATCGCTGTGTTCAACACTGAAAATCAAGACATTCAGACAATTTGCCAGATAACAGCCAAGCCTGAAATTTCCATCCCTCCACACACAGAGACAATAGTTTCAGGAACACCACCTACAAAGCAATACTTCCGCTATGGACTGATTGAATACCCGAATACAGACAATAGCCCAAGAGGAGTTCTGGTAGCTTCATCTCTAGTTGATCTCTCAAAGAGTACTATTCCTGTGAGAGTCGCAAACATCAGCGATAAGGTCCGAACAGTGAAGAAGGATGAGGTGTTAGCAGCCTGCACTCCTGTAACATGTATAAACCGCCCCACGCAATCAACCGAATCCAAGTCTTCTGAACAATTAATAACGGAATTACTGAAGAATGCAGAGTTAGGAAAGGAACAGAGATGTGCTGCGGAGAAGCTACTCCAAGAATTTAAAGACCTTTTTTCTCGAACACCTGAAGACGTCGGGAGAACGAACATCACCCAGCACAGAATTGATACAGGAAATCATCCTCCAATCAAACAACATCCAAGAAGACTTCCATTTGCTAAACAGGAAGAGGTCACTGAACTTCTAAATGAAATGCAGCACAATGGCGTCATCGAGCCATCAACGAGTCCTTGGGCCTCTCCCATAGTACTGGTGCGAAAAAAGGATGGTTCAACAAGATTTTGCGTGGATTATCGTCGTTTGAATGACGTCACGATGACGTCACGATCCATCATTACCTCTATGGCAGAAGATTCCTGCTCCGGACTGATCATGCATCTTTAACGTGGTTGCTCCAATTCAAGAACCCTGAAGGACAGATTGCCAGATGGATACAACGCCTCCAGGAATATGACTTTGAGATACGTCATCGTAAAGGGACTCTACATGGTAATGCAGATGCCTTGTCATGGAAGCCCTGCTCGGAAAGCTGCAAGTACTGCTCTAGAGCCGAACAGAAATACCTGCCGATAAATCCGGTTGCTCGCCAAGTTACTGTCGCAACACCATCAGAACAAGATCCCAATCCATGGAGTGACGAAGAACTTAGAAAAGCCCAGTTGGAAGATCCTGACATAAAGCCAATATTACAGCTGAAGGAGACGACCAGCAACAGACCTACCTGGCAGGACATTTCCAGATTCAGCCCCATTACGAAAAGTTATTGGGCACTTTGGGACTCACTTCATATCAGAAACGGCGTATTATACAGAAAGTGGGAATCTGATGATGGGAAAAGCTTCAGATGGCAGATTTTATTACCAAGATCAAAAATTCCAGCTGTTTTAGAACAACTGCATAGTAGCTCTACCGGAGGCCATTTTGGGGTAATGAAGACTCTGCAGAAAGTTCGGGAACGCTTTTACTGGTGCAAGGCAAAGGAGGATGTGGAGAAATGGTGTAAATCCTGTGATGCTTGTGCGGCACGTAAAGGCCCGCAGAAACGAAGTCCAGGAAGACTGCAACGGTATAACGTGGGAGTACCATTTGAACGGATTGCAATCGACATCTTGGGTCCTTTGCCACGGACCTCCAGTGGAAATAAATACATCCTCGTCGTGATGGACTATTTCACCAAGTGGCCTGAGGCATATCCCATTCCCAATCAAGAGGCATGCACAGTCGCAGAGGTCCTAGTGCAGCAATGGGTGTCAAGGTACGGCCCCTACCCAAGGTAGGAACTTTACCTCTGATGTTTTCAAAGGACTGTGTCAACTACTCGGCATAGACAAAACCCGGACAACACCCTTACATCCCCAGTCGGACGGCATGGTCGAGAGGTTCAATCGTACCATCCTGAATAACCTCTCTCTTCTAGTATCAAGGAACCAGCAAGATTGGGACTTGAAGTTGCCATTGTTCCTGCTGGCTTATCGAAGTGCTGTCCATGAAACCACCGTTTATACTCCAGCCCAGATGCTCTTTGGACGTGAACTTCGTCTCCCTTGTGATCTTCTGTTTGGTTGTCCACCCGATGCGCCTTCATCGCCCGAGGAGTACATCCAAGATCTCCAGATGCGATTTGAGGACGTACACAACTTTGCTCGGGAGCGGATTAACATGGCAACGGAGAAAATGAAGACAAGGTACGATCTAAAGGCGACACAACATGAGTTCCAGGAAGGAGAGAAGGTCTGGTTGTGGAATCCTGTTCGACGCAAAGGACTCTCTCCCAAGTTGCAGTGCAACTGGGACGGACCATACACAGTCTTAAAAGGCTGAATGATGTAGTGGTGCGGATCACTAAAACACCTTCATCAAAACCGAAGGTGGTGCACTATAATAGGCTAGCCAAGTACCACAAGTAACGGTAATATTAAAATTAAAAATGTAAATACTGGTAAAATTTACGCATGCGTAATGTAAATATTTGTATATAGATACTTGTACATATTTGTGAATTTTGTAAATATTTCTCACTTGATTTTTGTTTCTATTTTGTCGTTATATGCAACTTAGTATTGTACTTGAGATTGTGTAAATTTGGTATTATTATAGCAAGGTATTATTATAGTAATTAAAGGTATTGGCGAGCTCTTTTGAAAGGTACCCATCATGAAAATTTACTCCCCTCGAGGGGGGACTTCCCCCCCCCCCCAGGGGGGAGGCGGGGCTCCTACATACACAAAAAAAATTTCCGAGTTGACTATCTCTACTACAAAAAATATATATTCGCTTCATTTGGTTTAGTGCAGTCTATAGATGTTAAACTCTACTTACCTGCAATTTTCCCCATAGACGTAATGTATTTGAATACTTTTGAGTGTCCCTGTACACGAACCATTTGCTTCATCTTAACGAAAAGCTTACTGTAGCATCCCTATGTGATACACATTTAGAATTCCGAGTTCGGAATTTCTGCTACTATTTGTTCTTGAGTTATGCTGATAACAGACACACAAACATCCATGCACACAGACAGACAGACACACAGACTATTCTTTAAAAATATGATTTTTGTATTCAGGGGACCTCAGAACATGTAAATATAACAAAATGTCACGTTCGAAAATTTCACCCTAAAACAATACTTTCTTGATCCTATGGGTAAGAGAAATTAAAAAGAAAGAAAAAAAAATTAATTAGTTTACTTTTCTTTTGACTATTTACATCGTGAGAAATAATCGCTAATAACACAAACCAAAACTTCTAAATCACGAGGTTTTGTTGCATTTAAATTTTTCATCACGATAAGGAGATTTTTTTTTTTTTTTTCTTTATAGGAGGAAGATTAATTTATCAAAAATTTATTTTATTTATATAATAGAAAGAATATGTTTTTCACTTTCTTCTACATTCAATAGAAGAAAATATTGGATTCGTAATAATTTTGGAATTCGGTTTTTCGATTTATTTATACGTGTCGGGAGGTCTAGAACACTATTTGACCATTTTTAGAAAATGTTTGTCTGTCTGTCTATCTGGGTGTATTTGTGTGTGACAAAATTTTGTGGCAACTGTATCTTAGAAACTACTGCACAGAATTGCATACAATTTGATATGTAGTTGTACCTTGAAATAAATTAGTGTCTAAGAATTTTTGGTGGAAATCGTATAACAGGTGGTTTAGCCATCCCGCTTTCTCTAAATTTTTGACATGGGGTATTCGACATACATTTAAAACGAATGGTTGAACTATCGATCTGTGATAATTTAAAACAAAGTAGACATTCTTTTCATTTTTAACAAAAAAAAAAAAAGAAAGAAAGAAAGAAAAAGCATATTTTTAAGGTCATATATCTAGAATAAAATTGGCTTGCTTTGGATATTTATTGTTAAAGTTTTCTACAATTAAAATCGTCAGCACTCAGCATGGAATTTAATTTTAATAAATTATTTGCGTCGAGTGAATTTGTATAAGAAAATATCGAAGAAAGTCATGTCGTAGCCATGGAAAATTAGTTTTTTTTTTTTTTTTTTTTTTTTTTTTTTTTTTTACAGTTAAATGAAACAACAATAAATCTACACACACTAAGTACGAAAATTAGAAAAATATGATTTAATATGTTTTCTTTTGATAATTTTTATCGTGATAAATTTAATAATCGATAATCAGATGTATAATTCACTAAATAACAATAGTTTTATTCATTATTCGGTAACTTTGAAAATTCTGATTAAGTTGTTGGTGGAGAACATTAGAATTCGATTTTGTAAATTGCTGCCTTTTAGTACTTTAAAAATCTGCATACATGTGTATTGAAATATAACAATAATAAGTACTTTAAAATTTTATCAAAAACTACTGAAATCCAAAAATTTGTATTAAATTTCAGTATTCAAATATACAAATATATATATTTTTTAATTACTTCTGAGTAAGGCAAAAAAATATATATTGTTAAGCTATAATAACATAAAATCTTGAAGTAAAAATTGAAATGTAGAAATTATCACGTAACTTTTTAAAAAATGACAAAATTTTCAAATTTCAAGTTTTTAGCTAAAAGTAAAATAAAATAATAATAATAAGTTTTCCAAAATTTTTTATATGTTTGATATTGTTATGTTTTAATGCATATTATATATGCCAAATTTCATAACTCTAAGGTAAAAAAAAAAAAAAAAGAAAGAAAGAAAGAAAACTACATTTTTAATGCTTATCATCTTTTTAAAATTTTTATTCATTACTACTGCATTAAAAAGATAAGTATTTCTTATTCATTTTTTTTCTTTTTAAATTCCGGAACAGTTAATTATAGAAAAATGTTTAAAAAATAATAATTTGTTGATTAATTCAGATATTTGTACAGAGTTAAAAATTTCAACAGAAAACTACTGGTAATCTATTATCTTAAGTCTCGCATAAAATTACAGAGAAATTTGTTTCATAATTTTATCTTCGGTTTAGCCTTCCTGATTCACGAGGTTGCAGCGCAGTAACGCCATCTTTTTGCCGATATACACCCAAAATAAATCAGCATAGTGTTTCATAATAGCTGGCTCTCTCATATACCAAGCTTTAGGCAATATATACAATAGAATCTGCGATATAGCCTTCCCGTACTCGGGGAAAATTCCAGTATAGCAGCACCACCTATTAGCCGATATTTACCTAAATTGAATAAGCATATTTTCTCATAATGTCGTTTACGTATATCAAGTTTTGGTTTGATTATACGAAATAGAATTTGAGATATAGCCATCCTTTAAATTTCAGAACTCGTTGTATAGCAGCGCTACTTGTTAAATCATTACACCTAAAATTGATAGGCACTAATATATGTCAAAGTGCATCTACATACAAATTTATGTGCAAATCTATGCAGTAGTTCTTGAAATATAGCCTTCCCTTAAATTGCAGAAATTGAAGCACTGTAAGGAATTTGCACCAAAAGTTGATATTAACTAATTTATGTAATAATGCATCTACATATAAATTTATATGTAATTTTGTGCAGCAGTTCCTGAGATACAGTTGAAACAACATTCTTGTTACACATAACACAAAGACAGACAGACGTTTTAAAAAATGATCAAATCGTGTTCCGCAAACACATCAAAAATTAATACGAATCCAATACTTTCTTCTACTGAATATAGAAGAAAGTAATAAATGAAGGTGTTGAAAAAATCTCTTTTATATATGTATTTTAATGACTAATATTTATTGGCGAAATAATTATCATAATAATTTATCGCCAATAATTAATTACAGGCGAAAATACATTTTGACTTAGAATACTTCTCCTAAAATAGAAACATTAATTTTTAATTTTTATTGAGAAATCAACTAAAAATGTAGAATAAAGATCGAGAATCCCGATTATTTACTTTTAACTGGGAATGACTGTAAATTTACAAAGACTCAAGATAAACATTTCAGTAAATTTACTGTAATTTTTTACAGTGTAGCTAATTTACAATCGACATTTTAAAAAAAGCGAGAAACCTATTTCTTCCAGACAAAATAAATCGAAAAAAAAAAATAAAAAAGTTTTTTTTTTCCCCCTTCTTTTTTTTCGTTGGCATCAAGTTAAAATTAACAACTTATAATAATAATAATAATAATAATAAAATAAAATAAAATAATTCTTTTTATTGATTTTTTTATCCTTTTATTTATTTATTTTCTTTATGTAATTTATCTCTCTTATTTTTAATGAATTTTGTTAAAAACAAGAAATAAAAATCATGCAGTACGCATTGATTAGTAACACTTTCGAACTGTACGCAATTGTTGTATCGAATAACTATTAATATTCTTTGCCTACATTATCACACAACAGACAGAAGGACTGAAAAACATACAGACAGACTAATTGATTTTAAAATTACTCTTAGGCATTTTGGAAAGTGTTAAAAAGGCTTAACGCAAAAGAAAATGCAGCCGTTAGATTATAATTACAGCTTTTACACTCTCTGAATATTTTTCTGTAGCCCTGTAAATCTGAAAGTTAATCATATCATATTCTATACAAAACAATATTTTAGAATATTAATAATACATGTCAATGTTTTTAAGATTTTTGTAGTAGAAAGTTTTTTAAATATAACTTTTAAAAAATTCCGTCCTAAAACGTAATACATTGGCTTTTTTTTTTTTTTTTTTTTTTTTTTTTTTTTTGTTGTTGTTGTTGTTGTTTTTGTCCCTGTAAAGAAACTAGTTGTACAGGACCTATTAATGACATGTTAAATAGGGAATATTCCATAGGGAACACGAGTCTATCATTTTTTAAAAATTCTCAAAATATTCACAGATGATAGGAGCTGGAGAAAAACAGATAGAAAGGTAGACAATCGGACAAACAGATGTACAAATTGAAATCATATTCCCACTAAAATTATAAGAAAGTGTTAAAACACTCATGTAAACAAAAGTGCAATTCCAGCAAATTTTTATTAATAGCTCTTAATGTAACTGATTATTTTTGTGTGGTCCTGTAAATCTAATGCTAACCATATTATATTACATAGAAGGCACACTTTTTTTGTGCATACGAATAATATATTTCAATTGCATTAAGCTTTGTGGAAGATAAAATTATTAAAATTTGGTTTATAAAAATAACTCTCATACAACACAATGCTTTAGAGTACTTTCAAGGGCCCCTGTACACAAACCAGTTAGAAATGTACTCTACTTTACATAGGAAACACCCGATAGGGTATTGAATAACATATTAAAATTTCATTAAAGTATCTATACATTAAATGTATCAAAATATGATTTATAGAAACTCCTCTCATAGAACACAATGCTTTCGAATACTTTTGGGTGTCCCTGTACACAAACCAGAAGTGGTATCCATTCCATTTTCAATAGGGAACATCCGTTAGTGAACGTCAATAAAATATATTGGTTTAAAGAATTTCCATAAATATTTACGGTAATTAGAGCGCAGAAAAACAGACAGAGAGACAGACAGACGGACAGAAGAACAATCAGACATATGCACAAATTGAAATTATATTCACACTAAAAAAATGATAGAAAGTGTCGAAAACGCTTAATGTAAACGAAAGTACAATTCTAGCATTTTTTTATTAATAGCTCTTAATATAACTGAATATTTTTGTGTCATCCTGTAAATCTAATGGTAACCATGCTATATTCTATGCAAAGCATTCTTTTGTGCATATAAATAACATATTTCAATTTCCTAAAACTTCGGGGAAAGTAAAGTTATTAAAATTTGATTTATAGAAATATCTCACAAAGAACGCAACGCTTTGGAGTACTTTTGAGTGTCCCTGTACATAAACTAGTGGTGGTATGTAATCTATTTTATATAGTAAACATCGAATAGTGAACTTCAATAATACATTT
Organism: Salticus scenicus; assembly: GCA_963930645.1. Classification (NCBI taxonomy): domain Eukaryota; kingdom Metazoa; phylum Arthropoda; class Arachnida; order Araneae; family Salticidae; genus Salticus; species Salticus scenicus. The sequence goes on from OZ005660.1 coordinate 94,526,114, forward strand.
CAATTTCATGAAGATATTGTACAGTAAATGTATGAAAATATGATTTATAGAAATACCTCTCATCGAACACAATGCTTTGAAATACTTTCGGGTGCCCCTGTACACAAGAAGTAGAGATATAAATTCCATTTTCAACAGAGAACATTCGATAGTGAACTGGAATAACATATTTTAATTTCATTAAGATATGTGTACAGTAAAGGTATGAAAATACGATTTATAGAAATACCTCTCATAGAACACAATGCTTTGAACTACTTTCGGGTGTCCCTGTATACAAACCAGTAAAGGTGTAAGCTCCATTTTCAAAAGGGAACATCCGATAGTGAACTTGAATAAAATATATCAGTTCCAGGAAATTACACGAATATTTACGGTAATTAGAGCGCGGAGAGCCAGACAGACGGACAGACAGACAGACAAACCGAAGTCATTAACATTTTTCAACCTTGTTGAAAAGTGTTAAAAATGTTAGAAAGTGTTGAAAACGCTTAATGTAAACGAAAGTACACATTTAGCAAATATTTATTAATAGCTCTTTATACAACTGAATATTTTTGTGTCACCCTGTAAATCTAATGCTAATCATGCTATATTCTATGCAAAGCATTTTCTTTTGTGCTTATAAATAACACATTACAATTTCATAAATCTTCGTGCAAAGTAAAGTTATTAAAATTTAGTTTATAGAAATATCTCTCATAAAACGCAATGCTTTGGAACACTTTTGTGTGTCCCTGTACACAAATCAGTGGTAGTATTTGCTCCATTTTATACAGGAAACATCCGATAGTGAACTTGGAGAACATATTTCAATTTCATTAAGATTTATGTACTGTAAGGGTATGGAAATATGGTTTATAGAAATGCCTCTCATAGAACACAATGCTTTGAAATACTTTTGTGTATCCCTGTACACAAATCAGTGGTGGTATTTACTCCATTTTATACAGGAAACATCCGATAGTGAACTTGAATAACATATTTCAATTTCATTACGATTTGTGTACAGTAAGGGTAAGGAAATATGGTTTATAGGAATGCCTTGAAATATTTTAGGGGGTCCCTGTACACAAAGTAATAGAGGTATAAACTCCATTTTCAACAGGGAACATCCGATAGTGAATTTGTATAACATATTTCAATTTCGTTAAGATTTTTGTACATTAAGGGTATAAAAATATGGTTTATAGAAATGCCTCTCATAGAACACAATGCTTTGAAATATTTTCGGGGGTCCTTGTACACAAACCAGTAGAGGTAGAAACTCCATTTTCAATAGGGAACATCCGATAGTGAACTTGTATAACATATTTCAATTTCATTCAGATTTTTGTACAGTAAGGGTATGAAAATATGGTTTATAGAAATGCCTCTCATAGAACACAATGCTTTGAAATATTTTCGGGGGTCCCTGTACACAAACCAGTAGAGGTATAAACTCCAATTTCAATAGGGAACAATCGATAGTGAACTTGAATAACATATATCAGTTTTAAGAAATTCCATAAATATTTACGGGAGTTACAGCGCGGACAGATAGACAAACAGACGGACAGACAGACAGACAGACATACAGACGGACAAACAGACAGACAGACAGACAGACAGACAAACCCATGTCATAAACACTTGTCAACCTTGTTGGAAAGTGTTAAAAAAGAAAAAATGTATATATAATATATTTTTTTTTTAATCTGAAATCTTTAGAAATGTTGATATTGTTTCCTTATATGTGACAGGATGTATGATGCATAGTTGTCAAAAGAAAAAAAAAAAAAAAAATGTCACCCATGATACAATAAATAAATCAATAAAATAAGCAGAAGCTATTATGCATATGAAACATTTTTATAGTAAAAGCGTATGAAAATATTATTTTTCAGGATTAAAAATCATTCATTTTCTAGAAGGACAAAAATAATCTATTTCACAAAATAGTCTTTAAATAATCGGCAAACATGAATGTAAACTTCCAATTCTTAAATTATTAAAAAATGAATGAAATTATGTATATATATATATATATTATTAAAAGAAAATCTGTATAAAAACATATACTTACAGACCATATGTACATTACATATACCCACAGTGTTGGGCATAATTGATTAAAAAGTAACTGAATTACAATTAAATCACAATTACAATTATTTTACTGTCAATTTTTAACAAGTAATTGATTACAAATAAATTGAATTATTACAAATAAATTGAATAAGTAATTTAATTTATTTGCAATCAATTACTTGTTAATTGATTAACAGTAAAATAATTATAATTATAATTTAATTGTAATTCAATTACTTTTTAATCATTTATGCCCAACACTGCGGTTACCCTTAACAAAAAAAAAAAAAAAAATCATATATTTTGAGTTTAATGCAAATTGATAAAAGTGTTTTTTAAAATACTCAAAATAATAATAATAATGAATAATAATAAATATAATAGAAAGAAAGTAGTAGAAAGAACGGAAAGAAGTCTTTGTCCTAAGAAGAATTGATAACACGATATAATTTCGAGGACACAGTAAGATTTATTAATTGACATTCACATTCCAAAAAACACCTTATAAATTAGAAATGAACAATAAGTTTTCAAAATTAGAATTGTATAATATTTTAAAAAATAAAGAAAAATGTTTATTTTTATTCTTCGTAAAATTTCTGTGAAGACATAGTAAACATTCATAACTTTGTTAAAAATATTTATTTTTATTTCGAACTGTTAAGTTCTGTAGCATTTTAGCATTAAACATAATAAAAATACCTAATATATTTATCATGAATAATCATAATTCTATAGGGAAAAAAAAAAAAAAAAAAAAAAAAAAAACATACACAGACACAGACACAGACAATGTATGAAAACAGAAAAATAAACTAAAACATATTTAGAGACCTATAAAAGCAAAACAATCTATTTCCATGAAATAATATTTTAATAATTGACAAAGGTATTAATTCTTAAATTACTAATAAATTATTGATGCAGTAGAACTTGGATAATTCGAAGTTGAAGGGACCAGAAAAAAATTCGAAATATCCAAAAATTCGAATTAAATATACTATTTTGTCAAAAAAAGTGATAAATTAAAAAATTAAAACTCTACGATCAGAGATTTAACACATAAACTTTATATCTAAGAATACCGCTACATTACCCCCCCCCCCCTCCCCCCATTAAATCAATATTTTTTACGAGCTAAATTATTCAACACTTTTTAAGAAATAGTCAAATATTTTTTATTTCTTTTTTAACTAGAATCTTTGTGTCATAGCATATGACCAGATACAAAAATAGAATCTTCTACATTACACATGACTTTCAATTCACAAAAACCTCGAAGTTCATACATATGCACCATATCTTCTGGTGCACTAGCTAGGGGCTTCTATTGTATTTCCTTATCCTTCTTTTGAACGACTATAAAAATTGATAATACACTTCAGATGAGTAAAATCTCGGGAACAAATTTTATGGTAATATTTTAAAGGTAATCGTATGAAACATTCGAATTACCCACGATTTTTTAACATTATTTTAATACAAAATTCAAGGGACTGTGTAAAATATTCGAATTATCCAAAATTTCGAGTTAAACAAGTTCGAATTATTCAAGTTTCACTGTATTTTATTTGAAACGAATGTATGTTAAAAACTATTAAGATGCAAATTTGTTCTAATACATAAAGAAAATACACATATGTTTTGACCTTAAATATTACAATTTACTAAAATACAATTATTTTATTTACTATTATTATTATTATTATTTTAATGTGAATCGATAAAAGCTTTTTCTAAAAATACTCAAAGTACATAAAATAATAATAATATAAAAATCTTTCGCTATGAAGAGTTTAAAATAAATGCCATTTCGACGGAAAAAGGAAAAAAAATAATAATAATAATAATAAGATTTATCATAAGTTTCACGAAAATACTTTATACGTCACAAATAAATAATAAATTTCACAAAATAAGAATTGTTTAATATTTCAGAAATTTAGAAAAATTATTTTTCGTAAAATTAAAGGGAAGATAATTGATAATCATAACCCTATTAAAAGCATTTATTTTTCTTTTCAGTTCTTTAGTTCTGTAACACTTTATCATGAAATATGATAAAAACACTTAATATATGTCACATTAATTATTGTAATTTTATATTAAAAAAAAAAAAAAAAAGCAATAATAAAACAAAACATATTTAGAAAACTATAAATGAAAAAAAAAATATTTTTTTACGTAATCTTCTTTCAGCAATCGGCAAAAATTAATAAGCGCCCATCTCATCACTAATAAATGAATAAAACTTTATAAGATAATTTTTGCACGTCAAAAACTGTTAACATGCAACATAAAAAATACGCATTTCTTTTGATTTTGAATATTAGAATTTTGTCGACTACAATTAATTTTTTTAAATGTTAATCGATAAAATCGATTTCTAAAAATACTTAACATAATTAACATCACATTCTTCTTAAAAAGAAAAAAATCTGCGGCTATGGAAAAATTATAAAAGAAATATAATTTCGATAACACCATGTCATAAGTGTTATGAGTTAACATTAGCATTCGAGAAAACACTTTATTAACGACAAATGAATAATAAATTTTCTAAACAAGAATTGTTTAACATTTAACAAAGCAAAGATTTTTCTTATTTTTCTTTTTCTTTTTTTTTTTATTGTTCTTTATAAAATTTAAGTGATGATGGTAAATAATCATAACCTCGTTAAAAATATTTATTTCTCTTTTGAATTCATACGATATGAAACACAACAAAATCGCAAAATATATTTATCATTAAAATTCTAATTTTATTTAGAAATAAAAATGTAAGGAAACACATTCACACAATTTTGCTAAAAAATACCTATAAATAAACACATACATAAAACTATATTAACAAAAAAAAAAAAAAAAAAAAGAAAAGAAAGAAAGAAAAAAGAAAAAAAGGAAAGAAAAGAAACCGATTTTCACGAAATATTCTTTTAATAACACTGGTCTGTATTAAAAAAAAAAAAAAAAAAAGAGAGAAAAGAACTTTTCTTTAGTTGCATGCTTTTTCTTTTGTTTTCTCCTTAAACTTTGTATTTTTAAAGATGCTAAATCTAAAAATGGCTACCTTTTCTACACATCACATAAAATCTGCCCCCCCCCCTCAAAATAATAGGGGTTGGCAAATAAAAATAACTAATTTTGTTTCATTAAACTAAAGATATTTTTATCAAAGTTCCTCCATAATGATATTTAATATTTCCGTGTTCGTTCTTTTTACTTGTGAAACATTCTTTCTTTTTTCTTCTCATTCTTTCTTTCTTTCTTTCTTTTTTTTTTTTTTTGTGACGCCACTTTGAACACGCTTTCATTTCCAACCCACTGCCCCACCCCCAACCTCATAAAAAATAAATAAATAATAATAATAATAATAATAATAATAAATAAATAATTCTTTCCAGTTAAAATTTTGTAATTCTTTTTTCTTTAGATTTACCTGAATAAATTTTGTTTTGAAGTAATAAATAATTATTGAATACGGTTTTTATAACCAACTAAAGGCTACTAGTTTTCAGGTTTTCACTCGAAATTTAATTAAAATATGCATTTTGAAGGGGAGAAAAATAAATAAATAAAACACACAACAAAAGGCTAATTTCAGGTTTTCATTCTAAATTTAATAAAAAATATGCATTTTGAAGGGGAGAAAAATAAATAAATAAAACACTTAACATGATGGATCCTTTTATTACATATTTCAGTTTCAGTGAATAAAAACCTGTAAAAGACTATTCAAACATATTATACAAGTCTTAAATTTCCGACCAGTGTGATCGGCAAATATTAATAAAGGGCCAATTTTAAATTATTAGTAAATAAATTAAAATTTTATCAGTTTAATAATATATCTTAAAATACAATTACAAAAAGCAAATTTTTAAATGAAATTTTAGAAACTTTTATGTTAACTCATATTTAATTTTCTCAGTAAATATGCACTATACATATTTAGACAAATGTATTATAAAATTGTAATTCATATTTTAGTTGTTAATTTTAGTTTTATATATTTATTAAATTATAACATATGAAAAAAAAAAAAAATAATAATAATCAGACTCATGTGATTTAATGAGAAGTTTAAATAAAAGGAATAATAATAATAAGAGTTTTAACTTGAATCATATATTATAGCAAGTTACCATTTCTTAAACTTTTAATAAACCCATGAAAGATTTTTTCGATAATATCAACTTAAAAGAAGAAAAAAAAAAAAAAAAAAAGAAGAATACATTAGTAAAAGGTAGTTTTAAAAAGTTCTTTAACTTACACTCCAGTGAACTAAAAAAGTTTTATTATTTAACTAAAAAGAATTTGAAAACGAGAAAAGTTAATTAAAAAATAATAATAATTTCAATCACAAATTAATAAAGTTTTTAAAATATTTTATTCTTTTATAACTTTTTCTTTTTAATAATAAAAGCAAGTTAAAGAAATAATATTAACTTTAATAAGATATTAACAAAATTCAAAGTCTACAATTTTAGTAAACATAAAAAGTTTTATCATTTAATATTATCTTTTCATTAAATAATAATAATAATAAGTAATAATAAAAATTAATTTTTAAAAAGTTCTTTAATTTCAATCAGATGTTCATAAAACAAAAATTCTAATTTTTTAGTGCAAACTAAAAAAGTTTATCATTTAATATTAACTTTTTAAACTTTTAAAAAGTTCTTTAATTTTAATCAGATATTCATAAAACAAAAATTCTAATATTTTTAGTGCAAACTAAAAAAGTTTATCATTTAATATTAACTTTTTAAACTACAAAATGTAAATTGCTACGCTACTACATTGCTACATTGCTACACTACTACACTACTACTATTGCTATAAAATGTAAATTGTAAAACTACAAAATTGCTTTTACTTAACCAGATATTAGTAGAATATCAATTCTGAAATTTAAAAAAAAAAAATATTCGTGAATTAATATTCAAAATAAGTAACAAATGTTTCGGTTAAAATAATTAAGCGCGATCCTTTATCCGGCAAAACAAAAACTTTGTTACTGCACTATTACGCCTGTGTCTCATGATGAGACGTTGTTAGTAATTTCGATGCGAAACAATTGTTGCACATTTTTCATAGTGTTTGTTTAAAAAGTTTTAAAATTTCAGTTCACTGAAAAAAGTTCTGTGCTTCTTACATCAATTTCTTATCAATTGAAGTTTCACGCTTATTATATGTTCTATTGCCGGGCTTAAAATAATACCAAAAATAACCTACAAGACACAGTAAAGCGATACATCCCAAAAATATCAATTTAAGGACATCTATTTCATTCCGAGAAAGAATTTTTTTATTAAGAGCTATGACAAACAAAAATATGAAGTAAAGAACCGATTTAAACAGAGATCCAAAAATATCCTTCTTCCTAGGTTTTGCAGCAATTTTCAACTTTTCATTATTTTCACATTTTTCTTCTTCAGTTTCATACACTGTGATTTCGCATTTCACAGTTAAGATGTCGTTTGGAATAAAACGCACATCACTTAGAGTGATGAAATCAGAAAATTCTCGCTTCGGCATTCGTAACACAATCCCTTTATTAAAAGAAGGCGTGAAATGCATTTCTTTCAAAGCATAGTAAGGACATAAGTTGAAGGAATCCATAAGAGTCAATCGGACTTCTATTGATTGATATTCATTAGAAAAAATTTCTCGTTTCAAGCTCATATCGATGTAATCGAAAGGTATGCAAAGAAATGATTCACGTTTTGGTTCTATAGTCAGAACCCAATTACAATTAGCTTCTTCACAGCTGTATGCAGGACTTGCGTAAAAACCTCGACGAAGGTGCCATGAGAATTTTTCGATCTGTTGAGTAAATGAAAAACTCTTGGTTTTCACACAGGTGCGACCGAAGTTCTCCATTTTGAAAGATAATGACTCAAAAAAAACCTTCAAACTGACTCAAAAATTATTTCAGATTACTCTTTAGTTAAAAAATATTCCAATGCTCAATAACTCGAGATTTGCAATAAAAATTACTCGTCACTGTATTTATGTTCAAGCGACTAGCTGAATTTAACGATAAAAACACAATCAGTGTGTGGCATGTGATCTTTATATTGCAAAACCTTCATCCGGACGGAGGTCACGCGGTTGTCAAGTGGCCTTTCAATTCAAGATAAGAGCGGTGTTGCCAGAGGGTCGACAGTCAATCACCCCAAACAGGCAAATTTCCCCAAATCAGGGGTTTTCCCTAAAAAAATCTCCGACTCAATTTCTACTAAAACAGTATTTTTTATATTTTTATTTATTCATTTATTTAATTTTAAAATATTTAACAAATTTAAGCCCAAAAATTTTACCCTAATAAAGAATAAAGCCCATATTTGAAAAAAGTCCTCACGAATGGAAAAAAAAAAAAAAAAAAAAAAAAACACTAGTTACAGGAAATTTTTAAATATGCATAAAATACTTTAGTGCTGACGCTGAGGATGTACGTAGGATTTACTTTCATCCTCAGGATATCTTGAGGATTTCCTGAGAAGGGGTACCTTTAAAAGGACCCTACATGCTGAAGAAAACTGTTAAAGGCTTGACAACGCTGTAAACTTATCACGTAGACTAGTTTAAGAAAGAAAAGTTGAAAAATTCTCCAGATTTCTCCCCAAAAATCAAAAAAATCCCCTTGGAATTCCTCACAAGCCATCGATCCTCAAAAAAGTCCCCTGAAGCCCGAAAAATCCCCAAAATGGCAACAAAATCCCCAATCTGACAGCAATGGATAAAACCCAATTACTTCTTAAAAATAAATGATAATTTTAGCGCCACAGGAAATATATTTCAATCTGCGATTTCCCGTAGTTCCCAATATGTATATAGACCAGATGCAATTTTTTTTCTCTGTTTCCTTTGACATTATTTTAAAATAAATAATTTATACCGATTTCAAAAAGTAAAAAATTTTCAATGCTCTGTATATAGTTTTATTTTTTTTATCTTCAATAGTAAAAAATATTGACTTCGTAAAAATTTTTTACCTCGGTTATTCGATGGATTTACATGTTTTTAAAAGTCTAGAACACGATTTGGACATTAAATGATTAATCTAAGATATTGTAAACTAAAGCTATTAATATTTTTAATTGTTAACCAAAAAGAAAAAAAAAAAAAAAAAAAAAAAAGGAAAGAAAAGAAAGAAAACGCATTTTTTTTAAAGATATTATTCGTAGAGAAAGACGGTGATTTTCTTTGTATATTTAGTGTCATAACTTCTCTAGGATGAAAATTATCTTCATTCATGAAAAGGAAGAAAATTTTAAATAATAATACTTTTTAATAAATTATTTTTACGATTGAACATGTATGGAAAAATATAGAAGAAAGTCTTATGGTGGCCACAACATATTAGTTTTAATTTAACATTCATACTTTTTACACGAGTCGATAATTACAACAGTTTAGTGAAAATTACGTCGTACTGGCAAAATTATACCGTATGAGTTTCTTTTTTCTTTTTCTTTCTTTCTTTTTTTCTTTTTTTAAAAATATTTATTATGAGTGTCAAAGTAGTTGAGATTGAAATCTATGCATTCAAAACTTTCAGTCACAATGTTATAAAGCTGGAAGAATTTTTAATTTAATTAAATTTTAATTTCATCTCACACTTTCTTTACTTTGTCTTATTTGGGAAAGCAGTAGCCAGCTCGGTTGAGCGCCGAGTTCGTAATCGGAAGATTGCGAGTTCGATACTCGAGTCAGCCAAAGACCGTCGTGTACAGTCGGCAGCAAAATTATTGAAGCTCCCATTTACATTTTTCATTTTTTTTTTTTTTTTTTAGTTTGATCACAAATTTTTATTATCAGCTTCCCTTTTTTCTAAACAGCATAAGACTAAGATCATGACTCAACAAGTACTTACCTAACAAAACAGTATTAGGTGCGCATCTTAGAAATAAGGTGCATTGATAGCGCTTCAATAACTTTGCTGTCGAGTGTACACTAATGGTGACAGGTGCACGTAAAATCTGTCGTGGCCGTAAGGTAGGTATATAATTTCCATCCAAAATATAGCTCTGAGGGTTACCAAAGAGGGAGAGCCATCTCCCTCCGTGGAGGATCAAAACTGTGACGGCATGTCTCCGGACCATCCTTATTGGTGTGTCCCAGACCGTTGCCAATTACCCATAGTGCAGTACCTGTGCAACGTTAAACCCAACCAACCTTTTTCGGAAAATCTGTAAGCTTTGAATCAATCCGTGCAGCACCGTGTAAACCTGAAAGTTATAAAAACAACAAATCAGTAGAATTAAAAAAAAATAAAAATAAAAAGCTGTAATACTTTGTAAAATAACATCACATCGAAGAGCCCATTAATTAATAATTAAAAAAAAAAAAAAAAATAATAATAGTGATAATAATAATAAAAATAAACAAAAATAAAATAAAATAAAATAAAATTTGAAGAATTTTAAATTATATTATACTGTTCATCCAGTTGCGCCTAGTCATATCATTTTTGTCGGAAGGGTAGGTTGATTTATTTTTCTCGGAAAGTAGCTACTATTTTGAAAGAAAATGGCGGATGAAGTTTATTTATAAACTTGGAGACATTGATGCAAATACTGTCCGTTTTCGTAAACCATGTCTACCTCTCGCGGAACGATCCTACTCGGAAAAGGGGTGATGCGTTGAATGAGATGGGCACTTAGCCAAATGCGCTTTTCGTTCTACACGTGTTCGTTTTCTTTTTATGAGTCTTCAATATTTATTTTACCTTTTTACGCGAATTTAAAGTTTATTCAATTAATTTAGTATTTATTCCTCCATGGCTAGTTCAAGTAAACATAAACCATTCAGGAGTGGTAAATTTTAATTAACAATATTTTATTTAATGTAATTTATATGACAATATGCGCGAAAAATAAAAGGTGTAAAATAATCATGATAAAAAAATCTAATGATTTGATTTAAATACGATTTTCTGTAAATTTCTGTAAAATAGAGATCCAAAAATATGGTATTTTTATTTTAGCAGTATAATTTAAAAGAAAAAAATATATTACTTTTACTACAGGTAAAGTCTACTGTAAACGTTGTTCTTTTTCTCTTCTTTTATTAATGAATTATGTAAATTTTACCTAATTTAAGTCATTTTTAATTAATTTACTACTATAATCAGTGCATGAAACAAGTGTTCAGGTATGACAGATATAGTACGAATTTAGAGATCAAGTAAGCAAATAAAAATAATTTTAACTGAAAAAAAAAAAAAAGAAGAAGAAGAAAGAAAACAGGCATTTACTTTTAAGTTTACGGATTTTATTTTGCATCGAAGAATAAAACTGATCTTCTACACTTATTTAAAAATTACAAGGGGGAAAAATCAGCATTTTGCCTTTATACGAATATAACGAAGAAGTATCGCCTCAAAATTCAATAATGTCCTGAAAAGAAAAAAAAAGAAAAAAGAAACCGCAACTTATCTCTCACTCGTAAAATGTAAACATTCTCTCATCTTCTACGCTTCTACCCTATTTTAACAAAATCAATGCAGACCTCACGCATGCGCATAGGTGAGCAGGGTCACAGCTAACGAAAACAAACAATATAATGCATTTTTGTTAGAAATGATTATATAAATAGAGGTTGTAAATCTTCCAGGCAATTACTTCCTATTAATAATTCCATCACCGATACGGGACACGAATAATCTTCTTATTAATAAAACCCCAAGTTCCTGGAAAGTTATGCTTTGCGATTTGGCGGTTTTCTTTCTTGGTCCCCCATAAAATCCGCCAAATTATGGTCAAAACATAGAACTAAATTAGAAGAAAACGTATAAAAATAGCTAAAATGGATTTTTATAAAATAATAAAATTTAATAATATTACAAATAATATAAATAATAATAAATTCAAACCGAAAAAAAATATGATACATTTTTGTTATGGGGAATGGATTCATGGAGAGAGAGAGAGAGAGAGAAGAGTAGCTAAAATGATTGAAATGATTTTTTAAAAATAATAAAATTTAATAATATTAATAATATTACAAATAATATAAATAATAATCAATTCAAACCGTAAAAAAATATGATAAATTTTTGTTATGGGGATTGGATTCATGTAGAGAGGGAGAGAGAGAGAGAGAGAAAAGAGTAGCTAAAATGATTTAATGATTTTTAAAAAATAATAAAATTTAATATTAATAATATTACAAATAATTTTAATAATAATCAATTCAAACCGAAAAAAAATATGATACATTTTTGTTATGGGGATTGGATTCATGGAGAGAGAGAGAGAGAGAGAGAAAGAGAGAGAAGAGTAGCTAAAATGATTTTTAAAAAATAATAAAATTTAAAATAATAATATTACAAATAATATAAGTAATAATAAATTCAAACCGAAAAAAAATATGATACATTTTTGTTATGGGGATTGGATTCATGGAGAGAGAGAGAGAAAAGAGTAGCTAAAATGATTTTTTAAAAATAATAAAATTTAAAATATTAATAATATTACAAATAATATAAATAATAATAAATTCAAACCGAAAAAAAAACATGATAAATTTTTGTTATGGGGATTGGATTCATGTAGAGAGAGAGAAAAAGAAAAGAGCAATAAATTGCAGTCATTTAGGTATTATATTTTTAACTAATACTGTGAGGTTTGCGTTGTCGCAAACTCCATCTTAATTAATTAATTAAATAACTAAATGGATAAGTGAAGAGCACGAGAATCGAATATAAATTATAAATAAGATTTTTATTTGAACAGATTAACGGGAGGGCGATCTGGCAACTGCGATAGCTCAGTGAGCGTATTTAAATTATTTATCAAATATATGTATAAGAATTAAATTAGATAATTTGAAATAGCTCACCCCAGCAAACAGTAGAAGGTGTAGAGACGGGTGCACTCTTTTACTCCACTACTCTGACTTCGCTGTGGATCAGCGGATTCCCGGGTGATCCAATTTTACATTCACGAATGCCAGCAGATACGCACACCAACACACATCAAACTACTTAATCTTAACACAACTAAATTTCCACTAACGAAATATAACTTCATCCGAGCGCTAAGTCAAAAACTTTAGCGTAGACAGACCCCGGAGAAAACTCCACTACTCCATCATTCGCCAAATTAAAAATCTCCACAATCTCCACCCCACCTTTTACGAAAACCATCTCCATCTTATACTACTTTCTACCAACTTCCTTTCTCTTTATTTCAATCAAACTTTTAAAATCGCTTCCAATTCATCTACCTCTCCTCTCACAATCTAATTCCTTCGTTGCAGCACCATGTCGACACAAAACTAATCCGACCTAAACTTTCGCCGAGTCACTGGCGTCGAAGCGATTTAACCATCCCAACTTAACACTTTGCTAGATCCAGCTTAATTTCAAACCAACTGTGGTGACTTTCTACAGTCTCAACCTCACAATACATTAACGACGATTTCGATGAATTTGCGCCAAAGTTAATCTTGTCTATCATTCTTGACAAGGAAAAAAAAAAAAAATCGCCAAAGTTAACAGCTACCTGCCCTCCCCCGAAAAGGAGAGAGAGAGAGAGAGAGAGAGAGAGAGAGAGAAGAAGGAGAAGAAAATATAAAAATACATCCGAGGGGTGGAGAGAATCTATTTCATGAATTCCCCGTAAAAACATATTTTAAATTGAAGTAGGAATAGAAAAAGCTTTTAAAATTCCAAAAATAGGACAAATTACTGTAGAGCCTCGCATATCCTATGTAATGTGGACCGAGAGTATCTTAGTTAATCGCAAACTCGGATAAGAACTATGTCGTTAATCGGAGGGGAAACATACAGCGTTGTGTAAAATGGATATAAACGTAATGAATGAAATAAAACAATATATATATATATTACCGTTAAAGCTCGAAATCCGTTAATGTGTAGATTACCTAGCTAATCTGCAGACTAACTTAAATGTCCCGTTAAAGTTCGGAATCAAGAGTTTTCCGCATTTTAACTAGGTAATCTGCACATTAGCGGCTTCTGTGTCGTTAAAGTTCAAATGTTTGTTTCGAGCCTTAGTTTTTTTTACATTCACTATGACGTCAGTCATGTGATACAGATACGCGAATGGCGAATGACATTCAAATACAAACTAAAACTTTTATCCCTTCCGCTCCGCTATGATAATGATAGATAAATGGTAAACGCAAAACGTGGAGCATCGAAGCCATGATTAGGTTTCTTATTATAACCAACACAAAATTTAAAGTAACAAGTAAGTTATAATTGTTTTAATTTTGATTTTATTTCTTCCCTTCTTTAATTCTGTGAATATAAGTTTGATAAGGGTCTCTATTTTATTAATGAAATCCAATCTTAATTAAAAGCTCTCTCTTGTGAAACTTCATTTTGAATTATGAATATTAAATTTACAGCACAGTAATTATAAAACCATTAAACCACAACTTTTTAAAACTAATTTATTTTAAAATTGATTCAAATTACTATTATTTACTAAAAAAAAAGATGTATTAATTTTTAACTTGGAAAAATATGGCATTCAATATTATGGCATTATTTAATAAATACTTAATGTGAAATTTTTAAGCATTTTTTTAGAATTTCATTACAATTTTTTTGTTGTTGTTTGTTTGTTTCTTTCAATTTCAAGTTTCCTTTATACATTTTATATATTATGATTATATTTTTATTTTTATTTATTTATTTTTTTATTTTGGTCGCTTTTTCAGATAATTTCGTTGTAATTTATCACATAAAATGTGTTAATATATATATATATATTTTGTAAAATTAATATATTTCCTAAACTTGTACAGATATATGTATGCTGCAGTTTAATAAAGCATTGGAAAACTGTCATTTTAATTTTCATGCGTTCTAAAAATTATTAAAGCAGTTTTAATTATTTGAAGTACTTCTTAAATAATGCTTCTGATTTGTTTAACTTAATACTATTTCTTTTGCGAATTAAAAATTGGTTCATAGCTTTTTTTTTTTTTTTTTTTTAAATAGTAATAGCAATATAAGTTGTTAATAAAACTTTTTTTTTTTTTCTTTTTTTTTTTTTTTTTTTAACTTAAATGGTTAAATATTTTTATTTTGAAAAGAAACCGTTACTGTATTTCAATTCTAACATTCGTTTATAAAATAGAATTTATTGAGAGCTATTAAAGTTATTATATTTCATACTAAAAATGCATAACATCTTCAAACTTATATTGACAGAATAAAAAAGATGAAAAAATAAAATAAAATAAAACAAATACAACTTTAAAAGACATAAAAATTAAAACATATACAGATTAAAATAAGTAAAGAAAGAAAGAAAAGGAAAGAAAACTAATCCATTTTTTTTCCAAATGAAAAAAAACAAAATCAAATACAACACAGCGTGCTATACAATTACAACACCAGAGATCTTATTTTCACTTTAACGAGTGCCAAGTAGGTAATGTGCAGATTATCTAGGTAATTCGCAGATTACCTAAGTATTTTGAGAAACGAAACAATTTTCCTCACTTTAACGGATCACCCTAGTTAATGTGCAGATTACCTAGTTAATCTGCAGATTAACTTATTTCTGCACTTTAGCGGTAACATATATATTACATATTTGAATGCAGTACGCGCAGTTAAAAATGCAATACAATACATACATATTACAGTCGGTAACAAAAGTGTCCGAACACTAGCAAAAATTCCTGTGTAAAAAAAGTACACTTCATACGGTTTTGTTAAATAAATCCTTGTCGAATCCTGGTCTTAGTCAGTGTAAGAACATGATTCGATAAGGATTTATTTAACAAAACCGTATGAAGTGTACTTTTTTTACATAGGAATTTTTGCTAGTGTTCGGACACTTTTGTTACCGACTGTACAGTGATGTATAGTAAAATTTGTCATAGTTATCAACACCATTTCTCAAAAGCCATGCTTTTTCCGGGCCATAAGCTTTTCGGAACTATCTCAGTTAATCCGGAACTTGGTTAATCGGGGCTCGGTAACCGGGACTCTACTGTAAAAAGAAGATTGACCTACTGAAAAACGCCAATGACTAAAAAACGAACGATGGCATCAATCTTCTTGTAAATCAAATTGTTTATTTCTTGAAAAAAGCAATTTCAAATGAAAACTGCATATGAAAAAATTGAAAACCCAAAGAAATAACACAGCATATTATTAACCCCTTCCTTCATTCTCGCTCCCCTGACCCAGACAGCACATCGCCTCCCCAGGATACCGTCTAGATGTCTTCTGGATGAAAATGCATCCTAGAAACGTCCTTAAGATGTACTGCGGATAAGTTAAGCCTAACTGTGCTGTTAGAGGGGGGGGGATTTTTCGCTCTTTATTTCTCGTGCCCGTGATATTTCTGGGCTAGAGTATTCAAAAGTAACGCACTAAAAAGATTTAAAAACGAACTATTTCTGATACCTGGAAAAATTTAATTTCTTATTTTACATTCCAGTTGGAAGTAGCAGACCATTTAAAATGTAATTGGAGATAGTAGGTTTATTTTAAACGCTCAGCACTATCCAATGGGCTCTTCCCACCTGACGTCAGAGGTCACATGATAGAGGAAAAACAAATAGCAGGCAAAGTCTTGTTTATCTATAGCGATTGCTGAAATAACATATTTTCTATTTTTATTTTTGATCAATCGTATTTAATCTGTGTTATTTTTTATAAATCATAATTTTTAATCCTTTTTATATCATTATTCATCATCTTTTGTTTGCCGTATACATTTACAATCATCATTTAATTTATGTTTGTTATTGATGTTCATGAAGAATATGTTTAATACTCTGATTTTTGGTACTTAAATCAATAACAGTGCAATATCTTACTGCGTAAATCCATCTGGACCAGTAACTAAGTTAATTAACTTGTTGTAACACCTTTATGCAATCAAATTAAATGAAGACATTTTAAATTTTCAAATTATAATCCATAAACATTCCACAAGAAGCTATTATTTATTGCTAGATCAGTTAATGTTACAGTTACACTACAATATACAAAAATCGATTCTTATAGGTAAAAATAAATAAACACATAAAATGTTCTTTAAAAATTATTAAATTTACAAATACAATTATTCTACTATTTACAAATGCACAATATTACTTTTATTTTATTTTATTTTACATTAAATATTAAAATTTTTGTTCTTAAGAACAATATTTAATTGAAGTCGATTCTCAGAATTCGATTATTCGTTTTCCTCTATCACGTGATTGAGCAGACGACAGTGAGAAAAGCCCATTTTAAATATTTGTAATACTTATTTTGTAATCTTAGCTCAGTTTGGCTTTTGAATACACGTGGTTTTGAGCTCTTTTTTTTTTTTTTTTTTTTTTTTTATGTACATTGTGTAATCAGAATAACAAAATGATTGAATTATAATTTTAGTATAAATGCATCGGAGAATAACTCAGAAATAATAAATATTTATGGAAGCTGGAATAGTGAATCTGAGAACAATGTATATTTTACTTATAATGTTGTAGTATACGTAAAATCCTTTTCACAAAATTCTGTTTTAATGTTTAAAACACGCATCTTTTATTTTTTCTTCTTACTAGAAAACCAACATTCACTCATAGTAGCTCAACATTTAATCATAATAACCCTGATTATTGTTTTCTCTGCAGAATTAAATTTTATTGATTTCAAGATTTTAAAAAAAAAAAAATTAAAAATAAATGCATATATTGTTCATACACTTTATTTTATACAGTGTTCTTGAATAATCATAATGTTTCAAAAAAAAAAAAAAAAAAAAAAAATACTCACTTTTTTTACCGTTTCTTTGAAATTTACGAGATCGTTAAAGGGTTAAAACCCTTTCATCGCCAAATCCAAAATCCGCGAAGGACGACAGGTACGAAAGCTATACTTAGTTTTCATAAATAATGAAACTCAAATTACATTTCAATACTTGAATTCCATATTTTGATTAAAAGATACATCAAATAAATTTCATACATCGTTTTTTTATTATTAGTTATTTTTCACGACACTTGGCCACGGTTTCTGATTTGAGAAATTTAAAAATAGTTCCATTTGAAAATATCAACCGCTAAGCGGGCAAAAACAAACTATCAATAACTAAATTTAATAACTAGCAATAACTAGAATTTAATAATCACAAAAAATAAAAATATCAGGAATATTGTAGATGTGAAATTAAATCAAGCAGAAAAAATAAAAACTGAGATGAATAAAAAACTTTTGTTGAATAATAATAATAATAATAATAATAATTAATAATAATACTGTGCTAGCTAAACATAGATGTTTTGCATTGCATTAAAATCCAAAAGTTATATATATATATATATATATATATATATATATAAATCAGAGTACATTTATTTTTAATGTTAGTTTGGGGACAATCGGCTGAATACGCCAAATTTAATATTAAAAAGAAAAAAGATTATTATTATGATTATTGAAATGCAAATTTCATTTATTTATAAAAATAAGAATGATTAAATTAAGTATTGAAATCATTCGTTAAATTGGAGTTTATAATACGTTTTTAAATAAAACCCTTTTTTATGTTTTATTTAGACTATTTCGTATATGTGTCCTTTATTTTATTTTTTACCACTATCGGTCAGACGGACGCTTGTCTTATCTCCATAACAAATCAACTCGGCTTCTCAGAGCAAAGCAATAAAAAATAATAATATAAGATTTTTCTATATAAATTGTTACAAAATATCCTGTAGTTTATTGAATTTTCTTCCCAAAAACATCAGATCCTTTTTCATTGAATGTTTTTAAAGAGAGAAAAAGAGGTAGAGAAAAAAATCAATACAATTGGCGATTTTCTCTTGCAGCCATGGCTACTTTCTTTAACAAAAGAAAAAAAATTTGTGTTGGCAACACTGGTGAGTTGAGTAGATGAGGAAAGTATGGTTTTAGGATTTTAGTTTTGGTTTATTTGCGTCACAGTGCAGTAGATTACTTTCCATTTCTCTTCACTTTTTCTTCCGCCTTTCGGAGAAATAGAATTGCTTAGAAAATGGAGAGTCGCACAGTGCGTAGTAATATGACAACAAAAAATATACGCTTAAAAATTCAAATTGGAAACTTTTCAAGCTACGCTTGCAAAGGATATTACACTAGTCCCGTATTCGGTAATGAGGACTATGAAAGTACATGGAGTTTACTTGTTTATGTCAACGACGGAGCTGATCACGAGGAATTTATCGATGTTCGTTTGATAAGACACTATTATACAACCCTGGAACAGTTTGTGAAAGTGAAAATGTCAGTTATCAACTGTCTTGGATTCAGTGTACTAAATAAACAAACAAAATTTTTATTTAGACTTTCGAATGAATTTAAAGTTTTAAGTGTGGTTAAAGACCAATTAAAAGGGTTCTTCGGGCTGCAGAAAATGTTTTATCTACCTAAAGATACACTAACTGTGCAATGTGATCTTGTGGTACACGAAAACAATGCAATGTCGTGTACAAATAAATATAATTTCCTGAATTATATTTCTCCTGGTGATAATAAAAATGTTTCAGAATATTTTGTTCATAGTCGATTGGTGAAAAGAGAGGATGATTTCATCTATGAACAGATTAGATATTTTGCATTCCAATCTTATGAAGGTCGTATCTTTACTCCTGAGCATCAAAGTGAAAGTTTGGGTGGTAAGTGGAGATTCATAGTACGAAGTGTGACAGACGATAATTTAGAAGAACACTTGAATATTGAACTTTTGCGTTCAGAGAGCGATGAACACCAACTAGTTCAAGTACGTTTGTCGATTACTGATTGCTCAAATAGAGTGCTGCTTTCCAAAGAAAAAACTGTATATTTTGCGGACTCTATAGCGATTCAACCTATACTTACCACAGATATGGTCGTTTCTAGTTGGTTTGGGCTGGAAAGGAAGCAACTAGTCCCAGATGATACGTTGACTATACATTGCTGGCTGGCTTTGTATGAACAAACTGATGACTCTTTTGACAGAGAAAAAGATTTTGACAACAGTGTCAAATCCCATGGTTACGAATGGAAACAAAATTTTACATATATAGCTATTAGTTTCCTTGTACTTCTTTTTATACTCTACATGTTTTGTACATTATGCACAACTATAGTATTGTTCATATGGTATTATATACCAAGTATTGAGGACATCAAAGTAATATTTGGTGGTATATTTCTATTGGCAGTTATTGTAATTTCAGATTCAAAGAAATTAAAAAGGAGAATTCGTAAAAGGTGTATTAAATGCTATAATTACTTCAAGAATGTCACTGCAAATTACTTCAATCATGCTACATCAAAATTTTATGAATACCTCACAAAACATGTACCGTTCTTGGCTCACTTACTTGTGCCATTCGGAAAATTTTGTACTCTATGTATCAAAGAATTAATATTATATTTTCAGAAAAAAGAACACAAGCAAGTTAGAAGAAACGATAAAATGAAAAGAAGAAATCGGTATTCGACAAGATATTCTAATTAAATATTTTGTGTTTAGAATAAGGTAAATTTACTGAACTTTTTGAAATATAAATATAACGTTTTCTTTCTTTTTCTTTTCTTTTTTTTCTTTTTTAATTAATTTTTCATTGTTTTTACTCTTAGTTTTTTACCTCAATATATAAATAAACAGTTCTTTGTATAATTTTTAATTAATTTGAAAAATTATCCTGATTAATATCAGTTTAATGTAAATTTTCAATTTTGGAAATAAGAGAAAGAGATTTTTAACAATTAAACGTACATCATAAAAATTATTTTTTTTTTCCAATATATATTTTATATTTATTAAAATTTTATTAAAAATTTTGTCTTTGATATTTAACTTTTAAATGCCTATATACATATACAGTCAAACTTCGTTAACGTGAATCTCAAGCAGGATAAAATATCTGTTTATATTATCAGTAGTTCATGCTATCAGTAACTGATCTTTTATAAAACTAATCTTCATTTTGACGGGGATTGTGGAAACAGTTCATTTTAAAAGTAATTCATGTTAACAGTGGTCACGTTAACGAGGTTCGACTGTATATATAGTGTTATTTCTCTAAGTTATAAATAAAGTGAAAGTTATTTATTTCAGTGTAAATATTGTAAAAAACATTGTGTGAAAAATTCATTAAAAAGTAAATTTCTAAACTTTTCAAACTATAAATAAATCACTTTCTTTTTAATTGATATGTAATTAATTTTATTTCTTAAGATTTAATTTTTGAAAGCTTTATACATTTAGTTATTTGTATTATAAATTATAAACTGCAAAATATTTATCATTAGTGGGAGTTCAGTGTAAATATTGTAAGAAACACAATCTGAGTAAAATTCTTAAAATATAAGTTACTAGATTTTTAAAGCTATGAACAAATCGTTTATTTTTTAATCAATATAAAATTATTATTATTATCATTATTATTATTATTCATTTATTTATTTATTTATTTATTTATTTTAATTTAATTTTTGAAAGTATTTACAAAGTGCAAAATGTTTAACAATCAAGTTAATTTTGTGTAAACATTGCAAGAAACATAATGTGCAAGATGTTTATTATTAATGTTTATTTCTTTGTAAATGTTGTAAGAAACATGATGTGAAAAATATTCATTAAAAAAAGTAAGTTTCTAAGCTTTTTGATCTATAAATAAGTAATTTTCTTTTTAATTGATATGTAATTATTTTTACTTTTTAAGATTTAATTTTTAAAAGCTTTATACATTCAGTTATTTGAATAAATTATAAACTGTAAAATGTTTATCATTAATGGGAGTTTAGTGTAAATATTGTAAAAAAACACAATCTGTATAAAATTCTTAAAATATAAGTTACTAGATTTTTAGAACTATAAACAAGTCGTTTATTTTTTAATGAATATATAATAATAATAATTATTATTATTATTTAAATTTAATTATTGAATGTATTTACAAAGTTCAAAATGTTTAACAATAAAGTTAATTTTGTGTAAACGTTGCAAGAAACATATTGTGCAAGATGTTTATTATTAATGTTTATTTCAGTGTAAATGTTGTAAGAAGCATGATGTGAAATATTCATTAAAAAAGTAAATTTCTAAACTTTTTGAACTATAAATAAGTCATTTCCTTTATTTATTTTTATTTATTTATTTATTTATTTTTAATTGATATGTAATTATTTTTACTTTTTTAGATTTAATTTTTGAAAGCTTTATAGCTTCAGTTATTTGTATAAATTATAAACTGTAGAATGTTTATCATTAATGGGAGTTTAGTTTAAATATCATAAGAAACACAATCTGAATAAAATTCTTAAAATACAAGTTACTAGATTTTTAGAGCCATAAACAAATCGTTTATTATTTAATCAATGTAAAATTATTTTTACTTTTTTATTTTTTATTTAATTTTTAAAAATATTTACAAAGAGCAAAATGTTTAACAATAAAGTTAATTTTGTGTAAATATTGCAAAAAACATAATCTGAAGAAACATAATGCGACTTATTTATTGTTAGAATAATTCAATTAAATAGTAAATTCTTCGAACAGACACACACACACACACAAAAAGAAAAAAAAAAGAAGAAGAAGAAGAAAACAGAAAACAGAAAACTTTTCTTTTTAATAAATAAATAATTATCATTATCATTTTTTTTTTCTCCTTCAGATCTAATCTTTGAAAGATCTAATCTTTTATATATTCAGCTATTTGAGTAAGTTGTAAATAAAGTGCAAAATATTTATTAATAATGTTTAGTATATATATTGCAAATATAATGTGAATAAAAGGATTAAGTAGATAAATTACCAAATTTTATTTTTCAAACTAATAAATGAATTATTTTCGTTTTGATTATGTTATTATTTTTAATTCTTAAGATTTAGTTTTTAAAGCATTTATATACTCAGTAAGTTTTAAATAAATTGCAAAATGATTTTTATTAATGTTAGTGTATATATTGCAAGAAACTTAATGTGAATCAAATGATTAAGTAGACATATTACTAAATTTCCGAACTATAAAGTTTCTTTTTTATGTACAAAATGATAACGTTTACTATTTCTGTTACTGTAAACTTTACTATAAAAAATGCGTAAAACATATCATGTGTATAGAAGGTAAGTAAATTAAATTACTAAATATTTGAACTATTTGACTTTGTTTTCTTTTTAATTGAGATTTTTTTTTTTCTTTTTAACCATTAAATGCATGATTTTTTAATTTTGACAAAATTTAACCCTTACAGGACCATAAGATGTCCAAGACTAAATATGCCAATACAACACAGTATTTTAGCTATTGTGGGTGTAAAGTAAGAGAATATCACCAGAAAAACATAGCAGGGTGTATAGGTTTCCTATAATTTCATAGGAAATATTTTTCCCTATGGACCATAAAAGTAAATAAACGAAGAGTTAGGTTTATTATATCGGTATTTTATTTATTGCTTTGTAATACAAATTTATTGCTTTGTAATATAAAAATTATCAGAAAAGTAAAATAAATAGTTAGTTATGGTATTCTACGAAACAATTTCGTTTACTTGTGAAGCACAAGTGGACATTGCACATAACACATTTATTATGTGTCCTATTTTCTATACTTTTTTTATTATTCGTTCAGAAACACATTTGCTGCCTTGGACATACGTTTTATTTTGACATTCAGTAAAAAAAATATCGATTCAATAATAATTGAACAATCGATAACGATTTTTGTAGAAGGGAAAAATATTTCCCTTGGGCGTCAAAGGGTTAAAAATGCGAATAATAATAATGTTAATAACACTGCTCAGCAGGAAAATTGCCTCTGACACCATTTCGGCATGGTCTTATATAAAATGACCTCCTGAATCCGAATAGGACGCCCATTTTGCCCTATCACCCACCGTTTTTTAGGATTGCCCCCCCCCCCCCGTATTTTTATCACTTTTCTGTAATTTTATGGCTATAAATTTGATTTTTAGGAGGGGGGGGGGATTATTTTTACCGTTAACTATCTCCTGAGGGGCTACAGAGTAGGAAAATTCTAAAACATGGACATTTGAGACAAGGGAAAAATTTTGGGGGCTATTTGCCACTGAAATTATGTATTACATATCTTATATTTTTTAATCTGTTATTAATGTTATTTTTTAAACTTTATATATTTTTGTTTTTAGGTGTTAAAATAATTATTTTTTATTCTTCAAATCAAATTCAGGGTCATAAAATTATCGAACAGGGAAAGAAATTGAGGGAGGGCGTGATGTATCTAGAAAACGGTGGGGGCTGGTCAAAATGTGAGTCATATTTGGACTCAGGAGGGCATTTTACATAAGAATCAGTAAGAATGGTATCAGATCTCTATTTATTTTTTTATTTTTTTTCCCTTGCAGAGCAGTGTTATTGATACGTAGATTTTACTTTTTTAACATTTTTTTTATTTTATTTATTTATTTGGGGAAAAAAATGAATTATTTTAAAATTCATACACCGTACAGTTACATAAATAATATCGTTAAATTGCTAAGAAATATATATATATGCTTATTCACTAATTTTTAAGCAATAAAAATAAAAATAAAAATGAATTATTTAAATAAATTTCCAAAAAAATTTTTTTTTTTTTTTTTTTTTTGTCACTCCTAAACTTAATGAGTTTCTATTGAAAACAATTCGTCAACTTAAATGTAATATGGCAAACATCCAAGGGTAAAACTTTCTACGGTAAATATTTCAATTAGGAGTTAAAACAGTTTTTCATTTTGAAAACATTTTTATAACCATTTATTTATATGAATTACAAACAATCTACAAAATGATTATTATTTATGTTATTTTATTATAAATATGGCAAGAAACAAAATGTAAGTGGAATTAAGAAGTTAAAATACTACATTTTTCACCATAATCTAGTCGTTTTAATTTTGATAAATATTTTATTGTTTTTACTTTCTTTTGTTTATTTTTTAAAGCATTTTTTTAAGAACTCAATTATTTGTATAAATTATAAATAATGTTAAAAATAGTTATTATAAAATTTACTTTCATTAAAGGAAATATTCGAAGAAAAATAATGTGATCAGAATAAAGATTCAGACAAATTACTAAACATATAAAATATATAACATACCATTTTCTGTTATACAAGTGTTTTTTTTTTTTTTTCACTTTCTTAGTTTTTGTTTTGTAATGTTTTTTTTAAATTAGTTGTTTGTACTAATTAAGAAAAATTGTTAAAAATGGCTTTGATATATTTTAGTTTCAGGAGACAAATTACTTTTAAAAATGGGAAGATGAAAAGAATTGTAATCAAATTTCAGAATTTAGTAAATAAATAAATGCATGTAAAATCGTTATTAATATTTTTTATTTATTTTATTTTATTTTATTTTATTTTATTTTTTGTATGTGTGTAAATATGTTAACTAGTATGACATTATTCTATTAATTAAAAATATTACTTTTGTTGACTTTTAAATATGAAATTGCTTTATTGCAGATTACTTTTTAAAAACTTCAAAGGTACTTTCTCACAGTGTGCATAATATTTCAAAAAGTATTTGAGATATGAACTTAAAAATTTTCTCAACCATACATTTTAACGTAATTAATGAAATGAACTGAAAATAAGAAGGTAGGGGAAAAAATGATTGCGGAAATATAAAAATTTTAATGGTAGTTTCAAATTTAATTGTTAATTAAGCTTCATATTATTAAAATAATCCAAGCTTATTAGTTCAGATTCTAAATTTGAATGTATTGTTCCATTAAATGTAAAAATTATAAGGATAAAGGAAATTACAATTGAGATATCCCGCACTCAATGAGATAGCACCCTTGACAATAATCTGCAAAGAAATAATATTTTAAAAAATTTCTATTTTAAAGTAAACCAAAATAATATTTTTAATTAATAGAGTAATGTCTTGCTAGTTAACATACACACACACACACACAAAATAAAAAAATAAAAAAAATAAAAAAAAAATGGCAAGTCTGAAACTATTCATTTATTTCATTACCGATTTTATGAAGTTATATCAGTGTTCGAATAATGTTACATATTTTGGCTCAGTTTTAATAGTATATTAATAAGTTTTTCTAGGAAAAAAAAAAAAAAAAAATCTTGCTAATATATTTTTATATAGCTATTGGTATTGGCTGATATTATTGATGCAGAGTTTCCAACACAGCACTTTATTTACACAATAATTTTCTCTAATATATTACTACGATATGAAAAAATAGTAAAATAAAATAAAATAAATGGAAAGGTCAGCTAGAGAATAGCAGAAGAATCTTTTCAGTGGAAAAGGAGTCACTCTGCTCTTCCTCTTCTCCGCTTCTCTTTATTTCCTCTTCGACGACATTGAAAAGTTTACGCAGCTGCAGTGATGCCAGATTGGGGATTTTTTCCCCATTTTGGGGAGTTTTGAAGCTTCGGGGGACAATTTTGGGGACCAAATGTTTGTGGGGACTTTTTTGGGGACAAATCTGGGGAGTTCTTCAACTTTCTGTCAATGTTGGCAACGTAATGATTTGTCCCTACGACTAGAAACTTTCGATAGCTTTATTGTTATTTAGGAATTTTTTTCAAAAATTGCCCCATTTTTTTTTTTTTTTTTTTTTTTGAAAAAAAAAATAAGCCTTAATGATTTTTAGATTTTTAATGTAACTACAGGTTTCTTCTATTTCTGAAGCTTTTTAGATTGCAAATCGTGGTTACATGTATTGTATTACAGGGTGTTTGCTTTAAGGCTTGTCCCAGCCACCTAAACAATATGGATTTTAATTTTTAATAAATTTTAATTGATAATAAAACTATTTTCCCTTTTTAGTAGAAATAAAGTTGAGGATTTTTTCGAAAAAAAAAACCCCCTGATTTGGGGAAATTTGAAGACCTGTTTGGGGAAATATTTTTCGACCATCTGGCATCACTGTGTAAAAATTATGCATTTCTTTTATAACTACCTGACGGTGCGTGGATAATTTACAATTTACTTCAAAATATTGATTATTCCCAAGTAACCGTTTTATATAACAGAAATAAAATAAAATAAAATAAAATAATTTTTATTTATTTTTTCCATTGTTGAGATTAATATATATACGCAAGCTAACATCAGATTTTCATACTTTAGTTAATAATTGTCCGATCGATAAGTTAATTAATCCGACGGATTCAGAAAAATTTCCCTTTTCATTTAGTTCATTATTTGTACCGAAATTTTGATTAGATTTTTTAAAATTAATTAAAATAGGAAAATAATAACCTGGTAGAAGCTTTGAAAATGGACATTTAAATTTTTAATTGTTACCAAAAAAAAAAAAAAACTTTTCGATATCGTTTGTTTCGATACTGATTATTATTAATTTTCTTTTCCTTTCTTTTCCTTCTTTCTTTTTCTTTCTTTTCTTTTCTTTTTATTATTATTATTATATTTTGATGAAATTCTGGCAAAAGCAGAATTTAAGTTGGGACGGAGGACTATTAGTTTTCTTTTTTTTTAAAAAAAAGATTATAACATCGCTTTCAAATTATTCAATTATATTTTCAATAAATTTTAGATTTCGATAAATGTCCAACTATCGAAAAATGACACCCAAAAAACCGCAGATTGAGACTAATAATCCCCACGCCTTTAAAAAGAAAAAAAAAAAAAAAAAGAAAAAAAATTTTGTAAATGCTTTTATTCTTAAAAAAAAAAAAAAAAAAAAATCTGAAATTTGATAGAAAATTTCTTCATTTTTCCATTTTTAAAAGTATAGTCTATCACCTTAATTTAATATTTCAAGAAATATAATATGAATAATATTGGAAACTAGGCGAAATATTAAAAGGTTTGAACGATACATAAATTTCTATTTATTAAAAAAAAAAAAAAAAAAAAAAATCTGCAGTTTTAAGTTTATTGTGTGTGAAAAGATACTTAAATGTAAATAAGTTTCATGTAAATACTGGAAAAAATATAATGTGAATTGTATAACTGAATAAGTCCTAATTTCTTTTCACATATCATTTGCTATATTATAAATGTTTTATGGTACTACGTATTGTTATAAATATTTTATTGTCCTCGTTTGTTTGTTTGTTTTTTAATTAGGTTAATATTTTGAAATCATTTATATGTTCAGCCATTTATATAAATTAGAAATAATGTGCAAAATGTTTGTGGTTTATAATAGTTTAAAATGTAAATATTATAAGAAAAATAATGTGAATATAATGATTGAAAAATGTAAGTAGCTAAACCTTTTTGCGCTATGCATTTATTTTCAAACATTATTATTGTTGTAATTATTATTCGTAAGTATTATTTAAATTGAATTTTTTTTATCAATTTTTTATTATTTTTTTTAAGCGCAACATGGTTATTATCAATTTTCGTCATATAACTTTTGTTCATTTATTTTAAAAACATTTTTTTACACTCGGTTATCTGTACAAATTATTAATAAGAAGCATTTCTGATTATTATTGATTTAATAATCGCGATTAATTGGTAATTTAACCATTAATTATGAACATTGTTAATATTAATCTACTGTTAAATATTGAAAGAAATTCAGTGTGTATAGAAACAGTAAGTAGCAAAACTAATAAACTTTTTTAAACAATAAAATATCGTCTTTTTTCTTTCTTTCTTTTTCTTTTATTAATGTTATATTATTTTTAATTCTTAAAGACATTTTTATCTTCTTCAGATTTAGTTATTTTTATTTATTGTAAATAATATGTAGAATGGTAATTATTGATATTTATTTAATGTAAATATTTCAACACACGTAATGTGGATAGAAGGCAAACTTCCAAAGGTTTTTAACAATAACCGTAGAGTTTTCTATTTTATTTCTTATGGTATCATTTTTGAGAATGTATAATATCGATTATTTACATAAGTTAAAAACATTGTTCACAATGCGTATTATTAACTAAAGTGATAAACATAAAATTTTAAAATGAATAAAAGTATAGATATAGTCGTCAGCATAAACAAAAGAAAAATTAATAAAAATAAAAAAAATCTTCAAATCGACTTTAAGAACATTTAGTATTTGACAGACTCTTAAGCAACTTTGTATCAGAGAATAATTATTTTATAGATAAAAAAAAAAAAAAAAAAAAAAAAGTATAACAGACGGCGTTTGAGTATTTCTTCCCAAGTTCGTAGATTTTTTACAATAGATTATAATGTATCCTAATTCTTTTGTGTACTCACTCATTTATAAATTTATTCAAATGTATGGTAAGTATTAAATACTCAGAGAGTCGATTGGAGTCACTCTAGAGACTTTTGTTTATACAAAGGTTTATACAGGGTGATTCAAAATCGATGTCACAGCGTCTGTCTTTTAAATTAACAGTCATAGAACCATACTTCTAACAACAGAACTGGGACAAATCAAGAGTAAATTTAAGATATGGCATTTTCTTGTACAAGAGGACGTATACATATTAAATTTCGAAGTTTAATTTTTATGTAGTCCCTCATATAATATAACATATATTTTAAAAATTAATCACCACAGTCTAAGGATGGGGGAGGGTGGGGGGTTATCTTTCTAAGTGAAAATTTCGCTGAGTTATTGCAATTTGAAAACGATAAGTTACACCACTTTACACGCAATTTTGGCATCCATTTTTCGACGCCAAAGTTGGTTATCTAGGCGATGATAAAAATTAAATAAAGATCCACTTGTTTTAAAAAAAGCAATTAAAACTATTTAAACGCGTAAATCAACAGTTTTAAAAACTCAATGTAAATTAATGTTTACTTCATTGTTAAAAATTTTTAATACATAATTGAATCTCTTAGGGCTTCACATGGGAATTGAAACACTTTAAGAGAGAAAAATATGTTAAAAGATATAAAAAGATAGATAAAAGAATGGTTTAAAATAGCGATCATATTAAAAGATAGATAAAAGAGTAGTTTAGCTTGGTTTGAGGGAGTCATTTTTTGCTCATTAATGAGCAAAAAACATAATGGTTCATTAGACCAAGACTTACAATTTAAAGTAGATTCCGAACAACAATGAAATTTCTGCCTGACGGGGATTCGAACTCGACTTCTATGAACTGAAGATTACAGTGTTGACCAGAACACGACCAAATGGGCCTGATAATGAGGTGTGAGTTATCATGATATGAAATTTATCTAAACCAGAATAGTATATATATATATATATATATATACTACTGGCCATTAAAATTGCTACACCAAGAAGGAATAATAATAACGGAATGAAATTTGTTGGACACATACATTATAGTAGGAAGAACAATTGATTAAAATTTCAGGAAATTAGGAGTAATATGTACTGAGAAAACAGTACATAAAGCAGCGACCTCTGTGAGCAATAACAGCACTTATCTGCTTAGGTATTGAATCGAACAGCGATTGAAAAGCGACTGGCCCCCCACCAATCACCAGTAACTTCGATCGACGAATTGTGGCATCGTGTTAAAACTTCATGAAGTGTACTTCACCCGTACATGTCATCCAATCGCTGTTCGATTCAATGCCTAGGCAGATATGTACTGTTATTGCTGACAGAGGTCGCTGTTTTATGTACTGTTTTCTCAGTACATATTACTCCAAATTTCCTGAAATTTTAATCAATTGTTCTTCCTACTATAATGTATGTGTCCAACAAATTTCATTCCGTTAGTATTATTCCTTCTTGGTGTAGCAATTTTAATGGCCAGTAGTGTATATGAAAGGATAAAGAAAGGTAAGATTTTAAATTATTATTATTATTATTTTAAATTAATATTGACTGATAGCATGGAAAAAATCCCATTAAAATTCTTAACTTCTAAAGTATTTCTAAAGTTTCCCCTGTAAAATAAGTTTTATGACAACGCACTTTCATAACGGGAAAGTCAGAAAAATTGGACAACTTTTAGAATAAAAATGCTGAGTAAGTGCAACTCTCCGTTTCTTTGTGGTTAAGTAATGCATATTAATTAATTCCGGAGATCCAGGCCAGAGCAAAACTGTCAATCATAAAGTTAATAGCCAATGATTAAGCAGAGGAGGACTAAATATTCGCGCCTAAATACGAGGTATTTAAGCTGGAACACACGAGAAATCGTGGCTTTTTCCGATATTCACTTGCTTAATAAATCCACGTTAATTAATACTTCATTATGTAAAATTAATTGCGGAGACTCTCGGACCTTCGGGGTCCCGCGGCTGGATAATCGCCGACCATCGATGTTTTTCCGGGACATATCGCTCAGGATGTCTAACTTCAGGCCAAGACTGCATCTTGAAGTTAATAAAGGGTTATTAGTTAATCTAATGCACTCCTCATCCTTTCTAAGATGCTCACATCACGGGAATGCCAACTCTCTTAATGATACGGACCCATGTTGCGTTACATATATATATACAGTCGGTAACAAAAGTGTCCAAACACTAGCGAAAATTCCTATGTAAAAAACGTACACTTCATATGGTTTTGTTAAATAAATCCTTGTCGAATCCTGTTCTTAGTCACTGTAAGAACACGATTCGATAAGGATTTATTTAACAAAACCGTATGAAGTGTACGTTTTTTACATAGGAATTTTTGCTAGTGTTCGGACACTTTTGTTACCGACTGTATATAAATAAGAAAAAGAGTTTTCTAATATCTAATATAGAGAATATTATTTGTAATTTTAAGAATTGCAAAGAAAGTTGAACGTGTTTATGACTTCAAATGTCTGTTCACCGATTTTTCGCATTCTACGAGGTCTGTCCAATAAATCCGCGAACAAACGCCATAAAAAGTTTATTTTGCAAAATTTAGTTTACATCGATCTACATCATTCAATTATTTCACCTATTTTTCGCATACTAATTTCCATAAATGATTCTAAAACGCCTTGAAATTGATATGCGTTATTCAATTTAACGAAGCATGTTCGTATTGAAAATGGTGTAATTAGCACTATTGGTTTCTGTACTCACAAAAGAACTCTAATACGTGACGGTCTATTAGACTTA
Organism: Salticus scenicus; assembly: GCA_963930645.1. Classification (NCBI taxonomy): domain Eukaryota; kingdom Metazoa; phylum Arthropoda; class Arachnida; order Araneae; family Salticidae; genus Salticus; species Salticus scenicus. The sequence continues at coordinate 94,558,143 of OZ005660.1, forward strand.
GACGTACTTCTTCAAAATCTGGTTTAAAATACTGCAGAAAACATAACGAAATTAACATACCGATATAAACAGCGTAATTGGGTGGGATGCTGACTCTTTCAGCATCCCGCCCATAGATATAGTAATTTATATAGATCTATCATCCCATTGTTATCATGCAAAAAATTTTTATGCCGAAAAGTTTTTTTGGCATCAGCCATATAGTGGTGTATTGAAACCATTGAAACTCGGCAAATGTAATAGAATAGAATAGAATGTTGATGAATTTTCAAAATGTCGAAATATTGCGTCTTTTAATTCTTCTAATAAATTTATTAAAAGAAATGGATAAGTTATCATAAAAGTAAATTATATTTGACTAAATTATGAAAAATATAATTTTTATAATCAGTTGCTTTGTTATTATTATGAAATAAAAATTGGTTTGATTTTTAATGGAATACTTTTTTTAAAGTTTGATTTTTTTTAAGATTTTGTATTAGTAAGTAATATAGAATTTTCAGAATTCTTTTAAAAATATTTAGCAGTGGCGTAGGGAAAGAACGTTAGTTTTAGTATATAAAAAGAGTTTAACTTTAAATATTAACTAAATTAATAAATATATACAAGAAAAAAAGAAAGAAAGAAAAAGAAAAAATGAATTTGAAATTGTATCTGCAGTTTTTCATTCACCTTTAATACATAAACTATTCATAAATTTTATTTTCTAAGTTATCTGTGTGTATTCACTCGTTAAAAGACAGCCATATTGTGGACTTTTCTCCGAGTAAAAAGGAATCATCCCCCCCCCCCCCCCCAATGATCAATCTATGTCTTATTACTATATCTATAATCCCACCCAGGATGATCACTCTCTTTGCCATTGAGTGTTAGTTTTTGGATAAAGATTATGGCCGATTGTCTAGACTAAAAACCTAAGTCCGGATGGGATGCCCCTTATGGTTTAGCTTTTATTGAGAGGAACTGAAATTTTTATATTAAAAGGAGACTTGGCGCTGGATTATTATAACCAGTAAAAACTACAACGTGAGAAACGCCAAAGAGAAAGAAAAAAAAAATTCTCTTCGAAAATTTTTTTTTCTCTTAGGCGTTTCTGACGTTGTAGATTTTACTGGTTTTAAGAACTGAAATTCTGTTGATTCTATCTCTCATAACTTTTTGAATTTACACGATATTTGCTTGGGGCTTTCATGTGAGTAGCTAAATATTTTTGGCTGTTAAATTATGAATAGGAAAATTTTTAAAAGCTTGCGCATGCGTAGTTAAAAATTGTTTAGTAAAAATGCTCATATTTCGTAAGGCATTTAACATTTTTGCATTCTGATGGCATTAGGCTGTGTCTAATGTATGTCTGTGGCAAGTTTCTCAAAAATAACTTCGCACTGTGTCTAATACTCTACGGGTTATAAACACTGCTCGGCATGAAAATTGCCTCTGACACCATTTCAGCATATTCTTATGTAAAATGACCTCCTGAATCCGAATAGGACGCCCATTTTGCTCTATCACCCACTGTTTTTTAAGAATGACCTTCTATTTTTACCATTTTTTGGTGATTTTATGGCCACAGATTTGATTTTTAGGAAGGGGGAGGATTATTTTAACCGTTAAATATCTTCTAAGGAGCAACAGAGCTGGAAAATTCTAAAACATGGACATTTGCGACAAGGGATATATATATATATATATATATATATATATATATATATTTGTGGGGGGGGGGATTTGCCACTGAAGTTATGCATTACATATCTTATTTTTTTTTTTATCTGTTATTAATGTTATTTTTTAAACTTTATACTTTTTTGTCTTTAGGTGTTAAATTAATTATTTTTCATTCTTGAAATCAAATTCGTGGTCATAAAATTATCGAACAGGGAAAGAAATTGAGGGAGGGTGTGGTGTATCTAAAAAACGGTGGGTGACTGGGTAAAATGAGAATCATATTTTAATTCAGGAGGTCATTTTACATAAGAATCAGCAAGAATAATATCAAATCTCGATTTTTTTTTTCCCTTTTTGCAATTTTTTAAAGAAACCATTAAATTTCCATAGCCTCTTAAAAATTTATACAGATGATGAGAAAAATCTTTACTACTAAACATGCTGCAGTTAAAACGCTTTCCAAGCCTTACTTTTTAGAGAGTGAACCAAAACATGTTAATTTTTGGTTAATTTTTTGCTGGTCCCCTTTTCCTCTTCAGAAAAAAAAAAAAAAAATTGCTGAAATGTATGATGTGTAACATGTTCTCTATTCTCGCAAAATTTCAAGATGATTTGTAAGGATTTTTTTTCTAGATATTTGACAAAATGTCTAGATTTGAAAATATCCAAATGCTTATTGATAGATTGTGTGTATATGTTATATATATATATATACTCTTATAGGAAATAGTGTCATAGAAAATATTAAAAAAAAAATTAATAAAGTAGACATCCAATAATTTTCCTGTAAGAGCAAACTGATACATACGTTATTGAGACACATAAAGAGAGTTTACATAGCGTGTTTAAGAAAAATATCCGTAAATCCGTTTTCTGAAACACCCATTTCCGAGATCTATAAGTGACCTACATAATTAGGACATCTTTCAATTTTTCCTGAAATTACCAAGTAATACATGATAGAGGTCATCTAAAAAGGGCGTTTATGTGGCAAATTTGAAAAAAAAAATCGTTAGAGTCGTTTTTGAGATACTGACTTTCGACCGCAGTGCCGACCTTCACCTAAACATGGAAATCTCATCTGTTCATGAAAACTAACAATTACACGCGAAAGGACATGCAAAAGGGTGTTAATATGACGAATTTGAAGAAAATCCGTCGAGCCGTTTTTAAATAAACTCACTTGTGATGCGTAAAATTGCCCTAATTATATAGGACCTCTATTCTGAACGTTTTCCTGAACTAACTAACTATAGTTAGTAAAGGACATCTAAAAGGTTAGTTATATAGAAACTTTGAAGAAAATTGTTAGAACTGATTTTGAGATGAGGACTTGCGATCCCACTTCTGGTTTTCGAAATTGCACCAAAAGTTAGAAATGTCATGTGTGCAGTAGATTTGTCTTAAATACGGTGTTTTGTCATTCTATCTTTGTAAGTTTTAGAGATATGATAGTTATCAGAATTTCTTTACACGCACGCTCATACACACTGCCCAAAATCACTTTGCCAAAAATTACTTTTTCTCAAATTCTTATGTACTTACTGTAATTCACTACGGTATGTTTGTGAATCTCAACCAAATAAAAAATGCGCCTCTATTTTAAGGTATATACAAGCTTTTTCATTTGTTTCACCCTTGCTCAGGTGGTTAGAGCGCCATGTTAGTAATCCGGTGGTCGAGCGTTCGATACCCTGAAGGTCCGGAGTGGTAATTTTTGCAGACAATTAGTAGAAAAGATGTCAATTGATAAAAGAAAATTTATCGTTGACTACACAGTATCATAGAAATTTTTGAAGAGTTTTTATTAAGAAGCCTTTTTCTTACATCTATTTTTAGAAGCAAAAAAGAGTTTTTTGTGGACTACAAGCGCCCTCTATTGGGCGGAATATTCACTAAAATGTCAATGAAACAATTAACAATACAAAATAAAAATGATTAGGAAAAACACATAAACATTAACCAAATCACTAAAATGTTAATTTATAATATAAAATAATAATAAAAAACTAAAATAATAATAAAAAGGTGCCTCAAACGAATAATTAAATTGCAGATATTGGCCCTTAATCAGAAAATGAAATCACAAAACTTATAGGTAATCATGTGTACTGCCATCTGTTGTGAATTTTAAGAAATAATTTCTCTTTTCTTAACACAGTTCAAATTTCCCCAAATTTGGTTAATAAACAAAAAAGTGATATTTTTTTTTTTTTTTTTTTTTTTTTTTTTTGCAAATTAAATTTTATTTTAACTTCGAAAATATTTGTATGAAACGCTATAGTAAGAATTTGGGTTTTAAAAGTTTTTTAAATAGATTATTTGGATTTGTGAGACCTTAAAACATGTAAATCAAATGAAAACTCGAAATTTTGACCGAAAACAGTACTTCCTTTACGTACATTAGTGGGATAATGAAAAACTCGATATCGGAATTTTTGACCTAATACAATACTTCGTTTACTAACATTAGTGGGATAATGGAAGAAATAAAAATTCATTGTATTTTACGAAGTGCTAACCTGAAAAATGTTATCGTGATTATAATACTCTTCATTGTAAATAAATAAATAAACAACTTTGTAGCATAACCTAATTTATCTTAGATGAGAATAATTGGAAATTTTTTTAATTCATAATGTTTTGCGATGTTTTAATATGAAAACTTTTATCATGATTATTAAAACACTCTTTATTGCAAAATAAATAAATAAATTTGTAACGTAATCTTTTTTTTATGCGAATAATTGTGGAAAATAGAAAATCATTGTGCTTTAAGAAATGCCTGTCTGAAAACTTTCATTATGCTTACAATACAGTTAATTGCAAAATAAATAAATAAATAATTTTATGGAATAATTTGGTTTCTCTTAAATGTGAACAATTGCAGAAATTAAAAATTCATTGAGCTTTACGAAGGGCCAATCTGAAAACTTTTATTGTGGGTATCTATTCTCCGATCTGACTGCCATCAAATCAAAAGTCGGAATGTGACGTCACGTGATCAAAACAACGACTGCCACAGTCTGAATTGAGGTATAGTTTGGTCGGAGAATAGATGCCATGATTACAATACGGTTAATTGGAAATAATAATAATTTTGTAGAATAATCTAATTTCTCTTAAATGAGAATAATTTCAGTAAATAAGAATTCATTGAGCTTTAGGAAGTGCCAGTCTGAAAACTTTTATTATTACAATACAGTTAATTGGGAAAAAGCAATAATTTTGTAGAATAGTCTAATTTCTCTTAAATGAGAATAATTGCAGAAAAAAAAAATTTTTTTCATTGAGCTTTAGGAAGTGCCAGTCTGTAAACTTGTATTACGATTAAAATACAGTTAATTGGGAAAAAATAATAATTTTGTAAAATATTCTAATTTCTCTTAAAGGAGAATAATTACAAGAAATAAGAATTCTCTGAGCTTTAGGAAATGACAGTCTGAAAACTTTTATTATGATTACAATACAGTTAATTGGGAAAAAAACAATAATAATAGTTTTGTAGAATAATCTGATTTCTCTTAAATGAGAATAAGTGCAGAAAATAACAATTCCTTGAGCTTTAGGATGGGCCAGTCTGAAAACCTTTATTGTGATTACAATACAGTTAATTGGGAAAAAAAAAAAATAAAAATTTTGTAGAATAATCTAATTTCTCTTAAATGAGAATACCGTAAAATCCCGAAAGTAACCCCCCCCCCTTTTTTTTGAAAAGCAAAACGGATAAATTTCAGGTGGGGGGGGGGGGGTTATAATCAAGATTCTTTTAAAAAAATTATTTTAAAAAAAATGAAGAAAAGGGAGGGGGGGTTATATTCGATGAAGGGGGTACTTTCGGGATTTTACGGTACTTACTTAAAAGGAAATATTAAAGGCTATCATTTCTTACATTAAAGGTAAAAACCCGACACTTTATGAAAATTAGTTAAATTAGAAATAATATATAAATATTAAAACTTAATTCAAACACACCATTAATAAAAACCACGAATTAAAGTTTTAAAAGAAAATTTATACATAAACATACTACCTTAAATATACACAAAACAAAAGAAGATTACAAGAATAAATTGGCTACAGTGAGCTAGATTTACTGGCGCACGTGCAATGCTGACGTACCGTAAGTGCGCCCGAAGATTGGATGTAGCTTTGTTAGATGGAGAAAAAAAAAAAGGGGGGGGGTTACTTTCAGGATAACGGAGACATTTCACTTTCAGCGAGAAAGGGGGGGGGGGTTACTTTCGGGATTTTACGGTAATTGCAGAAAATAATAATTCATTGAGCTTTAAGAAGTGCCAGTCGGAAAACTTTTATTGTGATTACACTACAGTTAATTGGGGGGAAAAATAATAATTTTGTAGAATAATCTAATTTCTCTTAAATGAGAATAATTGCAGAAAATAAGAATTTATTGAGCTTTAGGAAGTGCCAGTCCGAAAGTTTCGGCTGTGACTACAGTACTATTATCAATTGTAAAAGTATATAATATAAAAAAAAAAAAAATATATAGAATAATTTATTTTTTCTTAAATTAGAATAGCGACAAAAAATAAAAATTCTCCGTGATTTATGACGTGCCTAGCGGAATATTTTTATTTTCATTACAATTCTAATAACTGTAAAAAAGATAAATAATTTTGTAGAATATTTTATTAATTCTTAAATGAGAATAATAGCAGAAAATAAGAATTCATTGAGCTTTACGAAACGCCAATATGAAAACTTTTATTGTGATTACAATATTCTTAATTGTAAAAATAAATAAATAAACATTTTGGTAGCATATAATCTAATTTTTCTTAAATGAGAATTATTGTAGACAAATATTCTCTGTGCTTTACGAACTATGAATATTCTCTGTGCTTTACGAACTGCCAAATTGAAAAATTATTATTATCATTACAATACTGTTTTTTGTAAAATAAATAGATAAATAAAATAAAATAAACAGCTTTGCAGAATAATCCAATTTCTCTCACAGAATAATAATTGCAGAAAATAAAAACTCATTGTGCTTTACCAAGTGCCAATCCGAAAGTATTTTGCTGTGATTATTATTATTTTTTTTTTTAATTGTAAAAATAAATAGATAAGACAAATATATACATATATATTGAAAACTTTCTTTTTCCATTAAAATTTCAGTTTCTTCTTTTTTGAGTTGTCAACTATTCTTAAAATTCTAATCATAATATTAAACACAATGTAATCAATCGGTGAATTCCATTGTTGCTTCGTGGTTTCATTGTTATTCATCTGCTTTGAAATTTTGCTTTTTTAAATCCATATGACTCCTATTCTGATCGTGGCAGGCTGGATGAGTGTTGCCAGCATGAAACTAGTTTAACCCCACAGGCAAGTGTCACAAGTCTTGCCGCCTGCCTCCTTCCTTCCTATCTTAAGTTTCTTAAATTATTATTTCATAAATTTTGATATAGTTTATGGTTTTAAGTTAAGATTTGTTGTGTTACTTTATTGATTCCTTTGTTTTGCAGGCTGTTAATTAATAAATCTTGTTTCTTTAAATTAGTGTATTTCATCCACTGATAAATTTATTTATTTTATTTTATTTTATTTTATTTTATTTTATTTTTTTCATTTCTCTGAACTTCTGAAGAAATTTTTAATCTTATTGGTCATTGGTGTTTCAATGATCTTGTATCTGTTGCTTGGCTTCTACTATGCTTAATAGATCATCATCATTATTATATATATATAATAAAAATAATTTTGTAAAGTAGTTTTTATTTTCTTAAATAAGCATAACTACAGAAAATAAAAAATCTCCGTGATTTATGACTTGCCTGTCGGAATATTTTTATTGTCATTACAATTCTAATAATAGTAAAAATAAAAAATAATTTTGTAGAATATTTTATTCATTTTTAAATGAGAATAATAACCGATAATAAAAATTCTTATTTATGCTTTACGAAGTGCCAGTTGCCGACCGTCGTAATAAACGATTAATCTTCGAAGCGATTAGACAATCGTTTCAATTAAAATTTAGTGGTAGTTATTGAATTAAAAAAATTCCTAAATTTGTCAGTGGCAACACTGATGAGAATAACTGCCCGCTGTGTAGCTATAGTGCCAACGTTAAACCTACTCAACTGAACTTTACGTAAATGTGAATAATTAGCAGCAAACAATAAAAATTTATTGCGGTACTTTACGAAGTGCCGATCAGTAAATTTCATTTAATTTCGTTACGTTATTTGTGTTTTGCCTCAAGTTAAAATATATTAAAACCCCATTTTATCGAAAATAAATGCATTTTTAGTCACAGGTTTTAGTTTACAATGCATACTGTGATTGTGAAAAAGTGAAAACTTAATTAATTCTAGTGCCTGTAGTGTTTGTTCTGTTCCAGAAAGATAAAAACAAAACAAAACACATAACGTGCCTTGTGCGTGATCGTGATATCAAAAGTTTTAGTTTGAATTTCGTACAGACAAGGACAAGGAGATATGCGAAAAGTTTTAGTTTGCGTTTCACAGTAATCCATAAGTGGCGTGAACTCGCCGTATTTGGCGAATTTAGTTTAACCTTTTGCGGCGCAAGACAATTCGGATCATTTAAATTATACTGCCACCGGAATTCATAAACTAAATTAAACTAAAAGACATTTTAAATTTTAAGGTTAAAAAAAGCAGCCTCTTGTGATATGTAAAAAACGTAATTTTTTGCTAAAAAATTTCCGGGATGAATTTTTGCAGCTGGATCTTAAATTTTGCGCCCTCGCAGCGAGGACAGCGCGCGTTAAGGGGTTAAAGGATGGAATAATAATCGGAAATTGAGTTTATCATACACGGTATGAAATGAATAATCTGAAATCCAGTGTTGTCAGACTTTGGGATTTCTTCCCATTTTGGGGGTTTTGAAGCTTCAGAAGAAATATTTGGGGACAGAGATTTAATGGGGAACAATATGGGGAAGAGAAAATTTTTGGGGAAATACATGGGGATTTTCTTCAAAATTAGTAAAAGATGACATTTTCCTAAAATCCAATAAAAACTAAAAAATGGGCAATTCTGGATGCTATTTGTATTTCAGAAATAGAAAAGCAATTTTTTCATCTTAATTTAATCTTTTTTTTTTTTTTTTTTTTCCCCACTTGTAATCTCTGACTTCAGGAATTATTTGGTTTATATGTGCTGCAACAAGTATAGTGAATGCTAAATACTTATTGATTAGTGCTTCGCTTGAACAATCAATCTTAAAGTAAGCTGGACCAGCATAAATTTGGATGCTTTGTCTTAGCTAGGAAGCTAGCTAATAGCTTGAATTAAACTTGCAGGGAGTTCAGTTTGACGCAAGCTCTTTTGCAGTAAAGAAAAAAAAAAAAAAAAAAACTTTTTGTATACTTATGGGTTAAGTACAAATGCTAAGAGATAAGGAAACTCAGAAAGTTAGACATATAGACAAAAGTTACACAAACTTAAATTTTTCCAAAAACTAGTGTATTGAAATTTATTTTTGTAAATAGAGATTTTTTTTTTTTCTATAAAGAGCTTCATTTGGAGGAAAAATGTGAGCTTAAATTTATTAAATATTTTTTTTAACTTTTTCCAAAAAAATTTTTACATTTTTAGTATAAATTGAGTTGGGGATTGTTTTTGAAAAAACCCTTGATTTGGAGAAATTTGAGAACTGTTTGGGGAAATTCACTGTCGACCATCTGGCAACACTGCGTGACAGCGACATTCGTTCAGTAATTGATTTCGAAATGTAATCAGCATCAGTTTAACAGTTTAGGTCAAGATCCAACTAAATACCTAAATTTCGCATCTTGTTTTATGAGATACAGTGTCCACAAAATGTGTGATGCATACACGCAGATAAACATACAGAAATTTCCTAAAAATGGTGAAATCGTGTTCAAAACATCTCAAAACATATAAATCTATCGAAATCCAGAGTTCGAAAACTTTTACGAATCCAATATAAATATTTCAAAATTTTTTATTTATTATTATTTATTTATTTATTTGCAAAGTAATTTATTTCCAAAATAAGAAATAATACAAAGAACAAATTGAACAAAAATAATAAATAAATAATATAAAATAAAATTACAATATTGTTTACCAAGAGGCTTGGAAAGCCTCTCCAGGTAAATTAAAAAAATATATAAATATGAATATAAATAAAAACAAACAGAAATTACATAAGTGAAAAAATGCAGACAATAAAGTAAACACAAAGAAAATATAAAGTAACATAAACATATGTCATAAAAAATCAAACAGGTGGCTAACAACGCACAAAAAATAATTTAGGGGATCATTTTAATGCAGATTAAATTAATACTTAATAAGAACTAAAAAGTTTATTTACTATAATAGATGGCGGGAATAAGAATCTGCATCATCCAAAGACAATAAAAATTTTCGCCGTTTATATTAAATGAGTTTAATCTTAATTCATTCAGAATATATCATAGACATAGTAAAACTAACGCGAATTTTCCTGAAAATGAGGATATGTCCAAACATTTTAGTTCTGTAAAAAAAAAAAAAAAAAAAAAAAAAAAAAAGGACACTTAACTCCAAACTTTAATCAAAATCGTTATATCCATTTCTGAGTAAACTCAATTTCTACTGCATGTTGCGATTGGCAGTTAAAGGGTTAACACTAATTTTCATGAAGCTAAGGATGTTCCAATTGGTTTAGGTCTTAGAACACCATTCAATAAAGATTTATTAAACAAAACTGTATGAAGTGTACTTTTTTTTACATAGGAAGTTTTGCTAGTGTTCGGACACTTTTGTTACCGATTGTATTGCGATTGACAGTTAAAGGGTTAACTCGAATATCTCAAAAGATGAGGATAAATCCAATAGTTTTTTCGACCAAAAAAACTTCTAACCATACAGAAATAGTAGATGGAAACGATAAATTTCTTTAAATGTCGTTATTCCATACAAAAAAAAAAAAAAGAAAAGAAGAAAAGAGAGAAAGAAAAATGATTATCTAGAGTTTTTTCATTCATCTTTAGTACATAAATTATTCATAAATTTTATTTGCTAGATTATCTGTGTGTATTCCCGTGTATGTTCACTCGGGGAAAGACATCCATAAAAGAGTAAAATGGCCGTCTTTCCCCAAGTAAAAAAGGCATCACTTTTTCGTCCTCGCTGATCAATCTATGTCTTATTACTATATCTATGGAATATATAGCGGTAACATATTTAAACCATAGACCTATTATAAGAGTGGACATTCCATTATTAAGGGACTATAAGAAAAGGTGCAAAGATGAAACCATATGAATGTTGAAAAAGGTTACCTTTTTTGGCATTTATCGGGTTATTGGCAATTTTTTTGTTTTAAATATAAATATATATATTATTATTATTAAAAGATACAACAAGCAAAACTAGTGTAAAATATTAAAGCTGCTGAAATTTATTTTTACCTTGTTACTAACACCTAACAAAGTTCAAAGTTTTTTATAACTTTGGTTTGTCTATACTTGTTTTAACTCTCATAAATAATTATGGACATTTTTGAAATAATATTAAATATAATATAAACTAATTCAATTTAGAGAAATAAGTATAACAATTATAAGCATTTTATAAAAATAATTACTTAAAAAGAACGAAATATTAAAATATTAAAAAGAATCTTACCTGTGAAATAAAATCCTTATTTTACATAACTTTTAGGGTTTTTAAAGTACATCTAATTTCTATTTCTTGCTATAAAGTTCTTCTTAAATTCAAAACAATCTAATTTTTAAAGTGGAATAAAAATTAAAAAAAAAAAAACTTTCAAAGGAAAAGGGAAAATATCGTCTGCTTAATAAAAAGCAGAGTTTAGAGCATGGCGAGTAAATTTCAATATTGGCCAGTTTGGATTTCTGTAGATCAACATTCACATGACCTTTTTATGAGTTATCTCTGCCACTAAAAAAGGTTGCCATTGTCCCGTCTACTCTTATAATAGGTCTATGATTAAAACATTTAGGACCCATATAAACAAAACATCTGTGCAATATTTCTTTATTAGCTTTAGGAACTTGTAATACAGAGGGATTCCTCAAAATGTAAACAATCAATGTATTAGGAAAATTATTTCTATTTTTAAGCATAAAAACCAATAATCGGTGAAAATAAAGTTGTTTAATCGTTTAAAAGCTATGATACTTAGGGGTGGGAATCGATTAAGAGTTTTAACTGCGTTAATCGTAGTTCATTAATCGAATTTTTAATCAGTTTTCATTTTTCTTTATATAATTTTATTTCAATGATGAATAAAACTCTCATATTGTGAATATATATATATATATATATATATACATATTATTCATAAGTTTGACTTTTCAAAAATGTTTGTCTAATCAATTATATCTGTTTCATAGATGAAATTTAAATCAATTTTCAGAGTAATAATTGGTGACTTTAAGTGTTAATTTTATATAAATATTTTCACTTGTTTATTTATTTATTTATTTTAAGTAAATTATTTTTTTCTTCATTTTGAAAGAAACATTAAATGAATTTACATATATTTTAGTTTTATATTTGCAGGCCTTGTCCATCTCGCTTGCCACTATTTTTAAATGAATTCTCAAAATTCCATATCATTATCATAAAAATCTCAAATTTTTATATTTTAGTTCTTCTTTGTCACTTCGGACTAGGACACAGAATGTTATTTTCTGTTTTTACTTCAATAGTTACTATCAGCAATTCTGAACAGACAATAAACGCTTGAAGATATTGTGAAACTCTGTTGACATTTCCCCCGTCAGAGGGACAGTGGAAATCTCAATCACTTCTTTTCTTTTCTTTTATCTTTAGCATTTTCATTTTTTGAAAGCTTCTTGTTTCTGAGAATACTATTACCCTAGCCAACACTTTCTGTAGAAGGCTAAAGACAGGTTGTGTTGCTTCAGAATGCACATGAAGCGGCATTTTGTTTAATAACTGTCCTCCCCCTTATCTCTATCAACAAAAGTGCAACAACTTCTTTTGAGAGGTTTTATTTTTTATTTATTTTTTATTTATTTCTTTTCATTTTTTGCTTTTTCATTATTTGATGGATGTTTCTTAGAATGTTAGTTAGCAAAATATGTGAAAAAGTATTTTGTAGGCAGAAAAGCATTTTTACTTTAATTCGTAGTTTGAAAATTTTAATCGGATTTTGAAAATTTTTAAACGTATTAATCGATTCGATTAACTCGATTAAAAAATTGATCGGGACTAAGCATTGATCGATTAACCGAACCGATTAATCGATTAATCGGCACAGACCTAATGATACTGTATCACACCTAAGTAACTTATTAAACGGTTTTGTGCTGAAAACAAAGGTAAAATATTTTATACATAATCTCCCTCCTCCCCCCAAATAATTATTCCATATTGCAAAATTGATTCAACCCATGCTTAATATAAGTTAAAAAAAAATAATAATAATAATAATAATAATCTTTGCTAACATAGCTGCGTAAATGGAAAGAAAGTGATTAAATGATAACGAAGTTTATTTCTAAGATATTGAACATGACTATTCCACTTTAGGTTTTGATCTATAAATACTCCAAGCTATTTAAAAGTTTCTGCTTTATTTATAATTGGACAAGAACATTGATTGCCACTTGAATTACAAAAAACATGATATTTAATTAATAAATTCGTACTTAAATTATTCATTAGACTAAAAAAAAAAGTAAAAATCGGCACGATACTAGAAAATACATATTATTGGTTTCATACTAAGGTCTGCACAAATCGAAATTTTGAGTTCGAGACCTGTCCCAATTCAAAAAATAGAAATAATAATAATAATAATAATAATAATAATAATAATATGAATTTCTATGCAATTTTTTTTCAGTATCTATTTTTCAGGGGCTTTATATAGCCAAGCAATAGAATACCCATAAACAAAACTACTCATCTTTTAGAAGATAATTACATATAAATAGAAATTCATTATTATTACGGAAGGAGAGAAGGCACACAGACAAAAAGTCAAATCTAAAGTATTAGTACTCATCAAACAGTACAGGAAAATAGTTAGGTACAGTGTTCCCACCAAGAAATTGGGCCAAAAAAAGTGACCATTCAAAAAAAAAAAAAAAAAAAAAAAAAAAACACAACTTTCTATGCAAATTATTTTTAGTGTCTATTTTTCAGGGGTTTCATATAGTCAAGCAATAGAATATCCATAAAAAAAACTACTCATCTTTTAGAAGATAATTACATATAAATAGAAATTCATTATTACAGAAGGAGAGAAGGCACACAGACAAAAAGTCAAATCTAAAGTATAAATACTCATCAAACAGTACAGGAAAGTATTAAAAATAGTTAGGTAGAGGGTTCCCACCAAGAAATTGGGCCAAAAAAAAGTGAAAAAAGGGACCATTAAAAAAAAAAATCATGAATTTCTATGCAATTTTTTTTTTTTAGTATCTATTTTTCAGGGGTTTTATATAGTCAAGCAATAGAATATCCATAAACAAAACTACTCATCTTTTAGAAGCTAATTACATATAAATAAAAGTTCATTATTACGGAAGGAGAGAAGGCACACAGACAAAAAGTCAAATCTAGAGTATTAGTACAATTGAGCCAAAAAAGTGAAAAAAGTGACCATTCAAAAAACAAAGAAAAAAAAAAAAAAAATCATGAATTTCTATGCAACTTTTTTTTATATCTATTTTTTAGGGGTTTTATATAGTCAAGCAATAGAATATCCATAAACAAAACTACTCATCTTTTAGAAAATAGTTGCATATAAATAAAAATTCATTATTACGGAAGGAGAGTAGTAACACAGACAAAAAGTCAAATCTAGAGTATTAATACTCATCAAACAGTACAGGAAAGTATTAAAAATAGTTAGGTACAGGGTTCCCACCAAGAAATAGGGCCAAAAAAAGTGACCATTCAAAAAAAAAAAAAAAAAAAAAAAAAAAAAAAGTGTCTAAAAAAGTGACTAATTGAAAAAAAGTGATATATTTAGGTAACATAATATATCCTTCTGAAAACTAAGTGCATTTTATAACATAATAACGGTTAAAAAGATGGTAAAATAATTTATAGTCAAATAAAATTTTAGCAACAAAAAACATTAGATAAATTTAAATTAAAGTTCCGATTCATTCAATACGGACTTTCAAGGGCGCGTTTACACTATGTGCTTTTTTGTCATTGTTGTCGTTGTGGAACTAGTTTTGAGGCAGATCAACCAATGAGCGTGCTTGATTTCATGCCCTACAACTACAATGAAAAAGTGACGATAGCTGGACGATAGTAGCAAACACGCACATAGTGTAAACGCCGCCTCGTAATGCTGGCGTGACGTCAAAGCAGACAGATCGGTAGGCAGAGTTGGATAAATTGATTGGTCAATCTTTCGGAATCAAGGTGGAATTCTTACTTCTGTAAATATTTAAGCAGATTGTTTAAAAAAAAAAAAAAAAAAAAAAAAAAGTGACCAAAAAAAGTGACAAAATAGGCATTTTTACTTAAAAAAGTGACAAAAAGTTGTGAGGAATTTGTGGTCTCCATTCCTCAGTCAATTAACTTAATTAACTTAAGTAGTAAGTAAGAAATAGTACGAGACTCAAATTGCAATACAAATAAAGTTTTATTAGAGCTTAAGTGCATGGAGGACACTTGGGCCAAACTCAATATAAAATCTTAAATACTTTAAAAAGATAACTTCAATAAACAATTTAAATATATTCAGAAAGAAATCTCACCCACAGTAGATAACGTAGTAAGATAATTGCTCTCACTGATCCATAACACTTTACTAATGCAGGCGAAAGGATTCCCTGAATCCGCCTAACCCTACACTATAACTTGTGGAGAACGAAACTTCTCCATATCAATTTAATTTTGACTGGAAGCTGTAAACTTACGTAATTAACTTTAGATTGACTTGGAGCTGTAAATGAAATACTTAATTTATGAAGAAATGACAGAGTCCAAATATATAACATAAATTGAGCTTTAATTGAGCTTAAATAAGAAGGGGGACGCTGGACTATAATAACATCTAGTAACTTACGACTTAAAATGGGCAGTCCTCTTAAATACTTTGATGTTAATAAATAACCCCCGTTACTTTACTTTACTTTATTTAATTACTCACAAATGATCCCAACCACTTTTAATCACTTTCATTAACTCATGCGATCAAGTAATCTTTCGATTAGCAGGAGGATTCCCTGACACTGCTATCTACTCGACTTATATCCAACTATATCCGCTGCTAACTCTCCAAAACAATCTCCCTTCCAACTAACTTTAACTCCTCTCCCACTCTCTCCAACTGACTCTTCAAAGCAATCCTCTTTCTCTTTTTATACTATTCAGTTTCCAAAATATTAGCGTATTTCAATTTACAATTTTAGCTTAGGATCGGCACTAACTCTATTACTCAAACGACTTGAATCCTAAAACAGCAGATTCACGTTTTACCCGCAAAGTGCGAGTTTTAATTGTAGCACTTTGCTATACCTGACAGTTCCTCCCCCGAAAAAAAATTTCGCGGAAAAAATCCCCCAACGGGTTTTTACCCGTGCAAATTTTAAATTATCGCAATACTATGCAGAGAAAAGTTAGCTGCAGTGACTGACTGCTAAAATTCAACTACATAATGTTTTAGAAAAAGAAAAAAAAAAAAAAAAGAGGGGGTAAACTTAAATTTAACTAGACTGCCCAAGAATAACTATTTTAAATCTAATAGTGAAAAAATTTTTAAGAGTACAGGGCCAAAAATCTTGACACTTACATATAATTTTAAGTAGCTTAAATAGCTTTTAAAAAAATGTTTCTTATGCTCAATGTAAGACGCTTTATTCCAGAAAACCGTTTGTACTCAATTTAGGTAAATAAAGATATATATAGTCCAGCGTAATTACAGCGGGGAAATACAGGTACTTCTTTCCTTAAAACAAATGGAAAGGAAAAAAAAAATTTTCATTAATTTAAAAAAATTTCAGTACAGGCCCGCTTTAAACAAAAAATGCGATCAGTAATTATTCAAATTTAAATTGTGCAAAAATGATAAAAAAAAAAAAAGAAAGTCTTTATTGGCAAAAACTTGAACTGTTGAGAGCCACTGCAGACCAGTCTAGGTCCAGTATCCTCGGCTAGGAAAAATACTTGAAACTGCATCCGCAAAAAAAAACAGAAAAAATTTCAGTTGACCATTCTCATATGAATCTTGAAAGAGATCCGTTGGCAAGCGTCCAAAAATCACCTCCTTTAGCATCAAAAGTAACGTCAGCGTAGATTTTCAGACCAACGACTGGACGGAGAGTTTGAATCAGAGAACTTCTAAAATACAAAAGTCTTTTGAACGTATAAATCAAAAGGTACACTACACTTTTATATAGGTAAATGACATAATTTATACATAAAGAATGTTTTAGCTATGCTATTTGCATAGGGAAAAAAACTACAGTGTTAGTGTATTAAGGTTAATTTGTTAAACGCGAATTTACATGCAGAATAGCTTTTAAAAAAAAATTCTCTTTTTAATCCCCATCCGAATATATTTATACAGTAATTAAACTTTTAGCGAAAAAGACAAAAGTTTACAATAAGAATATTCATTTGATACACTTTATACAACATTTAGAAAACATATTTAAGGATACCAAATTTTCAAAACTGCAGTTGATCGCTGAGAAATAAAAAATATTTACGTACATATATTTTACCTTACATTTACAAAACTATAGAGAAAAATGTTTATACACTTATAAAAGTTTATTTTATACAATTTACGACATTTAGAAATATATATATAATGAATAGATAGATATACAAAGTTATTCAAAAAGGTTTTCAATACTCCGTTATTGGCTAAAAAATAGAAAAGTAGTAGCGTATATACATATTGATCATGTAAAAACTTAGAGAGAAAATTTATATACAAAAGGTAAGAAAATTTATCTTACGAATCGCTGCAGGTGATGGCTAAAACAGAAGGCATTTAAATACATATATATAGATAATTCAAAACTAAAGAGGGGGGAAAAGTTTATACAAAAGTGCAACAAGGTTTTTTTTTTCCCAAAAACTGCTGGTGTTGGCTAGGAATTAAAAAACATTAACGTACATACATGCATATACTATATACAGAAAAAAAAATTATGACATGTAAACAGTACATGAAATTTCGAGAGATGAAAGTTCATGCCATACGTTTAAATTTTGCATTTTTAAATTTTAAAAAGTTCATGCAGCAAGTTTAAATTTAGATTTGTGATATTTTAAAAAGTTCATCTCTTTGAGATAATGATTGAAAGTCCAGAAGAAAGTTCTACATGTCGAAAATTTTAGTACAGCACTGATAAACCAATACTTGAGAAAAACTAAAATACTGAACGATACGACCTGACAAATTGAGTCCTTGATATCAGCAAAAGAGATGCAGGTCAGACTGGCCTGTAGAGTTGCAGCGTTGGTGGCTTGCAGATTTAGGTGAGACGTTGCAGGATCGCTGGTGTCCTGAGGAGGGTTCGAACATGGTGCCTGGTCACTCTCAGGAGGGGGTTTCACACCCAGAGCCTTTTCACTGTTCGGAGGAGGTTTTAAACTCTGAATCTGGTTCTTGCGGTGAGGGGGTTTCGGGCCCGTCACCTTATCACTGCCCATAGTTATCACAGAGGACTGCGTTCGCTCCGTGCTTTTGAATTCAGGACTGCTAGACTTTCTAGAGACTTCACCACAGGTTACATGGCCTTTTGAAATTACCTTTTTCAAAATAACATCTTTTTCGTTCACTTTAAGCGGCATGTCATTTTGACAATTTAAGTTCACGGTCTCATTAGAAATAATTGGCTCTGTCGGCTGTATAGATTCAAAACTGACAGCTAAAGGTGAGTTACAAGGATGAGTTACGTTACAAGGACAGATACAGGTGAGTTACCGCATCCTTTAATGATTTGTCATTTTCGGTCCGCTTAACGGTTTCCGCAGCCACAGTAATTTTAAATGGATTTTCCGTTCCAACCTCTGTCGCAATATTAGGTAATTTTTCTGATATCTTAACCGTAGCTAAGGGCTGAGTAACAGACGTGGACTTTTCTGTAGTGCTCGTTAAGGGTGTAGTTTGCTCGTTTTCATTCACTTTTATTTGACGTTTGTCACTAGAAATAACGGCTTCATCGCCAGTTTTGGGTTGGTTTAAATTATAGGAGCTTGCTTCCTGTGACTTAATAATTTCTTGTGGTTTTTCCACCGGGTTTATTACTGCTTCCCACTGACGTTCGTGGGGGGGGGAGGGAACGGTCATGTTCCAATCGTAATTTATCATACCGAGTGGCGAAAAGATCGATAACTTTGCGTTTTAAATCATCATACGTTGGATTTGGCCCAAGTGAATGGCAGGCGATTAATCTATGCCACTGTTTCGGTTCTCCTTCTAGGGAGTAGGCTAGCCAAGAGTAGTGGTTTTTAACATTGATTTTATGAAAATTGAAAAAATATTCTAGCTGCTCAAAAAATTGCAGCACACTATTAGTGCCGTCAAAAAAGACTTGCTCGGGGGGGGGGGGGGATTCGAGCAAAGATGGGCGCCAATGTGGAGAACGAAACTTCTCCATATCAATTTAATTTTGACTTGAAGCTGTAAACTTACGTAATTAACTTTAGATTGACTTGGAGCTGTAAATGAAATACTTAATTTATGAAGAAATGACAGAGTCCAAATATATAACATAAATTGAGCTTTAATTGAGCTTAAATAAGAAGGGGGACGCTGGACTATAATAACATCTAGTAACTTACGACTTAAAATGGGCAGTCCTCTTAAATACTTTGATATTAATAAATAACCCCCGTTACTTTACTTTATTTTACTTAATTACTCACAAATGATCCCAACCACTTTTAATCACTTTCATTAACTCATGCGATCAAGTAATCTTTCGATTAGCAGGAGGATTCCCTGACACTGCTATCTACTCGACTTATATCCAACTATATCCGCTGCTAACTCTCCAAAACAATCTCCCTTCCAACTAACTTTAACTCCTCTCCCACTCTCTCCAACTGACTCTCCAAAGCAACCCTCTTTCTCTTTTTATACTATTCAGTTTCCAAAATATTAGCGTATTTCAATTTACAATTTTAGCTTAGGATCGGCACAGGGGCGCGCCAGCATGGTCAGGCACCTGTGCGCAGAGTTTCAGTTGGCGCCCTATTACCTTAAAAAAAAAAAAAATGTAAAAAAAAAATCATTTTATAAAAAGTTATTATTTAGCAAGTCAATTGAAACTCGGACCTTAATAGTAATAAGTTTATTTAATGGCTAGTAAAAAAACAAGTGTATCAATTAAAATGAAATTTAAAAAGAAACAAATAAAAAGTGGATCTTTCAGAAAGAGAAAAACTTCCTTATACAGGGAGTTGCAAAAATACGAGGTACAATTGTGAAGGCAAACAGAGGAAACCAAAATAGGCAGATTTAGTGTTAATGTGAGTGCAGAAATGCTGTGTTGAGGCATTACAATATATGGCTTAGATGAAAGTTGTAAGAGTAACCGTTTCTATTTGTTTGGGTCTAATTTTTAAGTAAATATTTAAACACACACACACACACAAAAAAAAAAAAAAAAAGTTTTAGTAAACTAAACATTCCTTCACTTTATTACACCTTTTACACATATCATACTGATCCAAAATATCCGTCTCTATCCATATAGTTACCAAAATGTCGATTTTCTTGTATGAAAAAAGTAATTGTAAAGAAACAGGCCGTTTCTTGTCGAAAGATACACTTTGAATGAATGAATTATAAGTGGGTGGTTTACAAGAAACCAAGCACTGCGACCAGAGGTCTATTGTACTAACCCACAGAACCTAATCTTTAAAAAGACCTGTGGCAGAAAGAAAACCTAGCAGACACCTAACCGGAATATCCTGAAGCTCCCAAGGCTCAATTATATGCCGCCCCAAGTGCTCAAACCTATAGGCAGAGAAGACTTCACATTCACATAAAATATGTGTTGCAGTTTCCTCCTTGTACTTGCAACCCCTACAAAATGGATCACTAGCAATACCCATGACATAAAGATGTCTTTTTAAGCGACAGTGTCCCGTAAGGAGACCAATCACCTTGCTGATGCCATTTCTATTGAGCTTCATGAGCTCCTTAGCCCTTGCACTAGGATTACCACAGTTAAGCTCTTTAGCTTGCGTGCTCCCCTCAGTCTTGAGCCAAGTAGAGTACTGCAAGTTTCTCATGATGGAGAAAATAGTACCCCTCAACAAACTACCAGAAATACTCAGGACAGGTTCAGGACCAATAAAAGGCGTATCAGAACCCTTCCTAGCCAGCTCATCAGCTAACTCATTTCCCAGGATACCAGTATGACCTGGTACCCAATACAGGAAGATTTTATTGTTAGCAGCAAGAGCACAAAGAGTGAAATAACACTCCCAAACAAGAGAAGAAGTCATTACTGACTTCTGTAAAGCCAACAAGGCAGCCTGACTATCAGAATAAATGTCAATATATCGATTCCTATAGCCCCTATTCATGCAAGTCCTACAACACATAAGGATCGCAAAGACTTCAGCCTGAAAGACAGTAGCATACCTCCCCAAAGGATAATAAAGTGAAGTACCATCCTCAGGACAGCAAACACCAGCACCAGTGCCATTATCCATCTTGGAGCCATCAGTGTACCACTTAATGTGATTCGTATTACCCCAAGGTGGAGTATTCATCCAAATGTCCCTAGAGGGCAAGTGGATAATATACGGCTTAGAAAAAGCATACCTAGGGAGAACCTTATCACACTGCATAATAAAATGCGGGTGATCTCCTTATTAAGATGCTTCCAGTTCAGATAATTGGAATAATTATTCCAATGCCCAAAACTTCTTAACCTCTTTACACATAAGATAGCCTCAGCCTCAATGCGCATATGCAGAGGGATAAAGCCCAAGAGTAACTCTAAAGCTCCAGTTGGTGTTGTCCTATCGCGACACACACCATCCTTTGAATCTTATTAAGATTCTTCAAGATACACTTTACTCAAGGATTATTCTCGAAAAAAACAGTAAATTATCGTACTCAAATTCATACCTCAAAAAGGTCGTAAAACAACGTTGAAAGCACCACAGAGTACAATTTCAGTCATTAAAGAATAAATATAAACCATTTAAACGAAAACGAACGTTCAGAACAGATGTCTGAATACAATTGATTATTCGGAGTGTCTCTTCTGTTTGAATATTTTTTTGTCGTAATTTGGTGAACTTTCGAGGTTATTCTGCGCCAGAAACCAGTTGATGAATCAAGAAAATTCCAGAACTCGGCTCTTATTGCAGATAGAGCTTCTAAGCTTTGGAAACACTAAATTATTACTTTTCTCCAAGTTTGGTCGCCATGTCGCCAAATTCCTCGCTAAGTTGCTAAGTCTGCATCCAAAGCTGACAATCACCTCCCAGCCCACTCCCGTTAAAATTGAATGAACTGTTTATTTGCACTTTGATTGTAAATTTATTTTTATTGCAACAACACCTTTCATTTAGGAAGGTGGTTTAACTCTCTGCAATACAATAATGAAAAGGTTTTTAAATTAGTCGTACTATTGCGGTACGTTTGCACATATAAATGAGTTTAACATTTTGTACTAGTACAATGGAATTTATAAGTATATAAAATTAGAGCTCATAATAATAATAATAATAATAATCCCGTGATGCGTTCTATATTTCTCGATTTCATTGTAGAAAACACTCGAAATACTCTTAAGATCAAATTAATATATGACTATCGATATAACTATAGATATAATAATAAGACATAGACTTCATAGACTGATCAGCGAGAGGGAAAAGGTGATTCCATTTTACTTGGGGAAAGTCACTCTAATGACTGCCTTTCCCCGAGTAAATTATATACAGAAATGCACACGGATAATTTAGCAAATAAAATTTATGAATAATTTATTTACTAAAGGCTAATAAAAAACTCTAGATACAGTTTAAAACTCATTTTCTTTTTACTTTCTCTTGACCATATGGTAGAGAAAGTATTGTTTTTGGGTCAAATTTTCGAAAGCGAGTTCTTGTGATATTTACACGTTTTGAGGTCCCCTGAATCCAAAAATCATGTCTTTAGCGGTTGGTCTGTGTGTGTGTGTCCGTGTGTCTGTTTGTTATCAGCATATCTGAAGAACAAATGGTAGCAGAAAGTCCAAATCTGGTATTCTAAATGTGTACGATATAGGGATGCTACACTAAGCTTTTCGTTGAGATGAAGCAAGTGGTTCCTGTACAGAGACACCCAAGAGAATTCAAATACATTACGTCTATGGGGGAAATGGCAGGTAAGTAGAGTTTAACAGCTATAGACTGCACTAAAACAAATGAAATGAATATATACTTTTTATATGCGTAAAAACATGTCTCATGTAGAATATGGCTGGGAAATCAATCACTGTTCATTTACAGGGCTACACAAAAGAACTAGATTATAGTGCGACAATAGCTGAAAATTGATGGAAGTGTATTTCAGGTTGTGCCGTGTATTCTTACTATAGGATTGTATTTAGGTGCAGCATGTGCTCTGTACACAATCTTCAAAAGATATACAGGCCTGCAAATATTTAAGAAATAACATTCTTTTCTATAGTTAGTGGAAGTGCTTTATTACAATATTTTACCATGGTCAAGGAAGCTGCTCAGGAATGGAAATAAATTCCTCATAGACATATGGTAAATAATGTATGTTTTTAACCTAAATATTCATTGCTTGTTTTATGTATATTTACACGTTTTGAGGCTTCTTGATTACCAAAGTCAAGTTTTTTAATGTTTGATCTTTGTCTGTGTCGCTTAGAGTAACTTAAAAACGAATAATTTCAGGAAATCCAAAAGTTGTATTTTCAAGTTAACATAAATTTGTTGCTGGAAATGTTTGATCAAGACTGATAAGTTTCAAGGAATTTTGCGTGTGAAAGTTATTTGAATAATTTTAAGTGAACTTTTAATTTTAATTATAGATTTAAATTCTGTATAAATGTAGGTGCAGTAATGAAACGGGGGGTTGAGGGGGGGGGGGCGGTAGCCCCCCTTACATAGAACTAATTATCATATAAAACTCTTCCGAAGCCTAATTTGAATTGTTTTAATTTAGGTTTACATAACAGTACTCGTTAACTTAACTCTTTATGTCCAACCTGTATTTATAATATTAAATTTCCGTGTAAGAGAAAGTCATGTGAGTGACACACCAGATTATTTCTTTTTTTTTTTTCAGTACCTTCTAATGGCTGATTCCAAAACATTTTTCGGCATCAAAAATTTTTGCTGGGTAACATGGGGATGATAGATCATCTATATATATTACTATATCTATGGATATAACAACAAGATTTAACTTGGTTAATTATAGACTTTTTTTTTTTTTTTTTTTTTTTTTTAAAGAAACAAATAAATTTATAAATACATAAAATAGTAGCATATACTAAATATTTCTTCGTAAATATGGATAAAAAAATATTTAATGGACAAAGAAAATATCTAGTGAAAGGAATTCTGCCCATTTTCATTATCTAAACGTTTTATGTATTTTGCATGTAAATTTATATGTGTTTTTCCATGTAGTTGTAAGATATAAAAATCTGTTTTAAACTATTTTGCCACGACGTTTATGCGCTGCACAGATATAAATAATAGGTAAATTTATAAGTAAATGAAGTAAGAATATATAATAAAAATTATTAAGTTTTAGAGTAGATTATATAGATATTTAAACAGATAATATTATTTAGAGAAATGTAATTCACTTTCTTGAATTTTTGTGAATTTTGAAATAATATATATCCATTTGATCCAAAATATCTTATACTATCGATGTAATTGCAAAATTTAAAAATCTGTCTCTGTCTGATACTGTTGCTGTAGAACGTAAGAACTTTTTGATCATTTTAAATTTAAAAAAAGATTGTTCCACTGATGCTACTGGTAATTATAGCAGGATAATCTCGAAAATAATTAATCCACACATAAAATTTATTCTTACTGTGATAATTTGGAGTAAAGCTAGGCTTGGAAATGTGTTTGTAGCCTCATGGAAGGAAAGGGGGGGGGGGATTTCGTAAAATCAATAGGTGTTGGATACATAGAAACAATTTACGCCCCAAAGTATGTGACCGCAGTTCCTACAGATTTTACACGACAAATTTAACGTTAAAAGAAGGTCTCAAATTTACCCCCTCTTTACGCCTCCCCCCCCCAAAAAAAAAAATATCGAAAATTACAAAGAAAAAAAAAAAAAAAAAAAAGTGGGGATTGGAAATATATTAAGAAGACGCATACCCTGTTTTCCACATCTTTGTGCCATTTTTAATAGCGTTCTTTTAGTAGAATCCGGAATTTGCGAAATTTCCTCCCAAAATAGATTTTCCCCTCCCCTCTTAAAAATCAAAAATTCCAAAATTGCGGATTTTTTTTTTTTTACTCAAGTCCAGTTTCTCCATATACAATTTCCACATTTTGAAGTAACTTGGAGCCGAGTTATGCTTATAAATGTGTTTTTTGCTTCCTTTCTCACTTGAAAAGGGTGAGGGGGAATTTCATAAAATCCCGTCAGTATAGGCATCGGATGCATCTAAGCAATACACGCACCAAAATTTGTGACCAGAGCTCCCATAAATTTTCCAGGACCATTTTAGCGCTAAAAGAGTGGTCTCGAATTTGCTCCCTCGTAATCTCCCCCCCCCCCCCCGATCGAAAATCACAAATACCACATATGGGTTTATGGAAATATCCTAAAAGAGATGCACAGCTGTTTTCAACTTTTTGTACCATTTTCGGTAAATTTCTACTCAAAAATCCGGAATTTATAAAACTTTCCCTCGAAAATCGATTTTCTTCCTCCCCTCTTAAAAATCAAAAATTCCAAAATCGTATACAATGATTATTATATTTATTTATTTATTTGTACTCAAATCTAGACTCCTTATATGCGCTGTAAAGTAATTTGAAGCTAAGATATGCATATAAACGGGTTTTTGTCTTCCCAGAGGGAATACGGGAGGGGAGGAATTTACAAAAGTTGATAGATATAATTTTAAGTTGGGTAATTCCTGCCAAGTGTCGTTGAATTCTGTCCAGCTGTTCTCACGTTTTTGAAATCATATTTTGCTATCACGATGTATGAAATGTGAAGATATCGCGTTTTTTTTCGAATTTGAGACATTTACAGACAAAAGTCTAATTTTATTAATACAGATGTTACATCGATAATGTAAAAAAAAAAAAAAAAAAAAAAAAATCTAAATAAAATCTCCAGTTCTTTTTACTAATCTAAGTGGCCTTTTTTCCGGCAGAAGAGGAGAGGGGGGGGGGGAGAGATCAAGACGCCCTTTTAAATTTCAATAGATTGCTTTGATATGTTAAAAAATTCAAAAGAAAATTTTGCTGAAGGTAGGCGAATCTTTACAAAGTTATTCCACTTTTAACGTGCCCTCTCACAAAAAACCACCTAAATTATTTGAGGAACACAAGTTTTGCCAGTATACTTTTTAAGGTGCCTCATTTGGTCACACACGTCGCATGGCTTCAGACCGGCATTATAAAATCCGATTTAATAAAGCAATATATTTTTCTTTCTTTCTTTTTTTTTTTTTTTCTTTTTTTTTTTTTTTTCAAATTATTTATCCTCGGCTGGCGCCTTTTTTTACCTGGCGCCTGTGTGCGCCGCACACTTCGCACACCAGGTCGGCGCGCCCCTGGATCGGCACTAACTCTATTACTCAAACGACTTGAATCCTAAAACAGCAGATTCACGTTTTACCCGCTAAGTGCGAGTTTTAATTGTAGCACTTTGCTATACCTGACAAACTTAGCACCTCCAAAATCCCCACAACATTTATCGAACTAAGAACTTAGTCACCCAAGAACAATTCTGTTCTATTTCACACTCTACATCACCACCACACTTTTCTCCACCATACTCATTCATATTTATAATTAATCTTCATCAACTTCACTCACTTCATTTAACAACTCTAAAACCTCTCCGTATTCACTCGCGTTTCGTAACTTGTTTTCTTCGCTGGAGCGCTATGCTGACGTAACTCCAATCTTACAAAGTGACCAACGAAAAAAAAGGTGTCAAAAAGTGAAAAAAGCGACTTGGTGGGAACCCTATAAGTACTACTAAAAATCTACTTTCCTCTATATCCACTTATATCCTGAAATACACTGATGGAAAAAAAAATCCCAACACCAGGAAGGAGCTGTGCTAGATAAACGAAATTTGGTAGGCGTGTTTATACATCTGAAAGATGACGTTTATTCAAATTTCGAGCTACGCGCATAAGTGTGGCGCTAGTAGCGACACTATGAACATGCAAATGAGTTTTGCTTTAAATAAGCGCTGTAAGGTTCGTGATCGTTATTTACAGTTGAGATTTGACGTAGTGGGTTAATGTTAGTCAAGGATGCCTCTAAGAAGACGAAGAAGCCATTATCAACAGCTCACTGAGTTTGAACGAGGTCGTGTAGTAGGGCTACGAGAAGGTGGGTTTTCTTTCCGCGATATTGCAGATAGACTTGGCAGGAATGTATCCACTGTGCATGAGTGTTGGCAGCAGTGGTCAAGGGAAGGTACTGTCTCAAGAATACCGGGTTCCGGTCGGCCACGTGGCACTACTGAGAGGGAAGACCGGCGTGTTCGGCGTATGGCTGTGGCTAATTGTACTGCGTCTGCAGCTGAAATTCGTGCTGCAGTTGGCACCACAGTGACACAACGAACTGTTACAAATCGGTTACTTCAAGGACAGCTCCGAGCCAGACGCCCTGTGGCGTGCATTCCACTGACTCCAAACCACTGCCGTTTGCGACGTGAGTGGTGTCAAGTTAGAGCTCATTGGAGGACGGAGTGGAGATCTGTTGTGTTTTCTGATGAAAGCCGGTTCTGCCTTGGTCGCAGTGCCTTGGTCCGTCTGTTGGTTAGAAGGAGGCCAGGTGAACGCCTGCTAGCGACCTGTCTGCGGCCTAGACACACAGGGCCTACTCCTGGAGTTATGGTTTGGGGAGCAATTTCGTATGACAGCAGGAGCACTCTCGTGGTTATCCCACACACCCTGACTGCAAATGTGTACGTCAGTCTAGTGATACAACCTGTTGTGCTGCCATTCATGAACAGCATTCAAGGGGGTGTTTTCCAACAGTATAACGCTCGCCCTCATACCGCTGTTGTAACTCAACCTGCTCTACAGAGTGTCGACATGTTGCCTTGGTCTGCTAGATCACCAGATCTTTCTCCAATCGAGCACGTATGGGACATCATTGGACGACAACTCCAGCGTCATCCACAACCAGCATTAACCGTCCCTGCATTGACCGCCCAAGTGCAACAGGCATGGAACTCCATCCCACAAACTGATATCCGACACCTGTACGACACAATGCATGCGCGTTTGCA
This sequence comes from Salticus scenicus, assembly GCA_963930645.1. Taxonomy (NCBI): domain Eukaryota; kingdom Metazoa; phylum Arthropoda; class Arachnida; order Araneae; family Salticidae; genus Salticus; species Salticus scenicus. Next base: position 94,586,244 of record OZ005660.1, read on the forward strand.
TGCTTGCATTCAAAATTCTGGCGGTTACACCGGTTACTAATGTACCAACATTTCACATTTGAAATGGCTCTTCTCGCCAATGGCTCTACCTGTGATCTTGAAACTTTAATCAATTAAATATGTTACCTAGACAAATGTATTGCTGAAATTTCATTACTGTACAATAATTTTTTCTTGGTGTTGGGATTTTTTTTTCCATCAGTGTACATCCGAATTCTTTTATGCGATCAACATTAATGCTAATCTAAATTTTAAACATGCATACGTATAATATAATGTTATTTTGCAAAAAAAAAAAAAAAAAAAAAAAAAAAAAAGTATGCATTTGTATCTTATAAAATATGTGAACAACTTTGTGTAACCCTGTAAATTATTCGTTAACACTAATCATACTACATATTATAATAAACGAAGTGTTGTACTTCTAAGTAAAGTATGTTAATTTCGTTATGTATTGCGCAGTATAAAATTAATTAAAATAAATTGGTCTCATACACCGTAATACATTCGATTAGTTTTGCGAAGCCATGTACATAAACTAGTGGTGCTATTTATATCAGTTTCAGTAAGAAATATGCTGTAATAAATCTCTCTGACTAACATACTCCAAACATATTCTGAAAATTATTTACTATAATGTAAAGAAGTACATAAATCGACAGATAAGACGCATTCATAAATCTTTTTCAGTGTAGTGCACGTAAAATCTATAGTGGCTGCAATGTCCTCTTATATTCCATAAAAATAATAACTCTGGAGGTTTCGAAAAGGGGCAGCCATAGTCATCCTTTACGTGGCGAATCGAAGTTGTAATAGCATGTCTCGGGACTAGAGTCATGTGCGGGTCGATAAAACTTGACCCACACCCGATCCGCAGAATAACTTTTGATCTGCTACCCGATCCGCGATCGGCAGTAAAGTAACATTAAATTGGTCTTATAGTATAAGAAAATGAATTGAAAATTTATTTACACAAAATGTAGTTGTAATATTGAATAGATTTTTCAGAGAATTAAATATTAAATGAAAAAATACTAGTATGTAATTACATTAAAAGTAATATATAATTAAAATTATTTTTAAATACTAGTTATTTACTAAGTTACTAGTAATTAAATTAAACTAGTTAGTGGACTATAAATTTAAATCTGTAAAATTTTAAATTTAAATTTTAAATTTATTTTTTATTCTATTTTTGGACCGTAAAACTGAGCCACGTACTTAAAAAAAAAATGACTGAAAGGAATTAAAATGAAGTGTTGTCACATACATTTCATACTTTAATTAATTATAAAAGATCTAATTGTCGTGTCGAAAAATTGTTTGCACACCTGGATTCAGAAAAAGCGCTCCTTTCATTTGGTACCGAATTTGTAACGATAGGACTGGTATTTCTAATTTATTTTGGTGTTACACGAAACTGGTTTAAAATACCCTAGATTGAAACTAATAGTCGTCCGTTCTAACTAGTAATTACTGTTTATAATTACTGGTTTAATTACAAACAAAATTCAGTTTTTATTATAAGCACATTTTATTACAAGTAAATCCACATTAGAAGACAAATAATTTTCGCGTATAAAATTTTAAACATCAAATATTAATGTTTCCGGAATTGTAATTAAACTCATATCATGAGTTATGTGGCTTTAAATTGTTAGAGAAAAAGTGATTTTTATTCAGTCGGGACAATAAAAAAAAAGTACCTAGAAGAAATTACTTTGTGAGTAAAACCGCGAATAAAAAATTAACACGTTAATTGCTAATCACGCGATATCGCGTGATGCAAGTTCTCATCAAACGGCCGTGGACGTCGCTATCGAGTTTCTAAGCGGAACAGTATGGTGGCCAGAGCGAAACGGCACGTAATATTTATTTATATTGGCCACTAGAGAAGGAATTTTTTATTTTTTTTCTATTTATATGAAATTCCAGTTTTCAGCCTGGCTGTGACCATGTTAATGAAAATTTGACCTGAACCCGACCTGAAGCAGGACTTCACTCGTGATCATTGCCTAAAACCCAAACCGTTGACAATTGCTCACTGCATATGCTAGTTGCGTAGTTTTAAATTCCGGGGCTCTGAACATATAACAACTTTTAAAAAAAGGGAAAACAGTGATTGAAATGTTAAAAATATTGACCAAAAAGTGACTAAATATTTTTCTAGAACGACCGAAAGATAATTCTAATACCTGCTATAAAATACCTTTTATTGTGTTTTTTAATTATCATAATTTATCTTTAATTGGCTATAATAATTTATTTCAGAAACACATGCATTAAGTTTTATTGATATTCACTCAACCACAACCTTAACCTTTTCAACGTAATTAGAAAATGCTAAAAATAATTTCTTTCTTTCTTTCTTTTTTTTTTTTTTTTTTTTTTTGGAGGACTCGTGAAACTAAAATTATATTTCACAATCAACCCAACCTTTTAAAAATTGATCTAATAATTTACCAGAAAAAATATTCCAAAACAATAATATGGAGTTTTGATTAATACATATCTTACTCCCAATTTACATACATAGTTCATCCAAAAAATTCTTTTTATAGTAAAACACAAACCCTCTCAGCTCTTTTTTTTTTTAGTACGGAGGACTATTAGTCTCACTCTACGATTTTTACGATACCAGTTTTACAATAGTTGGGCATTTATCGAAATCGAAAATTTATCGAAAATATAATTCAGTAATTTGAGAACGATGTTATAATTTGAAAAAAAAAAAATAAATAAATAAATAAATAAATAAAAATCTAATAATCCTCTATACTAAAGTAAATTCTGCTTTTGCCAGAATTTCATCAAAATATTTTTTTTTTGAAAGAAATAAAAAATAAAATATATAATAATAATAATAATAATCACTATCGAAACAAACAGTATCGAAAAAGTTTTTTTTGAGGGGGGGGGGAGGTGAAGGGGAGGAGGTCGAAATGTTTATACAGTAAAGCACCGTTTATACATCTCTCAAGAGACTGACGTAAAAGGACGTATAAATTAAAAAACGTTTAATCAAAATTTTAATAATAACACTTTGATTGCTACAAACTTTGACACTTAAGAAAAATTTATATGAAAACACAAATTAATAAAGTTTCTTAAGTTAGTAAATGTATATTTTATATATTTTTTAAAGACAATAATTAATTAAAATATATATATATATATATATATAATATATTATAAAAAGTGAGACAAATCATACTGTTAATGCTTGACTGGGTACTAATTACATATATCATATATTGAGTATTATATTGCATTTCTTAAAAACTATATGAACACATTTTTAATATTAACTATATATGTTGCATATCTTTAATAATAAGCATATGACTTATGTCCATACAGATAGTTATTTAATAGCATTAAAAATCTTTAATATTCGTCTGATTTGCTGCTTTTCTATGAGTATTAAAAATTCTACTGTGAATTCAATGGATTCTTTGAACAGTATTCTTCTTTATCTTTCCTGTGTTCCTCCATTTAAGATGCTTTCTACGAGAAATCTATCTTATTTAGAATGGAAAATACTGACAGGTCGAGAAATTTTACGAATTTTAGTAAAGTGGAAAAGACATATAACCGATATTAACGGCGTATAAACGAAGAATTTTTACATTAAAATGAATAAGAATGAATCGGGATTTCACTGAAGGGACGTATAAATGTAAAAAACGTATAAACGAGAGTCGTATGAAAGGTGCTTTACTGTATTTCATTAATATTTTACGCCAAAGCCGCTAGTAGGAAATGCTGATCGTCTGCTTTTAATTTTGTTATTTCTTTATTTTATTTTATTTTTAGGTAAGTAATGCAAATCATTCCCTCTTCCAATGTAAGTGAGTATTTAAATTGATCTCATGTTTTTTTAAATGCCTTTAAATGTTGCAAATGTGCCTGAAAAGATAGCTTCATTTTTAAAGCATTTTCATTATTTTCCTAAAGTTCTTAATGATTGACGATTGTAAAGCATTTTTATGCGTCATTAAAAAGCCTTTTTTAAAGATTATTCAAGTTTATTATTTATACTAATTTATTACGAAGCAAAAAGTTAGAATTTATTTATTTATTTTTATTTATTTTTTTATTTATTAGAAAAGCTCCGGTTCTGGAACGAACCGAATTCCGAATGAAAGAAAATTTTTGAAATAAAACTCGAAATCTACAAAACTCGGCCAGATGCTGCTTGCGTGCCAATAGATCAAAGATTGTTAATGAAATAATTTTTAAATTTATGAAATCAATGAAGGTAATGAAGGTAATGAATCAACGAAGGCTTTGCCCGCTTCGCTGGTCACTATATTTAAAGAAAACTTTTTTCTATATCGCTTTATAAACAAAATTAAATTAAATTAAATAAAAAATAAAAATATATAAATAAAATAAAATAAAATAAATAAATAAATCACGAAATTGCTCTAAAGCCCACTTTGGTTCCCCGCTGCCTTTGCCAGTGACCCACTCATTCGCAGACTCTCGGGTGACTGTGTATTGCCTGTAACAATAGCTTACCAGTGGGCTTCCATTTGAATGCTTATCAGATGACACTTTCGAAACGGACAGTATCGAAAAAACTGAAGTAGCAATTTTATATTTGAATCCCAGTTACATATGAACAACACTATACGTGGTGTACATAATATTTTCTTTCACGTTATTTTCTATATTTATTTCATTAATTCGATCAACCATAAAATGACAAATATTTTGCGCCAAATATAATATTACAATGTGCTATGGTCGGTTACGTCTATCACATGAGACAATTTTTGGGGTTATAATAGTAGTTGAGTTAGTTAATAGTAGTTGGTATACAGAAAAATTAATAAAATGATGAAATAATGAAATATGTAAACCTGATCCTGGTACAGCCTTAATATAGCTCCCCTTGACGACTTTTGAAATTTTATCGCCACTTTAAACAAAAATACATACTTTATGCGGTTATTTTCTTCTGTTTCTTTCTTTTCTTTTTCCTTACCTGTTCTTTCTTTTCTGTTTTCAATATTTTGTGATTGATGGCCACTGATGGCAACCAACAATAGGTTAAAAATCGTTAGTGGGCCAGTGTCGGGCCACCTGATAGCAAACATAATTTTTTCGTATTGCTGCTAGAAGCCTTCAGTGGGCCAGTTATGGCAAACATAAATAATTATATTACTCCGGGTGTTTTTGTTGGCCCTTTATATTTTCTCATTAACGGTCCTCTTCATTTACCGTCGCCGGAAGCCCGAGCCAATGTTATTCTATGGGGAAATTTTCTTTACAAATAACTCATTAACTAATACATATTTTTAAATTCTGTTTTCAAATTCAGAAAATTCCCAACTGTTAACTTGACCGACCTTTTTTAAAAATGTATTTTTTAATTTTTAATATTTTATTTTGAAATTGCAAAATGAAAAAATTTCACATATTGAAAATTCGTATTTTGCAGCTTCAAAATAAAATATAAAAAATTAAATAATTTTTTAAAAAAGGTCCGTCAATTTAACAGCTGGAAATTTTCAGAATGTGAAAACAGAATTAAAAAATATGTATTAGTTGATAAGTTATTTGTAAAGAAAAATGTCCCATAGAATAACATTAGCTTCGGTTTCCAGCGGCGGTGAGTGAAGAGGGCCCTTAATGGGCCAATAGTGATTTGGTTATGACTATTATTTTATTTTATTTATTTATTTATTTATTTATTTATTTATTGTGATACCTTACATTTTATTAATGCTAATTTCTACGCATCCAATATTTAATTTGGTTTTGTAGCAACAGAGGGTGATCAAACTATTATTTATTTATTTATTTTTTTTTTTTATTTTTTTTTTTACACTTTTTTTATTTTGATTAAAAAAAAATGCTTGACTAAATGATTTTGAAATGTAGACATGTAAAAACGTTTAAAAACTCACATTTTCTACTATCGATTTAGTCCAAAAGTTCAATTAAGGGACCAACTATAAATTAAAGAAAAGCACAAATATTTTGGATCACCCTGTGTCATAAAAAGCTACAAATGACTTGTAACTTGAACATATTATTGCTCTTACTATATACAATGTTTGGAAATCTTTTGTATGGGAAATACACAATTTTTTAGGCACATATATATATATATATATATATATATATATATATTTAATTATTACATTTTTGGCAAATTTTTTGCTTATAACAAGAAGGAATTTTCACAAAATTTTACAAAACTTGCAGAAAAATTGATAAAACATTAAAGAAACATTATTCTGAAACATAAAATTCATATGTGTAATTTTCGAGGAGATTTGAGCATTTACATTCGTTTTTATTTTTTTTATTTATTTATTTTTTTTTTTTCTGAGCGTGCGCGAAAGATAGAAATTTTTTTATTACGTAAGTCGAAAACCAGATATCTTGGGTAACTTATACAAAAGTTTATTTCAATGGAATAAAAATTAAGCAAATTATTGGTGAAAGAACGAGCCAGATTTTAGATATGTTCAACCATGTTACAAAAGGTCATTTTTGTGAAAATCCCCTTATGAGCTCACAGATCGTACTAAATAAATAAAAGTATGTTAGAGTTACAAGTCCAGAAGGATTTTTTCACAAAGAAGAAATTTTGAAACATGGTTGAAAAAATTTAATCTTCCAATTAAATGCTTGGCATGTGAAAACCCCCTTATGAATTTTCAAACCTGTATATACCTAAAATCTGCCCCATTTTTTCGCAACAACTTGCTTAATTTTTCCTGTATTGAAATGAACTTTCGATATAAATTGCCTAATATATCTAGCTTTTAACTAATGTGATGAAAATTTTTATCTTTCCCGCAAAAGCAGTAAATAAAATATTTATTATAAATGCTCATATCTCACCAAATATTACACGTATAAATGTGTGCTTTAGAATAATATTTTTCTAGTGTTTTGTCAATTTTTCTGTAAGTTTTGTAAAATTTTATTAAATTCCATTCTTGCTATAAGGGAAAAAAAAAAAAAAAAAAAAAAAGAAAGAAAGAAACTTGCCCCCCCCCCCCCTTGCCCCAAAAAAAAAAATGTTGTTTATAATATATGCAGCGTGTTAAGGTTACAAGTCATCGGTAGCTTTTCATGATATAGGGTGATCCAAAGTATTTGTGCTTTTCTCCAATTTGTGGTTGCTTCTTTAATTGCACTCTTGACTAAATCGATAGTGGAAAATATGAGTTTTTAAATGTTCTTTGCATATTAGAAGTTCAAGACCATTTCATACAGCATTTGTTTTAAAATAGTAATAATAATAATTGATTACCCACTGTATTTATAGTTCAATTAAATTTTTACAAGCATTTGATTCTTAGACTATGTTTATAAATTTAGGATTTCTAGTACAGCGTGAGAAACACTCAGCCGATCCGTTTTCATTAAAAATAAATCTATGATAAGCTTTTTATTACTTTTGTTCTATGCAAATATAAGATTTTGATAAGATAAATATATATTTTGTTCTATGTAATATTATATTCTTTGTAAATTTTGTTTCAAAGTGTTAAATTTCAAAACGTTTATTTAATTGTGTTAAGTTATTTTACATAAATAAATGTAACGTTGCAAGTGACTGGATAAACTATTGAAATAAAAAGTTTCTGATTTAAGTATGCAATATAGAGAGCATTCAATAAAAAAATATTTAAATTAGAGTTAAGGAGATGGTAAATATTGAAAATCGTTCTTTGAAATTTCTTCCTTAATGTCGTGATTTAATACATAAGTATTGAAATGTATCAGTATTAAGTACATTGAAATTTCTCATAAACTATTGAAATAAAATAAATAAATAAACATTCCATGCAACATAATTTTTAAATTTTACACTCGATTTTACATCATTGTAATTTACCAAAATTTCTAAACATATTTGGATATAACTTTGTGGATTGATTGAGAAGTTACTTTTTGAAAAGTATTTTGTACTTGTGTGCTAAATTTTAGAGTCAAACATAAAAGTATTTTTAACAAAAAAAAAAAAAAAAAAAAAAAAAAACCTCACCAACCAATGCACAAAGTAAAAACCTAATTTATTTCGAATATATTGATACATTACAATACAATGAAATCAGGGCAAGGGGAGAATTTATTAAAAATATTAATCGCATAAAACACTTAAAATCTTTTGAAAATTTTTTATTTGATTTTTTTTTTTAGTTAGAAGGTTTTTAATTGAAATCGACTTAGTCATCGTGTCTTCGTGTCACGCTAGTAAACAAGGCGCCTTCATTTTAAAGTAAATGTAATCTACAGCGTTTGTCGCTCTTTGGCTCAGTTGGTAAGAGCGTTCCGTTAATAGCGCGGTGGTCGTGAGTTCGGTCCCCGGAAGGTTCAGACTGTAATTTTTGCAGCTAATTAGTAGAAAAGTTATCAATTGATACAAGAAGCGGCCGAGCGGTTCTGCGCTCAAAGCTGGTAGATGGGAGGTGCCGGGTTCGATCCCAGGTCGCGCTCATCGACCTAGCCGTTCGGAGTTTTCCGTGGTTTCCTCCGAAACTCGCGTAAATACGGGCTAGGACCCCTTAGAAAGACCCCCACGGAGGGCATTCCCCCCCCCCCTAGGCCTAGGACACATTAGGAGTCAATCGGCCTTAAATCCTCCAACCAATTGATACAAGAAAGTTTTTCGTTGCTTACACTAATAATTTTTTGAGGAGTTTTTTTTTTTTTTTTTTTTTCTTTTAAGAAGCTTTTTTTTTTTTTTTTTTTTTTTTTTTTTAATTTAGGTATTGGAAAGCACAAAACATTTTAGATATTAAAAAAAACACAAAATAAAATGTTTTAAGTAAAATATACATAAAAAAAATATTTTTAGAAGCTTTATATATATGTATATATATATATTATATATTACTATTATATGAAATTGGATTTGTCATCGGCTTTTTGTCACGTTAAAAAACCAAGACGCTTCTATTATATATATATAATTAAAAAAAAAAAAAAGTAAGGAACTAATTGTATCTCTTAATGAATCAGCTGGTTACAGCGTCATGTTGATAATGCGAGAGTCGTGTGTTCGATCCTCGCCGGGCCGAGGTGTTATTTTTTGCAAATAATTAATTGAAAAAGTGCCAATTGATAAAAGAAAATATTTCTTTGTGAGCACAGTATCATAATAATTTTTCAAGTGTTTTTTAAACCGTTTTTTATCTAGTTACAAAAAGCGCAAAATAAAAATGTAAGTAAAATAAATAAATAAATAATTTTTTAGAAGCTTTTTTAGGAGTTTTTTATATGAAATTGACTTTGTCATCGTGTCACGCTAGTAAACAATTAAAGTAAATAAAAGCCGTTCCGTTTGTGGCTCCGTGGTTCAGTCTGTTAGAGTGTCACCTTAATAAAGCGGTTGTCGAGAGTTGGTGTGTTAATTTTTGAGGATAATTAGTAGAAAAGTTGTCAATATTTCGTTGACTACACAATATCTTAAGATTTTCGAAGAGTTTTTTTTTTTTTTTTAAGAAGTTTTTCTTTTTTTTAGATATTAGAAAACACGAAATATTTTAGATATTAAAAATGTTCAAAATAAAAAGTTCCAAGTACAAAATACATAAATAAATAATTTTAGAAGCTTTATATATATATATATATATATATTATTACATAAAGTTGAATTTGTCATCGCGTTTCCTGTCACGCTAAAAAACAAGGCATTTCCACTTAAAAAAAAAAAAAAAAAAAAAGTAAGCAATTCATTGTATCTCTATCTCGTAATGGCTCAGTTGGTTAGAGCGTCATGATAATTTTTCAAATAATTATTAGAAATGGTGTCAGTTGATAAAAGGGAATATTTCGTCTTGTACAGAGTGTCCTAATAATTTTTTAAGAGTTTTTTAAATAGCTTTTTATCTAGTTACTAAAGAGTACAAAATAAAAATTTAAATAAAAATAAATCAATAAATATTTTTTTTAGAAGCTTTTTATTGAAATTTGATTTCGTTATCGCGTCTTCATGTCACGCTAATGAATAAGGCACCTCAACTTTAAAGTAAATGTCAGCAGTCCTTATAGTCGCTCGTTGGCTCAGTTGGTTAAAGCATCAAGTTGCTAATGCGATGGTGGTCAGTTCCATCTCCGAAGGATCAATGTGATAAATTTTGCAGATAATTAATAGAAAATGTGTCAATTGATAACAGAAAAATTTCATTGTCTACACAGTATTCCAAGAATTTTTGAAGAGTTTTGAAAAGGCACTAAATACTAAAGGGCACAAATTAAAAAGTTAAATATATATATATATATATATATATATATATATATATATATATATTCTTTTAGAAGATTTTCATTGAAATTGGATATTTATCATCGTGCCTTTGTGTCATTCTGAAAAAGAGGGCGCCTCCACTTTAATGTAAATTTAAACACCATTTCGTCGCTCGTTAGCGCATTTGGTTAGCGCGTCATGGTGATAACGTGATGCTGGTGGGTTCGATCCTCGTAAGCCGATGTGTTACTTTTTTAAAGATAAATAATAGAAACGATGTAAATTGATATATATAAAAAAAATCTTTCATTGTCTACACAGTGTCCTAAGGAATTTTGATAGTTTTTAAAGAAACTTTTTTTAAGTTACGAAACGTACAAAATATAAATTTCAATAAAAATATAAATAAAAGTAAATAAATAAATAAATAAAAATAAATAAATAAATAAATAAATAAAAATAAATAAATAAATAAATAAATAAAAATAACACTGAAAGTTTTTTATTATTGTGGAGCCCTAAAAAGCATAAAATAAAAATTTATTCTTGCTGAGACATGCTATAAAATTATAAAAGTTTCAATGAAAATTTTAAAGAAAAATATAGATATTTCACTTTTGCAAAACATGAAAAATTGTAAATATTCCAAATATTTTAAAAAGCATTCGAGAACAACATTCTTTTTATATAAGTCTTTGTTAGATTTTTCTAGAATGTTCTATGATTTTTCTTGACAGTTCTTAGACTTTTGGTTAGAGCGACATGCTGAAAACGCGATAGTCCCGGATTCGATCCTCGAAAGACGATATAGTACATTTTTTGCAGATAAATAATCGAAAAAAAATGTCAATTGATAAAAGAAAATCTTCCGTTTTTTACAAAATATCCTAAGAAATTTTAATTAGTTTTTTTTTAAAGAATTTTTTTTCCTTTTTTGTAACTAAAAAGCACAAATTAAAATGTAAGTAAAAAATCATTTTTTAAAAGTAGAAGCTTTTTATTGTGAAGCCCTAAAAAGGATAAAATAAAATTTATTCTGGCAAAGACATGCTACAATGAAATGAAAGTTTCAACACTAAGAAAATTTTAAAGAAAAATATGGGTGCTTTCCTTTTGCAAGAGATGAAAATTTTTTAATGTTCAAAATATTTTAAAAAGCTTTCGAGACATTTGAAATTTCTGGCCTAACGAATCATTATACAAAAACTAATAACTAAGAATATTGGTCTCGAAAGCTTTTTACATTATTTTGAACATTAAAAAAATTTCATCTCTTGCAAAAGGAAAGTACCCATACTTTTCTCTAAAATTTTCTTAGTGTTGAAACTTTCATTTCTTTGTAGCATGTCATTGCCAGAATAAATTTTATTTTATCCTTTTTAGGGCTTCACAATAAAAAGCTTCTACTTTTAAAAAATGATTTTTTACTTACATTTTTTTAACATATTTAAATAGTTTTCCAGAAATTTTAATATGCTTAGTATTGATACATTTCAAAGCATATGTATGTAAACTTTAAGAAATCTAAGACGCTAATTTCAAAGTACGATTTTCAATTTCGTCATCCCCTTAAAAGGGATTTTAAAACTACTAAAGTACGGAGTTCTGACTCTGAAGAATAAAATAATAAGTTACCATAAATCGAAAAAAAAAAAAAAAAAAAAAAAAAGCAACAGTGACCCTTAGTCAGGCGAACATAAAGTGGACACGAGTGTAGCAAATGCACTTTGCCGCACTCGTGCCCACTTTGTTCACCCAATGAAGAGCCATGGTATTATTTCCACTCGAAACAATGTTGCGAGTTCTTTTTTTTTTTTTTTTTTTTTTTAATTATTGGGTTTCCTTACAAAAATTTTTATTATTAATAACGGTTCTTTGAAAAGTTTATTACTGTAAAAATAAATAATTAAATAATAAAATAAAATAAAAAGGCAACAGATGTCACCACTATTATCCTTAGTCAGGCGAACAAAAGTGGACACGAGTGTGACAGAAGTGCTTTGCTACACTCGTGCCTACTTTGTTCACCAAATGAAGAGCCGTGTATCACCAGAAACAAATGTTGCCAGTTTTTTTTTATTCAATTATTGCGTTTCTTTACAAATATTTTTATTATTAATATCGGTTCTTTGGTGCATTTATTGCTGTAATAAATATGTGCTTTAAAATTTATTTTTATTTATTTATTTTTTAATTCGATTTTAATTTTAAATATTTTTTTATTTTTTTTTTACAATTAAATTATATAAGTACGCATTTTTTTTTTTTTTCATATATTTGCTGTCATAAAAATTTAAATTAAACATGCATGCATGATCCTGGAAACCAATTGAAAACCTTTTTTTTTTTTTTTTTTTTTCTTATTAATTTATTTAAATAACTAATTCATCTAAAGTTATGGATTACTTTTTTAAATCAGAAAACAAACTAACTGCCAAGTTTATTATTTAAAGCGCGGATTACAATTTCAGATTCAAATTCACATTTAATAATTACTTAATGCAGTTCGACATTTTTTGAACTAATAAGCGCTGTTGCTAACTTTCAAAGATCTTGGGCAGGAAGCATTTGGGGCCATCTGGTTATCATAATTGCTGACTAAGAGAAATATTCCAATTTAAAACGAACACATTCGTACTGCACTGATTGATATACGTTGGTTTGATTAAAACAGGAATAAACTACTACGTCAGAAACGCCAAAGAAAAATTATTGAGGTGCATACAGCTGTTTCGGTAGCCTAAAGCGTACCGTCATCAGTGCAAAAAAAATTTTTTTTGCACTGATGACGGTACGCTTTAGGCTACCGAAACAGCTGTATGCACCTCAATAATTTTTCTTTGGCGTTTCTGTTTTTTGCACTGATGACGGTACGCTTTAGGCTACCGAAACAGCTGTATGCACCTCAATAATTTTTCTTTGGCGTTTCTGACGTAGTAGTTTATTCCTGTTTTAATATTCCAACGCCAAGTCTCCTGCTATTATACGTTGGTTTGGTTTACTTTAATGATGGGGAATTACTTATTTCAAATCTTACATAACGAAAATGAAGCAGGATGTTAAAAAATATGTTTTATACACAGATTTAATGAGAATGACTATTATTTTAATTATTTAGTAGTGGGTGTACATCAATGATTTATATTTCCTTCTAAAGAAACCTTAATTTTCCTTAATTATTATTATTATTTGTTGAGAAATAAAACAATTTGAGAAAATAAAAATACGGGATGAAGGTAAAAAATTTCGATTATTTACTTTTTGTTGAAAACCATTGTAGAATTACAGAGACACTGGATAAACATTTAAAAAAAATTATAGTCATATTCATTTAAAGTTTACTCAGTGTGTCTTACTCACTTAAAGTTTAGCAGTCAAAAGTGATCATTTAAATTACAAATATAAACAGAATATATAATTTTATGATGCAGTATAGTGATAATAATAATGCAGTTCAAACATTAACGTCTGTGATAAATATATAATATTTGAGGGAAAATTATTCTAATCTAAATATTTTTTATTTTTATTTTATCTTCTTGTCTTTATTTATTTAATTGAATTTATTTTTATTTATTTGTTTTTTATTTATTTTGTCTCACATCTTTATGTGGCGAAAACTTTATTAGTTTGTGAGTGTTATCTGTGTTAATAATAATAATTTTGGAATTTAAAAGGAAATAATGCACTTGTTATTCATGAAATATGAATAAATTGATTCAGATTTAGGACCATTTTCACGATTCTTGACTTTTAGAATCATACTGGTGGTCAGGAATGAAAGAGATCCGCTTTTTTGCCACCACTAATTTCCATAAAAAAATTCTGCTCTATAAAATCACAAAAATAATATAAGAAATATGATACAAATTTCTGTATTGAAACACTTTTGGCAGAAAAAGCAGAACTCTTTCTTCGCTTGGGTGACGTTTCTTTGGGATATAATAGAAAGTCTAATACTTATTTTGATTATACTTTTTGCTATTTCTCTTTTAATTAATTTATGGCAATACTTCATTTTCTATTTATATTTCTAACATATGAGAATTTTTTAAATGCTATTTACTATTTTACAAGTACATTTTTTTTTAAATACTTTATATGTATAAGGATCTAGTCAAATATATATAGAAGGGATAATTTTTAAGATTTATTTATTTATTTATTTTTTTTTTTTTTTCAAGCGATGCTCTCTGGATTAAAAAGAAAAAAAAATCTTGGCTGACTGTTATTAACATAAACATTTATTTATTTTATTTCACATCTAAAAATTAATTCTCATTATGTGTATTTATGCAAATTTTCCTCTCATACTGCCATGTTAAAAACTGGGGAAAAAATGGGATGAAAGCGGCATATTTTGAGGGATTGATCCTCAAATGTAACTAGCTCCAATTTAAGTCAAAGTCCAACTAAATATCTAGTTAAGTTAAATTGTATTAAATTGTTCATAGAATACAGCGTTCAAAAAATTACTGATACACACAAAGACAGACAGATAGTTTTTTAATGAAGTCAAATCGTGTTCAGAACATATCAAAACGTGTAAAACAACCGAAAAACGGGAGTCGAAAATTTTTACGTATCAAATACTTCCTTCTTATACATGCAGAACAAAGTAAAAATAAAAAGGTTACAAATTTATAATTGTCCTAATAACTTTCCCACAGTTATATTATACAAATATAAAGTTGGATCCATAAACTTATTAGCGCTATTAAAATAATAAGAATAACAAATAATAAGAATATAATTTGAAAATTAATGACTATCATAGCTCATTTTAAACGGACCAACGAGATATTTGCTGTACTTTTCTAGAAATCCTAATATTTTAATAATAATTCTAAAATCAAAGGCTTCTAAAAATGATAAAAAAAAAAAAAAAAAAAAAAAAAAAAACACAAAACCAAATTAAAAAATGAATCACTTACTCTTACACTTTTTATGAGATCATTTAACCTTTTAGTATCTTGTACGCCGCAGACTTGGCACGAAATGGCGAAGCGAAATGAGAGGGAACTTCAAATCAACAGCAGGTGAATCGCAGCGCCCTCTATACATTCGAATTGCAAGTGATGGTCCGGTACCGGCCTTATAAATTGTGGCCGCAATATGGCAAACATAATGTTGGCCGTGTACTGGTACCTTGCAAAAGGCCAGCTGTTATTATGCCGCTTCTGAGCCACCGGCCTTTTCACTGTAGGCTGTCTTCAATGCTGGCAGTCGTAAGCGGCCCACTGCTTCAGCTACATGTGGCAACCTGCAGCTGAAGGCAAGTGCAAGATGCCAGCTGTAGGCCAGAACGAGCCCATCAGTATAAGTTTTGCTGGGTGGTTTTCGTGGCGAAAAATGTCCGATCTATTTCAACATCAAAATTTTTTTTAATTACCCAGGATTACCAATAAGTAAAGCTCTTTAATATAATGTTGAATTAGGTTTCATGCCAAGCGCGATGAAAGGAAAAAAAAATCTAAAATTGAGGTATATTATTATTTTTTTTTTTCATATTTTTATTTTTTCATATGCATAAGCAAGTTTAATATTTAATATTTTATTTATTTATCTTTTTTTTTTTTTTTCGCGTGAAAGCATATTTAATTTTATGCTGAAAAAAAAAAACACCTTACATATTTTTTTTTCAGGGGGGGGGGGAGGGGGGGGCGACAACTAAAAATTTAAATGTCCAATTTTTAAGCTATTACCAGGTTATTATTTTTATATTTTAATCAATTTTAAAAAATCTAATCAAAATTTCATTACAAATAAGTTACCAAATAAAAGGGGCGATTTTTCTGAATTCGCCGGATTAAACAGCTTATCGATCGGATAATTAGATTTTTTAAAATTAACTAAACTATGAAAATTTAGTGGTAACTTGCGTCCACACAGACAAACTGAGTCCAAGGAAATCTCTTAGCCGTTTATATATATAGATGCCAAGCGCAATTCATCCGTACCAAAAACGTACTGTTTAAACAAAACAAAAAAGAAAAAAATCTAAAATTGAGGTATATTAAAAAAGGTTATGGTTGTTTTTTTACTCCATTTTGATATTTTAATTTTTTTATGTGCATGAGCAAATTTAATATTTTATAACTTTTTTCATTTATTTATTTATTTATTTATTTATTTATTTATTTTTTGGCAACAGTGAAAAATTTAAATGTCTAATTTTAAAGCTGTTACCAGTTTATTGTTTTCATATTTTAACCAATTTTAAAAAAAAAATCTAATCAAAATTTCGTAACAAATAAGGTACCAAATCAAAGGGGCGATTTTTCTGAATCCGTAGGATTAATTAGTTTATCAATCGGAAAATAAGATTTTTTTTTAATTAGCTAAAGTATGAAAATTTGGTGGCAACTTGCGTCAGCACACTGACAAACAGAATCCAAGGAAATCTCTTAGCCTTATTATATATATATATATATATATATATATATATATATATATATATAGATTTATTATTTATTTATTTATTTATTTTCTCTGAGAAATTTAGCACAAATTTAATTACAGATATAAATTTTTTTGAATGCTTATGTATGATTAAATAGTTTAAAAATTACTATTCAAAAATCAATAATCCTGAACCTTTTTATTTTTTATTAGTAAATTAATTGTAAAATAATAATTTATAATCTTAATTTATAAATATCTTGCAGTATATTCATGGCAAAAAAATCATTTTATTCAAGATTTTACACTTCCGATTCATTCATTTCTTCAAGAAGAAAATTTTGCATGTGTTTTCGGGTAGAAATATTTTTTAATGTTCGTGCATATTGTTTAAAATTACTATTCCAAAATAGAAAACTATTAAATCTTTTTGTATAAACGAAAAAACTTGTTATACATCTTGAAAAATACAAGGGAATAAATAATTCATGGGCTCATGGGCAAACAAATCTTGGCGGTTTTTGCTATAGAGCCATGGCTAATTTTAAGTAGCCAAGTTTGTTATGAAGGCGGCAAACCTTTAGTTAAGGACAAGGTTCAAGATACGAACGAACTACATGTACGTACGTAGGGAAGAGGAAGAGAAGAGAGTGGAATAGAACTATTTTCAGACGCAGAGAACGGAAGATAAATAATAGCTGTTTTGCTGGTTAAATTATAGATTTTCGTACCCAATTTTTTCTTTAAACATGGCGGACCGCTTTGTACGTAATAATATGACGACAAAAAACATTCATTTTAAACTGCAAATCGGGGACTATTCAAAATATGTTTGCAAAGGATATTACAGCAGTCCTGAATTCAGTGATGAAGAAGTCGAAAGTACGTGGAGTTTAATCGTTCACGTTTACGACGGAGCTGATCACGAGAATTTTATCGATGTACGCCTGAAAAGAGAAGATCATACGTCCGAAGAACAATTCGTAAACGTGAAAACTTCAATCGTTAGTTGTCTTGGATTGAATATGCTTAAAAAAGAGCGAAGTTTTTTGGTCAGAGATTGTAATGAAACCCGAATTCTAGCTGTGGCTAACGATCAATTAAAAGGATATTTTGGACTGAAAAAAAAATTCTACCTTCCTAAAGATACATTGACACTTCAGTGTGATTTGGTAGTTCGTCAAAGAAGCGTATCAAAGTACAAAGAGAAAGGAAGTTTCCAAAGTTACGTTTCTTCTAACAATAATGATGTTTCTAAATATTATGTTCATAGTCGCTTGGTAAAAAAAGCAGAAGATTATTTTTGTCGTCAGATAAGTGATTTTTCTCTTTATGCATCACATGGTCGCATCTTAACTCAAGAGTATGTAAGTGAGAAATTGGGAGGCGAGTGGAGTTTAGTTGTATGTAGTGACAGTGGCGAAAATTTGCCGGAATATTTGGATATTCGACTTGTTCGTGATGAAAGCAACGAACCTCAGCACGTGAAGGTACGCTTGTCAATTACTGATTATTCAGATAATGTTCTTCTCTGGGAAGAAAAATATGCATACATTACTGGTTCGAGAGATGTGCAACTGTTAACATTGCCAAGTAAATCTATTTCCAGTTGGTTTGGACTTAAAAACCTGATACCAGATGATACGCTGACTTTGAAATGTGAAATTACATCGTACGAGCAAATTGATGATGTCTTTTGTAGAAAAGCTGATTTTGATAAAAGTCTCAAAACTTACGGCTTTAATCCCTTGCAATTTATTTTCTATTTAGCAGCCTTTTTATTTTTCGTAGTACCTGTCCTGTTACACATTTTGTTCTGTGCATGTTGCATTATTGCGAATTGGATTTGGTACATTATATTAGATGTTTTTGTAATCGCTGTAAAATTTGAAATTGCTGTATTTATAATAGCATTGCTGTTAGACAGCATTAGAAATAACGCTGAGCGTGAAATACGTAAAGAAAAATTGCGAGAAGTTCAGAAAACCTTAAAAGAAGAAAGAGAAAAATTGATGATTGCCGAATATAATAAATATGGAACCGTTAAGCATTTCAGAAAGGATTTCAACTCTCCGAAACAACTTATGTACCCTTGTTATCAATCTAGGAGTCTGGTCCCCTATCGTGCTAGGAAACCGAGATATTATAATCAGCAGTACCGTGATTATTAATCGGTTTTTAAGGAACGCATCTTTATTGCATAGATATAGTAATAAGACATAGATTGATCATTGGAGTGGGAAAAGTGATACCATTTTACTCGGGAAAAGACGGCCATTTTACTCTCTTATTGATATATTTTCCCGAGTGAATATATACGGTAATACACACAGGTAATGTAGCAAATAAAATTTATGATCTAAAAGAGAATGAAAAACTCCAGATACTCCTTTTTCTTTCTTTCCTTTAATTTTCCTTTCCTTTTCCTTTTTTTTACTATACTCTAGTATACTCATGTCTGCACAAAACTGTCTTTCTTTTGGCATTTATTATTATTATACTTCTTTTAGATAAAAATCGTCTGCATTCACCATGAAAAATAATTTTAATAAATTATAATTTAATTAATTATTTGTGTGGCGTAATTTTGTATAGGATTATATATGGAAGAAAGTCTTGTGGTGGTCACAGCATACTCGTTATAAATTAAAACTTCCGCGACTGCTAACTATATTTAAAAGAGTTTTGAGCATTCCATATTACTTACTAATATAAAATTCTAAAATATATTAAAATTTTAAAAAAGTATTCCATTAAATATGAAGACAGTAATTATTTCATAATAATAACAAAACAACTGATTATAAAATTTATATTTTACATAAATTATTTGAATATAACTTTTTTTTGAAAACTTATCCCATTTCTTTTCGTATATTTATTAGAACACTTAAAAGCTGCGCAATATTTCGGCATTTTCAAAATTCATTACCATTCCATTCTATTATTATTTTCAAGTTTTAACTCTCTAATGGCCGATGCCAATAAACTTTTTCGGCATCAAAAATCTTTGCTCGTTAACATGGGGATGATAGATCTATACAAATTACTATATCTATGCTTTTTTGATGACTACTTTGTCATTTTTAATTTTTTGCAACATTTATCAGTTTCAGTGAAGTTAAGGAAATATTACTCGAATAAAAAGAAATTGGATGATCATCGAATTCCTTCAACATGAAATTGTTTGGTATTATAAAAACGAATTCAACTGTCAACAAAAAATTAAGTAACCCTTATCAATCAGAAACTTTTTTGCTTATACCAGAAATCAAGATCCTATAATCTACTTTAATACTCTATAAACACTATTATACCTGGCTTTATAACCTGTTTTTCATCTTTGAATAATTATTTTGTCATTTATTACAGAGAAATATTTTATTATTTATTTATTTTTTAATATTTTACCATTTAAACAACCTTTATCGAAGAAATGGAGACGAATATTAAAAGAATAATAATAAGAATTTCTGCTTGATCATTGTATCAATATAGGATATAGAATTGTTAACATAGCAAAAAAAAAAAAAAAAAAAAAAAACGAAAAGGAAATGAAAAAAGAATTAAATTTTCACAGAAAACTCTGAAGTACTTTTTATCAGGTAACTTAAAGGTTCTTATACTGGAAAATCCAAACATTGTAATTAGCAATACTTTGCTTATTAATCTCATAAAAACAAATATTTAACTTTTTTTTAATGACTTAAAAAAAAAAATATATATATATATATTTTTGTGTAAGGTTTTAACTGTACTTTATATATCTAAGAGACAAAAAAAAAAGGGGGGGGGGGCTGCACTTGAACATCTCTTTTTTCCTTTCAAAAACTACAAATTTTAACATTTAAATATAGGGACGTAACAACTAGTGAATTTGCCGGATATCGAATCTCTGTTGTCGACTGGATATAGATATTCGATATCTGGCAAAAGCACCGTTTGTTTCAGCCCTATTTTCAAATGATTGACTTGGTTGTTTTCCAAAGAAAAAATAAAATTATCTAAGTGCGACCTTTTTTTGTGTTTGTTTTCGTTTTGTGGCTTAGTGTGTATATAAGAATAAAGTCTCTTTCAACGTTGGTGTAAGTTTGCCACATCATTATTACAATTTTATTTTTTAACACCCCTAATTTTATATCGAAACAGCTGCTTTATTTAAAAAAAAAAAAAAAAAAAAAAAAAAACTAAATCGAGTGTATGAACCAATAGACTGGTACTCTAAAAATTTAGTGATGCTAAAAAATAAAACTTTTATTTATTTGTAATCTCTACCACCACGTTGTACTAGGCTTTACTGTATATATATATATAAATAGAGAGAGAGAGAGAGAGAGAGAGAGAGAGAGAAACAAATAGATTTGTTTATACATACACAATAAATGATACAGAAGTTTAAAAAAAAAATTTTGGTTGATTTGCATCAATATGAAATTTTTGAATATTTTAAAAACAACCCCAGTCGTCAAGAATCCAGATGTATCCTTATAAAATGAAAAGATTATTTCTGACCTAATACCTGACTTAATAACCTGTTTGTATAAGATATTTCATCTAACTGTTTTGTAATTTATGACAAATTACTATTTTATTTTTCGTTTTTGATTATTATTATTATTATTATTTTAATCTTTGTAAGATTTTGAACATTCATCAGAGAAGTTAAGGAAACATTACTCGTATAAACAGAAATTGGATGTTCATCGAATTTCCTCAATATGAAATTGTTTGGTATTATAAAACAAATTTAACAATCAACTAAAAAATAAGTAACTTTATCGGTTCAAAACTGTGTTTATTATACTAGAAAACAAAATGCTTGCGCGATCTAATAACCTGTTCGCATAAAAGCTTTTAACTTTGAGTATTATTTTATCATTTATGACAAATTAATATTTTATTTTTCGCTTTTGGATGACTACTTTACCATTTTTATCTTTGTAAAATTTGCTATATTTATCAGAGAAATTAAGGAAATATTACTCGGATAAACAGAAATTGAATGTTCGTTGAATTTCTTCAACATGCAATTGTTTGGAATTACAAAAACGAATTCAACTATTAATAAAAATGAAGTACCCTTATCAGTCAGGAATTTTTATTATACTAGAAAACAAAATGCTGCAAAACAATTTAATACTCTCTAATACAATGTAATACCCGACCTAATAACCTGTTCGCATAAAACATTTTATCTTTGAGTATTATTTTATAATTTATGACAGATTAATATTTTATTTTTTGTGTTTGGATGACTACTTTACCATTTTTATCTTTGTAAAATTTGCAATATGTATCAGAGAAATTAAGGAAATATTACTCGAATAAACAGAAATTGGATGTTTGTCGAATTTCTTCAACATGAAATTGTTTGGTATTATAAAAACGAATTCAACTATCAATAAAAATGAAGTACCCTTATCAGACAGAAATTTTTATTACTCCAGAAAACAAGATGTTATAATCTACTTTAATACTTTATAATAAACTGTAATATCTGACATAATAATAAAAATAATAATATTAAAAATTAATATTGTTCTTTATTTAAAAAAAAAAAAAAAAATGTACTAAATCATTTTATTATTTCTTTTAATATTCATAAACACATTTGCTCGTATAAAGCATTTTATTATTATTTCTCTCACTTCTGTCAAAAAAATTATGTACGTAAAACATTTTATTAATATTGTCGATGCTGATACTACTCTCGTTACTTTCAAACAAGTTTGAATAAAAATTTTTATTATCATGATTATTGTACTTGTTAATCTTATAAAATTTATTTATGTTATTATTAAAGTCATAATTATAAATATTGTTCTTTATTAAAAATTATGCAAAGAATTTTATTATTTTTTAAATATTTTTTGTTTCTTTTAATATTCATAAATAAATTTGTTTATATAAAGCAATTTATTATTATTTCTCCCGCTTCTGTTAAAAAAAATTTGTATGTAAAGCATTTTATTAATATTTTCGTTGTTGGTATTGCTCTCGTTATTTTCAAACGAGTTTGTATAAAGCATTTTATTATCATGATTATTGTACTTGTTAATCTTATAAAATTTATTTATGTTATTATCAAAATAATAATTATAATAAATTTTTCTTATTATTAAAGTAACAGTAATAAAAATCAATACTGTTCTTAAATAATAATAATAATAATAAATAAATAAATAATAAAAATATGTAAAGCATTTTATTATCTTTAAATAATTTTTTATTTCTTTTAATATTCATAAACAAATTTCTTTGTGAAAAGCATTTTATTATTATTTCTGCCGCTTCTGTTAAAAAATTATGTATGTAAAGCATTTTATTAATACTGTCGCTGTTAATATTGCTCTCGTTATTTTCATACAAGTTTGTATAAAGCATTTTATTTTCATGATTATTGTACTTGTTAATCTTATAAAATTTATTTATGTTATTATTAAAATAATAATAATAATTATTATTATTATTATTATTATAAAAATTTTATTACTATTAAAAAATACTTAAAGAATTTTATTATTTGTTTATTTATTTATTTTTTTAATATTCATAAACAAATTTGTTTGTATAAAGCATTTTATCATTATTTCTCCCGCTTCTGTTAAAAATTTTTGTATGTAAAGCATTTTATTAATATTATCGTTGTTGATATTGCTCTCGTTATTTTCAAACAATTTTGTATAAATCATTTTATTTTCCTGATTATTGTACTTGTTAATCTTATAAAATTTATTTATGTTATTATTAAAATAATTATTATTATTATTATTATAAATTTTTATTACTATTAAAAAAATATGTAAAGAATTTTATTATTTTTTAAATAAATGTATATATATATATATATTTAAATATTCAAAAGCAAATTTGTTTGTATAAAGCATTTTATTATTATTTCTCCAGCTTCTGTTAAAATTTTTTGTATGTAAAGCATTTTATTAATATTATCGTTGTTGATATTGCTCTCGTTATTTTTAAACAAGTTTGTATAAAGCATTTTATTATCATGATTATTGTACTTGTACTTATTAATCTTATAAAATTTATTTATGTTATTATTAAAATAATAATAACTATTATTATTATTAATTTTTGTTGCTATTAAAATAATAATAAAAATTAACATTATTCTCTGTTATGAAAAAGAATATGTAGAGCATTTTATTATTATTAAAATATTTAATATTTTTTTAATATTCATAATCAAATTTGTGTAAAGCATTTTATTATTATTATTACTGCTCTTGTGAATCGTATGAAATTTATTTATATGAAATATTTTTATTGTTATTATTATTACAATAATAGTTATTATTAATATTGCTCTCCCTAATTAAATATATATAATGATTTATTAAGCGTAGTAGAAGCCAAGCAACAGATACAAGATCACGGAAACTACAAATACCAATAAGAATGAAAAATTTCTTTATGTAGGCGAAGCGCAAAAAAAAAAAAAAAAAAAAAAAAAAAAATTAAATAAATTCACCAGGGGATGAAATACACATATTTAAAAGAAACCAGATTTATTAATTACCAGCCTGCAAAGCAAACGAAACAATAAACTAACTCAACAAATCTTAACTTCAAAACATAAAACTAAATCAAAATTTATGAAAAAATAATTTAAGAAACTTAAGGAAGGAGGCAGGCGGCAAGACTTGCGACTTGCCTGTGGGGTTAAACTAGTTTCACGCCGGCAACACTCCCCCAGCCTGCCAAGACCAGAATAGGAGTTATATGGATTTAAAAAAGCAAAATTTCAAAGCAGATAAAGAATAATGAAACTATAAATAATACATGAAGGGCTCATTGTAAAAGTGGTGTAACTCCATATATATTTTTTTTAATATAGATATTTTTACTTAATTGTATCACGTTTTGTCACATCTTTCATTATAAAAAAGAAAAAAACTCCAATAATTGCATTAAAATCCCATAAATGGCATTACATGTTTTTCTCAGAAAACTAAAACTTCTAAATGTTCATTATAAAAATGAAGTTTCTAAGTTACTTCAAATTATTTTTAGTATAATTTACAAATTCTTATAACTATGATTTGTATTAAACACAAAAATCAATGACACTTACTGAATCTTGACTTATTTTCCTATAATAACTTTATTTATTGTTTTAATTTCTTTAATTTAATATAGATGGCATTGTAATATATTTTCGTTTGTTTCGTATTCTGGTTAGGTGTCTCGCTGGTGTTCTTATGAAATACATGCTGCTGTTTATGTAAATGTTTGATCAATTTTCTGCCTAATCCATATAAGTTTTTGCCTGTTCCATATTATTTTATTCATTTTATTTTATCCATATTGAATTTAGCCATATATGTGCTTTTTCATTAAACTGTCTGCCTAGGGGGAGTGCTTGATCAATTAAAAGCATGTACCCCACACGTATGTCTCAAGTCATACGGGGTATTTTTGACAGTTTAAATCATTTATTTTATGTTTTTGCAGTAAGTTTCTCTTATCAATTGTTTCACATTTATTAATTTTTTCGTAAGTTTTTCTTTAGTTATTTTTGTTGAAAACATATATTATTTTATGACTGAAAACATATATTATAATTTCTTATATATATACAGTAGCCACCGCTTAATAAAATCACTGGTTAATAAAATCAGCCGCTTAATCTGATCAAAATGCCAGGACCGGAATCAAATGAATGCAAACTAATTTTAAAACCGCCGCTTAATAAAATCAGCATCGTTGGTTAATAAACTCAAATAAGTCTCTTCAGCAGCAAAAATGTCATTTATGCACGCTAAACAAATTTGTATTTACACGGTGATTTTTTATTTTTGAAATAAATAGAAAATAAAATACAGAAATCCTACCGTTATTTCTCTTTGTCGAAAATTTTACATTTACAATATTAAATTTTACATTCACAGCAATTAAACACGCCCCATCACTTGTCTTAGTAATAATTTCAAGGAATGTTTTCTTCAAAGCCACGGTAATAAGTTACAAATTGGATTTGATTCTCAAGTGATTTTATTTTATAATATTTAATTAAAAGAAAATTTTTAGTTCTTATTCTGAAATAACTAAGAAGCAAGAAACTTAAACGGAAAGATTTTTAATTTAAAAGAAAAGCATGAACTTTCAGCAAAGCATTGATGATTTTCTTCAAAGGAGAGCGCATCAGAACTTGGGATGTGTTTAATTCACTTATTTTGAAGGAACAATCAAATAATTATCCGTTAAAAATTAATTACTATTATTTATGTATCTTTTGAAATTTCTTTCCAAATTCAGGTAAATAATACCTTTTTCTTGAGTGCAGGAACGTTCGTCGGATATAAAAATCAGCCGCTTAATAAAATCATTTTGTTCAGAACGAATGTGAATTTAATAAGCGGCGGGTACTGGAAACATATATATATGACGTATTTTGTTATTATAATATAAATATTGCTCTTCTAAATTTATTTATGTACACAAATATACATATATAAAGCATTTTATTATTATTTTAAAATATTTATTTTTCCTTTTGTTGATTGTAAACAAATTTGCTAGTATAAAGTATATTATTACCGTTATTATTGCTTTCGTTAATATTACAAAATTTCTTTATATAAAGTGTTTTTTTTTTTTTTTTTTAATATAAATATACACATATAAATCATTTTGTTATTATTATTCTAGCTTCTCTAAAAAAATAAATTAGTAAACTAATAAAATAAATTTTTATATCATGAAATCTTATTTTTATAATTGCTTTTGCTTCAGTTAAAAATTTGTACCTATGATGCATTTTATTATTGTTCTTTCTATTGTTCATGTATGCCTTTAAATAAATTTGTTTATATGAAGTGTTTTATTATTATTGTTGGTCTTTTTTACTTTTAAACAAATTTTTTGTATAAAGAATTTTATGTTCTTTCTTTTTCTATCAACATTTTATTCTTTTTAAATTTGTATTCTATATTTCTAAACATTCATTTCTCATTTCCTCTTTTCTCAATATCTTACAAATATTTAACAATAAATGAACATTTAAACTTTTATAATTATTATTTTAAATTAACTTACATTTCTTTTCATTTTGAATATTAATTTTTTTATTTTATATTACTATTGCCGTCGCTCCGATATTAAAAATTATTTTCTTTTTCATTTCTTTCTCTTTTTTCTTTCTTTCTTTTTTTTTTTTTTTTTTTTACTTCTTTTGTCAGTCGGAGGAGAAAAAAAAAAATCTATGATTTAAAATTTGTTTGCAGGTGCAGACACTTTTTTTTTTTTTTTTTTTGTATGATATTGTTGCGAATTTACATTTTTACTACGAAAATATAACTTGCTTTTCATTTGAAAATTTAAATAAATTAATTAATTTTCTGCTTTTTTTTTTTTTTCAATAATTCAAATAAATAAATTCCCCTTCTGTTCTTTTTTTTTTTTTCGTGTAAAATAATAAAAAATAAACATAACAATAACGACTTGTATTCTTTTTTCATTACTACTTAATATTTATTTACATTATTATATCATTTATATGCATTAAATTTCCGAACATTTTTCATATCAGATGAAAATGTCATATCAAGAAAACAAGTATGCTATAGCCACCGCATAATTTTCTTCTATATTTTCCTATACAAATTCATTCTGTACGAATAATTTATTAAAATTACTGATTATTAAAATTATCTTATTTATGACGAATGCAGATCTTACTTCTTGAGAAGTATAGCACTAAATATGCAAAGAAATTCAATTTTATTCTCGATATGACATCCTCTTTTTTTTTTTCTTTTTTTAAGTTTTCTTTTCTTTTTTTCTTTCTCTTTCTTTCTTTCTTTTACTTTTTTTTTTTTTTTTTTTTATGTCAAAATGAAAAAAATGTGACTCCTTTCGACTGTCCGAACATTAAATAATTAACTGTTGTATAATTAAATTCAAGCAAGAGAAGTCGTTAAATAAACGAAGAAGAGAATTATATATAGGATATTTGGATATTTTTTTTTATATAGAGTATGTTGTTTAAATTAACGATATTGCCCTTCAAGTAATTGGAGCCCATAGATCATAATGATAAAGAAACTTTCATTGTGCCCCTGTAAAAATCTATAAGTGCTAAACTCCCCAAAAAATACAGTTTGTGCGACGGTTACCTATAACATGTATATAAATTTCTATCTGAATCGAACGAGGCGTTTAGACGCTATCGCCCTTTAAGAGGGGACAATACATCTCGCCGGCAGCTTTCGCCCATGTTATTCTATGGGAAAATTTGTTGCTACAATTACACATTACCTAATGAATATTTTTAAATTCTGTTTTCGCAGTCAGAAAATTCATAACCGTTAAATGAGTACTCATTTTTGAAAAATTCATTTTTTTTTAATTTTTACATTTTAATTTTGAGTTCAAAAATGCGATTTTTCACAAAATGCATTTTTCTCATTTTCTAATCGCAAAATGAAATACTAAAATTTAAAAATATCAATTTTTGGAAGACAAGTACTAATTTAACGCTTATGAATTTTCTAAATGTGAAAACAGAATTGAAAAATATTCATTAGGTAATGAGTAATTATGTAAACAAATTTTCTCATAGAATAACATGGGCGAAGGTTGCCGGAGAGATTAGGTATTGTCCACTCTTAAGAGCCCGCTTCACTTACCGCCGCCGGAAACCGAAGCTAATGTTATTCTACGGAAACATTTTCTTTACAATTAACTTATTAATTAATACATATTTTTAAATTCTATTTTCACATTCTGAAAATTCCCAGATGTTAAATTGACGGATCTTTTTTAAAAAATGTACTCTTTTAATTTTTATATTTTATTTTGAAGCTTCAATATATGAATTTTCAATATGTGAATTTTTTTCATTTTTCAGTTTCAAAATAAAATATTTAAAAAAAAAAAAAAAAAAAAAAAATACATTTTTAAAAAATATCCGTCAATTTAACAGTTGGTAATTTTCTGAATGTGAAAACAGAATTTAAAAATATGTATTAATTAATAAGTTATTTGTAAAGAAAATTTCCCCATAGAATAGCATTGGCTCGAGCTTCCGGCGACGGTAAGTGAAGAGGGCCGTTAAATAATTTGAGCCGCGAATTTTTCTTTGTGTCTTTGTAAAAGAAAACTATAAGTGCTACCTTCTCCAAAATTTATACAGTTAGTATGACGGTGATCTATGACATTTATATTTATATAAATTTTTAGCTCAGACGAATTTGGCGTTTAGACGCTATCGCACTTTAAAGAATTTGAGCTCTTAGGGCATAATGATAAAGAATTTTTCGTTGCATCCCTGTGAAAATCTGTAGGTGCTAGATCCCCCAAAATCTATGCACTTTGTGCAGCGGCATCCTATGATATGTGTATAAATTTTCAGCTTAATCGAATTAAGCTTTTAGACGCTATCGCACTTAAAAAATTTGAGCCGCGAATTTTTCTTTGTGTCTTCGTAAACGAAAACTATAAGTTTTCCAAATTTTATACAATTAGTATGACGGTGATCTATGACATCTATATTTATATAATTTTTTAGCTCAGACGAATTTGGCGTTTAGACGCTATCGCACTTTAAAGAATTTGAGCTCTTAGGGTATAATGATAAAGAATTGTTCGTTGCATCTCTGTAAAAATCTGTAGGTGCTAGATCCCCCAAAATCTATGCACTTTGTGCAGCGGTATCCTATGATATGTGTATAAATTTTCAGCTTAATCGAATTAAGCTTTTAGACGCTATCGCACTTAAAAAATTTGAGCCGCGAATTTTTCTTTGTGTCTTCGTTAACGAAAACTATAAGTTTTCCAAATTTTATACAATTAGTATGACGGTGATCTATGACATCTATATTTATATAATTTTTTAGCTCAGACGAATTTGGCGTTTAGACGCTATCGCACTTTAAAGAATTTGAGCTCTTAGGGTATAATGATAAAGAATTGTTCGTTGCATCTCTGTAAAAATCTGTAGGTGCTAGATCCCCAAAATCTATGCACTTTGTGCAGCAGTATCCTATGATATGTGTATAAATTTTCAGCTTAATCGAATTAAGCTTTTAGACGCTATCACCCTTTAAATAATTTGAGCCACGAATTTTACTTTGTGTCTTTGTAAAAGAAAACTATAAGTGCTACCTTCTGCAAAATTTATACAGTTAGTATGAAGGTGATCTTTGACATCTATATTTATATAATTTTTTAGCTCAGACGAATTTGGCGTTTAGACGCTATCGCACTTTAAAGAATTTGAGCTCTTAGGGTATAATGATAAAGAATTGTTCGTTGCATCTCTGTAAAAATCTGCAGGTGCTAGATCCCCCAAAATCTATGCACTTTGTGCAGCAGTATCCTATGATATGTGTATAAATTTTCAGCTTAATCGAATTAAGCTTTTAGACGCTATCGCCCTTTAAATAATTTGAGCCACGAATTTTACTTTGTGTCTTTGTAAAAGAAAACTATAAGTGCTACCTTCTGCAAAATTTATACAGTTAGTATGACGGTGATCTATGACAGCTATATTTATATAATTTTTTAGCTCAGACGAATTTGGCGTTTAGACGCTATCGCACTTTAAAGAATTTGAGCTCTTAGGGCATAATGATAAAGAATTGTTCGTTGCATCTCTGTAAAAATCTGTAGGTGCGGAGGGGGGGGGGGGGGGAGGGGCAAAGCGATGATCCTACACATATATATATATACATACTTGCCAACCATCTCATTAATAACGGTACAATTGTTAACGCCCCCTGAAAAAACGCCCCTTTTCTCACACCACTATATTTTTAGAGTTATTCTCTCCAAATGTTTTACGATTAAATAAGACTAAAATTACTCTAAAAAATTATTGGTGTTTTCCAAGGCGGGTACTAAAAATCTTACGGTTCATAATGAGATAGTTGGCAAGTATGTATATATATAAAGTCCCCGTTGACTATCACAGTTATAAATAATCCATTTTAGTTTCATAATTATTCTAAAAAATAACTATCTTTATGAACATTTACATGAAATTTTGCCCTATATCGCCATGCTAAAAATTTAGAAAAAGCGAGATGGCAACACCACTTGTTCAACGTTTTATACCAAAAGTTGGTAGGCAGTAATTTATGTTAAGGTACAACTACATATTAATTTGCACAGTGGCGGATTTAAGGGGGGGGGCTAGGGGGCTGAAGCCCCCCCCCATAACACTGACATTCACAATTGCATATTGCAACTGTAAATTTTTTAGTGGTATAGAATAACATTTTGAAAAGTCTTAGCCCCCCCCAAAATATAAGTTCTGGATCCGCCACTGAATTTGCATGAGATGCTGTGTAGCAATTCCTGAGATCAGTTGCCACAATTTTTTTTTCACTCACATAAAAAAAAAAAAAAAAAAATAGACGGAAATAATCAAATAGTTTCTAGATTCTAGACCTCTCAAAATGTTTAAATCCATCGAAAACACGAGTTCGAACGTTCTTGCGAAACCAATATTTTCTTCTATTGAATATAGAAGAAAATAAAAATAGCACGAGTGCAAAAAGCATGAATGAGAGTAAACTTAATTTTTATCTTTTCTTCTTATTATTTCGATACCAAAAAAATTTTTGACAAAAAATAAAATTTCAATGGAACAAAAATAAATTCATATGTTCACTATTATTGTATACCTTTAAGTTATTATTACTTTCATATTATTACATATGTATTCTGCTAATTTTAAATGTATTTTTGTTTGGAAAAATAATTAAACACTTGCGTTTAAAAATAAAATAGCACATGTACTTTTATGTGAGACTTTAACTTTTACGATCATATATTTATTATTATTATTATTATTATTATTACAGTTAAGAAATATGTATACTTAAATATGCAGAGTCAAGAAATACGTATAGTAAATACGTGCATCATTATTATGTTATATATATATATATCGTTATATTATTTGATTGCTTAATCTTTTTTACAAAATAATTAAAATAGTAAGTGTACAAACATCGTAACTCTGCGTAAAATTTAACTTTTATCACTATTGTTAATATTTTTCGACAAATTCATAAGATTTGAGAAAATAGTTTCCTTTTGATTGAAAAGAATCATAGTGAATGAAATTGTTATTATTTTATCTTACACATAGTACATGTTTGAGTTGATGTTGTACGATGTCAAGGACGACTGACTACGACAGGGTCCTAGGCTTATGGGTGGAATACCCTCCATGGGGGTGTTTCTAAGGGGTCCTAGTCTGTATTTACCTGAGATTAGGAGAAAACCACGACGAACAGCTAGGTCGGTGAGCGCGACCTGAGTTCGAATCGGCTTTTGAGCGCACAACCTCTCGGTAGCTGGTGGCCTCAAATATGTTAGAGAAAGTATTGTTTGGGGGTTCAAATTTTCAATATTGAACGTTATCTATTTCTGCACGTTTTAAGAGCTCACTAATCAGAAAATCAAATTTTTAGCGGTAAATTTGTATGTAAGCGAGATTTTTATTAGCGTAATTCAAGAACAAATATGCATTAGCCGGAAATATAAACTCGATATTTTAAATCTATAGCGTATGGAAATTTTACATAAAACTTTTGGTTGAGATCAGGAAAGGGTTGTGCACAGAGGCATTCAAAAATATTTAAATACATTATGTTTAAGAATAAATTTCAGATAGCTACAATTTACTATCTTTAGGGTGCACTAATTAACATGTATTTTCGAATGCACAGAAACACGTTTAACCCGCCACTACACGGGTTGGGTCTGTGAGACCCATTTTATTTACTAGAATGCAATGTAAGAGAAACATTTTATATATTCTGTGGGAAAAAAAAATTATAAGAAACGTAAAATTTTATGCTTCGTATTTTTATTGTGTGATTTTATTTTGTGGTGTTATATTGTAACCATTTAAATATTGAAAGAAAACTGTGTCTTTTCCCCTTCTGTGTACTGGCGGGTTAATATATAATATGGTATGAAAAGTATTTATCCTATAAAAGATTTCTCATACTGTTTGGAACCAGTGCGGAGTGCATTTCAAGTTGTCTAATGATTTATTTTTTCTGGTCTGTATTTAAATACACGATTTGGTGTCTGTTTAATTTAACCCCATATCTGGCGACGAAAACTTTCGAAATTCACTCCCCAGTGCCACTATTTTTCATACAGACACGTGTAGTCATGCGTTCATTGTGGAAAAAAAATATTATACACTCAGAGAATGGCACGATGACCTCCAAAACTACGAGGAGTACTAACAAATGGAATGGTACAAATATTAACAGTAATATTATTAACAATATTTCAGTTTTTGATAAATATCCATATAATAAACTCTCTCTATATAGTGCCCCCCTGTCGAGGAGGTGGTGTCCCCCCATCGGGGAATTTCTGGTGCCACTACTGAGTGTAGCTCGAATGATCGACTTCAGCACGACGTATGTATACGTCCGGGGCAATTAATGGGTTAAAGATAATATACAGTGATATTCACATAAGTAGTCAAATAATTTTGAGAAAGAGTGATGGAGCGGAATTCCCTGAATAGTTATATGTATATATATATATATATATATATATATATATGAATCGAACCCCGGCCTTTAACAGCTCCCATAGCTGATCCTGATACTTTCGGCAACTGGCGGGGAAAATTGTGTCCAGGTAGACAATCTTCTAATGCATTACTGCATCAACTAAACTTTATTTTTATTTTATTTTATTTATTTATTTATTGGTTTTTGAACTTAAAAAAAAATCTGGAGTGACTCCACTCGACTTTCCGAACATTGAGTAACTAACAGTTTTGTAGATAAAATAAAGAAAGAGGAATTGCTAAACAAACAAAAGAGAGAAAACCATAATAGAGTGTTTTTTTCTCCATATTTCACACGAGGTTTTATTTAACGCTACTGAACTTTGAGCCCTTAGATCATAATGATAAAGAATTTTTCGTTTTGTCCCTGTAAAAATCTATAGATGCTAGATTCACCAAAATGCTTATAGTTAGTGCAACAGTGATTTATAATATTCATACAAATTTTCAGCTCAATTGAATAAGGCGTTTAGATGCTATCGCACTTTTAAAAATTTGGTCTCATAGGCCATAATGATAAAGAATTTTTCTTTGTGTCCCTGTAAAAAAACTGTAGTGCTAGATTCACCAAAATCTATACAGTTGGTGCAAATGCGACCTATAACATGTGTACAATTTTTTTGCTCAGATTAATAAGGCATTTAGACGCTATCACACTTTTAAAAATTTGGCCCCATTGGCCTTAATGATAAAGAATTTTTCTTTGTCTCCCTGTAAAAAAACTATAAGTGCTAGATTCTCCAAAATCTATACAGATTGAGTATCTGTGACCTATAATATGGGTATAAAATTTTTGCTCAATTGAATAAGGCGTTTAGATGCTATCGCACTTTTAAGATTTTGGTCCCATAGGCCATAATGATAAAGAATTTTTCTTTGTGTCCCTGTAAAAAAACTATAAGTGCTAGATTCACCAAAATCTATAGGGTTCGTACTATGGTGACTTACAATATACGTACCAACTTTCAGGTTAATCGAACAAAGCCTTTAGACGCTAGCGTGTTCACAAACATACACACATACACACACACATACATACATCATCGTAAAAATAGTGAAAACGGACTCAGGGGACCTCAAAACGTATAGAAACATCAAAATCTCGAATTCGGATTTTTGACATGATTACAATACTTTCCTCACTATAGTGTTCGGAAAGTAAAAATAGAGTGTTTGGAGATGCTTTTTTTTTTTTTTTTTTTTTTTTTTTAATTATTGGAATTTAGAACTTATAGGTTTAACTTAATCATTGTGAAATATGTATTAAATAATACAAATATTCGAAAAAGAAAATTAACCTTCCTAATAATTGTATTTTACGCTAATATTTGGTGCTGCCATCTATTGGCAAAATCGGAAGTTAGAATTTCAGTAGATTTAAAGCAAATCTTGAAGATGTTTAGGGATTAAAATTTGTTCCTATAAAGTAAAAACAACACAAGACACGAATTTTTCAATTTTTCGTTTATTATTATTATTACCCAAAATTGTCATATTTGAAAATTTTTCTCTTACAGTTGTTTTTCTCATCATTCAAAAAATTTATTATTAAAATATTTTTAAATGTCAACAGTAGATGGCAGCACCAAACAATTTGCAACTGTAGGCTCCACCAGTTGCCTACTAAGCCATTATATGCATTCCACCCTTGATCTCCCACATTATGAAACAGACAAGAAATGTATATGACTGAAACATATTTTTTTACAATATATATTCAATAAAAATTATGCATATCACCTTATCATAGTATTTAATGAGCATTTTGGAAAATGGTTCTTTAGTGTACCACTGGTACACACACACAGGGGTCGAAAAAGATATTTGGACATGAAAAAGGTTTAAAAACGTATTTACTTTCTCCGTTGCTGATATTTTTAAAAAAATCCATGGTAGGTTTTTAAGGCAATGCAGAATAGTTGGTTGGCTGGAGGATTTAAGACCAATTTACTCCGTAAGTGTCTTAGGCCTAAGGGAGGATGCTCTCCGTGGGGGTCTTTCTAAAGAGTCCTAGCCCGTATTTACGCGAGTTTCGGATGAAATCACGAAAAACTCCGAACTGCTAGGTCGATGAGTGCGACCTGAGATCGAACCAGGCACCTCCCATCTACCAACTTTGAGAGCGCAGAACCACTCGGCCGCTGGTGGGCCTGAGGTAATAAAGAAATTAATTATAACGAAAGTGAAGATCGGTAACAGGTAACAGAAAATAATAATAATAATAAATAAATATTCTAAGTTTTATATTTTAAAGCAGAGTTGCCAAATTTATAATTCAATATGAAGCATTTTTAGCCTCGCCATTTTTTCGCACCAGAACTTTTATAGAATATTTCTCTGCAATATATGACAATGATGAAATAAGACGAAAATCATTCTTCAAAATTATGGTATTTCAAAAGGTGCGGCTAACAATGCTCCGGATTATTTTATTAAAGTTGGTAACCGTGTTAAAGATAGCTAACAAGGGAAGAATAAGTTAGTAAAATTCCTATTGACACCAAACCAACTTTAAATTAAACAGTATAGTCGAAAACATAGAGTAGAGTGCAACTTTTGTGCAACAACCCCCTGTGGAACAAGATAAGACCCTAGAAGCTTTAGCTGTTTCTATCAAAACCAACGAAACATACAAATGAAGAGAGCAATGGCAGAATGTTTGGCTTGAGATCCGAAGGTCTTGAGCTCGAATGCCGCCAGGTCACTTTTAAAAATATTTTGTTCTTGTGAAAAAAATTGTTTATATTTTAAATTAAATTAAATTGTTAGTTTTAGAAAAAAATATTTATTATATCAATTATTATTATTATTATTATTATTATTATTATTATTATTATTATTATTTGGGGGGGGGGGGAATAAAGTGTGTTTCTGTTAAAAATTTATTAATCAGGCATAAATAAATAACAATAATAATAAATGTTTATTTAATAATAAAGAAAAAAATCATGTTTAATTTTACAAATTTAGTTTTAAGATTTTAGTGACTATGACTAGAAGTAGAAAATTAATGAATATTATGAGCATTTTTCACATGGAGCACAAGTATAACAGCCAATTTAGCAACTTTTGGCTACCGGAAATCTTTAATCATTTTTTTTATTTTACTTTATCAGTGAAAACCGTTAGGGTTCATTGATTATATAAAATAAATATTTCTATTAATTTTTTTCCGGTAGCCAGAAGGTACTGAGTTGGCAATTATTAGAAGAAGATAAAAATCAAAATTGATCATAATTAATTGCGTTACAATCTTATTTACCGTTAAATATTGTTATCACGACTATTTATATATCGAAATATTTGGCTTTTCGCCAAAATAACTAAATTTGTAAAATTCATAATTGCCCAGATTCAAAAATTTTTGAGAAGTAAACTGATTATTAATTCGAAAAATCATTTTGAAAAAAAAATTGTCTCTCTGTTCAATCTTAATGTCATTTCCTCCAAAAACACAAATTTTGACAGTTGTATAATAAAATATTTGAAATAAAAATTAAATGCGAAATCGAAGGTTGAGCAATAATTGTCCATTAAGAATTTTTCCTTCTAAAAATTACATGAATAATAAATTTAAATAATGCAATGAAGAGCAGACGATTAACATTTGCTATTAGTGCCATCGATAAAAAATACTAATTAAAATTGCACACGAAACATTAGCAAATCATTAATGAAATTTTACCTAAATGTAATATAAAATTGTTTCAACTTAAACTTTTTATCTATTTTAATAGGAGAAAAAAAAAAAAAAAAAAAAAAATCACTATTTTCGACGAAGGCGAGGATTAAACTGTATATTTTTCTTACCTCAAGTCTGATATCCTGGCACCAGTGGCGAAGCGTTCATGGAAGCGATGGAAGCAGCGCTTCCCTTACTTAAAATTAAAAAAAATAATAATAATCAAGTAACGTCGCCTTGTCGAAAGACTGAATTGATTCTTCCTCTGCTTTTGGAAGCGCTTCGCTTCGGCCCTTCCATAGTTTTTTAAACGAGTCAGTTTCGTTCGCTTTTATAGAAACAACAAAAATTTACAATGTCTTATATTGCCTAATGGGGGGTTTGTTGAATAAAATTTGTATTCTACTCTAGGTTTTCTTTAAGTTGGTTTGGTTTCAATAGGAATTTTACTCATTTATACTTCCCTTGTAACTGGGGAATATATGTCAGTGTATCTTGTAGCTTATATTCTATTTTGCGTTTCTTTTATTACTATTATTATTATTATTGTTATTATTTACTATTTTGCTAAGATAAAATGTTTGATTTATGAACTATTATAACATAAACTGATTTTCCACTGAATTCACAAAGTGCGTATATAAGATAAATAAAAACAAATTTTACAAATATTTCTCAAATGCCTCTAATCCTTCCCTCCTAAATGAAGCTCCGCCCCACTCAAATTGTTGTATGAGCTTATTCTAGGAAGAAAAAGAAAAGATTCTAAATTAGATATTTGAAAGAAGCCTACGTTTAAAGACTCACGCTAAGTTAAAACTGAGAAATATACGTCGATATTAGTTTGAGTAATTATTATTATTATTATTGTTATTATTATGCATTTTGATTTTACGATAAAATAATCTTGTTTTTCAATAAGAAAATGCTGTATATGTTACCGTTATAGCTCGAAATACGTTAATGTGCAGATTACCTAGCTAATCCGCAAATTAACTAAAACGACCAGTCAAATTGCGGAATCAAGTTTTCCGCATTTTAAATAGATAATCCGCGCATTAGCGGCTTCTGCATCGCTAAGGTTCAAATGTTTGTTTCGAGCTTTAGTTTTTTTACATTCACTATGACATCAAACAGTCATGTGATACAGATACGCGAATGAGCTTCAAACATAAACTAACACTTTTGCCCTTTCCGCTCCGCTATGATAATGATAAACAGTAAACGCAAAACGTGGAGGATCGAAGCCATGATTAAGTTTCTTATTATGACCAACACAAAATTTAAAGTAACAAGTAAGTTATAATTATTTTAATTTTGATTTTATTTCTTCTCTTTTTTAATTCTGTTAATATCAGTTTGATAAAGGTCTGCATTTTATTAATGAAATCTAATCTTAATTAAAAGCACGCTCTCGTAAAACTCCATTTTGAATTATGAATATTAAATTTACAACACAGTAATTATTTCCTCCCGAAATAAAACTATTAAACCACAACTTTTTAAAACTAATTTATTTTAAAATTAATTTAAATTACTATTACTAATTGGAAAAAAAAAAAAAAAAACTGCATTAATTTTTTAACTCTGAAAAATATTATGGCATTATTTAATAAATAATTAATATGCAATTTTTGTGCATTTTTTACCATTTCCTTACAATTCTTTTTTGTTTGTTTGTTTGTTTTTCTTTCAAGTTTCTTTTATATATTTTATGTACCATGATTATATATATATATATATATATTTCTTTTAAATTTTGCTCGCTTTTTCAGCTAATTTCGTTGTAGTTTATCACATAAAATGTATTAATAAAGTTTTTTTTTTTTTTTTTTTTTTGCAAAATTAACATACTATTTGCTAAACTTGTACGAATATACGTATGCTGCAAAATACAGTTCAATAAAGCACTGGAAAACTGTCATTTTAATTTTCATGCGTTTTAAAAAATATTAAAGCAGTTTTAATTATTTGAAGTACTTCTTAAATAATGCTTCTGATTTGTCTAATTTAATATTTATTTAGCGAATTAAAAATTGGTGCATAATTTAAAAAAAAAAAAATAGTAATCGCAATATTAAGATGTTAATGAAACATTTTATTTATTTATTTATTTATTTAAATGGTTAAATATTTTTATTTTGAAAAGAAATCGTTACTGTATTACAATTCTAACATTCATTTATAAAATAGAATTTATTCAAAGCTATTAAAAATATTATACTATTTCATATTAAAAATGTATAATATCTTCAACTTATATTGACAGAATAAAAAAAGATGAAATAAATAAAAGAATTAAAACAAATATAACTTTAAAAGACATAAAAATTAAAGCACATACAAAAAAAAAAAAAAAAAAAGAAAGAAAGAAAGAAAGAAAGAAAAAATAAAAAATAAATAAAGAAAAGGAAAAAAAAAAAACTTTTTTCCCCCCAAATGAACAAAATAAATACAACATAGTGTGCTGTAATATTACGACACCAAAGATCTTATTTTCACTTTAACTAGTGCCTAGAAGGTAATATTACGACACCAAAGATCTTATTTTCACTTTAACGAGTGCCTAGAAGGTAATGTGCAGATTATCTAGGTAATTCGCAATTTACCTAGGTAATTTGAGAAATAAAACGAATTTTCCCACTTTAGCGGATCATCCTAGTTAATATGCAGATTAACTGATTTCTGAACTATAGCTGTAACATATATAAGATAAAATCTAGACTTACAAATAGTCTTAACTCCTTGTGGCGCGCTGTCCTCGTTACGAGGACGCAGTTATCTAGACGCAGTTATTGGACTTCATCTCCAAAAACTCATCCCGGAAAATGCTTAGCAAAAATGTACGTTTGTAACGTAACAGAAAAGAACCTTTTTTTTTTCAACCTTAAAATTTATTTATTTATTTATTTTATTTTTTTTTTTTCGTTAATTCCGGGGACAGTGTAATTTAAATTATCCGAATTACCTTGCGCGGCAAAGGGTTAAAATATGAAATATATTTCATTACCTCATTCATAAAACAGTTTCCTACTCGCAGGGATGGAACACGGGCGCAGAATTCATACCGGAATCTGCATAAGAAATTTCTCTACCTATAATATCGTTGATTTAAGAAGTAGAAAATATTCTTACATTGATAGTGGTATGAATTCTGCGCCCGTGTTCCATCCCTGTACTCGGTTATACATTTTCATTCTGGCAATCCACATGAAATGTCATATAAAAGGATTAATATTAAAGTTATTGCTAAAGAATTTCTAATCATATTCTAATGTTTTTATTTTGTACAGCAGAATTGAGAACATTTTAATTTATTCCGCAGCAATTTTAGCTTCGCCTTTCTTTTTTTCATATATATCTGTATTTTTTTTAAAGAGTAATTCTTTCTTATTACTTTCCGAACACTATAGTGAGGAAAGTATTGTAATCATGTCAAAAATCCGAATTCGAGATTTTGATGTTTCTATACGTTTCGAGGTCCCCTGAGTCCGTTTTCACTATTTTTACGATGATGCATGTATGTGTGTGTGTATGTGTGTATGTATGTGTGTATGTGTGTATGTCTGTGAGTGAACACGCTAGCGTCTAAACGCTTTGTTCGAATAAGCTGAAAGTTGGTACGTATATTGTAAGTCACCATAGTACGAACCCTATAGATTTTGGTGAATCTAGCACTTATAGTTTTTTTACAGGGACACAAAGAAAAATTCTTTATCATTATGGTCTATGGGACCAAAATCTGAAAAGTGCGATAGAATCTAAACGCCTTCTTCAATTGAGCAAAAAATTTATACACATATTATGGGTCGCAGCTACTCAATCTGTATAGAATTTGGAGAATCTGGCACTTACAGTGTTTTACAGGGGCACAAAGAAAAATTCTTTATCATTATGGTCTATGGGGCCAAATTTTTAAAAGTGCGATAGCGTCTAAACGCTTATTTAATCTGAACAATTAATCAATAGAGGGAATGATATGCATCCCATCGTCAAATTAGCAGCAAAATATACCTGTAATTTCTTCGCAAAAGTTTTTATAGATTTTCCTAACTTTATGATGGAATACGGATTTGTAAAGTGTGCAGTATCTTCGAATAATGTATCAGGAAAA
The DNA here is from genome assembly GCA_963930645.1 of Salticus scenicus. Lineage (NCBI taxonomy): Eukaryota > Metazoa > Arthropoda > Arachnida > Araneae > Salticidae > Salticus > Salticus scenicus. The sequence goes on from OZ005660.1 coordinate 94,627,237, forward strand.
TATTGCTGAAAATACTGCAAAGGTGTCTTTACATCATCTAGAATCTAAAGAAGAAAAAAATAGACTTTCTCTTTCTTTCTCCTTCTTTTCAACACATAAATGTTATTAAAATTTAAAATAAGAAAAATAAATACCTGCAATTGTCTGAAATCCACAGATCCAGGATAAGGCACAGGATTGACTTTTTCATTGATCCACGTATATTTGTGGGTCTGTTTCTTTATTTTCTTTATTGAACTTTCAAGTGATTTTAACATAGTACTTTGAGGTAGAATTTCAAAGATTTTTAAAGTTGAAGGGCAGACTACTTCTACACTTGTTTTCTGGGCTGAAATATTTTCATCTTGCTCATCCGAACTTGATTCTCCTTCATACATTGGCGGTTTGTATGCAGCATCATCAATATTCTCTTCATCGGACATATTACTACATTCAGAGTCCGATGCTTCTAATAGTTTTAAAATTTCTTCTTGCGTAAGTATTTTACGCCTTCTAATCATCGCAAAATATTATATGAATGCAAATTTTATAAAATAGAAACAGTAGTTGTTTCTTAATATCGAAACACAAAGCAAAAAATACCATTTGAAAAAAGTTATGCTTCAGAGTAGGAATGGACCGGATATGGATTTTACCGGATAATCGGATACGTATATCCAGCATTCCGGATATTATTTTCCTTTGCCGGATCTGGATATCCGATCAGATATCCGGTAGTCCCCTTTCCCAGTATACACATGAAATTTTCAATTTTTTAAGAGCACACAATAATTATACTAGTATGATGAGGCCGCCACATGACTTTCTTCTATATAATTTTACACAAAATTTAGTGAATACAAATTATTTATTAAATTATTTTCCATTATAAATGCAAACGATTTTTATCTGACGGAATGATATCACTAAATGCTGAAAGAAAGTCAATTTTTTGTAACATATCAAATGAAATACGACTTTTTTTAAAGTTATTTTCGCTAAAAGATTAAAAAATCTATAACTTTGTTTTAAATTATCACAGATCTATAGTTCAAATATTCATTTTAAAGGTATTCACGAGATCTTTCGAAAGACACCCATATTGAAAATTTGCTGTGCATGTGGAAGCGTGTGTGTGTGTATGTATGTGATTGAACACGATAGAATCTGAACGCTTTGTTCAAATGAGCTGAAATTTGGCATGTATGTTATAGGTTCTCATAGCACGAATTCTATTAATTTTGGTGAATCTAGCACTTATAGTTTTTTTTTTTACTGGAACACAAGGAAATATTCTTTATCAAAACGGTCAATGGGCCCAAATTTTGTAAAATGCGATAATGTCTAAACGCCTTATTCGTTTGAGATGAAAATTTATACACATGTTATTAGTCACCATCACACAAACTGTATAAATTTTAATGAATCTTGCGTTTATATATATATATATATATATATATATATATATTTTTTACATTGACACAAAGAATAATTCTTTATGACTATAGTCTATATAGGCCAAAATTTTTTAAACTGTGATAGCGTCTGAATGCTTTTTTCATTTGAGTTGAAAATTTACACACATGCTACAGGTCATTGTTGCAGGAAGTGCATAAATTTTGGTGAATCTAGCACGTGCTGCTTTTTTAAAGGGACACAGCGAAATTTTCTTATTCATTTTGGGCTATGGGCTGAAATATATTCGAAGTGCGATAGCATTTAAATGCCTTATAGAGTGAGCTGAAAAATTATATGCGTGTTAAATGTCAAAGTTGCTCAAACTACAGCTGTTGGCGAATTTACTACTTATAGTTTTTTTTACAACAAAATAATATTTATCATTATAAGGCTTATGGGCTTAAATCACATAGATATAGTAATATACATAGATCTATCATCCCCATGTTAACGTGCAAAGATTTTTGATGCCGAAAAAGTTTTTGGCATCAGCCATGATGAGAGAGTATAAAACTCGAAAACAACAATGGAATAGAATGTTGATATCATAGATATAGTAATAAGACATGGTTAATATATATTGAAAATGCCGAAGTACTGCGTGGCTTTTAATTGTAGAAATAAATTTATGAAAGGAAGTGGAATAAGTTTTCATAAGTAAGTTAAATTTAACTAATTTATGAAAAATATGATTCTTTATAATCAGTTGCTTTGTTATTATTATGGTTTAAATACTGTTTTGATTTTTAATGGAATATTTTTTTTTTTTTAATTTTAATATTTTTTAAGTTTTTATATTAGTAAGTAATATCGAATTTTCAAAATTCTTTTAAATGTAGTTAGCAGTGGCAGAGGTAAAACACGCTTGTTTTAATATATTATAACTAGTATTACCACAAGACTTTCTTCTCTATTTAATCCTATACAAATTTCTTCAATACAAATTATTTATTAAGTTATAATTTATTGAAGATATTTTCCCTGATGAATGCAGACGATTTTTTTTCTTAAAGTAGTATAATAATAAATGCTGAAAAAAATCATTTTTGTGCAGACATGAAAAGATATACAGTCGAATCTTGTTAACGTGAATCTCAAGGGGGATCAAAAATCTGTTCATCTTATCAGTAGTTCATGCTATCAGTAACTGATCGTCATATAACTAAAGTAATCTTCATTTTGACGGGGATTGTGGTAACAGTTCATGTTAAAAGTAATTCACGTTAACGAGGTTCGACAGTATATATATATATATATATATATATATATATATATGTCTATACTATATATACATTATATATAACATTAAAAATAAAAGAAATCGGTAGCTTCGTTTTAAATTAATACAGATGTATGCTTCAACCATTCGTTTTAGAAATATTGACGAGTTCTTTCTAAAATATCCACATTCAAAATTTACACAGGCCCAGGGGGAAGAGCACTTCCTTCCCAGGAGGAAAGCAATGCTCCTACATGCACACTTTTTTTTTTCAAGTTTATTACTACTATTATCAATAATTCATATAAATTTTACATTCATGCGTTAAAAATAACTCACATTATATACATTTACATGAAATTTTGTCCTATACTGTCATGTTAAGTACTTAGACTTTAATACTTAGTCTTGTTTTTCAACCGGCGGATGATACGTTAAGAGCGCATGCAAATTTTCCTGGAAAAGAGGATAAGTTAAACCAATTCTACATCCGTAAATCATTTAACTCTTACTTTCTTGAAATTCATTATGTGTGTTTCCGAGTAAACCCAATTTCTGCAATATTTTGCAACAGGAAAATAAAGGGTTAACAGCTAAAGCAAGATTTCCTGTAAATGAGGATAAGTTTAATTAATTTTTCATCCCAAACACTTCTTAACTCCAAACATTCATCAAAATTACTATATTTATTTCCAAGTAAACCCGATTTTTGCCATATTTTTCCTCATTAATATGCAATTTTTCTCATATTATTCCAAGTAACCAACAAATAAAGGTCTAACAGCAAACCATGATTTTTATGAAGATGGGGATCAGACTAATCGTTTTTTTACCCCAAAAAACACTTAACTCCAAGATTCCATCAAAATCGTTAAACCCATTTTCAAGAAGACTCAATTTCTGCCTTATTTCCCAAACGGTAATTAAAGGGTAAACAGTAGACGCGAATTGCCCTGGGGATGAGGATATGCCTAATTGATTTTATACTTTTAGAAACACTTAATCAAAGACTTTCTTCAAAATCATTACATCCCTTTCCGAGATAACCCAAATTCGGCCGTATTTCTTAACCGGTTGATAAAGGGTTAACAGTGAGCAGGAACTTTTCTGAATCGAAGAAAAAATCTAATTTGCACCAAATATCTATCTGTTTATCTATCTATATACCTATATATATATACATATATATAGAAAGAGAGATGCCAAGTTATTACGGATTTCCGTAATCTTAATACCAGAAATTTTTTTATGTATTCCTTTGTAATAACACTGCTCGGCATGAAAATTGTATCTGACACCATTTCAGCCCACTCTTATGTAAAATGACCTCCTGAATCCGAATATAATCACCATTTTGCCCAATCACACACCGTTTTCTTGATACGCCCCCTCCCCCATTTTTATCATTGTTTGATAATTTTATACTCATCAGTTTGATTTAGAGAGCAACGATGATTATTTTAACCGTTAAATGCCTTCTGATCTGAGGAGCTACAGTGGTAGAAAGTTCTGAAACACGAACATTTGTAGTAAGGAGGATACTTGAGAAGATTTGTGCCCAGAAAAAAAAAAAAAAAAAAAAAAAAAAAACACTTAACCCTAAAATTTAATCAAAATCGTCACATTCACTTCCGAGTAAACCCATTTAATGCTATAAATTTCGACTGGCCGTTAAAGGGTTAACGCGATTTTTTCTGAAGATGAGGATATGTCCATTCGTTTTAGCTCTCTAAAGAACACTTAACCCCAAACTTTTATAAAAACCATTACATTCATTTCCGAGTAAAACTAATTTCTATTATATGTTGCGACTGGCCGTTAAAGGGTTCACGAGAATTTTCCTGAAGATGAGGATATGTCCATTTGTTTTATCTCTCTAAAGAACACTTAATCCCAAACTTTTATAAAAATCGTTATATCCATTTACGAGTAAACCTAATTTCTATTATATGTTGCGACTGGTCGTTAAAGGGTTAACGCGAACTTTCCTGAAGATGAGGATACGTCCAATCGCTTTATCACTCTAAAGAACACTTAATCTCAAACTTTTATTAAAATCGTTATATCCATTTCCGAGTAAACCTAATTTCTATTATATGTTGCGACTGGCCGTTAAAGGGTAAACGCGAATTTTCCTAAATATGAGTATATGTCCAATCGCTTTATCTCTCTAAAGAACACTTAATCCCAAACTTTTATAAAAATCGTTATATCCATTTACGAGTAAACCTAATTTCTATTATATGTTGCGACTGGTCGTTAAAGGGTTAACGCGAACTTTCCTGAAGATGAGGATATGTCCAATCGCTTTATCTCTCTAAAGAACACTTAATCTCAAACTTTTATTAAAATCGTTATATCCATTTCCGAGTAAACCTAATTTCTATTATATGCTGCGACTGGCCGTTAAAGGGTTAACGCGAATTTTCCTAAATATGAGTATATGTCCAATCGCTTTATCTCTCTAAAGAACACTTAATCCCAAACTTTTATAAAAATCGTTATATCCATTTCCGAGTAAACCTAATTTCTATTATATGTTGCGACTGGACGTTAAAGGGTTAACGCGAATTTTCCTGAAGATGAGGATATGTCCAATCACTTTATCTCTCTAAAGAACACTTAATCTCAAACTTTTATAAAAATCGTTGTATCCATTTCCGAGTAAACCATTTCTATTATATGTTGTGACTGGCCGTTAAAGGGTTAACGCAAATTTTCCTGAAGATGAGTATATGTCCATTCGCTTTATCTCTCAAAAGAACACTTAATCCCAAACTTTTATAAAAATCGTTATATCCATTTCCGAGTAAACCTAATTTCTATTATATGTTGCGACAGGCCGTTAAAGGGTTAACACAAATTTTTCTGAAGATGAGGATATGTCCAAACATTTTAGTTCTTTAAAAAAAAAAAAAAAGACACTTAACTCCAAACTTTAAACAAAATCGTTATATCCATTTCTGATTAAACTCAATTTCTACTACATGTTGCGATTGGCAGTTAAAGGGTTAACACTAATTTTCTTGATGCTAAGGATGTTCCAATTGTTTTAGGTCTCTAAAAAGCACTTATCCCAAACTTTTATTAATATCTTTATAACCATTTCCGAGTAAACATAAATTTCTACTCTATACAGTTGGTAACAAAAGTGTCCGACTGCATTGCGATTGGCAATTAAAGGGTTAACTCTAAAATCTCAAAAGATGAGGATAAGTCCAATAGTTTTTTCGACCATAAAAACTTCTAACCAGACAGAAATAGTAGAAATAAACGATAAATTTCTTTAAATGTCGTTATTCCATACAAAAAAAAAAAAAAAAAAAAAGGAAGAAGAAGAAAAGAAAAAGAAAAGAAAAAGAAAAGAAGAAGAAAAGAGAGAAAGAAAAATGAGTATCTGGAGTTTTTTCATTCATCTTTAGTACATAAATTATTCATAAATTTTATTTGCTAAATTATCTGTGTGTATTCCCGTGTATATTCAGTCGGGGAAAGACATCCACAAGAGAGTAAAATGGCCGTCTTTTCCCGAAAAAAAAAAAGGCATCACTTTTTCGGCCTCGCTGATCAATCTATGTCTTATTACTATATCTATGTTAAATTATTAGCTTCTAAATGCCTTATCATATTAAGTTGGAAATTTATATACGTACAGCAGGCCACCATCACATGTACCATAAAAATTTTGATGAATCTAGCACTTATAGGTTTTCACAGCGACGCAACAAAAAATTCTTAATCATTATGCCCTATGGGCTCAAGTTATTTAAATTGTGATTGCGTCTAAACTACTGTATTTGAATGAACTGAAAATTCATACACACGTTACAGGTCGCAGTTGCAGACACTATATAGATTTTGGTGATTTTGATTCTTATAGTTTTTTTTTTTACAGGGACACAAAGAAAAATACTTTATGGGCTCAAGTTATTTAAAATGCAATGGCGTCTAAATGCCTCATGTGATTGATCTGAAAATTTATACGCATGTTATAGGTAACCATCGTACGGCTTTTATAGATTTTGGTAAGTCTAGCACTTATGGATTTTTACAGGGACACAACGAAAATTTATCATTATGATCTATGGGCTGGAATTATTTTAAGCGCAATAGCGTTCACCTAAACAACATACTATACGAAAAAAACTACTCATACACCCTATTAAAATTTTCTCTTTTGCATATTTAATGATTTCTCTTACTTTAATTTATTTGTACAATTGTTATTTACTTGACGTTCGGAAAGTCGAATGTAGTCACTCCAGATTTTTTTTAACCTCAAGAAATTAGAAATGAATTATTTACATAAAAGTATATTTTTGTTGTCTCATAAATGCAATTTGAAAATAAAAATTTGCTAATTGAATCTCGGTCTTCCATCTTTTGACAAATAAAGAACCTGTATTTTGTTTAGGTTATAAGAACATTTAATTTTTGAAAAATATCAAAGAAAACATTGTTCATTTAGTGATTTTATTTTCAACTGAAACTACACAAAACAGATAAGACAAATAATTATAAACATGTGGAATTTTATGAGATTATATTTCTTTAGTGACGTGATTTAAGAAGCTATTTTTTGAAGTTTCCTCCCAAACGGAGGGGCAAAAGTGAAAATCTCAAATGAAAGAAAAAAAGAAAAAAAAAACAGGATATTCAAAAGCCGGATATCCGGTATATTAACCGGATATCCGATGATTTTGATCCGGATATCCGACGGTTTTTCGGATATTGACAAATCAGCCGAATATGCCGGATACCGGATATTTTACGGATATCCGGTCCATCCCTACTTCAGAGTAATTAAAATTTTTTACACTTAACGCCGGAGTCGTACAATCGTACGGGTAAAGAAATATTACATCCAACAAGCAAGAAAAATAACTATTACTTTACGTGTTATACTATTTTTCACTCATTCAAACATTAAATTTGAAATTTGTATCAAAGCAAATAAAAAAATATTTATATTTACCTAATTAAGACAGTAAATAATCTAATGGTTTCGAATGCGCTTGTAAACAATGATTTAAAAGCCGACAACAGTTCCTAAAAGTACTGATGGTGCCATCTTTTGGGGAAAATAGATATTATTCAACCCTAGAAACCCTTAAAATCGTTTCTAGAAACCAGAGCCTGGTTAAAGGGGAAAGCACGGATTATCTCCGCTCTCACCGGAATATTTTTACAATTATTTTTTACTTCATGTCATGGAAATTCCACGCTTTGACGAGGAAATATTTTTTATAAAAAATGAACGGTGTGAAACAATCCAATTTACTCTCCGTTATTAGACACCAGAATTCTTTTTATAAAATAATTTTCAATGAGAATTTTGTGTTTATTATAGGAGGAAAGTATTTGTTAAAAAATAACGGTGTAAGTATGAATAATGTGTGCTTCCCCCTTAATCAAGCTCTGCTAGAAACCCTTAAAATCGTTCGTTTCCGGCGTTTATTACATACAGATACACAGTAAGCAGAAATCTATGTTAATGTCTAACCCGTACAGTTGTTCGAGCTCGGTCTTAAGGGTTATATTAAATTCATTTTTTTCGAAGGGTAAAACCCACTTTTTACTCCAAATGAAGTAAATGCAGTTGGGAAAAAAATGCAATTTATATATTTTCATTAATTTTTGAAAATATACAATTGGTCCATGTATTATCATACTTGCCAGAATCTTAATCATGAACCGGGAGATTTTTAGTACACGTCCCTTTTTCTACACCAGTATATTTTTCGAGTATTTTTCTTCTTTTTTAATCATAATTAAATGTGGAATTTTTAGCTTGAATACATATATGTGATTTCGCACAGAGTATAAAGTATGCATTCGTAAACTAACCGTTAAAAAACAGGAAAATTTTAATTATAAAATAAAATCAATTTAAATCACTAAAAATACCATGCTTGTGTCTAAACTTATTTAAATGTATTTATTTTCAGGTCTTAAGTATGCAAAGATCAATGTCTAAATATCTAAAATTGATAAACCATATTACTTTGATTTTGCGTAGTATCCAGAATAACAGGGGTCGTAGGCTCTACCTTTTTTCCGGGACACTTTCAAGGATAAGAAAAGTTCGCCATTTTTGCCACCATTCTTTTCTCAGAGAAATCTTTATTGTATTTTTAAAGTAATATGTCATGATAAAACCGTTAAGAAATTATTGTATAAAAGTGTTTTAGCAAAGGCAAAAATTTCTCATTTCTGAAAATGTCCTGGAAAAAAAGGCGAAGACTGCGATCGCTGCGATAAAAGTTTATTTTACGCTGTGATTCATATTAATCGGATATAAATGATACTGCGCTTTTTCTTTCAATAATAGTTTTTGTATGCTAAAGAACTTTAAAACAATTAAGCTCAACATTTGATTCAATATAAAAATTATTTAACAAAAATGAAATAGTTTATTATGCTATTTAATGCGATAAAATTAAAAAAAAAATTAAGTCTTACAATCCGTATAATAATCGAATATAAAAAATATGGACAACAAAATTAAAACAGAAATTTCGCGATAAAAAAAAAAAAAAAAAAAAAACAGCGGTTCAGAGATGCTAACATTTAATTTATTCCAGAATATTTTTAGGGACGCCTACATATCATACCACTTATATATTAACATACTTGCCAACCATCTCATTATGAACCGTACAATTTTTAGTACCCGCCTTTTTTTTCACACCAATAACTTTTTAGATTAATTTTAGTCTTATTTAATAGTAACAACATTTGGAGAGAATAACTCTAAAAATATAGTGGTATGAGAAACGGGGCGTTTTTTCAGGGGGTGTTAACAATTGTACGGTTATTAATGAGATGGTTGGCAAGTATGTATTAAGAGTAAATATATTGGAGAAAATTATTCTATAAATAAAATGGTGCGTAACAAAGGCGGGGCTGAAAATGCTCCGGGATAAATTTAAATGTTGATGTCAATGTCGAACGTATATTAAGGTTTAACCCCTTCCCTCTCGCTCCCGTGATAATCACAGGCTGTGACCACGCCCCACGTGTATTTTTCCGTTAACATTTTAGCGTACATGAAAGCACTCGCCAGTACCAAACTATATGTAATGTATTTGAAAATATGTACAGAATAAATTTATATATTATGCATATACCAGGTGCGCCAAAAGTTCGTTAAAACTTTAAAAATTCATTAAAAAAAAAAAAAAAAAAGAACAAATGATGATAAAAAGGTGCGGTTTGCACGAATGGCATGAGAAAGATGTCGGATTTTTTTTTTTTTTTTTTTAAGACCAAAAAAAAAAAAAAAAAAAAAAAGTCCGATAGGTGGCGCTGTGGAGCAGACACGAAACTAATTTATGCATATCAGGTTGTCAATAAAACACCTGAATGCACATGGACTCTTCATTCGATGCCGTAGTTATACTATCGTTGCAGGATCAAGCGTTGATTATCAAGCTCTTTTATAAGAATGGCGAACCAGTAACAGACGCACTGAGGAAATTTCGCACTGCAAAAGGACTGAAGAAGGAAAAAGAAACCATTTCACTATGAGGAACGCTGAAACTTGTCAAGCGCTTCGAAGAAAGGGGTCGTTTGGAAGATCGTCCACGAAGTGATAGGTCTTTCTTGAGAGAAGGGCGTGGGCGTGTTGATTCGTCATTCTTATAAAAGAGCTTGATAATCAACGCTTGATCCTGAAACGGTAACATAACGCCGGCATCGAATGAAGAGAAGAGTCCATGTGCATTCAGGTGTTTTATTGACAACCTGATATGCATAAATCAGCTTCGTATATGCGCCACATTCTTTGGATTTCTTTTTTTTTTCTTTTTTTTTTTTTTGTTCTTAACCCGTTAGTAGTCGCTAGTTGGTCGATTTGCCGCTCATCCTTCAGTTTTTCCAGATTTTTTTATTCAATAGCCACCAAAAATTTTTAGAAGTGGTATTTGATATACATAAAACGCGAATAAAATCGATTTAACGTTGATCACATCACTTCTTAAAATTATTGGTGACAGTTAAATAAAAAGCTCGCAATCTGTAATAGGTGGCGCTGTCGATATCGACTACTAGAAATCCTTCAGTAAACTAGAGATACGACAATGCTGGCAATGAATCCTGATTCGTCCAAAGCTACTTTCGACCGCCTGAAGGAAGGCTGCAGCGCCAACATAGACTTGGCGACCACTGCACTAGAACACCTTCAAACAAAACCACTTATGAAACATACAAATAAATAGCCCATACCGCGCTTATTCGCCAAGGTTAGGAATCCAGGTTGCCATAGTTTGGACGAAATTTAATCAGCCCGCCATTTTTTTCCGTGCACTGCGCAAGCGCACTAAGCTCTTGTCTTATCTCTGGTTTACTAAAGGATTTCTATCGACTACTAACGGGCACGGACTTAGAGAAGAAGGACAGTTTTCCCCAACGGCAGCCTTCCCTCAAAAATGGACCCGAAATGGTCGCTATTATTCGTTCGCCGCTAGGGGTCGTATTTGTTCTTTGACTGTCCACTGCCTCCGTAGAAAAGCATTGCGCGCAGACGAAATTTTAGTTTTATTTTCAGTTTTCTTTTTAATTTATTTTTAATATTGGATTTTTTTCATAATGTCGCATTGTTACGCACCGGGTTGCACCTCCGGATATCGAAGTGTTCGAAAAAAAAAACAAAGAAATAGGTGAAAAGAACCCAAGTTTATTTCGTCCACCTAATGTAAGCTATTGATTTTAATGTTTTGTTGACTGATAAAATTATTGTCTTATAAATATTCTATTACTATAAAAAAAAAAAAAAAAAAAGGCTGATTTAATTGGTATGGTTCTTAGTAAAATTCTGTTTGATAGATTTTTTTTTTTTTAATTAATTAAAATGTAATTTTTAGGTCACTTTGCATTAAGATTTTAAAATTTGCGTGCTAGCAGTATTCCTTTTTTCATATTATTCGGCGAAAAAAAAAACATGCGAGCTTGCAATCTTACGAATTTAAATCATGTTAAATTATAAATTACGTTTTTTTTTTAATTGCAGCTTTAAAAAAAAGTATTTTAAAAATCTTGAATTGTAAACCGATTTTGGCAAGAGTTAAAAATTGGTAAAAAATGATATGAGTTCACAGTCAGTCTTTTTTCAATTCATTTCAAAATTACTGAGTTTTAAGATATTTAAAAAATAATTTAAAATGTTTTTTTTTTTTTTTTTTTCTATGACATTTCTATGATATTTTTTTCCCATTGACATTTTAAATTAATTTTACAAACTGCCCATCTTTTAACTTCCAATTCATGTTAGATGATGAATCACGTTATATTATTATCATTATTATTACCATATTATAGAAATGTATTGTTTTTAACAAAAAAGAAATTTTTAATTGGTTTTGTCAAAAATTAAAAATAATGATTATGATGTCACAGTAAAAAAACTCCTAAATTCAGTTGAAAATTGGAGATTTTAAAGAAAAATTATATTTAATTAAATTCATCACCAGTGCCACATTCACATTTCATAATTTATAAGCTAGTGTTCTTCCAGCTGAAAATTAGAGATTTTATGTAAAAATTAGAGTATTAAATTTAAGGTAAGTTGTTTTTATGAAGTTAGCTTTTCACTTAATCTCCGTGTCATCTCGTCGGTGTATCGAGCTATTCCCTACTCTCCTAAAATAATATATATGTAATATGTATATATATAGATAAAATAAATAAATAAATAAAAAAGTAAATCATGCATATTATAGCATGAGCATATTTGTGAAAAAATAAATAGAGTCAAAGACATCCAACAAAAGTCAGATAAAACTTCCTTCTTAATACGGTATACATTTCATTTGTAACCAAGTATATACATATTACATTTCTCTTAAATGTTCAAATTTTACTTACAATATTCTGATTTAAATATGCACTTAAGGTATAATCTTAGATCTAGAGATACAGAATTCGGGACTTATTTTCTTTTGCCATTCTTATTTACCAATACTCGGATGCAGTCAGGGCCTGATTAAGGGGGAAGCTCGCTCTTGACACATTATTTATACTTACACCGTTATTTTTCAACAAATACTTTCCTCCTATAATAAACAGAAAATTTTCATTAAAAATTATTTTAAAAGGATTCTGGTGTCTAATAACGGTGAGTAAATTGGATTGTTTTACACCGTTCATTTTTTATAAGAAATATTTCCTCGTCAAAGCGTGGAATTTCTATAACATGAAGTAAAAAATAATTGTAAAAATATTTCGGTATGAGCGAGCTTCCCCCTTAATCAGACCCTGGATGCAGTGTGTTAATTTTACAAAAAATAAATTAATTTGTATGTTACACATCGAAACATTGCTTAAAAAACAATAAGAATCACATAAAAATAAACTGAAAAACTTCTCCTTCAGATTATACACAAATATTTACTTATAGATGATATACTTGATAACATGCAATGCTCCCTAAAGTCAATAATAAAAAAAATACCACTATAACTCGAAAAAAAAAAAAAAATGCTTGAAAGTCCATGTTTCTGCTGATGCTGATTCCCTTCTTGAAAAAATTTATATATATTTCATAATTTTTCGGAATATTGATATTTTAGTAATTTTCATAATTAAAAATATGCTATTAAATCGTAATAATGCTTAGAATTTGTTTGAATTATTTCCTTCAAACGCTTAATAAAAAAATAAGTATAAATCTTCATTTAATTAGCTTTTAAGAAAGCATGAATTAAAGTTCGTCATATTCATTTAACATTAATATCCTCAGTTTTTGGCAGGCATTTAATTCTATGAAAAATTGAGAGAAGTATATAAACTATACAAATATCTGGGATGATCTGATCTAAATAATTAGAAAAATGTATCAAAATGGGGTTTACCACGGAGAAAAAATGAAGTTGATGCCAATTTTAATACTTAGAAGATCATCTAAACGAAATCTAGCTATACCTTTCTGAAACAGCCTTTTTAACGAGTCGACTGTCTCCAGCTGCATATTCATACGATATGATGCATTATATAAAAAGCATTATTACTTTATTCGATGCTAAATTAATCAGGAGGCGACTTTTTTTATGACTTTACAATCTATTTAGAGTTGAAAATAAACAAGACAGCACGCCATATAAAAACAATGAAACACACACACACACATAAAAAAAAATATTGACAGCGGAAATATTTATTGAAATTTTTAGTACACATTTTAGAATATAGCAATGTATTAGTGTTTAGTTTATAGTTTTGTGTATAGCTGAACAAAAACCAACGATTTCATAATTGTTGGTGGAGTTGTAAAAGATTAAGGGTCCTCTTCACTCACCGCCGCCGGAAGCCGAAACTAATGATATTCAATGGGGAAATTTTTCTTTACAAATAACTTATTAACTAATACATATTTTTTAATTCTGTTTTCACATTCTGAAAGTTCCCAGCTGTTAAATTGACGCACCTTTTCTAAAATATTATTTTTTTAATTTTTTATATTTTATTTTGAAGCTGCAAAATACGAATTTTCAATATGTGAAATTTTTTCATTTTGCAATTTCGAAATAAAATATTAAAAATTGAAAAATTATATTTTTAAAAAAAGTCCGTCAATTTAACAGTTGGGAATTTTCTGAATGTGAAAACAGAATTTAAAAATATGTATTAGTTAATAAGTTATTTGTAAAGAAAATTTCCCCATTGAATAACATTGGCTCGGGTTTCCGGCGACGGTGAGTGAAGAGGGCTGTTAAGGCGCGTAGTTTCTGTGGTTCTGATTGCAATGCAGTAGTTAGAACTGCTAGTTAATATTTCTATCTCTTGGTAAAAATATATGGGCATGGTATGTGGAGTAAAACTGTTTGTATACAGTACACATAGGATACTCAAAGCACAGAATAGGTGAAAAACGAAAGTATATATTGCGATAAGTATCATATTATATAACAATAAAAACATTCTACATTTAAAACATTTTTTTTTTCTGCATTTTTCAATTTGTTTTTCGAACTGGAATTGATATCATTTTAAACTAGTATGTTGTGACCACCACAAGACCTTCTTCTACAATTTCCTATACAAACTCACTCAGTAACAATCTTTTTTTTTTTTTTTTTTTTTTTTTTTTGGTTAAAAGTTAAAAAAAAAAAAAAAAAAAAAAAAAAAAATGCATAACTTTGTTTCAAATTATCACAGATTTTTAGTTCAACCATTCGTCTTAAAGGTATTGACGAGACCTTTCGAAAGATACCCATCTTGAAAATTTAACCCGCCCCCAATGCCCAATTTTTTTTCTAGTTAACTACTACTATTATTAATAATTCATATTAATTTTACAATCACGAGTTTGAAATAATTATCATTATGCACATTTATACGAAATTTTGTCCTATACTGCCATGTTAAAATTTTAGAAAAAATGCGATCACAGCGCCACCTGTTGAGCGATTGATCCCCAAATCTAATCAGCACCAGTTTATGTCAGGGTGCAACTAAATACCAAGTTTGTTTCAATTTCATTCATTGGTTCGTGATATACAGCGTCCACAAAAAAGTGATACAGACAGATATTTTCTAAAAACTATCCATTCGTGTTCAGGGCATCCCAAAACGTGTAAATCCGTCAAAAAACGGAGGTCGAAAATTTTCACGAATCCAATATTTTCTCTATATTACATATAGAAGAGAGTAAAAATTACTCAATATTTTCTATTTCGAAAAATGAATTCCTTGTTCTATGGAATATTGAATAAAAGCAGAAAAGAAATAATAATTAAAAAAAAAAAATAATAATAATAAAAAAAAAAATAAAAATTGTATTTTTCAAATTCCCCTTTAAAGAAAAATGCGTAATGCATAAAGCGGAAAGTCTCTGTCCCTCTTTTTTATCAGGATATTTTCATCTTTTTTGCAGCCACTATTTTTACACAGAAATATTTACCGATTTATATAGCAATGTCTCGTGGTTAAACAGGAAAACAGGCGAAATTTTGTCATCCCTCAAATTCCCGAAAAAAGTGGTGAGACTTCAGGCCAGCGTTCCCAACTTTTATAATTTATTCACGAGCATTTTTAGCCCCGCCTCTTTTTCATACCGGAAATTTGAAAAATGATTTTCTTCTTATTTAATCGTTGTCGCATATTTAAGAGAAATAATCTACAAATTTCTGGTGCGAAAAGAAGGCGGGGCTAAAAATGCTAGTGAATAAATTATAAAAGTTGGGAACTCTGTTTCAGGCTCTTCATAAAGCTTATGTAGAATAAACGATAACCTGTTATAAACTTACATGATTCAAGTTTGTTTTTTAATTTTGTAAAGTAGAATTTTAAAATTACATTGTAGTAATTGTATGTATTATTTTGAGACAGAGTGTCAATTCTCTATATATATAAATAGTAATAATAATAATAATTATTATTATTACTATTAGTCAAAATTAAGCATGAACGAAGTGTAGTGGTTACAGAGGTTGAAGTCACTGCCCTTTTTTTTTCAGGATACATTCAGAAGGGGTTATAGCACTTATTCGACATCACAATTATTTTGATGATCCCTGCTTCAGGGATGAGGATTTAACGCTGAAAATAGAAGGAAATATCTTATCCTGAATGAATCCTGAATATAATTTTACACAAAATTCATTGAACACAAATTATTTATTAAATTATTTCCATTATAAATGCAGACGATTTTTATGTAACAGAATTATATATATCACTAAATGCCGAAAGAAAGTCAATTTTTTGCAATTATCAGATTTTTTTTTTTTTTTTTTTTTTAATTATCACAAATCTATAGTTCAACCATTCGTTTTAAAGGTACTGAAAAGATCTTTGGAAAGATAACCATATTGAAAATTTACTTCCTCCCCAGGGGGGAGGGAACGACCCTCCCACATGCATATTTTTTCCCCTTGTTAACTACTATTATTATCAATAATTCATATTAATTTTACAATCACACGTTTAAAATAACTCTCATTATGTACATTTATACGAAATATTGTCTTATACTGCCATGTTAAAAGTTTAGAAAAAATGCGATCACCTCGCCACCTGTTGAGCAATTGTTCCACAAATCTAATCAGAACCAGTTTATGTCAGGGTCCAACTAAATACCAAGTTTGGTTAAATTTCGTTCATTGGTTCGTGAGATACAGTGTCCACAAAATTTGTGATACACACACAGACAGACTGACGGACATTTCCTAAAAATAGTCAAATCGTGTTACGGAAATTCTAAAACGTGTAGATCCATCGGAAACTCGAATTCGAAAATTTTTGCGAATCGAACACTTTCTGTATATATACACATACTTGCCAACATACTAATTAATATTCCGTAGTATTGTTAGCCCCGCCTTCTTTTTCACACCAGTATCTTTTTAGAGTATTTTTCTTCTTATTTAATCGTAATTAAATTTGCAGAATATTACTCTAAAAATTTACTGGTGTGAAAAAGAGGGCGCTAATAACAACACTACGGAATATTAATTAGGATGTTGGCAAGTATGATATACATGTAGAAGAAAGTAAGCGGAGAGTATAAGCGGCAATTTTTCTGGACGACACCTGTGTTCTTGCATTCAATGTTAACAGACGTTACACAACTTTAACTATTTCTCCCCGTCGAAAAATTCTTTCAAATTGGTTCTCGAAATGGAGAGTCGCCCTAAATTTGGACAAAACTGACGCTATTCTTTATACAAGGGAAAATAAACCCAAGGTTCATGATACTAGAGATAAATATGAAATGCACTTTGGTAGTACTCTTCTACCACGGCCTAAATATGCTAAATATCTTGGTGTTATACTTGATCAATGCTCAACTTTTAAACAACACTTAACTCTTACTTGTTACAATTCCCGAGCCACTGAACGTAAACAAACTCGTGTCCCTACGATCTCGGAATAGTAATTTAATCTTTAAGAATAAAATACTCCTCTACATGTCCTACCTTCGTCCCGTTCTTATCTAGCCATGTATGGTATGGTCATATTCAGCCAAACATTGTATCAAGTTAAAAACAAAAACCATTTTATCCACGAGACAAACTTTCAAGTTTGTCTCGTGGATAAAATGGTTTTTGTTTTTAATACATATATAATTGAGACGGTTTGATGTTTGTGTACGTTAATCGTATTAAGTTACTCATTAGTTCACAAAATGTAACTTTTTGGCAAATTCTTGATATGTTCTGCTGTGTCCCAAATTTTGAAATAGAGATTTTCAATCTTAAGCTTAATGATTACGCTCAATATTCAATTGCATTTGGTTCTAGAAACTCTTGATAACCCTGCTTTAAACACATTTGCTGCATATGATCACAACCAGTGTTGCCAGATTTTAAGACTATTTTATTCAACATTCACCAATAATTTTCAGAAATGAAAAAATTCGTCCATTGTGTATATCAAATACCACTAACCATTTTTCAAATCTATTAGTGATAACAAAAATCGCAAAGTCTGGCAACGCTCCTTACAACGATCCTGTAAATAGACAACGACTCTAAACGGTACTCTGTCTTTAACCTTTTTAAGTAAAATTATTCTGACTGTTTTTATTCCCTTAAATTTTTTTCGTCTTTTGCTCTGACTTTTCCTTCTGTGATTTTACCATGTATTGTCCTCTGTTTGTCGTTTTATTATTATTATTATTATTATTAAAATTACGAACTATTATAGCATAAACTAGTTTTCATCTGACTTCATAAAGTATGTATGTAAAAACTTTTGAAAATATTTCTTAACACTTTCGCGACCGCTGACGTAGATTCACGTCATTTAAAATCTGTAACTCCTCCAGTGGGCGTTTCTTTCGCGATTTACATGTTACTTATTTCTTAAGAAAATACCCAATATTCATATTTGTTCAATCAAATATACTACTAATACAACAGTGGCGGCACGTGAACCGAAAATAGGTGAAGAGCTCAAAAATATTATTTAAGTATTTTCAATCATAATTTTTATCAAGCATGGTCTTAAATAAATTAACTAAAAGTACTTATTTAAATGTAAATTTTTATTCTATAAATGAATACAGAGTAAAATACAGTGTTCCTCTTCACCAATTTTTGGTGCACGAGCCGCCACTGGAATACAAATACTTTGATTAGAATGAATATAATTATAATGTATATCCATTTGCAATATAAATTTGAATACAGAAAATTTTGTTCTGAAATATTTAATTGGTGAAAATACCGCCCACAGGCGGACCTTACTGTCAAAAAGGCAAGAGCATACGATCGCGAAAGTGTTATATGCGAATAATACCACCCTCCTAAATGAACCTCCGCCTCACTTAAATGGTTGTATGGCTGCATGCCCTTATTCTGCGGAATAAAAAGAAAAAGTTCTGAATTTGATGTTTTAAAGACTTTTGCAAAGTAAAATTGAGGAACATATGTCAATATTAGTTTAATATAGTGTATTGTGTGCTTTTTTTTTTTTTCTAATGCGTTTTGGTTTTACGATTATTATATTTACCTTTTTACTAAAATACAATATTATAATAAAAAATCTAAAGTACTATAAGATAATCTTGTTGTTCACTAAATTCAGAAGATGCTGTATATAAGATAAAATTTAGACTTATAAATATTCTCAAAATATGAAAAATATATGAATACCACATTTACAAAACTATTTCTTACTCAGTTATACATTTTTATTCTGGCCGTACACATAAAATGGCATACGAAAGGATGAATGTTAAATTTATTTCTAAAGAATTTCTGATCATACTTTACCGTATGTTTTATTTAAACAGCAAAGTTACTAACGTTGTTATTTATTCAGGAGCAATTTTAGCCTCGCTTTTTTAACCATACAAGCCTTTTTTTTTTTTTTTTTTTTTTTTTTTTTTAAGAATAATTTTTCTTTACTTAGTAGCTGTTATACCTTGGAAAAAATATCCTAAAAATTAAGTGCTGCTAAATAAAGCCGGGACTAAAAATATTCCGGAATAAATTAAAATGTTGCCAGATACCTTGTACAGTTCTTAATAAAAAAAAAAAAAAAAAAAAAAAAAAAGAAAGAAAGAGGCCACCTATTGCTGATTTACTCAGTTATTAATGCTATAGATGAGTTTTGGTTAGAGGGTCATCTTCATGTTAAAACTTACAATAAACTTCAATTTTTTTTTTAAGGGTAACATCCACTCTTTACTCTATATTCAAATTTCTGAGATCAAAGCAATTCGTAAAAATGTACTAACTATATACTTTGTTTAATTCTTGATAGAGTTACAAGCTAAAATATATTAAGTAGACCATGTATTATATTCATAATATATCTATCTATCTATCTATTTATCTATCTGTCTATCTATCTATCTATCATCCTAATTAATACTCCGTATTGTTGCTAGTACCGCTCTTTTTTTCACACCAGTAAATTTTTAGAGTATTATTCTCCAAATTGAATTACGATTAAATAAGAAGAAAAATACTCTAAAAAGATACTGGTGTGAAAAAAAAAAAAGGGGGAGGCTAAGAATACTACGGAATATTAATTAGTATGTTGGCAAGTATGTCATTATCAAAAATTACAATACTTTTCTCACTATAGTGATCGGAAAGTAAAAAAACATTAGTCACTAAAATAGAAGTGGAATAATAATAATAATAATAATTATAATAATAACTTTAGGAACAAAGCGATTAAACACTTGATAAATATTAAGTACTATGTTTGATGAAAGGCAAAATTCGTGTAAAAATTGAGATTCTGTCTATTCAAAGTTTCTGCCATTGGGAAAGCAAGAAACCGGAAAAACGCGCGAAATTTCCATGTAATATAGAATAAAAATCTGTTTGAAAACATAAATAAGAATGTCTTATTTTCTCATATAGCCAAGGTACTAAATTTTCTACCTCTCATACATAAATAATCTTCAAACGCAGCGATTACTGCATAAAGCTGTGAACAAAAACCGTAGATTACAAAGGGGAATTGTCCCCCCCCCCCCAGCATTACCGAAATTCCTTATCAGGTCGGAACTGCAACAGATGGAAAAGGAAAACTTCCACCATGGAGCGGCACATCTCACGATTTAGTGCCATAGACATGTCTTTACCGTCGCCACTGAGTTCAATAGCGTCTATGACAAAGACACATCTACTCGCAGGGTAAAAATTTTGGTTAGAGTTTTGGTTAGAGGGTCATCTTCATGTTAAAACTTACAATAAACTTCAATTTTTTTTTTTAAGGGTAACACCCACTCTTTACTCTATATTCAAATTTCTGAGATCAAAGCAATTCGTAAAAATGTACTAACTATATACTTTGTTTAATTCTTGATAGAGTTACAAGCTAAAATATATTAAGTAGACCATGTATTATATTCATAATATATCTATCTATTTATCTATCTGTCTATCTATCTATCTATCATCCTAATTAATACTCCGTATTGTTGCTAGTACCGCTCTTTTTTTCACACCAGTAAATTTTTAGAGTATTATTCTCCAAATAGAATTACGATTAAATAAGAAGAAAAATACTCTAAAAAGATACTGGTGTGAAAAAAAAAAAAAAGCGAGGCTAAGAATACTACGGAATATTAATTAGTATGTTGGCAAGTATGTCATTATCAAAAATTACAATACTTTTCTCACTATAGTGATCGGAAAGTAAAAAAACATTAGTCACTAAAATAGAAGTGGAATAATAATAATTATAATAATTATAATAATAACTTTAGGAACAAAGCGATTAAACACTTGATAAATATTAAGTACTATGTTTGATGAAAGGCAAAATTCGTGTAAAAATTGAGATTCTGTCTATTCAAAGTTTCTGCCATTGGGAAAGCAAGAAACCGGAAAAACGCGCGAAATTTCCATGTAATATAGAATAAAAATCTGTTTGAAAACATAAATAAGAATCTCTTATTTTCTCATATAGCCAAGGTACTAAATTTTCTACCTCTCATACATAAATAATCTTCAAACGCAGCGATTACTGCATAAAGCTGTGAACAAAAACCGTAGATTACAAAGGGGAATTGTCCCCCCCCCCCCAGCATTACCGAAATTCCTTATCAGATCGGAACTGCAACAGATGGAAAAGGAAAACTTCCACCATGGAGCGGCACATCTCACGATTTAGTGCCATAGACATGTCTTTACCGTCGCCACTGAGTTCAATAGCGACTATGACAAAGACACATCTACTCGCAGGGTAAAAATGCATCTTAGGCAGGCAGGCGAACCTGAGTGCCACTATCTAGCGATTCTGCATCCCGGGCGACAGGCCCGTGGATCAAAGTGGAAGAGTTCCCTAATTTATTTAAAAATCAAGTTTTTACAAATTTTGGATCAAACACATAATAAAACCAAAACACTAGAAAGTCTATTAAAAAAAAAAAAGAAAGAAAGAAAAGAAAAAAAAAAAAAAAAAAAAAAAGGCAAGCCAGCTGCCAGTGAACGATGCAACAGATGGAGCTCCAACGTGCTTAAAGGCCGTTTTCCATTGCGGTTGGAACTTCGAGGTTCAAAAAACCATTAATCATGCTCCCGACACAAAGAGCCAAATGTCTTGTCATCAGTTGTAATTTTTTTTTTATCAGATAGCGCAGTTACTTCAAAGGAAAGCATGCAAAATTGGCAAAGATATCTGCCTCTGGCCCCTCAATTATCTCAACTGGGGATTAGGGCCAGGGATTTCTCCCCTTCGAACCAACCGGTTGAACCACCTCCAACCGCTTGACCACATCAAAGGATTCTGAATAGCGCCGCTCGAAACAACTTCCAACCAACCTCAGTGGAAACTGCACTTAAAGCCGGTTTCCACTGACGGTTGGTTGGAGCGGTACTATTCAGAATCTTTTGATGTGGTCAACCGGGCTCAAAACCCTCGAACGCGGTTGGAAGTCAAAAGACCTAGCCCCCTGCTGAGATAATTGAGGGGCCAGAGGCAGATATCTTTGTCAATTTTTGCATGCTTTCCTTTGAAGTAACTGCGCAATCTGATAAAAGAGGGCTACAACTGATGACAAGACATTTGGCTCTTTGTGTCGTTAGCGTGATTAATGGTTTTTTGAACCTCGAATTTCCAACCGCAATGGAAACCGGCCTTTAGTTTCATAGGGTCGAAACTGGTAGGGAAAATGAGTCGGGCGGTTTTAACTGTCCTTTCCCTCAGAAATCTGTTTTTTCGGGAGCTGCATGAATGAACAGCCCCTTTGAGAATTTTGGAGACTGTATTACGCTTAAAACTGGCTAATTTTTCTCGGGTTTTCAATATTTTTTTATTATAATGAAGTAATTTGCTCCTTTATACGCATAATACCATTGCCTCCCAAACTAGATGTCTTCCACGTGGCTTGGAAAATTTGGCAACAGTTCAAGCGGTAAACAGCGCTACCTGGAACAGATAGCTCCACTTTTTTAATCAACAGCCACCAAAAGTTTTTTTAATTGATATATGATATATATAATTGACGTTTCTTCGATTCTATTCGCCTTTTATGTATATCAAGTCCAGCTTAAAAAATTTTTAAAAGCGGGAGAACATCGTGAGAACATGATGTCATAGACATTTTTAGAAAATGTTTGTCTGTCTGTCTGTCTGTCTGTCCCCTTCTTTAGAAGGGGGTCCCGATGGGACACCTATATCGGGTTTTATTGCAGAATTTAAGTTAAGATCGCTGGAAAAAGAAATGTTAGAAAAATGTAAAGATAAAATATTTTTTTGGTTAAGATACGTCGATGAAGTTTTTGCCGTCATCAATAAAAATTACGATGTCAAACAGATACTAAATTAAATAAATAGCTTAGATAATAACATAAAATTCACATATGAAGAAGAAAATGAGCGACAGATAAACTTCTTAGATGTTAAAATTAATAGAACCGGAAACCAAATTAAAACTACTGTGTACCGTAAACAATCACATAGTAATGAAATTATACATTATAAATCTAAAGCCCCTTTCCGTTACAAAATTAACGCCGTTAGTTCATATATAAATCGTGCAATATTAATATGCAATGACCCTATCGATCTAAATAATGAATTTAATTTAATTAAAGACTTCACTAAAAAAGCGGGTTACCCTAACAAAATCATTAAAAAACTAATTAAAACCAGATTAAAAGCCAGTAACTATATACCTAATTTTCAAAATCCCCCTTTAAAATTCACCTCTTCCATACCTTACGATCGCGAAGCATCGAATAAAATTAAAAACATTGCAAATAAAATCGGCGTAAATATCCCAAAAAACTTAACCCGAATGTTATTCAATTAATACGTAATGATAAAGACCCCATCCTTCCTTTGGAAACTGCCGGAATTTACCAAATACCGAACGCAAATAATCAAGACAATAAACCAGGTTCATACATCGGTGCAACGAAAAGAAAGATTAAAACCAGACTCAAAGAACATAAAAACGATATCAAAACAGGAAAAATAAATACAGCTTTAGTTAAAACTTTCGATAATGAAGAAATTATAATAAATTTTGAAAAAACTAAAAAGATAGCTAATTACAATAATTATAATTACGCGATGTTTAGAGAAGCCATAGAAATAGCAACAACGCCGGATGTGTGTAATGACAGTGACGCAATGGCTCCTGACCGGATGTGGAATCAACTTATGAAATCTATAAAAGACGACAACTCTAAGAGATCTAACACAGATGAAGATCGTTTGAAAAGAGCTGGGCGCCCAGCCGAAAATATTAACGATGAAATATGAGGTACCTATTAAGGTTTTTATATTCAACTTTTAGAATATTTAAACAATTTTTTACACTTAAATTAAAGGCACTGAATACACGTGAAAGTAAAAAATTACTTTTATTAGATTATTCCTTCATCGCATACCTGCCAACTTACTAATTAATATTCCGTAAGTTTCTTAGAACTCCAACCTTTTTCCATAACACTTTAGTTTTAGAGAAATTTTCTTCGAATGTAATTACGATTAAATAAGAAAAAAAAAGAAGAATAAATAGAAACTGTTGATAAAAAAAGGGGCGGTTACTGTCAACTATATGGAACATTAATTAGTAAGTTGGCAGATATGTTATCACTACTCAAAGCTAAATCGTGCAATTATTCATGTTAAAGGAACAGTAACAATTAATGTCTTAAAAAGTCTATAAGTTAGATAAGTTTCTTTCTAGTGCTTCTACATAGATCCTAAATTATAAACAACTTTAAAGTCATACTAGTACAATTTAAAATGCAGAAATATACAATTTAAGAATTCCGTACAATTAAATATTATACAATTTACCAATTCAGAATGCATATAAATGCATATTTTAATTAAATTATTAAATTAAGAGAAAAGATTTATTATATTAAGAAGATTTTTTTTTTTTTTTTTTTTTTTTTTTTTTTTTTGGTATAGGTAAGGTGCTCCAGTGATTGACAAGCTTCAGTAATTGACATTTATCCCGAATTAATTAATAAGAAGAATATATATTTTGCATATAAGAATTTTAACATTGTATGTTAAACACTGGAGCATAGGGTGTCAGTTATTGATAAAATGAAAAACTGGCTGTGTCAATTACTGGAGCATTGAGTGGGTGTAAAATAAAAATTCATAAAAAAATATACATATTATTAAATGTATATATTTTTATATATATGGTTCTGAATGTCTTTCCTGTCATATGTATTAACTTAAGATTTTTAAAAATATTTTCTGATGACTAGAACATTTAAAACATCAGAGATTGCTCTAAAAGTGTCAATCACTAGAGCACTTACCCTAGAAGGTTTTTTTTTTTTTTTTTTGTTCATTTACTCATTTTCTCCCCCCTAGTGTGATTCTTATTGATCACTTTGTATAATATCTCTTATACAGTAACATAATAAGAACATAAGTGGTATTCATAATTTTATTTTGAGGCACACTGTCAAAAACCGAATATAAAGCGATAAAACTTAAAGTTTGTAAATTTTAACCTATTTCTGAAACACTGCGTGCGTGCATCTTTGTGTTGCTAATTACATTCAACTTGTATAATAATCGCTTTCAAAATACTTAGCGTACTTGAAAGAAATATAAATAATAATAGCAATCATAAGTATATTTTGCTTGAAAGAAATATAAACATAAGCAAATTAACTGCCTTGTTGACAATGGCATGTAAATATTGAAAAAGAAATTAGCCTGTATGTCGATTAGTAACTATAATTGCAATTTACTATGTTTTCTTCAAATATCAAAAACAAGATTTGCAATTCCAATATCATTTATGATACCAACTAATCAAATATATATTAAAACAATCCATGTGTTGTTGAATTAATGGAAAAAATAACAAATTTATGAACGGAAGTAATTTGTTTTCTCCTTAATATCTAAGTTAATATTATAAATTTGCCTTTAGG
This sequence comes from Salticus scenicus, assembly GCA_963930645.1. Lineage (NCBI taxonomy): Eukaryota > Metazoa > Arthropoda > Arachnida > Araneae > Salticidae > Salticus > Salticus scenicus. Next base: position 94,653,220 of record OZ005660.1, read on the forward strand.
TTTATTTGTTTGATTTTATGTTAGGTTTATCGTAACAATTTGGGATTAAGAGTAAATATTTTTCAATATATTTTAATCATTTGTTCTGGATAATTGTGTTTTACACGTTATACCTATTGCACACACTGAGCCTATAAGTTTGAGATATTTTCGACCCACGTTATCGAATGCTTGTTATATATAACATGATAACATGTCGTTATCGTGTTATGATACTGGGTAGATCTGTAAACATCACGTGCATGTTGCATAAAATAACGTCTTCTAAAAAATGAAAGAAATTTGGATTTTGAAATTATTGTAGCTATAATTCTTATTCATTCAGTGTAGATATATTCATGTCTAGTCGACAACAACATTTTCTGAGATTTAAAGAACCAAAAATATGACCCAAACTTAAATTCAAAGTGATAAAATGGTCAAGCCATAGAAAATAATTTCTTTTAAAACAGATTGCTTTGAACAATGGTTTTTAAAATAATGCTCTAATAAACAATTCAATTTAGAAAAGTACTTGGTGCAAATGAAGAATAAAGTTCTTCAGAAAAGCTTTAATTCATTTTTAAAAACCAAGTTTAATATTCTGCTTAGGAAGTGATATTTTCATCAAGAAAGATGCTGAAATAAACTACAAAAAGATTTAAAGTCTTGGAATATTCTGTCAAACACTCGTAATAAAAATTCCATAATAGTGATCAAGCTTCTTAAAAAAAGTAGAACTAATTTCATCAAACTTTTTTTGTTTAAATATTATATGAAATGAAATATCCTAATTTAAAAAGTGGTGTGACTAAGTGTCATAAATAAAGAAAAATCAAATATTTAATTTTGAATCTTCATTTCTGAATGCTGCGTAATATGACAAATCTTCATAATATTACGTCAAGTAAGAAGTATTAAACTTTATTCTTAGAATATTATATAAAGTGATAAATTCTTATCAGTAAAATAGCATGACTAATGTGTACGTTTAAAGAATAAATAAATAATAATAATAATAATAAAAAGGAATGTATTTTAAATTTTCATTTTACATCTTTAAACGATACGATATCACCAGCAAAATGCTATAATAAAAATGATATTTAAAAATTAAAATGAAACAAGATAAAATAAATTTCGGAATATTATGGCAAGTGACAAGAACTTTTCAAAAGAATTCTGTGCCTTTGACGAAGTGTGAAAAAGAATGCAACTATGTCCGTAAATCTTATCATTAATAATTCTTAGAATAGAAGATAAAGCGAAAATGCTCGTCAAAAAAATGGTTGACTAAAAGATAAATTTACAGTAGAACAAAAGAACTCATTTTAAATTGTCGTTTAAGAACATTATAATTAAAAAAAAAAAAAAAAAAAAAAAAAAAATATCACCAGGAAAACGCTATAACGAGAATAAATTTTAAAAAAACATTAAAATACTGAATTTTATACCAATACTTGTCAAAAAAATGCTGTGCCTTTGACGAAGCCCCCCATAAGTAAAGAAAAATCAAATATTTAATTTTGAATCTTCATTTCCGAATACTGCGTAATATGACAAATCTTCATAATATTACGTCAAGTAAGAAGTATTAAACTTTATTCTTAGAATATTATATAAAGTGATAAATTCTTATCAGAAAAATAGCATGACTAATGTGTGCGTTTAAAGAATAAATAAATAAAGAATAATAATAATAAAGAATGTATTTTAAAATATCATTTTACATCATTAAACGATGAGATATCACCAGGAAAATGCTATAGTAAAAATAATATTTAAAAAATAAAATAAAATAAAATAAATTTTGGAATATTATGGCAAGTGACAAGTACTTTTCAAAAGAATTCTGTGCATTTGACGAAGTCTGAAAAAGAACGCAACTATGTCCATAAACCTTATCATTAATAATTCTTAGAATAAAAGATAAAGCGAAAATGCCTCGTCAGCAAAATGATTGACTAAAAGATAAATTTACAGTAGAACAAAAGAACTCATTTTAAATTGTCGTTTAAGAACATTATATTAAAAAAAATTAAACTACCACCAGGAAAACGCTATAACGAGAATAATTTAAAAAAAAAAAAAAAAAAAAAAAAAAAACATTAAATTTCTGAAATTTATGCCAATACTTGTCGAAAAAAATGCTGTGCCTTTGACGAAGCTCACCCCCCCCCCAAAAAAAAAAAAAAAAAAAAAAAAAAAAAAAGAATACAGCAATGTCTCTATCTTATCATTAATGATTCTTAGAATATAAGATAAAATTAAAAGTCATCTTTAGAAAAATAATATGCCTAAGTTTCAAACTCGTAGAATGTTTTATTTTTAATCTTCATTTTTGAATACTGTAGTAGAAGATAAAATATTATCGGGAAAATGCTATAGTTAAAAATGAAATATGTGGAACTTTGTAATGTTATACGGAGTGAAAATTGCTCCTCAGAGAAATATTTGTATGTGTAACAAAGCTCTAAAAAAAATTACAAGAATATTCATTAAATTTTGTACTTTGAATATTACAAGAAATTAAATATATTCATCATAAAAATGGTGTGACTAAATTGCCAACTTAAAAAGGAAACAAAAAATTCATTTAATATCTTCATATACGAACAGAAAAAAGAAAGAAAATAAATGCTAGAGAAAATAAATTTTTTAAAGAAATTAACTTCAACCGTTAACTTTAATCTTGGAATATTATGCCAGAAGGCATACTTTATCATTAGAAAACTTCATTAAAAAAAATCTTGTGGTTGTGATAAATCTCTCACAAAATAAATTTTCTCGTATTCTAATTTCAAAATATTATATGAAATAACAAATCTTTACCAGATTAATTATATAACTAAATGCCAAATGCTAAACAGAATAAGAGTGATATTCACCTTCAAACCTTTATTTTCTAATACTAAGACAGATCTTACCAATGACTAAATGCTAAACATCAGGATTAAAGTAATGTTTACTTTAAACCTTCACTTAATAAAACTAAGACAAAATTACAAGTCTTATAGGACAATTATTGTGAATGCATTAAAAAATGAACAAAATTTTCATAACTTAATATTTGTCGTGAAATATTATATTGAATAAAAAAAAATACTTTATGAGAAAAATTATACAGCTAAAGTAAAATCTAAAAATTAATTTTCATTAAGCCTCAACTTAGAATTATTACATTAGATGCATGGTAAATTTTAAGAGGGTTTTAATTTCCAAACAATTAGAAAATTTTAATATTTTACTCTAAATTGTATTTTGAAATATTATATAGCGTTACAAAGACTCATAAAAAAAAAAAAAAAAAGAAAGAAAGAAAGAAAAATGCTATAGCTAAAATAATAACATTTAAAGAAAAATATCAGCTAGTATATTTTTAATTGAAGAAGAAACTTTTGTAAGGAAAATTCGCGTCTAATCTTTCTTCTCAATAAAATTAAAACTTCAACAATTAAAACATTTTGTTTCAGCAAGTGGCAAAATTTGCACAGCAAATATTTGTGGCTGTGATTTAAAATCAGAAGAATTGAATCTTACAAAATTTAAAATAGTCAAACATTAATTCTTTCTTCTTGTGTTAAAATCTTTTCGGTAAAAGTTTGCGTAACAAGGAGGACTAAAACTCAGCAAATTTGAATTCTTTTAAATTTTTATTTCAATATACGACAAAATTTCCTTAGAAAAAGCTTGCTTCTGAAAGTTCAGTGGAAAACAAAATCAGATTTAGTAAATTCAAACTTTTTATTTCAGTATGTAACAAAATTTGCTCAGCAAATATTTGTGGCTATGATTTAAAGTCAGAAGGATTGAATCTTACAAAATCTGAAATAAGTCAAACCTTAATTATTTCTTCTTGTGACAAAATCTTTTCGGTAAAAGTTTGTGTTCAAAGCTTTATCTTTATTTCAAAATGTCCTCAGCAAAAGCTTGCGGCTGAAATAAGATCAAGTGGAAAACTAAATCTTATCAGATTTAGACAATTCAAACTTTTTATTTCAGTATGTAACAAAATTTGCTCAGCAAATATTTGTGGCTATGATTTAAAGTCAGAAGAATTGAATCTTACAAAATCTGAAATAGTCAAACTTTAATTATTTCTTCTTGTAACAAAATCTTTTCGGTAAACGTTTGTGGTACAAGGACGACTAAAACTTAGCAAATTTGAATTTGTTCAAAGCTTTATCTTTATTTCAATATAGGACAAAATGTCTTCAGCAAAAGCTTGCGGCTGAAATAAGATCAAGTGGAAAATTAAATCTTATCAAATTTAGACAATTAAAACTTTTTATTTCAGAATGAGACAACATTTTCCCAGTAAAAGCCTCTGGCTATCATTTAAAGTCACAAGAACAAAATTTTATCAAATTTGAATAAAACAAATCTTATTCTTTATTTCTGCATATGATAAAATCATCTCGGAAAAAAAAAATTGTGACTGAGACAAAGTTACAAGGCCTTAGCGAAATTATTTAAGTTTTATCTTCATTCCAGCATGAGACAAAATTTCCTCAGCAAAAGCTTGCGGCTGAAATAAGGTCAAGTGGAAAACTAAATCTTATCTGCGAATTATTTTCCCAGAAAAAATTTCTGAATATGATTTAAAGTCACAAGAACTAAATTTTACCTAAGTTGAATAAGTCAAATCTTATTCTTTATTTCTACATGCGATAAAATCATCTCGGGAAAAAAAATTGTGATTAAGACAAAGTTACAAGAAAAACAGAACCTTAGTAAAATTGTATTATTTAAAAGTTTTATCTTAATTTCAGTATGAAACAGAATTTCCACGGTAAAAGCTTGCGATTCAAATAAAGACAAAAGAAGAACTAAATGATATCAAATTTAGACAATTAAAACTTTTTATTTTAGCATGTGACAAAATTTCCCCAGTAAAAGTTTCTGGCTATGACTTAAAATCACAAGGACTAATTTTTTTCAAATTTGAAATAATTAAACGATAACCTTTATTTCTACATGTGATAAAATCATCTGCGGAAAAATTTGTGACTAACACAAAGTTACAAGAAAAAATTAATCTTAACAAGCTTGAATTCTTTCAAAGTTTTATCTTAACGACAAAATGACGCATGAGACGCAATTTCCGCAGAAAAAGCTTGCGGCTGAAATAAAGTGAAAAGAAGAACTAAATTTTATCAAATTTAGACAAAAGTTTTAAATTCCGTATGTGACAAAATATCTCTGGTAAAAGTTAGTGGCTATTTTTTAAAAGTCACTACATCTAAGTCTTACCAAATTTGAAATAGTAAAATAAATAATCTTTATTACTGCAAGTGATAAAATGTTTTTGGAAAAAGTTTGTGACTAGTACAAAGTTACAAAGAAATCTAATTAAGAAGGAATCTTAAAAAATAAAAATAAAAATTAATTAATTAAAAATAAATAAATAAAAATGAACTCTTTTCTATTATATTTCAAAAGGTGTTAAAAATCTCCTCGGGGAAAAAAAAAAAAAAAGACTAATATGGTACAAAGAAAAATGAGGAACAAGTAAATCTTGACCTTGTATTTTCTTAGAATATTATAGTAGTTTTATGTTAATATCTAATATTATGAAGAAACTACTATAAATCTGAGTTGAAATCCAAAGAAAAAAATTCAGAGAAAAACCAAACATGAGGTTGCAGTGAAAGTTTTCATGTCTGATAAAATAAAGCAAGTGAAAATAATTGTTTAATTCAATCCATTTCCTGACGTTTTTGCAACAATAAAAGTAAAAAATCAAAAGGAAAGAAACTATTTTAAAAAAATGCTTCTAAAACAGAAAAACGTATTTTTGAAGAAAAATTGTATTCGAGTATATCCAAATACAGAAGCTAAAAGATTTTACCTTCAGAGGAAAGTTATTGAGGAATTTAGCTTATTGAATTTCTATCTCTGGATTCATGGAATAGGCTTCACACATAAAACTGAAGCTAAAAATCTTCAATTTTTATCCATCATTCTAGCAATCATTATTGATTTAAATTCTTTTATTTGGGCTTTGGAATCCATTACTCGTCCTGGACGTAGTACTAACAAAAGTGCAATAACGTTTGTAATAATAACGATGTTAAATATTGTTCTTCGAATTATACTTTACAAAAAAAGAAAAGTGTTTATTTCCATTTTTCAAAAATTGGCTTCGTTATATTCGTCGATATCAATTCTTTATGCGTTAAATTTCAAGAAAATATTGGCAGTTCACCTGTTGTTTAACGACATTGCATCAGTATATTTCTCTCTATATACTTATTGTTACGTTTTAGTGCCATCCTATGAGAAGAAACCAGGAAGAAGTATCATTGCTGCTCCAAATTCAGCTGAATATTCACATATACTCCGAGGTATTAGTTTTTTCTTGACTCAATGGTCCATATTTTGTCCAGCAACTGCGTTCCTCTTTGTCTCAACTTGTTACTTACTCAAAAATATTGTCAGTGAATTAAGCAAATACATATTTGCTGCCGATGTTGTCGAGAGTAAAGCAATACGTAAGACATACATACAAATTGTGTATATGAAGAAATTGATAAATAAAGAATTCCATTTAGTAGTACTGCTAGATTCAATCATTGTTCTTAGCATTGCATTTCGGGAAATGTTTGAGACGCTCTTCGATTTCCACGATAATTTCGATTTTATCGTGTCTCGGTTGGTTTACATGATGTTTACATTTTGTCGATTTGGGATAATGTGTTATTTTGCAAACACAGTAACGAATGCAGTTTCTGAATTAAAGTTCACTATCCTGCAAACTCCATTTGATCAGTTGAAGTCGTCCAACTTCCAGTTCTTTTTTTATCTGGAAAAAGCATTCGGACATTTTAAACTTATTAATTCTATTTTCATGAACAATAATCTGATTCTTACAGCTATTGGATCTCTATTAAGCTACGGTATAATAATTGCGACGTTCGATTTGACTGCTAGTGAAAAAGAGGAAGATGAAGATCATTAAATGACCCAGAAAACTCAATGCAGTTTTACTCCGTAAAGAAATTTACTGAAAGAACAGCCAATTATACTACAAAACTAGTTGGCATTGATAGACTAATTTAATACCAAAAGTTTAACATCTGTATAAATCTGCTCTATTAATCTCATAAATTTATACTATAGGGCATATTATATGTATGTTAAATAATCTGGTGTGTCGCTCACACGACTTTCTCTTACCTTGGAATTTAATACTATAAATACAGGTTGGAGATTAAGAGGTAAGATAACGAGTACTGTTATGTAAACCTATGTTAAACAATTCAAATTAAGCTTCGGAAGAGTTTTATGTGATAATTAGTTCTGTGTGAGGAGGCTACCGCTCCCCTCAACCCCCCGTTTCTTTAATGCACCCACATTTAAATAGAATTTAATTCGGTTATTAAAAATAATTTTCTTCTTAAAAAATAATTTATTAAAATTATTTTTTAAACAAATTATCTTTTATGATAATGCAGACGATTTCCATATTAGAGAAGTAGTATAACACTAAATATCCAAAAAAAAGTTGAATTTATTCTCAATATTACATTTAAAAAAAAAAAAAAAAAAAAAAAAAAATTGATAACTTTATTTTAAATTATCGAAAATCGATGGTTCAACCATTCGTTTTAAAGGTATTGGCGAGATCTTTTGAAAGATACCCATCATGAAAATTTACTCCCCTCGAGGGGGGGGGGGGGAGGAGGCGAGGCTCCTACATACACAAAACTTTTTCCCAGTTGACTATCTCTATTACAAAAAATATATATTCGTTTCATTTAGTTTAGTGCAGTCTATAGACGTTAAACTATACTTACCTGCAATTTCCCCCATAGACGTAATGTATTTGAATACTTTTAAGTGTCCCTGTACACGAACCATTTGCTTCATCTCAACGAAAAACTTACTGTAGCATCCTTATATGGTACACATTTAGAAATCGAGTTTGGAATTTCTGCTACTATTTTTTCTTGAGATATGCTGATAACAGACAGACACACAGACCATTCGCTAAAAAGCATGATTTTCGTATTCAGGGAACCTCAGAACATGTAAATATAACAAAAACTCAGGTTCGAAAATTTGACCCTAAAACAATACTTTCTCGACTCTATGGGTAAGAGAAAGTAAAAAAGAATTTGAAAAATGTCTCAGCATGATTCCCACTGAAATGCCTCATACACTTGGATACCGTAGGTTTGATTTGATAAATTTACTAATTATCCTCATCTGCTGATCTTGTTTTTATTAAGATTAGTTTTGTATTTTAGTTTTCAGGCATTTTTATGCTATTTCTAATGTAATAATCCGCATAATGCACGTTTATGCAAAATTGTGTCCTGATCTCCCATATGAAGAAAGTCGTAAATTAGTTATAATTTTTTTTTTAATTAAATGTTAAAAATATAGGATATTTGCCAGTATCGTAAGTAATTTAATTAAAACTAGTCCATTTTACGATGATTGTTATTAAGATATTATCTACACAGACTAACAAACTGATCAATTAATGAAGTAACGAACAGATGGACATTGCATCAACTTTGTTATTTTCGTATTTCGGATTTCCACACAGCAATACATGTAAATTCGTTAAAAATCTAGACTGAAAAATTTCCCGAATACTTAAGTTCCTCATACCTATAGCATAGGTGCCAATATTTTAATTTATTCCGGAGTAATTTTAGCCCCGCCACTATTTCGTACCACTTATATTTTTAAAGTAATTATTTCTTATTTTATCGAAGTTATGTATTGAAAGAAAAAAATCTATAAATAAAGTGGTGTGAAATAAAGGCGGGGCTAAAAGTACTCCGGAATAAATTAAAATATTGTCAGTATGCCTATAGCATGATGGAAAGTTAAAACTTTATTGTCATGTAACCATAATTTAATTGCTACATTCAACTTGGTGCTAGTAAAGAGTCAGAAAAAGAATATTAATGCTATAGAAATAATAAATAAATAATATTTATGCTATAAAAAAAATAATATTTATGCTGTAAAAAAAATATTCGACTTAAGAAATAGTCATTTATTCTTCTAAAAACCGAAATATAACTAATCTATTTTAATTGCACTTTATATTCGCCTGATATACATATAAAAAAGAAATAAAATCTTTATGTCACAAGAAATTTGAAGGGGGTCTAGGAAAATTTTTATAAGAAAGCACCTCAGAACTGACGTTTTTAAAGTAATAATTATAAAACTTTCAATAAACACAATAAAATGCAATACATTCGCAACAATTGTTTCGGGTCGAAAAAACACACGACCCTTCGTCAGGCGAACAAAGTAGTCACGAGTGCTGCAGTCAAAGCGGCCACGCACCAAATATTTACAGTGTTTCGTGTAAAAACTCAGTGTGCAGTGTTTCTCTGTAAAAAGTAAAAAACTTTAATTAAACATCATAAAATGCAATAAACTAACAGCAATTGTTTCAGGTCGAAATCGAAAAAACACACGACCTTTCGTCGGGCGTACAAAGCAGGAACGAGCGCTGCAATCAAAGCGGTACACGTACAAGCAACGCACAAGCGCGTTTCATAGAAAAGTAAATGTATATAAGGACGAATTTAAATATAAATACTGGTATGAGACAAAATTATTAAATGAAAAAAGAAAATAAATAACAAAATGAGATTAAAAAATATAACAAAATCTAAAAAAACTTTAAAAAATCAACATTAAACAAAAATCGAAGTTATGTGAGTAATTTACAAGCATGAGACAAGAACGGAGTGGAAGAAATATCATTAACAAGATTTTTCAAATTTTTAAATATGTAATAAACTTCATGGATATCCAAATGGGAAGAGGAGACAGGAGATGAAGTTATGTTAGCTTTAGAAAAAACTATCTTTAAAACTCCAGTTCTGTATTGCTTTCTTATTTTCTTGTGGTGGTTTCTTATTAACATTTTTTTCTGGACAAGATAAAGATAAAATTACGGCTGTTCCAAGCAAATTCGTCAATAAAAAGTAAAACGATGTTTTTTTTTTTTTTTTTTTTTTCTTTTAACACTGATCAAATGAAATCTTTGTAAACTTATAATGTTCCTTTCATTCTCTAGATAAGTGGTGAAAAAACAATGTAAAATATTGTTTAACCAATGATTGTCTAACCATCGCTCAGACTTGATCATTGTCAGTGACGGATCTACAACTCTCGAGGCCCGGGGCGAAAATCTTACTCAGGGCCCCCTAACTAGAATCCCTCTTCATTCAGCCCCCCCCCTTCCCCCTTGAACTCCTTTACGAATTGATTGCAATAAAAAAGCAATGACATTAGTTAGTTTTAAGATTTATTTAGAAGTCAAACTAACGAGAATGCCAGAGGCATTAATTCATGCTTGGCATAAATGAATTTTTTTTGGTTTTGAGTTGTCCCTTTATGGTCACATTTTGTATATTAAGGCTCATTAGACAGGAACCTACGGTTTAAAGGGGAATGGACCATATTCCCACTTTGCAGAGCATGATTAAGGGGGAAGCACACATTATTTATACTTACACCGTTATTTTTTAACAAATACTTTCCTCCTATAATAAACAGAAAATTCTCATTAAAAATTATTTTAAAAGAATTCTGGTGTCTAATAACGGTGAGTAAATTGGATTGTTTTACACCGTTCATTTTTTATAAAAAATATTTCCTCGTCAAGGCGTGGAATTTCTATGACATGAAGTAAAAAATAATTGTAAAAATATTCCGGTGAGAGCGGAGATAATGTGTGCTTCCCCCTTAATCGGGCTGGCTCTGCCACTTTGGGTTCGAGACTACAAGAATATCAGCTGGTTAGGCAAACAATCCTCAACTCTACCATAGCAAAGCATTGTCGCTTGCAAATTTTTATCTCGCAATATTATTTATAAGACTTACTGATTATATGAAATTGAAGTACGAGTGATAGAGTACCTTTGTTTTGTTTTTAATCCAGTTTTAGTAATATACTTTAATATTAATCAACATATGTAATATTAAAAGTTGCCATGTGAACTGTGGCAATGTTAAAAAATTTAAATGGATGTTCCCTTTAATAAATTCCTTTATTAAAGTGATTGAAATTCTAATTATTTAAGCTTTGATGTCTATATATATGTGTGTGTGTATAAAATGTTCTTATTAATCTTTTATTCATTATATATATGTGTGTGTGTGTGTGTGTGTGTACATAAAATGTTCTGCAATTTTACGATATGGAATAGTCTTAACTTCATCATTCGATTCAGTTGTTTGCATTTCTCTTTTGTTCTTGTTTGAACAGATATCTGATTATTAAGTTTCACTGGAGAAATATTTAGGAAAATGTTATGCGTAACAATAAAATGGCATCTTGAATCTAATTTGTTTACAAAATATCGGCCACGTGTTCGGTTAATTTACCTACTGTGACGTCACAGGAATATTGTCCCATTGCAGGGAATGATTCAGATTAAAATAATGACATCATAAGTAATGACGGAATCAGATTAAAATAATGATAACTTCCGCAGATAAATATACTTGCAGGTTAAGTTTTTTCGGAGGCCCCCTCATGACTAGAGACCCGGGGCGGACCGCCCCCTCCGCCCCACCCTTGTTACGCCAGTGACGATTGTTACTTTGTAGTGATATTATTCCTGGTTATAGATATTAGCTGGATTAAGAAAATGCATTGCATTCTAATACTTTGTGTATGTTTTATAATAGCACTTATTTTCATTTCTTTTAATGAATTCTTCTTTCAAGGAAAAATCTCATTTTAATTGCTGATGTATTTCCAGTTATGAAGTCTTATTAATTCACCAAATGATTTCTTGAAAATTTGCATTATTACGATGCTGATAACAAATTATGTATTTTAAAATAATGTAATTGGATACACTAATAAATCAATTACTATTTTAAAATAAGTTCTGCTCATTCATTTCAATATAACTGTGGATTCTCTTTTGCAACTACCAATAACAGTTTTTTTTAAAACTTTTTCATTTCTTTTTTTTTTTTCATCCATAAAATAATAAATCTTATATCTACCATACTTGCCAAAATCCTAATTAATATTCCGTAGCGTTGTTAGCCCCGCCCTTTTTATCACACCAGTAAATTTTTAGAGTAATATTCTACAAATGCAATTATGATTAAATAAGAAGAAAAATACTGGTGTGAAAATGAAAGCGGGACTAACAATATTACCAAATATTAATTAGTATGTTGGCAAGTATGATTTCGTCAAAAATATATTTCCAAAGTAGAAAGAAATATACATACTTGCCAATAATCTCATTATGAACCGTACAATTTTTAGTACCCGCCTTTTTTTCCACACCAATAACATTTTAGAGTAATTTTAGTCTTATTTAATCGTAACAACATTTGGAGAGAATTACTCTAAAAATACAGTGGTGTGAGAAATGGGGCGTTTTTTCAGGGGGCGTTAACAATTGTACGGTTATTAATGAGATGGTTGGCAAATATGAATATATATATATATATATTTTTTCGGTAGTTTCGGTTTTTTCGGAGTAATAGCAGAGTACGCTTTAATATCGTTAACAAATCAACTAAGAGCATACCTGCCAACCATCTCATTAAAAAGTGTAAAATTATCAACGCCCCTTGAAAAGACGCATTTTTTCTACACCACTTTATTTTTAGAGTATTTATGTTCAAACGCTGTTATGGTTAAATAAGAATAAAATTACTCTAAAAAAATGAATGGTGTGAGAAAAAAGGCGGGTACTAAAAATACTACGCTTCATAATGAGATGGTTGTCAGGTATGTAAGATGGGTTTATGTTTGTACTTAATATAACCACTGATGCCATTTAAAATTATAACTTTTCAAGAAATAAAAATATCAAAATTTTGAGAGAAATAGATTTTACAATTAATTAATATTCAAAATTAATCATTAAAGAATAAAATGAAAAAATATTTGGAACAATTAATTCACTTAAATTACCCGAAAAAAGGAAACAGATTCCGATATTCTTATCAGAATAGAGCAAAAAATCATTTCATTCATCAGCAGCATACTTGCCAACCATCTCCTTATGAACCGTAAATTTTTAGTACCCGCCTTTTTTTTCACACCAATAACTTTTTAGAGTAATGTTAGTCTTATTTAATCGTAAAAACATTTGGAGAGAATTACTCTAAAAATTTAGTTGTGCGAGAAAAGGGGCGTTTTTTCAGGGGGCGTTAACTATTGTACGGTTATTAATGAGATGGTTGGCAAGTATGCAACAGGGATAGTGAAACCATCTAAAATATACATTTTTTTCGGTAGAAAAATGTACATCTATAGATTAGAATATTGTTCATTTTGAATCAGTGGGAGTTTTAGATGGTAAGTAAGAAAATCTTAAATGATATTTTTCCAGCTGGCATCACGGGGAATGAAAGGGCCAAGAAAGCAAATTTTGCAATACTATGATTGGCTAAAAAAAATTCTCATGTTCACAGGAAATTTTCGCTTATATTATCATACTAAATATTATGAAAACACGAAATGACAACGCCACTTGTTGAGAAATGTATCCGATTATTATTATTATTATTATTAAAACAAAATTCAAAACTGGTGTACAATCAATATATAGATTTTAAAACTTCTTTACACACCATAAATTTTAAGCCACTTTTGCCTCCAAGGCACGTGTTCTTTTGCAACTGATGAAGAAATGCTACGTCCTTTCGAAACCGGTTGTGCTGGCTTAAAATTTATGGTGTGTAAAGAAGTTTTAAAATCTATATATTATTATTATTATTATTACTTCCATTTGCTGATTACAAAGACAATTTTAGACAGAGTAATAGATCAGTAGCAATAATATTTAAAATACATATATATTTATATGTATATGGAGTGACTCAACTCGACTTTTCGAACATTAAGTAATTAACCGTTGTATTAATAAAGTAAGAGGAATCGTTGAATAAACAAAAGAAAATATTAGAACAGGATGTTTGAGTATTTTTCTGTATATAGTATGCTGTTTAATTTAACGTTATTGTGTTTCAAATAATTTGATCTGATAGATTATAATGATAAAGAATTTTTGTTTGCGTCCTTATAAAATCTATTAGAGCTAGATTCTCCAAAATTTATACAGTTCGTGTAATAGTGATCTATAGCATGTATATTAATGTTCAGCTCAATCGAATATGGCATTTAATCGTTATCACACTTTAAAAAAAATTGAGCCTATAAGTCACAATGATAAAGAATTTTCTTTGAGTCCCTGTAAAAAAAAACTATAAGTGCTAGAGATCCTCCAAAATTCACGCAGTTAGTCCATAAGGCATAATGATAAAGATTTTTTTGTCGTGTCCCTGGCTCATAAGTACACTTCAGTAATCAATTACATATATATAAATACTAACTATATTAAAAAAGTATCATTTTTAATTATTATTATTATTATTATTATTATTATTATTATTTCATTTATTTATTTATTTATTTATTTATTTATTTTATTTTTTTTTTTTTTTTGCATGTGCATTGTCCCATTCATCAACACCTATGGGGATGGATGGGACATGATTGGAGATGAATGGGACAGGACTGGAATTAACAAAGAAAAGAAAACAAAATCGAAAGTAAATAACTTTTTAAAGTTAAATTGGTTTATGTGATTTTATTACACTCTGTGAATTTACTGAAATTAACATAAGCTGATGTATTGACTCAAATTAATATCAAAAAGCAAAAGTCCTGTGTTTTGCACAGTTCCTAGTGCTCTAGGCTTTGGTAATTTAATCTAATAAGACCTAATCTAAACATAAATAAATAAATAATCTGGTGTGTCACTCACACAACTTTCTCTTACCCTGAAATTTAATACTATAAATACAGGTTGCAGATTAAAAGGTAAGATAACGAGTACTGTTGACAAAACATGTGATAAACATGTTTGAGTTTTGAGGGGGGCTACCGCCCCCCTCAAACTCCCGTTTCATTAATGCACCTACATTTATATAGAATTTAATCCGGCTATTAAAAAATAATTCTGTTTTTAAAAAATAATTTATTAAAATTATTATTAAAAAAAAATTATCTTTTATTATAATGCAGACAATTTCCATATTAGAGAAGTTGTATAACACCAAATATCCATAAAAAGTCCATTTTATTCTCAATATTTAAAAAAAGGGGGGGGGGAAACGATTTTTTTTAAAAGTTATTTTTTCGTTCAAAGTAAAAAAATCGATAACTTTGTTTTAAATTATCGCAGTTCGATGGTTCAACCATTCGTTTTAAAGGTATTGGCGAGCTCTTTTGAAAGATACCCATCATGAAAATTTAGTCCCCTCGAGGGGGGACTCCCCCCCCCCAAGGGGGGAGGCGAGGCTCCTACATACACAAAAATGTTTTCCAAGTTAACCATCTCTATTACAAAAAATATATATTCGTTTCATTTGGTTTAGTGCAGTCTATAGACGTTAAACTCTACTTACCTGCAATTTCCCGCATAGACGTAATGTATTAGAATTCTTTTGATTGTCCATGTACACAAACCATTTGCTTGATATTAACGAAAAGCTTACTGTAGCATCCCTTTATGATACACATTCAGAATACCAAGTTTGAACTTTCTGCCATAATTTATTTTTGAGATATGCTGATAACAGACAGACACACACACAGACACACACACACACACACACACAGATATACAGACACACAGACGCACATACAGACATACACACAGACCATTTGCTAAAAACATGATTTCGTATTCAGTGGACCTCAAAATGTGTAAATATAACAAAATCTCGCTTTCGAAAATTTGACCCAAAAACAATACTTTCTCTACCTTATGGGTAAGAGAAAGTAATAAGACACTAGAAAGAGATAAATCATTATAATAGAGTACAAATTATCCAGATAAATTTTTGTCTCCGAATGATCGGGAAATCAGTATTCTATTCTGTATTACATTAATAATCACCAGGATTTATTTAATTAGCTTGATTGAAATTGTGATTTTAATCAAATTATTATTAGTTTATTTATTTACTTTTTAATTATTGATTTAAGTTGCATTGAATATTCTAAAATATAATTTTTTTAATCAAAATTATTATAAACAAAAATCAGAACAATTAATTTCAATTTTTTTTTAAGTCGACAAAATTAAGAATCCAGATCAATATGGCTAATTTACGTTTTAATATAATTCTTGTGTAAAATTTTAAATTAGTACATAGTAAGGAGTGTCCCGTTCATCCCCATTTAAACTGTCCCATTCATCCCAACCGTCACATGATCATATAAAACAGGAAATAGGTTTAATGGACAATTGTCAATATTCTTCTTGAATATCATAAACACAATAAAAGATTATGCCTTTTCACCATATAAGAGGTATATTAACTTTAAGCAAATTGTTAATGTCTTAACTATTACCCAATTGAATCAGCAAAAATTTACTTTGCCAGCTGAAAAAGACACTTTAATTTCTTTCTGCCCTTCTATGGATAGCACAATTCTGAAACTACACTTGATGAATGATCTCAGTGCTGTCATACATCAGAAAAAATATCAAGTTTCTGGTGTTAGTAAAACATAAAAATCTTTCTATCGTTCCATTCAACCCCACTCTCCCCTACAGTTCGTACTACGATGACTTATAACATGTGAACAAATTTTCAGCTCAATTGAATAAGGCATTTATTCGCTATCGTACTTTAAAAAGTTTGGGCCCATAGGCCCTAATGATAAAAAGTTTTTCTTTGTATCCCTGTACAGAAAAACAATGAGTGTTAAATTCACCAAAATCAATAGGTTTCATGCCACGGTGACCTATAATATACGTACAAACTTTCAGCGCATTCAAACAAAGCGTTTAGACGCGGTCGTGTTCACTTACATACATTCACATATACATATATACATCACTGTAAAAATAGCGAGGGCCCCAAAACATGTAGGTACACCAAAATCTCAAAGTTGGTGTAAAGAAGATTATTGTCCGTGAAATGGTTGTAATTCCGTGAAGATAGTGGAATAAAAACATTGTACATCGCTGCATACAATAAGCCAGGCAGGAAATCCATATAGCATTTTAAAAGGGTGCCACTTGACAAAAATAACAGCAGTCATTTCCAATAAAAGTTTTTTACTTTCCGAACGCTATAGTGAGGAAAGTATTATAATCATGTCAAAAATCCGAATTTGAGATTTTGTTGTTTCTATACGTTTCGAGGTCCCATGAGTCCGTTTTCACTATTTACGATAATGTATGTGTGTATGTATGTGTGTGTGTATGTGTGTGAGTGAACACGCTAGCGTCTAAACGCTTTGCTCGAATGAGCTGTAAGTTGGTACGCATGTTGCAAGTCACCGTAGCACGAACCCTATTGATTTTGATGAATCTAGCACTTATAGTTTTTTCACAGGGACACAAAGAAAAATTCTTTATCATTATGGCCTATAGAACCAAAATCTTAAAAGTGCAATAGCGTCTAAACGCCTTATTCAATTGAGCAAAAAATTTATACACATATTATAGGTCACAGATACTCAATCTGTATAGATTTTGGAGAATCTAGCACTTATAGTTTCTTACAGGGGTACAAAGAAAAATTCTTTATCATTATGGCCTATGGGGCCAAATTTTTAAAAGTGTGATAGCGTCTAAACGTCTTATTAATCTGAGCAAAAAATTTGTACACATGTTATAGGTCACAGTTGAATAAATTGAATTATTTAGAAATAAATCAGATATTTAAAAGAACATATGTGTGAACTTGTTCTCACAGTTGGGTTTTTGAAGTGTTTACAATACTTTCTTTACGCATGTATGTTCAGAAAGTAGCTAGAACAATGAACAACAAATAAAAGTCTATATACAGTAGGGTTGCCACAAGCGAATTATTATTATTATTATTATTATTATTATTTTCGTACCACTATTTCCATAACATAAAAGTTATAAGTTATAATAAATGTATGCAGACAATGCGCAGTTTTACTTGTGTTAATATGTATTATAAATTTTATTTTTTGAATATAGTGGTAGGAAAGGAATATAAAAAGTCTCATGCAGCAGCCCTGATCACATTATAATCTGCAAATCTATTTTGTGTCTCGCCATCCAATATCTCTCCGAGTGCGATCCAGCACTAGGTGCAGGGCAAAGACATGAAGCATCTACATACTTGCACATCTTCATTAGTATTGCACGAATTACAAATTGGGCTTCAAACAATATATAATCGATAGACATAGCTGCCAAGTTTTTTAATTTATTCCGGAATATTGCTAGCCCCGCCCTTTTTTCACACCGTAATCTTTTTAGAGTAATTTTCTTCATATTTAATCCTAGTTATATATTGAAGAAAATTTTTCTACAAATATTACGGTGTGAAAAAAGGGCGGGGCTAACAACATTCCGGAATAAATTATAAAACTTGGCAGCTATGCGATAGAGATAGTTAAACAGACAATCATGAACAGTAGTGGAGGGCAGCGACTGATTTCCTTTTAGATCACCACGGAATGTCTAAAATTCTATCCAATCCGCATTTTTTTTTTTTTTTCAGTAAAATCTTTCCCAGTAACCTTTTCTGTAACAATTTTTTTAACAATCTGTTCACAGTTTACAGTATGAAATATGAAATAGAGTGGGGCTATCACTTATTTGAAGAAAGTGGTATTTCATTTATTGCCAAAAACATGCACTTACATTTCCATGACAACAGTGCTGCCAACTTTACGATAATTATCGTACACATAGTTGCCGAGTTTCCGCTTTAGGCAGGAGACTTCATATCAGAAATATTCTATAGTAAATTTCACTACATTTTAACATGCAAAATTAATATAAAATATTTTTAATAAAAAATACTAGTACAAAACCTGATTTTAAAAAATTGAAATACTGGCAAGTATTATCATACTGCTGGTAACGCTGCATGAAAGCGCTGTATGATGATATCCATTGCATGATAACACCTTTGTCATATATAGTAGTTTAATAGTTGTCAAGATTTTAAATATCAACTGATATAGGAGGTTCAGAAGAAGAAATTGCCTAAAAATTAGCTTTAGAATCAGAAAGGATAACAAATCTTGAAAAAAATTCAAAGTGGCATTGAGCTGGGATAAGACTATATAGGTCGCTGCTATCCCAGTATCGAAAGCTATCCTATTCCTTGTATCTGAAAATGTAATCAACGGCATTTTAATCCAAGGTCCAACTATGTATCATGTTTAATTAAATTGTACTGATTCGCGAGATACAGCGTGCAGAAAATTTTTGTAACAGACATAGACAGACTACAGAGACATATATAGAGAGGTCAAATCGTGTTCAGAAAATCTCAAACCGCGCTAATGCAGCGAAAACTAGAAGTTGAATATTTTCACAAATCGAATACCTTTTTATATTGTAGAAAAAAGGAAAAAAAAAAGGTGGAGGGGAGAAAAATCTATAAAATAAAATATGGCGAAAAATTAATTACAAAAAATTGGTGTTGAATGATGAGATATAAAAACTTTCTAAGAAAACAATTTAATTTCAAACAATTGTGTGCAATTTTTGCGAATTGAAGATAAATTGTGCAACGATTGTTTCGAATGGAAAAATTAAGCATAAAATTTCATAAGGCGAAAAAGTAACCACGAGTGCTATGTCGTGGTGCTTTTACTTTCTTCTGTGTACATAAGAAGAAAATATTGGAATCGGAAAATTTTTCAACTTTCGGTTTTCTACATACAGGGTGATTATAATTGTAAAGTTACCATTCCAAAACGCTATAATTTTAAAACTACCCATCAGAGCGATTTGAATTAATTATATGAAAACTAATCAAAAATTCGAAAATCAGAAGTATTGTGTTATCATCGGGTTGGGAGCTATTGTAAAAGTTTCAAATGTCTAGTTAGTAGGGAAGTTAATTAAAAATGGATTGCACGATTTGAACAAGATATATATATATATATATATATATATATATATAGGGAGAATGTGAACTAATAGTAGGAATTGAAAAAAAAAAAAAAAAAAAGAAAAAAAAGAAAAGAAAAGCAATGAAATGAAATGAAATAAAGAAAAAGAAAAATGTGAATATATGCTTTAATAATTTTGCTGCCGACTGTACTTTATTTAGAAAACTTTTAAAGTGGTTTCTTATTTAAGATTTCCTTAACATGGTAGATTATGGTAAAATTTCACATAAACTTGCATAATTAATAGATGGAAAGTAGCATGGAATTGCGTAAAATCTAAAATATACATCTGACACTCTAAATTACTAAACAAATTAATGTAATGTGAACGCATTATGACGCCCCTAACAACACACTTATCCGTAATACATTCTGAAGATGTCCACAGGACGTCCTTTCATCCAAAAGACATCCTGAGGACATCATTTGGAGAAAGTGTCCTGTTAGGGCGGGGATCAGTCTAGAGGTTAGATATTTAAGTCTCCGACTCCGACCAGGACCTAGGCATCCGCCAGGTTCATTTCTCTTATCTTAATTATTCAATGACCTGCATTAGAAATTTTTTAGAACAATTTTATGATGGAGAACTGAACATATTCCCCTATCCCAACGTGTTTATCGTTAAAAGATTTAAATGCTGTATATTTATAATAAAGACAAAATACAGGGTGATTATAATTAAATTTACGATTCCAAAACGCTATAATTTTAAAACTATCCCTCAGAGCGATTTGATATTTTACCAGAGCAATCGTGAGGCAATGAAATTTTGTTTGGCAAAAGAAAAAAAAAAAAGTTCCAAAATGTGCCATTAATTATTCGTAAAATATTTTTTTCATGAAGCTCCTCTTTTTCTCTTTTCACTATGACTATTTCCGCTGTCAACACGCAATCTTGCCATTTTGCTAAAAAAAAATGCTGTGAACCTTTAAAATCTATTGTTTCCTGCTATTCCATTGCGTTGCTAACAAACAACTTTCCTGTGTTTAATAAGCCCAGTTAGGCGTTTCCCCTGACATTTAGGGACCCTATATATAGAGAGACTGGACATTGACCGAAAGTCGGCCATTTTAGTGCCAATTCGGAAGGATCACCGTAGAACGTAATGTTTTTTTCTTCGCGATTGATGCTTTACTATACAACATAATTGAAAGGAAATTGTGCTAAATTTGTGCAGAAAGTAATGCAGAATATAAATATGTAATTTTTTTTTTGTCTTAGAAAAAAAGAATGTGAAGAAAAACGAATTTTGTTTTAACCTTCGTCTTGGTTACTTTTTCAACTCCTATCGGAAAACAGAGGAATTTTTTGTTGCATATTTCTATATTAAGAAAATACGTTGATTGTGAAAGTAATTATACCTTAGTGAAAGTAATTCTATCTTATTTTTTCTGAGGACATGCATTCTATATATAAAAAGTTAGAAAAATTTTAACAAAAATATGATAATCTTAGCTTTTGTCAAGTAATTCATGAATAAATGTAAAACTACGACAGAAGAACAGAAATTATTTTTTATTATTTTATAAAAATATTTAAGCTAAAAATACATATTTTATTTATTTCAATTGCGCATTATTAACCCCTTGAACTGAAATGACGAGTCCAACTCGTCATGAACTTTCTTGAGCAAACTGATCATGACGAGCTGCACTCGTGACGTGTGAAACAATAAATGTGAATATTATTTTTAATAATAACAAATTATTTGAGCAACAAAACCGCAAGTTTCTATATCAATCCCTCCTCTTAAAACTAAGAAAAATTGTCTGCATGAGCAGTGCTCACTGAAAATAAATTGCAGTTCAAGGGGTATAATAATGACTTAATTAAATATAAAAAATACAAATTTTATTAATAATAATTAGTAAAAATATTAACTAATATCTTTAGAAAAAAAAATGTTTTTATTTATTTTATTTACATTTGCTTATTTCATTGATTTTTTTTATTTTTTTTTTTATTATGTAAATAAAAATGATTACTTATTTAAATATTATTTATAAAATTTGTTATGGTAATTATTATTTAAAAGAAATTGATAGTTCATATGCTAGTAAATAATATACACCTTATTTTCTTTATTTTTATCAATTTATTTCAAGGAATCTGATACATTTTGCGCACTAGCAAATAATCAAAAAATATCTTTTTATATAGTTATTTTAAATATGTATTTTAAAATATTTCAGAAAAATACACTGAGATCTAACATATTAAATATATTGCAAAACAGAACTTAAAAACTAATAGCTAGCAAATAAATAATGTCATTATCTCATATGTTAGGAAATAAATACGTAAAACAGCATGCAATAAGAGAATTCAAAGTATTTAAAGCTTGATATAAAATAAATAATTATGCATTTTTATCTTTTAACCCTTTGCGGCGCAAGACAATTCCGGGCATTTAAATTATACCGCCACCGGAATTCATGAGCTAAATTAATCTAAAAGTATTTTTAAATTTTAAGGTTAAAAAACCGGCTTTTGTTGATATGTTATAAACTTAAAATTTTGCTAAAAAATTTCCGGGATAAATTTTTGCAGCTGGATCTTAAATTGTGCGTCCTCGCAGCGAGGACAGCGCGCGTTAAGGTGTTAAAAATATTCCAAAATTAAAGCAATTTATCTCCCAACAAAGTAAAAATGTAATAAATAAGTTCTTTTTCGATTATGACGTAAAATAATCGAAATTTCTTCTCAGCGTAATTATAAGCAATGGAGCAACTGGCACTAAAATGGAGAATTTCGTCAAAAAGCCGGCGCGCCAGTGTCCAGTCTCTCTCTATATAGGGTCCCTACTGGCATTATCCTGACAGCGTCATCTATAGGAACATGTTTGAACCACTTTTTTCCTCCCTTCCCCAAACAAATTTCATTGCCTCACGATTGCTCTGGTAAAATATAAAATCGCTCTGATGGGTAGTTTTAAGCGCGTATCAGACACGACGAGTTTATAGGCGATTTTAGAGCCAACCAGGCGCTTTTTCGGAAAAAATTGTGTCTACTCCCAGTGAACTCGCCCAACTTTTTCAGAGCTGTCTTGATAAAATTGTCTCTACACACAATTTTTCCACATACTCATCCAATCAGGATGCGCTATTTTGATACGTCATTCTTCCAAGATGGCGAAACACGGGAATCGCTTAAAGTGGAGATTTGAAGAAGAAATATTATCGTTAAGCACTTTTATTTTACCGTTAAATGATAAGAATTTTGAATTAATCGTTTTTATTTTCCTATGGCGTTATGACAATAGTTGCAACAAAGATCAAAATAGAAATAATAATGCGATATTTTACACAAATGAAAGGGAATTTTAACACTAATCATTGCGTATTTTATTCGCGCAAAGAAAAGTGATAAGCGTCAGAAGTTAGTCTTCTTTCATCCAACTTTTCATCCGTTTATTGTAACCTCATACTTGCCAACATCCTAATTAATATTCCGTAGTGTTGTTAACCCCGCCCTTTTATACACACCAGTAAATTTTTAGAGTAATATTCTCCAAATGCAATTACGACTAATAAAGAGAAAAATACTCTGAAAATATACTGGTGTGAAAAATAAGGCGGGGCTAGAAACACTACGGAATATTAATTAGTATGTTGGCAAGTATGTAACCTCTACGGTGTTTTCGTCGAGGAAATATCGGCGCTAAAGTCGTCTCAAATATTGGTTGTTTCTAAAGTTGCTGGGTCTGATACGTCCTTTAAAATTATAGCGTTTTGAAATCGTAACTTTAATTATAATCACCCTGTATTTATGCGTTTCCAGATGTCACGATTACGATTGGACCACTTTTAGAAAATGTCTGTCTGTGTACCTGTGTGTGTGTGGGTTACCAAAATTTTGTTTGCGCGTCCTCCCCCCCCCCCCCCCTGCATGAAACAGATGACGGAATTTAACCAAATTTGATGTTCAGGTATATTTTGACTGAAATTTATACTGACTAGGTTTTGGTATATGTCGCTCAATAGGGGGCTCTGTCGCCCTGCATTTTGATGATATTTAATATGACAGTAAAGGATAAAATTTCATATAAATATGCATGATGAGAATTAAACAGATCTGCGATGAAAGTATTTTCTTCGAGGTGATGTACTTTTCTGACGTATTTTTTTATGCTGATTAAGAAAAATATAATTAAAAATTTCCATAACACTGAGTTTTGACATAAAATGAAATTTTTTTATATAAATGAGTTTAAAGAGCCAACTTCGTAACTCCCGTCTCATGTATTTCCCGGAAAAACCAGGCGGTATAAGCAGTGCTGCCAGATTGATAGAATTTTAATTGCAACGGTTTGGAGGTGGAAGCTAACGGAGTGAAAGTCCCGAACTACAATTCCACTGCAATGAAGAGAGAGAGGGCATAAGAGGAACAAAAAACAAAATTTCAGATCTTATGGAAAGAGGGAACACAATAATAAAAATGAGTAGAAAAGTTAAGTACAGCATTACGCAATTAGGAGAGAGTTTAGGGATAGTAAGAATATTTTTTTTATTTTTCAAGGAACAAATTTTATAATATTTTTGGTATGATAAAATATTATTATTATAATTATTTTTTTAAACACAAGGTCAAAAAACACACAACACGAAACAACACAAAGACAAGGACAGGATGTAATCTCCGAAGAGAAGTCAAAGCCCGAAGGCGATAGAAAAGTGAAAAGGCAAAAAAGCTAACACAGAAAAGTTTAAAGGTGGGGGTTTAAACCGAGACCCGCTTTGGGTCTGCGTCTATTAAGAGGATCATTATGGTCATATGTTGCGAGAGTGTTTAACACAGGGTTATCTAAGCTTTCAAGTGCCAAATGATATTGAACATTTAAGTGTTGGATAAAATCATTAAGTTGAGGAGTATTTATTTCTTTACAAACATGAAATTTTCTAACGTACCAAGGCATATCAAGAATTTGCCGAATAGTTGAATTTTGAGTGCTATACTCTGTGTAAAAAAAAATAGACCTGTCAAGGCCACCTCTCATGGTTCTTCATTCCCATGGTTTTAAGGGACGCTAACTTCTCCGTGTCTTTTTTCCCACGCAACTTCGTTATCTTAGTAAAAGCAATTGGAGAGCAGATTACTTTTTTTTATTGCTAGTATACATGTATGTAATAACGTGTTGAATACCTGTAGTATAAATCCACTATATTTATTCCATATTTGCCTATACGTAAGGTTATCTTTTATGTGTATTATTTAAAAATGAAGTTAATATATAATTATCAATTTTTCGTTTATTAGCTTAACAAAGTTAATTTTCTAATATACTTGGAAAATTATTTTAATTTGTTTCTGAGTAAAATTTTCAAACTTTCTGATCTACGGAGAAAGAAATCGTAAAAAGTTCTTTATTTTCTTACTTAGAGATCTAGAAAATGTTAGAAATATGGTTATTTAATAAGCAAAATTGCATTCTGATAGCTGCACGTTGAGCACAGTAATACAAAATGCATACTTATACACACTCATATCTAGCTATATAATATTCCAATTTTCAGACCACCTATTCTTATATATTACATTAAAGAATATTAAATATACTTTCATTTTTTACTTCATGTACAAGAACAATAAAAAGTATAAAATAAGAAAAATGTTTCAAGATTAAAAACAGGAAAGTGTCTTAATTTTAGCTGAGATACGTAAAAAGGTTATAGAAGTTAAACACATTCTCAATTTTCATGACTAGTTCCTCCTGTACTTATCCTTAGAGTTAACATATTTATTAATTAAAACGAATTTCTAAATTTCATTTACCATTGTCACATATAGAAAAAAATTACGGTATCAGTTACTCATCTCACACTGTTATTGTTTTCGAGAGCAGTTAAAAAGAAAATAAATCAAGAATGAAAAATCCCGCAATTCACATAGATTATTAATGCAAAGAGGTACCAATGGCCAATAGATTCTGCACTCGAAGCTGGTAGACAGGAGGTGCCGGGTTCGAACACAAGTCGCTCTCGTCGTCGTATTCGTTCAGAATTTTCTGTGATACTGGCTAAGTGTCGGAGGAAATAAGGAACAATTTAGTCTCAACCGATGCACCGCCAATCCACTGCACTTTTAAAGGTTTGAGAAAAGCCTGTAGCTAAGAAATTTTAATATAATTTTATGATCTATGACTTATTTAAAACTATATGATTAACACCAACAATTAATTTACAGAGCAGAATAAAGTAATTTTTGTTTTCTTAATAATCATTTTTAAATGCTTTTTAGCTATGAATTATATATTCTTATTATAAAATAGCTTTGCAGTTAAAGTGGTCGTTTCTCTTTTTCTAGTCTTAAAACGATATTAACTGTTAATAGCGAATAATATAGACAAATTAATTTATCAGATTTATTCTTCCAGTTCATTTTGAACTATAAGATTCTGAATTCTAATATATACACTAAGTGAAAAAAAAAAAAAAAAAAAAAAAAAAAGCCGCACTACAGAAAAATTGATTTATACCTTTTGGGTTTGTAATAATTTAAAAACTAATGATTGCAACAAATAAAATTGTTATGTTTGTATAATACGGAAGTCATAACATGATACCTATGTACATTTTCGATTTAATAATTCGTTTTGTTACACTTTATGTAGTATTTCATAAAAATCTACATGAAAATTTCTTTTTAAACGTAATATAATAAACATATACTTTGTATTCTATCATGATTTATTATATGAAATAAACAAGTGCTATTTTATGAAATAAAACTATTTATTTGTTAGATCTAAACAATTATTTAATAAAAATATGTATTCTGGATTGGATAATTCCGCCTATATATGGGATTACTGCTTTAATGCACAATGACATAGTATTTTACAGTTTTTTAACATGAAGCTCAGAAATTTCACTGTGCAAAATATCATAAATATTTTTTTCTAGTTCTTTCAAAGTTGTAGGCTACAAATTTCAAATCCCCACCCTCCTTTATTAACTAAACATTTTCGAGCGTATTGAGATTAGGACAATTTTCAGGTCTAATAAAGAAGGAATTCTGCTGTGTCCTTTGTGGGATTTAATTTTAAGTAAAAAAAGTTATGATAACTAAACATGATAAATAATCATTTTAGATTGTTTCCTTATATCAGGATGACCAGCCATAGTAAATGATACGAAAATGAAACGGCGAGAAAAAGTAAATGCTAACGGAGCCAAAGAACAAGCCAAAAGTGAACTATTAAGTCCGGTTTCCATTTGCGCTCATTCCGCGGCATCTATTCAGAATCCTTTGATCTGATGAGCCTAGCTCACAGGAGCTCAAAGCCTTCGGACGGGCTGTTTCTAACCCCCTGCTGAGATAATTGAGGGGCCGGGAGGCAGATATCTTTGTCAATTTTGCATGCTTTCCTTTGAGTTAACTGCGCGATCTGATAAGAAAGGGCTACAACTGATGACAAGACATTTGACTCTTTGTGTCGGAAGCGTGATTAATGACCGTTTTGAGCGTTGATCTTGAGCCTAAGTCGAAACTGGCCTTTATTGTATCTGAACGAAATATTCTCCTATATAGTCAAACAATTGCTCAAATGGGGTGGGAAAAGAAAGAGCGATAACGGATCACATGGGTCATTTCTAGGAAAATTGACCGGGGAGTAGTGACCTTCAGAGGCCAATTCAGTTTACACGGACTATAATGAGTAACTTGATATGCGATTTGGCAGCATATGACCGTACCACACAAGCATAAGTTAAAATGGGTCTTAAGTAGGAAGTGTACAAGATTTGTTCATGGTCATGAACGTGTATACACGGTCAGAGTTTTTTACTTCTAAATCATTTATTCATTGCTACGAATTTGGTAAATAGAAAACAATCAGTTTCTCAGTATTCCTGATAAATTTGTAATATTATTAGTACTTAATGACTTAAAAATATATAAAACGCATCCCATTAAAATGACTTCGAAACGAAAAAAATTAAAAATGGCGTGACCATGAATGGGTTAAGTTTAATGTACTATTCCGAGTTAAGAGGGGATGTAATTTACTTTTAGCTGTACGGAATTTATTACGCGTGGTGAGACTGTGTTGTTGAAAAGGGAGAGCTTGGTTTAGAATAACACCAAGGTATTTACAGTGATTTGACCATGGTAGGGGGAGGCGCTGAGGCTAATTTGGAATTTATCTCGTTTATTACATGTCATTACATTTCTTCCACGTGAAAAAAGAATAGCTTCAGCTTTGGTGGTATTAAATGCTATTCTCCATTTATCGAACCAGTTAACTAAAATTTTGAGGTGACGGGAAATCGCCGAAATAGCATAACGCTTGTTGACGCTTGCAGCGAAAATACAGGTATCGTCTGCAAAAATAGCCAATGAGGTATGAGGGTAACGGGGAATATCGTTAAAATAAAGATTATATAATTTAGGGCTAATTTTGGAGACTTGTGGAACGCCGAAATCGGTAAAAAAAATTCCGTGAAAAAGTGTCTTTCACCTTCAATGGACGTTTCTGTCAAGTAGGTAACTACGAATTAATTTAATAAGGGGAGGGGGAAAGTTAAAATTAACCCGTTAGTAGTCGCTATAGACAGCGCCACCTATTACAAATTGCGCTGTCAAATGCCACTTCTAAAAATTTTTGATGGCTGTTGAATAAAAAAATCTGTCAGCACAGAAGGATGGGCGACAACTAGCGACTACTAACGGGTTAATAAGTTTAAAGATGAGGCCGGAAATCCAAACTTGCATCTAACAAAGAAGACTTCGAAGATATTAGCAACCGTTACAATTAAAATTTAGTGGTGGTTATTGAATAAAAAATTGTAGCAATCTGGTAGCACTGGATATGAGTTAAGAATAAGGAGAGTAATTTCATCAAGACATCAAAGAAATGCAAAAGAGGTATCAGGGTCGATGGAATATTAGAAGTTTATTGTTGGATGCTGCAGTTTTTGTAGAGCATTATTAAACATTTATTAAAAATTACAAGTTTTAAAAGTAATTTTTTGAAGTTATTGTAAAAAAAAATCACGATCATTTTTTACTGGTAGTTCCTTTGTTCGAAGGTACCAGGCACCTCAAGGGTGTCTGGTACCTGGTAATGTTATTCTGAGGTAAATTTTCTTTACTTATTATTTATTAATTAATCCATATTTTTAAATTCTGTTTTCACATTCAGAAAATTCCCAACTGTTAAATTGACGCACCTTTTTTAAAAATATATATTTTTTAAATTTTTAACATTTTATTTTGAAATTGCAAAAGGAGAAATTTCACATGTTGAAAATTCGTATTTTGAAGCTTCAAAATAAAATATTAAAAAAAAAAAAAAAAAAGTACATTTTTAAAAAAAGGTGCGTCAATGTAACAGTTGTGAATTTTCTGAATGTGAAAACAGAATTTAAAAAATATGGATTAGATAATTAGTTATACGTAAAGAAAATTTCCCTTAGAACAACATTGGCTCGGGCTTCCGGCGACCGTGAATGAAGAGGGCCGTTAAAAATAATATGTAATGTAATAGCCTAATTTAATACAGATCATAACATAAAGAGTTTCTATTCTGCTACAGGTATTCTGTGTCAGTTCTGAAAATCTTAATCCATAGGTAAAAAAAGGTTCAAGTCAGAAATTTAGCATTCATGTATGGTATAAAATATATAATTCAATTTTTTTCCCGTAATTAAATGAAGGTTGACAATCACTGAATGGTATAAAGAATATAAGTCAATGAAATTCCTTTTTCCTAATCGATTCTTCTGATTCGTTTTTAGTTAGTTTAACTTTCTTTTTCGTCTCCTGAAAAATCAAGAATATGGACTTAAATCCTTTATACTTATCAGTACAGATATATTAAAAAAAAAAAAAAAAAAAAAAAAACAATCTTTGTATTATTCTTTCAAAGATATGTACGACCATAGCCTTCTTAACTAGATGGCAGTCACGTAGCTCGGAAACTAGGCAACAGTTGTAGCGGTAGACAGCGCCACCTGGTACAGATTGCGCGACTTTTTTATTCAACAGCCACCAAAAATTTTAAAAAGTAGAATAGAATTGAAAAAACGTTGATTTTGTATATGATGTATCACTTCTTTAAATATTTGGTGACAGTTGAATAAAAAAGTCCTATAATTTGTACTAGGTGGCGCAGTCTACCGTTTCAACTGTTGCCTAGTTTCCGAGCTACGCGACAGGCATCTAATTAAGGAGGCTATGGTACGACAAACGACTAATGAAGTTTACTACAAAAAAAAAAAAAAAAGTCTATTCAAAATAGTGACTGCTGAAAAAGCTGCATTATTCAATTCATTCTTTGAACAAATAAGAAGATAAAATGAATATAACGATCAGATGACTACCGTTTTATTATTATTATTATTATTTTATGTTATTAATGCGAAATATTAAATACAGTAACATACAAATGAAGTAATCACGATTTAATTTTTTTCAATACTCATGATTTAATTTTTAACACATTTAAATTTTTTTTTATTAAAACGATTAATATAATGAATGTGTTCATTATGCAGAGCAACGAGTAGAGAAATCCAATCGCTATTATTTAACACTGTAGTTTGTAAGATACATTGAAATCTTCAGATATTATTTATAAAACGAATGCTTAATAATAGTAACTAGTATCGCCCAGTGGTCGAAACTCGACCATTTTTTTTTTGCAAAGCGAGGCAAAGCAAAGTTATTGCCTTGTCCTAAACGGAATGCAATTGCAACACAGCTGCGGCAATTGTTTGCCAATATTCACTCTAACTGAATCAGCAGAGTTTTACTTAATATAACTATTTCTCTCTGTAGATGTTAGCCTTTCCTGAAATGAGAGAAAATCGCAACGTGAAAACGCCCCTTGTTGTGTGATACAGCCCAGACGCTAATAGGTACCATGTCAGACCAAGGTCCAACCAAATATCAAATTCTGTTAAATTAATTCGATTGGTTTATAAAGTACAGTGTTTGAACAAAACAAAACCAAAAAAAAAAAAAAAAGATATTTTTTAAAAATGGTTGAATTGAGTTCGGGAAATTTCAAAACGTGTAACTTTATCGAAAACCGAAAATCTAAAACATTTCTGAATCTTATATTTTCTACTTATATATGCAGAGGAAAGAATAATAAATCCACTTTTTAAAAAATAAAAATAAGTAGTCAATTTCACTAATTTCACTTAATTAAAATGCAAGGAAATCTCAAAACGTGTAAATTCATCGAAAACCGGAAATCAAAAGTTTTTATGAATCTTCTACTTGCTTCTTCTACCCACAAAAGCTAGCAATAAAGACACTTTTTTAAAAAATAAGTAGCCAATTTCAGTTAATTGAAACGTAAAGAAAGCTCAAAACATGTAAATTCAGCAAAAAACGGAAATCTGAATTTTTTTCGTATCGTCTACTTATACATGCAGCAGTTAGTAACAAATCCATTTTCCTTTTATTTAGTATATTAGTTCAATATTTATTGTTTAAATATCACCCTTTGAAATGAAATGTTTATGTTTACATTCGAAACTGGAAGTTTGCCATTTTTTTTTTTTTTCTAGAGTTTTGTGATTTTAAATTAAAATTTTATCAATTTTACAGAAAAAATAACTCAATCAAACACATGTAGACAGTAACTTATATATAACTATACCCAAATATCGGAATTAAAATCGGCAGATAATTTCCGTTATTTTTTAATAATTTTTTACAAAAAATTCAATGGATAATTAACATAGAAAATCTTTTACATGGCTCCATGGACAGACAGTGACGTCATCACTTCGCTTGCGTATAGTGATGCTACATTATACAAATTACTGTGTCTATGGTTTTATTTGAGCTTTATGAAATTGCCAGATTTAACAACTTTCTACTTTTAGGTATTTTTTAATGTGAAGGAATACGTGTATAAAAGGGAAAAATGGGGGAAAATGCATAAAAAATAAATGTATTATTATATACCTTCTTGACATCGTAAGAAAATAATATTTGTATTCGCACCTTCCGGCTAACCATACCTTTCGAATGATACCATTTTCAACCCTCTACTCCCATAATTAATATGTTAAAAAGGGACAACAAATTTTATGCTTGCCTATTAATATATAGATAATAATAATAATAATATTTGGTATATTTTATCTTTTGAGTTTAATTAAAATTTAATATATATTCTCATTCTTAAATATGTTTTTTTCTGTTATATGTTAATCAGTCAAAAATTAGTTACACTTCATCGTAAAAAAGTTTCGGTGAAAGGCTATGTGATGAAGCTTTGTGGAAACACTTCAGATTTGCATCGTGTGACGTAGCGGGGTTTTAAGCGACAATTTTAAGTTGTCTGATAATCACAGAGCTGACAACCGAATTCGGCAAATTGTTTGTACCGCCCCTTTTTCTACACTTGTTTTCTTAATTCATCGTAAATATATTTAAAGAAAATTACTCTAAATTTAAGTGGTGTAGAAAAAGGGGCGGTACTAACAATTTGTCGGATTAGGTTGGCAGCTCTGTCATACCTGACAACATTCGAATTAATAATCCGTAGTATTATTAGAACTCCCCCCTTTCCACACCACTTTATTTTTAGAGCAATTTTCTCAAATAATAGCAGGAGACTTGGCGTTGGAATATTTAAACAGGAATAAACTACTACGTCAGAAACGCCAAAGAAAAATTATTGAGATGCATACAGCTGTTTCGGTAGCCTAAAGCGTACCGTCATCAGTGCAAAAAGAATTCTGAATCTTGAGAAGTGCTCGTATATATAGGAGAGGGACCGGATTTAGTTCAACCAATAGGAATACGGAAGAGGTGGGGAGTGTGGCCAATAGGAATTAAGGAATGTGTAGTTGTGTAAACAGTAGAAAAATTAAGGAAATGTGGACTGAATGTAAAATTTCCAACAATCAGACAAATAGGGAACAGCGAAATCACAATTTACAAGGTTTTTAAAATTTTTATAAATATGAAAAGCTTCAAAGAAATCGAGTTCATGGATGGATTTAGGTCTGCAAATTATTTTAGCTGAATTAAATTTAAAATTATGATTTTCCTCCCAGCAATGTTTAGAAATAGCCGATTTATTGGTTTCTTGTTTGCGGACGTAATTCATATGTTCTTTTAGACGAAATTTAAGACTGCGTTTAGTTTGGCCAATATATGATAAACCACACTGACAGGAAATACTATAAATGCCCCAAACTAAACGCAGTCTTAAATTTCGTCTAAAAGAACATATGAATTACGTCCGCAAACAAGAAACCAATAAATCGGCTATTTCTAAACATTGCTGGGAGGAAAATCATAATTTTAAATTTAATTCAGCTAAAATAATTTGCAGACCTAAATCCATCCATGAACTCGATTTCTTTGAAGCTTTTCATATTTATAAAAATTTTAAAAACCTTGTAAATTGTGATTTCGCTGTTCCCTATTTGTCTGATTGTTGGAAATTTTACATTCAGTCCACATTTCCTTAATTTTTCTACTGTTTACACAACTACACATTCCTTAATTCCTATTGGCCACACTCCCCACCTCTTCCGTATTCCTATTGGTTGAACTAAATCCGGTCCCTCTCCTATATATACGAGCACTTCTCAAGATTCAGAATTCTTTTTGCACTGATGACGGTACGCTTTAGGCTACCGAAACAGCTGTATGCATCTCAATAATTTTTCTTTGGCGTTTCTGACGTAGTAGTTTATTCCTGTTTCAATTTTCTCAAAATTTAATTTTTATTAAAGAAAAAGAAAAATACTCTGAAAAAATGCTATAGTTAAAAAAAAAAAAAAAAAAAAGGCGGGAACTATAGGGCAACAGAATACAGGGGTCGTATTCTCTGCCTTTTTTTCAGGACACATCCAGGAATGAAAAATTTTCGAATTTATCACAACCACGATTTTTATGTAATAATCTCTATCCCACATAATCATGACGCATTATTATAAATATATCTAGAAGTATTTCTGAAGGAAATTAGTGGTGGTAAAAGAAGTGGAAATTCTGTATGAGATTAGTGGTAGCAAAAGACGCGAAAATTTCTTATCTCTGAGAGTGTACTGAAAAAAGCGCGGAGAGTACGACACCTGACGGAATATTAATCAGAATGTTGGCGGTTACGCTATGAACTCAAGTACTGTCAACGGCAGTGGTCATACTCTCCGCCTTTTTTTTTTTTTTTTTTTTTTTTTTTTTTTCAGGACACTCTCAGTGATAAGAAACTTCCGCTTTTTTTGCAATTTCATGCAGATTTATTTGTAACCTATTATAATTATAAATAATATAATTAATAAATATTATATTATAATTATAAATAACACTATATTATATTTATAAATAATATTATAACTAATTTATGCAGAAATATTAGGGGGACCGGAAAATAATGTCGTTTTGAATTAAAATACTGACATCGGAAATTTATCCTGGATAAAATTTAAGATATTCTTAGGTAACTTATCAGATGGTTATTTGTAAAGTACCATGCAAACACTGTTAAACAAAAATTTCCGGTTTCATTTTATTAATTCAAAACGACATTATTTTCCGGTCCCCCTAATATTTCTGCTATATTTATAGTAATGTGCCATGATTATATAGGATAGAGATTAGTTTATAAAAATAGTGGTTGCAATAAATTTGAAAATTTCTCATTCATGAGAGTGTCTTGAAAAAAAGAGCGGAGAGTAGGACCCCTGAGTTAACGGACATTGGGATGGATTATTTTCCAAAAAGCATCCAGTGATTTAAACTAGTGATGCCAGATTGAGTGAAATTTTCCTCAAAATGGGAAATGTTGGTGTGATTTATAATATTGGAGGAAAAAGGGAAATTTCTTCTCAAAAAGTGAAATTTTATTTTGTCAGTTTTTAAAGCATTATTTATTAGGTTTTTTTCCCCTCCAACTCAAACTATCCGAACTAATTTCTCAATAAGTTGAGAGTTTAAAACCTAATCAGGGCAGCTTTTTCATCTTTTGTAATAAATCTAAAATACTCTGAAGAAATTAATGATTTAATTTTTTTTTTCGGCCTAATCATTTAGAGCAGGGGTGGCCAACCCGCGGCCCGCCATCTAGTTTTTTGCGGCCCGCGAGAAGACTAGCGATATTTAACGTTTGACAACTTTGGTTAACACCTTAAAAATTAATAAATACGTTCTGACTTTTCAAATTGAAAATAAATACCTTTCAATGATTATGGTAGCTAAAGAATAACATTGTTATTATGAAATACTATTAGGTCCATTAATTCTTCTTTTTATTATAGTTATTAATGTATATGTCAGAAAATTTTTATGGTACAATTGTTGTTTTATGATTTCATGTAAATAATTTAAATTAATGTATTCTGTTCCGAATCTTCATCCTGCCCTTCCCCAAAAATGCATATACATACATGATTCATATACTCACAAACATATGTACACATATATAAATAAGGTGCGGCCCGCCTGAATAAAATAGGTTCCCAATGCGGCCCACCATGCATTTTTGCTTGGGCAGGCCTGATTTAGAGCATTCCCTGAATTTTTTTTCAGAAACACAGACGAATATTATGTAGGATTCCTTAGAAAGATACCTATAGTATAGCCTCCTAAACTAGATGCCTGTTGTGTGACTCGGAAACTTGGCAACAGTTCAAGCTGTAGACAGCCACCTGGTACAGATTGCGTGAATTTTTTATTTAACAGCCACCAAAAATTTTTAAAAGTGGGATTTGATATATATAGAAGGCGAATAAAATCGAAGAAACGTCGATTATATCTATCATAAATCACTTCTTAAAATTATTGGTGACGGTTGAATAAAAAAGTTGCGCAATTTGTACTAGGTGGTGCTGTCTACCGTTAGAACTGTTGCCATGTTTCCGAGTCACGAGACAGGCATTTAGTTTAGGAGGCTATGCCTATAGAGGGCATTCTAACCAGGACTAGGTCCAACGCACAGGTCTTTTAGCCTTCTCTTAATTGAATACCATATTTTTTTAATGGTGAACTTCATTAATCGTTTGTAGCCTTTTTTTTTTCGATTGGGTAATATTAAGTTTACGATTCGAAAAAAGTGGTATTCAGTTAAGGGACCACTAGAAGACCTGAACGTGTGGACAATTTGTCTTAACCGTTATACCAATATCAACACCATATTCAGTGCAAATTGTTTTACAGTGAATGGATTCAAAGCCTTGCATGTTGTGCAATTAAAGGAAATTTTATGCCAAAAAGGGAATTTTTTTAGTAAAATGAGGGAAATTTTAATGTTTCCATCTGGCAGCACTGATAAACACGTGCCTTAATCGACAAATGTTTAAATAGCATAGGCAATTACGGCGAAATTTCATTCTATAGTGAACTTTACGATACAAATAAACTCTTTGTGGGCTTTCCATCTTGTTTTATTTTCATAAGCAGTACAATTAACTTTTTATCTGACTCTCGCATTTAAAATATCCTGATTTAAAATTAGTAATTGGTTTGGCACATTTGTTAACGCTTAAAATCTGTTATTCAAAAAGAGGGGCGGTAAAAGCAATTATTTGCGTGATGAAACTTTACAACTTTGACATTAACATCCCATATATTAAACATAATGAATAATAAAAATTAAAAGAATGTAATAAATGAATAATAATAATAATAATAAAAAGAGTGTTTGTTCTATTTATCAAAAAATTTTAAACTCTATTCTGTGGTGATATATCAAGGAAGAGGGTTGAAGGAGAAGAGGTTTTTTTTTTTTTTTTTTTTTGGCACTATCAGGGATGAAAAATTCCCGACGTTTGTGCTAATATTATTTTTATAGAGAAGTTTTTATTGTATTTACTAAAAATGTGCTGTAATTAAAGATAATAGAAATTTTTTTCTATAAAGACAGAGATAGTAAGAAAGGCAGAAAATTCTCATCCCTGAAAGGGTCCTAAAAATAAGGCGGAGAATGCGACCCTTGCTGGGAGAAGGCAACAAAATATTTCACCCGATTTTTTTTTTTTTTTTTTTTGTATATATATATATATATATGCGAAGCTGCCAAATTTTTTAACTTATTCTGTAATATTGCTAGTACTCGTCCTTTCTTTACGCCACTTTCTTCGTAGAGTAATTTTCTCCATTATATAATAACGATTAAATAAGAAGAAATTCACTCTTAAAGAAAAAGGATGGTTAAAAAAGGGCGGGTACTAATAACATTTCTAAATAAATTAAAATGCTGCCAGCAATAAAATTGTAAGTTGTTCTTAAGTATTTTGATTCTTAAATCACATTAAATGAATTTAAATAAGTGATAAAATTTCAGTTAATAACGCAAAATAAATATTTTATTTCACATATAACAATGATAATAACAAAAAAGTAATTATAATAAAATTAATAATAACCGCCTAATTTTCATAATGAGAAAGAAATAACTTGTTTAGTTCAATCCTATTGAAACCCTCATGTTAAATTTTATTGCTTATTTGGAGTGTTTTAATAGCTTAATGACTACTTAAAAAAATATAAATATAGAGGTATACATTCAAAAGAAAGCACCTTTTAAAAACAATGCGAAAGTTACAAGTCTTCACCTCAACTGGTTTCTGATTTTATTCTATATTGCATGGCAAGACTTACTTTACAACTAGAGTTTCTTTTAATTATCAGCAGGATCGGTTTTCAGAAAAATATTTTTAGATTTAAGTATTTAGTATAAATATATTAGAAATTTGCTCAATGCTTTCTAATTAAAAGTTATTAAATTTCTTTTCCCCAACCACACTTTTATATTTTAGTAATACTTAAAATAAAATAGTATCAAATGCATGTTCAATGAATACTGAAAATATAGTCTAACAATGGGAAGGGATCAATATCGAAATACAGGTTAAAATGGCAGAATCTGTTTATAACATTTTGAAGGACACGAGTCTTCAAAAAATGTGTTAAATAGAAATATAAACCAAATAAATTAAATAATGTTAAATGCAATATAGAAATTTATACCAGAAATGTTTCAGACATTATTTTGAGTATTATTTCACTTGCCAATTTCTATGGTAAGGATTCAAGTCTTGAAATTCATCGTGAACTGAATGTATTTAAAAACTGTCGCTGAGTGGCGATGGCTTATATTATCTAAAGTAATTTATTAAAACGATGTTTTAAGCACAGAGTATTGCTATTTGCCTTTTTTCGAAATCGTTACTGTTTATTTAAAAGAAACTTGTTTCTTTTTTTTTTTTTTTTTTTTTAAGGATTACCATTTTGATTGTATGATATTAATAATAATAATAAAATACAGATTCTTTTTTGTTTTCTAAATTTACGTAAAAAATTAAAATAAAATAGAAAATTTATATCAGAGGGTTAGTTTCGAACTAGAATTCTCAAAAAAGAAGGAAATTCGAGTACTTAAAAATAATATTTTAAAATACACATTAATAGATATCCACAATTTGTCAAGTCTAAAATTACTATTTAAAAGTAATGGTATTCAAAATTTCCTCTTGTGAGAATCCTGCTTGGAACATGCAGGAGTGTATCTCCAAGAGAAATGTTCCGCTTTAATTTGAATTTTTAAATTTGTATTTTTCCTTTTATTTGTTTATTTTCTTAAATTTTCAAATCCTGTCCTATTTCACTTCAATCGTCTGCTTTTTTGGATAGAAAAGCGTGACTTTCATAGAAAGTCAAGTGTTTAAATATAACTTATCTGTAATTGCATTTTTAAATATGTATGGAACGACTGCTTCATTATTTTGATACTGTTACGTTCGAATGAGAAAAGTTTTCTTAATCACGTGATATTCTTTTGTACGTGAAGCGATCGTTAGAATTTAAAATTAAGTAAAGTATGATGTTTCATTTTAATCGTTGCCATTTGAAAACAATTGTTTATGTAGTGAGAAAAAAAAAATTCTTTTATTATGAATTTTCTTTTATAATAAAAATTATTATAATTATTTAATAATTTTTTATGAATTTTCAATTTATGGCTGGCATAGAATCAAATGATAATACAGCAAAAATGATTTAACTTAATAAATTTTAAATTTAATAAAAATGTATAATAAATAAGTTTTTGAATTTTATAATATAATTAATAATATAATAATAAAATTATTTTACTTATAATTTTATTGTATCAGAGAGTGGGCCAGAAAAACTAGCTCTCCGTAATAAGTCATCGTAATACACAACGCTAAAATTAAAATTTTCAGTAACCGCTGATATAACCATGTGAAAATTCATAATTCCTGAATAATAGTAGTGAAACCTGCCGTCCGATAAAATCTTAAATTGAAATACTCGCATAAGACGATGCCGCAGACAGTCGGGCGGTTATCCAACAAACCGCGATTAATTAAGATGCTACCGATAGCACTGGAGACCAAAAAGTGGTTTTAACCGATTTTAATGGATGTTTTTAAAATAGTTTTTATTTCTAAAGTGATATAAAAAAAAAAAGGCTGATTCATTTAAGTATTTAGAATAAATATATTAGAACTTTGCTCAATGCTTAGTAGAAGGAAAAGGGGGCTCCTACTCCAGCAGGAGGGGTGAGGGGTTAAGCGGAGAGCTAGCGGAGTCCGGAGCTCCTTCTACTACTACCCGGTCAGCGTGTTATCTTATCGGTGACGCATGATGACATGAAAGATAAGGAGGGTTAGAATTAGGATGTTATCTTGAATGAATATTATTTTAATTAGGATTTTAAAATTAATTTTAAACTTAGAAAAAAATTTTTAAAAAGAGAATTTCTTATGTTTGATGAGATTTTTTCTTATACTTAAAAAGAAAGAAATGTACTCACCTTGGAACTTTAATTAGGATTTTAAAAGAATTATGGTAATTTGAAATAGTTAGAAAAATTATGATTTTTAAAAAGATAATTTTAATTATGGTTTTAATTATCACTGTCATCTGTTAGTTGATTTGAGAGAATTTATTTTTTCTGCCCTATGCAGCAATAGAGTGATTTATCATTCAAATAGTGTATTTAAAGAACTTTATCAGTGCACTTTCTTAAATTACGGGATGTTGGTATTATCTTTTACACTTGTAATTTTTAGTTTGAACTTCCATTTTATAATAAAATAGTTATATTATCTTCTATCCTAATATATTTCAAATAAATAGAGAATCTTGTAAATGAGTTGTCTTAGAAATTTTGCGAAGGACAATTTAAATAATGTGATAAGTGCGTATTTTCGGACATATGTAGAAATAGTGATTAAGAATTGTGTGTTAACGATTGTTTATCTTTGCAATTCAGGAAATGCTTAAACATGTATTCATGAGATCTTGGTCATAAACTTTTAAATAGATAAGGAATCTTTTAAATGAGTTGTATTAGAAATTATGTAAGAATATATTTTTATGTAGATAATTGTTAGATAAGTAGTTTTCGTTTAAAATTATGTTATTTAGGATGAAACTAATTCGCATAGATAGAATTTATTTTTATTTTTTTAATAAAGAATTTAATGAGAGGCAATGTATTTCGAGGACTTAGCATTTTTCGCAAGCACTTAATACGTCATACTACAATAAACTCATTTTGTTTGATTATCTTATATAGTTCTACTAAACTAGTTAAAAAAACTTTTTTAAATTATTCACCTTAAAGTGAAAATACTATACTACAGAGTTACCATTTATTTAATTCATTAAAAAATATGCTTCTTTTCTACACTTCCAAAGAAACAAATGAGTGATAAGGTTATTTCTTATCGACCATGTTGATACTACGTCATACTACGATAAACTCATTTTGTTTGATTATCTTATATAGGATATACTTCTACTAAACTAGTTTAAAAAACTTTTTGAATTATTCACCTTAAAATGAAAATACCATACTACAGAGTTACCATTTATTTAATTCATTAAAAAATATGCTTCTTGAAAATAATGAGCTATCTAGAAGTATTTTTCATTGATATGTAGGATATATTTATTTAATAATATTAATTTAAGAACTTTATTTTATAAATTAACTTCTATCAACCAATAACATTTTACCACGCAACAGAGTTATAGTAGATTTTATTTAACTTATCATAAGCTAAAATCAAGCCATGCACTTATTAATCTTATATTCATGTATTTGCATATTTTGTTTATTTATGCATCCTTAAGTATTTTAGTTATGTAATATTTTAAAATGTGATTGGAAAAAAAATATTTCGCATTATAAATGTAATTTAAGTTTATGCACGCACACACATAGAAAAATTTAATTATTTATTTTTTTAATCTTAATAGATTAAAACGGAAATTTAAAAGTTAATCATATGTACATTGCGAAATTGATTAAGATTTAATATTACAAACTTAATTATATTGAGTGAAATTAGGATGTAACTTATTAAATAAGTAATACTTGTAAATATTGCAAAAATGTTGAAGTACATTAAGGTTTCATAGCTGCATAGTTATATTTTATGTGCATATTTAGTGTTTTTTGTGATGATATGCGACTTATTAGATGTCCAATAGTTATAAATGATGCAAAAATGTTGAAGTACATTAAGGTTTAATACTTGCTTAGATATATTTTATGTGCATATATAGTACTTTTGCGATGTTATGTAGCTTATTAGATAAACAATACTTATAAATATTGCAAAAATTTTGAAATACATTAAGGTTTCATAGCTGCATAGTTATATTTTATGTGCATATTTAGTGCTTTTTGTGATGATATGCGACTTATTAGATGTCCAATAGTTATAAATGATGCAAAAATGTTGAAGTACATTAAGGATTAATACTTGCTTAGATATATTTTATGTGCATATATAGTACTTTTGCGATGTTATGTAGCTTATTAGATAAACAATACTTATAAATATTGCAAAAATGTTGAAATACATTAAGGTTTCATAGCTGCATAGTTATATTTTATGTTCATATATAGTACTTTTTGTGATGTAATGTAGCTTATTGGGTGAACGATAGTTATAAATGATGTAAAAATGTTGAAATACATTAAGATTTATTACTTACTTAGTTATATTTCATGTGCATATATAGTACTTTTTGTGATGTAATGTAGCTTATTAGATGTCCAATAGTTATAAATATTGCAAAAATTTTGAAGTACATTTAGGTTTAATAGCTGCTTAGATATATTTTATGTGCATATATAGTACTTTTTGTGATGTAATGTAGCTTATTGGGTGAACGATAGTTATAAATGATGTAAAAATGTTGAAGTACATTAAGGTTTCATAGCTGCATAGTTATATTTTATGCGCATATTTAGTACTTTTGTGATGTAATGTAGCTTATTAGATAAACAATACTTATAAATATTGCAAAAATGTTGAAGTACATTAAGGTTTCATAGCTGCATAGTTATATTTTATGTGCATATTTAGTGCTTTTTGTGATGTAATGTAGCTTATTAGGTGAACGATAGTTATAAATATTGCAAAAATGTTGAAATACATTAAGGTTTATTACTTACTTAGTTATATTTTATGCGCATATTTAGTACTTTTGTGATGTAATGTAGCTTATTAGATATCCAATAGTTATAAATGATGCAAAAATGTTGATACACATTATGGTTTAATAGTTATATTTTATGATAAACAATACTTATAAATGATGCAAAAATGTCGAAGTACATTAAGGTTTAATAGTTGCACAGTTATATTTTATGTGCATATATAGTACTTTTGCGATGTTATGTAGCTTATTAGAGGAACGATACTTATAAATGATGCAAAAATGTTGAAATACATTAAGGTTTAATAGTTATATTTTATGCGCGTATATAGCACTTTTTGTGATGCGAAACAAAATATTCTCAGGGGATAGTAGTTTTCAAAAATTTAACCACAGGAATACACTCTATTTAAGATAGAAATAGGTGCACTAGTATTGAACATGGTGGCTTTTTGCGGTCACGTGATTTTTTTTCGTCCAATCAGAAGCACGGAATTTTAATGAATAGTATTATAAAATTAAGCACTTTGTGGAATTAAGTGTTGATTGTGTACAAATAATTTTGGTGTTTTTTCAACCACATGGATTTTTAATGATTATAAAATTAAGTGATTTGTGGAATTAAGTGTTGATCATATTCAAATAATTTAGGAGTACCATGAACCAACCAGAAGCATGGATTTTTAATAATTGTAAAATTAAGTGATTTAAGTATACAAGTTTCGGAAAAAACCATGAAAAACTTCAAACGAATAGTCTACAAGCTTTAAAATCTGTGATGCACAAATTATTTGTTTTAACATGTTGATAAACTAGATTACATTAAAAAGTTTGGGTATTAAAATGATATATATTTGGTGTGATTAATAGGGATTCTAAAGAATTTGGCTGCTTTTCCTGGTGTATGAATTTAGCTTATATTTGGCGTGATTTCGCCAATAATTACAAATTTGGTGGTAAACCTGCAGTATAAATGCATTCGCAAAGAAAATTTTGTCAGTTGCTGCTGTATTTTTGAGGAGTGCGCACGTTTAATTTATCAACTTGTATTTTTTATAACACTTTACTTTTTAGTGAGAGAGATGGATTTATCTGCAAAAATGCCTATTTCAAATGAGGTGTCATCAAGCTTGGATACTAAGAAAGCACCAAAAACTTTTAGCTGTGTTTCTTGCAGTATGGTATTTAAACGAAAATGGGATTTGCTTCGTCACATGAAAATTCATCTCAACGAAAAATCTTTTATTTGCAATGTATGCCAGAAAGCATTTACCAGGTCAGATGAGTTAAAGAGACATTTAAAAATTCATGAAAAGACTTCTATTGAACATAGATGTGGGCAATGTGATGAATCCTTTAATCGCAAGTATCAGTTGCTGATGCATATTAGAAAAAATCATCGAAAACCTTTACCAGTGCATTCCTGTGATCAATGTGCAGAAACATTTAGACAGAAATATAAACTTTTAGAGCATGTTAGAGAAAATCATCGAAAACCCTTATCGCAAGCAACATTAAAGGGAATATCAAATTCTGACCGAGATTTTCTTAAAGAGAAAATTATGCATTTTAAAAGAAAAAATGCTCTTAATACATTTACAATAACCACATTTGATAATAAAAACAAAGATTTGGATTTAACGTCATTTTTTAATAGTTTAAGAACTGACATTTTAAACGAATTAAACTTTCAATTAAATGACCAAGGATCATTGAAATGGTATATTAATGTAGAAGTTATTTTTAGTTGTATTTATGAAAATGGAGAGAAGGATTTTATTACACAAAATTTTAGGTCAAAAAGTATAACAACTCTTTTAATAAATGATTTGAATAATGATCTTGAAAACGCTTTTAACAAGATGAAAAAGTGTTTTGATGAATTTAGTGAACAAGGATCAGGTTGGACATTAACAGAAATTTTCAAATTAGAACTTTGTATGACTAAATATGGTTCTTTTCAAATGTAATATCTGATTTTACTACATATATTAAAAATTGTTAGTTGAATCTTATAAAATTATTGTTAACTTTGTATAAAAATGATGAATGTAAAAATCTTATAATTTGAAAAATAAAAGTATGTGTATTAAAATTGTATTTTTAATTATTTATCTCATATAAAAATTTTATGTAAAAGTTTAAACTATTAATCGGATTTTTAAAATAAATGCACTTATGTTAATGTAGAGATATTTTTTTTTTTTTAAACGTTTATTTCATAAATAAATTGATATTTTATAGTAAATATATAATCATATTCTTACCAATTTTAGAGATTGTATCAAAAAATCATGAACTTTGCATTTGACACATAGTCTAGAGTAATACTAACCTGCTTAAAAGTTTAACTTTTCTGCGTGCTTGAAATTAGACATGAATAAATTATCTGTTTCGACACGTTGATAAACTAAAATATTTTACGAGATTTTTTAATGGGATTGGGGATATTTTACAAGATTTGGCTATTAAAATAACATATCTGCTAAGATTTGGCGAGATTTTTTTAATGTATTTG
Organism: Salticus scenicus; assembly: GCA_963930645.1. Lineage (NCBI taxonomy): Eukaryota > Metazoa > Arthropoda > Arachnida > Araneae > Salticidae > Salticus > Salticus scenicus. Next base: position 94,698,045 of record OZ005660.1, read on the forward strand.
GCAATAAATACTGATTTGGCATTAAATATAGAGTATAAATTCAGTCTCAGAGGAAAATTTAATCAGTTGCTGACTTGTTTTCATGGTTCAGTTTTCACATAACATTTTTAAAGTTTTACTTTGATTATATTTATAATGGATCTATCTGAGGAAGTGCAAGTTTCTGTTCATCAACAACCCACTTCATCATGTTTTAAAGATGAGACTTTTCACTCAAAGGATGTAAAACCCTATATTTGTAATGTGTGTAAGAAAGCATTTAGTAGATCGTACGGTTATAAAAGACACTTAAAAACTCATGAAAAACCTCGCATAGGATATGGGTGTGAATACTGTATGGAAAATTTTACTCGTAAACGGGATTTTTTAAAGCATAATACAAAAATTCATAAAAAGACTTTACATAATCACAGTTGTGATGAATGTAGTGAAGTGTTTAGGACTAAACAAGATTTATTGAATCATAAAAAAATGGTACATCGAAAGGTTTTACCTGAATATCTATGTGTAGAATGCAACGAAAGTTTTCGATATAAGTATGAATTATTACAACATAAAAGAAAAAATCATCGTAAAGATTCTTCTGCTTACGTATGTACAAAATGCAATGAACGAAATACTCTCAACTTAGACAGTGAAAATATGAACTTAACGAATTTTTTGAATAATTTGAATACTGCTTTTTTAACCAATACCTATTCTTTAGCCAAAAGCTTTCATGATGAAAATAACAATACGTATTTTTTAATATTTTTAAATAATGAAAATATGAATACCGAACGCATAACACAAAATATTGACTCACCAACCAACAACTTTGAGACTGCAAATGCGAACTTAACGAATTTTTCAGATAATCAAAATATTGTTTTCGGTTCATCAACCAGTGAAAATGTGATCTTATCAAATGTTTTGGATAATAATGAAAATGCATACAACGTTTTACCCACTGCTAATGGAAATATGAATACTGAATGTTTGACACAAAGTAATATTTATGACTCACCAACGAACAACTTTCAGAATATAAATGTGGACTTTACGAATTTTAATGTAGAGTGTATGAGTAATCAAAATAATTTTTCACCGGTGAGTGTTGACAACGACTTGTTGACATTTTTGGATAATTTTAATGTAGAATGTATAACTCAATGTAACCTTAACGATTCAACAACAATTTAGATTTTTATGAACCTGTTTTTATATTGACAATAATAATAATGTAAAATAAATTATTTTAATCAAAAATTGTGTTTTTATTATGAAATTACTTTCTACACACCATATTATATTACAATAGATACGTTAAGTCACGAAAAAAATCTAAACATGTATAAATATATTTTTGCTTTCTTATTAACTAAATCGTTTAATACATTTATATACAATAAGACTTGGTGATTTTAATTCGTTTTAGAGAAATTCTCTCCCAACAAATTGGAATGGGACGAAGTGACTTATAAAAACCGTAAAATTAAGAACTCTAATATTGCTGATTTATTAAATATTTTCTACGAATAAGAAAGTGCCTATCAATGCACAGGGCGAATTGTCGCAAGCTCTTAATGATATGCCTAAAACCTTTATTAAAAACAAATTTTTGTTATCTTCTGTACCCAAATGTAACCCCACCTATTGGTTAAATTTTTACTATAAAACACTGGTTTCTTTATTTATGTTTAAATAAATGATATAAAAACTGGACTTACCTCAACACAGTTGTTAATTTGCGTCCTTCTCTTCTACTCGCACGGTGTGAAATGAGCGATAACGCTATTTCTTATCAAGATCACGTGGTAAGCTTTCTTATCTACTATGTCACGTGACATTATCTAGTATGACGTAGTAAGCTACCTACGTCACATGACATTGTCTACTATGACGTAGTAAGCTAAACACAAACCCTACATTAAGGTAGTATATGTGACGTAGTAGATACGTGCTAGATACGTCATAGTAGACAATGTCATGTGACGTAGGTAGCTTACTACGTCATACTAGATAATGTCACGTGACATAGTAGATAAGAAAGCTTACCACGTGATCTTGATAAGAAATAGCGTTATCGCTCATTTCACACCGTGCGAGTAGAAGAGAAGGACGCAAATTAACAACTGTGTTGAGGTAAGTCCAGTTTTTATATCATTTATTTAAACATAAATAAAGAAACCAGTGTTTTATAGTAAAAATTTAACCAATAGGTGGGGTTACATTTGGGTACAGAAGATAACAAAAATTTGTTTTTAATAAAGGTTTTAGGCATATCATTAAGAGCTTGCGACAATTCGCCCTGTGCATTGATAGGCACTTTCTTATTCGTAGAAAATATTTAATAAATCAGCAATATTAGAGTTCTTAATTTTACGGTTTTTATAAGTCACTTCGTCCCATTCCAATTTGTTGGGAGAGAATTTCTCTAAAACGAATTAAAATCACCAAGTCTTATTGTATATAAATGTATTAAACGATTTAGTTAATAAGAAAGCAAAAATATATTTATACATGTTTAGATTTTTTTCGTGACTTAACGTATCTATTGTAATATAATATGGTGTGTAGAAAGTAATTTCATAATAAAAACACAATTTTTGATTAAAATAATTTATTTTACATTATTATTATTGTCAATATAAAAACAGGTTCATAAAAATCTAAATTGTTGTTGAATCGTTAAGGTTACATTGAGTTATACATTCTACATTAAAATTATCCAAAAATGTCAACAAGTCGTTGTCAACACTCACCGGTGAAAAATTATTTTGATTACTCATACACTCTACATTAAAATTCGTAAAGTCCACATTTATATTCTGAAAGTTGTTCGTTGGTGAGTCATAAATATTACTTTGTGTCAAACATTCAGTATTCATATTTCCATTAGCAGTGGGTAAAACGTTGTATGCATTTTCATTATTATCCAAAACATTTGATAAGATCACATTTTCACTGGTTGATGAACCGAAAACAATATTTTGATTATCTGAAAAATTCGTTAAGTTCGCATTTGCAGTCTCAAAGTTGTTGGTTGGTGAGTCAATATTTTGTGTTATGCGTTCGGTATTCATATTTTCATTATTTAAAAATATTAAAAAATACGTATTGTTATTTTCATCATGAAAGCTTTTGGCTAAAGAATAGGTATTGGTTAAAAAAGCAGTATTCAAATTATTCAAAAAATTCGTTAAGTTCATATTTTCACTGTCTAAGTTGAGAGTATTTCGTTCATTGCATTTTGTACATACGTAAGCAGAAGAATCTTTACGATGATTTTTTCTTTTATGTTGTAATAATTCATACTTATATCGAAAACTTTCGTTGCATTCTACACATAGATATTCAGGTAAAACCTTTCGATGTACCATTTTTTTATGATTCAATAAATCTTGTTTAGTCCTAAACACTTCACTACATTCATCACAACTGTGATTATGTAAAGTCTTTTTATGAATTTTTGTATTATGCTTTAAAAAATCCCGTTTACGAGTAAAATTTTCCATACAGTATTCACACCCATATCCTATGCGAGGTTTTTCATGAGTTTTTAAGTGTCTTTTATAACCGTACGATCTACTAAATGCTTTCTTACACACATTACAAATATAGGGTTTTACATCCTTTGAGTGAAAAGTCTCATCTTTAAAACATGATGAAGTGGGTTGTTGATGAACAGAAACTTGCACTTCCTCAGATAGATCCATTATAAATATAATCAAAGTAAAACTTTAAAAATGTTATGTGAAAACTGAACCATGAAAACAAGTCAGCAACTGATTAAATTTTCCTCTGAGACTGAATTTATACTCTATATTTAATGCCAAATCAGTATTTATTGCCAAATACATTAAAAAAATCTCGCCAAATCTTAGCAGATATGTTATTTTAATAGCCAAATCTTGTAAAATATCCCCAATCCCATTAAAAAATCTCGTAAAATATTTTAGTTTATCAACGTGTCGAAACAGATAATTTATTCATGTCTAATTTCAAGCACGCAGAAAAGTTAAACTTTTAAGCAGGTTAGTATTACTCTAGACTATGTGTCAAATGCAAAGTTCATGATTTTTTGATACAATCTCTAAAATTGGTAAGAATATGATTATATATTTACTATAAAATATCAATTTATTTATGAAATAAACGTTTAAAAAAAAAAAATATCTCTACATTAACATAAGTGCATTTATTTTAAAAATCCGATTAATAGTTTAAACTTTTACATAAAATTTTTATATGAGATAAATAATTAAAAATACAATTTTAATACACATACTTTTATTTTTCAAATTATAAGATTTTTACATTCATCATTTTTATACAAAGTTAACAATAATTTTATAAGATTCAACTAACAATTTTTAATATATGTAGTAAAATCAGATATTACATTTGAAAAGAACCATATTTAGTCATACAAAGTTCTAATTTGAAAATTTCTGTTAATGTCCAACCTGATCCTTGTTCACTAAATTCATCAAAACACTTTTTCATCTTGTTAAAAGCGTTTTCAAGATCATTATTCAAATCATTTATTAAAAGAGTTGTTATACTTTTTGACCTAAAATTTTGTGTAATAAAATCCTTCTCTCCATTTTCATAAATACAACTAAAAATAACTTCTACATTAATATACCATTTCAATGATCCTTGGTCATTTAATTGAAAGTTTAATTCGTTTAAAATGTCAGTTCTTAAACTATTAAAAAATGACGTTAAATCCAAATCTTTGTTTTTATTATCAAATGTGGTTATTGTAAATGTATTAAGAGCATTTTTTCTTTTAAAATGCATAATTTTCTCTTTAAGAAAATCTCGGTCAGAATTTGATATTCCCTTTAATGTTGCTTGCGATAAGGGTTTTCGATGATTTTCTCTAACATGCTCTAAAAGTTTATATTTCTGTCTAAATGTTTCTGCACATTGATCACAGGAATGCACTGGTAAAGGTTTTCGATGATTTTTTCTAATATGCATCAGCAACTGATACTTGCGATTAAAGGATTCATCACATTGCCCACATCTATGTTCAATAGAAGTCTTTTCATGAATTTTTAAATGTCTCTTTAACTCATCTGACCTGGTAAATGCTTTCTGGCATACATTGCAAATAAAAGATTTTTCGTTGAGATGAATTTTCATGTGACGAAGCAAATCCCATTTTCGTTTAAATACCATACTGCAAGAAACACAGCTAAAAGTTTTTGGTGCTTTCTTAGTATCCAAGCTTGATGACACCTCATTTGAAATAGGCATTTTTGCAGATAAATCCATCTCTCTCACTAAAAAGTAAAGTGTTATAAAAAATACAAGTTGATAAATTAAACGTGCGCACTCCTCAAAAATACAGCAGCAACTGACAAAATTTTCTTTGCGAATGCATTTATACTGCAGGTTTACCACCAAATTTGTAATTATTGGCGAAATCACGCCAAATATAAGCTAAATTCATACACCAGGAAAAGCAGCCAAATTCTTTAGAATCCCTATTAATCACACCAAATATATATCATTTTAATACCCAAACTTTTTAATGTAATCTAGTTTATCAACATGTTAAAACAAATAATTTGTGCATCACAGATTTTAAAGCTTGTAGACTATTCGTTTGAAGTTTTTCATGGTTTTTTCCGAAACTTGTATACTTAAATCACTTAATTTTACAATTATTAAAAATCCATGCTTCTGGTTGGTTCATGGTACTCCTAAATTATTTGAATATGATCAACACTTAATTCCACAAATCACTTAATTTTATAATCATTAAAAATCCATGTGGTTGAAAAAACACCAAAATTATTTGTACACAATCAACACTTAATTCCACAAAGTGCTTAATTTTATAATACTATTCATTAAAATTCCGTGCTTCTGATTGGACGAAAAAAAATCACGTGACCGCAAAAAGCCACCATGTTCAATACTAGTGCACCTATTTCTATCTTAAATAGAGTGTATTCCTGTGGTTAAATTTTTGAAAACTACTATCCCCTGAGAATATTTTGTTTCGCATCACAAAAAGTGCTATATACGCGCATAAAATATAACTATTAAACCTTAATGTATTTCAACATTTTTGCATCATTTATAAGTATCGTTCCTCTAATAAGCTACATAACATCGCAAAAGTACTATATATGCACATAAAATATAACTGTGCAACTATTAAACCTTAATGTACTTCGACATTTTTGCATCATTTATAAGTATTGTTTATCATAAAATATAACTATTAAACCATAATGTGTATCAACATTTTTGCATCATTTATAACTATTGGATATCTAATAAGCTACATTACATCACAAAAGTACTAAATATGCGCATAAAATATAACTAAGTAAGTAATAAACCTTAATGTATTTCAACATTTTTGCAATATTTATAACTATCGTTCACCTAATAAGCTACATTACATCACAAAAAGCACTAAATATGCACATAAAATATAACTATGCAGCTATGAAACCTTAATGTACTTCAACATTTTTGCAATATTTATAAGTATTGTTTATCTAATAAGCTACATTACATCACAAAAGTACTAAATATGCGCATAAAATATAACTATGCAGCTATGAAACCTTAATGTACTTCAACATTTTTACATCATTTATAACTATCGTTCACCCAATAAGCTACATTACATCACAAAAAGTACTATATATGCACATAAAATATATCTAAGCAGCTATTAAACCTAAATGTACTTCAAAATTTTTGCAATATTTATAACTATTGGACATCTAATAAGCTACATTACATCACAAAAAGTACTATATATGCACATGAAATATAACTAAGTAAGTAATAAATCTTAATGTATTTCAACATTTTTACATCATTTATAACTATCGTTCACCCAATAAGCTACATTACATCACAAAAAGTACTATATATGAACATAAAATATAACTATGCAGCTATGAAACCTTAATGTATTTCAACATTTTTGCAATATTTATAAGTATTGTTTATCTAATAAGCTACATAACATCGCAAAAGTACTATATATGCACATAAAATATATCTAAGCAAGTATTAATCCTTAATGTACTTCAACATTTTTGCATCATTTATAACTATTGGACATCTAATAAGTCGCATATCATCACAAAAAGCACTAAATATGCACATAAAATATAACTATGCAGCTATGAAACCTTAATGTATTTCAAAATTTTTGCAATATTTATAAGTATTGTTTATCTAATAAGCTACATAACATCGCAAAAGTACTATATATGCACATAAAATATATCTAAGCAAGTATTAAACCTTAATGTACTTCAACATTTTTGCATCATTTATAACTATTGGACATCTAATAAGTCGCATATCATCACAAAAAACACTAAATATGCACATAAAATATAACTATGCAGCTATGAAACCTTAATGTACTTCAACATTTTTGCAATATTTACAAGTATTACTTATTTAATAAGTTACATCCTAATTTCACTCAATATAATTAAGTTTGTAATATTAAATCTTAATCAATTTCGCAATGTACAGTCACCCAAAAAAAAAACGCCACCCCCCCACCTAATTTCGCCGTAAATTATCGTAGAAACATTTGACTGGTACCGATCGATTTGTAATAACGTCTAGTTTATAACGGTATAGTTAAATTTTGCCTAAGGGGTCGTCTACATATTAAAACTGGCATTAACTTCATTTTCTTCAATAGCAACCCCTATTTTTGACTTCATATTCAGATTTCTGAGATCAAGGCGGTTCGGAAAACATACCTATTTATATACCTTAATTCAATTTTAAATAGAGTTACACGTGAAAATGTATTAGGGGTCCGTCTATACATTTAGAAAATATAAATCACGATCTACCACCCAGTATACATTATTTATTAAGTTTCACACCGGAAAAAAATTTCAGAAATGTTAATTATAAAATAAAAAAAATGACTAATTCACAGAACTTTCTGAGTTAGCTTTTGAATTAAAAGATTTTTATTGATTTCTATTGATTAAACATCAGATAGTTCACTTCACACGAAGAAAATTAAATAGCTTGAATAGATATTAAAATATCTATCAAAAGAAAAAAAAAAAAAAAAAGATGAATGGTTTTAAATTTGTTTGAAAATTCAAAATTATTTTAACTCAAGCTGCCGTATAATTGTCTGAAAAGGCGGCACTTAACCTGGTTCCCACGGTCGTTTCACAGTGACAATGGGAGTTTGTTCTGATACTGCAGTACTTTCATTTTCTTTAATTGACTTTTTTAAAATATTAAAACAGATTTTTTTATTTATTTATTTATTTATTTTTTTAATTAATTATTATTATTTTTTTTTCATGACATTATTAAAAACTTTTACATAAATCTCCACGATATTCTTTTGCTTTTATATTTTATAATGTGTAACAAATTAATATGTAAAAAAATAAATCCTACTACTTAATGGGATGTTCTAAAATTCTACACTTTAACACAGATACCGAAGTGGACGGTGGGTGTAGAAAGGCTGTCTACCCTTAATCTAAATCTTCACTTGAAAAGGTCAAAATGTTACATAACTCTTTTTTTTTTTTTTTTTTTTTTTTTTTTTAAGGAAAAAAGAAGAAGAAAAGGAGGAGAAAGAAATATCAAAACGAATATAAAGCATATTAAACGTTAATACCCTTTAAACACTGGAAAAAGGCGGGGTTTTGTATTGTGTGTCCTTTGGGAGCTGTAGAGTGCCAGAAAATTACTTTATGTAATAAAACTTTTCATTTAAAGGGTATTTAAAGCAGCATTATATTTAATACATAGACTATTCAGAAAAAAAATACCATTCATCTGGTTTATGAAAAATAAAGAACATTTTCTGGCATTGCTCTATGTATACATTCTTGTCAACCTGTCCCGGAAGATTACTGGTCCCGCCCCTTTCCGTACATTTTTTTCACATCAGTCTTTTTAGAGCCGTGTCAGCCAGCGGTGGCTGACACTGATCTTTCCATTTAGGCTAAGTCAGCCGGCAGTGTAAAATATGATATAAAACTACAGAACTTACATAGTTTTAAGTAATTACTGACAATTTATTTAAAATTTACTTCATGTTTTTTTTTTTTTTTTTTTTTTTTTTTTTTTTTAATAGGATTTTTATAGGATTATATCGTTAAGGCCTAATGGGGTTTATTGAAACTCGATAAACATAACACGCTTCTAAGCAGCACGTGTGGCCTGAATGAGATTTCCATAAGAATTCGCGTGGCGTTCAATGAGTTAATCTTAAATGTATTTGAAGTTAATTACTCTAAAAATTAAATTGTGTACACACAGGGGCGGGAACTAACAATGTTACGGGTTAGGTTGGCAAGTATGCATATATATTTTGCTTGATTTATAAAAATTTATAACACATTTTCTTCTTTTTTTTTAGTATTTTGTGTTTATATCTCTCATTAAAAATAAATATAATATTCATATATAAACATTTCCATACAGTAATGTATATAAACATTGATTAAAGAAGATTTGTTCATATTATATAATTATTCTTCTATCTGTATAGTATATTAACACAAATATATTTTGTAAATTTCGCAGCATCGAAAAACAGCAACATAGCTTCCATATCAAGGCTTAATGTAAATAGCCACGCCTTTTCACAAATTTTCTAAAACTTTATAATATAAAGCAAAATAATTTTGCATATTTGTAAGTAAATCATTTAAGTTTTGTCTTCAATAATCGATGTAGTAAATACCATTGTGATTTATGCATACCAGCGTCACATATAGAGTCAAATAGGAATATGCAAATTTGTCTTGTTTTTAAAATAGTGTTTCAGCGAATCAGAGGCGGGGCTTCTTTTCTTTTGAAATTCTTTCACAATCCCTCGCCTACATTGTGATAACTTTACAAAAATATGCCAATTTGTATAATAAACATCGAAATATTGCTTAGGAAACAATAAAAATAACATAAAGGTAAATTAAAATAGTTTTACGTTAAATTATATACAAACATTTACTTATAGAAGATACAGATTATAACAAGTGACGGCCCCCTAACAGGAATAAAAAGTGAAATATCACTGTAACTCAAAAAATAATGTTAGGAACGAGCGGTAAATTTGGAAACCTATGTTTTTGATGATGCCCGTTCTATTCGTGCAAAAATTAACATAGGTCATAATTCATAATTTTTTCAAATATGAATTTATTAATAATTTTCATAATTCAAAAAATGTTTTTTTAGCAAAAATTTGCATGGAATATGTTTGGGTTACTTCATTCTAACGAATAAAAATCAGAATTTAAATATCATAATTATTTCGGAAGATATGATTTAATGTTTGTCACATTCATTTAACATTAGCACCCCCAAATTTTGACAGCTTATAACTCTATGAAAAATTGAGCGAAATATATAAACTATACCATTTTCCGTGATGATTTGATCCAAAGAATTCAAATAAATTATAAAAAATGGGGGTTACCATTGAAAAAAATGAAGTTGATGTCAGTTTTAATATGTAGACGACCCCCTAAGTAAAATCTAACTATAACATTATAAACTAGACGTTATTACAAACTGATTGGTACCAGTCGCATGTTTCTACGATAATTTACGGCAAAATTAGATGGGGGGGGTGGCGTTTTTTTTTTGGGTGACTGTACATATGATTAACTTTTAAATTTCCGTTTTAATCTATTAAGATTAAAAAAATAAATAATTAAATTTTTCTATGTGTGTGCGTGCATAAACTTAAATTACATTTATAATGCGAAATATTTTTTTTCCAATCACATTTTAAAATATTACATAACTAAAATACTTAAGGATGCATAAATAAACAAAATATGCAAATACATGAATATAAGATTAATAAGTGCATGGCTTGATTTTAGCTTATGATAAGTTAAATAAAATCTACTATAACTCTGTTGCGTGGTAAAATGTTATTGGTTGATAGAAGTTAATTTATAAAATAAAGTTCTTAAATTAATATTATTAAATAAATATATCCTACATATCAATGAAAAATACTTCTAGATAGCTCATTATTTTCAAGAAGCATATTTTTTAATGAATTAAATAAATGGTAACTCTGTAGTATGGTATTTTCATTTTAAGGTGAATAATTCAAAAAGTTTTTTAAACTAGTTTAGTAGAAGTATATCCTATATAAGATAATCAAACAAAATGAGTTTATCGTAGTATGACGTAGTATCAACATGGTCGATAAGAAATAACCTTATCACTCATTTGTTTCTTTGGAAGTGTAGAAAAGAAGCATATTTTTTAATGAATTAAATAAATGGTAACTCTGTAGTATAGTATTTTCACTTTAAGGTGAATAATTTAAAAAAGTTTTTTTAACTAGTTTAGTAGAACTATATAAGATAATCAAACAAAATGAGTTTATTGTAGTATGACGTATTAAGTGCTTGCGAAAAATGCTAAGTCCTCGAAATACATTGCCTCTCATTAAATTCTTTATTAAAAAAATAAAAATAAATTCTATCTATGCGAATTAGTTTCATCCTAAATAACATAATTTTAAACGAAAACTACTTATCTAACAATTATCTACATAAAAATATATTCTTACATAATTTCTAATACAACTCATTTAAAAGATTCCTTATCTATTTAAAAGTTTATGACCAAGATCTCATGAATACATGTTTAAGCATTTCCTGAATTGCAAAGATAAACAATCGTTAACACACAATTCTTAATCACTATTTCTACATATGTCCGAAAATACGCACTTATCACATTATTTAAATTGTCCTTCGCAAAATTTCTAAGACAACTCATTTACAAGATTCTCTATTTATTTGAAATATATTAGGATAGAAGATAATATAACTATTTTATTATAAAATGGAAGTTCAAACTAAAAATTACAAGTGTAAAAGATAATACCAACATCCCGTAATTTAAGAAAGTGCACTGATAAAGTTCTTTAAATACACTATTTGAATGATAAATCACTCTATTGCTGCATATGGCAGAAAAAATAAATTCTCTCAAATCAACTAACAGATGACAGTGATAATTAAAACCATAATTAAAATTATCTTTTTAAAAATCATAATTTTTCTAACTATTTCAAATTACCATAATTCTTTTAAAATCCTAATTAAAGTTCCAAGGTGAGTACATTTCTTTCTTTTTAAGTATAAGAAAAAATCTCATCAAACATAAGAAATTCTCTTTTTAAAAATTTTTTTCTAAGTTTAAAATTAATTTTAAAATCCTAATTAAAATAATATTCATTCAAGATAACATCCTAATTCTAACCCTCCTTATCTTTCATGTCATCATGCGTCACCGATAAGATAACACGCTGACCGGGTAGTAGTAGAAGGAGCTCCGGACTCCGCTAGCTCTCCGCTTAACCCCTCACCCCTCCTGCTGGAGTAGGAGCCCCCTTTTCCTTCTACTATGCTTTCTAATTAAAAGTCATTAACTTTCTTTTCCCCAACCACTCTTTAATATTTTAGTAATACTTAAAATATTATCAAAGGCATGTTCAATAAATACTGAAAATATAGTCTAACAATGGGAGGGAGCAATATCGAAACACAGGTTAAAATGACAGAATCTGTTTATAACATTTTGAAGGACACGAGTCTTCAACAAATTTAAACCAAATAGATTAGATAATGTTAAATGCGGTATAGAAATTTATACCAGAAATGTTTCAGACATTATTTTGAGTATTATTTCGCTTGCCAATTCCTATAGCAAGATTTCAAGTCTTCCTATTCTGATTGCACTAGATGTAATTAAAAGCTGTCGCTGAATGCTGATGGCTTATTCTTTTATTATGTAACGTAATTTATTTAAAAGTTATGTATTTAACCAAAGCGAGTACAATATTGTATTTAGCATAGGTAGAACACAGAGAATTGCTATTTGCCTTTGTTCGAAATTGATACTGTTTGTTTAAAAGAAACTTGTTTTTTTACCTTTTTGATTGTACGATATTATTAATAATAATAAAATACAGATTCTTTTTTGTTTTCTTCATTTACGTAAAAAATTAAAATAAAATAGAAAATTTATATCAGAGGGTTAGTTTCGAACTAGAATTCTCAAAAAAGAAGGAAAGTCGAGTACCAGAATTTTTTAAAAATAATATATTGAAATACACGTTATTAGATATCCACAATTTGTCAAGTCTAAAATTACTATCTAAAAATAATGGTATTCAAAATTTCCTCTTGTGAGAATCCTGCTTGGAACATGCAGTGGTGCATCTCCAAGAGAAATGTTCCGTTTTTTAATTTTAAATTTATATTTTTCCTTTTATTTGTTTATTTTCTTAAATTTTCAAATTCTGCCCTATTTCACTTCAATCGTCTGCTTTTTTGGATAGAAAAGCGTGACTTTCATAGAAAGTCAAGTGTTTAAATATAACTTATCTGTAATTGCATTTTTAATATATATGGAACGACTGCTTCATTATTTTGATACTGTTACGTTCGAATGAGAAAAGTTTTCTTAATCACGTGATATTCTTTTATACGTGAAGCGATCGTTAGAATTTAAAATTAAGTAAATCATGATGTTTCATTTTAATCGTTGCCATTTGAAAACAATTGTTTATGTGGAGAGAAAAAAAAATCTTTTATTATGAATTTTCTTTTATAATAAAAATCATTATAATTATTTTATAATTTTTTATGAATTTATTACGAATTTTCAATTTATGGCTTGCATGGAATCAAATGACAATACAGCAAAAATGATTTAACTTAATAAATTTTAAATTTAATAAAAATGTATAATAAATAAGTTTTTGAATTTTATAATATAATTAATAATATAATAATTAAATTATTTTACTTATAATTTTATTGTATCAGAGAGTGGGCCAGAAAAACTAGGTCGCCTATGTAATAAACAACGCTAAAACTAAAATTTTCAGTGGCCGCTGATACAACCATGTATAAATTCATAAATTCTGAATAATAGTAGTGAAACCTGTTGTCCGATAAAAGCTTAAACTGAAGTACTCGCATAAGCGATGTCGCAGCCAGTCGGGCGATTATCCAACAAACCGCGATTAATTAAGACGCTACCGATAGCACCGGAGACCAAAAAGTTGTTTTAAGCGATTTTAATGGATGTTTTTTAAATAGTTTTTATTTCTAATGTGATATAAAAAGAAAGGATGATTCTTTTTATTTTCTTATACAAAGTACCAGCAAGTTTAGCTCGCTTTGCTGATCACTATATTTAAATAAATTTTCAATAGTTCATGTCATCTATAAATAAAATCAGACTTCTGTCTGAAAATTTCTCAGAATGAAAAAATTTTGCTTTAGTTTCACTTTTCACATATCGTGAAAGCAAAGGATGACTTCAGAAATTTCTCTCTCTCTCTCTCTCTCTCTCTCTCTCTCTCTCTCTCTCTCTCTCATTGTGAGTGTGTGTGTCGGTCTCTGTATGTGTGTGTGTCGTTGTGTCTGTATGTAACGCTATTTTTAGTCCGGGTACACGTCAGAATGGCTGGACGGAATTCAGAGACACGTGGAAGAAATTTAGATCTATACCCAACTTAAAATTATACCTATCAACTTTTACGAATTTTTCCCCCGATTCCAACCATTCCCCTGGGAAGCAGGGGGCAAAAACCCGTTTGTAAGCATAACTTGGCTCCAAATTACTTCATGGTAAAGAAATTGCACATGAAGAAATTAAATTTGACTATAAAAAGACCATTTTCTGTGATTTAACATTTTCGATTTTTAAAGGATGGAGGGGGAATTTCGGAAATTTCCGGATTTTTGAGTAGAACTCTATCAAAAATGACAAAGATGTTGAAATAAGCCTAAGCGTCTTTAGAATAATTCCAAAAACCCATTTTTTTTTTTTTTTTTTTTTTTTTTTTTTGTGATATTCGACTTTTTTTTTTTTTTTTTTGGGGGGGGAGGGGGGTTACGAGAGGGAGCAAATTTGAGACCCTCTTCTAGCGCTGATTGTGTCCTAGGAAATCCATGGGAGCCGTAATCCCGAATTTTGGGGCGTGGATACTTTATATGTGTCGGGAATCCCCCGTTCATTCTTCTGCTTTGAGAACAAAATGACTTTCCAGACAGACGGGCGCCTCTTTTTCGAGAAAGGTGCTTTTTTAGAATCAGAGGCAGAACAGAAAGGACCTTGAATGGAGAAGGGGCTACGTTAAGAGCGTTGTGTTTACAGACCGGTCCTAAAACAGAACTAGTAAAACCTTCAGAATTTTAACTAAGAATAAACATTTATCAGAATTGATTAGAATTTAAGAACGTTAATATTAAGATTTAATTTAATATTTAATTGTAAATACTGTAGAAAGTTTTTGTTCTGTTTTCGTTTTTACATGTATGCTAACAAAGCATTAAAATTATGTTTTCTCATCTAAGAAGTGCTACGTTCATAGAGTTTAGTTTCTTTAATGGATCATAGTTGCCCCATCCACATCCGGACCTTTGGATTAGAAGTTTTCAGGTGAGACCCATTCATATTTTATTATTTAGAAGAATAAATATTTTAATAGAAAATTTAAGTAGTAACTGTAAGAAAAGAGTTAAGATTTGAAATATGCTGTATCGGGTCAGTAAGAAGAATAAGTTTTAGATCAGAAATCTGGTACAGCCATATTATTTGGCATCCCAGACACGGGATGTGGGCAGCTATATAGATCCATTATTTATAATTGAAAGCTATATCCATTATTTATATTTGAAAAGATAGATAATACTATAAAATTTAAAATTTTTGTATTTATTATGGCTAATTTAGTAATAGCTAAAAAAGAAAGAGCTGTCATAAGAGACAGTATTAATAAATTTATAGAGAAATTAAAAACTTTATGTGATGATATAGATCCAGATGCCTTAGATTTAGAAGAGACTATTGAATTATTAAATGAAACTACTATAGATCTAAAAAGCAAAAATGTAGAGATAAAAACATTAACTCAAGAAAATCAATTAGAAGCCGAATTAGAAACAGCAAATGAATTCCGAGAGGAAATAATTACTTGGCGATTTCGAGCCAACAGAAAATTAAAAGAACTAAAGAAAAGTGAAAAAAGTGTTTCATCAATAGAAAGACCTATTTCAAAAGAAGCAATGCACATCAAATTACCACAGCTAGATTCAGTTAAATTTAACGGGAATGCAGCCGAATGGCTGACTTTTTGGTCGTCATTCGAAACGGCTATTCATAACAATGAAAGTTTAGATCCTGTAGATAAATTTAATTATTTGAAATCATTTTTAGCACCTGATCCCTTAAAATGTATAGAAGGATTCTCTGTTACCGCGAGTAATTATATAAAAAGAGTAGATATTTTAAAAGAAAGATATGGCAAACAAGACCTCTTAGTGAATGTACATTTGAATAAATTATTAAATATAGCCCCACTAAAACATTCAAGTGACATTAAATCGCTCAAGAAAATTTACGATGAAATCGAAACTAACATTAGAAGTTTAGAATCATTAGATGTTTCTTTGGAGAGCTACGGCAGTTTATTGTCACCGATATTACTAAACATATTACCTAAAGATTTAGCATTACAATTTAATATGGAATTTCATGGTGTTAATTATGGCGTGAAAGATATATTATCTTTCTTAAATAAACAACTCGTATCGCGAGAATGCTTAGTAACTACCAGACAAAAGGATAGCGGCGCCAGTCATTTCTCCCCCCGAGCTCAAAGATTAGATAATCAAAATCGTAGAGATGTTTTTCCCCCCCTCGTTAATAAATTTGATACTCAGAACCGGAAATTACCTACTGCTTGTGATTTATTAAATGAGAATAAAAGTGATAGGTGTAATTTTTGCTCAGAATCGCATTTAAGTAACAAATGTGTCAAAACTCGTAATTTACCATTTGATGAAAGAGTTAATCTATTGCGTAAGAAAGGATTGTGTTATTTATGTCTCCAACCTTCGCATTTAGCTAGACACTGTGTATCAAAAACTTTGTGCAAGTTATGTAATCGTAGACATTCAGACATAATGTGTAATGAAAATAAAGATTTGAAACAGGAAATAAGTAATTACGAAAGAAATTATCAATCTAAATTGGCGTTATCGAATCATAATTTACAAGCGAATGTTTATTTGCAGACGTTAATAGTAGCAATTTCTAACAGAGATAATAGTAAATCATCATATATTCGGTTAATTATTGACTCCGGATCTCATAATAGTTACATCAGTAAGTTTGCAGCTGATAAGTTAAAATTAAAAAGAATGAATAAAGAAACAATCAGACATGGTCTTTTTGGGGGCATGGAAATGTCAGCTGAACATAATCGTTATGAATTTACGATCGGGAGTTTAGATAATAAGTTTAAGTGTAAAATACAAGCACTAGATCAAGAAAAAATATGCACAGGCGTGAATTTATGTCGCGATGATAAATTAGTAAAACTCTTAGAAAAGGAAGGTGTATTTTTATCAGATGTCCCAAGAAATAATAAATCCTGTTTGTACCAGAAAAATCCAGACGAAGTACATATACTTTTGGGAGCTGATATGTCCGCTAAACTGTTCACAAATGACATAAAATATTTTCCAAAATTGGGATTAACTACATTCAGAACTAAATTGGGTTGGACCATTTTGGGCAAGACAGAGGGTCACAAGAGTGAGCAGGACAATTCTTTGGCGGGTCTATCGTTGTCATTACACGTGTCAAACGCCAGTTTATCAGATTTATGGCGCCTTGACACTCTAGGAATTACTAATGAAGATAATAAATCGAAACAGGATTTAGAACAAGAAACCAAGAATTATTTTCTAGAAACTGTTAAACGAGATAAAAGCGGTCGATATGAAGTCAATTTACCATGGACAGTTGACCATTCGATTTTATCAGATAATTACTCGTTGGCAGAAAAGTGCCTGTACAAGACGGAAAATAAATTAATCAAATCTGATAGAAAAAAGGAATATGGGGAAATTTTTTACTTCTCGGAAAACAATCAGATTATAAAAGAGGTATTGGACCAGAAAAGGGACAAGGTACATTATTTAGCACACAGACCTGTGGTTAAAGAATCTAGTGAAACCACTAAAATTCGTCCAGTATTTAATGCCTCAGCACACACTAGAAACAGTCCCTCCCTTAATGATTGTTTAACAAAAGGACCTAATCTTGAAGAAATAATACCTAGCATTTTGAATAGATTTCGCAGATACAAGATAGGAATTTCGTCCGATATAGAGAAAGCCTTCCTGCAAATTAAAATAACAGAGAAAGATCGCGATTTTTTGAGATTTTTTTGGTTTAATAGCGAAAATAAATTAAAAATTTATAGACATTGTCGTGTGGTTTTCGGCCTAACTTCAAGCCCTTTTTTGCTTATGGCAACATTAAATCACCTTTTAGAAAATGTTCCCGAACAATGGCGAGAGACAGCTAGGCTCTTAAGAGATTCCTTCTATTTAGATAATTCCCTCATCAGCCTGAATTCGATTCAAGAAACAGAAAGATTCATATCAGAATCTCAAGGAATTTTGGCTTCGGCACATTTCAACTTGAGATGTTGGCGATCGAATTGGCCCCAGGCTATCATCGACAAAACTGAAGATGAACGTAGGTTTGCTCCCGTGTTAGGATTACTCTGGGATTTGGAAAATGACAATTTAGTTTGTAAAATTGAAGAACCCCTAAAGATAAGTGAACCCCTTACAAAAAGAAAACTTTTATCAGTTACCCAAAAACTTTTGGATCCTGTAGGATTCACAGCACCTGTCAGTATAGTTCCCAGACTAATCCTTCAAGAAACTTGGATTCAGAAGGTGAAGTGGTACGAAGAGCTCCCTGAAACTTTAAAACAACAATATTCTAATTGGCTGAAAGGAATAAATTTTTTATCCCAAATTAAAATACCTCGGTGGCTTAACATCTGCCCAGAGAAAGAAAAGAAAACATCATTACATGTTTTTTCTGATGCAAGCAAACGAGCATATGCCACTTGCGTATTCATAAGAGTAGAGACCTCAGAAGGAATCAAGGTCCAGTTAATCAATGCTAAAAGTAGAGTTGCACCTATTAAGGAATTGACCATACCCCGCCTTGAACTGTTTTCTTGTCTTATTGGCGCTAGGTTGGCCAAAAATGTACAAAACGATTTAAATTTACATGTAAATACCATATTTTGGTCAGATTCAACCACTGCTTTAGGTTGGATAAGAAGAAAACAAGAATGGGGTACATTTGTACACAACAGAGTATTAGAAATCCGAAATCTGACCGAAGTTTGCAATTGGAGACATGTACCCGGAAATTTGAATCCCGCGGACCTCCCGTCTAGAGGATGTTCCTTTGAACAACTACAGAAATCGAGATGGTGGGAGGGTCCGAGTTGGCTTTATTTACATGAAAATGAATGGCCTCAAATAGAAGAAGACCCAAACGAAGAACTCATAAACAGCGAAAAAAGGAAGACAATCCTAAATCTTTTAGATAAATAAAATCTTTTTGTAAAAAAAATAGAACCGACTCCAAAAAGTAACTACTATTCAAACAACTAAAAATGAAAGAAAATTGGCAGAAAATGGAACTGTAAATTGCGCCTAAAAGTATAAAATAATTTCCTTCGCCAAACAACCTATAACACTACAATTAATCATAATCAGTCGGCGCAAAATTAAATAAAATTTAATTAGTTTTTAAAGGTTTGTCTTTAGATCGGTAGCAACAAATGCTGTTGTTTCGAAGGATCCATTTTCATGTTTCCTTTATTATTTTATCACTGTATACAATTGGTCCATTAGTAGCAACTACATAGAACAGTGAACATTCTTCACAATGCGGTATTTATGTTTCTACGAAGTTAGAGTTTCCTTTGCAAATTTGGTATAACTTTGATAACTATCATCCTTGATGGCTTTTGGATTTGGTGATCAAAACGTAAGGCAAAAATATACACGCAAGAAGTATATTTTCATAATATATATTGTACGATGTGTTGTTTCATATTCTTGATTTCTCTCTTAATATACCTTATCAAAATAATCATGATATCCCAAAGAAATTAAATATGTGTGCCAGATAATTTTGCGATTTTTCTTTCACCAAGGACGTCAGATACCAGCATCTTCGCCAACTTTTGCTGCTTACGAAATCTTATTTGTTTTCTTGAATCAAATTAGTTCTCGGTTGCGTTTTGCAGGGAACAATGTGAGATGTGTATTTTGAATAGGATTTGATTTTTGTATTGAATAAAGGTATGAATTTTTATTTAATTTTGCGCCGACTTCAAAAGTTATGATTAATTGTAGTGTTCCCAGGTAACACATAACGTTGTTATAGCGTTGCAAATAAGTCTGAACAGTGAAAAATTGGTTACGTTATTTTATGTCCGTTGAAAAATGGTTTTTATTTCGCAATATTCTCACTGAACAATTTCGAATATTTACTCAGTAATAAAGAAAACCTATAACAAACGTTGTTTTATGGTTGTACTTTTTCTGTTATTTTTTCGACGTTTTAAAATAGGTATTTTATTAGTTTTTGTTTTCCTTTGTGATTCTAATAAAAAATATGTTTTTTCAACGAATTAATAGGTGCTTTTTATAAGTCATTATTTCCGTCAAATGACGTTGAATCTCTTCAACTTGGTATCGATACACGATTGTGAATTGGCAGGATGTGCGTGTTATAATTTTCTTTAGAGTTTTAGAAGATATGGTGTGCTGCGAAAGAATTTCTAACATAATAAGAAGGGAAGCTTTCGGCAAATTATATTAACAAGTATAGTAGAATGTTCTTTGGCTTTCGGAAACCGTAACTAACGAAGGTGTTGATATTATACGCTTTCTCCCATTTCTACTTGCGAAATCGCCAAGTATATTGTGGCAAACCTTAAAAGCGTCTTACGATACGACGCGTGCCATTTTGAAAGTGAATGTGATGTGAAAGAAGATGAATATCGCTTTCCTGTTAAAATGGTACGAAAGTTTTCTGACATTTTACGTAATTTCCAAACAACTTGCTAGCTGGTAAATGCCCTTAAAAGCTCAAAGTTATAATATTCTTTGGTTTTGGGTGTGTTTACCTGCTAGCATAGTTTTAAAAATTACAGAGTTCTCGTCTAATTGTGGATGCTGTATTTATTTAAACAAGATTTTTCAAGTAATGAAGTGAGTGTTTCTTTTTCTCTTCTTTAATTTTATGTTTGAATTCTTGTCTTAAATTTTCAGGGGCCGATCTAACTTTAAATATTTAATACTCTTTTTTAAACCTGTACTTTTATAAAATTTTACTTTTTTCATATTTACTGAAAAAATATATCTATATATAATGTAACACTGCTATTGCTTTCCTCGAAAAACGGAAGTTGAAAATTTTTACGAATCTAATATTTTCGTATATTGAGTATTAAAAAAGTAATAAAATTAGTAATAAAAAAAGTCTAAAAATTAAGTAAAAAAAGAATGTTCCTTTTTTTTTTTTTAACAAAGGATTTTTTTTTTTTTTTTTAAATTATTAGCAATATTTTAGAAACAAAAATTCAATGGATATATGGAGATAGCTATTTTTCTTGGATTTCAACGTTTATAAGACATAAAAAAAGCCGTTGAAAACTGATATAAAAAGCACGACAGCATTGTGATTCTGAACAACTATTTTACAACTTTTTTTTTTAGGTTATAAAAAAAAAGAAAATATTGCGTTTTCGTACAACACTTTTACAACGGATTTTTTTACGTTATAAAATGTATTAAAACAACCGTTGAAAGATGAGGAAATCAACGAGACATATTTTCAGATTATTAAAGTTACGGAAAAACGATAATTCAACGGAATGCATTGCCGTTTGTTCAACGTTGAAAATACCATACTGTGCTACCTAGGATTACTCAAAAAATGGTTCATGTCACTGAAAAATACATGAAATGCACCCAATGTGAACAAAAGAGTTACATCTCCATCTAGAAAGTTATCCACTCGAGAGACAGTTGTGACAGTTTTATTATAGTCAAGTTATTTTTAAGTTGATTTTTCTCAAATGCTGCATTTTTAAGTTGTGCTACTTTTTATAGGATATGAGCAAAAAACTATCTATTGAACGAACATACATTAAATTAAAAAGTCTTTAGAAATATAAAGGACGGATACGCTGTATTCGTAACCGAAAATTCTGTTAGACATATATATTGAACTTAACAGTGAATACGTGTCACCCGCTGCGCTGGAAATTGCGCAGCGTACAGTTGAAAAAAAAAAAAAATGCATTGCAGCTGACGGACAGAAGTTTCAACATCGATACTTACATATTGCTTTTACCAGTGTAGCTGCATGCGTTCAGCAGTTACAGTGAGAACAGACATTTGTGAGTATCCTGTAATTTGTTTATATCGTAATTAAATCATAATGAAACCTATTGCAGGCCAAGATCATTACGACAACAAAAAAAGTATTAAAATTAAATCATCTCTTACGAAGTTATAAGCTAACAAATTTCAACAACAACAACGAGAAACATGGTTTGCATTGAGAACCTCTTCTATTATGAAGTCGGTTTAAAACGTCCATGCGTTAATCGATGTGACCGCTTACAATAACCATACTTTGAATTTTACATAGCATAAATGTCACCCGCTACGCTACAACATATGCAATGTAGTTCCAGTGTGCACAAAATAGGAAATTGTGAACAAACAAATGCACGTTTTAAGCGTTTTGTTTTTAGCATTAATGTCTAAACTGTCTTTGCGTACTACATCAATGATGCTCTGCAATTTTATAATTCACTTTTTCCCCTGTCTTGAAACGTTTCCGAGATAGGATCGCTAACTCCACTCTTTTTTACCAGGTGGCGCTTTAGACGGTTGAATCGTGTAGCACATGTCCACTTTACTATACCTACATACCACTTTTATAATTATAGCTGCAGCTGTTCAGCAGTTAAAAGAGTCGGGACTGACTTTTTTGGGCACCCTGTATTTTCTTTTGATCGTAAAAATCTTACAATGGAATTTATTTCAGACCAAGACCTTTAGAATGAAACAAAAAGTATCAAAATCGGATCCTCTGTTCAGAAGTTATGAGCTAACAAACAAAAACAAAAAACATACGCTTTGAATTGAGAACCTCCTCCTTTTTGAAGTCGGTTAATTAGAGCATCTCTTACGAAGTTATAAGCTTACAAACACCAACAACAACACATAGCTTGAATTAAGAACACCCTCCTTTCTGAAGTTGGTTGAAAACGACTTTGCGCTAATCGATGTGACCGCTTACAGTAACAGTACTTTGAACCACAGAGTATACGTGTCATCCGCTACGCTGCAAAGTGTGCAACGTAGCTCAAGTGTGCACAATGTAGAAAATTGCGAACAAACAACTACACGTTTTAAGCGTTCTATTTTTAGCAATAATGTCTAAAAACTGTTTTTCGTAGTAAATCGAAGATGCTCTACAACTTCGTAATTAACTTTTCTCCCATCTTGAACCGTTTTTGAGATAGGAGCGCTAATTCCTCTGTTTTTCACCAGATGGCGCTTTATTTTATTCAGATTGCAAAGAAGTTATAATGGGACCTACTTCAGACCAAGATCTCTACAACAAACCCAAAAGTATCAAGTAACCGTATTTTGAACTATATAGCATATGTCTCACTAGCTACGCTACAACGTGAGCAATGTAGCTCAAGTATGTATAGAGTAAGAAATTGCGAACAAATAAATGCACGTTTTTAGCCTTGTATTTTTAGCATCAATGTCAAAAGTATCTTTTCGTACTAAATAGATGATGCTCTGCAATTTTATAATTCAATTTTTCCCCCTGTCTTGAACCATTTCCGAGATAGAACGTTAGCATGAATGTCTAAACAATCTTTTTGTACTAAATCGGTGATACTCTTCAGCCCCGTGGCAGAAACACGGCGACACGGCGACAATGTCGCAGAAACAGAAATGTTCTTGCAGTAAGATTTTACTTAAATCAAATAAATTTTGCCATTGTGTTAAAAAAAAAAGAGAGAGAGAGAAAGAGAAAGAGAGAAAGAAATTCTAAGAATGGTTTATAAACTGCTCTGCAGAACAAATTTTCGTTTCTGCAGATACGATCGTCCAATCCTGAATAAGGAGAGGAGATAAAGCGGATGTAACTCATTTGGGTTAGCTTTGATACGGCATGCATTAGAGATTCGTGATGCAGTGATATGATTCGGTGTTTGGGCACTTTTCACTGGTAACCTCTTCACATCGGAACTTCATTTTCGTGTCTCCACACTTTGTTTTCGCGCCGCGCCTGCCGCTCGTGTCGTGTGTATTTATTGTATTGCAAAAGCATGTTTTTTCGAAAGAATGTGGCTTTGCGACCATTTTCCGAATTTCATATTTCATGCATTTTCATATTCATGCACAACAAAATAGCTGCATCCGGTGATTTTTTTTTTTTTTTTTTTTTAATAAGTGCGTGATTGCTGCTGTACCGATTTTCAGACATTTTCTGATTTACGCACGACAAATTAGTTACATCTAGTGCTTTTTTTCTTTAATGTATGCGAAGCGTGCATACGTGCGTGGTAGTAAATATAAATTTTTAAAAGCTGCATTAATTTTAATGTTTGGTTCAAACTATGCAATACATTTCACAAATATATACAAAAATAAGACTACGGGGAAATTTGTAACGTCTGTAGTTATACGCAAATTAAAAAATGAAGCTTCAAACCTTGCTTCAAAAAATAGAAAATTAAGAAATGAATCTTAAAAACACTTTATTGGTTTTTAGCATTTTATATGTAGTAAAAGATCTTAGCAATAAATATTAATGGGTATCTTAATTTATAAAATTGGTAACTTTTCTAATTTTTTTTCTTTACTAATCATTAATTATTTTAATTGTGATTAAAATTCTTAGCTTTAATTTTTATTGTTTAAGCATATGAAGTCGTTGAAAAAATTATTAATTTATTTTACAAAAATACTCTTATCATTAGTTTATACAGCTTGTTCATTTCTTTTTTTAAACATTTGAATTTAAAAAAAAAAAAAAATGTTTATTTTTTTAATTGAAATATTGCAAGTTAAATACTTATTTTTAATAAAAATCAAACCAAAGGTTTTGTTGATTTTTTTTTTTTTTTTAAGCAAAAGGAATTTTATCTAATAGTAGTTGTTTTGAATAAATACTAATTAAACAGTAAATGTTTTTATTTATTTATTTTTATTTACTTATTCGTATAGATATATCAATATCAAATATTACTTTTAATTGATTTCTATTTATTTCATTCATCTGTAATCATTATTTTCTATTATAGATTTTATCCATGAAATCTGTTACATTTCCCATTTCCTTAAAAATTAAATATTTCACTTGCCTCAATCTTTATGAAAATATTTCGACTATGGTTTGTCTATAATTTTGTTACTTAGATCTTGTATTCTGTTTTACTTTATGTATATAAATGATGGTATAATTATCCTGGCCCGATTAACCTTACAATTGAGGGGAAGCACAAATCCATTTGGGGGCCCCCACTGACTTCTTGGTCTCAAGACTCATACAAACATCTTGAAAAATTTATAAATTTTTCATTAAATTTTGTAGTTACCTGGAATTGAGGACAAGTAAATTCGCTTAAAATATATAGACTAGCAAATTCACTTGATTTTTGTATCAAGATATAAACTGGTGAAAGCCTATATTCACCACACTATATGAAATTATTCCATTATAAATGAATGTGTAAAAGCTTTATTTGCATATATAATCTAGAAATGGTAGTAGTGCAGTCAGGTAGGACTGTGACGTTTTATAATCAGACAATGCTTTTAGACCACAAGCTTACAATTCGGGGCCCATTTTTTTTTTTTTTTTTTTTTTTTTTTGCTTAATTTGGGGCCTTTTCAAAAATTTCCAGGGGAAGCACATGCTTCTCATGCCTATTGGGTAATCAGTGCCTGATAATTATACATTCATATAACCAATTATATAACCAATGAATGAAATTCAACCAAACTTGGTATCCCTGTGGCAGAAACACGGCGACACGGCGACAATGTCGCAGAAACAGAAATGTTCTTGCGGAAAGATTTTACTTAAGTCAAATAAATATTGCCATTGAGAGAGAAAGAGAGAGGGAGAGAAAGAAACTCAAAGAATGGTTTATAAACTGTTCTGCAGAACAAGTTTTCGTTTCTGCAGATACGATCGCCTCAAACCTGAATAAGGAGGAGAGATAAAGCGGATGTAACTCCCTTGGGTTAGCTTTGATACGGCATGCATTAGCGATTCGTAATGCGGTGATATGATTCGGTGTATCAACACTTTTCACTGGTAACCTCTTCATATCGGAACTTCATTTTCGTGTCTCCAAACTCCAAACTTTGTTTTCGCGCCGCGCCTGCCGCTCGTGTCGTGTGTATTTATTGTATTGCAAAAAGATGTTTTTTTCGAAAGAATGTGGCTTTGCGACCATTTTCCGAATTTCATATTTCAATCATTTTCAGATTCATGCATAACAAAATAGCTGCATCCAGTGATTTTTTTTTTTTTTTTTTTTTTTTAATAAGTGCGTATCATTGCTGTTCTACCGATTTTCATACATTTTCTGATTTACGCACGACAAATTAGTTTCTTGCGGTTCTGCAAGAAAGACTTGTTCCAGAACCGCAACTTTTAAATAACTTTAATGGAGAATTCTTTAGGTAGAATAGTAGAGACAAAAAACTTGCAATAACTGTAGGAATTATGCAGAAAAACTTTCACTGTAAACAATCATTAAAACTAAGAAGCTGTTGAAGGAAATTATTTTAGATATTTGGTTGTATTAGAAAATACCATATTTTAGGAAGAAACGCAGCATCTTTAAAATTGATTGAATTATATTTAATTATATTCACAGCTTTCGAAACTGTTAATTCTGAACTAGCTGAGTCTTTCTCCTTGTTCTTGTGTCGCCAATTTCCCATCTGCGCAGCACTGGTGTGGCGTGAAACCTAACCAGCCAACTTTTTCTTGTAAAGATCTAAATTAATGCAAGTTCCTCAGCATGTTCCTCAACAGATTATTACATAGCCTCAACTGTTCCACTAAAATGTGTCTCCATTCCATAGTAAACTAAATGAAGCTCGACTCTTCACCTTTGGACTGTTTTCATTTGTAATTGATCAGTTTCATCTATTTCATGTTTAATAACTGTAACCGAAATATGTTTCTTATGTATACATAATGTTACTGTACTTCTTGTTAAAAATGGCTATGTCCTGATGATGCCCTGATGTTCAGGGCGAAAGGCCTTGACACGATGTGTTTTTTAATGGTTTTAATTAAATATATTTTATACGTGTTTTACAGTGAATTCTTTTATAAATTACTTTTAATTGATTTCTATTTATTTCATTCATCTGTAATCATTATTTTCTATTATACATTTTATCCATGAAATCTGTTACATTTCCCATTTGAACATTTCCTTAAAAATTAAATATTTCATTTGCCTCAATCTTTATGAAAATATTTCGACTATGCTTTGTCTATAATTATGTTACTTAGATCTTGTATTCTGTTTTACTTTATGTATTTAAATGATGGTATAATTATATATCTGAATTCTTTAATGTCAAATCACATTTTTTAGATTTCAAATACACATCGTAATGCTATTTGTATATAATATAAAAAATGAATCCATGTGTATTACAATATCATCTTGCATCTTTCTAATAATCTCAAAAACTATAAATGTTGTAAATTATTTATATTTCATTATGATATTCAGTATTCTATATTAATTTTTACTTTTAATTTGTTGTATTTTAATTTTGAGTTCTGTATTGTATTTTATGTTGTTTGGTTTGAACCTTATGGAATAAGTGCATTTGTGTATTTAAATATATATATTTAATACAAAAAAAGTAATGAAATTTTAAAAGTATTTGTAACATTTGTTTAATTTAGACATTTCATGATTTAAATGCCTTAAAAAATATGCAGATTATTTTTTATGTGTTACTGCATTTTACGGTTTGAATTCATTGAATATTTTATAAACAATATTGTACATTAATGTGAACAAAAAATCTGAAGCAATTAAGATCAATAGTTTATAAAAATTTATTTTTCCGACTGAGTGAAAATAATACCTGGACCGGGACTCGAACCCCGGATCTTTGACTTACAAGGTCAAGGCTCTACCAATTGAGCTATCCAGGCCGACATCCCGGTCAGCATTACTCACTCAGACAACCTTGTAGGCAGAAACAATCTGGTCTATCATTTAGATAGCTCAACAGAAATAAGCCGCAGGAAATGGAAAACACCATTAAACAATGGGAGAAAGAAATACAATTTTTTTTTTTAAATAAAATCACACAATCAATTGTGGAAGAAAATCATATTTATAGAAATTTATTTTTCCGACTGAGTGAAAATAATGCCTGGACCGGGAAGAACCCCGGATCTTTGACTTACAAGGTCAAGGCTCTACCAATTGAGCTATCCAGGCCGACATCCCGGTCAGCATTACTCACTCAGACAACCTTGTAGGCAGAAACAATCTGGTCTATCATTTAAATAGCTCAACAGAAATAAGCCGCAGGTAATGGAAAACACCATTAAACAATGGGAGAAAGAAATACATTTTTTTTTTTTTTTTTTTTTAATAAAATCACACAATCAATTGTGGAAGAAAATCATATTTATAGAAATTTATTTTTCCGACTGAGTGAAAATAATGCCTGTACCGGGACTCGAACCCCGGATCTTTTACTTACTTTATTTTATTAAAAAAAAAAAATTGTATTTCTTTCTCCCATTGTTTAATGGTGTTTTCCATTTCCTGCGGCTTATTTCTGTTGAGCTATCTAAATGATAGACCAGATTGTTTCTGCCTACAAGGTTGTCTGAGTGAGTAATGCTGACCGGGATGTCGGCCTGGATAGCTCAATTGGTAGAGCCTTGACCTTGTAAGTCAAAGATCCGGGGTTCGAGTCCCGGTCCAGGCATTATTTTCACTCAGTCGGAAAAATAAATTTCTATAAATATGATTTTGTGATTTTATTTAAAAAAAAAATTGTAAGATCAATAGATTTATTTTCACCTTCCTTAAAAAAAAAAAAAAAAAAAAGAAAGAAAGAAAGAAGAAGAAAAATAGTATTTTCTTGCAATAGTGCAGATATATGCATTTGTGCCTAGTTAAAATTTAAATACATTGGTTATACTGAATATTATTTACTATTTAAAAATAATTTATTTTGAATTCGTAAATGTTAACTTCACAAATTATTCCTGCAGAAAGATTTCGGTGTTGATGAAGCTTGTCGCAGAAAGCATAATAAATTTCTGCCACAGGGCTCTTCAGCTTTGTAATGCACTTTTTCTTTAGTACCGTTTTCGAGATAGGAACACTAACTCCGCTACTTTCCACCAGGTGGCGCTGCAAGCGGTTTAACCTTGTACAGCATGGCCACTTTGATACATACCATTTTTATCACTATAGCGGCAGCCATTTAGCAGTTAAAAGAGTTGGGACTGATTTTTTTGGGCACCCTGTATTTTCTTTAGATCGTAAAGATATTACAATGGGACCTATTGTAGACCAAGACCTTTTCAACAAAACAAAAAGTATCAAAATCGGAGCATCCGTTCAGAAGTTATGAGCTAACAAACATAAAAAAAAACATACGGTTTGAATTGAGAACCTTCCTTCTTTTTTTGAAGTCGGTTAAAAAGAAGATAATTTCAATCGATTTTATCAGTATTTTTCCTCTTACAAGAAAACAGTTAGAACCATTGCCTGGATATATAGATTTTATCATAATTCGAAGACTGCTAAGAAAATATCCGAATTAGATATTTCAGTTGAAGAATTTTCAAAAGCAGAAAATGTACTTCTACGATTAGTACAACAAGAATCTTTTTCAGGGAGAACAGATCCAAAATTAAGAAATTTAAGGCCTGTCAAAGATAAAGCGGGTCTCTTAAGAGTAAAGACCAATATAATTCAAAGAAACGACAGTGAAAACTTCAGATATCCTGTAATCTTACCTTACAAGCATCCCGTCATCCAAAGATTGGTATTCGAGAAGCATTTAGAAAATCAGCCCGCTGGAGTCAGCACTCTAATGACACTACTTAGAGAAAATTTTTGGATAATGAAGTCTAGAAAATCCATTAGAAATTCAATAAGAAAATGCGTGATTTGCAGAAAACTTCAGACTTCCAAAATAGATGTCGAACCTGGAGTACCACCCGAAGACAGAGTACGAGAAGCAGCCATCTTTGAAGTGGTAGGCGTAGATCTAGCCGGTCCTCTTCATCTTTCTGATGGATCAAAAGCGTGGATAGCTTTATTTACTTGCGCTGTCTACCGAGCCATACATCTTGAAGCCATTACGTCTCTGTCTACAGAAAGTTTTATCCAGTCTCTGAGAAGGTTCATAGGAAGGAGAGGCAGACCCTACATCATCTATTCAGACAACGGGAAGAACTTCCTTGGAACCAGCAATGCTCTCTCGAGTGTAGAATGGGAAACCATCTGCAAGGTAGCTTCCACCCAGAAGATCAGATGGAAATTCAACCCTCCTGCAGCACCGTGGTGGGGAGGTTGGTGGGAGAGGCTTGTTGGAATGGTTAAAGGAATCCTGAAAAGAAACTTAGGTCGTGCATCTTTGAATTACGAAGAACTTTACACCATGCTATGTGACTGTGAACAAGTGATTAATTCACGGCCTATAACCTATGTTTTCGAAGATAACACAGATCCTTTACCTTTAACCCCAGTGATGTTCCTAAGAGAACTACCAACATTAGGAGTACCTGACCTAGATGCTTTGGATTCTAAAGATCTTAACCGCAGAGCCAGATATAGGCAAATAATCAGAGAAAACCTAAGAAACAGATTCAGAGCTGAATATTTAGGACAATTACGCCAACATGCATCTAAGACCAAAAGATTCAAACAATTGAAAGTCGGCGATGTTGTCCTATTAGAAGATTTCAACAGGAAACGTGTTCACTGGCCTTTGGCAAGAGTGATCGAGATTTACCCAGGCAAAGATAATGTCATACGCCTAGCTAAGGTGAAGACCGAAAATGGACATTTTCTGTGTCCATTACAAAGATTGTTTCCTTTAGAAATTGACAGTACCGAACTTAAGAATCACCCCACTTTACATAAATCTGTTCAAGAAAATTTAAGTCCTTCGACATCCGAAAACAAGAATCTCTCACAGAAACCGATGCTCAACCCCAGAGAAAAAGAACCTGTGAAAGACCCTCCAGAACCTACCAGTTCCAGAGCCAGTAAAAAGAAGCCCACAACAGATGATCCTACTTCCAGTCCCCCGCTGGTCTCCCGAACTGGCCGTGTGGTGAAACCCCCTCAACGACTTCAACTTGGACTGTTGAGTTCCTCCGATTAGTCGCAACTCAAGGTGGGAGGATGTCGGGAATCCCCCGTTCATTCTTCTGCTTTGAGAACAAAATGACTTTCCAGACAGACGGGCGCCTCTTTTTCGAGAAAGGTGCTTTTTTAGAATCAGAGGCAGAACAGAAAGGACCTTGAATGGAGAAGGGGCTACGTTAAGAGCGTTGTGTTTACAGACGCCCCGGTCCTAAAACAGAACTAGTAAAACCTTCAGAATTTTAACTAAGAATAAACATTTATCAGAATTGATTAGAATTTAAGAACGTTAATATTAAGATTTAATTTAATATTTAATTGTAAATACTGTAGATAGTTTTTGTTCTGTTTTCGTTTTTACATGTATGCTAGCAAAGCATTAAAATTATGTTTTCTCATCTAAGAAGTGCTACGTTCATCGAGTTTAGTTTCTTTAATGGATCATAGTTGCCCCATCCACATCCGGACCTTTGGATTAGAAGTTTTCAGGTGAGACCCATCCATATTTTATTATTTAGAAGAATAAATATTTTAATAGAAAATTTAAGTAGTAACTGTAAGAAACGAGTTAAGATTTGAAATATGCTGTATCGGGTCAGTAAGAAGAATAAGTTTTAGATCAGAAATCTGGTACAGCCATAATATGTATTCGACACCTACAGTAACGAGATTTTACGAAATTCCTCCCTGGGGGGCAGGACACAAAAAACACGTTTGTAAACATAATTCGGCTCAAAATTACTTCAGGGTGATGATATTGAAGACTTGAGCAAAAAAAAGATCCGTGATTTCGGAACTTTACATTTTTAAGGAGAGGGAGGAGGAATGAAAATGAAATTTCGAGGAAAATTTCGCAAATTCCGGATTTTTGAGTGAGCTGTACCAAAAATTGCACAAAGATGTTGAAAACAGCCCTGTGTCTTATTTAGGATAATTTCATAAACCAATTTTTCATTTTTTGTGATTTCAAACTTTTTTTTTTTTTTTTTTTTTTTTTTTTTGGTGGGGGGGGGGGGGGTCGTTACGAGGGGGGAAATTCGCGACAATCTTTTTAGCGAAAAATTTATCCTGGGAAATCTATGGGAGTTGCGGCCACGAATTTTAGTCTGTAAATTGTTCATATGTATACGACACCTATTGTAACAAGATTATGCGAAATTCCTTTCTTGGGTTCGGGAAAGAGGGAAGGAATAAACAAGTTTTCAAGCGTAACCTTTGTTTAAACTATCTCAGCATAATTAATTTTTATGTGTGGGTTGGTTATGCATACCCAACACGCACTATAAAGGGATTTTGTGAAATTTCTCCCTCCCCCCATAAAGGGGAGGGGGAAACACGTTTTCAAGAAAAACTTTGATCCAAATTATCTCAAGAAAGGGATTTTTGGATGGGTCGATTGGTTACGCGTACCCAGTACACGCACTAAAAGGAGATTTTGCGAAATCACTTTTTAACTTCGGAAAAGTTGATAGATATAATTTAAATTGGGTAGAGACCTAAATTCATGTCAAGTGTCGTTGAATTTCGTCCAGCCGTTCTCACGTAATACCAGAACGCATATATACAATCGTTACACGAGTTTGATCACGGGCGAATTTCAGTACCCCTGATTCGCTGTTTCATTTACAGTCGGCTCTGACGTTATGCTTTACATATGGAGAAACATTATGTAGTAGAGGTATTTTTTCCCTTATCTTTCGTTAAAATATATTTCTTTTCAAAAACAAATCTGAAATCTCAATTTTCTAGTAAAGTTAAATCTACTTCAGGGAATACTATTACTATACGTAACAACTGAAAATTTAGAAGATTGTTACAGACAGATGAGTTAAACGAAAAAAATTTGCAAAGCGATTCTATGTTTACATATTTTCTAAATATATATATATATTTTTTACTTGTTAAATAAATATGCACCACATTACTCGAGTTTAAATATCCATGTAATTTTTATTTTTAATGTGTTTTAAATCATGAACTATTTTGTGCTAGACATAATTACCTAATTATTTAAAAGCATTTAAAAATGTGCAGTGGCGCCATGTGATACTTTATAGAATACCTATTTTATATTTGAAAATTAATGTCTTTCTGTTAATTTAATTAGGCATAAATTTGTGTATATTTTTTATTTTTAAAATAAGATTCTTTAAAAGCTTAAAATCTTAAAAATCTTATGAATAACAGTAGAATAAAAAAATTACTTTACCTGCAACACAATTAAGTTATCTCAAAAGGTTTATTTAAAAATATGTATGGTGAAATGGATATGAATGTAAAAAATGCGCTATATCACTGTTCAAATAATTATTTACTTAATTATAAGTTTTCTCTTGAGATGTATTTAATTACGCCATATTTCATTTATTACTATACTTCTCATGTTGGTAAAATGGTACGTAAAATGTGTATGGTGAAATGCTGAGAAAGTTTGTTTTCCTCTCGTAGTATATATTTATTTTATTTTATTTTATTTTGAAAAAAGAAGAAAAGAAAGAAAAATATTTAAGATCAAAATGTAGTTATTAAACATAATTAAAATAATAATTAAATGTCTCCAAGTAAATTAGCCTTCAGTCCTCCCTCCCCCCCCCCCCTCGTCATAAAAAATAAAAATGAAAAATAAATTTAAAAAATAGTGTAAATTATTAAAATGGTGTTGAATGATATAAAAATTTTTTACTTTTAAATTGAAATAAAGACATCTCTGGTTATTCAGTTTTTTTTTTTTTTTTTTTAATCGAAATATCTTTGTTATAGTTTTTCAAGAAGACTTTTTAGATTGTTTTAATTTGCTAAATTTGCCCAATTTATTATTTTCCAAATATATACTATGAATTGTAATCATGCAAAATTCGATTGTGAGACTTTTGTGCTACTTTCTGAAGCCTACTGAATACGCAATTTTTAACAATATGCATCTATGTGTGTACGAGTGAACATGATAGCGTGCAAACACCTTACCAAATTGATTTAAAGGTTAGTAGGTATGTTATAAGGTCCTCATCGCATAACCTGTATATATTACGACGAGTATATAATTATATTCTTTTACCGAAAAACAAAGAAAATCCTTTATCATTATACTATATGGATTCAAACTATTTGAAATGTGTTTTAACCCTTTGCGGTGCAAGACAATTCGGGTCATTTAAATTATACTGCCACCGGAATTCATGAACCAAATTAAACTAAAAGAAATTTTAAATTTTAAGGTTTAAAAAACCGGCCTTCTGTGATATGTTATAAACGTAAGTTTTTGCTAAAAAATTTCCGGGATGAATTTTTGCAGCTGGATCTTAAGTTTTGCGTCCTCGCAGCGAGGACAGCGCGCGTTAAGGGGTTAACATTGAGCTTTGGAAACGATTAAGGTAAATTTGAATAGGCATGTTACAAATCATCGATGCCTGAATTACATAAATTTTCATTAATGCAGAATATATATGCTGTGATTTTCAGTGTCAGATATACTTATATTAACTTTAGCGTAAGTGATTTAAAATGTATTTATCTATTAATTGATACTGTAAATGAATCATAGAAAAAATATGTACTAACATTTAAACTGAATTACAATAACTTCTATGTGTCTATTTTTGATATTATTATGTATCTATTAAACAAACACATTTCTTTCTGAAAATGGAAAAATGAAACATTTTAACCCTTTAACGTTCACTACTTAATTTATTTTAAAAATTACTAAACTAATTTTAAAAATGGCTTTTAGACACATAGCTGATCATAAATATTTAAAAAATAAAAAATTAGCATTTTTCCTTTTCGAAAAATTTTCAGTTTGAAACATCTGTAAGTAAACCTTATTAAATTCAAATAATGTTTAATTTAATAAATAAATCACTTTATAAGTAAACATTATCGACAACAACAACTCGTAAAAGTTGCATAGATCCCAACATTTCAATTTATTCCGGAGTATTTTAACCCTTTGCGGTGCAAGGTAATTCGGATCATTTAAATTACACTGCCACCGGAATTTACGAACATAATTAAAATAGAAGAAATTTTAAATTTTCACGTTAAAAGAAGGGCCTTTTCTGCTATGTTATAAATGTAAATTTTTGCTAATAAATTTCCGGGATGAAATTTTGCACTTGAGAATTAAAATTAGGTGTTCCATCAGCGGGAACACTGCGACTGAAAGGGTTAAGCAAAGTTAACAGAACGAAAAATACATAATATATTTGCTGATAATCTTATTGTAGTATGTAGCCTAATAGAACATCTTATAATCACTTCTAAAATAATAATCGTTAATTTTTATTCTTTTTTAATTTACTCCTTATAAAAAAAAATCTAAAAAAGCTGATGACTGTATTTTAAAAATGTATGTTAAAAATATAAAGTGATTCCTCTCATCTTTCCAAACATTTAGTAATTAACGAATCGGATGTTTAAATAAGTTCAAATAATTCGAATCTATAGTCTGCAATGACATAGAATTTCTTTTATGTTCCTGTAAAATAAACTTTAAGTCCTGAACATCGACGATGATTTGAAATAAACCTACCAACTTTTAGATGAATCTAATAAGGTGTATAGGCACCATCGCATTTTAAATGCTGTTAATCTATAAACCTTAATGATAAAAAAAATTTCTTTGTGTCCCTGTTAAAAATCTGTAAGTGCTAGACTCGTTAAAATTTATGTAGTTCATGAGACGGTGACCTATAACACACCTATCAGTTTTCAGATCAATTCATCACATCGTTGGGGGTTCTTGTGTTCACTTACACACGTACACAAATCACCGTAAAATAGCAGTAAAGAAATCAGACCTTAAAATGTATAAATATACCAAAATTTCATAATACAGGGTTCGTACGGTCTTTATTTTTTCCCTGAGTCTCACACCAGTATTCTGAAACCATAAAATTCAACTTAATAGAATAGACTTATTTTGTAACGTAAATCGTTGTACAAAATTACCGGTATAAGACTCAGGGAAAAAATAAGGCCCGTACGAACCCTGTAATATATATATATATATATATATATATATATTTTTTTTTTTTTTTTTCTTTTCTTACTTCCTTTTTCCTTTTATTTTTTATTTATTTTTTATTTTTTTTTTATAATTATAATAATTTTCTTAAATAATGTATGTTCGGGAAGTAAAAA
Source organism: Salticus scenicus (assembly GCA_963930645.1). Taxonomy (NCBI): domain Eukaryota; kingdom Metazoa; phylum Arthropoda; class Arachnida; order Araneae; family Salticidae; genus Salticus; species Salticus scenicus. The sequence continues at coordinate 94,734,529 of OZ005660.1, forward strand.
TGAGCAAATTAATCTTTTCTTTAAGTAATAATTTAAAGTGGGCTAATTGAAGCGTATGTACACATTCTGTTCATTAGCATGTCAAATGTTGTCTTGGAAAATGTAAACCGTTTATTTAACACAGTAAAAATATAATTATGTAATTTATTTTTTTAATCGTAAATTTTCACAATAATGACAAAATATTATCAAATTTGCAGTGCGTATCACACATCAATTAAATAAATTTATTTTTTTTACTTTAATTTTTTTTAATTCAAAATATCATGATAAATAGTTACAATTTTTTTATTTGAAATTTTATGTTATTACTTTTAAATTAGCATATAATGTGTAGACGTATATATATATATAGAATGTCTGTGTAGATGTAAAAAAAAAAAAAAAAAAGAAAGAAAAAAGAAACGGCTTCCATTAATAAATAAACTAAAATTAAATAAAAAATTAAGAAAATTAAAATATTTTAGTGAGTTAAAGGATTAACAGATGGCGCTAAAGCTATAGATTTAGTTTGTTCAATTAGAATGAACTCAGAATATAAAAATAAGAACAATTTTATAACAAGTTTCTAATTATATATATATATATATATATATATATATATATAAAACAAAATAAAAAAATCCCAATTTTGTAATCAATAGGAAATAATAATTGAAATAAAATAAAATTACATTCAGAACTAATCATTAAGTCAGCATGTATTAATGTATTTTTAATATCAAAATTCGAATAAAAGTTGGATAAAAATTAAATCGAAAATAATTTTATATTTATATAATTCACTTTGACTAATATTTAATATGCTTTTTAAAATTTAGAATATTAAAATTTCCAATACGTTAGAATAACAATACGAGCTAATAAATTTTTCTCCAGAAGGATTTGATCATCTTGAATTCTATTCAGTATTAGTTAATTTACCGAATTTTTTAACCCATATGTCGCAGTCTTCTAAATTTTTAATATTGGTGGCAGATTTGTTTCCGAAAAGACAGACATTTTGTTTTAATTACAGTTCCCGCCGCTTATTAAAATCCCATTCGTTCTGAGCCAAAATGATTTTATTAAGCAGCTGATTTTTATATCCGGCGAACGTTCCTGCCCTTAAGGAAAAGGTATTCCCTGAATTTGGAAAGAAATTTCAAAAGGTAACGAATAATGGAATTAGTAAACGATATTAATTAATTTTTGATAGATAATTAACTAATTGTTTCTTCGACATAAGTAAACGCATTCTAAGTTCTCGTGCACTTTCGTTAGAGGAAAATCATCATTACTTTACCAAAAGTTCACGTTGTTCTTATAAATTTAAAATCTTTCCGTTTAAACCTCATGAGTGATAGTAATTTCAAAATAAGAACTAGAAATTGCCTTCTAATAATTAAAAAAAATATATCATTTCAAATCAAATTTGTAACTTTTTACTGCGCTTTGAATAATACGTTCCTTGAAATTATTACGGAGATAAGTGTGTTTAATTTGTAACTGTGCTGCAAGTGTAAAATCTTCAACAATGAGCGATAACGGAGGGTTTGTTGTGCTTTAATTACTTTTTCTATTTCAAAAAAAAAAAAAAAAAAAAAAAAAAAAAAAGAATTGTAATTTTTTTTTTTTTTTTTTTTTTTTGTATGCATAAATGATATTTTTGGCTGCTAAGGAGATATTTCTGAGTTTATTAATCGGCGATGATGATTTTATTAAGCGGCGGCTTTAAAAATTGTTTGTATTGATTTGATTCCGGTCCTGGCGATTTGATCAGATTAAGCTGCTGATTTTATTAACCAGTGATTTTATTAAGCGGCGGTTACTGTATATAAAAACTTTATGACAAGTGCAATTCAGCATATGGTCTAACGTCAAAGCAGACAGTAAAGGAAACAGCGAATCAGGAGTACTGAGAATCAACCGTGATCAAACTCGTGTAAAGATTGTATATATGCTACCAGGACAAATATAGCGTTACAGACATACAGACGACACACACACAGAAAGTTTTCCGAAGTCATTTTTGGCTTTTAGGATGTGTGAAGCTTCGAGATATCACAAAATATTTTGATTCTGAGAAGTTTCTAGACAAACGTCAGGTTTTATTAATATAGAAAAATTAGTATTGCAATATCGATTTACGAAATGGATTTTCTATTTCACTTAGCTAAAAAATGAATAGTTGTAGAATCTTGTAAATATATATTTGTGATTGTCATGATCTCTAGTTTTACACGTCCAACTTCACTCTTGACACAAGCTTCTTCTTTTTATATATATATATCTGGGATTTTACTCTAATTTTCGTCACGTCTGCATGTACGTATACGCGTGTGTGTGTATCTAGTATAATTCAAAAACGGCCGGACGTAGAACGCTGCAAATTTGTATTTTGCTTCTTTATAACATCTAGTTGTGTGCCTCCCGTTTTGGTCTTTCTCTGACAGTCTGTTTTGGATATATCCTTGAAAATTATATCTGTACTATAGTCACCGAAAAATACAAGATTTTTGGCTATTATATGACCTACCATCACAGTGATTAAAACAGAAGATAAATAAATTCTTGTCGAGTCATGTTCTTAGACTGACTAAGAGCATGATTCGACAAAGATTTATTTAACAAAACAGTATTAACTCTACTTTTTTTACATAGGAATTTTTGCTAATGTTCGGATACTTTTGTTACCTACTTTACCACATTTTTCTCAAATTTGAGCACCAAATTGCTCAATTTGAAGTTAAGTCGCAAAAGTCTGCTATAAACAAAGGAAGTGAAAAAAATGCCATCTGTTTCTAATTTAAATGCATTACCGTGTCGAAAGTGATATGTAAAGGTATTGGCAAGTTCTAGTAAATTATCATCAATATACTCGTCCTTTTCTATAGTCTCGTTAGTTAGTTATAGAACTTTCGAAGAAGTTAGTTCTGCGATAGATACCAATAAATCATTCGAAAAAAAATCCGGAACACTGTTCCTATTAAATATAAAAGCAATCCTAAACTAGCATTTTTCACCAAATTTGGTCGCCAAATCTCCAGATCTAGTGCCAGGTGGCATATTATATCACCAAGGCCAAAATCTGGATTGGCGATAAACTGGGCGATTTAGCGAGATAAGTGATCAAATTTGGTAGAAAACAAGTGTAGGGTTTGATTCAACTGTATGTTAAGTAATTCTAAATACTTTTTAACAATGAATATTTATTAATTCATCGCTAAAGATAGAAAAGGCACTCACCTTTTCTCTTCACTCTACCGATTAGATTAAAATACAGTCAGCAGCAAAATTATTGAAGCACACATCAACATTTTTCATATATTTTTTTTAGTTTGGTTGCTAATTTTTATCATCAACTTGCTTTTTCATAACAGCATAAGACCATGACTTGACAAATATTTACTTAACAAAATAATATTAGGTGCACAAATTTTAAATCGGAATTATTGATAGCGTTTCAATAATTTTGATGCCGCTTGTAGAGGATTCATGGAACAAACACACTTGAATATGAAGACTTTTTTTTTTTTTTTTTTCATGATTTATTTGGATGAAGATATTTATATTCCAGTCAGACTTATTTACAAAACTAATAATTCAAAAATTACGAGTAATTTCAAATATTCCTATTCGATAAAATGGTAACATTTCTCAAGATATATCAATAAGATTTCCTTTTTCATTTTACAAAATAATTCTTCATAATATCGCATAAATTTAAAAAAATCTGGAGTGACTCCACTCGACTTTCCGAACATTGAGTAATTAACAGTTTTGTAGATAAAGTAAAGAAAGAGGAGTTGTTAAACAAACAAAAGAGAGAAAACCATAATAGAGTGTTTGAGTATTTTTCTCCATCTATTACACGATGTTTTATTTAACGCTACTGAACTTTGAGCCCCTAGATCATAATGATAAAGAATTTTTCGTTGTGTCCCTGTAAAAACCTATAAATGCTAGATTCACCAAAATGCTTATAGTTAGTGCAACAGTGATTTATAATACTCATATAAATTTTCAGCTCAATTCAATAAGGCGTTTAGATGCTATCGTACTTTTAAAAATTTAGTCCCATAAGCCATAATGATAAAGAATTTTTCTTTGTGTCCCTGTAAAAAAACTGTAAGTGCTAGATTCACCAAAATCTATACAGTTAGTTCAACTGTGATCTATAACATGTGTACAAATGTTTTGCTCAGATTAATAAGGCGTTTAGACGCTATCACACTTTTAAAAATTTGGCCCCATAGGCATAATGATAAAGAATTTTTCTTTGTGTCCCTGTAAAAAAACTATAAGTGCTAGATTCTCCAAAATCTATACAGATTGAGTATTTGTGACCTATAATGTGTGTATAAATTTTTTGCTCAATTGAATAAGGCGTTTAGATGCTATCGCACTTTTAAGATTTTGCTCCCATAGGCCATAATGATAAAGAATTTTTCTTTGTGTCCCTGTAAAAAAACTATAAGTGCTAGATTCACCAAAATCTATAGGGTTCGTACTATGGTGACTTACAATATGCGTACCAACTTTCAGGTTAATCGAACAAAGCGTTTAGACGCTAGCGTGTTCACTCACAGACATACACACATACATACACACATACACACATACACACACACATACATACATCATCGTAAAAATAGTGAAAACGGACTCAGGGGACCTCAAAACGTATAGAAACATCAAAATCTCGAATTCGGATTTTTGACATGATTACAATACTTTCCTCACTATAGTGTTCGGAAAGTAAAAATAATAATGATGTGTCTTTATTAGATTAAAATTACACTTCAACTAAATTTAAAACAAAAACTATTTTATTTACGAGACAAACTGTAGTTAAAATACATTTAAAAAACAAAATATACATTAAAAACATTTAAAATTTAGACGTTTCGAAACCCGTTCAGGTTTCCTCATCAGTATCACTACAACATTATTTGCAAGCATTACATGAATACACAAGGAATTTATAGAAGTACTGAATATTTAGGAGCCAGTGTGCATGCTTCATTGATAGTGTAGAGATGGCTGGCAGTGTGCCAACTCTCAAGGAAAATACGTGATTTATAATTATCATAGCTAGAATTTAGAACTTGTATATTATCGAAGTCAGGAATATGATCGGTTTCTATTGAAAGGATTACAATTTGCAACATCTCCGATCTTGAGCATTGAAAAACTATGACATCCTCAACAGAATAATAAAGAAAAAAGAAAAGAACACTGAAAGACACTTTAAGTAAATAAAATAAACTAAAAGCAATGTAATATAAAATTTTTCATTTAAAATCTGTAATTAATTATACTCCTATTTTAGTTCAAGGAAAATATTAAGTTTTCTTTATGTTTATATATTGAGTCTCTGTATGAGTTGAATTAATCAACCCATTTTGGAATGTTGTAACTGATTATTGGGTATAACTTCATTAGTCAGTTCTAGAAGACAAACCCTATGTAGGGGGCATAGTAGTTCACCATTTATGGTTTTTCATTCGGCAACAACAACATATCCATCTTGAGCATGAAAAAGTTGTAACACTTTGTCCATTAGCCACTAGATATGTTTCGAACGGTTATGTTGCACTAAAACTAAATCCCCAATTTCAAAATTGGAGTCAGAGGATCTCTTCTTTACTTCGAAAAACTCTCGAAAGGATCCCAAATATGCAGTTCGAATAATTGTTTAATGTTTAATGCAGATATGTTATAATTAAGTCCTCACATTCAACAAGTTGCTGTCATATGTTAAAAGTTCTTTGACCAAAATATTTTGAGAAACTATAAAACTCTGGTTTCATTCAGAAAACTGCGATTTCTTTTATATGATAGAAACAACCAGGGCTTGACTATCGCACGAGCACCCCGGGCTCGTGCCCTGGACACAAAATCACAATATTTTACTAATGGTTAAAATACATAGTCTAAATTTTCTTCTTTTTCTTTTCTTTTCTTTTTTTTTTTTTTTTTATTCAGCTGTGTTTCACTTACATGAATAAAATTTTAAAATAAAATCTGTCGTGTTTTTTTTTTTTTTTTTTTTTTTTTTTTTTTTTGTCTTTAAGGCCTCCCAAAACAGATATAGATTAATTTTTTGACTAAATAAAATTTTTTGGTCTTTTTTTTCGCTTGCTAAAATTTTTTGTAAGTTAATAATGGGCTTTTTTATTAATTAATTAATTAATTAATTTTTTGAGGGGGGGGGGGTTGTCTGACTCTTTTAAGGGGGCAAGAAAAATTTAAAGTGCTCTGGGCACAAAAAAATGTTAGTCGGGTCCTGGAAACATCAGATAAATGTTTATATAAAATTCAATACAATTACGACATAAATAAGGCACAGAAATTAACCAAGTTACAGTTATACGTGCGGGTTAAAAGTTCTATCTAAAATGATAACTGAACCGAAACATATAATAGCAGGAGACTTGGCGTTGGAATATTAAAACAGGAATAAACTACTACGTCAGAAACGCCAAAGAAAAATTATTGAGGTGCATACAGCTGTTTCGGTAGCCTGAAGCGTACCGTCATCAGTGCAAAGAGAATTCTCTTTGCACTGATGACGGTACGCTTCAGGCTACCGAAACAGCTGTATGCACCTCAATAATTTTTCTTTGGCGTTTCTGACGTAGTAGTTTATTCCTGTTTTAATGAACCGAAACATGTAAAGATATTTCTATTCTAATTAAAACAAATTCCTTCGGACATATTCTTAAAACATATCGCACCTCAGCAACAAAAGTGACAAGTCAAAAGAGGGCAAATTTCAGTTTATGTCATTGAAAAATGTGCATGAAGGGGTCCATCGAAAAAGCGTCACATTTCTATGCATTTATCCACCTGAAAGGCAATTATGTCAATTTTATTCTATGTTAATCAATGTTTTATAGTATTATTTAAATTGGTTTTTCTCAAAGTGTGCCCTTTTAAATAGTGTTACTTTTCTCGCTGTGTTGCGATATATATATTCAGTGTTACCAACATTTCAGATTTCTTAAAAACAGAAATATTTAATAGAGAGTTTTATTTTACAACGAAAATTTTCGAATTCAGCAAGACAAAGACAACTTTTTTTGAAATAGTGGTATTAAATAATAATAATAACAGGAGACTTGGCGTTAGAATATTAAAACACGAATAAACTACTACGTCAGAAACGCCAAAAGAAAAATATTTACGATGCATACAGCTGTTTCGGTAGCCGTAAGTGTACCGTCTTCAGTGCAGAAAGAATTCTGAAACTGGAGAAGTGCTCGTATATATAGGAGAGAGGCCGAATTTAGTTCAACCAATAGGATGACGGGAAATGTGCGGAGTGTGGCCAATAGGGATTTAGGAATGTTAGCTGTGTAAACAGTAGAAAAATTAAGAAAATGTGGACTGAATGTAAAAATGTAGACTGAATCTAATTTTACCTTCAGTCCAAGCTAACATTCCTAAACTCCTATTGGCCACACTCCGCAACTTTCCCGTCATCCTATTGGTTGAACTGAATTCGGCCTCTCTCCTATACATACGAGCACTTCTTGCATCGCAAATATTTTTCTTTTGACGTTTCTGACGTAGTAGTTTATTCGGGTTTTAGTGGTATTAAAAAATTCGGGAGGTTGCTAGTTATGTATATCCTTCATAAATATGTCCTTCTAGATTAATGGTGTGATTCTCCAGCAGAAGAAATATTCAAGTCAAATGTTGCAATCAAAATACCGTACGTAAGGAGTGATCCAACAGCGCTCAAAATAAGACTGTTAGACAAAGGAATAGAACTTATAAGTTTATAAGTTGTATAACCTTCTTCCAAATAAAAAAGAAATTGGAGATTCTCCGCGTTAGACAAGTCTAATGGTGTCTGAAGAATAACAAGCTGCAAGTTAGAAATTGCACTGGTGACACTGGATGCAAAATAGCAAATAGCACAAAATCTGAGAAAGGTTATGATCATAAAAACCAACCGAGACATGATGAAATTAAAAGTATTATCGAAATCGAAAAAGATTTCGAACAATTCCCGAAATGCAATGCTGAGGACGACGATTGTGTCTATGAACAGTACTGAGTGGAATTCATTATTTGTCAGCATTCGCAACTGCATAATTTCGATATAGGCCTTACGGATATACTCTGAGCCTATGTATTTATTCTGAACAATATTGGACTGCAACTTGTGTACAATATTTGTCAGGATGCAACAAGAGCTAGCAAATAACGCTGCTGTTATTGGACAAAATATCGACCAATGAGCTAAGAAAAAACTAACTCCACGTAATACTGTTGAATAACTATCGTATCCAGGCACAGTTATTACACTTTGCGAAGATATATTCTTGTAAGATGGAATTAAGTGAAAAGCGTAGTTGTAAACACTTGATCCCATTGATGCAATGTCATTTAACAGTAAAATTACTAGCAATTTCGTCTTGAAACTGACGTCACACCTTTCAGTTACTGAAGAATAAACTATAGCCAACTTATTATAGATGACGGCGAACTTTTTTCTGTTAAAGTAAAACAACATTCTCAGAATTACATTAAGCACTAATATAACTACGAAAGTGATTGTACTTTTATTAGATTCTTTTCCTGGTTGAGTAATTGATTCTACGGCCCACACAATTGCATTTGTATCAAAAACAACCGCCATTATTACTGATACATACACGAGAACAGAATTTCCAGTTCTGTTTTGAGTAAAGCCTATACCATGAATCCAGAGATAAATATTCAAAAAGAAAATTTCATCTTTAATCTTGCTTTCAGAAGAATTCACTTTATAACTGAATGGAGATCGATAACACGTCTGATCAAAATTTTTTCTGTAAATACTTTTTCTTTTTCTGTGTGTAAGCATTGTTTTAGTTGTTTTAGTTTGTTAGTTCTTTCACAAATATGGATCAGATGATATAATATTTACACAAATTTCCAGATATTCTATGACGATTTTTCACTGGAATCTTGATCTTTCTTTTTAGAGATTAAATGCAAGATTCACATACTATGAACCTTTGCACAAATTTTCTCATAAGCCAGATGGCGATTTGCGACCAGAATTTTTACATTTCTTTTCAGAAATTAATTATGAAATTACTTTTTGTGAATAGAAAGTTTGTGCATTAAAAACAAAATCCTTATATAAAGAAGCTTTATAAATTTTCATGCATTCTATAAAAGTTTTCCAATAGAACCATACTATTTTTTTTCCTGATTAAATTTCATAGCGCAGCACTGGTGCAAAGTAAAAAATTCATTCATTCACCTACCCCTGATTAAATAACGTACCACGTTATATAAATAAAATGTTTGTTTAAATTTGGCATATGGTGATTAGTCAACAGAAATGTTGTTATCTTGATTTTTTAATATGAAATTTTATAAGACAATTTGTATGAACCCAAAATTTATACAAGTTTTCAATTATTTTACTATCACCGCTTCATTTATTATCTTTACTATCATTGCTTCTTTTTGCATTAAATTACAGATTAGGGTATATTAGTAAAATGTGTTCGATGTTCGCTTAAATTTTCTTCTATGTCATCTGACGTTTTGCCAACAGAAATTTTGCTTTCTTCTATTTTTGAATGTGAAATTTTATAAGAACATTTGTATGATTGTAATGTTTATTTTCATACTATCACCGCTTCATTCAATATTTTTACTATCCTTACTTCTTTTTGCATTAAATTACAAATTAGATTATACCAGTAAGACCTTTCGATGTTTATGACATGTTATTCCTTATGACATGTGATGTTTTCCCAACAGAAACTTTGCTTTCTTGCATTTTTGAATGCGAAATTTTTTAAGAACATTTGGGTATGATTATAATGTTTATACAATTTTTCAATTATTCTACTATCATTGCTTCACTATCATCGTTTCATTCATTATCTTTACTATCTTTACTTCTTTTTGCATTAAATTATAGATTAGATTATATCAGTAAGGTGTTCGATGTTTACTTAAATTTCCTCCTAATTGATATGACGTTTTGCCAGCAGAAACTTTGTTTATATCTATATTTGAATGTGAAATTTGATAAGAACATTTGTATAATTATAATGTTTATACAATTTTTCACTTGTTCTACAATCACTGCTTTACTATATTATCACTTCGTTCATTATTTTTACTAACATCTCTTCTTTTTGCATTAAGTTGCAGATCAGGTTATATTAGTAAAATGGTCGACGTTCGTTTAAATTTCCCCTTATGCCATGTGACGTTTTGCCAACAGAAACTTTGCTATCTTCTATTTTTTAATGTGAAATTTTATAAGGATATTTATATGAGTAAAATATTTTTGTAAATTTTCATAAATTCCATAATAGTTTTTCACTAGAATATGTATCTTTGTTTTTTAATGTTTAAATCTCAGATCACATTGTGTGAAAAAAACATTTGCACAAATTTTCCGATATGGCATTACGGTAACTTGCTAACAAATCTTTCTTTTTTTCTTCCTTCTTTTTCCCCTGGATGTTAAGCCATCAGACAATTTATATATATAAATTTGTAATAAAATTCTCTATTACTTTCTCTGATAATTTTACATTAAATTTTTTTTTATTATTATTTATTTAAAGGATTAAATCTCAAATCTCGTTGTGTGAACAAGATATTAGAACAAATTTCTTCACTTGTCATAAAGTAATTTTTTAGTAATCGTTGTTACTTTTTCTTTTTTGGATATATTAGAATATTTGTGAGTCAAATTGTATATAAAAAATTTCCATACCTTTTATGATAATTTTTCAACAGCTATTTCCACAATTAATAATATAGGCTTGAATTGCATGAATTCCATGTTTACGCTAGAATCCGTAAACTGTATTTTTGTTCAAGATGTAATATTTTCTTGCCAATATGTTAATGAAAATACTGAACAGCGTTTAATATATATTTTCAAACCTCAAAACAAATTCTTTAACTGTATGTAAATTAATAATTGATGAAAAAGATAAGTAATTCACATAAATTTTCATAAAAATGGTCTTCTTCTTCTTCTTCTTCTTTTTTTTTTTTTTTTTTTTTTTTAAGTTTTTGAAATATTTAAAATTTTTAAAAATGACTTTGCCAATAAAATTATTGATTTTTATTTATATTTATTCATTTTACGCAGGAAAAATCATATTGAGTTGTATGCAAAGTTTTAATTTAAAGAAATAACTTTCACAGAAACAAATGAAATTATCAAAAACCAGTACCTTCAAAGGTTAGAATGATTGTTAAATTTATGATCACACTATTTCGCCATTTTAAACTCTTCACTGTAATATCCACATTGCAAATGAAAATCAAAATAGAAATTGTTTTATTTGAAAAAATAATAAATATCTCTTCATTAACCACGCTTCGAACATCTGATACCAATGAGCTAGAAAGTATTTTTAGATCTGTAAATAAAACAAATATATTTTTGTACTTATAATTGCAGTTAACTCAACATTTTACTTCCAGAAACTAATAAATAGTGAAGTTATTATTAGTATTTTTTTTTTTTTCTTATTACATAGCGAAGACTGGAAAATTATCTGACATCTAATTTCCAAGATTCCATAACTGACTGTTGCTATGACGTAACTCTCACAACAAAAGAATCGATAGCAAAGAATGAAATAATTGCTTTATTTATTTTTAATATTTCTCTGTTTGTTGCACTGATTAAATAAGAAATATAGCAATACAGATCATTTCCAAAAATACATATTGCTTAATATAATTAATGCATGTAAATATTGTCCATTTTCCCAAACAAAATATGAACGTAGCAACTACAGAATGAAGTTAGTACAAACAATTTTCTAATTGCACTTTACATAGAAATATGTAATTGTTATTGTTTGTCTTTCTTGTAAAATGCAAGTATAAAGAAAAAAACTACATAAGCTAACAGTTTGTTTCTTCTCATTAGCAAAAATACAAAAACTAGTTCTATGTATTTTACAGTAAAATGTACTGCAATAATGATGTTGAATGAAAGTTAATAGGACAAATAATAATAAAAACCTTCTGTAAATGATATCTTAAAAAATAAGAAAATTTGCATACATTTGCATTAAAATGTGTAAAAACAAAATTAAGTATAATTTCTTCAAAATTATTCGAATTAAAAATATATATATATTAATAATTTTAATTTTTAATGTCTTCTATATTTATAAGACTAGCAAGCTACGCCCGGGTCGCTGGTCACTATATTTCAATGAATTTTCAATAAAATTGAATCATAATTTATTTTTACTTTCTTCTATATTCAATAGAAGAAAGTATTGGATTCGTAAAAATTTTCGATGTCGGGTTTTTGATGGATTTACACGTTTTGAGAGTTGTTGAACACGATTTGACCATTTTTAGAAAATGTCTGTCTGTCCGTCTGTCTGTCTGTGTGCGTGTGTGTGTGACAAAATTTTGTGGCAACTGTATCTCAGAAACTACTGCACGGAATTTCATACAAATTGGTACAAATTGGTATGTAGTTGCACCTTGACATAAATTAGTGCCTATCAACTTTTGGTAAAAATTGTCTTACAGGTTGCGTTGCCATCCCGCTTTTTCTAAATTTTTAACATGGTGATATAGGATAAAAGTTTGTATAAATGTGCATTAAGAGAATTAATTTTTAATAATCATTATGAAATTTACAAGAATTATTTATAATAGAGATAGTCAACTGGGAACATTTTTTTGTATGTGTAGGAGCCTCGCCAACCCCCCCTGGGGGGAAGTCCCCCCCTCGAGGAGAGTAAATTTTCACGATGGGTATCTTTCAAAAGAGCTCAGCAATACCTTTAAAACGAATGGTTGAACCATCGATCTGCGATAATTTAAAATAAAGTTGTCGATTTTTTTCATTAAAAAAAAAAAAAAAAAGTAATATTGACAATAAAATTGACTTTTTTTGGATTTTTTTAAATGATAATTTTAATAAATTATTTTTACTGAGTAAATTTATATAGGAAAATATAGAAGAAAGTCATGTGGAGGCTACAACATACTAGTTTTTTATCACATTATAAATAAAAACAAAAAAACAAAAAAAATAATAAAAATAAGAATAAAACGTACATTGAAATCGCTTTAAACCTCGCTTCGGGTACCTGCTGTCCACGGCAGCTTTTTTTTTTTTTTTTTTTTTTTTCCGTCAGCACTATATCCGGTACATGTTCCCAATGCCTGCAAAAAGGTCTTTCCCGGACACTTCAATTTCGATATTTATCGACGACAGATGGATCTGCTATTATTGCTACGATTTTAAAAATGACTATATCTCAGCATTTAGTAAACATTTTAGTTTTTGAACCATGTAATTTGTAGCCCCCGCTCTTTATACTATATTACGATTTAATTCCGACCAATATAATAAATAAAATGAAAAGTATATTTTCTTTTAAAAGGAATTAAATTAATAAAATTTAATAAAATTTTAATTTTAATTATTTTTTATCCTTTCTACTACATATTACCATTTTTCCCGATAAATACTATTTAAAAAAAGAGAGAGAGAGGCTTTCTTTCAAAACGAATTAATAATTAAAAATAAATTAAAAATAAAAAGTTGTTATACTATAAAAATTATACATAAACATAAATGTTATAAATAATTTTTTTAATTTGAAATATAATATACTTCATATTTTCAACTGCATTATCATTTGATTTTCAATAAATATAACAAATTTAAAAAAAAGAAAAGATTTCGTTTTCAAATGAATGAATTAAATAAATATATAATAAATAGCATAATAGCCATTGCTAAGATTCGCAGACAATTAAAATGATAGAATAAATTTTGGGAAAAAGAAACTAAGACGCTAATATTGAAAATTGAAAAAAAAATAATAATAATTAAAAGAATTCAAATTCGAAATTCGAAAAAATCTCGATGAGGTGTATACTTATAGGGTCCCAGGTATGCACCTTCCAAGTTTTGTAGCTCTTTGATCAATAGTATGAGCACCAGAGCGCAGACACACAGAGACTTCTCTTTATTTATATGAAATACAGTACTCGTGAAAAATTTCGATATTCCGTTTTCGATGCATTTTCACGTTTTAAGATGTCTTCAGCACGATCAATATTTTTTTAGAAAATGTCTGTCTGTGTGTTTGTATGTGTTTATCAAAAATTTTGTGGGCATTATATATTACGAAACTACGAACGACGTTTAATCAAATTTAATGTTTAGTTGGATTTTAACCTAAACTGGTGCTGATTATATTTGGGAATCGATTTCTCAACAGGTGGAGCTGTCATCACATTTTCCATAATTTTTAATATGGAAGTACAGGACAAAGTTTCGTTTAAATGTACATAAGATGAACTATTTTTAAATTTTCAATGTGAAAAAAAAAAATGCGCAGTTAAAATTTATTTAGTAAAAATACTTCATATTTCGTAAGATATTTAATATTTTTGCATTCTGATTGTAGTATGCTATGTCTAATGTAACCAAGTTTCCTAAACATGGCTTTGCACTGGGTCTAATATACCTTAAGTGTTATAATAATAATAATAAAAAGTAGCATGTGTATATACAGGGTGATCAGTTTAAAAGAGTACCCGTTGGTTTTTCTTATTACCCTTAAATCTGACGGATGTGGCAACTATTCTAACACTGAACTATAATTGTTTGAACTTTATTTAAGTGTGGGAGACAATTTCTAACACTGTTGGACTGTTACAACTTTATTTGTGAGGTAAAACAGACATGGAGACGCACATTTTTTTTAATCCTGTTATAATTTTATTTTTGAAAAACATAATTTAATTCAATTTTTTTACATTATCATTCATTACAGAAAATTGTGAAAATGTTCGCCGCCATTTTGAATGCAAACATGAAGAAGTCGAATCAAGATTTTTGACACACTTCGCAGTATTGTTGATGTTATTGACGAGATTTCTTCAGTTATGATCTGTTTTAATTCATCGATGCTTGCAGGACTTTCCTGGAAAACCCAATGAAATGATAATGTAAGAGTTATAATAATAATATAAATGTAACGTAGGAATGATAATGTAAAAAATTTGAATTCTATTTTGTTTTTCACAAATGATATTATCACATAATTAAATAACATTGTGCGTCTCCATTTCTCTTTTACCTCGCAAATAAAGTTGTAACAGTCCAACAGTGTTGGAAATTGTCTCCCACACTTAAACAAGGTTCAAACAATTATACTTCAGTGTTAGAATAGTTGACACATCCGTCATATTTAAGGGTAATTAAAAAAAAAAAAAAAAAAAAAAAAAAAAAGGTACTCTTTTAAACTGATAACCCTGTATATATATATGCAATATATATATATATATATATATTGCAACTTTTAAACAAACCATTATATCTCCATGAATATAAATGGTAGCCTCATAAAAATTTACACAAACAATGAGAAAAGTCTTCATAATCACATGTTACAACTGAACGCATTTAAAGCATTATTTTTTACAGGGTGATACAAAACATTTTGTTTTTTGTTTAATTTTTTACTTATCCCCTTTTCCTCTTCAGGACACAACTTTTGCTAAATATATGAGGTATAACATGTTCTTTACACTCTCAAAGTTTCAAGATAATTCCTCTAAAATTTTTCTAGATATTTGACAAAACGTCTAAATTTGAAAATGTCCAAATACTTATTTGTAGATAGTGTAGGTACGAGATCTGTCCCGAAAGTAATGTGCCCATTTTTATTTTAAGAAATTTATTGAACCGATTCGTACAATTACTCAATATTCTTCGAAATACATCCCTCCTGCTTCAACACACTTGTTCAAATGCGATTTACATGCTTTATATGCGTTCTGGAAGTCCGTCACAGGGATGTCCTTTAGTAACCTCGTCGTATCCGCCTTGATGTTCTTCAGGGTCCCCAAATGCTGTCCTTTGAAATCGGGCGGGGACAAATCAGGACTGTAAGACGGCTGGGAGAGCATTGGGATGCCGGCCTTAGTCAGGTAGTCGGTCATCATAAAAGCGATGTGGCTGGGAGCATTGTCATAGTGCAGTTTCCAGGAATTCTTGATCTCGCGCCTGACCCGTTGCTTTAGCTTTTTCAGGACTTCGACGTAGAATTTCGAACTGACTAGTTGGCCAGGTGGAACAAATTAAAAATGCCCCAGTCCCTTGGAATTAAAAAAAAAAAAAAAAAAAAAAAAACAATGAGCATCGCTTTGACCTGCGATTTGCTCATTATTCCTTTTTTGGGACGTGGGGACGACGTCGTGTGCCCCTCTGCGCTCTGTCTTTTTGTTTCTGGGTCGTACAAGAATATTCAAGATTCGTCACCACTTACCACATTGTCCAAAATGTCGGATCGTCCTCACAACAATGCAGCAATTCTGCTCGAGAGTTTTTTCCATCTTGATTTCGACCGAGCACTCACACAAGGGTTCACTGAAACAGGCATTGTGACTCTGCAGGAGCTCGGAGCAGACTGGTGCTGGTGGAGTTGTGTTCACAAGACTCCACCCACCCTTCCGTGCAAGCGGCAACACTGCGCGACGGATAGGATCAGCAGAAGAAAATGGGATGCATTACTTTCGGGACAGACCTTGTATATTTTGCAAGAACTCATCAAAACCTTTAAAATGAATGGCTGAAACATAGATCTGTGATAATTTGAGAAACAAAGTTATCGATTCCTTTCTTACATTTTTAATAATAGTAATAACGATAATAATGAAATAATTCAGAATAAAACAATATTTTCTAATATGTCTTCCGCATTGTAAAAATTAATTGGTTTTGTTAGGAGATTTATTGTCAAGCCCAGAGCTTCCAATTAGCCCCGCCTCTTTTTCATACCGGAAATTTTGAAAAATGATTTTCTTCTTATTTAATCGTTGTCATATATTAAAGAGAAATAATCTACAAAATTTCTGGTGCGAAAGGAAGGCGGAGCTAAAAATGCTCGTGAATAAATTATAAAAGGTGGGAACGCTGGTCACGCCTCTCTGAGATGAAATTCGTCAGCTTTCATCACGGAAAGTTATTTTAATAAATAATATATACTGCGCGAATTTGTATAGAGATATATCAAAAACAGTTTTACATAACATATTAGTTTTTAAATATTAAAAAATAAATAAATAAATAAAATAAATTTCCAAATTATTATTTATTCATATTTATAATTTTATACTAAACTGCTCGTTTAACTGCACTGCCCTCTACACTACAACTTTATTACACTTACACTACAAATGTTTCACTGCAACTGAATTATTGAAATTTTATAAAAATCCTAGAGAAGATAATTTAGCAACATTCAAATATATTCGAGTCAAAGAATGCACAAAGTTGACAGTGGAACCTTCATAGAGAATATGTGAGCATGGTTGCTAGCTTAGCACCTTTTGGCTACCTGAAATTTTTAATAAAAAATTTTATTTGACACAATCAGTTAAAACTGTCACATTTCGTTGATTAAATAAAATTTGTATTTCCATTAAAATTTTCCTGTCACAGAAAACCTATACGGCAAAGTATATTTTAAAATTGACCAGAATACTTGTTTTTATTTGTATTTTAGAAGACTTATAATAATATTCTTTTTATTAAAAATACGTAAAATTAATTTTTATTTAAACATTTTTAAAAATATTATCCTAAGCTTTTCACTTTGAAATTTCCAAAGCATCATCAGTGATTTTAATTACTGAATTAAATGAGCAGTTTTTTAAATAATTTTCCTTTCACAGTCAACAGTTAAGTCTTCTAGTATCAGGAATATCAGTTCTTCTTCAGCTCAGTGATAGCAGTATAGTCAATTTAAAGTGCGGTGAAGGTTGGACCAAGGAACTAAGGAGTCCACTAAGCTTTTTTATTTTTAAACTTAAAAAAAAAAAAAAAAAAAAAAAACATGTTTTTTATTTATAATACAAAGAGTTTTTTAAAAAAAATTATTCCCACTTTCAGATAAGTTGGAAAAACACTTTTAAAACAATATATTGAAATCGGAATACAAATATCTTAAATATCTCGTTGTATTGCTGGCTAGCTTGCTAGAGCACTTTGGGAATGCACACACGTTTCTTGAAAACAAAATCGCGGGATGATCTTGGGTTGATTTCGGGCCACTAAGTTGGGCCACCAATTTTGTATTGCTGGCTCGCTCGGTAGAGCACTTAATGTAGACATAAGACCAATTATTTTTTGCTTTTCCATAAAAAACAATTTAATTTTAGGCGTCGAATAAAAAGATGACGACTCTGCAACCATTTTAGCACATGATAGAGTTTAATGAAGACACAAACATAATATATATACAGTATACAAAAAATTACAATTTTACTTTAGAACATTTTAAAAAGAATAAACGCGCAGACGACAACTCTGCGAACCTTTGTTTTTTGGTAGAAAGACAGTTACTGATTACAGTTACGTTTTTTTTTTTTTTTTTTTTCCCTCTAAATTTCATTGGGTGCGAGGTCACGTGGGATTGATGACGCAACTGTCGCACAGGTATCTGTGATAATTTGAGGCATCATGAAATATGCGCATTTTTATGAAAAACGTTTTCGCAGCGTATGTACGAAAGATAAAATATTTTTATTGCATAGGTTGAAAGCTAGATATATTGGGCAACTTTTGTCAAAAGTACATTTGAATAGAGTAAAAATTAAGCAAATTATTCGAAAAAGATCGAGCTAGATTTGAGATATTTTCCAAGAGTTGAAAATTTTTAAAGGGGTTTTTACATACCGCGTAATTAATTTAAAGATCCAACTATTTTAACCACTTAGCAAAAGTTCCTTTTTGGGAAAAACCCCTTATAAGCTTATAACTCTAACACATTTTTGTTTATTTACTAAGATCTGTGAGATGATAAGTGGTTTTTTCCGAAAAAGAATTTTTTCTAAATGGTTAAAATAATTGGATCTTTAAATTAATTACGCGGCATGAGAAAAACCCCTTTAAGGAATTTCAACTCTTGAAAAATAATCTAAAATTTAGCTCGTTCTTTCACGTATACTTTGCTTTATTTTTACTCTATTAACATGCACTTTTCATGAAAGTTGCGCAATATAACTAGCTTTCAACCTATGCAATAAAATAATTATTTTTAATTTTACAATATAAAAATATTATAGTTTTAAAAAATTAAAGAACACGCTTTTATAGAAATGTGAACTAAAAAGCACAAAATATCTATCTTAGTATTAAAATGCAGGGTAAGAGAAAATCGTGTGAGTGACACACCATAATATTTACATACATTTAAATCTTTAATTAAAATAATTTTGAATTAAACAAAAACCATTTTTAAGAAATCTCACCTGACTGGGCTCGAACGCTAGACCTTTAGGTTCGTAGCGTGGAGCTTTACTTCAAAGCCACAGCGTTCACATAAGCAGTGCCCGCAGCGGCCCTATATTTTCACGTTTGTTTTATTATTTTAATACCACTATTTTTTATACAATTTTTGTCAAGGTTTTAAAGCTAAAGCAGTATGTTAAAGTATACTGATTAATTATAGTGGTGGCAAAATAATAAAATTCACGTAAAAATATAGGACTGCTGTGGGCACTGCATAGGGAAAGTCCTTTTTTTTTACAATATAGATTTTTTGTTCCCAGAGCGGTTACAAACTTACATTGATACATACAAACATACATACAGGTGAAGCTAATAAAAGCGTGTTAAAAACTTCTTCATCTTTCACACATGTGCACCGAAATCGTTTTTCATAAAAATATTCATATTTCATGAGATATTTGAGACATTTGTATTCCGATTGCAATGCAGTATATTGTTTTAACGATATCTTTCCAAGTTATTTAAAAATGGGAATAATTTTCGTTAAACACTTTGTATGTTATAAATAAAAAAATGTTAATTTGTATTGGAAATTTAAAATAAATGCTTATATCTGTGTTATTTAATATGCCATCGTCACACAATTTCAGCCACAAATTAAACTCGGTCTGTATTAACATATCCTAAAGTTACAGTTCATTTCGTTCGCTTAACGATACAGGGTGATCACAAACATTATTGATTTTGCTCAGTTTGTTTTTAACCCCCTAAATGTTGTCTTAAACCAATCTTCGATGAAAAACATGAGGAAAATCCAATTCTTTTACTCAATGTTTGAATCATTTCATTGAGAGATAAGTTAAAAAAAAAAAAAAAAAAAAAAAAAAAAAAACTGATCTTTCGCAAATCTTGCTAAACTTTTGAGCAGGTGTGTACATAATTGTAACATAGTAAATAAATAAATAAATAAATAAAAAATAATATTTTTAATTCATGTAAATGAAAATTACTTAGAGTGAGTACAAAGTGCTAATATTAATTAAAAATAAATTATTTCAGATACTAGGATGTTAACTGAACGTGATTTGTTCTAGCTCGTATTTATGCGAGTTATGTAGAAGGCATGAGGAAATCGGAACAGCTAGACCGATAAGCGCGACCTGGGTTTGAACCCAATGCCTCCCTACAATCAACTTAAAGAGTAGAATCCCTTTGCTGCTAAAGCAAAAAAAAGGGGGGGGGGATTTCAAAATTAGTTATCAAGGATTATTATTTATTTATTTATGTTTTCAAATAATTTAAAGTATAAATTATTATTTACTATATATCTAAATAATTGTTAAGAAATTTTAATAGTATTACTATTATTATTACTATACTTCACTGCATATGTATAATGATTATTATATATATGTATGTGTGTGTGTAAAAAACAGTAATTGAAAAGCGAAAAAAAAAAATTATAATTTCTTTAAAGGAATTTTTTGGTGTGAATACAAAGCGCGTACCTGCTAACATCTTAATTAATATTCCGCAGTATTGTTAGTTCCGCCCTTTTTCTCCCACCAGTAAATTTTTAGAGTAATATTCTCCAAATGCAATTATGATTAAATAATAAGAAAAATATTCTAAAAGAATATCGGTGTAAAAAAGAAGGCAGGGCTATCGACACTATGGAATATTAATTAAGATGTTGGCAAGTATGAAACCATACATATTATTAAAAAACAAATTGTTTTTACTAGGGATAATATAAATACATTTTTTTTCTATCCCGTGTTTATGCAAGTATTGGAAAAGATCGCGAATAAATCAGAATGGCTAGATCGACGATCTCAACATGGCTTTGAACCTGGCATCTCCTCTTTACCAGCTTGGAGAGCAGAAACTTTCAGTCACAAGTACAGCAAAAAGATCGGGGGAAAAAAATTAAGGTTTAATTAGCAGGGATTACTGAAGCTTTTTTTTTTTTTTTTCCTTCCCCTAAATTTTTCTTAACTATTTATTTTAAATATTTATTTTTTTTTGTTTTTTTTAAATAATTTTCAAGAAATGTTAATATTATAATTATAATGAGTTTCTTTACAAATCTGTAAAAAAAAGTATCCACATATAATAAGACTACTTAAAAAAAAAAAAAAAAAAAAAAAAAAAGTAAAAAAAAATTTACACAAAGAAAATTTTTTAGTGTGCGTACGAAAAGTAGATATCATTAAATAAATAAATAAATAAAAAATATTTGAGATATTAATATAAAAAATACTTAAATGTGTTTCGAATGTGGATTTGCTTTTTAAAGCACAATTATTATAAATATTTCTTATATACAATTCCCTCTTATCTTTATTGATATTTTTATTATTATTAGGCTTATTTCAAACAGATTTTCATGTCTATAATTAGTGATCTTTTTTTTTATAAAAAAGGAAATACAAGATTTTTTTTTTTTTTTTTTGTAATTTGTTAAAATATTTTTAGCAGAAAATTTTTAAATAGCTGAACTTTCGGGAATAAATTTAGAAATAAATAATTATTTATCTACAAATAATCTTTTTAAAACATTCTGCATGTATAACAAAATGTGTTGTGCATCAAAAGACAGTTTTAATAAAATTAATTCGTTAAATTGTCAAAAAGCTTCGTACGGAAACAAGAACATATCTTAAATACGGGACGCTTAACTAGTGCACCAACTGGAGAAGAGAATAACTATGCCTTGTACGGTGCTTCTGTTGTTCAAGTTCGCATTTGGACAGCCGCTATCCAAATCCAATCGCAGGGAAACATGCGTGAATAAAATATCTGGAAATATCCAAGCTATCAGTACTAAACGACAGCTCTGTTACATGACTCAGTTCTGGACTATATTTTACATCGCACAGAACGCTGCAAGCAAAATAATATTGAAAATAATCTTCAAAATTTTTCTGGTATAAATATTCCTACTACATTTCACACTGCACAGTTATTTTTGTTTAAACTTTCTATTAACCCCATTTTTTTTTTAAGACTCGTATCCTTAAAAATATTATAAATAGATGCTGTCATTTTAATTTATTATTTAACCCTTATCGCTCGTATGTCCCTTCTGAGGGGACATTAAAAAATCGAGCCACGCCTTAAGGTGTTCCTCTGCAAATGAAATGTTATTTTTCTAAAGTGTGTAACTATAGGCTACCTTTCGGCTACCGGAAAATTTTAACAGAAAGATTTATTTTATTTAATGATGAAGTAAAATAAAACAAATTATTACAATTTTTCGGTAGCCAAAAGGTAGTAAGTTGGAAACTATACGTGTGACGTTTTAAAGGAACGCTAAAAGGCGTGTCTTACGGAAAATATGCCGAGCGCAAAGGGTTAACATAGCTGCCAATATTTTAATTTATTCTGGAGTATTTTTAGCCCCGCCTTTATTTCGTACCACTTATTTTTTTAAAGTAATTTTATCTTATTTTATTGAAGTTATATACTGGAGGAATTTTTTTTTATAAATAAAGTGGTACGAATTAAAGGCGGGGCTAAAAGTACTCCGGAATAAATTAAAATATTGGCAGCTATGGGTTAATATTGCTCCCTTTCCAATGTTAAACTGTATTGTCAGTGTTTAAAGAACATACATTTAATACTATTACACCTTAAATATTATTAGAAAATAAAAGTGGGGTGGGGGAAAGAAACTTAATTACTTTTTATTAGAAAGCATTCTTTTCATTTCAAAATTTTCTTATTTGTTTAAACTAAATATTTAAAATAAAAAATAATTTTCTGAAAAACATATCCGTAATTACAAGAAAATTCGGTTGTCAAGGGAGTCAGTCATCATTTTTTGAAGTAATACACTTCCAATTAAATCAGAAACCACTTTTGCTGATGACTTGCAACCTTCGAAGTGTTTTAAAAATGCACTTTTATTTCAATGTGTAACTGCATTGCTCCATATTTGTATTTTTTCTAAAAGCCTGCATATTACCAGTTAAAACAGTCCAAATAAGAAATAAAATTTAACAGTAGGATTTTTTCTTTATACAAGGTTCTCACTAGTCACTGTTTTGTATACCATTTTTTATATAAAGCCATCTTTGTATTATTATTTTGAAGATATGTACTACAAATGATTAATAAAAATTACGGTAAAAAAAAGAAAAAAAAATCAGACTACGTGACTTTTTTATATACCTATAGAAATATACACATAGTTACGAAAACATTGACATTTTTGTATGCAATTATTGTTAGAAATACAATATATTAAAATCACACAGTCAACTGATTGGGAAGAAAATCATATTTACTGAAATTTATTTTTCCAACTTAGTAAAAATAATGCCTGGACCGGGAGTCAAACCCCAGATCTTTGACTTACAAGATAAAGGCTCTACCAATTGAGCTATCCAGGCAGACAACTGATGGACATTACTCACTCAGACAACCTTTAGGCAGAAACATCTGGTCTATCATGTAGATAGCTCGACAGAAATAAGCAGCAGGTAAAGGAAAACACCATTAAACAATGGGAGAAAGAAATACAATATATTAAAATCACACAATCAACTGATTGGGAAGAAAATTATATTTATCGAAATTTATTTTTCCAACTGAGTGAAAATAATGCCTGGCCAGGGAGTCGAACCCCAGATCTTTGACTTACAAGGTCAAGGCTCTACCAATTGAGCAATCCAGGCCGACAACCGGTGTACATTACTCACTTAGACAACCTTTAGGCAGAAACATCTGCTCTATCATATAGATAGCTCAACAGAAATAAGCCGCAGGTAAAGGAAAACACCATTAAACAATGGTGTTTTCCTTTATTGTTCCTTTATTTTTTCGATTATTGTTAGGTTCGTAAATAGACAGGCAGGTTACACTCAATAAACATTCCTGAAAACAAGCCAAGTCAACTATTACTCGAACCACAAAAGTCAGAATAATAGGATTATATACACCGCAAAGAACAGATATCACTTGTTCTGGAATAGTATATTCCACAGATTATTACAAAATCCCTGATTGGGAAATACACCTATTCAATAGAATTCACTCAAGTGTTGATAATCTACTTTTGTTCTCTTTGGCGAAAATTAATGACGACACATTATACTAAAACAATTAACTCCTTTGAAATTGAGAAAGGGTCTCCTAAGTCTGGCTACAATAAAATATTTTTTACCAAATTTCGTCGCTAATCTCGCCAAGTCGCCAAGATTTTACCAATGCAGAATTTGGTCTTGGCGTTGATTTTGGCGATTTATCGATTAAATTTATTGAAAATTTGTAGTTTATGGTTGCCAAAATTCGGAAACTCTAACTTCAATAAGAACAGAGTTTTGAAATTTTTCGAAAAGATTCGTTGATTTCTAGCGCAAAACTAATTTATTCGAAAATTTTGTAAAAGACTAATCAGATTATACAGAACGAAGAGTCGTTATTGATGATTGTAGACTAAAACTTATCTGTTTCTTTACATGCTACATCTTACACGGTATTACAGTGAAAGTGGAAGTCGATGGTAGTTTTTTTTTCATTTCCGTGAAGATTGGAATTGACTTGGCGTCAAATTAGGCAATTTGGCAAAAAGTGGTAGTATAGGATTTCAAAATTTTGGGATCTCTAACTTCAATAAGAGTTGTGTTCTGGAATTGACTGGAATAATTCATTGGTGGTTTCTAGCACAGAACTACCTCGAAAATTCTATAGATCACTACATGACTCTCATAAATTGAAATACTATTCGGTTCAAACTGATTATTACTGATTCAAACTTATTATTACTGTTCAAACTGAATAATATTGTGTATGATTTTGTGAAATGATGTATTGTGCAAGATTTTAAAATTTACAAGGAGAGGCGGAGTTACAAGTAACCAAAAAGCTATGTTACTTATAAATAGTGAATAATATTCATACATAGCGGTAAGGAGTATTGCCATATTTTGCGACTTTTTTATTCAATAGCCATAAATAAATTTTAAATGCAACGGTTGCGTACTTGCCAATGCCAACAGCCTAATTAATATTCCGTAGTGTTGTTAGTCGCGCTTTTTTTTTTTTTTTTTTTTTTTTTTTTTTTCACACCAGTAAGTTTTTAAAGTAATATTCTCGAAATGAAATTATGATTAAATAAGAAGAAAAGTACTCTAAAAATACACCGGTGTGAAAAAGAAGGCGGGGCTAACAACACTACGGAATATTAATTAGTATGTTGGCAAATATGCGGTTGTCTAATAACTACGAAAGTCAATCTCCATTATGTGTATATAATATATCACTTCTCAAAATTATTGGTGAATTTTTGAATAAAAAGGTAATAAAATCTGGCAACACTGGCGGTTAAGTGTTAAAAAATACCAGAATGCATCTTCTCTTTAACCCTTTGCGGCGCAAGACAATTTAAAACATTTAAATTGTACTGCCCCCGGAATTCATGAAGAAAAAATTCTAAAAGAAATTTTAAATTTTAAGGTTTAAAAAACCGGCTTTTTCTGATATCTTATAAACGTGAATTTTTGCTAAAAAATTTCCGGGATGAAATTTTGCAGCTGGAACTTAAATTTTGCATCCTCGCAGCGAGGACAGCTCGCGTTAAGGGGTTAAAGGGTTAATATGATTGCGCTCATGGGTTTTTATGCATTCCTCATTCTTTCAACTGTTATTTACATCAATTTAAAGCTTATAGTTTCTGCAGCCCTGATCTGTTAAAGAAAATTCCAAAATACCTGATTCTTAAAGGGTTAAGATGGCATTTTCGGGTATGGGTTCCTGTACCTATGGTTGCCCTATCTCTTCTTAAAGTTTGTCACTGTAATTTTCGGACATCTTGTTTATATATATATGTGTGTGTGTGTGTGTGTGTGTGTGTGTCAGCGGCGGCTCGTGAACCGAATATAGGTGAAGAGCTTAAAAATAATATTTAAGTATTTTTACTCATAATTTTTGTTAAGCATGGTCTTAACTAAATTTAACTAAAAACACTTATTTAAATGTAAATTTATATTCTATAAATGAATACAGCGTAAAATACAGTGTGCCTCTTCACCAATTTTCGGTGCACGAGCCGCCACTGGTGTGTGTGTGTGTATGTATGCCTATATTGCAAATATTACAAATATAAAAATGAACAGAAAATTACCTAAATAAACAATAGAGTATGCCCAAGACTATAAAATATTTGATTAAAAATGATAATAACTAGACAAATGAAAGCAGAAGAGTATACTAACTTTATCAGGGGCTTAGTCCCTTTAGAAACGAAAGTTAAAATATCCGAATAGAATGGAATTCATAATTTATAGAGACCAAAATGAGTTATAATAAGGCATGGAAATGATCATAAAATTAGGCAATTTTACTATAAGTTAATAATAATAAAGATGTTACAACCTGCAGTTTAATAATAATAAAATTAATTTATTTTGAATACAACATTAAATGCGCAATTTGCAGTTATAAAATGTAGCATTTTAAATTTTGATTAAAATAGAAATTTGTGTTTAAGTAATAGCGTATTGCAAGAAGAAACAGTTGTCACAATCATAATTTCATTATAAGCGCAATGTGCAACATTTACAATGGGCTCTTCCCACCGTCGTCTGCTCAATCACGTGATAGAGGAAAACGAATAATCGAATTGTGAGAATCGAATTCAATTAAATATTGTTCTTAAGAACAAAACTGTTAATATTTAATATAAAATAAAATAAAAGTAATATTGTACATTTGTAAACAGTAGAATAGTTGTATTTAAATTTAATGATTTTTATAAAACATTTTATGTGTTTATTTATTTTCAACTGTAAGAATCGATTTTTGTATGTTCCAGTTTAAATGTTACATTAACTGATCGAGCAATAAATAATAGCTTGTTCTTGTGTAATGTTTATGGATTATAAAATGTTTTCATTTAATTTAATTGCATAAAGGTGTTACAACAAGTTAATAAACTTAGTTACTGGTCTAAATGGATTTACGTAGTACGGTATTACAATGTCACTGATTTAAGTACCAAAAATCTGTGTATTTAACATGATCTTCATGAACATCAATAAGAAATATAAACTAAATGATGATTGTAAATGTATACAGCAAACAAAAGATGATGAATAATGATATAAAATGGATTAAAAATGATGATGTATAAAAAAAATAACACAGATTAAATACGATTCATCAAAAATAAGACTAGAAAACATGTTATTTCAGCAATTGCTATAGATAAGCAAGACTGCGTCTGCTATTTGTTTTTCCTCTATCATGTGACCTCTGACGTCAGGTGGGAAGAGTCCATTAAAATGATGTAAATATTACAAATATGAAAATTTCTAAAAAAAAAAATTACCTATATAAACAATAGCGTAGGATCAATCCCAAGGCTTCAAAATATCTGATTAAAAATGACGAAAACTAGATTAATGAAAGAATGCGAGTTTTCTGACTTTATTAAGGACTTAGTCTTATAAACCAAAATAAAAATCTCTTAATGGAATGTGGAATTCACAATTTATAGAGACGAAAATGAGTGATAATAAAGCATAGGAATGATCATAAAAGAAGGCCATTTTACAATAAGTTAATAATAATAAACATGTTACAACCTGCAGGTTGATAGTATTAAAATAAATTTAATTTGAGTACAACACAAAATGCATAATGCAACTATAAAATGTAGTATTTTAACTTTTGATTAAGATAGAAATTTGTGTTAAAATACTGGCATATTGTCAGAAGAAACAATCGATGTAACATGAAAGAACAACTTAAGTTTAAGAAACAAAACCATCATTTCTATTATAAGCGCGATGTGCAGCATTTAAAATAAAGTGATATAAATATTAAAATATGAATATTTATAGAAAATTTCCTAAATAAACAATATAGTGTGATCAATCCCCAAAGCTACAATATATCTGATTAAAAATGATAATAACTAGATAAATGAAAGCATGCGAATTTCCTAACTTGTTTATATATATATATATATATATATATATATATATATATATATACACTAAGCGACAAAAAAAAAAAAGCCGCACTGCAGAAAAAATGACTTATACCTTTTTTATTTGTAATAACTTTAAAATTAATGTTTGAAACAAATAAAACTGTCTTGTTTGCATAATAGCAAATGTATGAAATGATACCTATGTATATTTTCGATTTAATAATTCGCTTTATTGCACTTTACGAAGTACTTTTTAAAAATATGCATAAAACTTTCTTTTTGAACATAATCCAATAACTATACACTTTGCATTCTATTATGATTTATTATATGAAATAAACAAGTTATATTTTAATATATGAAATAAAACTATTTATTTGTCAGATCTAAGCAATTTTTTGTTAAAAATATGTATTCTGCATTGGGTTAATTCCACCTTTATATGGAATTACTGCATTAATGCGCAATGGCATAGTTTTATACAGTGTTTTAATATAAATCTCAGAAATTTCAATGTGCCAAATATCACAAATAAATTTTTCTAGTTCTGGCAGAGTTATAGGCTGCAAATTTCGAATCCTCTCCCCTCTTCCCCGCGTTTTTATAGACGAAACATATTCGAGCGGATCGCGATTTTGACCATTTCCATGTCTGGTAAAGAAGAAATTCTACTATATCCTTTGTAGTATTTAACTTAAAGTGAATAAAAGTATGATTACTTACAGAATTATAGGTTCTCATGGGAATGTATAAGAAATTTTGACAATTTGAAGTGAATAAACTTACCACAGACGCCGTGTAGTAAGGTGCCTTATTATCTTCAAATGCTGTTTACGGAAATATCTAAGATACCTCCAAAATAGTCGGTCAGGCACCACTTTTATGCAGATTGTGTTTTATTTCGAGTTAATTGATCCCTTGAGCATAAAAATGTCCCCGAGTGTTTGAAAAGTTATGCACCTCCGTACCATGATGTACGGAGAAAGTGTCACTGTTTTAAAAGTGCGATTTTCATTAAGTCGGTCACATATTCGTCTTCATTCTAGCTTTTTTCAACTGCACGAAATAAAGAAAACTTGATTCATCAGAGAAAACCAGTTCAGCCTAATAATTAACTGATAATGTTTTTAAATTTCGGTCAACTAAAGTATTGTTTTTTCTAATTCTTTTCCTTAATAATGACTTTTTTCGCAGATCTTCCGTTCTTTAACCCGCTTTGTTTAATTGTTCCCGCATTGTTTTTGAAGAAAGTAATTTACTATACACTTTTTTAAAATCTTTTTTAAGTTCTGAACATGATACAAATCGATTTTTTAAACATTCGCATTTTAACTTGCGGTTATCTTGCTTGGATGAGCAACATGACCGCCTATAGCCAAATTCCCAGTTTAAACGGCCAAAAATATTTATATTTTGCTAAAATTCATTTTACCAGTATTTCGTTAGAATTTAATTATTTTGCAATCTCACGTATTAAAATATTTTTTGATTTTCATTTAAAAATTAATACTTTTTGTGGCAACGTTAACTGCCTTATTCTTACCATTTTTGAAATAAATTCTAAAATTACAATTTTTCTGACAATTGCATTTTGTTTTTAACACTAGACTCAAAGCTAAAGTGTATGTGGAGGACAACATAGTAAAATCTTTTTGAAAATTTGCTTTTTAAACGATAAAATTGGCGGTTGTAGAAGGCGAAAAGGAAAACATCCAAGTGCGGCTTTTTTTTTGTCGCTTAGTGTATATTGTAGCCTCGGGGATATCATATACATAAAACGTTACTAGAGATCAAAGGGGGGAAATGAAGACGAATATAACAAAAAAAGAGATTTTATAAATAAATAAATTTGAATTTCACTGTAAAAATCAGTAAAGGTTAATTTATTTTTCATTTAACCCTTTAACGGGTTGTGGTAAATATTCCACCACAAAGTCATCAATTTTAAAATGGGGAAGGCGTGGTAAGCTAATTTTACTACGCCTGCCGATTTTACTCTTCTAAAATACACGATGAAACAAAATAAAAGAACAAGGGTCACACTCGGTGTGGATTCCTTTTTTTTCCTGAAATTCTGTTTATAAGGCCCTAGTAAATAATTTTACCAGAAAAATAGGTGCTTAGAATAAACAGTAGTTGTGGAAATTTAGCCTACCACGCCTTTCTCACTTAAAATTAATTTATTGGGCGGTAAATATATTTTTCATGATCTTATAAAACATTAAAAATCAAATTGATTTTACCTAATAAGTTAAACGGAATTCTTTTCTTAATATCACTCTCAATACCAAAAATATTTTAATATATCATTAATAAACAACCCGTTAAAGAGTTAACTCTTTCCTTCTCGCTTCCGTGATATTCATAGTCAGTGACCACGCCCCACGTGTATTTTTTCTTTAACATTTTAGGGTACATGAAAGCACTAGCTAGTACCAAACTATATATAATGTATTTGAAAATATGTACAGAATAAATTTATGTATTATTCATATATTTATTTTCAATCTATTTTTTATAATTAGACAAAAATGTGGACTTTATGGGCGTGTCTTTAAAAAATATATGACCGTTAAGGGGTTAAAGTACTTTTATTCATATTTTCCAATTATTGTTTTTTCTCAGTTTAAAATGCTTCTGCTTATATAAATAACATCAAATTATAAAAATAAATTGAAGCATAGACAATTAATTATGTGGTTTAAAGTAAATAAATAAATTAAATATTTAGATTCATTTCATTATATTAGGTACACTTATAGTCAAAAACAATATTAAAATTTAATTCATTTAAAATATATTGCATTTCATTCGTTCTAAAGCTATTGTACTTTTATTACTTAATAGACCTTTTTCTGAGGGTATAATTGTATTGAACAACTTTCTGTTAGCAATGGATTATTTAGGCATTATTAAAAGTTAATACTCCGTGAGGAACATGGAGGACCCATTTAAATACTAAATTCTTCTTCTTCTTCTTCTTTTTTTTTTTTTTTTTTTTTTTTTTTTTTTTTGTCCATAGAATAAACTAGAACAATAATTTAATGTGTTTTGGCTCTCATGAAAGTAGATCCGCTTAATAAAACTAAGGCGCAGCCATCATAAAATTGCTTTGTAATTTTATTACGTTGGGCGTGCCTTCTACAACGCCGGGCAATTTTTCCGCTGTCTAGAGGCCACACTATATAATAAAGAAACTATTGAAAAAAATCTATGCTAGCTCTATCCTTCTGTTAATGTGTATCGATCATTAATGATATTTTAATAACTTTTTTTTTTTAAATACTAGCATGTACACTAGATGCCTGTAAAACTATCATGTTTTCGTAACAGTTTTACTAGAATCGAAAGTACGACTGAAGTCCTATTTTTGCACAGTGACTGAGAAATATCCTCTTAACGTAAAAAGTACTTTTACATGTGAAAAAATGTAAACTTTTCACAAAAACATAAATTATATATAAATATCGTCGTGACCCGTCAAATAAGCCCAAGACAAAACGGCCCCGACAAAAAAGCCCCGACAAAATAGCTCCGACAAATGAGCCTAAAGGACAAAAGAGCCCCGACAAAACAGCTCCGACAAAACAGCCCCGACAAAACAGCCCCGACAAAATAGCTCCAGACAAAATAGCCCCAGACAAAACAGCTCCAAGACAAAATAGCCCCGACAAAACAGCCCCGACAAAATAGCCCCCGACAAAATATCCCCGACAAAATAACCTCCGACAAAATAGCCCCAGACAAAATAGCCCCCGACAAAACAGCCCCGACAAAACAGCCCCGACAAAATAGCTCCCGACAAAATAGCCCCGACAAAATAGCCCCCGACAAAACAGCCCCGACAAAATAGCCCCCGACAAAACAGCCCCGACAAAATAGCCCCCGACAAAACAGCCCCGACAAAATAGCCCCGACAAAACAGCCCCGACAAAATAGCTCCCGACAAAATAGCCCCGACAAAATAGCCCCCGACAAAACAGCCCCGACAAAACAGCCGCCGACAAAATTTGTATGTATCTTTCTGTGTACATGGAAAATCTTCTGACTATTATATCTCAAAAAAAAAAAAAAAAAAAAAAAAAAGAGATAGAACTACGAAACTTTAGAATTGAGGGAGGTCTGGTGTACATATGATTTTTCGAATTTTGGTGAAAATTGGATAACCGGAAGTGTGTCATATAGTTTTTTCAGAATCAAAGAAAAATACAGCGTATTAGCGCCACCTATCGGCCTATACACACAAAAACTTAAACATCAGTAGGAAAAAATGGTGCACTTATAAAAAATAGATTTTGATGTGTAGTATTTCATAGGCAAGGAAAATTCAGAGACATTTACAACAAAAAACGCTACCTTCCGACCGATAACAAACAACATTCCGTGTACTATTCACAGAATTTAAAAAATGATGCAGTTATGACCGTTATATTTTAAGATAAACTTTTTCATAAACAAAGAAAATGACAGCATATGAGCATCAGCGCTGCCTTTCGGCCGATATAAACAAAAATTTAATCAAAATTTACAACGTAACTACACTACTTTTCAGTCCTTTTTTTTTTCGTTGTTGTTGTTGTTGTTGTTGCTTAAAATTACACAAGATTAAATTATTTCAGTGAAGCATAACACTGACGTCTGCCGTCGATGTACACATAATGTTGAAGTGGTTGCTGATTAAATCATTTTTATCTTAAAACAAAATTATGCATTTTTTTTATGAAAGTGTAAAGTTATTTGGAGGATAGATTAAGGGACAGTAGGCCCCAAATGGGAGTTCGCCACGGCCTTAGAATAAATAATTTAAATCGCTGGATGAAAGCTCACCTGTTTGGCGATGTATCACAAAAGTTAATCAGAACAAATTTAACTCAAGATGAAAAAAAAATCAAGTATTGTTGAATTCTGCTTATTGATTTAGTTACAGCGACCAGAACTTTTGCTGACACACACAGACAGATACCTCGAAATGTGCAAATTCATAGAAAACCTTAAATTAAAATTTTTCAGGAATATTTCATTCCCTATTTAGGTATATAAAAGAAAATAACAAATCCACATTTTAAAAAAATAGTCATTTACAATTTATGAAAATACATTATGTTTTACAATAAATAATTACAAGATAAAAAGAACTTTTTATGTACAATGTTTTTAAATTTTTCTGTTGAATCATAGAAACATACAGTCGGTAACAAAAGTCTCCGAACACTAGCAAAAATTCCTATATAAAAAAAGTACACTTAATACAGTTTTGTTAAATAAATCCTTGTCGAATCCTGTTCTTAGTCAGTCTAAGAACAGGATTCGACAAGGATTTATTTAACAAAACAGTATTAACTTTACTTTTTTTACATAGGAATTTTCGCTAGTGTTCGGAGACTTTTGTTACCGACTGTACCTGGTAACTTTTATAATTTATTCCGGAGTACTGTTAACCTCGCCCTTTATTCATACCAGTATATTTTAAAAGCACTTTTCTTCTTATTTCATCGTAATTACATATTGGAGAAAAATTCTCTACAATCATACTGGTACTCCGGAATAAATTATAAAAGTTACCAGGTATGTTTAGACGATACCGAAGGCAGCGGGGACCCATACTAATTGGCTGAAAGTAATAAAAAAAATGCATTGTCCTCGTGTTCTGAGCTTTTCTAAAAGTTTCAAATTTCTAGCTAGTCAAGATAGAGGTCTGCACGAGCTGAAATTTTGAGGCCCAAGCCCCTCCCGGCCCGTTTCAAAAATATGTAAAAAAAAAAAAAAAAAAAAAAAAAAAAAAAAAATGCATGTTTTCTATGAAAAAAATTTTTAGTATGTGTTTTGTAGAGATTTTATACAGCCAATTAACAGAATGTCCTTTAACAAAGGTGTTGAACTTTTACAAGATAATTATATATAAACAGAAATTCATTATTACAAACGTACAAAAGACTCAAAGGACGACAGAAAATCGAGTCGAAAATACTAGCATTCATCAAACAATATAGGACAGTATTTAAAATAATTAATACTACTAAAAATGTATTTTCAACCATTTACTCTTATATACCGTAATGTATCTGAATTTTTCATGTGATCCGATAAATAAAACTTTAATGCTAATCCAACCATATTCAATAGAAAAGATGCTTTTGCACATTCTAAAAATGGTGCTACTTTCATCCAGTGCACAGGAGATAAGAAAAAGGAGCTTTCGCGAAAAAGTTACAGTGGAATGATTTTTACTGCCTTTATACAACCTAAACTCTTCAGACCGTAGGACACAAAGCCTTATACACAGTAACGTATCTAATTTCTTTTGTTTGTACATGTGTGCAAACTAATAATGACATGCATACTATTTTGAATAAGAACCATCTAATATTACATGAAATAAAATATATTAATTTCGAGACATGCTAAAAATATCTGCGGAAAATAAAATCTCAAACAGGCACATTGATATTCATTTTAATTGAAGTTATAGACATTTTTTAACAAAATAAAATTTTATGTGCTACACAAGCCTGTGAAATTATGTAAAATAAATGACTGAAGAAATATTTTATCTTTTTCATTTTCCTTGATTAACGAGGAAACTAAAAAAAGATTCGGGCTGACACGGACCGGAAAAAATATCATCCACGCCGGCCCGGCACGAGTACACAAAATAACAAAATAACACACAATAATACACAAAAATAACAAAATAATACACAAAATAACTGAGCACGAGTCCGGGCCGAGCGCAAATTTAAAAATTCGCCCCGAACCCGGCCCGTGCAGACCTTTAAGTCAGGATGTTATATGATTATTGAATCATAAAAACGCTACCGAAGGCAGCGGGGACCCAAAATAATTGTCTAAAAGTATTAAAAAAAAAGCATTGTCATCGTATTTTGAGCTATTCTAAATATCTAGCTAGTCGAGAAGTTAATTAAATAAATTTTCTGTTAAATCATATAAATGCTTCCAGGCTATTTTGTCTGGGCTATTTTGTCTGGGGCTATTTTGCTGAGGCAATTCTGTCTTGGGCTATTTTGTTGGGGCTGTTTTGTCCTGGGGCTATTTTGTCGGGGCTGTTTTGTCGGGGCTGTTTTGTCGGGGGCTATTTTGTCGGGGGCTATTTTGTCGGGGGCTTTTTTGTCGGGGCTATTTTGTCGGGGGCTATTTTGTCGGGGCTGTTTTGTCCTGGAGCTATTTTGTCGGGGGGCTATTTTGTCGGGAGCTATTTTGTCGGGGCTGTTTTGTCGGAAGCTATTTTGTCCTGGGGCTATTTTGTCGGGGCTATTTTGTCGGGGCTATTTTGTCTGGGGCTGTTTTGTCGGGGCTATTTTGTCTGGGGCTATTTTGTCCTGGGGCTATTTTGTCGGGGCTATTTTGTCGGGGGCTATTTTGTCGGGGCTCTTTTGTCGGGGCCGTTTTGTCGAGGCTATTTTGTCGGGGCTGTTTTGTTGTCAAGGCTCTTTTGTCGGGGTTCTTTTGTCGGGGCTATTTTGTCTTGGGCTATTTTGACGGGGTACCAAATACCGTAAAAACCGGCACGCAGTGCTTTTTCCATAGCCACCACTTAAAATTTAATCATAACGATTGTCTAACCACTTCGAAGAGGTTACGAAGTTAGGATGGAACGGTTGGGAATAAGACTCCTATAATACGAGCTGACTCACAGCTGAACCATAACCTCCTTAACTAGATGCCTGTCGCGTAACTCGAAAACTAGGCAGCAGTCAGGGATGGAACACGGGCGCAGAATTCATACCGGAATGTGTTTAAGAAATTTCTCTGCTTATAATATCGTCGATTTAAGAGGTAGAAAATTTTCTTACATTGATAGTGGTATGAATTCTGCGCCCGTGTTCCATCCTTGAGCAGTTGAAGCGGTAGACAGCGCCACCTAGTACAGACTATAAGACTCATTTATTCAACTGTCACCAATAATTTAAAGCAGTGATACATGATATATATAATCGACGTTTCTTAAATTCTATTCGCCTTTTATGTATATCATATCCCACTTTTAGGTTG
Source organism: Salticus scenicus (assembly GCA_963930645.1). Lineage (NCBI taxonomy): Eukaryota > Metazoa > Arthropoda > Arachnida > Araneae > Salticidae > Salticus > Salticus scenicus. The sequence continues at coordinate 94,770,735 of OZ005660.1, forward strand.
ATTTCTTTAGAAATCGACCTATTGCAATCACTTCGTTTATCTATATATATATATATCTATCTATCTATAATGAAAATTTTGTCATCACGATAACTCCCGAAATAATACTCCAAATCAAACCAAATTTGGACAGTGAACTGATCTTATAAATATCTTGGATGAGTTCGTTAACCAAGTTGCTCCGACTTTTTGTTTTTAAGTGGCAGCCACTTGAAATTTTCAAAACCGACATTGTAAAAAGCGTATTTAAAGCAAGATTTGCTTGAATTTTTATGTAAATACAGGCCACATAAAGGTCTCAATGAAGTTTATTAATGAAGTTTATCCGCCTCTTTTAATAAAGTGGCAGATATTTTAAGTTAAGCCGGACCACTTGAAATCAGGCTACCACTTGAAAATTTAAAATCACTATAACTTTCGAAATAAAATTCCAAATGGAACCAAATTTAGACAGTGTCTTAACTTATCTTATGAATATCTTGGATGAGTTCGTTAACCAAGTTGCTCCGACATTTTGTTTTCAAGTGGCAGCCACTTGATTATTTCTAACCCACATTGTAAAAAGCGTATTTAAAGCAAGATTTGCTTGAATTTTTATGTAAATCTAAACTACATAAGGGTCTAAATGAACTTTACTAATGAAATTTATCTGCCATTTTTAATAAAGTGGCGGATATCTAAAGTTAAATGGGTCCACTTGAAATCAGGCTACCACTTGAAAATTTAAAATCACGATAACTTCCGAAATAATACTCCGAATCGAACCAAATTTGGACAGCGTCTTAACTTGTGTCATGAATATCTTGGATGAGTTTCTTAACCAAGTTGCTCCACCATTTTGTTTTCAAGCTGAGACCACTTGAAATTTTCAAATTCAAATTGTAAAAAGCATATTCCGAATTTGTTTGAATTTTGATGTATACATAGACTATAAAAGTGTCTCCATGAATTTTATTAATGAACGTATCCGCCATTTTTAATAAAGTGGCGGATATCTTAAGTTAAGCGGGGCCACTTGAAATCAGGCTACCACTTGAAAATTTAAAATCACGATAACTCCCGAAATAATACTCCGAATCGAACCAAATTCGGACAGTGTCTCAACTTGTGTTATGAATATCTTGGATGAGTTCGATAACTAAGTTGCTTCGACTTTTTGTTTTCAAGTGGCAGCCACTTGAATATTTCTAACCCACATTGTAAAAAGCGTATTAAAAGCAAGATTTGCTTGAATTTTTATGTAAATCTAGACTACATAAGGGTCTCAATGAACTTTATTAATAAAATTTATCTGCCATTTTTAATGAAGTGGCGGATATCTTAAGTGGGGCCACTTGAAATCAGGCTACCACTTAAAATTTTAAAATCACGATAACTGCCGAAAGAATACTCCAAATCGAACCAAATTTGGACAGCGTCTTAACTTGTGTCATGGATATCTTGGATGAGTTTCTTAACCAAGTTGCTCCACCATTTTGTTTTCAAGTGGACACCACTTGATATTTTCAAATTCAAATTGTAAAAAGCGTATTCCGAATTTGTTTGAATTTTGATGTACACATAGATTATATAAGTGTCTCAATGAAGTTTATTAATGAACGTATCCGCCATTTGTAATAAAGTGGCGGATATCTTAAGTTAAGCGGGGATACTTGAAATCAGGCTCCACTTGAAAATTTAAAATCACGATAACTCCCGAAATAATACTCCAAATCGAACCAAATTTGGACAGTGTCTTAACTTGTGTTATGAATATCTTGGATGAGTTTCTTAACCAAGTTGCTCCACAATTTTATTTTCAAGTGGACCACTTAAAATTTCAAATTCAAATTGTAAAAAGCGTATTCCGAATTTGTTTGAATTTTGATGTATACATAGATTATATAAGTGTCTCAATGAAGTTTATTATTGAACTATGGTTTTTCTCGCCAAAAGTCGCCAAAAAATCGCCAAGTGGAAAAGTCGCCAAATTTGGTGCCAAATCCATTACCTGCCATATTGAAGCTTTTTAATGCGTTTTTAAGGGAAAGTTAGGCTATTTTAACGGCAAAACAAACTAAAAATGCAGAAAATTAACATTTAATCAACTTAGTAAGCCTCTTTGAAAGAGTTTCTACAAAAAAAAAAAAAAAAGAATTATTTTCAAATTTGCAGCAATATCTTAGATTAATTAGTTCACTGAGGAGCTTTCTCTGCCATTTTGATCCAAGTGGCAGCCACTTAATTTTTCAGCACGATGTTTTTTGAGATTCTGAATTAATTCCAACTATAATTGTACAGTAGTCTTATCACACAAATGCATTTGATATATTTGTCAACTTGGCCCACTATCTTGTTTCCAAGCGCCGACCTCTTGAAAATTTCAAATTCACATAAAATGGTATTTATGAACCGATTTGCTTAAAACTCCATATGCAGATAGCCCACATCAATATTTCTACTAATTCGTTAATAATTTGTAGCCGCCATTTTGAAACAAAATGACGGCTACTTGATAAGGAAAAAGAAATCAACCTACCCTTCCGAATAAGCCGGAAGGACTTGTTTAAAATTTTTGGTGGCTCTTGAATAAAAAAAGTCGCGTAATCTGTACCAGGTGGCGCTGTCTACCGCTTCAACTGTTGCCTAGTTTCCGAGCTACGCGACAGGTATCTAATTAAGGAGGCTAAGGCTGAACATTGTTGCCCAGCGAAAATACAGCTTGGCGACGTTTAGTTGCAGATATATTATTCAGCGTTTTTATAGCCTAAAATGGCGATTTTGCCTAAACAGAAGAGCGAATTATTGTTTGTACTTGATAAGTTTGACGGTAATATTTGGCGAAATTTTCTTTTAACCCTTGTAAAAAGTAGCTATCACTGTTGCTGTTAAATTAGTTAATTTTCAATATTTATACACGTTGAAAAGTAATGTAGGTTGTAAAATACAACATTTAAATAATAAAACAGCAATAAAAACTATTAATTGATACAAAAAATGCAAGGAAACATGTCATAATTACACTTCATATTTGTGATTGAAAGCTAAGCGTACAATTTTCTTTTGGACAATTAATAGCCCATTTCTTTCGCCTTTCTTCATTTGTTGGAAATCTAAACGTTCTAAAAGCAGTTCGGGTATGATATGAACAATTTTCGGCTGCAAAACCTCCGTTTTATGTGATTTGATAACACTTGAAATTCGGACCGCGTGGGCAACAATCGCTGAGTGGGGAAACAAAATGCCTCATGAGCCAGTCTCTATCGGAGGAGCTCTAGTTGGGAGACACCCGTGACAACGTTACGCATCCTTCATTACCTAAAAGTGGAAGATAACGGAATGAGATTCCCAAATTACATTTCACTGCAATGAAAAGTGGGGGCAAAGCATAAAAGGAACAATAAAGTGATAACAAAGGAATTTTAGAGCTCATAGAAAAAGGAAACACAGTAACAAAATTGAGTAGAAAGGTACAGCATTACACAGCTAGGAGAAGGATTGGGGATAGTAAGAATATTTTTTTATTTTTCAAGGAGCAATTTTTATAATTTTTTTGGTGTATTAAAACACAATTTTTTAATTTTAATTTTTTCTTTTTTTAACACAACGACAACACGAGACAATACATACACAAGGACAGGATATAATATCCGAAGAGAAGTCAATGCCCGAAGACGATAGAAAATTGAAAAGGCAAAAGAGGTTAAAGGTGGGAGTTTAGACTGAGACCCGCTTTGGGTCAGCGTCTATTAAGAGGATCATTATGGTCATATGTTGCAATAGTCATATGTTGCAATTAAAATGTTGACATCTATGTTTAACTGAAAAATTTATATCTAGGTATACAAGGTCCATGAATTTGTGTGATTTTTTTTTTTTTTTTTTTTTTTTTACCACTAATTTCATTTTGCAGAACATTTATATATACGTATGTATATATTTAAATAAATTGAAACACAGATTTATTCATAGAAATTACTAATTGCATACATCATAACATTGTTACGCATTACGCCCCTTTAAAACACACCCTTATTTACACACCACTTTCATATTTGCCAATCATCTCATTAATAATCGTAACATTGTTACGCCCCTTTAAAACACGCCCTGTTTTACACACCACTTTAATTTTAGAGTGAATTTCTCCAAATGTAGTTACGATTAAATAAGAATAAAATTACTCAAAAAAAAAAAAAAAAAAAAAAGGCGTGTACTAAAAGTGTTATGACTCATAATGAGATGGTTGGCAAGTATGCTAGTCGGAAGGCCTTTAAAAAAAAAAAAAAAAAAAGAAGTGTCTGCATGAATTCTGCTAAAATACAAGCTGCAAACGATACATTTTTAAAGAAATAATGAATAGTAAATAATAATTTAGTGTTTTTGTTCTATGTAGTTTTTATCATTGTTGAAATAAATAAATTGTTTTAATACATAACTTTTTTATAATATTGTTTCTTAAATTATATAAAAAATAGCATGTTTGTCTGTTTAGGTACATACACAAATTACATAATTTTTAAATTATGCCAAATATAATGAACTCATTTTTCTGCATATAGGATTCCAACATGTAATTCATAGGATTTATCACTTATTATATTGACTTTCGTATTTTAGCATTAAATTATATTTTAGTCTTAATAATATTATTTAACATCATATACACATAATATATATGTTGAAAGCCAAACTTTTAAGTAATGAGTTGAAATTCCTAAAAAAATTAAACCTTTTATTTGTTTTAGCAAACTGCCACCGTTTACTTTTTATCAAAATTTCCTTACAAATAAAGGCTCAACGTTGATACAGTAACACGTAAGATATATTGCAAATGTTTTTCTGGGAAAGACGTTTTCGCCTGTTGAGGTAGAAGGTGTCTCCCGAATAGAGCGTAAATTATGGCTATTGCATTAAAGAATATATCACACGTCCTCATTTTTCGAGTGATGTCCTCCGCTATTTTGAAAAATTCACATCTCCTCATTTGTCTTCATTGTATACTTTTTGTTAGTCTTCCTTCAGTACATATTCTCATTTGTTTACCTAAAATTTAAACGAGTATGCTACTGACCTCATTTTAGTTTTCAATACTTATTCTTCAATTAAACACAACTAGCAGGCAACGCCCGCTTCGCTGGCCACTATATTTAAATGAATCTCCAAAAGAATTGGATCATTATTTATTTTTCACATCACATTATAAATAAAAACTAAAATAATTACATTGGAATCGCTCTAGACCTCGCATCGGGTACGGGTACTCGTACGGGCTACGGCAGCTCTTTTTCTGTCCGCACTGTATCGGGAGCAGGTTCCCACTGCCTGCAGAAATCTCTTTCCTATGTATTTCAATATGGGTATTTATTGACGATAGGTGGGTCTGCCATTATTTAAGAAATACGATTTTAAAGATAACTGTATCTCAGCGTCTATTAAATATTTTAGTTTTGTAACCAAGTATTTTATTGCTCATGCTATTTACACTGTATTACAATTTGATTCCGACCAATATAATGAAATAAAATAAAAAGTAGATTTACTTTTAGAAGGAATTAAATACATAAAAAACAAATAAATTCCAATCAGTTTAATCCTTTCTACTATATACTACCATTATTTCCTGACAAATACTATAAATTAGAAAAAAAAAAAAAAAAAAAACTTTTAAAGAAATTAAATTAACAAATGAAAAATAATTGTTGTTATGCTACAAAAATTATAAATGAACATAACTGTTATAAATACGTTTTTAAATTTTAAATTTAATATATTTAATTTTTTCTACTGCATTACCATTTTATTTTCAATGAATATAATAAATTAAAAAGAGAAAAAAGATTCGCCCTCAAATAAATGTATTAAATAAAAAATAAATTGCATAATATAGCCGTTGCTAAGATACGCAGACGATTACAATCGAAGAATAAATTCATGAAAAATGAAACATAAAAGCCAATGTTTAAAAATCGAAAAAACATTAATTTAAAAAATTCAAATTCGAAATTAGAAAAAATATCGATGAGGTGCACACCTGCAGGGTCCCAGGTACCTATATGCCAAATTTGGAAGCTCTGCGATCAGAAGGGTGTAGTATTGTTCATGTTTAGATAAATGTATTTATTTTCCTGTTGGGGAAAAAAAAAAAAAAAGAAAACTCGTAATTTTTTTTTTTTTTTTTTATTTTTTTTTTGGCAACAATTAAATTATGGATTAAACTTAAATGGCTAATTTTTTGCTATTATTAGCTTATTATTTTCATATTTTTATTAATTAAAAGAAAACTAAACAGAAATTCGAAATTCTGACTTCGATGTGCACAGTGATCCTTCGGGGGGCACCTTTGTGTTAAATCTCGTGACTGTCCGAGCTACCGTTTTCGAGAACAGTGAAATATATATATACAAATATTGCTCACTTAATAGTATAAGATACGAAAAAAATATAAACAGTTTCTGTTCCATTCATAAACTTTATTTGAATCTTACATCACAACATATAGAATACATGCAGTTATTGTCAAGCGAAAAGGCAAATTTCTGGATGCTTTGGTTAAAAATTATAAACTTATCAAAAAACCTTTCTATTGATCTAAGTAGTAAATTAAATGTTACTTGTACGTTACTGTGGCATAAAATCTCGAGTCGAAATCGAAAGTCATGTGCAGACACAAAAACACAAAAATTTCCTTTAAAAAGAAAGTAGTAGCAAACGCATGGTTAATTTTTAAGCTTATAATACCCACGGCTGGAATAGCAGCTGATGAAAATGTGGTATTTCATACTATTCAGCATAATTATAGGTAGTGTTGCAGAAAAACCACAGTTTTTGAAAGATGGGAAAAAAACAAGGAATTCTGGAGAATAAACCTGGAACTTTGAGGAATATTGGGAATTTTAAAAGTAAACAAAAACGAGTCAATTTCAAAATGGAAGTTAGGGCAAACGCATTCTAAATACATATACATAATACTTAAATTGTCAATGAGTATTGCATAAGCTAGTTTTAAATGCAGGAGCAATTTTATTTTCAGGCAATACTGCTTCTGTTCATTGCAACCATTACATAATACTTTTTAATATAAGTTTTCCGAAAGAGAAACAAACTAACAAGTTTTTAAAATTTGGTCTTTCTTTTAAATTTTTTGTAGCAAAGCAAATAAATTTAAATTATGAATGTTCTGTTTTAAACTTAAAAATATAGTTTAAGTAATATTACTTGATCAGAAAAGTCTTTAAAAGATTACTTAACTAAAATTATCATTTTAACTGCAATGATTTTGAATGACTTTTTATTTATTTATTTATTTATTTTTTAAAGGTTTTTCAATAAATATTCCTTTTAAATGTTTCACAAGCAAGTACAGTCTCTTTAATCTGCAATTAAATTTTTAATGTAAACAAAATAAATAACTGAATAAATAAATAATAACTTTAAGATAAACTACTATTACATCAGTATTTAACAAAAAAATATATTAAATGATGAATATTCATTTCTGCACTTGGAAAATATTTTCCTTTGTATTTTTACAATAAATATATATATTTAAATTATATTGCTATGTATTATTTGAGTATGCTTAAATTATTTACACTAGCAGGCTACGCCCGCTTCGCTGGCCACTATATTTAAATGAATCTCCAAAAGAATTGGATCATTATTTATTTTTCACATCACATTATAAATAAAAACTAAAATAATTACATTGGAATCGCTCTAGACCTCGCATCGGGTACTCGCTGACTACGGCAGCTCTTTTTCTGCCCGCACTGTATCGGGAGCAGGTTCCCACTGCCCGCAGAAATCTCTTTCCTATGTATTTCAATATGGGTATTTATTGACGATAGGTGGGTCTGCCATAATTTAAGAACTACGATTTTAAAGATAACTGTATCTCAGCATCTATTAAATATTTTAGTTTTGTAACCAAGTATTTTATTGCTCATGCTATTTACACTGTATTACAATTTGATTCCGACCAATATAATGAAATAAAATAAAAAGTAGATTTTCTTTTAGAAGGAATTAAATACATAAAAAACAAATAAATTCCAATCAGTTTAATCCTTTCTACTATATACTACCATTATTTCCTAACAAATACTATAAATTAGAAAAAAAAAAAAAACTTTTAAAGAAATTAAATTAACAAATGAAAAATAATTGTTGTTATACTACAAAAATTATACATGAACAAAACTGTTATAAATACGTTTTTAAATTTTAAATTTAATATATTTAATTTTTTCTACTGCATTACCATTTTATTTTCAATGAATATAATAAATTAAAAAGAGAAAAAAGATTCGCCCTCAAATAAATGTATTAAATAAAAAATAAATTGCATAATATAGCCGTTGCTAAGATACGCAGACGATTACAATCGAAGAATAAATTCATGAAAAATGAAACATAAAAGCCAATGTTTAAAATCGAAAAAACATTAATTTAAAAAATTCAAATTCGAAATTCGAAAAAATCTCGATGAGGTGCACACCTGCAGGGTCCCAGGTACCTATATGCCAAATTTGGAAGCTCTGCGATCAGTAGTGTGTAGTATTGTTCATGTTTAGATAAATGTACTTATTTTCCTGTTGGAAAAAAAATATAAATAAACTCGTATTTTTTTTTTCCAACAATTAAATTATGGATTAAATTTAAATGGCTAATTTTTTTCTATTATTAGCTTATTATTTTCATATTTTTATTAATTAAAAGAAAACTAAACAGAAATTCGAAATTCTGACTTCGATGTGCACAATGATCCTTCGAGGGGCACCTTTGTGTTAAATCTCGTGACTGTCCGAGCTACCGTTTTTGAGAACAGTGAAATATATATACAAATATTGCTCACTTAATAGTATAAGATTATGAATACACAATTTTATTAACATTGAAGAAATGTTTAATTCTGAAATTTATTAGAAAGAATCTTTCTATTTTAATGTCTATTTACGAAATAATAATAATAACCACGGAGATATAATGACTGACTTTGCATCCGCAAAAGAAAGATGAGTTTAGTTGCTTTTCACAATTAAAGATAAAAATGCTAAATAATAATTAAAAAAAAAAAAGAAAAAAAAAAAAAAAAAATGTGTCCATGCATGAAATTATTTCAAAACTCCCAGAAATTTTCAAATTTTCCTTCTCAAAAACCCGGATTATTTCCGGAGAAGAAACGGGTTTTTTCCATGCTTTGCATCACTAATTATAGGTTAAGATCCATAGACTGTCTCTCAAATTTAAGGTTTCTCATCAGGTCCATACATTCCAGAACAATTTAATAGTTATCTCTGTTTATGCTATCTAGAAGTAACAAGGAATATTCATTTATAAATCACTTCTTATACAATTAGGTAGAAGACATTTATTTTCCTACTGGGAAAATTTTAGACTTTGTAAAACTACATTTTAAAATATAAAGGGAAAAAAAAAGAAGAAGAAGAAGAAGAAATAATTTAATTTACATTAGGGATAGGCAAAAACAGACTATCCAAATACAGTGCCCGCCGCTTAATAAAATTACATTTGTTCTGAGCCAATGTGGTTTTAAAAAGCGGCTGATTTTTATAACCGGCGAGCTTTTCGGAACATAAAAGAATACTCATTCCCGAAATTAGAATGAAATTTCAAAATAAAAGGATTTATAGGATTGTAAATAAACTAAATTAATATTCTTTAAAAACAATTATTCCTTCAAAATTAATAAATCAAACACATATATTTTTATAAAATTAATAAAGAAATATTATAAATAAAATTAGTTTATATGTATACTTTATTTATGTTGGGCTTTTTAAAAATAATTAATTATTCATTTAAAACTAATAAATCAAGCACATATTTCTTTTATAAAATTGATAAAGAAATATTATAAATAAAATTAGTTTATATGTATACTTTACTTGTAATGTTGAACTTTTTAAAAATAATTAATTATACATTCAAAATAAAAAAAATATTTATTAGTACGCTTTGAAAATAAACAGTTATTGAATTTTTTACTAGGGCAGGTTATACGGGTGCTTATTTTATTACGACGCTACAGATGTTTTCTTTTAAAAGAGTTAATATGGTACCTTGCTATGATTTCTTTTTCTTTTCCTTTTCTATAATTAAAAAGAAATGCTGACAAAATCAAAATTCGTTGTCTAATTTGCGCATATATGTCTGTTTTTGAAGCTGGAGATCTTTTCCTTTTTGATTTTATTAACCGGCGATGCTGATTTTATTAAGAGGCGGTTTTCAAAGTAGTTTGCATTGGTTTGATTCCGTCCCTGGCAATTTGATCAGATTAAGCGGCTGATTTTATTAACCAGTGATTTTAAAAAGCGGCGGGAACTGTACTTATTATTAATCTAGATGTTTTTATAATTAATTAGGTTTTATAAATGACTAAATATTAATACATTTTAGATGGAAAAGCAATTTTTACCAAAATCTGATTCGGATTGAAAGTGAAGTTGGGTATATTTTCACAACACAGCAGTGTTTTACCTAGTTACCTATTTGACTTCTGATTAAAAAATTTGCTGCTTTCAGTTCAGATGTGTGAATAGTGCCAGTTAAGGGGCCTGCCTACTGTCGGTGGTGATTTTTTTAATAATTAAAAAATTGCCAATTTATGTGCATTATATGATAGAATATAGTAAAAGACAGTGAATAACCTGAAAAAAAATATGCAAATTTTAAAATACTTTGATATTTAGGTTCAAAATATGCATAAAATTTGCGGAAAAAAAAAAAAAAAAAAAGCACTTTTACAAAACGTCATAAGTCAAATTTAAATAAAGATATTTTTATTCTGTAAATTTCATTTAGATTAATGAAAGGTCCTTAAGGGAGTGAACTACTCTCAAACTATAACCATGTTATTTAATATTTTAGAGAAGATAACATTTTTACATGCTGCAGGGATGGAACACGGGCGCAGAATTCATACCGGAATCCGTTTAAGAATTTTCTCTACTTATAATATCGTTGATTTAAGAAGTAGAAATTTTTTTTACATCGATAGTGGTATGAATTCTGCGCCCGTGTTCCATCCCTGATGCTGATAAAATCTTGAATATACATGACAGTTCATAACGTCTATCGACAAAAAAATAAATAAATAAATAAATAAATAAATTAATTAATTAAAAATAAAATAAAATAATAATAATAATAATAATAATTTAGCTAGATTCATTGTCGTAGTTCAATCCCTAAAACAACTCCTCTAGAGTATTTTGTCACAGTTTCATAACGTTTCAATTATAACTTTTGGAGTTATGATGTTTTGGAATAAAGCAAAATGTTAAAAATCTCATTTTGAGAAAAAGCAGAAAACATTTTTAAAAACCAGATTTTATCTGTTAAATAAAGAATAATTTTAATAAGTTCCTGATTTATTTCGAGTTTTTTCATTTTCTTTTTAAAATTCATTTTATATTCAGTAACAAATTTTTATGCTTATATTGCATACTGTCCAACATACTAATTAATATTCCATAATGTTGTTAGCCCCGCCTTCTTTTTAATACCAGTTTTTTTCTAGAGTATTTTTCTATTTATTTAATTGCAGTAGCATTTGGAGACTATTACTCTAAAAATTTATTGATGTGAAACATAGGGCAGGACTAACAATATTACGTAATATTAATTAGGGTGTTAGAGAGTATGATTGAGTAAAACATTTATGTAAACAAACATTTACGTGTCATTTCCGGTCACTTCCGGTTTCAAAAACTGGCAAGTGACTAATATTAAAATGCCTGTAACTCAAGTTCTAAGCAAGACAGAAACAAAACTCAAACTGATTTAGAAAGCTAAAATGTCAGGTTTTAATACTAACCCAAAAATAGAAAATCGGAGTTTTGACCGAAAATTGCATTTTAAAGGTAGGCAGGCACCTTAAAGGTAAAATGACACTAAGTTTGTAGAACACTGACGCTTTATGTCGATAAAATATCAAGCAATAATTGCCATTCCAGGCATAGTCAGTTTTTGACATTATTCAAATTAATTTATCATAATATTCTCCAAATTTTGACGTTATTCAAAATATGTATTTTTAGAATCACTTCCATAGACCTGCTAACTATGCTAGTTTACCGCAATGGTATTAAGCCCCGCCTTTTTTTTCCCACACCAAAATAGTTGTAGAGCATAGTATTCTTATTTAATCATGGGAACATATTGCTGAACATTACTCTACAACTAGTTTGGTGTAAGAAAAAGGCGGGGTCTAATACAATTACGGATAGACTAGCATAGTTAGCAGGCCTACTTCCATTTGAATAAGTTATGATTATGATTATACTGACAACTTAATCTATAAGTATTAACATTCAACAAAAGTATTATTGAAACAGATGTAAAATAACAGTTTAAAAACAATTTTGCTCTAATTTTTATGAAATTATGCGCCCTCAAAAAAATGTCCTAATTTCACATTAAAAAATCTGGTCACCCTAGCATAGATATAGTAATTTATGTAGAGCTATTATTCCTATGTCATCGAGAAAAGATTTTTTATGTTGAAAATTTTTTTTCGCATCAGCCATTAGTCGATATTGAAACACGGCAATTGTAATATACTCTATAACAAAAAAAAAAAAAAAAAAAAAAAAAAAAGACGCACCAAGAAGGAGTAATGCAAATTGGACACAAATTGACATGCATACAGGTTTCGATGGAAAATGCAAAATTTTTAAGTTTCTGCCATCGAATGAGCATGTGGCGCTGCAGCGTATCTTAACTGCGCAATTAGTAGAAAATAAAAAAGGAGAAATTTTGATTCCAGGTCATAAATTTTGAAAATTTCATTCCGTCTGTTCAGATAGTAAATATGCCTCGCATACCGGTGCGCAAACAGTATGCTCAGATGGCAGCATTTGAGAGAGGTGTGTAGTTGAGCTCAAAGAAGCCAGCTGGTTTAATCTGCGAACTGCCTGGCAATTGGATAGGAGCGACGCCACTATTTAGTCTCATCTATTTAGTTTTATCTAATAGTATTAGATGATATTGACAGGAATTCTAGTTGAACTATGGCCGAACATAGCGTCATGGAGGAAGCAGTCGGCCTAGAAAGAGGACAGAACTTGAGAACCGATCAATCGTCAGAGCGGTACTCAAAGTCCCAATTCATCATTATCATCGATCCTACATGCAACTGGTACTTCAGTGACTTCAAAGACCATTAATAGGCGGTTCAGAGAAATGGGGTTGAGCTCACGGAGCTTTTTCTGCGGACTACTATTAAACTTTGTATACCGACAAGCACGTTTAAAGTGATATCAGGATCGTTCGAACTGAAATGTCACTGAATGGAGTAGAATTGTCTTCAGGTGATGAGTTCCACTCCGATTTAAGCTCCGATGATCAGTGAAGACGCATCTGGAGACGCCTCGAAAAAAAGGGGGGATTCCAACCGGACTGTCGCCATCTATATGGACCGACAACCAGAAGTGATTGTCTGGAATGTCCTTTCATTTCATAGCAGGACCCCTTTGGTTGTCATCCGTGGCATCTTTACAGCACAGCGATACGCCGACGGCATTCTGCGTCCCGTTGTGTTTCCCTTCATATCACGCAAACCTGACCGTATATTTCAGCATGATAATGCCTCCCGCGCAGAGAGAGAGTTTCTAGTTTCCTGCTTGACTAACATTATTTTGGCCAGTAAAGTCGTCGGATCTCTCTCCTACTGAGGACGTTTGGAGCATCATGGAAAGGGTCCTACTACTACCTCGGGATTTTACGAATATAACGCATAAGCTGGACAGAATTTGGCATGATAACTCACAGGAGCATATCTGCCGACTCTATCAATTAATGTCAAGCCGAATAACTGCTTACATAAGGGTCAGAAGTAGACCAATGAGTTATTGACTTGTTCAATTTTGTGAGGCTGTTTCTCCAGATTAAACCATCCGAATAATCTGAAGCTGTAATCATTTGTTTTTCTTCACATGCAGATCACATCTACCAATTTTCGTCTCATTTGGATAATTCCTTCTTCATGCGTCTCTTCTTTTGTTATATCATTTGGAGACTATTACTCTAAAAATTTATTGATGTGAAAAATAGGGCGGGGCTAACAATGCTACAGAACATTAATTAGGATGTTGGAGAGTATGTAATAAGTATATGAAAGGAAATGAAATAAGTTTTCATAACTTATACTTGACTAATTTATGAAAAATATAATTTTTATAATCAGTTGCTTTCTTAGTATTATGAAATAATTAACGTCTTCATATTTATGAAATACATTTTTTTTTTTAAATATTTTTAAGAGATTTTATATTGATAAGTGATATGGATTTTTTTAATTCTTTTAAATATTGTTAGCAGCGGTGCTGCTAAAGCTCACTAGTTGTAATAATTAAAATGTTTAACTTAAAAGAATAATAAAGTGACATATTTTGGATTACTTTATTTATTTATTTTTTTTTTTTAAGGAAAAGAATAAAAAATGAGTATTTGCAGTTTTTCATACACCTTTAGTACATAAATTATTCATAAATTTTATTTGCTAAATTATCCGTGTGTATTCACTCGGAGAAAGACGGCCATAAGACAGGAGTTTTCTCCGAGTGAAAAGAAATCACTATTTTCCCCTCGATGACCAGTCTATGTCCTATTACTATATCTATAGAATAGAGATGAGTTTTCCTGCTCGTTTTGGAAAACGTGAATGAACGGTTCATCGGAACTGTTCCGGAACAGGTCAAATAATAAAACTAATCGGAATTCTAAGTGAAAATCTTCCTGAGCTGTGCGCTGCATTGTGCTGATCGCCGACAAGACAAAATGGGCATGGGATTTTCAGTCTTTCAGTGGAAGAGAAGAGATCGTCTTTTTCTAAATGAACTGTTCCTTCTTTCCACACCTCTGCTATGATAAAACACACATGACCATAAAGAATGTATAAAGCAGAGATTTTTTTTTCTTTTTTTTTAGCCTTTTAACTCAAACTGTCTATCTATGTAATTGTTTATATATACATATATATGACCAAAAGAGTCTGTTGGAAAATGTCTCTTTATTTTATTTATTTTTAAAAGTTGCAATTAAATAAACCACTAAAACATTTATTTATTTTAATTTAGCAAGCTAAATACATATACCGTATGCGTCAAAAAAAAAAAAAGTATACACACTTTGAACCGCTATAGAAAATTTATGTTCCGTTCTACAAAGTTCAGTTGCTGGAAATGGAAAGCTTAAAGCCCAATTTGAAACGTAAATGCATATTCTGATGCAATCGTGATTACTGCTCAAAATGGTGGCCTTCAGTATCAATAAAATATACTGAATACAGGTCACCATTATACTGAGTACAAATCACCACTGATTCCGTACATCGTACCAACGTGTCCAGTAGGATTTCTGCGCACACCGCTTGAATCTCATTCCAATATGTGTCTAGGTTATGTGGTTTACGTTTGTACACCTCATCTTTTGCTGAGCCCTATAAGAAGAAATCCAGTACTACTTAATTACCTGCTTCCGCGCTTCAAATTTCAAACGTACTTCCGCCATCTTGGAGTTACTTCCTTGCCACTAACTGGCTTGAGTATCTAGAGCGACAAATCTGCTGCCACTTGTCGAAGAAAAAAACATTACTATCTCTCAGAAACAGAACCTTGTAGAACGGGAAATACAGTTTCTGTGATGGCTCAAAGTGTGTATACACTTTTTTGACGCACCCGGTACAATTTTTCTGAATAATAGGAATTTGTGATCAGCAACATATTTTACTAAAATTATAGATGTGCATGTCTATATTGGAAATCAGTTTGTTTTAAAATTTTACGTGAAAGTCAGGATTTCCTTTTAGTGAAATAGTGTAAAACTCTGGTAAATTTTTCATGTTTCATTTCATAGTTGTCTAGTGTAAAAAATGAACTAAATGCATTTGTGCAGCAGGGCAATATTAAAGATTTATGGAAAATTTTAGAGGAGAAATTCAGGGATGGAACACGGACGCAGAATTCATTCCGGTATTCGTTTAAAAAATTTCTCCACCTATAGTATCGTTAATTTAAGAAGTAGAAAATTTTGTTATATTGATAGTGGTATGAGTTCTGCGCCCGTGTTCCATCCCTAGAAATATCACTGTTACTCGAAAGCTAATGATAGGAATGAGCCGTGAATTTGGAAAGCTATATTTTTTATGATGCTTGTTTTATTCGTGCAAAAATAAACATTGTTCAATCTTTTTTTCTTTTTTTTTCCTGAATTTATTAGCAATTTTCATGATTCTAATAATGTTTTTTTAACAAAAAAAAAAATTATGAAATATATTTGAGTCAATCCATTCTAACGCATTAAAGAAAAAAATAATGAAAAAAAACATACATTAATTTTTCGGAAGATATGAATGAATGCTTCCTTTATTCATTTAACATTAGCAAAGGTCGTACTCTCCGCTTTTTTTCAAGACACTCTCATAGGTAAGAAATTTCTGTCTTTATTGCTACCACGGTTTTTATACAACAGTCTCTATCCAATGTAATCTTTACACATTACTATAAAAATATCATAAAGATTTCTGCATGAAATTAATGGTGGCAAAAGAGGAGGAAATTTATCACCGAGTCCTGAAAAGAGGGCGAAGAGTGCAACCCCTGCATTAGCATCTCCATATTTTGACAGCTTATAACTAACTCTACGGAAAACTGAGCGAAGTATATACACTATAGCATTTTCTATGATGATTGGATCCAAATAATTAAAATATATATATTAAAAATACTAGTTACCATTGTAAAAATATAAATTGACGTTGATGCCAGTTTTGATATGCAGGCGACCTCTGAGCAGAATTTAGCTATATCGTTATAAACCAGACGTTATTACAAATCGATCGTTATAAGTTGCATGTTTCTGCGATAATTTACGGCGACATTAGCCGGGGGGGAGGACGCGTTTCTTTCTTTTTTTTCTTCCAATTGTACACACACACACACACATATGTGTGTGTGTGCACACTCGGAAGAAAAAAGAGAGAAACACCAATTTCATAACACGTATTTTTCTTTTTAACCTGACAACGGGATTTTCCTAAGTTGCGAACTTTCCTAATTTATTAAGAAGCATTTTTAAAGCCCGTCTACCTTCCACCTTGAATTTTTGTAACATATATGAGAACGATTAAATAAGAAAAAAAAATATTCTATAAAATTACTGATATGAAGTAGAAGGCGGGGTTAAAAATGCTCCGGAACATACGACTAATACAGTAATGGGGAAAAGAGGGCTCTTAGTAACAGTGCTCCACAGTAAATTGAAATGTTGACATTTTCCTTCCTAACCCGCTACCATAAATTTTTTAAGCTCCTTCCCTGCTATTTCAATGGGAAAATTAAAAAACTATAGAACAAGAGCACACTATTTTATAATACCAGCACGGGTCGTAATCTCCGCCCTTTTTTCAGGACACTCTCAGGCACAAAAAATTTCCACCTCTTCTATCCTCCCACCACTAATTCCAAACGAAGATGGTTTTGGTACAATTACGTTAAAGTGGCATGATTATACAGAGCAAAGATTATTTTATAAAGATAGTGGTGGCAATAAATTCGAAATTTTCAAATCTCTGAGACTGTCCTGAAAGAGGGTCGGTGAGTACGACCCCTGAATACTAGGGGAATAGGCATCGTAGTCTCCTCCTTTCATTTCTTTCTTTCTTTTTTTTTCTTTTTTCTTTTTTTTTTTTTTTTTTCCAAGGCACATTTAGCGATGTAAAATTTATACCTTTTTTGCTGCGACTATTTTTATACAACAATTTCTATCCTGTTTAATCAACATATTACTTTAAAAATACAATAAACATTTCTGTAAGAAAAAATTGGTGGCTGAAGTGACGAATGATTAGCATGCATGAAAGTGCCTTGAAAAGGAGGGTGGGACGATGATCCCCTGATAACGCCTTTTTACTAAATAAGTTAAAAATTTTCTTTCAAAAACCACTTAAAATTCAAATTCAACTTTTTTTTTTTTTTTTTCATTACTGAGGGCCAGAGAAATTTGTATAAAAAATATAAAATAATAATAATATTTATATCTTTCAAATAAACTGCATTCCATCTGTAATATTGCTTTCAAAATAAACGTATTTTGACTAATTTGCCAGTTCACTCCAAAAAGGAGATGCAGTAAGTATACTTTATCCAAAGAACTTACGAGGATGTTTGCTTTATGTTAGTTCTTTCAGAATGCTGCATATTAGAGATTAAAAAGCAATTTCTTACATATTGGCACACACGGCTGAAGCTCCACGCAGGTTATTTCTGGTTTAATATTTACATAGAAGTAAATATTTATGTATTACGGTATCATTTAATGTTGTTTAAACTACAGATTCATTACATACTCTCCAACATGCTAATTACCTAATATTCCGTAGTACTGTTAACCCAGCCTTCTTTTTCACACCAGTATCTTTCTAGAGAGTTTTTTTTTTATTATTATTTAATCGCATTTGGAGAATATTACTCTAAAAATTTATTCATGTGAAAAGTAGGGCGGGGCTGACAATGCTACGGAACATTTATTAGGATGTTGGAGCGTATGACTGTGAATGGAAAATTTATAATTCTAGTATCATGGTAAAAGATATCAATTATTCTTAACTTTTTTCATTTTATTTTCTATGATATAAATTTATTTAACATATAAATATATTACAGCTTTTTAAGCATATCTGCTAACATTTTAATTTATTCCAGAGTGTTTTTAGACCCGTGTTTATTTCCATACCACTTACACATACTCGTCAAACATCTCATTAACAATTTCCCGACCGCTGATGTAGATTCACGTCATTTGAAAATCTGTAACTCTGCCGGTGGGCGTTTCTTTCGCAATTTGTATATTATTTATTTCTTAAGAATATAACCAATATTCATATAGTTTTTTCAATACACTATGCATACAAATACTTTGATTAGAAAGGCTATAATAAAGATGTATGTCTATTTGTAATATAAATGAGAATACAGAAAATTTCGTTCTGAAACATTATAACCTGGGACAATAACGCCCACAGGTGGACCTTACTGTCAAAAAGACAAAAGCATGCGGTTGCGAAAATGTAAATAAGATTAAAATTGTTAACGCCCCTATTTAAAAAAAAAAAAAAAAAAAAAAGGCTCTTTTTCCACACCACTTTGTTTTTCGAGTAAATTTTTCAAATCTTGTTTTGAATAAATAAGAATAAAATTACTCTGAAAAACGACTGATGTGAAAAAGAAATCAAAACGGGTACTTAATATTTTACGCTTCATAATCAATAGTTGGCAAGTACACTTATATTTTACGATTAATTTTTTCTTATTTCATCAAAGTCATATATTAGAGAAATTTTTTCTATAAATAAAGTGGTGCGAAATAAAGGCGTGGCTAAAAATACTCCGCAGTAAATTAAAAACTGAAATCTATGTTTAATTAAAAAACTTATATTAGACAAGGTGCGTACGGTCCTTGAGTTCGTGTGAATTTTTTCCCCACTAATTCAATTTTGTAGAACATTTATATATACGTATCTATATAATAATATAAATTTAAAAACAGATTTACTCATAAAAATTACTAGTTGGAAGTCCTAAAAAAAAGTGTGTCTGTGTGAATCATCGTGAAATACATGCTGCAAAAGATGATTTTTAAAAGAAATAATAAATAGTAAATAATAGTTTAGTGTTTTTGTTCTATATAGTATTTATTATTGTTTAAATAAATAAATTGCTTTAATACATAATTGTTTTTTAAATTACATGAAAAATATTATGTGCTTTTCTGTATTTATAAGTAAGATAAAATAGGTATATAAACAGATTTACATAATTTTTAAATTATGCCAAATATAATGAACTCATTTTTTTGTATTATAGGGATCCAACATTTAATTAATAGTATTTATCACATATTCAAACTTGCCAACATACTTATTAATATTCCGTAGTATTGTTAGCCCCGCCTTCTTTTTCACAGCAGTATCTTTTTAGAGCATTTTTTTCTTATTTAATCGTAATTGAATTTGGAGAATGTTACTCTAAAATTTTACTGGTGTGTAAAAATAGGCGTGATTAACATCACTACGGAATATTAATTAGGATGTTAGCAAGTATGTTTATTATATTGCCTTTCGTATTTTAACATAAAATTATATCCTAGTCTTAATAGTATTATTTAATATTGTATAGGGGAGACCCGTGTAGCTAGGGCCATCATGTACCTAGGTCCATCCAACTTTATTTGAATAATATTTAGTTTTAAATTTTAATATTCAATTGGGCGAGTAACAATACTAGTTGCTACATTTACAATCACTTTGAAACCATTCAGGAGAAAGTGTTTACAAGTTACATGTACAAAAAAAATTTACATGGTTTCAAGTAAAATTTTGCAGCTCATATCTTTTGTTATTTTACAAAAGTCAGTCAAAATATTTTGTTTTATTTCTAGTGTATAATATTTCTTGTTATATTGAGTAATAAATAAGATACTTAATTAGCCCTCTGTGTGTGTCTGTTTTTTAGTGGAAAGTATTTTGAATGAAGTTACCGAAACTTGTACCTAGGGCCATCCATGGCCCTAGATACAACTGCAATCTTATTCTTCATGTTGTTACACTTTCATTGAAAAACTTTTATAATTAAATGAAGGATAATGTTGTATGAGGGACGTTGCTTCAACCCACCACCAGTCATAAGCTTCAACCGTTGGACAGAGGTGTCGAGGCGTGTTTGGACCTTATAATATATACTACAATACAACCTGTAGTAATTGAATGCTGGCAAACTAATCACTATATATGACGTTGCTGAAAATGTTGGCAAGTCCTATCCGTCGGTCTTTACTCTTGTGAACATTCTATCAGGTTTTCGTGCTACTGGAATTCAGCCAGCGAATCAAAACATATTCACTGACCAGGAAACCATCCCATACTGTAATCATAAAAAAAAAAGAAAGAAAAAAAAAAAAAAAAAAATCCACGCATAAAACATTAGTCCTCGTCAGCTCGTTTTCGAGTTATAAATTCTGAAAATTCGCTAATAATCGGTGAAATCCTGCCTAAATAGATAACACCACGTCTTACTGAAATAATGAATGATATCCAAAACAAGCAGAAATTGAAAGAGCATAGACAAACTTGTTTTTTGTTACATTCATCAGTTTCCTATTTCACCTTTGAAATATACTCAACTGAGATATAATGCCTAAAAATTCGCTAAAATCGAATTTAAATATTGATAAAAGTCATCAGAACTGCCAACCTAATCCGGCAAATTGTTAGTACCGCCCACTTTTTTACACCACTAAATTTTTAGAGTAATTCTCTTCAAATATATTTACGATGAATTAAGAAAACAAATACTCTAAAAATTAAGTGGTGTGGAAAAATGAGCGGAACTAACATTTTGCCGGATTAGGTTGGCAAGTCTGAGTCATGGTTCTAGCAGATTTTGATGAGACTCCTCCCACTACTTTCTCGTTACTAAATTTTTCCTCAAACTTAAATATAGATTTATCGAAAACGGACTTATAAGGGGTAACAGTTTGTGCATCAAAAATCCTGTCATATTATGCCCTCTCGAATGAACATAATTTAATTGATTTCTGTTTTTACACTATTGGGATGGTTTATTGGTGAGAGCGAATGTTTAAATTCAAATGTGGCTGAGAGACAAGCTCCCTCCATAAAGTTCCAAAAAAAGATTTTCTTCAGAAAGAAAGTGAACCAACAATGATGGAACTGTATGTCTGTGTTTTATGTCTTGTTGAAATTTTGAAATCTTCATCATCTAACAAATTTTCGTGTGTCATGCTTGAATAGGTACAACTTTTTCTGAAGCAAAACCTCGTACAAAAACTACTCAAAGAAAAGATATGGCCGTAAACCAGAAAGATCTAGAAATTTAAGAAACATTCCAGAAAAAAAAAAAAAAATGCTATTAGAATATATCCCAAAGAAAAAAAGAGGGAAAAATTGGGTTTTTCAAATTAAGGCAACATCATGATAATTATCATATGATAAACTAGCAGGCTTTGCCCGCTTCGCTGGACATTAAACTTAAATGAGTTGTCAAAATGCCATATCTTTATTAATAACCTAAGTTCTCGCTGCGATTGGTAGAGGTTTTCTCGCTCCCAATGTGAGGAGTCTGGGTCCCCACTGTCTTCGGCACAACTTACCCACTTCTTACTTCCCCACCCTCAGCGGGTGAGTTCGAAGTTTTGCAAAATCCCACTAATGTACATAATGCGTACACTTAATCATTATCCACACACCAAAATTCGCCATTCTAAGATAACTCAAAGCGAATTCAAATGGAAGAACATGTTTTTACACATGTTTATTGCCCTCCGACTCCGAGAAGGAAGGGGGGGATTTCGAATTTCGTGAAATGCAGTTACAATAAGTGCCGGATGCATACAAACAATTTACACACCAAATTTCGTGACCACAGAAGTCTTTAATAGACAGTATTACAAATAAATAAATACAAAAAGCACAGCTTAAGTATCGGAGCCCTTTGGTGACTTTAAATATTTTCAGCCGTTTTTGCGATGAACTGAATTGGCTATCTCAATTGTGCAATTAAAGATCTTGGCGAGAAACGTCCAAGCTACTTCGGTGCCGAATTTCAAATTTTGCCAAAGGGATCCAATACTAAAGCTGTTCCATATCGAATCTGGGTTGAAAACGGAAAAAGGGTAAAATAAATTAGAAATATCAGACCTATATTTATAAATTTGATACCGAATGAAAGGGGCGATTTTGCTGAATCCAGGGGTTCAAACAGTTTTTCGATGCGACAATTAGATTTTTAAAAAATAACTAAAGTATGAAATTTAAGTGGCAACGGAAAAACGGATAAAGGGAAAAATAAATTAGAAATATCAGACCTATCATTACAAATTCAGTACCAAATGAAAGAGGTGATTTTTCTGAATCCTGGGGTGTAAACAGTTTTTCGATACGACAATTAGATTTTTTAAAATTAACTAAAGTATGAAACTTAGATGGCAACACTTCATTTCAATCTTTTCATAATTTGTAGTGCGAATCACGCGAATACAAAAGTCTTTAACTTAAAAAATTATTTTTATATTTTATTTTTCCATTCAAAGCATTTTAGTGAAAAAATATTTGTGGCGCATGCGCAGGCGTTTTTTACCCACAATTTAAACACTAATCATACTTTTGAAAATTTCTATAGATATAATTTCAAGTTGGGTGAAGGCCTAAGTTTCTGCCAAGCGCCGTTGAATTCCGTCCAGCCGTTCTCGAGTGATGCCCGGACAAACGTGTTTTAGTCTTTTACCCCCTAGGAGGGGAACGGGGGGGAATTTATGAAAAGTTGATAGATATAATTTTAAGTTGGGTGAAGACCTAAATTCCTGCCAAGCGCCGTTGAATTCCGTCCAGCCGTTCTCAAGTGATGCCCGGACAAAAAAAGCGACATTCGGACACGATGACACACACACACACACACACACACACACACACACACACAGGCAAAATTTTCTGAAGTCATTTTCGGCTTTCATTGGGTGTGAAACGTGAAGATATCGCAAAATTTTTTGATTCCGACAAATTTACAGACAAAACTCTGATTTTATTAATATAGATAAATGTGTTACTTGATATTGTTTCTTTTATAAAATATATGTTTATATATTTATTTTCTATTCATTACAAAGTGAAATCTAATTTTAAGGGAATGGCCCTAGGTACACTGAGGCCCTAGGTACAATGAGGTCTGGCCCGAGCAGTGTTCTCACTTTGAGGGAAATTTTCCCTTTTTAGGGAAATTTAGGGTCTCGGTGGGAAAAAAGAGGGAAATGAAATAATGAGGGAAAAAATTCCCTCAACGTAGAAGAAATATGAGATGATGTTTTTAGACTGAAAATCTAATTCATCAGATCTAACTGATTTAAGAATTAGATCTGAATATGTTTTCCGAATACATAAAGCGACATCTTGTTGAATAACATGAAAAAGGAAGCGTCCTTCGCGGAACAAATTAGTTTCGTATCCAGCAGGAAAAAAAGCTACGCATTAACCTATTCGTGTAGAATGCGCAACTTCTTGCTAATTTAGTTTTGCGAATTCGGCATTCAATTAAATTTGCTATTTCGTTTCAAAATGGTGGAGACTTGGAAAATTTTAACTTGCATAAAAAACTATTTATGAACTAATTGTAAGGTGTCGACAGTCGAAATCTTTCACTAGTATAATTATACGATATTTTTTTACTTAATAAATCGTGCAAACTACTATTAAACATTCCGAAAGAAAAATACTGGTAGAAGAATCAGGGAAAAATTTCGACTGTCGACATCCTGAAATACCATGAAATTTAATATTTACATATAACTCTTCCTTAAGATCTCAATTATGTTTATTAATCAACTTGATCTGCGATCTTGTTTCAAAATGCTGGTCGCTTGGTAAAAAAAGAAATCAACCTACTCTTCTGACTAACCACGAAGAGCATGTTTCAAAGATTTAAATCAAAAATTATTTTTACAAATTTAGTGAGCATATGTAGAAATGTAATCAGTAACTGACTGAAAAATATAATTTCTGAACGTGGCCTAATATCAAACATTCTTCCGTTGTCATTTTCTAATTCTGTGACTTAAACAGTGTTCTGTACCTTGTAAAATATCAAAACAAATTATAGGAATAAGCTTCATTCTCAAATTCTTTCCGATATGTATGCTCAAAAAGAAATGAAACGAATGTGTATGTCCCTAGTAGATATACTCAATGGGAAATCGACTAAACTTAATTGCGAAGCTTCACATATAGGTGTAGAACAACAGAAACGAGAGAAACGCAAGTTATTGAATATTTGTATAAGGCAATAATATATTAGAATAGTAATTCAATTCCTCGAAACTGAAAAAGAGTTCAAAGAACTAACGTTGGAATACGTATATAATATATACGAGGGGAGGCTGAAAAGTTTCTGGCTTTGCCTTGCCTTCTTCAAGTTGAAAAAGAAGACTAAACTTGGTGGTAAATGAAAGCTTGATGTCTTTATTTTTACAACATTTCCATTTCTGCCGGAGTGTTTGAACAATGACCAGAAGTAGGAACGAGTTGAAAGCCATTTCGGCACATTTTAAAGTTTCACAGGACTTTCTGCTTAGTTTAGTGACAGAAGATGAAACGTGGCTCCACAATTTATGATCTTGAAATAAAAGAACAATTAAATGAATTGTGCCACAGTGGTTCCTGCGCCTGAAGAAGCTCCGCACCCAGAAATCGTCCAAAAAAGTCACGGCGTCTGCTTTCTGGGACAAGGTGGGATTTTGCTAATGGATTTCTTAACTCAAGGCTCCAATATAACTCGAGAGTATTATGCTAACCTTCTAGACCAATTAAAAGAAACAATTAAGAAGAAACTCCAGGGGAAGTTGACCAAGGATGGAATCCTGTTTTTGCCTGAGAACGCACCTGAGCATTCTTTAAGCTAAATTAAATACCCTGGGTTTCCAATTGGTCCACCATCCTCTTTATTCACTTAGCCTAGCCTCTTCTGTTTCCTGATTTGAAAAAAAATAAAAAAATAAATAAAAATACTTAAAGGAGCAACGTTTTGGGGACACAATGCTTCTGAACATTGGTTTCAGGGACAACCAAAAGCATTTTATTTTAATGGTCTACAAATGTTAGAACAACGCTGTAAAAAGGGTATCTTCCTCCAGAGAAATTATGTTGAATAAATACATGATTTGATTACATAACTCTGTTTTCTTTTTGGGCAAAGACAGGAACTTTTAAGTCTCCCCTCGTATATACGTGTTTTTAGAAACATACATTTCATTATAATTTATTTCAATATATTAAATCACAGAATATCATTTTCATTTAAATCAATACAGTTGCGAGCTCGGTTATAGCGTCCTTGGTAATTTTGTTAACTTTCTTATAAAGTCAAAGATATTTGTCCTGCTCAATATTTCATAAATTTTAATGTAAAGTAATTAATTAGTTAATTTAATGTAATGTAAAGTAAACTTTAATGTAACTTTAATGTAATAACTTACATATAAAGCCGTATGACTTCGGTTTAATATAAAAGTTTAAGCAGATTTAATTGCATATTTTTTCTTTTTTAATAGAAAATAAAACAACTAAAACAACGAATTTAAGCTACTTTTTATACTTGTTAAAAGTGCTATATATTTAAGGAAACAATACATACATCATGTTTACCATGTATAATTTTGAATTAATAAATATAATATCAATTCGAATTAATTTAAACATAAAAAAAAGGCTTTTTCTCAGGAAAATATGTGAGGTAAGTACTTTTTAATAGTAACTAATATAGTAATCGTACTCTTTAATGCTTTTTAATACATATGTTTTTACTTTAGTGTTATGTCCGTTACATAGAGAGATTTCTCTTGCTGTTAAATTGAACTCGGTTATTATGTCCCTTGGTTATAGCGTCAGGAATGTTTTAGTACCTTATATATATGTGCACTTGTGCACTGGTAGATATAGGCAAGGGGAGGAGGCCATGGCCGTCCAGTAGATTTTAAGAATTCATTTAAATTCTCTTTATCTTTTACAATTTTGAAAAAATATATATAAAGTTATTTTAAATAATTAACTTTCACGAGAAAACACTAAATTTTGAGAATATATAGTGCTCCTTAATTAGACGACTAATTTTAATAGTACTTGCTTTAGTGGGAAACAGTGAGGGAAAAATGGAGATGTAAAAGGGAAAAAGAGGGAAATGTTGGCAACGGGGGAGAGAAATTGAAAATTTATGAATGAGATCACTGGGCCCGAGGTACAATGCGGTCTGACCCATGGGCGTCGGCAGCATGGGGCAAGGGGGGCTCTTGCGCCCCACCCCCCCTCTAAAATTTATTAAGCACTTTTTCTTTAAATTTAAATGTATGCAATCAGAGTTTTATTTTAAAAAAATATTTTTTCAGGTTGTGCCCACCCCCCTGAAATTTTTTCTGCCGACGCTACACTCTGACCCTAGGTACAATAAGCGTGTTGTACCCAGGGCCATGTGTGAAATTTATTTATAAACCTTTTGTTTGTCGGAATTTATTATTTTAAGTGTTTATATTAATCTCAATTAAAAGAAATTAGTTCTAAAGATATGTACATATCAGTTTCATGATTTTTAGCAGGTCAGGAGCTCCGTAATATCAGTTTCATATCACTCAACCACTCTTCATGGCCTTGCATGCAAATTTTATGTTCATCTAGTAAAGTCGCTTCCGCCTCGAGAGGCAG
This sequence comes from Salticus scenicus, assembly GCA_963930645.1. Taxonomy (NCBI): domain Eukaryota; kingdom Metazoa; phylum Arthropoda; class Arachnida; order Araneae; family Salticidae; genus Salticus; species Salticus scenicus. The sequence continues at coordinate 94,797,997 of OZ005660.1, forward strand.
AAGGCGGCCACAGTATAAGAGTGTAGAAGTAGAATAAGTTCATTACACGTCCTCATTGTTGTCCTCATTTTGTAGTATTCTCATTTTTTACTTAAATTTTAAACAAGAAGTATGCTACTGAACTCATTTTAGATTTCAATACTTATTCTTCAATTAAACACAAGATAATAAAATTATAATGAGTTTCTGTTCCATTCATGAACTTTATTTGAATCTTACGTCACAACATATAGAATACATGCGGTAGTGTCAAGCGAAAAGGCAAATTTTTGGATTCTGTGGATAAAACTATAAACTTATGAAACAAATCTTACTACTGATCAATGTAGTGAGTGAATTAAATGTTAGTTGTCCGTTATTTAAATCAATCTGTTGCCTGTGGCATAAAATCTCGAGTCAAAATCGATAGTCATGTGCAGACCTAATAAATTAAAACATTTTGTGTTTTAGCACATTAACACCGTTTATTTTTTATGAAAATTCTCCTACATACAAAGACTGAACCACCATTGGTAGTTGATGTTACTTCTGGCTCTAGTAAAATCGCTTTCGCCTCGAGAGGCAGAAGGCAGCGACGACGACAATGTAAGAGTGTAGGTTAGGTTTACAACACCAAAGAATGTCCACTTCTTTGACCACACGTCCTCATTTTTCGAGTGTTGTCCTCAGCTATTTTGAAAAAGTCACATGTCCTTATTTTTCAGTATTCTCATTTTTTACCTAAAATTTAAACAAGTACGCTACTGACCTCATTTTAGTTTTCAATACCTATTCTTCAATTAAACACAAAATAAAAATAATATAATCAGTTTCTGTTCCATTCATGAACTTTATTTGAATCTTACGTCACAACATATAGAATACATGCGGTAGTGTCAAGCGAAAAGGCAAATTTTTGGATGCTTTGGTTAAAAACTAAAAACTTATCAAAAAATCTTTCTACTGATCAATGTAGTGAATTAAATGTTAGTTGTACGTTATTCAAATCAACATCTTCTGTTGCCTATGGTATAAATCTCGAGTCGAAATCGATAGTCATGTGCAGACACAAAATCTTTCTTTAAAAAGAGATGAGTAGCAAATACATTGTTAATTTTTAAGCTTATAATACTCGTGGCTATTCAGTGTTTACTCGTGGCTACTCGTGGCTATTCAGGCTCTTTCAGTGTTTGTTATATATATATATAAGTCCTGGCGTTTTTTTTCACACCATTAAATGTTTAGAATAATATTTTCTAAGCGTAATTGCGATTAAATAGAAAGAAAAATATTCTAAAAAAAGATGGCGTTTAGAATACTACAGAATATTAATTAGGATGTTGGCAAGTGTGGTTAAGATCCATAGACTGTCTCTCAAATTTAAGGTTTCTCATCAGGTCCATACTTTCCAGCACCCTTAAATGGGTGTCTCTGTTTATGCCATTTGGAGGTAACAAGGTATATTAATTTCAAAATAACTTCTTATACAATTAGGTAGAAGACATTTATTTATTTATTGGAAAATTTTAGTCTTTGTAAAACTATATTTTAAAATATAAAGATTTAAAAAAAAAAAAAAAAAAAAAAAGAAGAAGAAGAAACTTAATTTACTTTAAGGATAGGCAAAAACAGACTATCTAAGAATTTGATATTAATCTGGAAGTTTTTATCACTAATTAGATTTTATAAATAACTAAATATAAACACATTTTAGATGGAAAATTTTTTTTTACAAAAATTGGATTGGGATGGGAAGTGAAGTTGGGTAAATATTTTCACAACACATCAGTGTTTTACCTAGTTATCTGTTTGACTTCTGATTAAAAATTTTTTTTGCTTTCAGTTCAGGGGTGTGAATAGAGCCAGTTAAAGGTTAAAATGGCGCCCAGTTTGTAGAACACAGGCGCTTTATGTCGATAAGTTATTAAACGATAATTGCTATTGGAGGCATAGACAGTTTTTGACATTATTCAGATTAATTTATCTTTTCTTTCTAAATATGTTATTTATAGGATCACTTCCATTTGAATAAGTTATGATTATGATTATACTAACAACTTGATCTGTAAGTATTAACACTCAACAAAAGTATTGTTGAAACAGATGTAAAATAACAGTTTAAAAACAATTTTGTTCTAATTTTCATAAAACTATGCGCCCTCAAAAAATGTCCTCATTTCGCATTAAAAAAGTCTGGTCACCCTAACATACATATAGCAGGGATCGAACACGGGCGCAGAATTCATACCGGAATCCGTTTAAGAAATTTCTCTACCTATAATATCGTTGATTTAAGAAGTAGAAATTTTTCTTACATTGATAGTGGTATGAATTCTGCGCCCGTGTTCCATCCCTGATATAGTAATTTAAGTAATCCCCATGTCAGTCATCAAGCAAAGATTTTTGATGCCGAAAATTTTTTTTGGCATGAGCCATTAGTCGGTATTGAAACTCGGCAATTGTAATAGATGATTGTAATAGAATGCTGATAATTTTCAAAATGCCAATGTATTGCTTGGCTTTTAATTGTACTAATAAATATATGAAATATTGTACTAATAAATATATGAAATATTGTACTAATAAATAGAAGAAATTGAATAAGTTTTCATAAGTAAGTTATATTTGACTAATTTATGAAAAATACAATTTTTATAATCAGTTGGCTTGTTATTATTATGAAATAATTACCGTCTTCTTATTTAGAAAAATACATTTTTATGTATTTATTTATTTTTATTTATTTATTTATTTTAATATTTTTAAGTCATTTTATATTGAAAAAGTAATGTGAATTTTTTAAATTATTTTCAATATCGTTAGCATCGGCGCTCGTAAAGCTCGCTGGTTTTAATAAATAAAAAAAGTTTAACTTAAAAGAAAGTAATATATTTTTTATTACTTTAGTTACTTTATTTATTTATTTTTAAAGGAGAGGAAAGAAAAATGAGTATCTGCAGTTGTTGATTCACCTTTAGTACATAAATTATTCATAAATTTTATTGTCTAAATTATCCATGTGTATTCACTCGGAGAAAGACGGCCATTAGACAGGAGTTTTCTCCGACTGAAAAGAAATCACGGTTTTTCCCTCGATGATCAATCTATGTCTTATTACTATATCTATAGAACAGAGTGTTGCTGCTCGCTTTGGAAAAGGTGACTGAACGGTTCATCGGAACTGTTCCAGAACAGGTCAAATAATAAAACTAACCGGAAATCCTAAATGGAAATCTTTGTGAGGTGTGCGCTGCATCGAGCCGATTGCCGACAAGACAAAATGGGCATTGGGTTTTCCGTCTTTCAGTGGCAGAGAAGAGATCGTCTTTTTCTAAATGAACTGTTCCTTCTTTCCACACTTCTGCTATGATAAAACACAGACGACCATAAAGAATGTATAAAGCAGAGATTTTTTTCCTTTCTTTTTAGCTTTTTAACTCAATCTGTCTAGCTATGTAATTGTTTATATATACATATATATGACCAAAAGAGTCTGTTTGAAAATGTCTCTTTATTTTATTTATTTTAAAAGTTGCAATTAAATAAACCACTAAAACATTTATTTATATTAATTTAACAAGCTAAATACATATACCGTGTGCGTCAAAAAAAAAAAAAAAAAAAATGTATACGCACTTTGAACCGCTATAGAAATTTTATGTTCCGTTCTACAAGGTTCAGTTGCTGGAAATAGAAAGCTTAAAGCCCAATTTGAAACGTAAATGCATATTCTGATGCAAACGGGATTACTGTTCAAAATGACGGCATTCAGTATGAATATAATATACTGAGTACTGGTCACCATTATACTGAGTAGAAATCACCACTGATTCCGTACATCGTACCAACGTGTCCAGTAGGATTTCTGCGCACACCGCTTGAATCTCATTTCAATGTGTGTCTAGGTTATGTGGTTTACGTTTGTACACCTCATCTTTTGCTGAGCCCTATAAGAAGAAATCCAGTACCACTTAATTACCTGCTTCCGCGCTTCAAATCTCAAACTTACTTCCGCCATCTTAGGGTTACTTTCTTGCCATTAACTGGCTTGAGTACCTAGAGCGACAAATCTGCTGCCACCTGTGGAAGAAAAAGCATTACTTTCTCTCAGAAACTGAACCTTGTAGAACGGGAAATACAGTTTCTATGATGGTTCAAAGTGTGTATACATTTTTTTGACGCACCCGGTACAATTTTTCTGCATAATAGGAATTTGTGATCAATAACATATTTTACTAAAATGATAGATGTGCATATCTATATTGGAATTCACTTTGTTTTAAAATTTTACGTGAAAGTCAGGATTTCCTTTTGGTGAAACAGTGTAAAACTCTGGTAAATTTTTCATGTTTCATTTTAAAGTTTTATAGTGTAAAAAATGAACTAAGTGCATTTGTGCAGCAGGGCAATATTAAAGATTTATGGAAAATTTTAGAAGGGAAATACAGGGATGGAACACGGCCGCAGAATTCATTCCGGTATTCGTTTAAGAAATTTCTCTACCTTATGATATTGTTAATTTAAGAAGTAGAAAATTTTGTTATATTGATAGTGGTATGAGTTCTGCGCCCGTGTTCCATCCCTAGAAATATCACTGTTACTCGAAAACTAATGACAGGAATCAGCCGTGAATTTGGAAAGCTATATTTTTTATGATGCTTGTTTTATTCGTGCAAAAATAAACATTATTCAATCTTTTCTCTTTTTTTTTCCTGAATTTATTAACAATTTTCATAATTCTCATAATGTTTTTTTAACAAAAAAAAAAAATTATGGAATATATTTGAGTCAATCCATTCTAACGCATTAAAGAAAAAAATAATTAAAAAAAAAACATACATTAATTTTTCGGAAGATATGAATGAATGCTTCCTTTATGCATTTAACATTAGCAAAGGTCGTATTCTCCGCTTTTTTTTTTTTTTTTCAAGACACTCTCATAGGTAAGAAATTTCTGTCTTTCTTGCTACCATTGCTTTTATACAACAGTCTCTATCCAATGTAATCTTTACACATTACTGTAAAAATGCCATAAAGATTTCTGCATGAAATTAATGGTGGCAAGAGAGGCGGAAATTTATCACCGAGAGAGTCCTGAAAAGAGGGCGAAGAGTACAACCCCTGCATTAGAATCTCCATTCTTTGACAGCTTACAACTAACTCTATGGAAAACTGAGCGAAATATATATAGCATTTCCGTGATGATTGGATCCAAATAATTAAAAAATATAGATTAAAAATACTAGTTACCATTCAAAAAATTAAATTGACGTTGATGCCAGTTTTAATATGCAGACGACCTCTGAGCAGAATTTAACTATATCGTTAAAAACTGAACGTTATTACAAATCGATCGGTATCAGTTGCATGTTTCTACGATAATTTACGGCGACATTAGCCGGGGGGAGGACGCGTTTCTTTCATTTTTTCTTCCAATTGTGCACACACACACACACACATATATATATATGTGTGTGTGTGTACAATCGGAAGAAAAATAGAGAAACACCAATTTCATAGCACGTATTTTTCTTTTTAACGTGACAATAGGATTTCCCTAAGTTGCGAACTTTCCTAATTTATTAAGAAGCATTTTTAAAGCCCGTCTTCTTTCCACATCAGAATTTTTTAACATATATGAGAAATTTTCAAAAATATGAGAGCGATTAAATAAGGAAAAAAAAAATATTCTATAAAATTACTGATATGAAGATGAAGGCGGGGTAAAAGTGCTCCGGAACATACTAGAAAAGTTGACAACTCTGATATTTCAATTTAAGCAGGGCGTTAATTTTCGCAGATATGACAAAATCACAAAATTGTTATTTATGATTGTAATTAACAACAGTATTACTATAGACGGGGGGGGCGGGGGAGAGCTCATTTATGGGGAAAACTATTTAAAATCAAAATAAAGTAAGTGAATACGTTATTTTTCTCTCATATCCTGTCCAAAGATTAGGTCTTGTATTTTTAAATATATAAATGAAACTTTTTTTTTTTTTTTTTTTTTTTTTTTTTGTAAGGGATTGAATAGATTCCTGTCCGATTACAGAAAAATAGAAATTCACAGAATTAAACTCTTATTATTTTTTAAATCTATAAAATTTATTATTACTTTCTAAATAAACTGTTGTTGAGCAATATCAAATATTTCTAAATTAAACAATTTTATAAATTAAGTTTCAAATTATTTCTAAAATTCTATGAAAGCAGAAATATGTGTTCCTTACGTTATGGTTGTATAGTACAATGGTGGCCATGGAAACTTACATTAGAATAGGAAGTCTACAGACAGGCCAACATTTTAATTTATTTCGAAGCATTGTTAATACCGCTTTTTTTCCCCACCACTTTTCTAGAAGAGTATTTTCTTCTTGTGAAATCATAATTATTTATTAGAAACAATTTTAGAAGATATAAAGTAATGGGTAAAAGAGGGCTCTTAGTAACAGTGCTCCACAGTAAATTGCTATGTTGACATTTTTCTTCCTAACCCACTACAATAAATTTTTAAAGTTCCTTCCCTGCTATTTCAATTGGAAAAATAAAAAACTATGGAACAAGAGCACACTTTTTTGCAGCACCAGCAGGAGCCGTAATCTGCTCTCGTTTTTCAGGGCACTCTCAGCCACGAGAAATTTCCGCCTCCGCTACAATCACTAATTCCAAACGAAAACAGATTTCATACAATTATGCTATTTGCCATTATTATACAAAGTAAATAATTATTTTATAAAGATAATGGTGGCAATAAATCTGAAAGTTTCAAATCTCTGAGACTGTCCTGAAAAAAGGGCGGAGAGTACGATCCCTGAATACCAAGAATCGTAATCTCCTCCTTTCATTTCTTGGGGTTTTTTTTTTTTCTTTTTTTCTAAGGCACATTTAGGGATGTAAAATTTATACCTTTTTTGCTACCACTATTTTTATACAACAATTTCTTTCCTGTTTAATCAACATATTATTCAAAAAATATAATAAACATTTCTGTAAGAAAAAAGTGCTGGCTGAAGAGACGAATGATTATCATGCATGAAAGCGCCCTGAAAAGAAGGCAGGGACTATAACCCCGGCCTTTTTACTAAATGAGTTAAAATTTTTCATTCAAAAACCACTTAAAATTCAAATCCAACTTTTTTTTTTTTTTTTCCGTTACTGAGGGTCAGAGAAATTTGTATAAAAAATATAAAATAATAATAATATTTATATTTTTCGAATAAACTGCATTTCACCTGTAATATTGCTTTCGAAATAAACGTATTTTGATTAATTTGCCAGCTGACTCCTAAAAGGAGATGCAGTAAGTATACTTTATCCAAAGAACTTACAAGGATGTTTGCTTTATGTTAGTGCTTTCATAATGTTGCATATTAGAGCTTAAAAAGGGATTTCTTGCATATGGAACACACGGCTAAAGCTCCAATCAGGTTATTTCTGGTTTAATATTTACATAGAATTAAATATTTATGTATTCCAGCATCATTTAAGGTTGTTTAAACTACAGATCCTTTACATACTCTCCAACATGCTAATTACCTAATGTTCTGTAGCACTGTTAGCCCGCTTTCTTTTTCACACCAGTATATTTCTAGAGTATTTTTCTATTTATTTAATCGCAATAGCATTTCAAGAATATTACTCTAAAATTTTATTCATATGAAAAGTAGGGCGGGGCTGACAATGCTACGGAACATTTATTAGGATGTTGGAGAGTATGACTGTAAATGGAAAATTAATAATTCTAATATCATGTTAAAAAATATGAATTATTCTTAACTTTTTTCATTTTTTTTTTCTATGAAATAAATTTATTTAAAATATAAAGACATCAGAGATTTTTAAGTATTTCTGCAAACATTTTAATTTATTCCAGAGTATTTTTAGCCCCGTCTTTATTTCCATACTACTTACACATACTTGTCAACCATCTCATTAAAAATTTCGCGACCGCTGATGTGTGTACACGTCATTTGAAAATCTGTAACTCTGCCGGTGGGCGTTTCTTTCGCAATTTGTATATTATTTATTTCTTAAGAATATAACCAATATTCATATTGTTTTATCAATACACTAGGCATAGAAATACTTTGATTAGAAAGACAATAATTATAATGTATGTCTATTTGTAATATAAATGAGAATACTGAAAATTTCGTTCTGAAACATTGTATCCTGGGAAATAATGCCCACAGGCCGACCTTACTGTCAAAAAGAGAAAAGCATGCGGTTGCGAATATGTAAATAAGCTTAAAATTGTTAACGCCCCTATTAAAAAAAAAGGGAGGGGGGCTCTTTTACCACACCACTTTGTTTTTCGAGTAAATTTCTTCAAATCTTGTTATGATCAGGGCCTGATTAAGGGGGAAGCTCGCTCATACCGGAATATTTTTACAATTATTTTTTACTTCATGTCATAGAAATGCCACGCTTTGACAAGGAAATATTTTTTATAAAAAATGAACGGTGTAAAACAATCCAATTTACTCACCGTTATTAGACACCAGAATTCTTTTAAAATAATTTTCAATGAAAATTTTCTGTTTATTATAGGAGGAAAGTATTTGTTAAAAAATAACGGTGTAAGTATAAATAATGTGTCAAGAGCGAGCTTCCCCCTTAATCAGGCCCTGGTTATGATTAAATAAGAATAAAATTACTCTAAAAAACGACTGGTGAAAAAGAAAACAAAAAGGGTACTAAATATTTTACGATTCATAATCAATGGTTGACAAGTACACATATATTTTACGAGTAATTTTTTCTTATTTCATCAAAGTTATATATTAGTAAAATTTTTTTCTATAAATAAAGTGGTGCGAAATAAAGGCGTGGCTAAAAATACTCCGGAATGAATTAAAATGCTGCCATCTATGTTTAACTAAAAATCTTATATTAGACAAGGTCGTTACGGTCCTTGAGTTTGTGTGAATTTTTTTCCTCACTAATTCAATTTTGTAGAACATTTATATATACGTATCTATATAATAATATAAATTTAAAACAGATTTACTCATAAAAATTACTAGTTGGAAGTCCTAAAAAAATGTGTCTGTATGTATCATCGTGAAATACATGCTGCAAAAAAAGATTTTTAAAAGAAATAATGAATAGTAAATAATATTTTAGTGTTTTTGTTCTATATAGTTTTTATTATTGTTTAAATAAATAAATTGCTTTAATACATAATTGTTTTTTAAATTACATGAAAAATATTATGTGCGTTTCTGTATTTATAAGTAAGACAAAATAGGTATACAAACAAATTTACACAATTTTTAAATTATGCCAACTGTTGATTAATTATAACTAGGTGGTTGATTAATTATTACTGGTGTGTAAAAAAGGGCGTGATTAACATCACTACGGAATATTAATTAGGATGTTAGCAAGTATGTTTATTATATTGCCTTTCGTATTTTAACATAAAATTATATCCTAGTCTTAATATAATTATTTAATAGTGTATAGGGGAGACCCGTGTACCTAGGGCTATCATGTACCTAGGTCCACCCCACTTTAGTTGAATAATATTTAGTTTTAAGTTTCAATATTCAATTGGGCGAGTAACAATACCAGTTGCTACATTTACAATCTCTTTTAAACCATTCAGGAGAAAGTGTTTACAAGTTACATGTACAGAAAGAATTTACATGGTTTCAAGTAAAATTTTGCAGCTCATATCTTTTGCTATTTTACAAAAGTCAGTCAAATAATTTTCTTTTATTTCTAGTGTATAATATTTCTTGTTATATTGAGTAATAAATAAGATACTTAATTAGCCCTTTCTGTGTGTGGGTTTTTTAGTGGAAGGTATTTTGAATGAAGTTACCAAAACTTGTACCTAGGGCCATCCATGGCCCTAGGTACAACTGCAATCTTATTCTTCATGTTGTTACACTTTCATTGAAAAACTTTTATAATTAAATGAAGGATAATGTTGTATCAGGGCCGTTGCTTCAACCGTTGGACAGAGGTGTCAGGTGTGTTTCGACCTTATAATATATACTACAATACAACCTGTAGTAATTGAATGCTGGCAAACCAGTCACTTTATATGACGTTGCTGAAAATGTTGGTAAGTCCTATCCCTCGGTCTTTACTCTTGTGAAAATTCTATCAGGTTTTCGTGCTACTGGCATATATCCAGCGAATCAAAACATATTCACTGACCAGGAAACCATCCCATAGTGTAATCATAAAAAAAAAAAGAAATCCAAAAAACCATTAATCGAAAAACATATATAAATATTTTTCTTGACGCATAAAACATTAGTCCTCGTCAGCTCGGTTTCGAGTTATAAATTCTGAAAGTTCGCTAATAATCGGTTAAACCACGCCTAAATCGATAACACCACCTCTTACTCAAATAATGAATGATATCCAAAACATGCAGAAATTGAAAGAGCATAGACAAACTTGTTTTTTGATACATTCATCAGTTGCCTATTTCACCTTTGAAATATACTCAACTGAGATATAATGCCTAAAAATTCACTAAAATCGAATCTAAATATTGGTAAAAGTCATCAGAGCTGCCAACCCAATCCGTCAAATTGTTAGTACCGCCCATTTTTTTACACTACTAAATTTTTAGAGTAATTCTCTTCAAATATATTTACGATGAATTTAAAAAAACAAATACTCTAAAAATTAAGTGGTCTGGAAAAATGGGCGGAACTAACATTTTGCCGGATTAGGTTGGCAAGTCATGGTTCTAGCAGATTTTGATGAGACTCCTCCCACTCCTTTCTGGTTACTAAATTTTTACTCAAACTTAAATATAGATTTCTCGAGAACGGACTTATGAGGGGTAACAGTTTGTGCATCAAAAACCCTGTTATATTATGCCCTCTCGAATGAACATAATTTAATTGATTTCTGTTATTACACTATTGGGATGGTTTCCTGGTGAGAGCGAATGTTTAAATTCAAATGTGGGTGAGAGACAAGCTCATTCCATAAATTTCCAAAAAAAGATTTTCTTCAGAAAGAAAGTGAACCAACAATGATAGAACTGTATGTCTCTGTTTCATGTTTTGCTTCAATTTTGAAATCTTCATCATCTAACAAATTTTCGTGCGTCATGCTTGAACAGGTACAACTTTTTCTGAAGCAAAACCTCGTACAAAAACTACTGAAAGAAAAGATATGGCCGTAAACCAGAAAGATCTAGAAATTTAAGAAACATTCCAGAAAAAAAATAAATAAATAAAATAAATGCTATTATCCCAAAGAAAAAAAAGAGGGAAAAATTAGATTTTTCAAATTAAGGCAACAACATGATAATTATCATATGATAAATAAATGTGTTACTTGATATTGTTTCTTTTATAAAATATATGTTTATATATTTTTTATTTTCTATTCATTACAAAGTGAAATCTAATTTTAAGGGAATGGCCCTAGGTACAATGCGGTCTGACCCTAGGTACAACAAGCGTGTTGTACACAGGGCCATGTGTGAAATTTATTTATAAGCCTTTTGTTTCTCGGAATTTATTATTTTAAGTGTTTATATTAATCTCAATTAAAAGAAATTAGTTCTAAAGATATGTACATACCAGTTTCATGATTTTTAGAAGGTCAGGACCTTCGTTTTTGGGAATTGAAAAAAAGTGGCCCTAGGTAAAATGAGGTCTGGCCCTAGGTACAATGAGGGTGTTGTAGCTAGGGCCATGAGTGAAGTTTATTTTAAAACCTTCTATTTGTCAGGATTTATTATTTTACGTATTTATATTAATCCTAATTGTAAGTAAATAAACCTATAGGTATGAAAATATCAGTTTCATAATTTTAAACTGGTCAAGGGCTCTGTTTTCGGCCATTGAAAAAAAGCGGCCCTAGCTACACGGGTCTCCCCTACATATACTATATATGTTGAAAGCAAACTTTTAATTATTAATAAGTTCATGGCTCCCTGCGATTCAGTAGAATAGCGGCTGTTCAGACGCGAACTTGAACGATAGAAACACCGTACAAGGCATAGTTACTCTCCTCTACGCTTGGTGCGCTAGTTACACGTCTCGTCTCGTAGTTAGGATATGTACTTTTTTTGCGCAAGAAACTTTTTGACAATTTAACGAATTATTTTTATTAAAACTATCTTTTAATGCACAAAACTGCTTGTTACAATTGCAGAATGTTTTAAGAAGATTATTTGTAGGTAAATAATTATTTATTAAATTATTTTAACAAATTTAAAATAAACAAATAATAATAATAGCATAGATCTTGTGTATGTATATATATAGTAAATTATAAAAAAAAAAAAATTCACTAATTATAAACATAAATATCTGTTTGAAATAAGCCAAATAATAATAATAAAGATAAGAGGAAACTGTATGTAAAGAATATTTAATAATTGTGCTTGAAAAAAACAAATTCATATTCGAAATCATTTGAAGTATGTATTACATTAGCATCTGAAATATTTTTCCTTTATTTTATTTTATTTTATTTTTTAATAATATCTGCATTTTGTACGCAAAGTAAAAATTTTTCTTTATGTATTTTTTTTTTTTTTTTTTTTTAATAATTGTCTTAGATATTTTTATTATATATATCCAATGAAACTCATTAGTAATTATTATACTGACATTTCTTGAAAATTATTCCAAAAAAAAAAATAAATAAATATTTAAAGAAGTTTTGGGAAAAGAAGTTCTTATGCTCCCTGCTAATTAATTCTTAATTCCCCCCCCCCCTTATCTTTTTGCTCCGCTTGTGGCCGTAAGGTTCTGCTCTCTAAGCTGGTAGAGGGAGATGCCGGATTCAAAGCCATGTTGCGATCGTTAATCGAGCCATTCTGATTTATTCGCAATCTTTTCCAATACTTGGTTAAATGCAGGATAGAAAAAAAAAATTATATTTACATTATCCCTAGTAGCAAAACATTTGATACTTAATAATATCAGGGATGGAACACGGGCGCAGAATTCATACCGGAATCTGCTTATGAAAATTTTTTACCTATAATATCGTTGATTTAAGAAGTAGAAAAATTTCTTACATTGATTGTGGTATGAATTCTGCGCCCGTGTTCCATCCCTGTAATATCTACTTCTTGTACTCACACCAAAAAATTCCTTTAATTTTATTATTATTGTTATTATTATTTTGATTTTTAATTGCTGTTTTACACACACATATATATTCATTATACATATGCAGTGAAATATAGTAATTAGATAAAGTATTTAAATGCTATTGTGTTCACTCAGACACATACACATACCTTTATAAAAACAGAAAAATGAATTTAGGAGACCACAAAACGTATAAATATACCAAAAACCAACAGTGGATTATTATTTTTTCATGGATACAATATTTACCTTATATAGTATATGTTTGAAAAGTAAAAATGAATTCAGGAAACCTTAAAACGTATAAATATACCAAATTCTCATAGTTCGATTTTCTTCAAAATTAAAAGTATTTTCTAACATAGTTTTATATAACTTTTTTAATTTCTCAACATATACTAAAGTGATAAATCTTTATTTGGGAATAACAACTCTAAAATAGTACACAAATGAAAATGGAAATCTATGGACATTATAATAATTTTTACTTTCCGTACATACATATTTAAGGAAAATATTGTAATCATATCAAAAATCCGACTTTGAAATTTTAATGCTTCTATATGTTTTGAGGCGCCCTGAGTTCATTTTCAGTCATTGTAGATTTTTATTTTTTTATTTTTACATAATCTCAGAATTTAAAAAAAAAAAAAAAAAAAAAAACTGCATGCACAGGCATTTTAATGAAACAATATTATGTATATTAAAATTTTACTAGGACAATTTAAATTAAATAAAGTTCAAAATTTTTAATATTTTAAAAATGTTTCCTGCTAACGAATTTTTCTTTACTCCCCTCGATTTTAGAGTATTACAATTTAAAATTATGTGGTTGTGTGGCTTAAGGGTGATTATTACACTAGGGTCCTAGGCAGGGCCTGATTAAGGGGGAAGCTCGCTCATACCGGAATATTTTTACAATTATTTTTTACTTCATGTCATAGAAATGCCACGCTTTGACAAGGAAATATTTTTTATAAAAAATGAACGGTGTAAAACAATCCAATTTACTCACCGTTATTAGACACCAGAATTCTTTTAAAATAATTTTCAATGAAAATTTTCTGTTTATTATAGGAGGAAAGTATTTGTTAAAAAATAACGGTGTAAGTATAAATAATGTGTCAAGAGCGAGCTTCCCCCTTAATCAGGCCCTGGTCCTAGGCCTATAGGTGTAATGCCCTCCGTGGGGCTCTTTGTAAGGGGAGGGGGGGGGTCCCAGCCTGTATTTTTGTTAATTTTGGAGAAAATCACAGAAAACTCCTAACAGCTAGGTCAATGAGTGTGACTTGGGGTCGAACCCGGCACATCCTATCTACCACAGTTTAATAATATAATCTAAATGTCGTGTATTCATCAATAAGCTTTTTTCTTTTTTATTATGTTTGAATGTTAAAAATTTGAATTAAATTTCAGCATTCAAACATTCAATTATATTTAAAAAAAAAAAAAAAAAAAAAAAAAAAATCCACAAAGTAATATCGAAGTATGTTTAGAATATATTGTTAAAAACTGTAATAATGCAAAATTCAGTAAAAAAAAAAAAAAATTAATAAGCAGAGAGTATTAAAAAAAATTATATATATATATATATATGTAGTTTTTTATTTCGATAGTTTTCAAGAAATTTTCATATACTTATGTAAATTTTCATAACTCTAGTGCAATAAATAACAAATATATATATTTAAAACATTTACTATCAACGTAAAATGGTATCAGATGTTTCAAGATGCTCATATTTTGATACGAATTTAAAAAAAAAAATTGTTTTTACAGAAAAATATTAAAATGCCCTCTATTTCATTATATATATATATATATATATATATATATATATATATATATATACATATAATACTTTCAAATTTAATTCGTCTTTGATAAATAAATGGTTCTAAAAGTTTATTATTAGGCATTAGTATCATCAGTATCATTAGTATCATCATTAAAGAGCGCGAATATCACGATGAATAAACGATCTTTTTATTGTATTTTTTATGATGAAAACATTTTAACAAACATATATAATTCTATATGCATTGATATAATTATTATGCCCATTCAAAAAAAATTTCGACATTTTAATGAGATTCTAGCGTGAACAAATGCATATATAAAATGTTATTCTTATGACCGGACCTTTAAATTGGTGATGAAGAAACGATTCTTTTTATGATATTTTTTGTGGTGAAAACATTCTGACAAACAAACATATAGTTCTACAAGCCCTGATATTAATTATTATGCATATTAAAAAAAGAAAAAAATCGGCATTTTAGTGAGTTTACAGCGTTAAATACAAATGCTTTTGTATATTGTTATTCCTCTGGCTAGACCGTTAAATCAGGTGAAACTGAGACTTGTATACAGCGCCAATTCCTGGGTAGCGGTAAAGTATGTAAGTTCTGGCTGTACGGGGTTTTCGCCTTGTCTGAACAGCCGCTATTGAATCGCAGGGAGCCATGATCAGTTGAAACACCTAAATTAAAGCATATTTTATTTAGCAAACTCACACCGTTTATTTTTTATCGAAATTCTCATACATATAAATACTCAACCACTCTTTTTCACAATTAAATTTTTCGTTCATCTAGTAAAGTCGCCTTCGCCTCCAGAGGCAGAAGGCGGCGACAGCAGAAGAGTGTAGGTAGAAGTGGAATAAGTTCATTACACGTCCTCATTGTTGGAATGTTGTCCTCAGCTATTTTGAAAAAGTCACATGTCCTCATTTTTCAGTATTCTCATTTTTTACCTAAATTTTAAACAAGTATGCTACTGAACTCATTTTAGATTTCAATACTTATTCTTCAATTAAACACAAGATAATAAAATTATAATCAGTTTCTGTTCCATTCATGAACTTTATTTGAATCTTACGTCACAACATACAGAGTACATGCGGTAGTGTCAATCGAAAAGGCAAATTTTTGGATGCTTTTGTTAAAAACTATAAACTTATCAAAAAATCTTTCTACTGATCAATGTAGTGAATTAAATGTTAGTTGTACGTTATTACAATTAACATCTTCTGTTGTCTGTGGCATAAAATATTGAGTCGAAATCGAAAGTCATGTGCAGACACAAAAACTTTCTTTAAAAAGAGATTAGTAGCAAATGCATTATTAATTTTTAAGCTTATAATACCCGTGTCTGGAATAGCAGCTGCTAAAAGTGTTGTGGCATTTCATGCTATTCAGTGTAATTATAGGTTTAGACATACTTGCCAACATCCTAATTAATATTCCACAATACTGTTAGTCCTGCCCTTTTTTTTCACACTAGTAAATTTTTAGAATAATATTTTCTAAGTGTAATTGCGATTAAATAAGAAGAAAGATATTCTAAATTAAAGGGTGGGGTTTAGAATACTACAGAATATTAATTAGGATGTTGGCAAGTATAGTTAAGATCCACAGATTGTCTCTCAAATTTAATGTTTCTCATCAGGTCCATACTTTCCAGCACCCTAAAATGGGTATCTCTGTTTATGCCATCTGGAAGTACCAAGGTATATTAATTTCAAAATAACTTCTTATACAATTAGGTAGAAGACATTTATTTATCTAATGGAAAATTTTAGTCTTTGTAAAACTATATTTTAAAATATAAAGATCAGAAAAAAAAAAAAAAAAAAACAGAAGAAAAAACTTAATTTACATTCAGGATAGGCAAAAACAGACTATGTAAAAATTTGATATTCATCTGCAAGTTTTTATCACTAATTAGATTTTATAAATAACTAAATATAATTACATTTTAGATGGAAAAGGAATTTTTATCAAAATTGGATTGGGATAGGAAGTGAAGTTGGGTATATTTTCACAACACAGCAGTGTTTTACCTAGTTATCTGATTGACTTCAGATTAAAAAAAAATTTTTTATTTCAGTTCTGGTGTGTGAATAGTGTCAGTTAAAGGTTAAAATGGCGCTCAGTTTGTAGAACACTGGCGCTTTATGTCGATAAGTTATTAAACGATAATTGCTATTGCAGGCATAGTCAGTTTTTGACATTATTCAGATTAATTTATCGTTTCTTTCTAAATTTGTTATTTATAGAATCACTTTCATTTGAATAAGTTATGATTATGATTATACTGACAACATGATCTGTAAGTATTAACACTCAATAAAAGTATTATTGAAACAGTTGTAAAATAACAGTTTAAAAACAATTTTGTTCTAATTTTTATAAAATTATGCGTCCTCAAAAAAAATGTCCTCATTTCGCATTCAAAAAGTCTGGTCACCCTAGCATAGATATAGTAATTTATGTAGATCATCCCCATGTCAGTCATCAAGCAAAGATTTTTGATGCCGAAAATTTTTTTGGTATGAGCCATTAGTCGGTATTGAAACTCGGCAATTGTAAATGCTGATACTTTTCAAAATGCAAACGTATTGCTTGCAACTTGGCTTTCAATTGTGCTAATAGATATATGAAAGGAAATGGAATAAGTTTTCATAAGTAAGTTATGTTTGACTAATTTATGAAAAATATAATTTCTATAATCAGTTGGCTTGTTATTATTATGAAATAATTACCGCCTTCATCTTTAGAGAAATACATTTTTATTTATTTATTTATTTTAATATTTTTGAGTGATTTTATATTGATAAAGTAATATGAATTTTTTAAATAATCTTAAATATCGTTAGCAACGGCGCTGGTTAAGCTCGCTGGTTTTAATAAATAAAAATGTTTAACTTAAAAGAAAATAATATATTTTTTATTACTTTATTTATTTATTTTTAAAGGAAAAGAAAGAAATATTTGTATCTGAAGTTTTGGTTTCACCTTTAGTACATAAATTATTCATAAATTTTATTGACTAAATTATCCGTGTCTCACTCGGAGAAAGACGGCCATTAGACAGGAGTTTTCTCCGACTGAAAAGAAATCACGCTTTTCCCCTCGATGATCAATCTGTGTCTTATTACTATATCTATAGAATATAGATGAGTGTTGTTACTCGCTTTGGAAAACGTGAATGAAAGATTCATCGGAACTGTTCCAGAACAGGTCAAATAATAAAACTAACCGGAAATCCTAAATGGAAATCTTCCTGAGCTGTGCGCTGCATCGTGCCGATTGCCGACAAGACAAAATGGGCATTGGATTTTGCGTCTTTCGGTGTAAGAGAGAAGATCGTCTTTTTCTAAATGAACTGTTCCTTCTTTCCACACTTCTGCTATGATAAAATGCAGATGACTATAAAGAATGTATAAAGCAGAGATTTTTTTTCTTTCCTTTTAGCCTTTTAATTCTGTCTACCTATGTAATTGTTTATATATATATGACCAAAAGAGCCTGTTTGAAAATGTCTCTGTATTTTATTTATTTTTAAAAGTTGCAATTAAATAAACCACTAAAACATTTATTTATATTAATTTAGCAAGCTAAATACATATAACGTGGGCGTCAAAATAAAAAAGTATATACACTTTGAACCGCTATAGAAAATTTATGTTCCGTTCTACAAGGTTCAGTTGCTGAAAATGGAAAGCTAAAGCCCAATTTGAAACGTAAATGCATATTCTGATGCAAACGTGATTACTGTTCAAAATGGTGGCCTTCAGTATCAATACAATATATTGAGTACAGGTCACCATTATACTGAGTAGAAGTCACCACTGATTCCGTACATCGTACAAACGTGTCCAGTAGGATTTTTGCGCACACTGCTTGAATCTCATTCCAAACTGTGTCTAGGTTATGTGGTTGACATTTGTACACCTCATCTTTTGCTGTGCATTATAAGAAGAAATCCAGTACCACTAAATTACCTGCTTCCGCGCTTCAAATCTCAAACGTACTTTCGCCATCTTGGAGTTACTTCCTTGCCACTAACTGGCTAAGTATCTAGAGCGACAAATCTGCTGCCACCTGTTGAAGAAAAAAAACATTACTTTCTCCCAGAAACTGAACCTTGTAGAACGGAAAATACAGTTTCTGTGATGGCTCAAAGTGTGTATACACTTTTTTGACGCACCCGGTACAATTTTTCTGAATAATAGGAATTTGTGATCAGCAACATATTTTCTAAAATTATAGATGTGCATGTCTATATTGCAATTCAGCTTGTTTTAAAATTTTACGTGAAAGTCAGGATTTCCTTTTGGTGAAATAGTGTAAAACTCTGGTAAATTTTTCATGTTTCATTTCAAAGTTGTCTAGTGTAAAAAATGAACTAAACGCATTTGTGCAGCAGGGCAATATTAAAGATTTATGGAAAATTTTAGAGGAGAAATTCAGGGATGGAACACGGCCGCAGAATTTATTCCGGTATTCGTTTAAAAAATTTCTGTACCTATAATATCGTTAATTTAAGAAGTAGAAAATTTTGTTATATTGATAGTGGTATGAGTTCTGCGCACGTGTTCCATCCCTAGAAATAACACTGTTACTCGAAAGCTAATGATAGGAATGAGCCGTGAATTTGGAAAGCTATATTTTTTATGATGCTTGTTTTATTCGTGCAAAAAATAACATAGTTCAATCTTTTTTTTTTTCCTGAATTTATTAACAATTTTCATAATTCAAATCTTGTTTTTTAAACAAAAAAAATTATGGAATATATTTGAGTCAATCCATTCTAAAGATTTCTGCATGAAATGAATGGTGGCAAAAGAGGAGGAAATTTATCACCGAGAGAGTCCTGAAAAGAGGGCGAAGAGTGCAACCCCTGCATTAGCATCTCCATATTTTGACAGCTTATAACTAACTCTATGGAAAACTGAGCGAAGTATATAAACTATAGCATTTTCCATAATGATTGGATCCAAATAATTAAAAAATATATATTAAAAATACGAGTTACCATTGTAAAAATATAAATTGACGTTGATGCCAGTTTCGATATGCAGGCGACCTCTGAGCAGAATTTAGCTATATCGTTATAAACTAGACGTTATTACCAATCGACCGTTATAAGCTGCATGTTTCTGCGATAATTTACGGCGGCGACATTAGCCGGGGGGGAGGACGCGTTTCTTTCTTTTTTTTTCTTCTAACTGTACACACACACACACATGTGTGTGTGTGCACACTCAGAAGAAAAAAGAGAGAAACACCAATTTCATAACACGTATTTTTCTTTTTAACCTGACAACGGGATTTCCCTAAGTTGTGAACTTTCCTAATTTATTAAGAAGCATTTTTAATGCCCGTCTACTTTCCACATTGAATTTTTGCAACATATATGAGAACGATTAAATAAGAAAAAAAAAAACTATAAAATTACTGATAAGAAGAAGAAGGCGTGGTTAAAAATACTCCGGAACATACTACTAATACAGTAATGGGGAAAAGAGGGCTCTTAGTAACAGTGCTGCACAGTAAATTGAAATGTTGACATTTTCCTTCTTAAACCGCTACCATAAATTTTTTAAGCTCCTTCCCTGCTATTTCAATGGGAAAATTAAAAAACTATAGAACACTATTTTGTAGTACCAGCACGGGTCGTAATCTCCGCCCTTTTTTGAGGACACTCTCAGCCACAAAAGATTTCCACCTCTTCTCCCCTCCCACCACTAATTACATACGAAGATGGTTTTGGTACAATTACGTTAAAGTGCCATGATTATACAGAGTAAAGATTATTTTATAAAGATAGTGGTGGCAATAAATTTGAAACTTTCAAACCTCTGAAACTGTCCTGAAAAGAGGGTCGGTGAGTACTACCCCTGAATACTAGGGGCATAGGCATCGTAGTCTCCTCCTTTCATTTCTTTCTTTCTTTTTTTTTTTTTTCTTTTTTTTTTTCCCAAGGCACATTTAGCGATGTAAAATTTATACCTTTTTTGCTACAACTATTTTTATACAACAATTTCTATCCTGTTTAATCAACATATTACTCTAAAAATACAATAAACATTTCTGTAAGAAAAAAGTGGTGGCTGAAGAGACGAATGATTAGCATGCATGAAAGTGCCTTGAAAAGAAGGCTGGGACGATGATCCCCTGATAACGCCTTTTTACTAAATAAGTTAAAATTTTTCTTTCAAAAACAACTTAAAATTCATATTCAACTTTTTTTTTTTTTTCGTTACTGAGGGCCAGAGAAATTTGTATAAAAAATATAAAATAATAATAATATTTATATCTTTCAAATAAACTGCATTCCATCTGTAATAATACTTTCAAAATAAACGTATTTTGACTAATTTGCCAGTTGACTCCAAAAAGGAGATGCAGTAAATATACTTTATCCAAAGAACTTACGAGGATGTTTGCTTTATGTTAGTTCTTTCAGAATGCTGCATATTAAAGATTAAAAAGCAATTTCTTTCATATTGGCACACACGGCTGAAGCTCCAAGCAGGTTATTTCTGGTTTAATATTTACATAGAAGTAAATATTTATGTATTACGGTATCATTTAATGTTGTTTAAACTACAGATTCATTACATACTCTCCAACATGCTGATTACCTAATATTCCGTAGTACTGTTAGCCCCGGCTTCTTTTTCACACCAGTATCTTTCTAGACTGTTTTTTTTTTTTTTTTTTTTTTTTTTAATCGCAATAGCATTTGGAGAATATTACTCTAAAGTTTATTCATGTGAAAAGTAGGGCGGGGCTGACAATGCTACGGAACATTTATTAGGATGTTGGAGAGTATGACTGTGAATGGAAAATTTATAATTCTAGTATCATGGTAAAAGATATCAATTATTCTTAACTTTTTTAATTTTTTTTCTATGAAAAAATATTATTTAACATATAAATACATTAGAGCTTTTTAAGCATATCTGCTAACATTTTAATTTATTCCAGAGTGTTTTTAGCCCCGTTTTTATTTCCATACCACTTACACATACTCGTCAAACATCTCATTAACAATTTCCCGACCGCTGATGTAGATTCACGTCATTTGAAAATCTGTAACTCTGCCGGTGGGCGTTTCTTTCGCAATTTGTATATTATTTTTTTCTTAAGAATATAACCAATATTCATATAGTTTTTTCAATACACTATGCATACAAATACTTTGATTAGAAAGGCTATAATTATAATGTTTGTCTATTTGTAATATAAATGAGAATACTGAAAGTTTCGTTCTGAAACATTGTAACCTGGGAGATTAACTCCCACAGGCGGACCTTACTGTCAAAAAGACAAAAGCATGCGGTTGCGAAAATGTGAATAAGCATAAAATTGTTAACGCCCCTATTTAAAAAAAAAAAAAAAAAGGCTCTTTTTCCACATCACTTTGTTTTTCGAGTAAATTTTTCAAATCTTGTTTTGAATAAATAAGAATAAAATTACTCTGAAAAACGACTGATGTGAAAAAGAAAACAAAACGGGTACTTAATATTTTACGCTTCATAATCAATGGTTGGCAAGTACACTTATACTTTACGAGTAATTTTTTCTTATTTCATCAAAGTCATATATTAGAGAAATTTTTTCTATAAATAAAGTGGTGTGAAATAAAGGCGTGGCTAAAAATACTCCGCAGTAAATTAAAATGCTGAAATCTATGTTTAATTAAAAAACTTATACTAGACAAGGTCCGTACGGTCCTTGAGTTTGTGTGAATTTTTTTCCCCACTAATTCAATTTTGTAGAACATTTATATATACGTATCTATATAATAATATAAATTTAAAAACAGATTTACTCATAAAAATTACTAGTTGGAAGTCCTAAAAAAAAGTGTGTCTGTATGAATCATCGTGTAATACATGCTGCAAAAGATGATTTTTAAAAGAAATAATAAATAGTAAATAATAGTTTAGTGTTTTTGTTCTATATAGTATTTATTATTTTTTAAATAAATAAATTGCTTTAATACATAATTGTTTTTTAAATTACATGAGAAATATTATGTGCTTTTCTGTATTTATAAGTAAGATAAAATAGGTATATAAACAAATTTACATTAATTTTTAAATTATGCCAAATATAATGAACTCATTTTTTTGTATTATATGGATCCAACATTTAATTAATAGTATTTATCACTTATTCATACTTGCCAACATACTTATTAATATTCCGTAGTATTATTAGCCCTGCCTTCTTTTTCACAGCAGTATCTTTTTAGAGCATTTTTTTCTTATTTAATCGTAATTGAATTTGGAGAATGTTATTCTAAAATTTTACTGGTGTGTAAAAATAGGCATGATTAACATCACTACGGAATATTAATTAGGATGTTAGCAAGTATGTTTATTATATTGCCTTTCGTATTTTAACATAAAATTATATCCTAGTCTTAATAGTATTATTTAATATTGTATAGGGGAGACCCATGTAGCTAGGGCCATCATGTACCTAGGTCCATCCAACTTTATTTGAATAATATTTAGTTTTAAATTTTAATTTTCAATTGGGCGAGTAACAATACCAGTTGCTACATTTACAATCACTTTGAAACCATTCAGGAGAAAGTGTTTACAAGTTACATGTACAAAAAAAATTTACATGGTTTCAAGTAAAATTTTGCAGCTCATATCTTTTGCTATTTTACAAAAGTCAGTCAAATAATTTTGTTTTATTTCTAGTGTATAATATTTCTTGTTATATTGAGTAATAAATAAGATACTTAATTAGCCCTCTGTGTGTGTCTGTTTTTTAGTGGAAGGTATTTTGAATGAAGTTACCGAAACTTGTACCTAGGGCAGGGATGGAACACGGGCGCAGAATTCATACCGGAATCTGTTTAAGAAATTTCTCTACCAATAATATCGTTGATTTAAGAGGTAGAAAATTTTCTTACATTGATAGTGGTATTAATTCTGCGCCCGTGTTCCATCCCTGCTAGGGCCATCCATGGCCCTAGGTACAACTGCAATCTTATTCTTCATGTTGTTGCACTTTCATTGAAAAACTTTTATAATTAAATGAAGGATAATGTTGTATGAGGGACGTTGCTTCAACCCACCACCAGTCATAAGCTTCAACCGTTGGACAGAGGTGTCGAGGCATGTTTGGACCTTATAATATATACTACAATACAACCTGTAGTAATTGAATGCTGGCAAACCAATCACTATATATGACGTTGCTGAAAATGTTGGCAAGTCCTATCCGTCGGTCTTTACTCTTGTGAACATTCTATCAGGTTTTCGTGCTACTGGCATTCAGCCAGCGAATCAAAACATATTCACTGACCAGGAAACCATCCCATACTGTAATCATGAAAAAAAAAAAAAATTCAAAAACCATTAATCGAAAAAAATATATAAATATGTTTCTTGACGCATAAAACATTAGTCCTCGTCAGCTCGTTTTCGAGTTATAAATTCTGAAAATTCGCTAATAATCGGTGAAACCACGCCTAAATCGATAACACCACTTCTTACTGAAATAATGAATGATATCCAAAACAAGCAGAAATTGAAAGAGCATAGACAAACTTGTTTTTTGTTACATTCATCAGTTGCCTATTTCACCTTTGAAATATATTCAACTGAGATATAATGCCTAAAAATTCGCTAAAATCGAATCTAAATATTGATAAAAGTCATCAGAACTGCCAACCTAATCCGGCAAATTGTTAGTACCGCCCATTTTTTTACACCACTAAATTTTTAGAGTAATTCTCTTCAAATATATTTACGATGAATTAAGAAAACAAATACTCTAAAAATTAAGTGGTGTGGAAAAATGAGCGGAACTAACATTTTGCCGGATTAGGTTGGCAAGTCTGAGTCATGGTTCTAGCAGATTTTGATGAGACTCCTCCCACTTCTTTCTCGTTACTAAATTTTTCCTCAAACTTAAATATAGATTTATCGAAAACGGACTTATAAGGAGTAACAATTTGTGCATCAAAAATCCTGTCATATTATGCCCTCTCGAATGAACATAATTTAATTGATTTCTGTTTTTACACTATTGGAATGGTTTACTGGTGAGAGCGAATGTTTAAATTCAAATGTGGCTGAGAGACAAGCTCCCTCCATAAATTTCCAAAAAAAGATTTTCTTCAGAAAGAAAGTGAACCAAGAATGATGGAACTGTATGTCTGTGTTTTATGTCTTGTTGAAATTTTGAAATCTTCATCGTCTAACAAATTTTCGTGTGTCATGCTTGAATAGGTACAACTTTTTCTGAAGCAAAACCTCGTACAAAAACTACTCAAAGAAAAGATATGGCCGTAAACTAGAAAGATCTAGAAATTTAAGAAACATTCCAGAAAAAAAAAAAAAAATGCTATTAAAATATATCCCAAAGAAAAAAAGAGGGAAAAATTGGGTTTTTTCGAATTAAGGCAACATCATGATAATTATCATATGATAAATAAATGTGTTACTTGATATTGTTTCTTTCATAAAATATATGTTTATATATTTATTTTCTATTCATTACAAAGTGAAATCTAATTTTAAATGAATGGCCCTAGGTACACTGAGGCCCTAGGTACAATGAGGTCTGGCCCGAGCAGTGTTCTCTCTTTGAGGGAAATTTTCCCTTTTTAGGGAAATTTAGGGTCTCGGTGGGAAAAAAGAGGGAAATGAAATAATGAGGGAAAAAATTCCCTCAACGTAGAAGAAATATGAGATGATGTTTTTAGACTGAAAATCTAATTCATCAGATCTAACTGATTTAAGAATTAGATCTGAATATGTTTTCCGAATACATAAAGCGACATCTTGTTGAATAACATGAAAAAGGAAGCGTCCTTCGCGGAACAAATTAGTTTCGTATCCAGCAGGAAAAAAAGCTACGCATTAACCTATTCGTGTAGAATGCGCAACTTCTTGCTAATTTAGTTTTGCGAATTTGGCATTCAATTAAATTTGCTATTTCGTTTCAAAATGGTGGAGACTTGGAAAATTTTAACTCGCATAAAAAACGTATTTATGAACTAATTGTAAGGTGTCGACAGTCGAAATCTTTCACTAGTATAATTATACGATATTTTTTTACTTAATAAATCGTGCAAACTACTATTAAACATTCCGAAAGAAAAATACTGGTAGAAGAATCAGGGAAAAATTTCGACTGTCGACATCCTGAAATACCATGAAATTTAATATTTACATATAACTCTTCCTTAAGATCTCAATTATGTTTATTAATCAGCTTGATCTGCGATCTTGTTTCAAAATGCTGGTCGCTTGGTAAAAAAAGAAATCAACCTACTCTTCTGACTAACCACGAAGAGCATGTTTCAAAGATTTAAATCAAAAATTATTTTTACAAATTTAGTGAGCATATGTAGAAATGTAATCAGTAACTGACTGAAAAATATAATTTCTGAACGTGGCCTAATATCAAACATTCTTCCGTTGTCATTTTCTAATTCTGTGACTTAAACAGTGTTCTGTACCTTGTAAAATATCAAAACAAATTATAGGAATAAGCTTCATTCTCAAATTCTTTCCGATATGTATGCTCAAAAAGAAATGAAACGAATGTGTATGTCCCTAGTAGATATACTCAATGGGAAATCAACTAAAAACTTAATTGCGAAGCTTCACATATAGGTGTAGAACAACAGAAACGAGAGAAACGCAAGTTATCGAATATTTGTATAAGGCAATAATATATTAAAACAGTAATTCAATTCGAAACTGAAAAAGAGTTCAAAGAACTAACGTTGGAATACGTATATAATATATACGAGGGGAGGCTGAAAAGTTCCTGGCTTTGCCTTGCCTTCTTCAAGTTGAAAAAGAAGACTAAACTTGGTGGTAAATGAAAGCTTGATGTCTTTATTTTTACAACATTTCTATTTCTGCCGGAGTGTTTGAACAATGACCAGAAGTAGGAACGAGTTGAAAGCCATTTCGGCACATTTTAAAGTTTCACAGGACTTTCTGCTTAGTTTAGTGACAGAAGATGAAACGTGGCTCCACAATTTATGATCCTGAAATAAAAGAACAATTAAATCAATTGTGCCACAGTGGTTCCTGCGCCTGAAGAAGCTCCGCACCCAGAAATCGTCCAAAAAAGTCACGGCGTCTGCTTTCTGGGACAAAGGTGGGATTTTGCTAATGGATTTCTTAACTCAAGGCTCCAATATAACTCGAGAGTATTATGCTAACCTTCTAGACCAATTAAAAGAAACAATTAAGAAGAAACTCCAGGGGAAGTTGACCAAGGATGGAATCCTGTTTTTGCCTGAGAACGCACCTGAGCATTCTTTAAGCTAAATTAAATACCCTGGGTTTCCAATTGGTCCACCATCCTCTTTATTCACTTAGCCTAGCCCCTTCTGTTTCCTGATTTGAAAAAAAAAAAAAATAAATAAATAAATAAATAAATAAATAAAAATACTTAAAGGAGCAACGTTTTGGGGACACGATGCTTCTGAACATTGGTTTCAGGGAAAACCAAAAGCATTTTATTTTAATGCTCTACAAATGTTAGAACAACGCTGTAAAAAGGGTATCTTCCTCCAGAGAAATTATGTTGAATAAATACATGATTTTATTACATAACTCTGTTTTCTTTTTGGGCAAAGACAGGAACTTTTAAGTCTCCCCTCGTATATACGTGTTTTTAGAAACTTACATTTCATTATAATTTATTTCAATATATTAAATCACAGAATATCATTTTCATTTAAATCAATACAGTTGCGAGCTCGGTTATAGCGTCCTTGGTAATTTTGTTAACTTATAAGTCAAAGATATTTGTCCTGCTCAATATTTCATAAATTTTAATGTAAAGTAATTAATTAGTTAATTTAATGTAATGTAAAGTAAACTTTAATGTAACTTTAATGTAATAACTTACATATAAAGCCGTATGACTTCGGTTTAATATAAAAGTTTAAGCAGATTTAATTGCATATTTTTCTTTTTTAATAGAAAATAAAAAACTAAAACAACGAATTTAAGCTACTTTTGATACTTGTTAAAAGTGCTATATATTTAAGGAAACAATACATACATCATGTTTACCATGTATAATTTTGAATTAATAAATATAATATCAATTCGAATTAATTTAAACATTAAAAAAAAAAAAGGCTTTTTCTCAGGAAAATATGTGAGGTAAGTACTTTTTAATAGTAACTAATATAGTAATCGTACTCTTTAATGCTTTTTAATACATATGTTTTTACTTTAGTGTTATGTCCGTTACATAGAGAGATTTCTCTTGCTGTTAAATTGAACTCGGTTATTATGTCCCTTGGTTATAGCGTCAGGAATGTTTTAGTACCTTATATATATGTGCACTTGTGCACTGGTAGATATAGGCAAGGGGAGGAGGCCATGGCCGTCCAGTAGATTTTAAGAATTCATTTAAATTCTCTTTATCTTTTACAATTTTGAAAAAGTATATATAAAGTTATTTTAAATAATTAACTTTCACGAGAAAACATTAAATTTTGAGAATATATAGTGCTCCTTAATTAGACGACTAATTTTAATAGTACTTGCTTTAGTGGGAAACAGTGAGGGAAAAATGGAGAGGTAAAAGGGAAAAAGAGGGAAATGTTGGCAACGGGGGAGAGAAATTGAAAATTTATGAGTGAGATCACTGGGCCCGAGGTACAATGCGGTCTGACCCGTGGGCGTCGGCAGCATGGGGCAAGGGGGGCTCTTGCCCCCCCCCCCCCCTCTAAAATTCTACTAAGCATTTTTCCTTTAAATTTAAAACTATGCTATCAGAGTTTTATTTTCAAAAAAATATTTCTTCAGGTTGTGCCCCCCCCCCTGAAATTTTTTCTGCCGACGCTACACTCTGACCCTAGGTACAATAAGCGTGTTGTACCCAGGGCCATGTGTGAAATTTATTTATAAACCTTTTGTTTGTCGGAATTTATTATTTTAAGTGTTTATATTAATCTCAATTAAAAGAAATTAGTTCTAAAGATATGTACATATCAGTTTCATGATTTTTAGCAGGTCAGGAGCTCCGTAATATCAGTTTCATAATTCTAAACAGGTCAAGGGCTCTGTTTTCGGCCATTGAAAAAAAGCGACCCTAGGTACACGGGTCTCCCCTACATATACTATATATGTTGAAAGCAAACTTTTAATTATTAATCAGTTGAAACACCTAAATTAAAGCATATGTTATTTAGCAAACACCGTTTATTTTTTATCAAAATTCTCATACATATAAATACTCAACCACTCTCCTTTGCCTTGCCTGCTAATTTTACGTTCATCTAGTAAAGTCGCTTTCGCCTCGAGAGGCAGAAGGCGGCGACAGCATAAAAGTGTAGAAGTAGAATAAGTTCATTACACGTCCTCATTTTTCAGTATTCTCATTTTTTACTTAAATTTTAAACAAGAAGTATGCTACTGAACTCATTTTAGATTTCAATACTTATTCTTCAATTAAACACAAGATAATAAAATTATAATGAGTTTCTGTTCCATTCATGAACTTTATTTAAATCTTACGTCACAACATATAGAATACATGCGGTAGTGTCAAGCAAAAAGGCAAATTTTTGGATTCTGTGGATAAAACTATAAACTTATGAAAAAAATCTTACTACTGGTCAATGTAGTGAGTGAATTAAATGTTAGTTGTCCGTTATTTAAATCAATATTTTCTGTTGCCTGTGGCATAAAATCTCGAATCAAAATCGATAGTCATGTGCAGACCTAATATATTAAAATACTTTGTGTTTTAGCACATTAACACCGTTTATTTTTTATGAAAATTCTCTTATATACAAAGACTGAACCACCGCTGGTAGTTGACATTACTTCTTACTCTAGTAAAATCGCTTTCGCCTCGAGAGGCAGAAGGCGGCGACGACGACAATGTAAGAGTGTAGGTTAGGTTAACCGCACTAAAGAATGTCCACTTCTTTGACCACATGTCCTCATTTTTCGAGTGTTGTCCTCAGCTATTTTGAAAAAGTCACATGTCCTTTTTTTTCAGTATTCTCATTTTTTACCTAAAATTTAAACAAGTACGCTACTGACCTCATTTTAGTTTTCAATACCTATTCTTCAATTAAACACAAAATAAAAATAATATAATCAGTTTCTGTTCCATTCATGAACTTTATTTGAATCTTACGTCACAACATATAGAATACATGCGGTAGTGTCAAGCGAAAAGGCAAATTTTTGGATGCTTTGCTTAAAAACTAAAAACTTATCAAAAAATCTTTCTACTGATCAATGTAGCGAATTAAATGTTAGTTGTACTTTATTCAAATCAACATCTTCTGTTGCCTGTGGTATAAATCTCGAGTCGAAATCGATAGTCATGTGCAGACAGAAAAACATTCTTTAAAAAGAGATGAGTAGCAAATGCATTGTTAATTTTTAAGCTTATAATACTCGTGGCTAGAATAGCAGCTGCTAAAAGTGTTGTCGCATTTCATGAAATTCAGCATAATTATAGGTTTAGACATACTTGCCAACATCCTAATTAATATTCCGCAGTACTGTTAGTCCTGGCGTTATTTTTCACACCATTAAATGTTTAGAATAATATTTTCTAAGCGTAATTGCGATTAAATAGGAAGAAAAATATTCTAAAAAAAAGATGGCGTTTAGAATACTACAGAATATTAATTAGGATGTTGGCAAGTGTGGTTAAGATCCATAGACTGTCTCTCAAATTTAAGGTTTCTCATCAGGTCCATACTTTCCAGCACCCTTAAATGGGTGTCTCTGTTTATGCCATTTGGACGTAACAAGGTATATTAATTTCAAAATAACTTCTTATACAATTAGGTAGAAGACATTTATTTATCTATTGGAAAATTTTAGTCTTTGTAAAACTATATTTTAAAATATAAAAATTTAAAAAAAAAAAAAAAAAAGAGAAGAAGAAACTTAATTTACTTTAAGGATAGGCAAAAACAGACTATCTAAGAATTTGATATTAATCTGGAAGTTTTTATCACTAGTTAGATTTTATAAATAACTAAATATAAACACATTTTAGATGGAAAAGGAATTTTTACAAAAATTGGATTGGGATGGGAAGTGAAGTTGGGTATATTTTCACAACACATCAGTGTTTTACCTAGTTACCTGTGTGATTTCTAATTAAAAATTTTTTTTGCTTTCAGTTCAGGGGTGTGAATAGTGTCAGTTAAAGGTTAAAATGGCGCTCAATTTGTAGAACACAGGCGCTTTATGTCGATAAGTTATTAAACGATAATTGCTATTGGAGGCATAGACAGTTTTTGACATTATTCAGATTAATTTATCTTTTCTTTCTAAATATGCTATTTATAGGATCACTTCCATTTGAATAAGTTATGATTATGATTATACTGACAACTTGATCTGTAAGTATTAACACTCAACAAAAGTATTATTGAAACAGATGTAAAATAACAGTTAAAAAACAATTTTGTTCTAATTTTCATAAAACTATGCGCCCTCAAAAAAATGTCCTCATTTCGCATTAAAAAGTCTGGTCACCCTAACATAGTAATTTATGTAATCCCCATGTCAGTCATCAAGCAAAGAATTTTGATGCCGAAAATTTTTTTTGGCATGAGCCATTAGTCGGTATTGAAACTCGGCAATTGTAATAGAATAGAATGCTGATAATTTTCAAAATGCCAATGTATTGCTTGGCTTTAAATTGTACTAATAAATATATGAAATATTGTACTAATAAATATATGAAATATTGTACTAATAAATATAAGAAATTGAATAAGTTTTCATAAGTAAGTTATATTTGACTAATTTATGAAAAATACAATTTCTATAATCAGTTTGCTTGTTATTATTATGAAATAATTACCGTCTTCTTATTTAGAAAAATACATTTTTATGTATTTATTTATTTTTATTTATTTATTTATTTTAATATTTTTAAGTCATTTTATATTGAAAAAGTAATGTGAATTTTTTAAATTATTTTCAATATCGTTAGCATCGGCGCTCGTAAAGCTCGCTGGTTTTAATAAATAAAAAAAGTTTAACTTAAAAGAAAGTAATATGTTTTTTATTACTTTATTTATTTATTTTTAAAGGAAAAGAAAGAAAAATGAGTATCTGCAGTTGTTGATTCACCTTTAGTACATAAATTATTCATAAATTTTATTGTCTAAATTATCCGTGTGTATTCACTCGGAGAAAGACGGCCATTAGACAGGAGTTTTCTCCGACTGAAAAGAAATCACGCTTTTCCCCTCGATGATCAGTCTATGTCTTATTACTATATCTATAGAACAGAGTGTTGCTGCTAGCTTTGGAAAAGGTGACTGAACGGTTCATCGGAACTGTTCCAGAACAGGTCAAATAATAAAACTAACCGGAAATCCAAAATGGAAATCTTCGTGAGCTGTGCGCTGCATCGAGCCGATTGCCGACAAGACAAAATGGGCATTGGATTTTCCGTCTTTCAGTGGAAGAGAAGAGATCGTCTTTTTCTAAATGAACTGTTCCTTCTTTCCACACTTCTGCTATGATAAAACACAGACGACCATAAAGAATGTATAAAGCAGAGATTTTTTTCTTTCTTTTTAGCCTTTTAATTCTATCTGTCTACCTATGTAATTGTTTATATATATATGACCAAAAGAGTCTGTTTGAAAATGTCTCTTTATTTTATTTATTTTAAAAGTTGCAATTAAATAAACCACTAAAACATTTATTTATATTAATTTAGCAAGCTAAATACATATACCGTGGGCGTCAAAAAAAAAAAAAGAAAAAGAAGGAAAAATGTATACACACTTTGAACCGCTATACAAAATTTATGTTCCTTTCTACAATCTTCAGTTTCTGGAAATGGAAAGCTTAAAGCCCAATTTGAAACGTAAAAGCCTATTCTGATCCAAACGTGATTAGTGTTCAAAATGGCGGCCTTCAGTATCAATATAATATACTGAGTACAGGTCACCATTATACTGAGTAGAAATCACCGCTGATTCCGTACATCGTACCAACATGTCCAGTATGATTTCTGCGCACACCGCTTGAATCTCATTCCAAAGTGTGTCTAGGTTATGTCGTTTACGTTTGTACACCTCATCTTTTGCTGAGCTCTATAGGAAGAAATCCAGTACCACTAAATTACCTGCTTCCGCGCTTCAAATTTCAAACGTACTTCCGCCATCTTGGAGTTACTTCCTTGCCACTAACTGGCTTGAGTATCTAGAGCGACAAATCTGCTGCCACCTGTCGAAGAAAAAAACATTACTTTCTCTCAGAAACCGAACCTTGTAGAACAGGAAATACAGTTTTTGTGATGGGTCAAAGTGTGTATGCATTTTTTTGACGCACCCGGTACAATTTTTCTGAATAATAGGAATTTTTGATCAACAACATATTTTACTAAAATGATATATGTGCGTGTCTATATTGGAATTCAGTTTGTTTTAAAATTTTTCGTGAAAGTCAGGATTTTCTTTTGGTGAAATAGTGTAAAACTCTGGTAAATTTTTCATGTTTCATTTCAAAGTTGTATATTGTAAAAAATGAACTAAGTGCATTTGTGCACCAGGGCAATATTAAAGAATTATGGAAAATTTTAGAGGAGAAATACAGGGATGGAACACGGACGCAGAATTCATTCCGGTATTCGTTTAAGAAATTTCTCTACCCATAATATCGTTAATTTAAGAAGTACAAAATTTTGTTTTATTGATAGTACTATGAGTTCTGCGCCCGTGTTCCATCTCTAGAACAATATCACTGTTACTCGAAAGCTAATGATAGGAATGAGCCGTGGAAAGCTATATTTTTTATGATGCTTGTTTTATTCGTGCAAAAATAAACATAGTTCAAACTTTTTTTTTTCTGAATTTATTAACAATTTTCCTAATTCAAACAAATGCTATTTAAACGAAAAAAAATTATGGAATGTATTTGAGTCAATCCATTCTAACGCATTAAAGAAAAAAAAAAAAAAAACATTAATTTTTGGGAAGATGTGAATGAATGCTTCCTATATTCATTTAACATTAGCAAAGGTCGTACTCTCCGCTTTTTTTAAAGACATTCTCATACATAAGAAATTTCTGTCTTTATTGCTACCACTGCTTTTATACAACAGTCTATATCCAATGTAATCTTTACACATTACTATAAAAATACCATAAAGATTTCTGCATGAAATTAATGGTGGCAAAAGAGGCGGAAATTTATCATCGAGAGAGTCCTGAAAAGAGGGCGAAGAGTACAACCCCTGCATTAGCATCTCCATATTTTGACAGCTTATAACTAACTCTATGGAAAACTGAGCGAAGTATATACGCTATAGCATTTTCCGTGATGATTGGATCCAAATAATTAAAAAATATATATTAAAAATACTAGTTAGCATTGTAAAAAATTAAATTGACGTTGATGCCAGTTTTGATATTTGCAGACGACCTCTGTGCAGAATTTAGCTATATCGTTATAAACTAGACGTTATTACAAATCGATTGGTATCAGCTGCATGTTTCTACGATAATTTACGGCGACATTAGCCGGGGGGAGGACGCGTTTCTTTCTTTTTTTCTTCCAATTGTACACACACACACACACACACATATATATATATGTGTGTGTGTGTGTGTGTACAATCGGAAGAAAAAAGAGAGAAACACCAATTTCATAACACGTATTTTTCTTTTTAACCTGACAATGGGATTTCCCTAAGTTGCGAACTTTCCTAATTTATTAAGTAGCATTTTTTAAGCCCGTCTTCTTTCCACCTCAGAATTTTTGTAACATATATGAGAACTTCTCCAATATATGAGAACGATTAAATAAGGGGGAAAAAATATATATATATATTTTATAAAATTACTGATATGAAAAAGAAGGCGGGGCTAAAAATGCCCCGGAACATACTAGAAAAGTTGACAACTCTGATATTTGAATTTAAGCAGGGCGTTAATTTTCGCAGATACGACAAAATCAGACAGTTATTATTTATGATTGTAATTAACAACAGTATTACCATGGAGAGGGGAAAAATAAAGCTCATCTATGGAGAAAACTATTTAAAATCAAAATAAAGTAAGTGAATATATTATTTTTCTCTCATATACTGGCCAAAGATTAGGGCTTGTATTTTAAATGCATAAATAAAACAATTTTTTTTTTTTTAAGGGATTGAATAGATTCCTGTCCGATTAAAGAACAATAGAAATTCACAGAATTAAAGTGTTATTATTTTTTAAATATATAAAATTTATTATTACTTTCTAAATAAACTGTTGTAGAGCAATATCAAATATTTCTAGATTAAACAATTTTATAAATAAAGTTTCAATTTATTTCTAAAATTCTATGCTAGCAGAAATATGAGTTCCTTACGTTATGGTTGTATAGTACAGTGGTGGCCATGGAAACTTACATTAGAATAGGAAGTCTACAGACAGGCCAACATTTTAATTTATTTCGAAGCATTGTTAATACCGCTCTTTTTCATCAACCACTTTTCTAGAAGGGTATTTTCTTCTTATGAAACCATAATTATTTATTAGAAACAATTTTAGAAGATATAAAGTAATGGGGAAAATAGGGCTCATAGTAACAGTGCTCCTCAGTAAACTGCAATGTTGACATTTTTATTCCTAACCCACTACGAAAAAATTTTAAAGTTCCTTCCCTGCTATTTCAATTGGAAAAATAAAAAACTATGGAACAAGAGCACACTATTTTAAAGTACCAGCACAGGCCGTAATCTCCTCTCGTTTTTCAGGACACTCTCAGCCACAAGATATTTCCGCCTTCGCTACCATCACTAATTCCAACCAAACGAAAATAGTTTTTGTACGTTATATTAATGAGCCATTATTATACAGAGTAAAGATTATTTTATAAAGATAGTGGTGGAAATAAATTTGAAAGTTTCAAATCTCTGAGACTGTCCTGAAAAAAGGGCAGAGATTACGACCACTGAATACCAGGCATCGTAGTCTCCTCCTTTCTTTTCGTTCTTTTTTTTTTTCCCAAGGCACATTTAGGGATGTAAAATTTATACTTTTTTGCTACCACTATTTTTATACAACAATTTCTTTCCCGTTTAATCAACATATTACTTTAAAAATACAATAAACTTTTCTGTGAGAAAAAAGTGGTGGCTAAAGAGACGAATGATTATCATGCATGAAAGTGCCTTGGAAAGAAGGCAGGGACTATCATCCCCGGAAAATGCCTTTTTACTAAATAAGTTAATATTTTTCTTTGAAAAACCGCTTAAAATTCAAATCCAACTTTTCTTTTTCTTTTTTCGTTACTCAGGGTCTTAGAAATTTGTATAAAAAAATATAAAATAATAATAATATTTATATCTTTCAAATAAACTGCATTCCACCTGTAATATTGCTTTCGAAATAAACGTATTTTGATTAATTTTCCAGCTGACTCCTAAAAGGAGATGCAGTAAGTATACTTTATCCAAACAACTTACAAGGACGTTTGCTTTATGTTAGTGCTTTCATAATGCTGCATTTAAAGCTTAAAAAGGGATTTCTTACATATTGGCACACACGGCTGAAGCTCCAAGCAGGTTATTTCTGATTTAATATTTACATATAATTAAATATTTATGTATTACAGTATTATTTAAGGTTGTTTAAACTACAGATTCATTACATACTCTCCAGCATGCTAATTACCTAATGTTCTGTAGCACTGTTTGCCCGCTTTCTTTTTTACACCAGTATCTTTCTAGAGTATATTTCTATTTATTTAATTTCTATTTTATTTTTTTCTATGAAATAAATTTATTTAACATATAAAGACATTAGAGCTTTTCAAGCATATCTGCCAACATTTTAATTTATTCCAGAGTATTTTTAGCCCCGCCTTTATTTCCACACCACTTGCACATACTTGTCAACCATTTCATTAACAATTTCGCGACCGCTGATGTAGATTCACATCATTTGAAAATCTGTAACTCTCCCGGTGGGCGTTTCTTTCGCAATTTGTATATTATTTATTTCTTAAGAATAAATCAATATTCATATTGTTTTATCAATACACTATTCATATAAATACTTTGATTAAAAAGGCTATAATTATAATGTATGTATGTCTATTTGTAATATAAATAAGAATACAGAAAATTTCGTTCTGAAACATTGTAACCTGGGAGAATAACGCCCACAGTGGGACTTTACTGTCAAAAAGACAAAAACATGCGGTTCCGAAAATGTAAATAAGCTTAAAATTGTTAACGCCCCTATATAATATATATATATATATATATATATATATATATATAGGCCTTTTTACCACACTACTTTGTTTTTCGAGTAAATTTCTTCAAATCTTGGTATGATTAAATAAGAATAAAATTACTCTAAAAACGACTGATGTGAAAAAGAAAACAAAAAGGGTACTAAATATTTTAAGCTTCATAATACGATGGTTCGCAAGTAAACTTACATTTTACGAGTAATTTTTTCTTATTTCATCGAAGTTACAATATGTATTAGAGAAAAAAAATTCTATAAATAGAGTGGTGCGAAATAAAGGCGTGGCTAAAAATACTCCGGAATAAATTAAAATGTTACCATCTATGTTTAACTAAAAAACTTATACTACACAAGGTCCGTACGGTCCTCGAATTTGTGTGAATATTTTTTTTTCCTCACTGATTCAATTTTGTAGAACATTTATATATACGTATGTATATAATTATATAAATTTAAAAATAGATTTATTCATAAAAATTACTAGTTGGAAGTCCTTTTAAAAAAAAGTGTGTCTGTATGAATTATCGTGAAATACATGCTGCAAAAATGATTTTTAAAAGAAATAATGAATAGTAAATAATAGTTTAGTGCTTTTGTTCTATATAGTTTTTATTATTGTTTAAATAAATAAATTGCTGTAATACATAATTGTTTTTTAAATTATATGAAAAATAGTATGTGTTTTTCTGTATTTATAAATAAAATGAAATAGGAATATACACATATTTACATAATTTTTAAATTATGCCAAATATAATGAACTCATTTTTCTGTATTATAGGATTCCAACATTTAATCAATAGTATTTATCACTTATTCATACTTGCCAACATGGCAACATACTTATTAATATTCCGTAGTATTGTTAGTCCCGCCTTATTTTCACACCAGTATCTTTTTAGAGTATTTTTTTCTTATTTAATCATAATTGAATTTGGAGAATATTATTCTAAAATTTTACTGGTGGGTAAAAAAGGATACGGACTATTAATTAGGATGTTGGCAAGTATGCTTATTGTATTGCCTTTCGTATTTTAACATAAAATTATATCCTAGTCTTAATAATGTTATTTAATATTATATACACATACTATATATGTGGAAAACCAAACTTTCAATTTATAATCAGTTGAAACACCTAAAATTAAAGCATTTGTTATTTAGCAAATTGACACCGTTTATTTTGTATCAAAATTCTCTTACATTCAAAGACTTACAAGCAACGTTATTGAAATCTGAAATGATGTCACATCCAATTTTTTTAATAATATCGCTTTCGCCTCAAGAGGCAGAAGGCGGTGACAATATAAGAGTGCAGAATCAAAGTAGGTTGACCTAGAGGTCTGCACAGGCCGAATTTTTGAATTTGCTCTCGGGCTTAAAAATTTTTTTCAGGTTCGAGCCGGGTTCGGGCTCAGTCTTTTTATGTATATTCGGGCCGGGCCGTATGGGCCCGAATCTTATTCTGGTTTTCTCGTAAGGAAAATTACAAAATATTTCTTCAGTCATTTATTTTACATAATTTTACAGGCTTTTATGTAACATAAAGTTCTATTTTGTTAAAAAGGTCTGCAACCTCAATTTGTTTTTGGTTGGATTAAAATTAAAGTTTTGTTTACCGGAGCACATGAAAGATTCGGATATATTACGGTATATAAGTGGGAATGGTTGAAAGTGCATTTTTAGTAGTATTAACCATTTTAAATACCTTCCTATATTGTTTGATGAATGCTAATATTTTTGATTTGACTTTCTGTTTGTCTTTGTGCCTTGTCTATAATAATGAATTTCCGTTTATATATAATAATCTTGTAAAAAGTCAGCAGTATTGTTAAAGAACGTACTATTGTTTGGTTATATAAAATCTCTGCAAAACACATACTAAAAATCTTTTTCATAGAAAGGCATTCATTTTTTTTGTGTGTGTGTTATTTTACATAATTTTTGGATCGGGCCGGGCCGGGCCGGGTAAGCAAAGCTTTCGTACGGGCCGGGCCTCGAAATTCCGGCCCGTGCAGACCTCTAGGTTGACCACATGTCCTCATTTTTCGAATGTTGTTCTCAGCTATTTTGAAAGAGTCACATGTCCTCATTTTTCAGTATTTTCATTTTTTACCTAAAATTTAAACAAGAAGTATGCTCTCTGAACTCATTTTAGTTTCCAATACTTATTCTTCAATTAAACACAAAATGAAAAAATTATAATCAGTTTCTGTTCCATTCATGAACTTTATTTGAATCTTTCGTCACAACATATTGAATACATGCGGTAGTGTCAAGCGAAAAGGCAAATTTTTGGATGCTTTTGTTAAAAAATATAAACTTATGAAAAAATCTTTCTACTGGTCAATGTAATGAATTAAATGTTAGTTGTACGTTATTCAAATCAACATCTTCTGTTGCCTGTGGTATAAATCTCGAGTCGAAATCGATAGTCATGTGCAGACACAAAAACTTTCTTTAAAAAGAGATTACTAGCAAATGCATTGTTAATTTTTAAGCTTATAATACTCGTGGCTAGAATAGCAGCTGCTAAAAGTGTTGTCGCATTTCATGAAATTCAGCATAATTATAGGTTTAGACATACTTGCCAACATCCTAATTAATATTCCGCAGTACTGTTAGTCCTGGCGTTTTTTTTTTTTTTTTTTTTTTTTCCACACCATTAAATGTTTTAATATTTTCTAAGCGTAATTGCGATTAAATAGGAAGAAAAATATTCTAAAAAAAAGGTGGAGTTTAGAATACTACAGAATATTAATTAGGATGTTGGCAAGTGTGGTTAAGATCCATAGACTGTCTCTCAAATTTAAGGTTTCTCATCAGGTCCATACTTTCCAGCACCTTTAAATGGGTGTCTCTGTTTATGCCATTTGGAAGTAACAAGGTATATTAATTTCAAAATAACTTCTTATACAATTAGGTAGAAGAAATTTATTTATCTATTGGAAAATTTTAGTCTTTGTAAAACTATATTTTAAAATATAAAGTTTAAAAAAAAAAAGAAGAAGAAGAAGAAGAAACTTAATTTACTTTAAGGATAGGCAAAAACAGACTATCTAAGAATTTGATATTAATCTGGAAGTTTTTATCACTAATAAGATTTTATAAATAACTAAATATAAACACATTTAAGATGGAAAAAGAATTTTTACAAAAATTGGATTGGGATAGCAAGTGAAGTTGGGTATATTTTCACAACACATCAGTGTTTTACCTAGTTATCTGTTTGACTTCTGATTAAAAAATTTTTTTGCTTTCAGTTCAGGGGTGTGAATAGTGCCAGTTAAAGGTTAAAATGGCGCTCAGTTTGTAGAACACTGGCGCTTTATGTCGATAAGTTATTAAACGATAATTCCTATTGCAGGCATAGACAGTTTTTGACATTATTCAGTTTAATTTATCGTTTCTTTCTAAATATGTTATTTATAGGATCACTTCCATTTGAATAAGTTATGATTATGATTATACTGACAACTTGATCTGTAAGTATTAAAACTCAACAAAAGTATTATTGAAACAGATGTAAAATAACAGCTTAAAAACAATTTTGTTCTAATTTTCATAAAACTATGCGCCCTCAAAAAAATGTCCTCATTTCACATTAAAAAAGTCTGGTCACCCTAACATAAATATAGTAATTTATGTAGATCTATCATCCCCATGTCAGTCACCAAGCAAAGATTTTTGATGCCGAAAATTTTTTTTGGCATGAGCCATTAGTCGGTATTGAAACTCGGCAATAGTAATAGAATAGAATGCTGATAATTTTCAAAATACCAATGTATTGCTTGGCTTTTAAATGTACTAAAAAATATATGAAATATTGTACTAATAAATATAAGAAATTGAATAAGTTTTCATAAGTAAGTTATATTTGACTAATTTATGAAAAATACAATTTCTATAATCAATTGGCTTGTTATTATTATGAAATAATTACCGTCTTCTTATTTAGAAAAATACATTTTATATTGAAAAAGTAATGTGAATTTTTTAAATTATTTTCAATATCGTTAGCATCGGCGCTCGTAAAGCTCGCTGGTTTTAATAAATAAAAATAGTTTAACTTAAAAGAATGTAATATGTTTTTTATTAATTAATTTATTTTTTTTAAAGGAAAAGAAAGAAAAATTAGTATCTGCAGTTGTTGATTAGCCTTTAGTACATAAATTATTCATAAATTTTATTGTCTAAATTACCCGTGTGTATTCACTCGGAGAAAGACGGCCATTAGACAGGAGTTTTCTCCGACTGAAAAGAAATCACGCTTTTCCCCTCGATGATCAATCTATGTCTTATTACTATATCTATAGAACAGAGTGTTGCTGCTCGCTTTGGAAAAGGTGACTGAACGGGTCATCGGAACTGTTCCAGAACAGGTCAAATAATAAAACTAACCGGAAATCCAAAATGGAAATCTTCGTGAGCTGTGCGCTGCATCGAGCCGATTGCCGACAAGACAAAATGGGCATTGGATTTTCCGTCTTTCAGTGGAAGAGAAGAGATCGTCTTTTTCTAAATGAACTGTTCCTTCTTTCCACACTTCTGCTATGATAAAACATAGACGACCATAAAGAATGTATAAAGCAGAGATTTTTTTTTTTTTCATTCTTTTTAGCCTTTTAACTCAATCTGTCTACCTATGTAACTGTTTATATATACATATATATGACCAAAAGAGTCGGTTTGAAAATGTCTCTTTATTTTATTTATTTTAAAAGTTGCAATTAAATAAACCTCTAAAACATTTATTTATATTAATTTAGCAAGCTAAATACATATACCGTGGGCGTCAAAAAAAAAAAAAAAAATTATACACACTTTGAACCGCTATACAAAATTTATGTTCCTTTCTACAATCTTCAGTTTCTGGAAATGGAAAGCTTAAAGCCCAATTTGAAACGTAAATGCATATTCTGATGCAAACGTGATTACTGTTCAAAATGGTGGCCTTCAGTATCAATACAATATACTGAGTACAGGTCACCATTATACTGAGTACAAATCACCACTGATTCCGTACATCGTACCAACGTGTCCAGTAGGATTTCTGAGCACACCGCTTGAATCTCAATCCAAAGTGTGTCTAGGTTATATGGTTCACGTTTGTACACCTCATCTTTTGCTGTGCCCTATAAGAA
This sequence comes from Salticus scenicus, assembly GCA_963930645.1. NCBI lineage: Eukaryota > Metazoa > Arthropoda > Arachnida > Araneae > Salticidae > Salticus > Salticus scenicus. The sequence goes on from OZ005660.1 coordinate 94,840,262, forward strand.
GAAATCCAGTACCACTAAATTACCTGCTTCCGCGCTTCAAATCTCAAAAGTACTTCCGCCATCTTGGAGTTACTTCCTTGCCATTAACTGGCTTGAGAATCTAGAGCGCCAAATCTGCTGAAACCTGTCGAAGAAAAAAACATTACTATCTCTCAGAAACTGAACCTTGTAGAACGGGAAATACAGTTTCTATGATGGTTCAAAGTGTGTATACATTTTTTTGACGTACCCGGTACAATTTTTCTGAATAATAGGAATTTTTGATCAGCAACATATTTTACTAAAATGATAGATGTGCGTGTCTATATTGGAATTCAGTTTGTTTTAAAATTTTACGTGAAAGTCTGGATTTCCTTTTGGTGAAATAGTGTAAAATTCTGGTAAATTTTTCATGTTTCATTTCAAAGTTGTATATTGTAAAAAATGAACTAAGTGCATTTGTGCAGCAGGGCAATATTAAAGAATTATGGAAAATTTTAGAGGGGAAATACAGGGATGGAACACGGACGCAGAATTCATTCCGGTATTCGTTTAAGAAATTTCTCTACCTGTAATATCGTTAATTTAAGAAGTAGAAAACTTTGTTATATTGAAAGTGGTATGAGTTCTACGCCCGTGTTCCATATCTAGAAATATCACTGTTACTCGAAAGCTAATGATAGGAATGAGCCGTGGAAAGCTATATTTTTTATGATGCTTGTTTTATTCGTGCAAAAATAAACATAGTTCAAACTTTTTCTTTTTTTTCTGAATTTATTAACAATTTTCCTAATTCAAACAAATGCTTTTTAAACAAAAAAAAAAAAAAAAAAAAAAAAATTATGGAATATATTTGAGTCAATCCATTCTAACGCATTAAAGAAAAAAAAAAAAAAATACATTAATTTTTGGGAAGATGAGAATGAATGCTTCCTATATTCATTTAACATTAGCAAAGGTCGTACTCTCCGCTTTTTTTCAAGACACTCTCATAGATTAGAAATTTCTGTCTTTATTGCTACCACTGCTTTTATACAACAGTCTATATCCAATGTAATCTTTACACATTACTATAAAAATACCATAAAGATTTCTGCATGAAATTAATGGTGGCAAAAGAGGCGGAAATTTATCATCGAGAGAGTCCTGAAAAGAGGGCGAAGAGTACAACCCCAGCATTAGCATCTCCATATTTTGACAGCTTATAACTAACTCTATGGAAAACTGAGCGAAGTATATACACTATAGCATTTTTCGTGATGATTGGATCCAAATAATTAAAAAATATATATTAAAAATACTAGTTAGCATTGTAAAAAATTAAATTGACGTTGATGCCAGTTTTGGTATTTGCAGATGACCTCTGAGCAGAATTTAGCTATATCGTTATAAACAAGACGTTATTACAAATCGATCGGTATCAGCTGCATGTTTCTACGATAATTTACGGCGACATTAGCCGGGGGGAGAACGTGTTTCTTTCTTTTTTTTCTTCCAATTGTACACACGCACACACACATATACGTGTGTGTGTGTGTGTGTACAATTGGAAGAAAAAAGAGAGAAACTCCATTTTCATAACACATATTTTTCTTTTTAACCTGACAATGGGATTTCCCCAAGTTGCGAACTTTCCGAATTTATTAAGAAGCATTTTTGAATCCCGTCTTCTTTCCACCTCAGAGTTTTTGTAACATATATGAGAACTTCTCCAATATATGAGAACGATTAAATAAGGATAAAAAATGTATATTCTATAAAATTACTGATATGAAGAAGGCGGGGCTAAAAATGCTCCGGAACATACTAGAAAAGTTGACAACTCTGATATTTCCTTTTAAGCAAGGCGTTAATTTTCGGAGATATGACAAAATCAGAAAATTGTTATTTATGATTGTAATTAACTATGTATTACTATGGAGGGAAAAAAAAAAAGAAAGAAAAAAGAAAAAAAAGCTCATCTAGGGAGAAAACTATTTAAAATCAAAATAAAGTAAGTGAATACATTATTTTTCTCTCATATACTGTCCAAAGATTAGGGCTTGTATTTTAAATATATAAATGAAACTAACTTTTTTTTTTTTTTTTTTTTTAAGGGATTGAATAGATTTTTGTCCGATTACAGAACAATAGAACATCATAGAATTAAAATGTTATTATTTTTACACACACACATACACACACACACACACGTGTGTGTGTGTGTGTAGGAAAAAGAGAGAAACAGCAATTTCATAACACATATTTTTCTTTTTAACCTGACAATGGGATTTTCCTAAGTTGAAACATTCCTAATTTATTAAGAAGCATTTTTAAAGCCCGTCTTCTATTCACCTCAGAATTTTTGTAACATATATGAGAACTTCTCCAATATATGAGAACGATTAAACAAGCAAAAAAAAAAAAATATTCTATAAAATTACTGATATGAAGAAGAAGGCGGGGCTAAAAATGCTCCGGAACATACTAGAAAAGTTGACAACTCTGATATTTCCTTTTAAACAGGGCGTTAATTTTCGCAGATATGACAAAATCAGAAAATTCTTTTTTATGATTGTAAATAACAACAGTATTACTATGGAGGGTAAAAAAAAAAAACTCATCTATGGTGAAAACTATTTAAAATCAAAATAAAGTAAGTGAATACATTATTTTTCTCTCAAATACTGCCCAAAGATTAGGTCTTGTATTTTAAATATATAAATGAAACTAATTTTTTTTTATGGGATTGAATAGATTCCTGTCTGATTACAGAACAATAGAAATTCACATAATAAAAGTGTTATTATTTTTTAAATCTATAAAATTTATTATTACTTTCTAAATAAACTGTTGTTGAGCAATATCAAATATTTCTAATTTAAACAATTTTATAACTAAAGTTTCAAATTATTTCTAAAATTCTATGCCAGCAGAAATATGAGTTCCTTACGTTATGGTTGTATAGTACAGTGGTGGCCATGGAAACTTACATTAGAATAGGAAGTCTACAGACAGGCCAACATTTTAATTTATTTCGAAGCATTGTGAATACCGCTTTTTTCCCCCACCACTTTTCTAGGAGAGTATTTTCTTATGAAATTATAATTATTTATTAGAAACAATTTTAGAAGAAATGCAGTAATGGGGAAAAGAGGGCTCTTAGTGACAGTGCTCCTCAGTAAATTGCAATATTGACATTTTTCTTCCTAACCCACTACAATAAATTTTTAAAGTTCCTTCCCTGTTATTTCAATTTGAAAAATAAAAAACTATGGAACAAGAGCACACTATTTTGCAGTACCAGCACGGGTCATAATCTCCTCTCGTTTATCAGGACACTCTCAGTCACAAGAAATTTCCGCCTCCCTCCGCTACCATCGCTAATTCCAAACGAAAATAGCTTTCGTGTGATTATGTTAATGTGCCATTATTATACAGAGTAAATATTATTTTATAAAGATGGTGGTGGCAATAAATCTGAAAGTTTCAAATCTCTAAGACTGTCCTGAAAAAAGGGCGGAGAGTACGACCCCTGAATAAAAGGCATCGAAGTCTCCTCCTTTCATTTTTTTTTTTTTTTTTTTTTCCCAAAGCACATTTAGGGATGTAAAATTTATACCACTTTTGCTACCACTATTTTTATACAACAATTTCTTTCCTGTTTAATCAACATATTACTTTAAAAATACAATAAAGATTTCTATAAGAAAAAAGTGGTGGCTGAAGAGACGAATGATTATCATGCATGAAAGCGCCCTGAAAAGAAGGCAGGGCCTATGACCATCGACCTTTTCACTAAATAAGTTAAAATTTTTCATTCAAAAAACACTTAAAATTCAAATCCAACTTTTTTTTTTTTTTTTTTTTTTTTTTCATTACTGAGGGTCAGAGAAATTTGCATAAAAAAATATAAAAGAATAATAATATTTATATCTTTCGAATACACTGCATTCCACCTGTAATATTGCTTTCGAAATAAACGTATTTTGATTAATTTGCCAACTGACTCCTAAAAGGAGATGCAGTAAGTATACTTTATCCAAAGAACTTACAAGGATGTTTGCTTTATGTTAGTGCTTTCATAATGATGCATTTAGAGCTTAAAAAGCGATTTCTTACATATTGGCACACACGGCTGAAGCTCCAAGCAGGTTATTTCTGGTTTAATATTTACATAGAATTAAATATTTATGTATTACAGTATCATTTAAGGTTGTTTAAACTACAGATTCATTACATACTCTCCAACATGCTAATTACCTAATGTTCTGTAGAACTGATAGCCCGCTTTCTTTTACACACCAGTATCTGTCTAGAGTATTTTTCTATTTATTTAATCGCAACAGCATTTGGAGAATATTACTCTAAAAATTTATTCATGTGAAAAGTAGGGCGGGGCTTACAGTGCTATGGAACATTTATTAGGATGTTAGCATTAATGCTATGGAACATTTATTAGAATGTTCCGCCCACAGGCGGAACTTACTGTCAAAAAGACAAAAGCATGCGGTTGCGAAAATGTAAATAAGATTAAAAATTGTTAACGCCCCTATTAAAAAAAAGGGGGGGGGGGCTCTTTTACCACACCACTTTGTTTTTCGAGCAAATTTCTTCAAATCTTGTTACGATTAAATAAGAATAAAATTACTCTAAAAAACGACTGGTGAAAAAGAAAACAAAAAGGGTACTAAATATTTTACGCTTCATAATGCGATGGTTGGCAAGTACACTTATATTTTACGAGTAATTTTTTCTTATTTCATTGAAGTTATATACTAGAGAAACTTTTTCTATAAATAAAGTGGTGTGAAATAAAGGCGTAGCTAAAAATACTCCGTAATAAATTAAAATGTTGCCATCTATGTTTAACTAAAAAACTTATATTAGACAAAGTCCGTACGGTCCTTGAATTTGTGTGAATTTTTTTCCCCATTAATTCAATTTTGTAGAACATTTATATATACGTATGTATATAATAATATAAATTTAAAAACAGATTTATTCATAAAAATTACTAGTTGGAAGTCCTAAAAAAAAAAGTGTGTCTGTATGAATCATCGTGAAATACATGCAGCAAATCGTGATGTTTAAAAGAAATAATGAATAGTTAATAATAGTTCAATGTTTTTGTTCTATATAGTTTTTATTATCGTTTAAATAAATAAATTGCTTTAGTACATAAGTGTATTTTAAATTACATGAAAAATAGTATGTGCTTTTCTGCATTTATAATTAAGATAAAATAGGTATATACACAAATTTACATAATTTTTAAATTATGCCAAATATAATGAACTCATTTTTTTGTATAATAGGGATCCAACATTTAATTAATAGTATTTATCACTTATTCATACTTGCCAACATACTTATTAATATTCCGTAGTATTGTTAGCCCCGCCTTCTTTTTCACAGCAGTATCTTTTTAGAGCATTTTTTTTCTTATTTAATCGTAATTGAATTTGGAGAATGTTACTCTAAAATTTTACTGGTGTGTAAAAATAGGCGTGATTAACATCACTACGGAATATTAATTAGGATGTTAGCAAGTATGTTTATTATATTGCCTTTCGTATTTTAACATAAAATTATATCCTAGCCTTAATAATATTCTTTAATATTAAATACACATACTATATATGTTGAAAGCCAAAATTTTAAATATTATTCAGTTGAAACACCTAAATTAAAGCATATGTTATTTAGCAAGCCAACACCGTTTGATTTTTATCAAAATTTTCTTACATATTATATTCAACCACCTACGTTTGTCAGTCCGTGATCGCTTCTTCTAGTAAAATCGCTTTCGCCTTGAGAGGCAGAAGGCGGCGACAACATAAGAGTGTAGAGGTAGAACAGGTTGATCACACAACCTTATTGTTCGAGCGTAGTTCTCAGCTGCTTTGAAAAATTTACATGTCCTCATTTTTTACCTAAAATTTAAACAAGAAGTATGCTACTGAACTCATTTTAGATTTCAATACTTATTCTTCAATTAAACACAAAATGAAAAAAATATGATCGGTTTCTGTTCCATTCATGAACTTTATTTGAATCTTACGTCCCAACATATAGAATACATGCGGTAGTGTCAACCGAAAAGGCAAATTTTTGGATTCTGTGGTTAAAAACTATAAACATATGAAAAAATCTTTCTACTGATCAATGTAGTGAGTGAATTAAATGTTAGTTGTACTACGTTATTCAAATCAATATCTTCTGTTGCCTGTGGCATAAAATCTCGAGTCGAAATCGAAAGTCATGTGCAGACACAGAAACTTTCTTTAAAAAGAGATTAGTAGCAAATGCATTATTAATTTTTAAGCTTATAATACCCGTGTCTGGAATAGCAGCTGCTAAAAGTGTTGTGGCATTTCATGCTATTCAGCATAATTATAGGTTTAGACATACTTGCTAACATCCTAATTAATATTCCACAATACTGTTAGTCCTGCCCTTTTTTTTCACACTAGTAAAGTTTTAGAATATTTTCTAAGTGTAATTGCGATTAAATAAGAAGAAAAATATTCTAAAAAATGGGTGGGGTTTAGAATACTACAGAATATTAATTAGGATGTTGGCAAGTGTGGTTAAGATCCATAGACTGTCTCTCAAATTTAAGGTTTCTCATCAGGTCCATACTTTCCAGCACCTTTAAATGGGTGTCTCTGTTTATGCCATTTGGAAGTAACAAGGTATATTAATTTCAAAATAACTTCTTATACAATTAGGTAGAAGAAATTTATTTATCTATTGGAAAATTTTAGTCTTTGTAAAACTATATTTTAAAATATAAAGTTTAAAAAAAAAAAAAAAGAAGAAGAAGAAGAAACTTAATTTACTTTAAGGATAGGCAAAAACAGACTATCTAAGAATTTGATATTAATCTGGAAGTTTTTATGACTAATTAGATCTTATAAATAACTAAATATAAACACATTTTAGATGGAAAAGGAATTTTTACGAAAATTGGATTGGGATAGGAAGTGAAGTTGGATATATTTTTACCACACATCAGTGTTTTACCTAGTTATCTGTTTGACTTCTGATTAAAAAAAAAAATTTGCTTTCAGTTCAGGTGTATGAATAGTGCCAGTTAAAGGTTTAAATGGCGCTCAGTTTGTAGAACACTGGCGCTTTATGTCGAAAAGTTATTAAACGATAATTGCTATTGCAGGCATAGACATTTTTTGACATTATTCAGATTAATTTATTGTTTCTTTCTAAATATGTTATTTATAGAATCACTTCCATTTGAATAATTTATGATTATGATTATACTGACAACTTGATCTGTAAGTATTAACACTCAACAAAAGTATTATTGAAACAGATGTAAAATAACAGTTTAAAAGCAATTTTGTTCTAATTTTTATAAAACTATGCGCCCTGAAAAAATGTCCTCATTTCGCAAAGATTTTTGATGCCGAAATTTTTTTTTTGGCATGAGCCATTCGTTATCGAAACTCGGCAATTGTAATAGAATAGAATGCTGATAATTTTCAAAATTCCAGTGTAATGCTTGGCTTTTAATTGTACTAATAAATATATGAAAGGAAATGGAATAAGTTTTCATAAGTAAGTTATATTTGACTAATTTATGAAAAATATAATTTCTATAATCAGTTGGTTTGTTATTATTATGAAATAATTACCGTCTTCATATTTAAGGAAATACATTTTTATTAATTAATTAATTAATTTTTTTTTTAAATATTTTTAAGAGATTTTGTATTGATAAAGTAATATGAATTTTTTTAATTATTTTAAATACCGTTAGCAGCGGCGCTGGTAAAGCTCGTTAGTTTTAATAAATAAAATAAGTTTAACTTAAAAGAAAATAATAATGAAGTTTTATATTTTTGATTACTTTATTTATTTTTAAAGGAAAAGAAAGAAAAATGAGTATCTGCAGTTGTTGATTCACCTTTAGTACATAAATTATTCATAAATTTTATTTGCTAAATTATCCGGAGAAAGACAGGAAATTTCTCCTACTGAAAAGAAATCACTCTTTTCCCCTCGATGATCAATCTATGTCTTATTAGTATATCTATAGAACAGAGTGTTGCTGCTCGCTTTGGAAAACGTGAATGAACGGTTCATCGGAATTTCGGGATAGGTCAAATAATAAAACTAACCAGAAATTCTGAATGGAAATTTCCGTGTGCTGTGCGCTGCATCGTGCCGATTACCGACTAGACCAGTGATGCCAGATGGTCGAAAATTATTTCCCCAAACAGATCTTCAAATATCCCCAAATCAGGGGGTTTTTTCGAAAAAATCCCCAACTTGATTTCTACTAAAAAGGGAAAACAAAAAAAAAATTTCAAAAAAAATATCAAGCAGATTTTTCTATGATTTAAGCTCAGATTTTTCCCCAAATGAAGGTAATTTTTGAAAAAAATCCCCAAATAACAATAAAGCTATTGAAAGTCTCTAGTCGTAGGGATAAATCATTACGTTGCCATCATTGACAGAAAGTTGAAAAACTCCCCAGATTTGTCCCCAAAAATTTTACAATTCCCCAAAAAAGTCCCCACAAACATTTGGTCCCCAGAAGCCTCAAATATCCCCAAAATGGGGACAAAATCCCCAATCTGGCATCACTGGACAAGACTGAACGGGCATTGGCTTTTCAATCTTTCAGTGGAAGAGAAGAGATCGTTTTTTTCTAAATGAATTATCCCTTCTTTCCACGCTTCTGCTGTGATAAAACACAGATGACCATAAAAAATGGATAAAGCAGAGATTTTTTTCTTTCTTTCTAATTGCAGTTGTAAAACACATGATACAAATTTAACTGGGAATATGTAGAATTTATTCAGATTTATAAAATGGTAAAATATATTTTAAACATTTGATATACAGAATTCAGACGCAGAAGAAAGATATTGATATTTCAGTATGCACTATTACTTAAATTGATAATGTATTTTCTAGAATCATTTATTAATTAAAATTTTGTTAAATCGATTTTTAATTCCTGAGGGAAAATGGAAAATGTGTGTAACTTTCGTTTGAAAATATAAATAAGCATGTGCATTAAGATATATAAACTATAAGATATTATAAACTTGACTATAAATGAAATAAAAAAACATAGCATAAAATTTGAGTATGGAAATGATACATCATGAGAACACTGTGTGTACAATTTTCGCCTTTTAATTCAATTTGTCTATCTATCTATTTTTCTATATATATATATATATATTTATGAACAAAACAGTCCATTTAAAAATGTCTATTTTATTTATTAGCAAAAGTTGCAATAAAATTACACAGGCCTACAAAAATGAAGTTGACAAAATTTGATTTGATGATTTTAGCTGATTTTTATGTTTTTTGATGTGCTGAAACCGAAAATGCAGTCCATTTTTCTCAATCACATCAGAGATAGATTTTTGTCAATACAGGGTGTTTAACGACACAATTTCTTACATATTTCATCATAACAATAGGTTGGTTGGTATGGTTTTACGCATAGCTTCCAAGTAGGTGGAATAAGTAGGTTCTATACCTAGGAACCAAGTAGGTTCTATACCTAGGAACCAAGTTCGTAGGAACCAAGTAGGTTCTATACCTGGAACGTTCGCCGGATATAAAAATCAGCCGCTTAACAAAATCACTTTGGCTCAGGATAAATGTGATTTTAATAAGCGGCGGGAACTGTATTTCAGAAGTCTTGTCTACCTTTTGGTTTCGTGTTTCTAACTCTCAAAGAGGTTATCACAATTGAAATAATGGGGCATTTCCGGGGGTGAAACTATCTAACAAGTAAAAAACCTGAAAAACTTTATGTGTATGCAGATGGGGATGACTTATTATAGATAGCCATATGATATATCATTGATAAGTGATATTTCCTGAGTTCTTAATACATCATAAGGCAAATTAAACATTCAAAATGAGAATTTTCTATAAAAACCAAATAATTTAACATGAAATTCTGAGACAGCAAAACTTTCAAAAATCTTGAATTCAGAGTAGCCCCTGAAAACTTTCACCCCTGCATTTCAATGGAATTCTCATAATGAAAATCTAGTTCTAAAATTGAGATGGATTTTTTTTTTTTTTTTTTTGAAGAGTTGGGAATTTTGAAATAAAGTATAGATAGTGTATATCAAGCCCTATAAGCTATACAACAAACAAATGTACTTATGTACAGAGAAAAATGTGCATTAGATAAAATATTTACACTTTCTAAAATGTTGTAAATTATACAATATACAAATGTATATTGAATATACTATATTATACACAAATACCGGGTGATCCAAAAGTCAGGACAAACTTTAAAAATGAATAATTCGAAAACGAATCAAGATACAAATATACGGTTTTCACCAAACGGATGAAAAAGAAACCGTGTTTTGTGTGGCAACGAAAAAAAAAAATAGTTCTGTTGGTGACCAACAGATGGCGCTATAGTGTTTTATTTCACCAAAAGATGATTCACAAATGAAAAAAGTGTTGATAACTTACAAGTCAGCTTAATTACAGTTAATTAGTACTACTACAATAGCTGCTCAATGTGCTGTCCATCATTCAGAAGTACAGCTGTGAGACGATTCACCACACTGTTCACAGGATTTAGTAGCATTTCTTGCGGTATGGCAGACACATTTTGGCGGATGTCATCTTTCAGTGCTGCTAGTGATTCCGGTTCGTCGCTGAGAATGCGATATTTCGATGCATGTAAGCTTCGACAATCATTACCTGTCGCAGTTGCTCCTTTTTATATCGTTTGTTGCTTTGCATGATCCTGCATCAGAAATCCGACAGCACCATCTGTTGGTCGCCAACAGAACTATTTTTTTTTTCCGTTGCCACACAAAACCCGGCTTCTTTTCCATCCGTTTGGTGCAAACCGTATCTTTGTACGAGGGTTGATCCAAAAAAAAGTTTACAAGCAGAAGCATTTGAAACGTAATAATTGTGGAGCGAATATTTCCACCCAGGGTAGTTGACAGATGGCGCTAGTTGTCCTACAGCGGTTCTACGAGTAAGTAGCGTCAGTACGCAGACACTTAAGAGCGACAGTAATGGCACGACGTCCAGAAAAGTGGTCTCGCATAGAGGTGCGAGCCGTAATTCGATTTTTATGGGCCAAGAATGTGGCCGCATCCGAAATTCACAGACAAATCGTTGAGGTATACGAGGACAAAGCAATGAGCTTCTGCATGACAATGCCATGCCCCATACAGCTCGCCAGACTCAGGAATTGCTGCAAAGGTTCAAGTGGGAGGTCTGGAAGCACCCCCCATACAGCCCCGATTTGGCTCCAAGTGACTATTTCCTTTTTCCGGCGTTGAAGAGAAACTTATCCGGAACACGGTTCACCTCAGACGATGCAGTGAAAACAGCTGCCGGGAAATGGCTCAATGAGCAGGGCCCTGATTACTACCAAGACGGGATAAACAAGTTGGTCGAACATTCTGACAAATGCCTAAACAGATTTGGCGACTATGTGGAAAACTGAAGGCCAGATGTGTCTCTTGATTCCCATTTGTATCTTGTTTCTATTGTTAATAAATACTTTTTCATTTGCCTTGTAAACTTTTTTTTGGATCACCCCTCGTATCTTGATTCGTTTTCGAATTATTCATTTTTAAAGTTTGCCCTGACTTTTGGATCACCAGGTATATAACATACTCCCCCCCCCACCCCCTCTGATTGAACACAAGTTTAAATTCACATTTTAAATAAATAAATTTTTCTCCGCCCATTTTGTAAATAATTAACATCTATTCAAATTTATAATGATGTTGTAAAACTAAATACTACATTAAAATGAAACTAAAAGATTCAAACCATTAAACTTTTACATGCAACTTTTTTGATTACTTGAAGATGGTCATGTAAAGTGACTGAAAACATTAGAAGTAAAAATTTAATGGCTATAATTATTTATTTATTTAACATTTCTTTAAAACATCAAAGGAACTATCTGAAAATTTCCTACATGCAGTAAGGTTGACTGCTTTCATGAGGGACCAAAGCCTAGAATGATTTACTCTCCATTAATTAATGAAATTCATGCAAATGAAGCTAACAGAAAGAAATAAAATGGCAAATTATTTTTCTCAGGGTCCATACTCAAATATGGGGAAAAAATTCCCTGAGTTCCCAGACAATTTTCAAGAAAATATTAGCGAAATATTACAAGAAATGCTTCTCTAGACAGGACAAAATACAACTACTTCTGCTGTATGATGTCATATTACTGCCGATCATGCTAGAAATTCAGGTAGAAATCATTATTTATAAGCGTATTTTCACAATACTTAATCATTTAAATTTTGATACGAAGCTAAAAAATAAAAACATAACTTGAGAGGGGAAAAAAATTGTTTTTCTGTTTTATAACTGATTTTCCCTGACTTTTAATGAAAATTTTTATTTTCCCTGAGTTTTTTAAACAAATTCCAAATTCCCTGAGTATTCCCTGTTTTCCCTGATGAGTATGAACCCTGTTTCTTAAATTGTCACTTTGGCCTGTTTAGTCGCCGAGTGGTGAGTGAATTTTTTCAATTCCATATCAATCAAGGTATTAAATTTATAAATTAACATTATCCAACATCTTGCTTCAAATGGCTGTATTTGAAAAGAACAAATATCTCAACGAACTCTTCCACCTGAGATGGGAAGGACTTGTTAATTACTGCACATGATCTTTGTTATGAGTATCCAATTGTAACAGATCTCATAAGCATAATTCTTTTTTTTTTTTTTTTTTTCCCATCTATATACATAAATATTAGATTCTTGAAAATTTTGTACCTCTGGTTTTCAATGGATTTACCCATTTTGGGATGTCCTAAACATGATTTGAGCATTTTAATGAAATGTTCAAATTGTATTGTCTGTGTGTGTGTGTGTGCATTAAAAGCTTTTTGGACACAGTATTTTATGAACAAATGATTGAAATTTAACCAAACTTGGTATTTAGTCTGACCTTGATCTAAATTAGTGCTGTTTATATACTGGAGATCAATTGCTCAACAGGTGGCACTGTTATCCCATTTTTCCATAATGGACTCTTCCCACCTGACGTCAGAGGTCACATGATAGAGGAAAAACAAATAGCAGATGAAGTCTTGTTTATCTAGAGCAAATGCTAAAATAACATATTTTCTATTCTTATTTTTGATCAATCGTATTTAATCTGTGTTATTTTTTACACATCATCATTTTTAATCCATTTTATATCATTATTCATCATCTTTTGTTTGCTGTATACATTTACAATCATCATTTAGTTTATACCTGTTATTGATGTTCATGAAGACATGTTTAAATACTCTGATTTTTGGTACTTAAATCAGTGACAGTGCAATATCGTACTACGTAAATCCATTTAGACCAGTAACTAAGTTAATTAACTTGTTGTAATACCTTTATGCAATTAAATTAAATGAAAACATTTTAAAATTTCAATTTATAATCCGTAAACATTCCACAAGAAGCTATTATTTATTGCTAGATCAGTTAATGTTACAGTTACACTACAATATACAAAAATCGATTCTTATAGGTAAAAATAAATAAACACATAAAATGTTTTTTAAAAATTCTTAAATTTACAAATACAATTATTCTACTGTTTACAAACGCACAATATTACTTTTATTTTATTTTATATTAAATATTAAAATTTTTGTTCTTATGAACAATATTTAATTGAATTAGATTCTTAGAATTCGATTATTCGTTTTCCTCTATCACGTGATTGAGCAGACGATGCTGGGAAGAGCCCATTTTTTAATATGGCAGTGTAGGATGAAATTTTGTATAAATATATGTAATAAGGAGTTTTCCTAAACAAATGATTGTAAAATTAATATGAATTATTGATAATAGTTTTAATAAACTAATCCAGGTAGCACAAAAATATTGGCCAATGTCCTAATGACATTGGCTCATATTTTCAATGTCACTGTATATCATGTTAATTTTACAATATTGGCAAACATAATTTAAAGCTGTTACTATTAAAAAAAAAAAAAAAAGCAATTAAAAGAAATATTTCCATTAATTGTAACTAATATGATCTGAAAACAATATTTCCAAAAATAAAAATTTATAAAATAATTTTTTAATGCTTTATTTTTAATATTTGTTAATATTGGCTAGTGTCATAATAATGATATTACTTAACAACATTTTGTGATACCAGTCGACATTTGAAAAGTAAAATAATTTTTGGGGATATTGATAGAATCTATCAATTTTATGGGAAAAAAAATAAATCAATATAGTCTTTTAAGCACGGGGGTGTTGTGTTCAATATTTCAAAAAGAGATATTTATTGATATCAGAAAATATTGACAATATTTACTAGATATCAGGAAATGATATGTTTTAGGTGGCGGAGGAGGAGTTATTTTGTATTCTCCAATGTTATATTTTAATATTGGCCAATATATCTTTGTGCTACCTGGGCAGCAGAAATTTTTAAAATTGTATTAAGAAAAAATTAAATAAAAAATAAAACACTTGTATCATGCATAAATACATTTATTTAAAAAAATGAGACTCAAAAAATACATAATAAAAGATCTGGATTATTAATACTGACTAGTTTTGAGATGACATCAAAAATACAATAACATACACATACACATATAAGTTCTTTTTTCTTTTCTTTTTCTTTCAACATACATATACAGATATATATCCATAAGCATGAAAAGACAAGCAATTGGTATATAACAATAAACAATATAAAGCCTTTTTTTTCCAACAATTAAATAGCAATTTTAAAAAGCTTATTACAACTTTTATACATTAAATTACATTCAAAAATTTAAAAACTTAATTAAATAGTCTTTATTTTATTCATAAAAAATCATTATTAAAAAGAAAAAAAGTGGTTATCTCATGTACATTAATTGCATTTTTCTAATAAAGGCATATTACATAGCCCTTTTTAACATTGTCATGTTCAGGGGTGAGGATATGTACAGGGTTGCCACTCAAATAGCAGAATGAAAATCCCCGACTTTTCCAGGTTTTCCAGACGTGTTCTATAAAAATTCCAGTCTAGCCATATATTCTGCATTGGTTGTATTGAGAATAATTATGGTAAGACTTGAAAACATGTTTAAGTATGGGTATGTTATAATTATGGTAAGACT
Source organism: Salticus scenicus (assembly GCA_963930645.1). NCBI lineage: Eukaryota > Metazoa > Arthropoda > Arachnida > Araneae > Salticidae > Salticus > Salticus scenicus. Next base: position 94,855,366 of record OZ005660.1, read on the forward strand.
TGAAAAAACAAAAGTTACATATTACTTTGACCTAAGGACAGATTGCCCTCCATGCGGGGGTCGTTCTAAGAGGACTTGTTTTTAAAAAATGGCAGAAGCTAAGAAAAAAACAAGAAAAATAACTCTACGTTGAAGGAAAAATTTGTTTTTTTTTGGCAATCATTGTATGAAATTCCCTGACTTTTCCAGATTCTGGCTAAAATATTCAAATTCCCTGACTTTCATGGTCAATTTTCAAATTCCCTGACTATTCCAGGTTCTCCAGGTTTGGTAGCGTGGCAACCCTGTATATTGCAATCTATTCATCAATGACAAACAGATCATTTGATATGGCAGTAAACACAACATTACACTAGTTTTTTTTGCAATTCTGATATGGGATTCATTGATGATACATTCATTAATTACGTCTAATTTTCATATGATAAATGTATACATTAAAGTAATTTCAATTTACATATACAGTACATGACATCAAATCCGTAACCCTAAAATCCCTAATGCTTTAAAATCTGGGCAACATTTTTGAACGTAAACAAACATTTTCGAAAGAAGAATTCAATGATTTTGAAGGTTTTGGAATTACTGAAAGAAAAAAATCTTTGGAACTGCTTTTATATGCAAAAACAGTCAATTGTAAGATAGTCAGTATTTTAAATGAAGATAGATGATTTTGAAGACTGGTTCGAAATAGAAATTTTCACTAGTAAATAAATGATAACACCAAAACAAAATTCAAAACTGGTGTACAATCAATATGGATTAACTTCTTTACACACCATAAATTTAAAGCCAGCACAACCGGTTTTGAAAGGACGTAGCCTTTCTTCATCAGGTGCAAAAGAACACGTGCTACTGCCTTGGAGGCAAAAGCAAGACTGAAATCAGGGCAAAATCCAGAGGGGGAGGAGCAACACAAACAACCAATAAGAAGCAACATGCAAGACCAATCAGAGAGGAATGCATACACACACACACACACAAAAAAAAAAAAAAAAAAAAAAAGAGGGAGGGAAGGAATAATCAATTAAATTTTATTTGTTTTATTTATTTAATTAATATTATACTAATAAGTAAATTTAATAAAATTCATTTATTTTATTTTATTTCGAAACCAGTTGCACTGGCTTTAAATTTATGGTGTGTAAAGAAGTTTTAAAATCTATAAATGATAACAGACTACGAAATCCTAGTAATCAAATGTATTGAAATCTGAACCTAATACAATAACTAAGTGGAATCAAGCTGTTCAGGTGCATAATTCAATTATGAAAAAGAAAAAAATACTTTTAGCTAAGGAATAGAATTAAGAAATCTGTACTAGAAACTTTTAGAAAAAGTAAAGTTGTGTGAGTTACTCAACAAAAAATAATGACCATATGCAGACTGCAACAAAAATTACACAGTCAGAAATTTAAAGTTTTGAAACACCTACTAACATACATATTTGCAAAATTCTAATAAAGGATATAAAATCATAAACATGAAAGTACTTATTAAATTTTGTATAAACTCAACTAAAATACATCTTTTTCTATTGCGAGTGTGTATGTGATAACTTATATCTGTATAAGCATTTTACATAATGATTTTATGAAAGACCCTAAAATCTGTAAAATCCTGAAATCTGCACATACACTTAGTCTCAAGAAATCTGGATTTGAGGTCACGTGATATATATATGTATACAGGGTAATCACTTTAAAAGAATACCTATTGGTTTTTCTTATTACCCTTAAATATGACAGATGTGACAACTATTTTAACACTGAGGTATAATTGTTTGAACATTGTTTAAGTGTGGGAGACAATTTCCAACACTCTTGGACTGTTACAACTTTATTTGTGAGGTAAAACAGAAATGGAGAAGCACAATGATGTTTAATCCTGTGATAATTTTATTTATGGAAAACAAAATTTAGTTCAATTTTTTTAGATTATCATTCCTGCATTACATTTACATTATTATTATCATCATTTTTGCATTAGCATTTCATAAGGTTTTCCAGAGAAGTCCTGTAAACATCGATGAATTAAAACAGATAACTGAAGAAATCTCGTCAATTCAATAACACCAAAGATGCTGTGAAGTGTATCAAAAAACTTGATTCGACATGTTCATATTTGCATTCAAAATGGTGGCAAACATTTTCCATACAGTAAAAAATTTTAATTAAATTATGTTTTTCAAAAATAAAATTATCACAGAATTAAATAACATTGTGCGTCTCCATTTCTGTTTTACCTCACAAATGAAGTTGTAACAGTTCAAGAGTGTTGGAAATTGTCTCCCACACTTAAACAAGGTTCAAACAATTATACTTCAGTGTTAGAATAGTTTCCCCATCCGTCATATTTAAGGGTAATAAGAAAAAACAACAGGTATTCTTTTAAACTGATCACCCTGTATATACAATATACAAATTTGGAGCATATTATATCTTGCAGATTAATTTAATACCTCAAAAGAGATACTGAGCTTTAAAAATATATTAAAATTTATTTATGTAAATTTTGCTTATTTGATGAGTTGCTATTACTTTGTACAATTGTACACCTGGTTTGATATTTTTAAGTCACAAATAAATTTTAATTTGCTGCAGATTGGTAAGAAAATAATTTGTCTGTTATACATGCAACTATTGCTCTATGATAAATTTTCAATTTTATATTCCTGACTTGGTAAGGTTTTCAGTAAATTCCCCATACATATCATGTTAACAATTTTGTTTAATTTCTTCATAATAATTATTCTTTATTTATTTAAATAAAGCGTGTTAAAAAACTTTTTGCCTCAGTTTTAAATTAAAAAGTGTCAAAATGCTCTTTTAATGAAAAAATACTGTTCATACGAAATTAAAGTAAATTATTACACAAATGCCCATATGGATTATAATTTTTTTCCTTTCATTTTCTTTTAAAATGTAATACGTAGGATTCCATAGACATGTATACCTCGAAGGTAAAAAAATAAAGTTCATATAAACTATAAGACTTAATAATAGTTTTTTAATGAAACATTTGCTTAACTTTTTTAAAATGGTAATGCGATAATTATTATTATAGTATAAAATAATACAAAATATTACAGTGTATAAAATGAAGATAAATGGTATTTAGGCTATGGTGTCTCATATAAGGTTACCAGAAGATTGTACATTATCCCCATAAGTTGTATGTTTTTTCAGACTTATTTTACATTATACATTTAAACTTTTTCCATACACCAATTTATTCTATTTTATTTTACATATCAGACTTTAACTATTTCTTCAAAGTTTTTCAGTTTATTTTAAAAAATTTACTTTTATTAGGTACTTTTTGCTGGTAAATATTATGTGCAATGCACATAATATAAAAGAAAAAATGGTTTCCAAGCAAGATAACAATTTTATTTTAAATTAAAAAGGCTGAACTCAATGAATTTTTAATATAATTTTCTCTGGAATTAAATATTTTTTTTTTTTTTTATTTTATATGTTTTATGAGAATTTCTCCAAAGAAACCATTACTGGCACACTGGAAATGGTTGAAAGTGAAAAATTTTGATAGTGTGATAAAACCATAAAAAACTAGGATAAAACAAAACAAAACAAAAAAGATAAAGCTAGCAGCTCTCATATGATGAAAAATTAATTAAAAAAAAAAAATGAAATATAAGGTTCATGTGGTCTACTCATAATCACTATGAGTACTCACATGAACCATAATGAACACATGACTGCCAATCGCTAGTTAAGAGATAAATAAAGGAGGGGGGAGGGGGCAAAAAATAACAACATGAGCAAAAAATATTTGACAATTCTATTTCTTTATAGGTTCTAGAATCTCATAAAGCAAGTTTGAAATTAATATTGACATTTACGTTGTAGATGGAGAAAGATTGGGAATCGGGAGCTTTCGTAGAACATTTTAAAATTAGGTGGTGCGTGACAAAAATTTAGAAAAATTCAGGATATATTGTTTTTCAGGAGTTCGGGAGATTGCCTCAAAATTCGAGAGTCTCCCGAATTTTTCGGGAGAGTTGGCAGCTATGATAATGATATTCCAGTTGCTGAAAGGAAATTTATTTTACATAGCCTTATAAAGTTAACCCCTTAATGTACACACTCAAGTTAATTGAAGCTGCCCTCTCAGTGTATTTTTCCCTTAATATTTTAAGGTACAAGAAAGTACCAGCCAGTACCAAACTATATATAATGTGTTTGGAAATATGTACTGAATAAATATGTATTATTCATATATTTTTTTTCAATCTACTTTCTTTAATTACCCTAGCTGATTTCTCTTTCTCCATACCCAGTGAAATATAAGTTTTTATATGAAATCTTTGATGGTACCAAGTAAAAGGTGCCAATTCCTTTTTTAGAAACAAAAACCTTTATACATATTTTATATAAATTATTTTTGTATGTTTTATTGTTGTTTTTAACTGCTTAATATCTTGAAAGTTGATAAATTGCATGACCCCTGTCCCATGCTGTGCAAATTTAAGAAAATGTGCTATATTATATACATTACATTATCAAAAAATACATTGAAAGAAATGTATGTTCACATTTATTCTTATTCAATTGTAATTACATTTGTATTATAAAAAGCAGATATGCATAGTACACAAACAGCAATATCATAATATTAACACGGCTGCAAGGTAATTAGATTTCCTGTAGTTATAATTTTTAAAACAGTGGAAGCAGTAAAATTTTTTCTACATGCAAAAACAATTAACAGGTACATGATAGAAAATATAAATTGTAAGTTAATAAATCTCTAAAATAATAATAAAAACCTTTGCTTTTTCAGCAGCTTTTAGTATCATTTACAAGTGCAATACAAAAATATTAATTGCAATTTTATAAACCTTTACAATAATCAAAATTTCTTTTCTTATTTTTGTGGCATTTCATACATTTCATCTATTTTTATTATATAAATACATACTCTGTTTTTGTATGCTAATTATATATATACATGACTTATATTTTGTAATAAAATAACTTGTCATAAACTCATTGCGTAACTAAGTTGCAAATTGAAATTCTTTTTGAAATACATTTTATTTCACAGAAATAATCGTAAATGTAACACACTAGCTTTTAACCATTTTAAATAAACTAGAGACTAACAAAGTCTTTTATGATAATAAAAAATAAATAAAAGTTATTTCATATAAAAATACTGTTAAAATACAATGATATATAAATCGTGCTCTAGTTAATATATTTCCCAAACAGAAATATTATTCTGAATAGTGCTTTTCATGCATGTTGGGGCACTTCATATGCATTTTTGAATAACAAATTCAAAATTGCTATTTTATGACGCAGCATTTTTTTTTCCTGCCAGATTTGGATGTAATCTTTGTTTGATCTCTTGAAGTTTCCTACATGGGGACATCATGTGAATTATGAACGCTCTTTCTTATTTTACTTTACTTTAGAAACATGCATCATTATACTGTTATTCATAAAGACAACTTTTGTTAGATATTATTAAGTGTTATGATTAATGTCTCTAATAATTAATTTTCTTTAATGTTACTTGAAACTAGATAAAACAATTGTTTTCATTTAAATACAATCTCTTTCTTAATTACTCTGAAAAATCTTAATTTAATGATAATTAAAAAATGACAGAATTTTTTCAAGTGATTAAAATTTTTTAAAAATTGAATTTTTATATGAATGTTCAACTAACCGAATAGTAGCAAAATAGTTTTAGATTCGGCAAAGCCGAATATTCGGTAGTCTGGCCAAATAGGTCGAATACCAAATATTTGGTACATTCCTAATTCTAAATAAACAGAAATAATTAATATATATATATAACTGTCAGATGGGAACCAGATTAAACTGTGCAATATTTTTTAGTTATTAATAACACAGTTAACAGTAATAGATAAAGGGAAAGATCTTTATTTATTTTAATTACATTTAATCTAGAATGCAAGAAGGTTCTGGCTGTAGCTACACTTCTGGCCAAAAGTATTGTAAGATTTACAAACAATCAGTTTTTTCAGTTTAAAAATATATCTTTCGATAAAATGTTTTGAAACACTGGATATGTAAGAAACAGGGCCCTTCCTCATGATTTTCAGTTAAGATTTGGTTATGACAACAATTAGGGAAAGGGGCATCAAAAAATTAAGCAAAATCGATAAGGTTAGTGATCACCCCATATCTTTAAGTGAACGAAATGATCTGTAACCAGAGTGGCTAACATTAGAACTTTTCCAAATTCCCTGACTATTTTTCACTGTTTTCCCTGGCTTGCGGTGTTTATTTCTCACAAAAATTCACAAAATTAACACATATTTTAGTAACTTACAATAACAGAGATGCCAACTTCTAATGACAAAAACGCAGGAGATTTTTTAACAGAAATCAGTAGACTTTTTCCAACAAGAAAGTTTCTAAGAAGAATGAGTAAAACAATGCAAATTTAATTTCAAGTAAAGCTTTATAAGCTTAGGAGGTATTTACAAAGCATCAGTATTAAAATTAAATGAATAACATATGTTTCTTGCAGTAAAACAAACTATCAAAAAAAAAAAAAAAAAAACCTCAGACATACAGTTGTCTAAAATTTAAGTCAAAATAGACTGATTTGATCATTCTGCTTCTAATATAAAACAATAAGGATCTTAATTATCTTTGTAAAAAAAAAAAAAAAAAAAAAAATCTTTTAATTATAAGACATTTTTCATTATGCAAAAATGAAAGTTAAAAATATATTCTTAGCAAAAATTAGTTTCAAAGTATAGTAATTCACATTCAAACTGAACTTGATAAATTGCAGGGCAAGATAAATTTCAATTTTATTTCAAATTTTTTTACCCAATCCCACAAATTTTAAGCATAAATGATGCTAAGAGGGATTGATAAAAATTACATCAGAAAAGCAGAAGAAACGAGTGGAAAATCAGGAGCATGGAAAAACAAGCAAAAATCAGGAGACTCCTGCCAAAAGCAGGAGACTTGGCATGTCTGCAATAATAACTTTAAAAAAAGGCCTACTTTTACAAAATCTGTCAGAATTCCCTGACTTTACAAGAAATTCTCCAACTATTCCCTGACTTTTCCATGGTTCCCTGACCAGTAGTCACCCTGGTAACTGTAGAATATGCAAGGAAGGGGGGGGGGAGGTTAGGGGTTTTCAACTCACCCTCCCAGAAATTTGCAGATTTGCCAAAAATTTTCGAGTTATCCTTCATTTTTAATATTTAACAAAATGTATTAAAATTGATCCTTTCCAAAATCAGATCAAATCAGATCCAGATCAAATGTGTAAGGAAGTATGTTCTGTATATAACAGAAGTGGAAGAATAATTAGGGATATTGTTAAGTATTTTTTAAAATACCCGTTTCTAAATCTTTTTCTTAGAAAAAAAAAAAGTAATCCTTTTTTCACACACACACACACACACAAAAAAAAAAAAAAAAAGAGAAAAGAAAAGAAAAATTAACATTTATTTTTAAAGAAAAATTAACATTTATTTTCACATATTAAAGAGTTACATTGGTTTTAAAAATTTTATTTTATTTTACTTTATTACAATTTTTATCTAATAGTACAATATGTCTAGAATAAAAGTTTCAAGTTAATTAGAGGAAAAGTCCAGAAAAGATAGCCTTTGGAAATTTTCCTTATTAAGTTCATTTCGATTAAACTTAAAGGGTTACATGGGATTCAAAATTCCCCTAAAATATTTTTCTAAACATTTCATGTCAATTCGAATAAAAATCTAAGAGTTCGAGCCTTTGGAAAATTTCTCCATTAGATTCATTTTATTACTTTTTAAAACTTTTTTTTTTTTTTTAATTTAGTTGGCATGATTTCTCAAAAACTAATTCACGAATCTTAATGAAATTTTGCACACTTCTTCAAAATAAAAGTGACTAGTGTTTGAATTTTTATTTATTTATTTTTTATCGATTACAACTTATATTTTACAAGGCTACATGTGGGGTAAAATGTACCGAAAATTGTACTGTTTTTGCATAAAACTCTGATAAAAATTTATTATTACTATTATTTTTTAATCGTTCATTCAATCCTGAGCTATATTTATGTACTAATATATATATATATATATATACATTTTTTTTAATGTTTTAGATAAAGCTATCATGAGTTGTCCTGATTACTCTAAGGATAAAGTGTCTCTAAAAATTAGGCCCTGTTCGCTGAATTTTTATAAATTTGTAATCGAAATTTTACAGGGTGACAAGAAATAACTTGGACAAAGTTTCAAACCAAATATCTGCAACTACCACTATCGCAAACTCATTTTGGAAGATGTTGTCTTACCTTGGTCGCAAAAGTTCTTTGGAAACAAAAGATGGACCTTCCAACAGGATTCCGCACCTGCACACAGAGCTAAAGGCAGTCAAGATTGGTTCAAAACAAATTTTCCTGACTTCATTGGAGCTCAATAATGACCACCGTATCCCGCAGATTTGAACCCAATGGATTATTCTGTTTGGTCCATCTTGAAGACAAGGGTGTGTGCTAAACCTCATAAATTTTGGCATCCCTAAAGGAATTCTTATGCAAGGAATGGGATAAAATGTCAGTAAGTGAGTTGCGGCCCATAGCCAAAAATTTTGTGACACGTTTAAAGCTCTGTATTAAGGCTTAACGTAGCCACTTTGAAAATTTGTAAATATAATAGACAAAATAATGTATTCATATTTATTGAAGTTTAGTTGTAATATTCTCATCAGCATTAAAGTTATAATGTATCATGTGTGTCCAAGTTATTTCTTGTCACCCTGTATAAGGTATAGTTATTATGCTACTCTTTTATATGCTTAAAATTTTGAATAAAAATTTTATTCATTTTATATATATATATATATATGTGTGTGTGTTAACCTTCAAAGATCACGTAACCTTTAATATATGCACCAATTATAATGTATTTTAACAAACTAATTTGGTATATATAAAACTTTTAATCGTTTGTTTAAAAAAAAAAAAAAAAAAAAAAAACATTTTAAAATTACAAATATAAATTTCATTTAAAATTAGTATTTTTTATTTTATTTATTTATTAAATAAATACTTTTTTTTTTTTTTTTTTTTTTTTTTTTTTTTTAAGATTCAGTCATTTTCTCTTATTGCAATGGGACCAAAATTAACTCTCGTTATAATGGAATAACATTTATTTTTGAAGTATGTAAGGGAATATTTAAAATGAATAATTCACTAAAATGACTCTTGATCATAGATAAAAATAGTATTTTTAAAAAGGTGAACAAAAAGGTTCTCACTATGAATATGTGCTTCTATTTATTTTTTTTTAGGAAGAGGTAATATTCAACAACATTTTAATAAAAGATTATTTTAAAATTTCATAAGTAATTATGTTGGATAAGAAAGAAAAGTTCTCTATCAAATGTTAAACAATTTGCATATAAATATTGAAGCTTAATAGAAAAATAAAATTATGAAACACTCCAGAAACTACATTGAAAATAGAGGAACTTGATATTATACAAAATGATAAAATACCCATTTTAAATGTTGTAAGGACATTTGGATAAAAAGTAATACATAAGCAATATTTAAGCACACGGACTCAGTTCAGTGATTTAGTTTAAAAAAATGGCGATATTTGTCTGACAAGGTCATTTTTCATAGAAAAATTTATTTTTTAAAGGTGCATACTTACAATTTTTGCAAGCGTCATTTTAAAACTAAAAATACTTTAAAGATATAAACAGAATTACAGGGGTGATTGTGACTCAAAGATAAAAACTCTGAAAATTAGAGCTTCAAATAAAAGAACCCTGAAATATCATATGATACTTAAATAATTTAAACCAGAGGCCCTTAATCTTTTTACAATTTGTTTATGCATTGCTTGAATGACATATCAACAACCAATGAAAACAAAATATAACTTTACAGGAAATATAAAAATACGGATGATTAAGTTAAAAACCCTGAACACAAACACCCCTGTATGAACTTTGTCATAAACTGACTGAAAAACACAATAATAAAAAGAATAATCAAAATAGTTATTAAGTTTTTTCTTAATAAAAAAATATGCTAAAATGAAATAAATTAAAAAATTAATTACAAGGCATCGCCAACATGACAGCAAAAATTTAAAAGTCACCATAGGGGTCCCGTACTAAAGCTGGGAAAGTATGAAAACTGGAACGTCAAACATGAATTTTATTTTGAAACTTTTCTTTGGATGATTTGGTATAATTATCATTAGCGTTTCATCCCACAAAAACTAATAATAATTTGGCTTCTGATTAATTAAAATTTAAATTGGGTGGTGAAATTGGCATTAGATTTACAAGTTTCAAATTTTAAAGGTAAATAAAAAAAATTTAAAAAAAATGCGCAGGTTTGCTAGTGTATATATACTTAGATAAGAAAATTACATATTTTGCTAATCAGCTGTAAAAAATACATTATATTTCTACAAGTAAACACCAGAAAAATAGGAATTTTATACCTTTATGTAAATAATCTTGTATTTAAGATATGTATATATATTTAAATATAATAATGATGATCTATTAAGCAGAAGCCAAGCAACAGATACAAGATCACTGAAACATCAATGACCAATAAGATTAAAAATTTCTTTGAGAAGTTCAGAAAAATGAAAAAAAAAATTTTCAGGGTATGAAATACACAAATTTAAAGAATCCAGATTTATTAATTAACAATATAAAGCTAAAAGTAAGTTTAATCAATTCACAATGCAATAGTTGCCTATTTCAGTGATCGGCAGTGAAAAAATATTGACATATTTAAGTAATTAAATGGAATTAAACTTAAATTATACCAATGAGCTGTGAAATTAGACAACAGAAGCAATAATAACAGGAGACTTGGCATTGGAATATTAAAACTCGAATAAACTACTATGTCAGACACGCCAAAGAAAAATATTTGAGATGCATACAGCTATTTCGGTAGCCTTAAGCGTACCGTCTTCAGTGCAAAAAGATTCTTTTTGCACTGAAGACGGTACGCTTAAAGCTACCGAAACAGCTGTATGCATCTCAAATATTTTTCTTTGATGTTTCTGATGTAGTAATTTATTCAGGTTTTAACAGAAGCAATTTTTATTAATCAAGAATACTTTTTTAAGTATTTCTCTGTTTTCACATTCTTTTTAGAAATATCGCTTTGTTTCTGAGTGAAGGTGAGGAATTCTCATTAGTTTTTATCTCTGATGAGAATCCTGAGCTAGTATAAAAAATCAATAAAAAATAAGATAAAAAATAATTCTAGAAAAAAAAATTATAAAATAAGTTTTAACAAATAATTTTTAAACAGATGAATTTTCATTTTCATTAAATGTGTTTCAATATCCTGTAAAATAACAAGCTTACAAAATACAATGTTAAAAAAATAATGTTTGCTTTTAACAGCATATAAAATATGATATAAATAGATTTAGTAAAATTTACAAAACACTGAAGAATAACATGTATCTGTAAAAATTAGTAAAAAAAAAAAAAAAAATTAACAGAGAACAGATTTAGATAATTTATAAACATCTTACGTTTTTTTTTTTTTTTTTTTTTTAATCTTATCATTCACACACAACAATTATACATATATTTTGAACAAAATAACCATTAAAATGGCAGCATAATTTATTAGCAACAAAATTAAATATATATATATATATATATATATATATATATATATATATATATATATATAATAATGATGATCTATTAAGCATAGCAGAAGCCAAGCAACAGTTACAAGATCACTGAAACACCAATGACCAATAAGATTAAAAAAGTTTTTATCAGTGGATGAAATACACTAATGTAAAGAAACCAGATTTATTAATTAACAGCCTGCAAAACAAACAAATCAATAAAGTAACAAAACAAATGTTAACTTAAAACCATAAACTTTTTCAAAATTTATGAAAAAATAATTTAAGAAACTTAAGATAGGAAGGAAGGAGGCAGGCGTCAAGACTTGTGTGTATATATATATATATATATATATATATATATATATATAACAAAATAGTCATTAATCACCTGACTACTGCTGATAGACCACAATACACTTATATATTTCAAAATTATATAATTGTAAATTTTTAGCATATTTTTGAAGAATGATGGTCATAAATAAAAGTCATTAGGTTTATCTTTAGAAGTATAGTTATATTTTCAATTTCACAAGTTAAAAAATAAGCATCTTTTAGTACATCATAAAAACTATACAGTGAAAATAACATTACAGTTAAAACAGCAACTTAATTTATTAGCAATAAAATTAAATAGATATATATATATATAGTATAAAATAGTCATTAAAAAAACAGTATATTTAATCATACTGTGTGCTGAAAATTTAATAGTCAACAATTAATTATTTCTTTAATATTCACTATTCGCATACATATTAATGCCTTCATTCGTTTATGTTTTTATTCTTTTATAAATATTTTGATTTTTGGAACAAAATCCATTGTGCAGTTGAAATAAATCTTTTTTTTATTCAATTCCTACTATTAGTTCACACTCTCCCTATATATATCTTGTACAAACCTTGCAATCAATTTTTAACTAACTTCCCGACTAGCTAGAAATTTGAAACTTTCAGGATTGCTCAGAACACGGTGACAACACAATACTTCGAAGTCCGATTTTGGAATTTTTTATTAGTTTTCTTATAATTAATTAAAATATGAAAATAATAACATCCTAATAACGTTAATATAGCCATTAAAATATTAGCTATAATTTAATTGTTGCCAAAAAAAAAAAAAAAAAAAAAAAATTACGGGTTTATTTTCTTTCGACATAAAAATAAATACATTAAAAGTGAATATTAAAAAACTATAAAAAGTTAAATTATGAATTCACAAAAATTGACGTCATTGTCACTTTAAAAATTTTAAGCACATTGCTAAGAGCTCTATGATTCATCAGAAAGTTTAAAACATGGTATATGAAAAGATTTTTTTTCTTTCATTTTGCACGTGCACCTTTTATTTCCTAATTCAAAATTATTAAAAAAAAAAAAAAATTGATAGTGTTTGTAAGTAGGAATTGACTTTAAAAAAATTTCTTTTATATTACTTGTTTTATTATTTTTATTATGCTTTTGTCTAAAGATAAAATAAAATAAAATTTTCTAATTTTTGGAAGATAATCTTTTAACTTTGTTCTCAATAAGCAATTTAGCATGTGTTGTATTCCAGCAGTCATCAATTGATAATTAAGTGTTTTTTAATACTTTCACGCATGCCTATTTTTCTATATCAAACAGCAAGTCCTGTCTTTTTGGTATTCTTTATGTATTGTTTTAGAGGAATATTTGCCAGTGCAATTGTGTATAATTTTAACCATAGTTAAAGGATTTAAAAAAAAAAAAAAAAAACTTTTTTAGCTGTATATTAAACTATCAAATTTACAAAACTACTGAATACTGAAACCAAAAAAGTAACAGTTTTTTATGCAAATTTTTTTTTAATATTTTCCCTTGTTTTAATCGATTTTTAAACTTTTGTCTTTTCCTGTTTAGTAGAAAGTAGCACTACTCCAACATTTCAAAAATTATATTCCAGAGGAAAGATACCAGAACCTGATGAAGAGACATGCCATTATTTTGACCTGAAACAGCTGTTGTGTGTGTGTGTGTTTCTTTACAATTCCAAACCAAAAATTTCAAGAAAATTAAAAAATGTTAATTTATTTCTTTTTATATATTTATTATCACCTATTTGCCGAATTACCATTTTAAAAACTAATTTAGCAATTTTTAAATGAAAATCTGGAGTGAACGTTAAAGGGTTAAGTAGCTGCATATAAAAAAACAAATTTACTTGCTAAACATTGGTTGGTAATTACCAACCAATAAGAAAAAAAACTTTTTCTAAACATGCATAAAATTACATCAAGCAATTTTTAAAAGACATAAAAAATAAAATACATAAATATAGGAATTGAAAAAGTTAAATTTTCATAAACTTATTTGACTTAATAAAATTACATCGAGACTTTTAATATTTGTTCAGGTATAATAACAGCATAAATCTTATTTGAACATAATTAGACATTCTATAAATCAACGTGTACAAAACAATTATTTTAAATAAATTAATATATCAACAGCATGGCAACACTTTAAAAAATTTTTAATGAATAATTAATGATTTTTTAAATAGTTTTAATCATTAATTCTGTAACAGTCCTATTACAAAAAAAAATTATAGAATTATTGAAAATTGGTTATCATAAAAATATCACAGACATTTTTGTAACTAGTTTTATCTGAAAAAATTACTTTTCCACTTTAAATAAATAAAAGACAGAAAGTCAACAGGGTGACCAACGCTAGAAATTTTCCAAATTCTCTGACTTATTATTCACCATGACTATTATTCACCATTGTCCCTGACTTATGCCATTTTTTCCCCAAAAAAAGTTTTACAAAGTTAGCAAATAATTCAGCAATTTTTAATAACAAGCTTTCAAAATATGGCTTATTTCCACAAAATTTGACAAAATTCCCTGACTATTCCATGATTTTTCCAGACTCACTTAAATTCCCTGACTTTTCCTTGATTCCCTGAATAGCAGCCACCCTGGTCAATAAATTAAAAATTATCTAATGCTCCTATTACACACAACAATCTTTCAGACAACTTTCATTTGAGCCAATTTTTACTCCAATTTTTAGAAGCTGAAATCCAAAAGAGAGTTACAATACTTGAATCAAAAATTGTTCAAAAAACTGGTTTGCACGGTGTACAGTACATGTCAAGCACAGCTGCTTATCGCTGTTTTAATGGAGACGAGGCGAGAGGACGAAGAGAACAACTGTGAATGAATTCCACCACAGCAATGTCTTTTCTCGAAGCGTAAAGAGCTTTCTTCTCATTGGCTTGTCAGAGTAAAAGGAGTTGCTCACACGAACAACTTTTCCTGACAAGCCAGAAAAAATTGTTCGTATTCCAAATTTCTATTACACTGGGCATTGAAGTGATTTGAGCCAACAAAATTGGCTCAATAGTTGTGCGTAAACTCGCTGTGTGTAATAGGGGCATAAGCTTATTAGGTATAGTTTTGTAAATTAAAAAGTAATTTGTAGCTAAAAAAGCTCTTTGGATTCTAATTAGTTAAAAAATTAGTTAAAGCAATTCCTTAACACTTTTACACAGACCTAATTAAAAGCACTGAAATTATAAGATATAGATCTTGTCATCTTACATTAATAACAAAACAGATGGCACTAACTAGCTTACACAAAATATCATGATAATATATCAAAATAAAACACCAAAAGCAATTATATATTTTGTTTCCACGTTTAAATTTGCAATACTTTTCTGTTCCAGACTCGTAATGCTATTTGGCGACTTGGCGAGACCAAATGATCGTGCTATATGAAAACCAATCATCTGCGATTTTGTTCTCTAGTGCAAGTTACAAACAATATATTTATAATAAATAACAACATAAATAATAAATATGCATAAACAAATTTGTAAAATTATTCAACTTGAATTTATTATGATCACTTTAATTACACAGGTCTACATCTAAAATTTTGATTTGACAATTTTGGCTGATGTTTGTGTTTTCTGGTGTGCTTAAAAAACCAAAACTTAACCAAAACTGAAGCCACTTTTTCTCTATCCCGTAGAGATTTTTGTCAATACAGGGTATCTACTGATTCGATTTCCTCCGTAACTCTTCTACCAATATAATTATATGATAACTTTTATAGTATGTTTCCATGATTAATTATAAATAATCATTTTAAAAATGAAAATATACTAAAAAGTACTAAAAATGAAAAAAAAAATGTATTGATAGACACCCTGTATTGACAAAAATTTAAACGTGATAGAGAAAAGCTTGCTTCATTTTCGGTTTCACCACACCAAAAAACACATGTAACAGCTAAAATTATCAAATAAAATTTTGCCAACATCATTTTTGTACATCTGTGTTATTTTTAGAGTTGCTTCTAATTTAGCAGAATATGAAATGTATTGTAAGAGTTAAAAAAAAAAAAAAATAATAATAATAATAATAATGATAAAAGTTCTGTCAAAGACAGAATTTAGTTTAGTACGGAGGACTATTAATTTCAATCTGTAAAATTTTTATTTTTAATTTATTTTTTATCTCATTTTTTAACCATATAACTGGGTCACATACTTTTTAAAATGACTAAAATTAATTAAAATTAAGTGTTGCCACCTAAATTTCATACTTTAGTTAATTTTAAAAAATCTAATTGTTGTGTCAAAAAACTGTTTGCACCCTTAGATTCGGAAAAATCATCCCTTTCATTTGGTATCGAAGTTGTAACGATAGGACTGATAATTTCAAATTTATTTTGGTGTTACACAAAACTATACTTTTAAAGCAGTCTTCTACAAAAACTGGTGACGATGTTTTTACCCAGATTAAAACTAATGGTCCTGCTAGTCCTAAAATAAAAAAAACACCAAGTCGCCATGTGTCTATCCCAAAACAGAAAAGTACCAAATTTGCATGACATTTAGGTACACAAATGTATGCATATATATATTTACAAACATAGAAAACTTTATAAAAGAGGTATTACGGCTGGCTTATTTTATAGAATTCCTTTCACTTTTCTTGATATCTTTCACGAGCATTAAAATATGTAAAAAGGAAGATATGATACCACACAGTCCGATTTGTCTCGTGTCTAATTTTCCAGCCCATAACAAACTGCCAGTCGGAAAGTAGTTGATGGCAATGACGACATCGGCAACATTCTTGAAAGCAAATAATAAAAGTTCTAACTGCTCCTTCACAATAGCTGCATGGATACTGAAATGAAAATTAACATATTTAAAAGTGGAGAAGAAAATCATAAATCTCATAAGACAGTTATACTGGGTACATACTCAAATGTGATGAAAAAAATCCCTGAGTTTTCTAGGTCATTTTCCAAAAAATAAAAAAATAAAAGAAATTCACAGTTTTAATAGATGTTATATTTCTTCCATATCATGACTCCATGTTGTATGAAAGTTTTATAAAAAACAATTTTTTATATAAAAAAACAATTTGATATCATAAACAGTATTTATAACCCTTTATTTTCATTAAGTTCCACTTTATATTGAGGCACCATATAATGTTTATATTAGAAAAATATGAATACTCTAAAACGTACAAAGATTTTAATTGTTATCTAATTGTTATTTTTGTTTATTACAAAACTTCAACAAATCAATAAAAAAGAAAATATCTACAATTATTTACAAATTCGTAACAACATATAATAAAAAAGTAAAAATTCTGTCAAAGACAAAATTTAGTTTAGTACAGAGGGCTATTAATTTCAATCTGTAAAATTTTTATTTTTTAATTTTAATTTATTTTTTATCTCATTTTTTGCCATAAAACTGGGCAGAGTACTTTTTAAAAGGACTGAAATGAATTAAAATGAAGTGTTGCCACCTAAATTTCATACTTTATGCAATTTTAAAAAACCTAATTGTTATGTCGGAAAACTGTTTGCACTCATGGATTCAGAAAAACTGCCTTTTCATTTGGTATCAATTTTGTAACGATAGGACTGATATTTCTAATTTATTTTGGTGTTACACAAAGCTGGTCTACAAAAACTTATTACGACGTTTTGAGCCAGATTGAAGCTAATAGTCCTCTTAGTACTAAAAATATCAGTAATACATTATGTAACCAGACAAGTAGTATCTCCTGCCCTTGCAGCACAGAATCATTCTAGCCTGGTATTAACTTTTTAACTTCTACCTGTATTCTCTTTCAAATAAGACATGATTAGTTAATTTTGGTGTGTTTTTACATTTTCCTCAAAATTATTAGAGATTGACGCTGTGTTACTATCCATCATAGTAGAGCAAATTCTTGCATATTTTCACAGTACTTTACAAACTGAATCAAGCGAAACAAGAAGAATGTAGTAGTCAGTAAAAAAAAAATTTCATTTATACAGATTTTACAATAAATTTTTCAGGACTTTAATGAAAATTTTCATTTTTCATGGGATTTCCCTGAAATTTGGAACCCAAATCCTAATTTCATGAGTATTTCAGGTTTTCCCTGAGGCATATGAAACCTGATATATAGGAGAAAGTGGAATACAGTATTACATGAGGTACAGCTTTAGATTGAATTCCATTTTAACCCTTTATATAATTTCTAACTTTTACATTTTTTGTTTACCGGAAAATTTCAATGGAAATTTTTTTATGTATTTCTTGTGACAGTTCTTGCTGATTAAATAAAGTAAAAATGTTTAAATTTTTCCAGAGCAAAAAAAAAGTTGCCAATTATGCGTTTAATTTTCCTAGGTTTTGTAATAAAACCCAAACATTCAACGTTTTTTATGCAATAAAGTTTTAAATTTTTTTTTCTTCTTCTTTGTTTCAATCGATTTTTAAACTTCTCTTTCTTCTGCATTTGGTAAACAGCAGTACTACTTAATTACAAATTTAGCAAAAAACACAGATTTTCAAAATTCAAGTTTTTGAAAAATAAAAGATAAGTTTTTGCTGATTTTTATGTTATTTGGTATGCTGATTTCGGAAATGACCTCCATTTTTCCCCCATCATGTCAGTATTTTTCGTAAGATCGATACTGATATTTTTGCTAAAATCCTATTTGAAAAAGAACTCTCTTGAATAATTTTGCCTGTACTATCTGGCAACAGTAGTTTTTATTCATTCTCGGTGACACAAAATGATTTTTTAGCAATCAATTTATTTTTTATAGGTTCAAATGGATGAAAACTACTGTTGCCAAATCGCATGAGTCGCCTCTGGTCGAGAGAAAGCAAACATTCCCCTGAGTTTAAGCTTTTTACATCAAATTATGGTGCAGTTCTAGAAGAAAATCACTAACATACTATTTTATTTGTTTTTATTAAGGTAACTTACATAAAATAAACGAGTGACCAAGAAGAGTAAATATTATGTATGTGTTAAAAATCGAAATAAAATTGAATTTTTTCAAGAAAACATGACGGCCAGGGTTAGAAATAAGCTGTCGTTAGTCGTATTTTGCGACCAGTTTTTTCATTTTGACACCTAGAATTCCAATTATAGGTGCCATATTTGACGCCTGGATTTTTTCCTCATCATATCTAATAATTTTCCCAATCCCATCAGATAGCAAACAAGTCTATTTCACCTAACCTAATAAAAACCTAATTTGAACCTAATAAAAACTGATTTAAGAAATCATTTCTCTATGAAAGTAGTTGACGATTTGTTAATGATTAAATTAAACAGCCCTAAATTTGAAGATTTCTGCCCAGAAAATGCTATTAAATTGTGGTGGAATGATGTATCTTCTAGGCAAAGAATGAATTTGCGATTTTAAATATGTACGTTTAATATTGTCAATGTAATTACATTCATTACATAAATATTTTTTATATAATCTTGCATATATTATTTACAAGTTGATGCTTTATTATTATTATTGTTATTTTTTAAATATACATATTTACGCCCAAAAAATTTAATCCAGGCGTTATTTTGACGCCTAGTTTCAAAATTCTTATTTCTAACACTGTGTGACGCGATAGAAATTTTTCTTGGTATTTTTTTAAATCAGCACCAAAAAATACATAAAATTCAGCTATCAATTCCCTAGTAGTTTTTTCATTGCAAAGCTGTGTAATTTTTCAGAGGAAGCCAGATAAAGAAGTCACTTGAAATTTCTTTGTAGGTGCAAGTACACCTTGTAGCTTGGATGACACACTCAAGCTTAGCCTTTTCACTTGATGAAGGATTATTCTATTACTTTGACCTGAAACAACTGTTGCAAGTTTTTTTTTTTTTTTTTTTTTCAATTTACAGTGTTTACTTACAAATTTATTTATTAATTAAATTAATTATTATTTGAATTCAATCAGGTTGACATATGTATGATATATGTTGACATATGTCAGGATACATATGTTTCAAACCAAACATTTCACACAATTTGAAAATGGTAATTTTTCCTTTTATAAACTAGCAGGTCTACCTGGCATTGCTCATGTTGAAGTACTGTTTATAGAGTTTTGAAATCAATAAAAAACTAAGCAAAGAAGGTGTAAAATGAAAAGAAGGCACAGCTTTCATATGGGATCCCTTGGCGAGTATAAATAATATTTGAAATTTTGGCGAATTGAAATAACTATTGTGATTGCATAAGTAAAGACCTTGATGAGAAACTTTCAAGCTACTTCGGTGCCAAATTTCAAATTTTGCCATAGGAGTCTGATACTAAAGCTGTGTCATAAAAAAAATAAAAAAAAAAATCGATATTAAAAAAAAAAATAAATAAATAAATAAAATAAACTTAATAAAATCCAAATTATAACTTTTAAAAACTAAATTGAGAGCATAAAAGAACTTCATAAGCACATAAAGTAACAATAAAAAAGAAAAATTTTGTTTCACTCTTAAAAAGAAAAGTATTTAACTCAATAAAAATTTCAAGCTAATGCCAAATAACTATGAAAATATGAAAATATTAATTTACTTGCAAATTCCTGATTAATAAATGCACTAATTTTCATAATGTATATTTTTAAAATTTTTTATTGTTATTCACATGAAATTAAAACTATTTTATTTCAGGAAAAAATAAACATGTATTTTATTTATTGATTTTGGCATCAAATATTTATTTATTAATAATTATTATTTTTTTAATAATTTTAAAGTTAAAATGGGGTTTTTATTTAATACCTATTGAACTAATCATCCAATTGCACTAAAAAATACAGCTTTAAATTTTAAATAATCAAAATACCTTATAAACATTCCTTTGTTGTGAGCATATATATTTTCTGGTTCATCCTCAGTGCTCGAATGACTAGTAGTTGCCTGCTTCTGTTTTTCTCCTTCACTGTTTTTGTGTTCACTGAGGATAAACCAGACATAGTTTGAAATATATATGCTCACAACAAAGGAATGTTTATAAGGTATTTTGATTATTTAAAATGTAATTTACTCCTTTTTTGATGAATAACTATAATACAGCTTTAGTTAGATTTTGTCTTGATTAATAAGTGTAGAAATTTTCGTAGCAATTGGTTTAACAATGTAGCTTTGTTATAGCAAACTAAAAATCAGGACATACAAACAATCAGATTTATATAGATGATCAACTATGTTTCTAATAGCCATTTTTGAAATTAGTTTCACAATTTTCAAAATAAAATGTAAACTGAACTACAAAAGATTAAACATTTATGAAGACGATTTCAGCAGCATAATCAAAAAATTTATTTACTTTTCAATATTCTGCAGATGTTGGTGAAATTTTCAAATTATTTTTATCTCTTTTAATGTGTAAAGATTAAAAAGAACAGCAATGCAAGGACTCTCTTTAACATATGGCTCTCAGTTATTCCAATTTAGAGCCCATTTCTTCAAATGCATATCAATAAGAGGCAGGGTTTCTGATACGGTCACATTTTTTGCAAAATGTGTAACATTTATAAAAAACAGGTACACATTACATTGTTTTACTAATGTATGATCATTATTATGATATGATGGTATACTATCCATGACTTTTCTACACAGAAATTTATATATAGTATGGAACCGTTTATCCGGAATCCAGTTATCCGGAATTATATTTTCAAACAATTAACTTCTAATGTATATTAAAAAAAAAAAAACTTACAGAAGTATTTTTATTTATTTTTTAATAATAATGGTTTAGCATTGTAATATGAAACAATTAAAAAAGTATTTAAATTTGATTAATTGATAAAAAATAGTTATTAATTTTTTATTTAAAATAATTTAAATGAGAACTATATGCATTCTGAAATTCTGATTAATGAGGGTTGCTTTGATGAGCAACCAGTTATCCAGAAAAACCAGTTATCCAGAATAGTCTTGTAAAAACCATTCCGGATAATTGGTTCCCTACTGTATATGTATCATATCTTATGGGGATTAATTTTCTAAAATTCATTAAATTATTTAAAAGAATGAAACAAAACTAATAAATGTTTCAGAATTTTCCTGTAGAATGACCATTACTGAAATTGCATGCTTCCCATTTATTTTCTTTTACAGGGATGCTCAAAAGTCTCAGATATGTTACGTTCAATGAACAAACATACGAATTTGGAATGAAAACACAATGACACAATTTTCACTTTTATTTATTTACTAAAATATTCATTGATTCAAATTTGTTTAAATACATGGTAACAGCAAAATGTCCAGAAAGTCCAGGGAAGTCATAACTTTTTTTTTTTTTTTTAAATATGTTATGATTAAATTTTAAATTTAGTTTGCAAAATAAAAATGTAATATAAAGAGGCCTTTAGAATGGTATATGGACATGTATTCTTAAAACTAATAATATTTTAGCATTTTTCTAAAGTCTTTTTTTTTCCCTTCTGATTTTAGCTTTTTTTCTGATATTATCTTTTTATACTAAAGAAATTATGAACTCAGTTTAAACCCTGATAAGTGGTGACTGTAATTTATTTTTAAAAATTCCAAAATTATGATCTTTCTTCAATATTTTTACTGTCTGATACCTAGAAATTATTCACAAAGGCTTTTCTCTTCCAACATGTTATTTATTTATTTAATTAAATTGTTATTTAATTCCAGCTGCACCTATATATTTTTTAAACTATCTTTCATTTTATCTTTCCACTTTTACAGGATCTGTGCATTGCTGCTCTTATGCTATATTCATGACTGATTTTTTGGCTTGAAGAAGTGTTGTTTCTTTATTTCGACCCAAAATAATTGTTGCATGTTTTAGAAATTTGAAATGTTTAGTTATGAAGTTGTAATTTTGCATGGAAGTAAAATACTACAGTGCTCATTAAGGCTGTACATCAGTCAGATATCTCCCTTTCTCCCTTCCCATGTTATCCAATGGGATTTTCGTTGCTTCGTATTATAAAAATATCTCATTCAAAAATGAAGTTTTTCAAATTCTGTTTTTTGAATATTACTCTTTGAACAGGTCGCCTTTTAGCTTAGTGAGCAATTTTTCGAAAAAATTAATTTGAATATTTTATTTCAATAAGTAAATTATGGACTCTAAGTGTGAATCTCTAAGTATAATATTTAAATTTATTTTTTCGAAAAATTGCTCACTAAGCTAAAAGACGACCTGTTCAAAGAGTAATATTTAAAAAACAGAATTCCAAAAAGTTCATTTTTGAATGAGATATTTTTATAAAACGACGCGACAAAATTCCACTGGATAACATGGAAAGGAAGAAAGGGAGATCTGACTGATGTACAGCCTTAAGAAAATACATTGCTGACAACAATCAACTACCAAAGTCCCAGCTAGTATTTCAACATGTTTTCATTTTACAGTATACATAATAAAGTGTTTATGAGTTGTTATCTATAGGATAAAATAATTTTAATAATTGTAAAAAAAAAACAAGAATTAATACTGCAATACATTTCAATTTATAGCAGTAAAGTTATAACAGCAAACTTAGTTTTAAAATTGATATCAAAATTATAACAAAAACAGCTTATATCAGACACTTAAACTAAATAAATGTTGCTGTATACCTCCAGCAGGGGTTTGTCCAGACTTTTCAGACAGGGTCCTGTTTTTACGAAATTGTGAAAAATCTACAGGTAATTTTGTGAAAATAAAATTTTTCAGAACTTTTTGTCTAGGGTTCTCCTTTTGTGAAATTGCGAAAAATGCAGTTTTGCAAAATAAAATTACAATTAAGGTTTCATTTTAGACAATGACTGTTCACTTTTATAAAGCTAAACTCACACATATGTATAGAAACCTGTTAAAAATTAGAAATTGAATATCAGCTTTTTGAGGAAATACAGCAAAGTGCATCTGTTTATATAGGTGGCCTGTTCATCCCATGGAAGATTCATTTTCAAAATGAAACAGATTAATCACAGTTTAAAGGTCTGTTTTTAAGGGGTGGAATCTTATGAAGGGTCTTTTTTTAGGATGAAATTTTTTTTTGAAGGATCCTTTTTTTAGGATAAATAATTTTGTGAAGGTTCCTTTTTTAGGATAAATAATTTTGTGAAGGATCCAATTTTAATATATAAAATTTTATGAAGGGTCCTTTATTAACGGACCCAGGTTTTCCTCTGAACAGACCCCCGCCTCCAGAAATTATTTTACTCTGAGGATCAACTACCAATTTACTAAATTCATAATAAAAGTTATTATTAAAATTATATGTGATACAATCACAATAAGTCCCCACTACTCATAAGTGCAGTATAAGAATAGATAAGCAGAAATTCAAAATTAGGATTTTATGAAGTTTTCAGTGGCTACCAAACTGGGTTATGTGTCACTTGAGGTTCAAAAATCGATAAAGACAATCATATACCTCGGCAAAAACCAATCAAGGTGATGCATTGGTACACTTCATTACCTAGAGAACTAGTGTGCTGTGGCCATCACAAAACTTTCTTCTATGTTATTCTAATACATTAATTGGTCTGAAAAATAGATAAAATTTTTAAAATACTGCATAACAGTGCCACAAGTTCATCGACATGCATCATAACTGAATCAGGGTTCCCACCAGTGGTGTGCACAAACGTGTTCATTTGAACGCGTTCATGAGCGTAGCTCAAAAATTTTGAACTTGAGTTGAGCGAAACTCGTTTTTTACACGAACTTGAGCGTGAAAAAGCAATTCAAACTCAAACTCATTTTAAATATTTCTGTCTGAAATATAAAAAGGAAAGTAAAAGAAGAAAAGGACACAAAGGAGAATAATTGTGCAAAATGTATCGTGGAAAAAAGGGCACTTGGAAAAAAAGGCAATGGTAAAAAGGGTACCAGAATAAAGGGCACCCGGAAAAAAGGGCACCGGAAAAAAGGACACTTTTGCAATTTGCAAATCGCAAAAACAATGAACATCAAAAAATGAATTTAAAGAATGATTTTCATAATACATTTTTAGAAATTTCAATCAATTAAATTGATACCACTTTTTCTTAGTATGTGTACCTGGGGGAAGGGGAGGCTATTAGCAGATTGAAAGATAATAATTATTTTTATATCACTTTTTTACTGATTTTAATGAATCTTTGTCAGTCATTTGCTGTGTATGACAAAAATACAGTGTCACATACACTTGCTAAAGGTAGGGGGGGGGGGCAAAAGGGAAGTAATTTTTTGTATATCACCTTGTTACCGATTTTAACGATATTCCGTATAGTATAACTATCATGCATTCTTTACGAAAAGCACAAAAGCACAAGAAGTATTATATATAGCTTAGGGGGGCAAGAGGGTTGTGTAGATGAAAAAAAAAAAAAGTTTTTTTAAACAACTCTATTATATATAGATTGAAATAAAACTTTGTGTAAATACCACTTACTGCTTAGGAAAAAATATATAAAGTGTTACACATATCTTGGAGGGTCGGGGGGGGAGGGGGGGGAGCAGAGAGGCGAAATATTTGTTTTTATATTACCATGTTAACTATTTCTCTGGTAATTTGTTTAAATATAATTTAAACTTTATTAAAATTATAATAAATTATATATAGTTGAAGGACAGCAGGAAGGGGGGGGGGCAGGGAAGATGGGAATAAAATATTTTTAAACCAGTCTATTATTGATTTTTTTTTTTTTTTAAACTTTGTGTATATATTACAAATTAGTAGGCTACGCCCGCTTCACTGGTCACTAAATTTAAATGAAGTTTTAAAAGAATTGAATCACTATTTAATTTTTATATCCCATTTTGGGCTTTGTAACATAATTCAAAATTCAAAATAACATATATTACAAATTAAATAAATAAAATATTTTTTCCATTTTGCAACAATGCTCTATGGTTTTATGTGAATGATTCTCCAGAAGGAATCAAGAATTGTTTACAAATTTAATGGATTATGTATGGGAAATAAGTACGTTGTAATTGTTATTGTTATATTTCAGTATTTATGTAAACAGCTATTGTATATGACTTAATATTATATGACACTAATGTATATGACAGTAATATTAAAAATTAGTTCATCTTGGAGGACTCTGCTAAGTTCTCCGTCATATTCTCATTCTCACAAGTTTCTATTAGAGGGCATATTACATTCCTTTTAAGAGAAATGAAGATTGATTACTCGGCACTGTCGCAGAATGATATGAAATGCTTTACCTACTTGGCTACCCTAACTGCCTTTCGATACACAGGGTTGGTTTTTTGATGTCAAAAACTGGTTTTTGACGTGACATGTGTCAAAAATTGCTTTAAACTGTCAAAAATTGGTTTAAACCGTCAAAAACTGTCGAAAACCATAGGTGAAAAATCTAAAGTATAATGTTAAATGATTTTATGCATATTTTTAAGTTGCAATGTACTAAGTACAGTGGAGCACCTTTTATACGTTTCTCATTTATACGTTTTTCTCATTTATAAGTTTTTCGACTTCGGTCCCAAATCATTCTATTGAATTCTAATGTTAAAATATTTCGTTTATACGACACAAGTAAATTCTTAATTTCACTTATACGTTTTTATTTTTCTCCTTTTAAAATCCCAAGTTTGAGTTTCATTCCAGGATTTAAAAAAAAAAAAAATAGATAAATGCTCTTTATGTTTTATTCTTTTTTTTTTTTTTTTCAATTATTTTTTCTATAGAACTATGGTAACAAAGTGTGGCTATAGAACAAAGTGCGACTTGCATCGATAGCCTGGGGTGAAGGGGGTTAAAGAAATTTTCGGAGATAAGCAATTGGCGACTGGGTTGAATGGTATGTATACAGGTAGCCAGTGACCACTTGAAAGTTCTGACTTGAAGACCTCCCACTTTCTTTTTTAATTGATTCCAGGAATGGGGTATGAAAGGAAAAAAGCCCACAACTTTATAGGCATTTTGTAAACTTGAAGATTAATTACTCACTTCCATTGGGCGGCTTGGAAGATTTTCTTATCGTGTTTATTTGACAGGTTGGAGAAACAATTTTTTTTTTTCTTTCCTTCCTTTTAATCGTTTTCAAAAATGTCATCTTCGTTTAGAGAACAAAAGGCTTTGTCTTTAAAGGTTAAAATCGAAATTGTGAAAAAAATTTCTGAATTTCTATATTTTTAATTAACGACTTGACTTTCAGTCGTCATGATGAAATTTAAACTATAGGAGTCTTAATTTAGCCCACAAATAAAGGACTATAGCCAATCATAGTGCAGCTTTTCCCCACAAACAAAGGGAAACTCCACCTTGTTCTAGTCGTCCACTATCATTTAATTTTTATTTAACCTTTTAAAAATATTTTAAATATAATTAAAAATCTGGTGTGAAACAACCACACGACTTCCATTACCCACTATTACACGTATTATATGCATTTTTGAGAGATAATGTGATCAGAAAACATAAAAGTGACCTAAAGAGAAAATCGTTAGAGCCATTTTTGAGATACCAACATTTACAAAAAATCAATTATTGACAGGAAAACAATAATTACATACAAAAGCATATTTAAACGTGAGTTAAAATGGCGAGTTTGAAAAAAATCCGTACAGCTGTTTTTAAAGGAACGCCCTTGGGAGACCTGAAATTGAGCTATTTATACAGGACGCGTATCAATTTTCCTGAACTAACCAACTATATCATTCGAAAGGACATCTAATAGAGTGTTTATATAGCAAATTTGAAGAAAATCGTTAGAGCCGTTTTTGAGATACGGATTTACGGTCCCACTTCCGGTTTCCGATGTCCCACTTCTGGCTAAACTCAATTATTGACAGGAAAACAATAATTACATACAAAAGCATATTTAAAAGTGAGTTAAAATGGCGAGTTTGAAAAAAATCCGTACAACCGTTTTTAAAGGAACGTCTTTGCGAGGCCTGAAATTGAGCTATTTATACAGGACGCCAATCAATTTTCCTGAACTAACCAACTACAGTCAAATCTGCCTAAACCGGAATCTGTGTAAAACGGAAACCTGCGTAAAACGGAAAAATTTTTCAGTCCCTTCAAAAGTCTATGGGAACCTTATACTACTAAAACGGAATCTGTCTAACGCGGAAACGGAACAGAAATTTCAGCCCCAAATTACTGTAAAACGGAAATGTCTCCTTTCACTTTTCCCTTGAAATATGCAAAACAAATTTGTTCTCACTATCTGAGGCTTTCCACGAATTGAAGGAAGGTGAAAGACGAAGATTTCTTTCCCCTAGATAGAATGACTGGCCTTGGTACACATTCTACCCTCGTGACCCTCCCATTTGACCAATCAATACAATTCACTCATACAAAGAGATAAGGGGAAAAAAAACACTCGATGTTAGTCACTTCTGTTAGTTTGTTTCGTTTCTCCTGTTTGTAGGTTAACTAAGCATGGCTACACGTTCTCATAATACGCTTACTTTTAAACAAAAAATTGAAATTATTGATTTGAAGGATAAAAATGTGAGTGTAAAGGAATTATGCAATTTATTCAAATGTGGCAAAATACAAATTTATGATACGCTAAAAAGGAAAAAAAGAATTGAAGGATGAGTTTTCAAAAGGAGCGAATTTTGAAAAGAGAAGGAGAAAAGTAGAAAATGAAGATATTGATTCGATAGTGTGGACTTGGTTTGTAGATGCCAGAGCAAGGAATCTACCTATTTCTGGTCCAATTTTGCAAGCAAAGGCAAAAGAAATTTCTGAAAAGTTAGGAAATGCATCTTTCAAGGCTTCGAATGGCTAGCTAATAAGCTTTAAAACAAGGCATAACATTTCCTGGAAAACTTTGAGCGGGGAAGCAAAGGATGTTGATTGTAAAACAGTGGACGAATGGACAGAAAAATTAAAATTGTTAACTAAAGATTATGCACCCCAGGATATTTTTAACGGGGATGAGACAGGCTTGTTTTTCCGAGCCCTTCCGACCAAAACTTTAGCAATGGCAAATGAAAAATGTGTTGGAGGCAAGCTGTCAAAAGAAAGACTGACTGTGTTTTTATGCTGTAGTGCAACTGGGGAAATGGAAACACCACTTGTAATAGGAAAAGCTGCTAAGCCACGTTGCTTTAAAAATTTAAATGTAAGAGATCTGCCGGTAGTCTGGAAATCCAATGGAAAAGCGTGGATGACAACCAAAATCATGGAAGAATGGCTTCATAGTTTTAATAACAAAATGAAGCAAAAAAGTAGAATGGTGCTTCTATTTTTAGATAACGCACGTTGTCATCCTGATATCGAGTTATCTAACGTAAAAATTGAGTGGTTACCACCTAATTCAACTGCAAAGATGCAACCGTTAGATCAAGGCGTTATTTACACACTAAAAATGAAGTATCGTCAGCATTTAATGAAATCGTTAATGGCCCGTATTGATGCCATCAGACTTAATAAAAAAAAACTTACAGTTTTGGATGCAATAAGTTGGATAGCGAAGGCGTCAAAAGAAATTTTGCCCTCAACAATTTCCAAGTGCTTTAATAAGGCGGGGTTTATTCTCAACACTTCACCCATTGATAATAATTCAGATAACAATTTTTCAGAATTTCAAGATATTTTCAGTGGGGCAAGCTTTGCGGAAGTATCAGCAGAGAAATACATAAATATGGATGAAAAATTAAGCACCGAAGCTAGAATTACATCAGTGGATGAATTGATATCACAGTATAATAATTTGGAAAGTGATGGAGATGAAGAGGAGGAAAAGGTAGATGAATTTACAAATAATAATCCTGTTCAAAGCTATAACGATGCTCTATCTCACGTACAATATTTACAAACTTTTGCTGTTGAAAAGAATAACGGTAAACTGATTACAATGTTAAAAGAAATAGAATATGAAGTTGAAAACTCTATTTTAAAAGGACATGCAAAACAGACATCGATAAAAGATTATTTTAGTAATGCTGTGTAAATGAAGGACTTGAACTTTAATTCTTTAAAATGATAAAATTTAAAATGTAAACTTCTAAATTCAAAAGATAATTAAACCAAGTGTTGATAGTAGAAAATTTGTGAATAAAGAATGGATATTTCAAGAATTGTAAAAAAATTCATCTGCTACCTTGGTAAGTGTTTATTTACTTATTAGTACTACAATTTTTTATCATATACATTACGCGAGTTTTAGAGATAACATTGGATCATAAATTTTTTTCACGTCTCGAAATTTGTTGACATAAAAATAAATTTTTAAGTTTTCTGTTTGTGAAAAAATAAGAAATTAATGTCTTTAAAATGGATGATTTTATTTAACGTTATATTTTGGGCAGAACTATAGGGAAAAGGGTCTCAAATCATTCTCTTTGAAATTTTTTATGTTTCAATACTCAATAATTAAGCAGCTATGAAATTAAATAATGCATATATAAATGATAAAATAGTATACGAGATAAAGACTTTCATCAATTTTATTTTTTGTATAATTAGAATTTAATTTAGTAGTAATTTGATGATTTAAAAGTTAAGAATTTCTTCAGAAAGTCCATTTTCTGTTAGACACGGCAAATTTACGGCAGTAACATGGAAAATCTGCATAAAACGGAAATCTGTCTAAAACGGAAAGTTTTAATAGTCCCATTCTGTTCCGTTTTAGACAGATTTGACTGTATATCATTCGAAAGGATATCTAACAGAGTGTTTATATAGCAAGTTTGAAGAAAATCGTTAGAGCCGTTTTTGAGATACGGACTTACGGTGCCACTTCCGGTTTCCGATGTCCCACTTCCGGTTTTTCAATTTTCAAGAAAATTTGGAAATTTCATCTGTACACCAGACGTATTTCAATTCTAAAATTTCGTAGCTCTATCTTTATTAGTTTCTGAGCTATAGTAGCCAGAAGATTCTCCACATACACACACACATACATACACACTGACCAATTGCCAAAAACCACTTTTTTGGACTCAGGGGACCTTAAAACGTGTAAATCAGGTGAAAACCCGATATTGAATTTTCAGACCGAATACAATACTTCCATTACCTATGGTAGTAGGGTAATGGAAGTAAAAATATACTTATTTGAATAAATGTAAAGGAAATCATGAAAATTGAGTAGACTTTTATTATTAATATGATACTTTATTGTGTATCAATGTTAAAACGAATTTTCAGTTGTACGTTTTTTTCAGTTATACGTTTTTTAGGAACGGTCCCTTGAAAAACGTATAAACGGTGCTCCACTGTACGTAAATTAACATTTATTATTTGTATATATATATAATATTTTTCTAGGAAAAAAAAAAAGAAATGTATATCAATGCATCATCTTAAGGAAAGAGTGAACGTTATAAATTTTTCGTAAATTGTCTTAAAGCTATACAAATTTGCATATATAGGTGGTAAATTACCGTAAAATCCTGAAAGTAACCCCCCCCCCCTTTTTGAAAAGTAAAACGGATAAATTTCAGGTGGGGGGTTATAATAAAGATTCTTTAAAAAAATGAAGAAAAGGGAGGGGTGGTTATATTCGATGGAGGGGGTACTTTTGGGATTTTACGGTACTTACTTAAAAGGAAATATTAAAGGTAATATCTTACATTAAAGGTAAAAAAAAACTGTGTAATGATTCCATTGATAACATACATGCATCCGACACTTTATGAAAAATTAGTTAAATTAGAAATAATATATAAATATTAAAACTTAATTCAATGCCAAACTTAACTTGCAATGCCGACGTACCATAAGTGCGCCCGAAGATTGGATGTAGCTTTGTTGGATGGAGAAAAAAAAAAAGGGAGGGGGGTACTTTCAGGATAACAGAGACATTTTACACTTTCAACCAGAAAAGGGAGGGGGGGGGGTTATATTCGATGGGGGGGGGGGGTCCTCTTTTGGAATTTTACAATATAATAATACAATTAAGTATATAAATTCTTTAAAACTAATTAAAGAAAAAAAAAATTAAAAATTGTTTAAAATTTTAAAAATTTTCCTGCTAATTATTATTATTAATTTTTCCTCTTCGTTTTAGCATTATTATGGTTTAAAAAAATATATTAAATGTATTATTAGGTTATTACTTTGTGAATTCAATGGTAGGTTAATTTTTAAAATTATGTTAAGTGCTGAAATTTGAATGAAAATTTTTAGCATTCAAACATAATATTTAAATAACAAAAAATATGCTGACTGTAGAATAAAAAAGCCTCCAGGGGGAATTCAATAAAAAGGGCAAACTATTTTCAAAAAGGGTATTTTATTTGCATAATTTGCAGTCTTCTATGTTGTGATTTTTGCATGTGACGAAAGTAAATTATTAATTTTACATGCATATATGTAGGCTATATGCATTTGTTCTTCCAGGAATGCTGTAAAACTATTGCTAGAAGGTTGCATATCAGGAAGAAAAGCATTTAAAGGCTTGTAACATTTAAAATATTAGAAAAAACACTTGGTACTAATATGTTTTTAAAAGGGCCGCCAGGTGCTAAAAATGGTGAGAAAAGGGCCACTGGGTGCTAAAATGTGTTTGAAAGAGCCGCCAGGTGCAGCATCCAGCCAAATTAGCCTAGAGTTAGCACTAGAAAATCTGGAGTGACTTCACTCGAAATTTTAATGTATTTATAATATTATATTTCAATGCACATATATAAATGCAGATTTTC
The DNA here is from genome assembly GCA_963930645.1 of Salticus scenicus. Lineage (NCBI taxonomy): Eukaryota > Metazoa > Arthropoda > Arachnida > Araneae > Salticidae > Salticus > Salticus scenicus. The sequence goes on from OZ005660.1 coordinate 94,887,916, forward strand.
ATACCTTTAAGGCAGTAATTTACGAAAGAGATCTGTCCACCATCCCTTTCATTAAAAATAATTAATTTAAAATTGCATTATGTAATTCATATTAAAATTTAGTTCACCTTAGAATATACAAATTCCTATGTTTGAATTTTTGTTTTTTGTAAAGATATAAATATAAATTTTTTGTACTTAAATAGAAATCATTAGCATTCATAGGAAACAGATAATAAACTTCTAAGAATTATTTTTAACCATGAGAGACACATAAATTAAACACTCTTTTGTAAAATTGAAATTTTTTATTTCTCTAAATATGACTACTTCATTGTTAAAATGTACCAAGAAGTGTAAAATGTGAGGTTTTTGACAGTTTTCGACATGAGTTTTTGACACAGGGTTTTTGACATGACAGTTTAAACTGTGGTTTAAACGATCAAAAACTGTCATGTGTCAAAAACCTGCCAACCCTGTCGATACATTTACCTTATCTTAATTTATTATTTAATTTTTTTTGAGCCAATTTCTTATTTTCTTTTACATGTAACTCCATGGTGTTAAGAAAATCGAAATCTCGAATAACTTACAAACTTTTCAAAACAGATTATCGACAGTTAGTAAAGTTCTTGCCAGTATCATAAACTATATTTAAATATTATTTCTACGATAAAATTAATCCTCATAATACGCATTTATATGAAGTTTTGCCTATTCTGCCATGTTAAAAAAATTTTTAAATCTTAAATAATGTACGAAGTTTTAAACGTAGAATGTTCATGGTTTTAATGATGCTCATACACGCATTATAAATGACATTTTAAAATTGGTATAATCTTTACGATGAAAATGACTTTCATAGTACACGTTTATTCGAAATTTTTACTTATTATTCAATGTTAGAAAACCGTAAATTTTCAATAACTTACGAAGTTTACAAATTAGAATATTAAAACATATAGTGTCCTTGACAATGTGATAAAAACTGGGTTGACCTCAGAGATAATTTGTTCTTGAGATAATTTGTACTCAAACTAACAAAGTAACACCCTGCAGACGGACATTGCACCGATATTGTTATTTTCGGATTTTTCACACCTCAAAACGCTTAAAAATATAAAAATTCAAAGATGAAAAATTTTTACGATTACCTAAGTTCCTAATACTTATATAGTATGATTGGAAATCAAACGATTTTGATATTAACAATTCTTTATAAATTGCTTTAAGCGCTAAATTCATAAGCACATATATAAAGCAAAAAGCGCAAAAATCATAGGAATTCATGTTAGCTTAGATATTAGATATTTTGAATTGAAAATATGAAATTAGAAACATTCGTTCTTTTTTTTTTTTTTAATATAATTATCGCTGTCTTTTTATGTCTCTTTCTCTCTCTTTTCCCCCCCCCCCCTCCCTCAACCTCTCATCACGACGATGGCACAATAATCTACATTTTTTGTTACATTTTTAAAGTAGCTATCTGTCAATGTAATAACTAGTATTCAAGATTATTGACAGATTGATACATAAACAGAATCGTTTTTTCTGAACAGAAGTCTTTTCCTTTTCCTTTTTATTTTTTTTTAGGGAGAGACGAGGGAAGAAAGAGGTGTGAGATGACAACACCCCCAACTGTGTGTTATCGCATAGACCTGTAGTTGAGGAGGAGACACAAATGTGATTTTCCCTTTTCGTTTCTTTCTTATCTGCTAAATATAATTTCTGGTAATTACTGACGGCGCGCGGAAATTTGTCTCCTAAGTTTGGTGACTTTGATTTTTAAATGCTTTTTTAAAAGAGCTTTTTCCCATTCTTCACTTGGTGCCTATTGCCTATGTGGGTTCCCAGACACGCAAGTAAACTATTGTAATAGTCTTGTAAAAGATCGGAAGTTTGTCCTCTCTGTTGTCTTCCTGAATTGATTTATTGATGTCACTTTGAAAGGCTATCCAATGAAGTGTTTTGATTCAGGGTTTTGTCGGTCTATTTATTTTTCTATTTTCCATCAGCAAGCATTCCTAGAGATTTAAATGAGACAGAAAAACTGAAGACTTTTATTTTTAACAAACGAGATTTAATCTGTTTCTTTTTTGTTTTTATCGTTTTTGAAAAGTGACGAGAAATTTTTTAATCTTAAGATGCATTTAATTCATGTTTTTTTTTTTTTTTTTTTTATTTATTTTGTTTTATGTACATATAAAACTAACAAGAATGAACAAGTGTCTTATGTATAAACAAAACGCACGTATTCGGTTAAAATGCATTGCTTGAAAAATATATCCCTTTGTTTGCAGATGTTTAAGACTTAATAATAATAATAATAATAATAATGAATAAATATTGTTATTCAAATAAATGAATAAAATAAGCATAAATAAAAAGTGTATTACAGAGATTCTTTTCCTCATAAAGAAGTCAAACTCGTTTTAAAATGGCATCAGTTTTTTTCATTTTGTGGTTTCAAAATGAAATATTAAAAACTTACAAAATCCTTTTTAGATTATTATTACTTATTTATTTAATTTATTTATTTATTAATTTTAGAAAAAATTATTTTAACTGTTGTGAATTTTTGAATGTAAAGACCAAAGTTAAGGAAAATAATCCGGTGTGTCACTCACACGACTTTCTCTTACCCTGAAATTTAATACAGTAAAACCTCTCTAAGTTGGACACCTACGGTTCCAAAAAAAAGTGTCCAACTTAGAGAGGTGTCCAACTTATAGGGGTTAGACATAATGTTAATGGATACATTCCGTTCCGAGAAAAAGCGTCCAACTTGAGAGGTTTCACTGTACTATAAATACTGTTTGGAGATTTAGAGGTAATATAACGAGTACTGTTATGTAAACCTGTGCTAAACAATTCATATTAGGCTTCTGAAGAGTTTTATATGATAATTAGCTCTGTGTGAGGGGGGCTACCGCCCCCTTCAACCCCCCGTTTCATTAATGCACCTACATTTATATAGAATTTAATTCGGTTATTAAAAAATAATTCTGTTTTTAAAAAATAATTTATTAAAATTATTAATTAAAAAAATTATCTTTTGTGATAAAGCAGACGATTTCCATATTAGAGAAGTAGTATAACACCAAATATCCAAAAAAGTCCATTTTATTCTCAATATATTTAAAAAAAAAAAAAAAAAAAAAAAAAAAAAAAGTTTTTTTTTCGTTAAAAGTAAAAAAAAATCGATAACTTTGTTTAAAATTATCGCAGATCGATGGTTCAACCTTTCGTTTTAAAGGTATTGGCGAGCTCTTTTGAAAGATACCCATCATGAAAATTTACTCCCCTCGAGGGGGGGACTTCCCCCCCAGGGGGGGAAGCGAGGCTCCTACATACACAAAAAATTTTTCCCAGTTTACTATCTCTATTACAAAATATATATATTCGTTTCATTTGGTTTAGTGCAGTCTATAGACGTTAAACTCTACTTACCTGCAATTTCCCCCATAGACGTGATGTATTAGAATTCTCTTGATTGTCCCTGTACATGAACCATTTGCTTGATCTTAACGAAAATCTTACTGTAGCATCCCTATATGATACACATTTAGAATACCAAGTTTGAACTTTCTGCCATAATGTGTTTTTGAGATATGCTGATAACAGACAGACACACACACAGACACAGACATACACACAGACCATTTGCTAAAAACATGATTTTCGTATTCAGGGGACCTCAAAACGTGTAAATATAACAAAATCTCACGTTCGAAAATTTGACCCAAAAACAATACTTTCTCTACCTTATGGGTAAGAGAAAGTAAAAAGCATTAGGTAATGAGTGATTTGCATAAAAAAAATTTCTCGTAGAATTTCATGAAACTTGGCTGCCAGAAGTGAAAATAGGGTGAAGCGTCTAAACCTCTTAATATTACATAATGAGGCAAACTATGACATAAATGCACATTATGAGAAATATTTTTATCACAAGTAAGTCAGAGCAGTTTAAAAAATACCATTTATGATACTGGCATGAGCATCAATAAATACCAACATTCCATTTTAAAAACTTAGAAAATAACTTAAAGTTTTTTATAACATGCCAAAACATGATACTGTTTCACATAAATCTGGATTACTGGAATTATTTTATTGGAAAAAGACACAAAATCGCATAAAATATTAAAATAAAGTATTGGCATCAGTATAATTACACGGTAAATTGACCGAGAGGTTCAGCTCTTGAAACTGGTAAACAAGTGCCGGGTTCGATGCCTGGCTATATTTGTCGACCAAGCCATTCGGAGTTTTCCATAGTTTTAACCGAAACTTGTTTAAATACAGGCTAGAAAGGGCAGCTTAAAAATAACCCCACCTAGAGCATTCCACCTAGCCTTAGGGAATACATGCAATCAGTCGGTCTGAACCTCTACATTAACACTGTAGTAAATTAGGATAAGGGAAATTTATAGAATCTGGTTACACACAGGCAAGTGGGGCATTTTATTTTCAGACCATACCGGTAAATCGACTGAGTTCTTTTCTTTACTGAATATAGAATGGATGACCTATATTAGAAATAGAAATTTCTGAAAGCAAATAAGTAATGGGAACTTAGCACAGTCCATTTATGCCAGTTAATTTTGTTTCTTATGTTAGTGTATCAAAAGTATTTTAATAAGTATAAGATCATGGGAAGAATTTAGGATCGGCATAAAAAAAAGTCACGAGACATCACCAAAAAGAAGGGGGGGAGGGAGGGAAATCACCGGTAAAAAAGTCATACTGAAAAATAGTCACCAGTAAAGAAAAGGCACCGGATAGAAAGTTCCACGAAAAAAAAGTCACCAGAAAAAAAAAAAAAAAAAATATATATATATATATATATTAAAAATATAAATAAATAAAAATGTCTTTTCAGTTCTGACTTGCGTTTTACAAACTTCTAAAAGTATTTAGAGTGAATTTGGCTTCATTTCGTCTTTCTGTTTGTTTGTCTGTTAACTTTTATGATCACGCTTCAATTTCCGCGATTATTTATTGAATAGCTTATATCTAGTATATTTTAATCAAGTTTCCTATGGCATATTCTGTGTTGAAAATGTTATAATTAGCAGTAGAGGGACTTGCAAAACATTTCTTATGCATTAAAGTCAATGATCAGTATTTTTAAAAGCATACGTTAATATTTTATACTTAACATAACATAGGAAACACTTTGCGTTCTTTGCAGGTAGTAAAAAAGAACCTCTGTCTATTTATTCTAGGGAAAACTCGGCAAAAGGATGTTTAAAGCATAATAATAAGATAATATTTAGAAAATTAAGACAAATAAGAACAACATGAAATATTTTTTTAGCAATAAAATATATATACCTTTTCCACTGCACATCCATAAAAGGATATTTGCATGAGAAGATGTATAACCGAAATTTTAGTAAACAATTTTGAGTCTTACAAGTTTTATTTTATACGAATATAATTTTATGAAATACTAGCAGGCTTTGCCCACTTTGCTGGTCATTATATTGAAATGAAGTCTCAAAATACCATATCATTGATGATAATAATAATAAAATCATTGAAATCAGTCAAAATCTAAGTTAAAGTTCTCGATATCTTCGATAGCAGTTTTCTGAATTTTATACTGAATTTTACAATAGAAATGCTCATTATACGCTTTTCCTTTGTTTTTTGTGCTTTTTATTGCACAGCTTTATATACAACTAGCAGACTTTGCCCGCTTCGCTGGTCAATATATTGAAATGAAGTCTCAAAATACCATATCCTTAATAGTAATAAAATCATTGAAATCAGTCAAAATCTAAGTTAAAATTCTCGATACCTTCGATAACGGTTTTCCCACTCGCCACACTTCACAAAATCCCTTTATAATGCATGTTGCATACACATATCTAACCCACATATTAAAAAATCGGGATTCTAAGATTACTTGAAGCAAAGCTATGTTTTAAAACGTGTTTTTTAGCCCCACCACCGGCCCGCTCTTAAAGGAAAGGAGGGGGAGATTTTGCAAAATATCCTTATATTATGAGTTAAATATATATAACTGACCCACACATGGAAGATCTCTCCTTCATAAGATAATTTACTGCAAAGTTACACGCTCCCCCCCCCACCCCTTAAGGGGAGGTGGGGTGGAGTTTCACAAAATCAATTTGTAGTGTGTGTTGAATACGCATACGCAGTCCACGCATCAAAAATTGCCATTCTAAGATAGTTTGGAACAGAGTTACGCATGGAAACATGTTTTTAATCCTCCCCTAACCCTCAAGGGGATGATAGCACGGAATTCCAAAAAATCCCTTTGTAGTTTGTTTGTGTTGAGTACACATAACCAATCAACCTATAAAAAAATCGCTTTCCTGAGATAATTTGGAGCAGAGTTACTCTTTAAAACGTGTTTTTGCCCCCCCCCCCGCCCTTAAAGGGGGGAAAAGGAAAATCTCACAAAATCGACTTATAGTGTGTGTTGAGAATGCATAACCAGCCCACAAATAAAAATCGTCTAAGATAGTTTGGAGCAGAGTTACACATGAAAACACGATTTTGCCCCACCCCCAAGGGGGATAAGGTGAAATTTTACAAAATCCCTTCGTAGTGTGTGTCTTGAGTACGCATAACCAATCAACATATCAAGAAATCGCTATTATGAGATAATTTGGAGCAGAGTTACTCTTAAAAACGTTTTTTGCCCCCTTCCCGCCTTTGAAGGAGGGGAGGGGGAATTTTTGTAAGATCCCTTTATAATGCGTGTTGGGAATGCATAAACAACTCATATGTAAAAATTAAGCTTACTGAGATAATTTGAAGAAAAGTTATGCTTGGAAACATGCTTTTTGCAACCCTACCTCTAAGGGGGGGATAGGACAGAATTTTACAAAATCTCTTTTTAGTATGTGTCTTGAGTACACATAACCAATTGACATATCAAAAAATCACTATCCTGAGATAATTTGGACCACAGTTACTCTTATAAGCGTGTTTTTGCCTTCCTCCGACCTTAAAAGGGGGGGGGGGTGAAATTTTATGAAATCCCTTTACTGTGCGTGTTGGGAAAGCATAAACTACACACATATACAAATTAATCTTGCTGAGAAAATTGGAAGCAAAGTTATACTCGGAAACGGGTTTATATTGCCCCCCACCCCCAAGGGGAAAAGGGGAGACTTAAAAAAATCAAAAATCGGGGAAAAAAAAAAAAAAAAAAAAAAAAAAAAAAAAACATGAGGTTTTGGAAATATTCTGAAGAAGACTCTTGGCGATTTTCTATATCTTTGTGCTTTTTTGGTACAGTTTTACTCAAAAACCCGTATTTTGCTAAATTTGCCTGCGAAAATCGTTTTTACCCCACCCCTTAAAAATCCCAAACTCAATCGCAGAAAATGCTTTTTTTGCACTCAAGTCTATAGTCTCTCTCTCTGCAATTTCTTCACCGCGAAGCAATTTAGAGCCGAATTATGCTTACAAGGGTCTTTTTGCCTTATGCCCCCCCCCCAGGGGGGAGTGGGGATATTTCGCAAAATCCCGCCATAATGGGCGTCAGTGTCCTAAAACCAACGTGCTTACCAAAATTTGCAAGTTATCTCCCATAGAATCGCCACGTCTGTGTTGAGTCAGTGAATCAGTGATTTTACTCTTTTATTCCCCACCCCACCCAACCCCCAAAGGGGTAAATCCCATTACAATGGGTGTTGGACACACGTAAATAAGCCACACACTAAAATTTGTGACCTCAGCTCATAGATTTCCACGGATAAATTTAGCGCTAAAAGGGGGGGGGGGGGGTCGAATTTGCCCCCTCGTAACTCTTCCCCAAAATCGAAAAAAATCATAAATGAGTTTTTGCAAATATCTTCAAGAAGACGCTTGGCTTTTTTCTTTTTTTTATATCTTTGAGCTATTTTGCTAGAATTTTACTCAAAAATCCATGCATTGTTAATTTGGCCTCCGAAAATCCTTTTTACCCCCTCTCCCCCCTTGAAATCCAAAATTCCAAAATTGCAGAAAATTATTCTTTTGTACTTAAGTCTAGTCTCCCCATCTGCAATTTCTTCACCGTGAAGTAATTTGGAGCCGAGTTATGCTTATAAAGGTGGTTTTTGCCTTCTGCACCCCCCGGGGGGTAATTCGCAAAATCCCGTCTTAGTGAGCGTCAGGGTCCTAAAATCAACCTGCTCACCAAAAATTGTGACTCTATCTCCCATAGGATCGCCACAGCCCTGTTGACCCAGTGAGTGAATCAGTGAGTTTACTCTTTTATATATATAGATTATTATATAAAAAATAATTTTTACTTAAACTAGTCTATTTCATGTCTTCATTTGCTTAAGTGAATAATAAAATATCTTTCTAACACATTTCTTTTTTCCTTCAGAAAGAAATATTCTAACGAAAACCTTATTTTTATGTGATAAATGTAATACTAATTTAAAAAGAAAGAAACTTAAAATTTAATTAAATAAGAAAAGAACATAAAATAAGTTAAATAATAATAATTAATAATTGAATTTGAATATATGTATGTACATATATATATATATGTGTGTGTTCATGGTAATTGGTAATTTAAAAATATGTAAATACCTACGAAAGTGCTCATAAAGAATAAGGTCTATATAGAAAAGGAAAAAAAAAATGTACGTAAAAATGAACGTTTAATGAGTTTCGCTCTTTTTTAAAAATGAACTTGAACGGAGCGTGTTCATTTCTTTCAGACATGAGTTTGAGCGTGAACTAACTCGTTTTTTACACGATGAACTTGAGTTTGAACTAGTTCGTTTTTTTCGTGAACTTGCACAACACTGGTTCCCACTCAATTTCAAAAATAAAATTCCCTGACTTTTCCAGGCTTTCCAGGTCTACTTTTAGAAAATTCCAGTCACAAAATTTGGTTCGAGACATAAAAAATAGCTTGTGGTATGAAACAAAACATAGCTTGCGACATGAAAGACAACATAGTAACATGACTTGCAATATAAATTGAATGCTCAAAAAGCATTTTCCGGGTTTGTATCATCATTTTTCCAGGTTTTTGAGCAATATTTACAATTTTCCCTGATATTTCCCTGACTTTTTTTTGTAATTTCAAATTCCCTGACTTTTCCATGTTCTCCCTGATCCTTGGGAACCCTGTGATTTAATGTAATTTTTGTAATAGCTATCTTACACATTAAGTTTCATATACTTAAGTATTATAGAGACTAAGATATAGCCTTCTCATAGAGGGGAGGGGGGGAACTACAGCATAGCAGAGACATACACGGACATGGACCAATATACAAAATTGAAGCAGAGTTCTTCATAACTACCATCTTGTATATCAAGTTTGATGCATTTGCACACTATAGAAGCTGAGATATACTCTTTCCAAAGATGGAGGAAACGACTATAGAACCTGAATGGAGAGAGACACTGAGCAATGAACAAAAATAGTGGCCATTTGTGCAAAGACCACTTAGTTGCTATAGAATACAATGTACTTTTACCACCACCCAATGCTTCTTTTTAACTAAAAATCTCACATTTTTTTTTTTTTTTCAAAGAGTCATTCAAAACACTTTCACAGCATAATGGTATCATACACTATAATAGACAGACTGGCAGGTCAATGTCCAGTCTCATATTGTGAAGGGTCTTGCCAAAATCTAATCACACTTTGGAGGGTTCAAACACACTTTGAAATTTTGCAGATTTGTCAAAATTTTTTTAACTAAACTTCATTTTTAACACTCAACATTTTTATGTACTAAATTGAAGCCTCTCTGAAGATTTTTTTTCTGGCTACTGCTTTGTCTATACTGTTTGGTATAAACATTTTTAAGGCTGCATAATTAAAAAGAAATCTATTTATATATTTGAAATTCACTTCTTCTACTATGATACATTACATGAAAAATAATATATACATATTTATAAATAAACATTAAATCTCAGTTAAAAATAAAAGAAAAACATAAATGTACTTACGTAGTGTTTTTTAAACCATAAGTCTGCTTTTGCAAATGTGACATTACAATCAAAGACCTGTAACAGGAATGTTTTTTTTTTACATTTACAATTAATCTATGTATGAAGTTAAAATGTATATATCATATTTTAAAAAATAACTTAAAACGTTGACAGGGTTCACATTAGAAAAATAAAACGTGGGGGACTTTTCCACTCTAATAGAAAAATTAAGCGAATAATTACTTTTTTTTTACATATCGCAGATTTTTTTTTTTTTTCCCTTTAAGAATAAATATGCAAAATAAAAAAACCAAAATAACTAAAACCTATATGTTTTAGGACGGAGCACTATTAGTTTAAATCTGGATTTTTTGTAGACCAGTTTTGTGTAACACCAAAATAAATTAGAAGTATCAGTCCTATCGTTACAAATTCAGTACCAAATAAAAGGGGCAATTTTTCTGAATCCAAGGGTGCAAACAGTTCTCCAACACAACAATTAGATTTTTTAAAATTAACTAAAGCATGAAATTTAGGTTGCAGCACTTCCTTTTAATTCATTTCAGTCATTTTAAAAAGTACGTGGCCCAGTTTTACAGTCAAAAAATGAGATAAAATAATCTGGTGTGTCACTCACACAACTTTTTCTTATCCTGAAATTTAATACTATAAATACAGGTTGGATATAAGGAGGTAAGCTAACAAGTTATGTTATATAAACCTATGTTAAAACAATTCAAATTACACTTTGGAAGAGTTTTATATGATAATTAGTTCTATGTGAGGGGGGCTCCCATTTCATTACTGCACCTACATTTATATAGAATTTAAATCTGTTATTAAAATTATCCAGGCGACTTTCAAACGCAAAATTCTTTGAAACTTATCAGTCTTGATAAAACTTTTCCAGCAACAATTTCATGTTAACTTGAAAATACAACTTTTGGATCTCCAGAAATTATTCGTTTTTAACTTACTCTAAGAGACACAGACAAAGATCAAACGTTAAAAAACTTAACTTCAGTAATCAGGAAGCCACAAAACGTGAAAATATAAAAAAAACAAGCGATGAATTATTTAGCTTAAAAACAAACATTATTTACCCTATGTCTATGAGGAATTCATATCAATTCCTGAGCAGCTTTCTTGTCCATGATAAAATATTATAGTAAAGCACTTCCACTAACAATAAAAAAGAATGTTATCGCTTAAATATTTGCAGCCCTGTATATCTTTTGTAGATAACGTACAGACCACATGCTGCTCCTAAATATAATCTTATAGTAATAATACACGGCACAACCTGAAATACACTTCTATCAATTTTCAGCTATTGTTGCACTATAATCTAGTTCTTTTGTGTAGCCCTGTAAATGAACAGTGAATGATTTCTCTACCATATTCTATATGAGACATGTTTTTACACATATAAAAAATATATTTTCATTTCATTTTTGATTTAGTGCAGTCTATAAATGTTAAGCTCTACTTACCTGTAATTTCCCCCATAAGCATAATGTATTTGAATTCTCTTGGGTGTCCCTGTACACTAACCTTTTGCTTCATCTCAATGAAAAGCTTAGTGTAGCATCCCAATATCATATTCATTTAGAATACCAAGTTTGGACTTTCTGCTATTATTTGTTCTTGAGATTTGCTGATAACAGACAGACACACACACAGACCAACCGCTAAAAACATGATTTTCGGATTCAGGAGACCTCAAAGCGTGTAAATATAACAAAAACTCACTTTTGAAAATTTGACCCAAAAACAATATTTTATCTTTCTTATGGGTAAGAGAAAGTAAAAATTAATTTAAAATAAAAATTTTACAGATTGAAATTAATAGTTCTCTGTACTAAACTAAATTCTGTCTAACAGAATTTTTAATTTTTTTTTTCAATAATGTAGATGAAATTATCACTTAATCTGTTTCAAAATTTATTTTCAATTATACTTTAAGGTAACAAGAGATGATGAAAATTATCAAAGTCGATGCAATTAAAAATACTTAGATAATTATCATAAAATGTACTAAGCTATACAATACTTTTAAAATGCTATCATTCTACAATTTCTCAACTGCTACTTAAATTTTTTTACAAAACTTTAAACTTATTTTTCTTGAGTTCCAAATTTCGCGAATAGTTAGTTACTTATAATGCTCCTTGCTAATTTGTAATTTTTTTAAATGCTTTCTGATGAAGGCATAATTTGTAAGGAAGAACTCAATAAAATTCATAGAAAAATAAATCTGTGTTACTACTATTTACAATAAATAAAAAAATAAATAAATCATGCAGGTTCAAGTTTAGTTTAAAACTAGCTACATGTGAACAGATTTTATCTAAATTTAACAAATATTTTTTTTAATTTTTATTTATTGTTTTTATTATATATTTTTGTCAATGTTCATTATTATTCTTATGTACCTAGCAATTTAATATTCAGTGTTATTAATCATTAGTATGTGTTTAGTTTGAATAATATTCTGTTTTTATTATTCAAAATGAAAATCATTTTTTATGGGCCCCGAAATCTGCAAAATCCTAAAATATGCACAACCTGTCCTCAGCTGTGCGGATTTTTGACTCTCTACTGTATTTGCAAATTATGATGCTTGCACACAAAGCTCATCATATATTTTACATAGCTATTTTAATAATATATATAACCTAGCAAATAAAAATATTACCTAATAATATTAATGTAAGATGACAAAGCCCATAAACCACAACTTATCACAGAAAAGGTTTCACTTTTTGCTTTGATCAGTTTCATATCAGCTGCCCAGGCGAGATGTTCAACAGGATAATACACTTGATTAACAATATTTTTCAGCACACCAAGACAGCGAAGTAATAAACTAGATTCCTGAAATAAAAATACATAAAATGATAAAATTATGTTCTAAACAATTTAGAGTAATGGATATGGATGTATCAGATAAGATTTTTGCACAACATTCCACTCAACACAACATAGCAGCATATGGGGAAGATTCAAGGTTAACAGTTTTGATCATTATGGCCACATCACATGACAGATTTTGCTCAGCTTTTTATTAAGGGAACTGAGACATCTGCGACAACCATGAAGTGGGAAATTTAGGTTGTTGCTTTTAATAGCCATACATTTTTTAATTATGCATGTATCAATAAAAAAAATTTATGAAAATATTAACAAGAAGTTCAAGAAATATTTGATGCAAATTATTTACTGTTACGTGTTACAGTTTTTTTTTTTTTTTTTTTTTTTTTTTTTTTTTTTTAATAATAGCACTGTAAACATATGTATTTTTCTTTTAGGATCATTTCACTTTGGTACACTTTTCTAAAAAAATAATGAAAATCTTACCTTGAAATCATGCATGATGGTAGAAAATACTTTTGTTTATGTACTGAACCTATTTTATGTTTTGTTGTTCTATTTTTAAAATTATTAAAAAAAATGGCAATTTTTACTTATTAGAAATATGCATTTTTGAACACATATTTTCACTCTTTTAAAAAAATATCACAAGGTATATACATAAAAAAATAGGTTCTCTATATGATATGCAGAGACACTTATTTTATTTCCCTCTAAAATTTCAAGGAACTACTTTCAACAGATTTTTCACAAAGTGTACCAAAGTGAAGAAATCCTTAAGAGTAAAATACATATCTTTACAGTGCTATTATAAAAAAAAAAAAAAACTGTAATGCATAAGAGTAAATAATTTGCATCAAATATTTCTTGAACTTCTTGTTAATATTTTCATAAAAAATATTTATTGATACATGCATAATTAAAAAATATATGGCTATTAAAAGCAACAACCTAAATTTCCCACTTCATGGTTGTCGCAGATGTCTCGGTCCCCTTACACGACATGATCAACATTTTCAAAAGACAGTGAAAACAGTTAGCTGACCTTGAATTTTTCCCATCTGCTGCTGTGTTGTGTTTAGTAAAATGTTGTGTGAAAATCTCCCATGTGATATGGCCAATACTCAGAAAAGCTCAACATTTTGTATTATGTAAAAAGTTGAGCGAAAACTCTCATGTGATACAGAATAAGAGGTCTTTTTAACACGCTTTTATTAGCTTCACCTGTATGTATGTTTGTATCTATAATGTATGTTTGTAACTGCTCTGGGAGCAAACAAAAAATCTATATTGTAAAAAAATACTTTCCCTACGTGAACGCTGTGGCTGTGAGGTAAAGCTCCGCGCTACGAACCTAAAGGTCTAGCGTTCAAGCCCAGTCAGGGGAGATTTTTTAAAAATGGTTTTTGTTCAATTCTAAATTATTTAATTAAAGATTTAAATGTATGTAAATATTATGGTGTGTCACTCACACGATTTTCTTTTACCCTGCATTTTAATACTAAGATAGATATTTTGTGCTTTTTAGTTCACATTTCTATAAAAGCGTGTTCTTTAATTTTTTAAAACTATAATATTATTTTTTCATCAATTCTTCCATATAAAGGCATATGGTAATTATACACAATTGTGTAAATTCCTGTTCACATACTTTTATTGAAAAATATTGTATCTGTTGTTGTATGACATATCGTCATACATTAGAAGACCTTTATAACACGGATCTCCATACAACACACTACTTTTCAGACATAAACAATGATTTTTGCAGTTAAGAAACACTTTGCAAAAAACTGTTAATCTGTAGAGAACTAAATGCGACACATTTAAAAAAAAATTCCTCAATTTGGAGCTTTTCAATGAAAAAAATTCCTAATAATAAATGATTTGGTATAGGCATATTTGGACTATGTTCATAAAGTAAAGTTAATAATGAATGTTATGATTTGCCTAACTTCTGTTCCAAGGAATGTAATTTAAAATACTCTACTCTATTTTGATATATTTCAGACATATTTGGCCATGTCTCCATGTAAGTTTAATGATGTGTGAAATATGATCTATATAATGCAAAATTCTATATAATGCACAAACTTGCGTTTTTCGGTTTGCATTATAAAAAATCTTCTACTATATTATTATTGATTATTTTGTAAGTGAAGGTAAATAATTGATAATGCTCTGACAATATCTTGACAGTCTTTTGAATTAAAATCTAAATTTAAATTCCTCCCAACAACATTTTTTGTTCTTGGCCTTCAACCTTCAACCAAAGTTCTTGCAAAGTAATATTTACACACTTTGGCAGATTGTAAGAAAATAATAATAATAATATAAATTATAATATTTAACTGACATTAATTAATGTTTTAAGTTTAAAAAAAATCAAAGTAAAATATAGCTTGTAAAATATACAAAACTGAAAAATATATATAGCCACTAAACACTTATAAAAATGAATAAAAATACACCTTTATTGGCTTTTGTATAATAATTTCATACTGAACATGCATCTAGTATGAAAATTCATTTACCTTGGAAATATTTTTACATAAACACGTTTACTCCTGGGCTCAGATCATCATCAGGCCTATCTGTGCTATTGAGATTTCTTCTTTTGTACTTGTTTAACATTGAGAGCCATCTGGTTGTAAGAAATGCAATCTCGACATTGTTGTAAGCTAAAGGATTGACTAATATTTCCATAATTTCAAGTTTTATGGGATAACTATAATTTTCGAAATTCCCAAGTTTATGTGTAACTTCAAAATTTATTTTTGATTGTCTTTTGTCAAGGCTGTAGAATATTAAATTTAATGTCTTTTTGATGTTCTGTTATGCATTTTTATATTTTTCTCTATCATCCCGATATAGGAACCTGGGTTACTGTTTTCACTTATATAATTAATTTGGTAAATGCCTGCAGTTTCTAACTGGTCTATTGTATCCTTCTCATTATGAATTCTTCGGAAAGTATTTTTGTTCGACTTGACAAAATACATATTTTCCAGAGAATTCGTAAAGAAGGATACAATAGCCCAACCAGAAACTGCAGGCATTTATCAAACTTTTTATATAAACAAAAACAATAACCCAGGTTACAATGACAAAGAGAAAAGTTAAAAAATACACAATGCAGCATAATAAAGACATTAAATTTAATAAGAATAACTGCAGGCAATAATAAAAAAAAACCATAAAAAAAATCAAAAAATAGCTTTTGAAGGTACATAAAAACTTGCAAATTATGAGAATTATGTAATTACGACTTAAAATGTGAAGCTGTGGAGGTATTAGCAAATCCTTTAGCTTGCAATGATATGGAGTAGCCTGCATTGACTGATACCAGATGACACTGAATGTTAAACAAATACAGAAGAAGAAATTTCAATTGTATAGATAGATTCTGACGTTATATTAACTTTAAACTTTTAAAAAATATGAAGCCTGCTAACGTTATTTAAGAATATTATAAAAAAAACCTTACTTTAGGCTTTTATCTTTAGTCGCTTTCACCGGAGGCTCCGGCATTTTCAAAGGTGCAACTTGAGTGGTAGCGCTTCTAGTAGCAAGTGTTTTCTCCCGATGTTTCTTGGAATTATTTGGCCGACTCTTCAGTAGGTGGCTCCAAACTTGATCGACGTCAGCACATGGCTTGTTGCCATTGCAAGATTCTAAATTACTTAAAATTTTGCCGGTTTCTCAGTGAAAAGCATAGGTTGGATTCTCGTAGTTAGCGATTTTTGTTGTTTTGTTAAAAAGAATATTGATATTTTTGGTGCGGTTTTGGCGAGGGCAGTAGTATTTTTATTAAATTTTATATCTGAAAAATATTCTTTAATGCAACTTTTAATTTTCCTTTTCGTAACACCAATATAGCAACGACAGCGGTTGCCCAATGGCAATAAAGGTTGCTATATTGGTGCTACGAAAATTAAAACTTGCATTAAAGAAAATTTTTCAGATACAAAATTTAATAAAAACACCACAGCCTTCGCCAAAACTGCACAAAGCGAAAATATCAATATTCTTTTTAACAAAACAACAAAAATCGCTAACTACGAGTATCCAACCTACGCTTTTTACCAAGAAACTGTCAAAATCTTAAGTAATTAAGAATCTTACAATCAGGCATGAGAGTGCAGAAAAATTAAAAAAAGAGGAAACACACGTGTTCATAAATTAATTTCAAATGAAAAATGACGCGCGCGGGGAAAACTATACAAATGTGTTCATAAAATTTATTTCAAATGAAAAATAATGCTTACAGGGAAAAACTATACAAAATACTTTAAAATGACAAAGTAAACTAAAAGAATAATGCACATCAACACAATAAATATGTGTTTAAAAAAAAAAAAAACCTTAACTAGCAATCAACATTTAATCATTGACTGGTGGTGGAAAATGGGAAAGGGGGGGGGGGGGTAAAAAGTAGTTCATGAGTGAGATATATTAAACACAATTCTACTTCTTTATGGGCTCCAGAATATCATAAAGTAAATTTAAGATTAATATTGACATTTTTCTTGTGGATGAATAAATATTCAAAAATAAAAGGCTTCTCACAGAATGTTTGATCGGCAATGGTTAGAGATGGAAAAAAAAAGGGGGGGGGAAGGCGCAGGACAAAAAAAATTACATGAGTGAGAAATATTGAATAATTTTGCTCTTTTATATGTTATAGAATCTGATAAAGCATGTTTAAAATGAATATTGACATTTATATTTTGGATGGAGAAAGATTGATAATCTAAAGTCTTTCACTTGAGCATTTGAACACTGATTGTTATTGGAGTTTGATTTAAACAAAAAAATAAAAAAACGCGGAATTAACGGAAATCACAAAAAAGCGGAAAATCGTGGATCTGCGGAAAATTCTCATGCCTGTACAATGGTAATGAGCTTTGTGCTGATGTCGATCAAGTTTGGAGTCACCTACTGAAGAATCGGCGGTACTTTTCCGTTTGTGGGGCACAAACAAAAAATTGCCAATTTATATTATTGCTATTTATATTATTATTGCAATTTATATTCAAATCGCATATTGCATTCTTTACCAATAAACCTTTCTCTTGAAAAAAATAGACTGCATCTTGTTCAGTTGTGGGCAAATCCCAAATTTTCATCATTTTTGTAAAACAAAAATTCAGGTAGAAGAAAGAATGTTAATATATTTTACTTAGAAAACAAAAATGTTCCAATGTTAATAATTGGCGACTTTTCATTTGCGCCCCACAAACAGAAAAGTACCGAATCGGCCAAATAATCCCAAGAAACATCGGGAGAAAACACTTGCCACTAGAAGCGCTACCACTCAAGTTGGTATAACTATATTATCTCCCCACAACTGGATTTGGCAATTTTTCTTTGGTTCCGTTTTGAACGATAACGATGACATTCTGGATTCTTTGCAATATTACACGGCAGCCTGCATGCTGTTTATTTCAGATTTATGAATTAGCTTATGATTTTATCATTTATGATTTTTATATTTATGATTTAGCTGTAATTGCCAAATCCAGTTGTGGGGAGATACTTTAGTTGTTCCTTTTTATAATATTCTTAAATAATGTACAGATAGATTTGATGATGCTTCAGTGTAACAGTAAAAGTGCTTATGTAAAGAGGTATGTAACATACATGCTTATTTACATAATAAAATAAAATTCATGCAAGGTAGAAAATTTCAACTAACTGCAAACTGTACAAAATGAAAAGAAATATATAAGGAAGAAAAACCAAAGAGATTTTATAAACTAGGTAGAGTGAAAAAAATTAAAATAAAAAGCAATTCAATTTTTTTATACTTAAAAAAGGTTACTTTTCTTCAATAAATCAATATTGAACACCTTAAATGTTATTTTTTTCTTTCTTTTTTTTTTTTTTAGATGTGTAGCAAACAATATAAATTAAAAACAAACCTCCTTTCCCAAACCATACATTATGGTGTATCGAAGCATAGGTAAATCGTCAAAAAGTCGCAAGATCATTCGACAATAACTAAGCTGCTCACTAATTTTCTTAAATTTTAATGATGTGTCACCACTGGTGCGACCACTTAAGTAGAAACATACGTAATTCACAGCACGAATAATACTATCGTGCCCAGAATAAGATTCAAACAATTCGGCAAAAGTATTCATTTTCTATCCAGCGAAATAAAAACAAAATCTTAAATTTGATTTGCGGAAGTACACGTAAGATATTACGACTTGTGCTTGTTGAATAGACACTTAATACAGCCAAAGGATATTAAATAAAAATATTCTTCCTCCTCTTTGATACAGCTACACCTAAGTAGGTAAACAAACAAATCCTGAATCATTCATGAGTTATGAATGATTAAAACTTTGTTCCGGTTTGGGTAATCATTCACGGAGCACGGGTCCGAAAAAGATTCATGGACAATATTCCTGTGACGTCACCGTAGGTAAAATCGCCGAACACGTGGCCGATATTTTGTAAACAAATTAGATTCAAGATGCCATTTTATTGTTACGCATACCATTTTCATAAATATTTCTGCAGTGAAACTTAATAATAATGTTCAAACAAGAACAAAAGAGAAATGTAAACAATTGAATCGAATGATAAAGTTAAGACTATTCCATATCGTAAAATTGCAGAACATTTTATGTATACACACACACATACATATATATAATGAATAAAAGATTAATAAGAACATTTTATACACACACACATATATATAGACATCAAAGCTTAAATAATTAGAATTTCAATCACTTTAATAAAGAAATTTACTAAATGGAACATCCATTTAAATATGTTAACATCGCCACAGTTCACACGGCAACTTTTAATATTACATATGTAGATTAATATTAAAGTATATTACTAAAACTGGATTAAAAACAAAACAAAGTTATCACTATATCACTCTTACTTCAATTTCATATAATCTGTAACTCTTAGAAATAATATTGCAAGATAAAAATTTGCAAGCCACAATGCTTTGTTATGGTAGAGTTGAGGATTGTTTCCCTATCCAGCTGATATCCTTGTAGCCTCGAACCCAAAGTGGGAATATGGTCCATTGGACTTTCTGGGAGGGAAAAAAAACAACAACAAAAAAAAAAACAGGCTCGCGATTTTTGAAAATTAAAATCATCAAACGACCAAACTAAAGCAGGCTTTATAGTGGCCGCTCCCTTCCGCTGTACGCAAGAACAGAGCTAGAATATAAGGAGTGATAACTGCAAATTCAGTTCAATTCTATTCAATTTCTTATTCAATAGATAGTAATCACTCCTTATACTCTAGCTCAGTGCTTGCGGACAGCGGAACGGAACGGCCACCTAAGGCACCTTAACCGAAAGGTCATAGCCATCCCATAGAATAATAATTAGGAAGAAGGAGCATGGCAATACTCTTAATGCTTACAAACCCCTTCTAGTGAAATGCCAGCGAAAGCTACTTTTGCTACTCAAAACCTTAAAGAAGGGCCATAGAATAATAATAATATCGCTGTTTGTTGTGGCAACACAACAGCTTATTAGAAACACTTATGCTCCTTCTTCCTTTATAGAGCAGGCGCATGTTTATAAACAAGCGACGCTATTCTGCAACTTTTGCGCATGTAGGCAAAATATCTGCCTTTCCATTGGTGCTTTATCCCATCTTTTGCCTACATTCTAAAGTACGTGCGGAATCATCTGTCGCAGTGACGTCACGTGCGCCTGCTCTATTATTATTCTATGAGCCATCCTTAGATGCCATCTCGGTCTTTGTTTTTTTGGTTCCGAAATCGGGAAATCATCAAACCAAACTTGGAAGGACTTAAAAACTATTACCACCAGCTGCAAGAAACTCTCTGTGATTGGATAGAATAATTATTTTCTCCAATCACAGAGAGTTTCTTGCAACTGGTAATAGTTATTTTTTTACAGTGTAGTACGGCCATCTTCAGTACCAACGCGATATATAACGAGCATGAAGGTAGAAAGACTAGAAAGAGAAGGAGGAATATCTCCTATCTATGCTCCTATGGCGTTTCAGAATCAAAACCGGTCCTAAAATTCTTTTCTCCGCATCGTGACGCTAGTATCGGTATCTGCGTTCATTTAACATTGTTTGAATACGAAATCTTTATTATTTTGTTTATTAAATTAATATTTTTAAGTAATATCAGCTCAAAAATGCTAAAAAATTATTCACAGAAGTTAAGGTGCAGACAGGCAAGTCATAAACACTTTTCAACTCCGTTAGAAAATATTAAAAAATAAAGAAAAGAAAATAAAGAAAATAAAGTTTTATTAAGGGGAAAAAAATTGTATAAAATATTGTTTAACTGATTTTTTATTAACTTTTTTTTTTTTTTTTTTTTTTTTTTTTTGCTTGCGTGCATATGTGTGGACATAAGTTTTAATAATTATTTAAATTTAATACATTATTTAATTTTAAACATAATTATTTTAATTTAATTTGATTTAAATTAATTTAAAACATGTTTAATTTATATTAAACATAAGTAAACGATTTATTCTCTTATTTAAAAATATAAAAAAAAGAAAAAAAAACTTAAAATGCTTTTTAAATTACCACAAACTAATAATAATTACTATCAGAAGGCTATATGAATAAACAATGTAAATTTGAATAACTAAAATCATTTAGAATTGTTTTCCAGAACTACGATTTTTTCTATTAAAAGACCACTTTGTAAAAGTTCAATACTTGAAGGTATAGTTGGTGTCCTTTTTAGAAAGGTTTCGCTGTATTTTATTGCCTAGTGATATATACTATAAAAATAAAAATAAAAAGTTTTTACTACCCTCCAATAGCCGAGAAGTTTTGCTCTCGAAGCTAGAAGACGGGAAGTGCCGAGTGCGATCCCATGTAGCCCTTGCCAATCTAGCCGTTCGGAGTTTTCCGTGGTTTTCTCCTAAATTCACGGATGGTAACCAACTAGAAAGACCACCACCAGAATCCATCTTCCCTTATGCACAAGTCCCTAGTGCAGACAATAGGTCTTAACCTATATATCATACCATACTTGTAATTTTTATCAAAATATTTTCACATTTAAATTAAACATAAATAAATGATTTATTCTTTTATTTAAAATACATTTTTTTAAATCTTAAAAAGCTTTCAAAATTATCATACACTAATAATAATAATTATCAGAATGCTATATTGATAAACAATGTGAATTTGAATAATTAAAATCATTTAGAATTTGTTTCCAGAATTCCGATTTTGTCTATTAAGAGAAGTAAAGGTCTAATATGTCAAAGTACGGCTGGTGGCCTTCTTAGGAAGGTTTCGCTGTATTTTATTGCCTGCCGATAATTTTTGTGATAATTTTACACTAGCGGTGCTGCTATCGAAGCTAGAAAACGGGAAGTACCGGGTTCGATTCCATGTAGCATATGTCAACCTAGCCTTTGGGAGTTTTCCGTGGTTTTGTTCGAAATTCGCATTAATGCGAGCTAGAACCATACAAAAAGACCCCAATCAGAAAGCATCTTCCCTTATGCCCAGGTCCCTAGTACAGACAACTGGCCTTAACCCGAATACCATACCTGTAATTTTTATCAAAATGCTTTTACATTTGAATAAAACATAAGTACTTCCAAAAGGAATATAAAAAAGTATATATGTATTATCAATAACTTATCATAGAAATAATACTGAAATTAAAGTAAAACTGAATATGATATAAATAATATTGAAAGTTGAACAATTTGTTCTAGTATGAAAAATGTTTTTTGAAAAACAAAATTATTCTTGAAAAGCTTTTATGATTAAAACAAATTAATATTAATGATTGTCAGAAAGATATATAGAAAAATTATGCAAAGTTCAATAGTTAAAATCATTTAGAATTTGTTTTATAAATTAAGATTTTTTGAACCTCTATTAAAAGGCCTCTGTATAGGTACAATATTTAAAGGTATAATGGATGGCCTTTTTAGAGACATTTTATTGTATTCCTTTTCTAATCAATAATTTTCGTGATAACTGTAATTTTTTTACCCCACCAGTGGTCGAGAGGTTCTGCTCTCGAAGATGGAAGACAGGAAGTGCCGGGTTCGATCGCAAATAGTGCTCATCCATTTAACCGTTCGGTTTTTGTCGTGGTTTTCTCTGAAACTCACATAAATACGTGAAACTTAGAAAACTAACTAATTCAAAAAACTAACTAGATAAACTATCAGTATTTTAAGTAATTGCAGTTTATGTACAACATTTACGCATATGTTTCTCTGTGTAAATAATTTAAAAATGACATCTTAGTATAACATAATTGCAACTTATGCATAACTAAGAAAACAATGTTAGTTGCCATTTGCCATTCAACTTGCTGATTCTAATTTCGACCCCTGTTTAGATGCTATCGCAGTTTTAAAAATTTTGGCTTATATAGACCATAATCATAAAGAATTATTCTTTGTGTCCCTGTAAAAAAACTATAAACTCTAGATTCACCAAAATTTATAGAGTTCGTGTGACGGTGACTCGGTAATACGTGTATAAATTTTCATCTCTAATGAATTAGAAGTTTAGACACTATCACACTTTACAAAATTTGGGCCCATAAATCATAATGATAAAGAATATTTTTTTGTGTCCCTATAAAAAAAAAAAAAAAAAAAACTATAAGTGCTAAATTCACCAAAATCAATAGAGTTTATGCTATGGGAACCTATAACATATGTACCAATTTTCAACTCATTCAAACAAAGCCTTTACACGCTATCGTGTTCACTCACATACATCATAAAAAAGTATGAATTCAGGAGACCTCAAAAAGTGTAGATCACACCAAAGTCTCAAACTCGTTTTTTTTTTTTTTTTTTTACATGATTACAATGCATTCCTCACTATAGCGTTTGGAAATTAAAAAAGTGTTGAAATATGATCAAGAGAAATACCTTTTTCAGTCCATAATGTATTTGAATTATTTTGTCTGTCTGGGTATAGAAACCAATTTTTCTACAACTTTCAACAGGCAACATTTTACAATAGAGCTGAAAAATTAAAATAACATAATATATGTGACTCATAATATGTGTATAAATTTTCCTCTCAAACAAATAAGGCATTTAGACATTATCATACTGAAGGATTTCAATGCATGTTTCCTCATATCAGCTGTTAACTAGCTGACACCTGTCATGACGTATTGACGTCAGATGTGACGTAACTGTATTACGTAATCAACGGCGCATCTTCTCTTCTCTGAGAGAGCGTTTTATAAGAGTCTGTACGAGAAAGCTTTGCTAAGCGTGCGGCAAGAAATGCCCGCATTATGTTATTCTACTTTTCTATATATTATTAAATGTTGTGATTGTTTAAAAGACTCTGCTTTTCACTCTGTGGACCCATTTATACCAACAATGGTTATGGGCCCAGAGACACGCATCTTACTGCGGACTTTTTAAAAATTTAAATTAACATTCGCTAAAACGAAAGTGCGACTTACTGTTAAGCCTAAGGGCTGAAATCGAAAGTATTTTTGATTCTATTTTTATAAAGAAGCTACTATAGCTGATTAAATATGTCGCAAGTATTAAATATAGAAAAGTTATCCAAAAACAATTTTGACACCTGGAAGCTGCAGATAGAAGCTGTTTTAATCAAGAATGATCACTGGAGTTATGCTAACGGAACGAAAATTAAGCCCGATGAAGGCGCCGAAGGCGAAGAAAAATGGCTCGAAATTGACCTTAAAGCTAGAGCCGATTTAATCCTAGCAATTACCCCAAGTGAGTTGTGTCATATTAAACATTGTACCACCTCAAATGAAGTATGGAATAAATTAAAAGAAGTTTACGAATCGAGAGGACCGGCAAAGAAAGCCACCCTGTTGAAGCAGCTACTCTTTAAGAAAATGTCTGATAGTGAAAATATGTCCGATCACCTAAATATTTTCTTTGATATAGTGGACAAGCTAAAAGAAATGGACATTCAAGTAGCCGAAGACCTATTATCAATTTTGCTCTTATACAGCATTCCTGACAGCTATGAAAATTTCAGGTGCGCCATAGAAGCAAGAGATGAATTGCCGCAGCCTGAAGCTCTGAAAATTAAAATGATGGAAGAATATGAGTCAAGAAAAAATAAAAAGCATCAAGAATCATCAAATGCGTATTTTACAACTCACAAGAAAAATCTTCCTGAAAAGAACAAAAGAGAAATCTTAAAGCCTGTGCAGAACAAGAACACGTATGGCGAAAGAAATTATGCAATCTTCAAATGCAATTACTGTTCAAAAGTAGGGCATAAAGCCTCAGAATGCAGAAAGAAGATCTCAGACAGAAAATTCACTTCATCGAATAAATACAAAGATAGATCTTTCATGGTTGAAGATAGTACAGAGTTCACGATGGCAGCCAGTAACTCTTTCCAAGAACATTCCGAGTGGTGTCTCGATAGCGGTACGACATCACATATGGCTCATGACAAGAATTTGTTTATAGATTTCGAACCTAGAATTGGATCATTTATAAAATTAGCTGTAGATGAA